>JAZHRO010000065.1:17267500-19667500 GCA_037157565.1 Thalassia testudinum | reverse complement strand
TCGCTCTTGTATGTGGGAGCGTATTTTCGGGAGCGTGTTCCCATTTATTTAGATTATAGGATTATTTGAATTATTTGAACTGCATGTTTGTTAATTAGTTAGATTAGGTGTGTTTGCTTATTATTATTATTATTAAAAAAAAAAAATCAAACTGCCTGCTAGAAGCTGCATATCTATAGGACGACCATCTAGGACTAAATGAGCAGCATCTAGTTTATTTTCACTGCATTGCATACATTCCTGCACGAAGAAAGCTGGAGTAAGGTACGTCTTCTCTTGAGCATCAATTACCTGTCATGCATATGCATTGAACCTAAATCTAAGACCACTAAAGTGCTTGAATCAAATTAATTCAGTGGTCACTTTAAAAATTGGGACTACTAAGAGGTTGGACTTTAAAATCTGTGACTGAAAATTGTGTGCAAAAGGATCTTGTTTGTGAAATTTCAAAACTCAAAAGACGATCGTATGTTTACACACCTGAGACACTGTGCACCTCACATATAAGGTCACTAGATAAATTTCTACCTCTCCTCTTTTGCACCACAAGGGAACTTAGTTAGAAATCAACAAGCCTATCCACCAAGTTACTTCGATTCCTCGTGTGTGGGCTCGATTCGAGACTTCCATCCCTTGCGAGTAGGTTATAGGCACCAGCGAAGGTTGGCCTAGGAAGCAAAATTTTTGCAAAATTTGTTTGACCACCAACTGAACATTTAATTCTAAGACCTACAATCTACTAAAAACAGATCCCATTGAATTTGCATTTGCTTTGACAGTAGAACTCTCTAGGAAGTTTCTGCTTGTATTCTGAATTCTTCTAAATCCTAAGAGAGTTAAAACTGTTTTGCTTAAAGAAATGGATCACCCTTACTCCTATCATTTAGATTATCAGTGTCAATACTTCCCATCTTTTAACCAGGATCCCATGCCTCGAGCATATCCATCCTTTGATGGGTACATTGACAATTCATGGGATCATTCTTATACTTATCCTGGGAGTACTGGCTTGATAACTCCCACTTTTGAGCAGAGCCTAAGAGCGGGATTTTCCAACCCTAAAATCCCTACTTCCATGCAAACACCCAACACTCCCACCCTTCATGATTTTCCGTATCAAGGTTGGACAGATACCTCTAGGCAACCAGAGCTTGAAATTGACTATCCTCCCCAACCTGATAATAGTAGCCTCTCCTCTTTTATGATAGAAATGCAAAAATAGCAAAAGGAAATGTTGGAATCAATGGGAGAGATGTTGAGGAATAGTCAACAATTAAATGAAGAAATAGGATAGCTTAGCTACATGCTTCCCAATAATTCTGATCCCTACCCATACGACCATGATCATGAAAATAATTCTGAGGAAACCATTGACAATAGGGATCCAGTTTTATGTAGCTATCACTTAGACTCTCCCAATGAGACATGGCCACTAAAGGAAAATGATTATAGTGATTATCCACCCGAGCTATATTGGAGTCAAAAGCAAAGGAAGATGGTACCTCTTGAGGACCTTGACCCCAATGACAGTATTCTCCTTACCCCTACCAACCCGGGTCAAGGGTGTATTATTCCTATCACTTTCTGATGTAAACACATTTACACTACTTAAGATGCCTATTTATGCATGTTCTTAAGCATAGGATTGCATTTCAAGATATAAATATTGCATAACATGCATCATCTTGCATTTAGAGTAGTTTGAATAAAATGGAGGTTAATTGTCTCCTTTTATGTGCTTGGATAGGGCAAACATTTTATCAGCGTTTCGGATCAAAGATCCAACCGTATGGTTGTGATCAGGGCGACGATTGGAGTTCAACGACTCCAAGATCGCCCTAATCAGGCATCTATAGCATCAGAAAGTGGCCGGGGAACCCTAGAAGATCAAGGGCCAAGATGGTGTAAATCCACACTTCAAATGACAAATCTGACCACACGGATGAATTCGGATCGACGATCGTAGCCCAACGACACAAAAATCGAGTCAATCTGACATCCGTGGCACCATCTACAACATCCAGAAGATGGACGGCCAAGATGGCGCCATCTCGGTCACCCAAACGGCCGCATACATTTTCTGAAGACCCTGCACCTGCTCCCTCTCCGCCGTTGGATCTCGATCCAACAGCTGTGGTCAGCCGCGCCTAAAAGCGCCCTCTCGACCATCCGCGCCTCGTAGCGTAGCGGTTGAGCGTGCTTACGCGAGCTGCGGGCGCGGGTTTGAACCGCAACGAAGGGGAGGAAGGCGCGGGCGAGCGAGCGCGGGCGGGCGTTGGATCTTGATCGGACGGCCGTCTGCACTCAATGGAGATCACGTGCGAATGAACGTGCGGCAAGGATGCGCGATCGTACGCATTGGGCGGGCGCGCAGTAGCGGGCGGAGATGCATCTTAAGCCGTCCGATCTTGTGATCGGATGGCTGAGATTTGATGAACGTGCGTGGGCATTGAGAAAGGGCGCAGTTGAGGAGGCACGCATGGGTGCGGATGCTACGCCCACGTTGGGGCTTTAGTGACGGATTTATCCATCACTAAAGACCCCTCATTTATTATTTTAGAGATGTAATGACCATTTTGCCCCCACTCCTTTCAACTATAAAAGGAGACACCCTCCATACGAAATTCTCATCCCTTCCTTCTCTTCTCTACCTCTCCAAAGCTCAAGAGAAGCTTGTCCCACACCCGGGATGCATCTCGTGAGATAAAGTCCAAATTTTCGTCCCCCTTCGGAAGTGGATCCCGTGACGACGACGGCGTGCTGCTCCGTTCCCATTCTTCCGCTTCGTCCTCCTTCATCCTGCTTCATCCAGGCATGGTCCCGTCAGGCTCATCCTCCAAGCGACCGTCGAGGAGGATTTCTCTCTCCCTATTCTTTTTACTGCTTTCTAGTATAGATTTACTGCTTTGTAGAGAAGTTCTGCTCGTCTTCCAAGCGATCGTCGAGGAGGACATTTCTCCCTCCATTCTTTTAATGCTTTCTAGAGTAAATTTATCGCTTTCTAGTGCAATTGTTTTATGCTTTCTAGTTGTAATGAACAAGTTCCTTAATGATAAATTCTCTGTTTATTCTACATCTCATTTTTTGATTTCTATGTGTAATATTCTATCTCTCTTACCCTCTCTCTCTCTTTCTTCTATTTATTGTAAATAATTAGATAGTTTTAAATTGAATTACTTCGTGATAAATAAAAAGAAACACGTAGTTTTTAAATCAAACGTCCGCCTCCCTGTGTTCGACCCAAAATTTTCATTTCGGTATAAATTTTATTTGTTGAACACGAGTTCTTCGCTTTCAAACTACAACGACAGGTTTTCCAAAACCAAACACGTTAGCGTAGCGATTCGTTGCGTTCAACATTTTGGCACCGTTGCCGGGGAGGCGACAATCTTTGATTTCTCTTCACGTTTTGTAACTTACAAATCATTTACCTCACTTTTCTCCTTTCTTATGGTAATTGCAGGTACTCTTTTGAGACGAGCAAAAGTGGTAGATTGGAGTAAAGTGCTGTGGAAGGTTTTGTAAGTTACCCCCATTCTTTCCCCCTCCATAGATTTCATTCGCCACATTAAATCCAAATTCCAATTAACCTAGGTGTTTGCATAAATCCTAGGAATAGTTTGGTTGTTTGGATTCTCACTCACATTCATTCCACCTTCATTTATATAAAAAAAATATAAAGATAATTTTGTGGGGCAATTCTCAACAAACACACAACGTACACCCACATTCAAAGGTACTTAACCGAATTGATTTCTTTCTACTCAACCGGGTTCTGATATGTGGAATCGGTACACATAAAGCAACACATAAAAGAGTAGAAATCATTCTAGGTTAACCATCTTTGTGTGCCTAATTAAGTGGTGCATCAGGCCAATTGTTTGAGTTGATTGGGCTGCACCACTTCAAATAAAATAAACTCATCAAGTAGCTGCCAATTAGGTTCAACTCTTAGGGATTTACCAGGCACTCCACATTCTTTTTAAGCTTTAAAGGAAAACATCTTCACCTATGCTTTCAAAACCTGGTGTGCCAATGAAACTCGTTTGAAAACACGTAAAGTTGAATCCTAAAAGCTACCAAGCAAGATTTGAACCTTAAAATTCACCGCATCAAAAATAATCTTGCTTGAAAACCAGGGGTTGTGCATGCACACACAAATCAATCAATCATTAAGGGCACAACCCATTTAAAGGGTCCTTCACATTCCAAAGCACATTCAAACCTAGCCCTAAAGAAAATAGAGTAGACGTTGGCCTTAAGGATTGGACTCGCTCTTCAGAACCCAAAACGAGATTATTTTCGATTAATCTGTTTCTTCGGTTCAATCTGATGTCTAGCTAGGGGAGCAGAATCAAACGATCGCGGCTGCGGGGTACACTAGGAAATGGAGGCGCAAGTCGAAGGAAGAACCTTCTCCCCAGTCCCTCCTTCTAACTGGTTGGATTGAACAGACGGAAGTAGATCAAATCGTTTCTTTATCTCAAGACGGGTTTTGGGAGTCTGTAGGTTTGTAGGCTAACACATTTAAGGACAGGTTTGATAGTTTGTATTGCAGGGCGCCTTTCTTCCTCCCATCTTTCATGAATCCTTCCACATATTACACGCATTCCTGCTCTTTCCCTCCTGTTTTGAATTATCCTCAACATGACGATTATCCCGACTCGTACTGTAATCAACCATCAGTTAGTTGAGATAATTTGGATTTGGGATACAGCTCCAGACCTCCGTGTTTAGGGTATAACCCTGAACACTTTGATTGTGATTTCTATCCTTCTCAGTGCCACATCGATTATAGATCGTCTTCCTTTCATGAACAACCTAATACGATCTACAATCAAGAAGGATACACCGATCTTTACCCATCCTCTGATTTCACTGCCTTTAGGTCATCACCATCTTTTGAACAATCTGAAATGACCTATTATCACGAAGGGTATAAGGAATCTCAATTCGTTAATTCCTCTGCATTGATGTCAAACCCACCCAATCCTGAACCAACTCATTTGGTTCAGGTTAATCAGGTTCAAGATAAGGTTTTGGCTAACTTGAGGAATATCATTCAATCTTTAGAAGTTCAGCCAACACCTTGCATTGAGAGATTGGAGCCCCGAATTGAATGATTGTTGATTTAAACAAGTCTTTGTTGGATTGGCTCCAGGATGTTAAGGATAAGAACTTGGGTGAGTTTTTACTCGGGAAATTAGCGAAATTGAGGATGAGATTCGTGGTTGCTTTGATTCAATCTTGGGATGATTCCCAGGATGAACCCTCTTCAGGAGAGCCAATGGCAGAACCCGCTCAGGCACCTATTGGGGGGACACGTATTATGAGGCTAACCAGATTGAATTAAAGCAACCAATTAACGAAGATCTGATTTCTTCACCTGAGATCCCTGAACCGGGTTACGAGGAAATGTATGTCTCCTGGGAACAAAAAGTGACAACTGATTTTGGGACATACATTGATACGGATCCTGATTTCTTAGATGGTGAAGATTCAAGTTGTGAAGTCTCACCCAAGTTCTCTGAACACGATTTCTGTGAGACGATTGGGCCTGAGGAATTTGATAGATCATTTGATGGCCCAATAATTGAGGAAACTGATCTTAGGGCGCACATTATGGATTCAGAATTACATTTTTTGGAGGATTCAATTCAATGCCCGGATTGTCAGTTGCACCCCGTTGAGCTTATTGATGATTCTAATTCTGAGATAATTAGACCCAAGTCAATTTTGATTCTGCCACATCATTTAGACTTGGAGATTTCAGATGGGGTGATTAATATACAAGAGGTCCTGGAATTTGACATGCTGAATGAGGAGGATAGGAGCTGGGAAGTTAACTTTGGAGGAAATGGAAGATTGAGTCGAAGGGTTCCTTTTAAGCTGAAACCATCAAATCAGAACCCTTACGACATCTGTTTCGAGGATGTCAAACTCAAGCACACATTCAGCGATTATCCTTTTGAGCTTCAATTCTCTGTAACCCAACTTTTTGGTCTTGGGTTGCATCCTCATAAATTGCAGGCCCGACCCTGCTTGCATTCTGATTTTAGGTTTTGGGTAATTTTTATCCAGAACCTAAGATATTCTCGATTATGGGGGATGGGTCTTCACCATAATCTAGTCCACATCTATGGACCTCTGTTGATAGGTTAGAGGATTCTTCTGTTTATTCTGATTCTGACCTGCACTTGTGAATTTTTCATTTCTTTTCTTTGTATAGTGTGCTTATCTGAAGGCACTAAACTCAGCACATATACAGTTCCTTTTAGTTTCATCTCGGAGCGGACCTGACATTCACCCAATTCAGGTGCTTTCTACGCTTTTCCACTCTGTTTTATGTCTTTTTAATACAATGAGGACATTGCATTAGATAGGCATGGGGGGTGGATATTTATCTCTGAAATCATTCGTCAGCTCCGTAGATTTGTTTTATTTTCTTTTATATATAAAAAGAAATTTCAAAATTAGGAAAGAGAATTTGGGTTTGAGAAAATTTTCAATCTTAGGAAATACTACATTATGATTTGAACACAAAGATCCTTCAGGTCGTTGGACTTAATCAGCTTGTATATCCACTAAAATGTGGATTTCTTTTTCGAGTTCTCGTCAACCTAAATTTTATTTTAATTGGAGTAAATAAGTTTGGGTGATAAGTACACGACTTATCAACTCGCCCTCTGATTTGAGGGAATTTTGAGTCTTAAGCATCTACACACTTTCTTTGCACTAACTCGTTGTTCGGCGATTCTAACGGAAATTGGGTAGCTAATGAACCTTCTAGGGTGATATGGCTGGCAAGTTATCGTGGGTAACAACCCATAGGTAGGTTGTCCAGAGCCCAGTCACTGGACCTTTCTCTTTTTCCTGCCTTTAGGTAAATCTAAGACCAGAGAAGCCACCTACTTTAAAAAAAAAAAAAAAAAAAAGAAGAAAAAAAATCAAAAGGAAAAGGAGAAAAAAACAAAAAGAAATTAGTCACACTTCGCCGCACGAGTATGGCTGGCAAGTTATCAGTGGTAACAGCTCATCGACCGGTTGTCTAGAACCCAGCTCAGGAAATGCACTAAAAATTTCCAAAACACTTAGGAAGAAGCGGAGAAGTACAATAAAGCGGGGAGATATACACTGGATTCACCCTTGTGTTGACCCCGTAAGAAATGAAAGTAGGGAGAAAGCTACCGGTTGTAAAGATACACCTTTAAGCAGAATTCTTTTTGAGGTCACCTAGAGGCGTAGAAATCCGAAGTCCGTTTTAATTGTTGGTCAACGAGTCTATCACAATCACAATAAGATGCTTAAAGCTTAGGGTTCTCATCAAATTTTGGGTGAGTTGAATGGCCGTAGAAAGCAACTCTTAAACCCTAAAATTTGAAAATCCAAAAAAAAAATTAGAAAAAAGAGAAAAAGAGAAAAAGAAAATTTTCTTTGAATAAGGCGAGGGCTTGAGGCGGTCTGCATTTTGGCTGATACTCGGGCGTTGTTGTGTCTTTGAAAGTTCAGATCCTAAGTAGATAATTTCTTAATAATTGAAAATAACTCAGGTCCAAATAATCCAACCTAATTCTTTTATAAATAGCATATAGTTTTTGCTAGGGACTAGCAAAAGATAGGCATGGGGGTATGATGTAAACACATTTACACTACTTAAGATGGCTATTTATGCATGTTCTTCCATAGGATTGCATTGCATGCTATAAATATTGCATAACAAGCATCATCTTGCATTTAGAGTAGTTTCAATAAAATGGAGGTTAATTGTCTCCTTTTATGCACTTGGATAGGGCAAACATTCTATCGAGGCCTCGGATCGAAGATCCAACCGTATGGATGTGATCAGGGCGACGATTGGAGTTCAACGATTCCAAGATCTCCCTGATTAGGCATCCGTAGCATCAGATAGTGATCGAGGAACCCTAGAAGATCAAGGGCCAAGATGGTGGAAATCTGCTCTTCAAATGAAAAATCCAACCGCATGGATGAATTTTGAAATCATCAATCATTTCAATCAGGGGCTCTAATCACGGAGTTCAACATTACGATGTAAACACATTTGCATTAATTAAGATGTCTATTTATGCATGTTCTTAAGCATAGGATTGCATTTCATTATATAAATATTGCATAACATGCATCATCTTGCATTTAGAGTAGTTTAAATAAAATGGAGGTTAATTGTCTCCTTTTATGTGCTTGGACAGGACAAACATTTTATCAGGGCCTCGGATCAAATATCTAACCGTATGGATGTGATCAGGACGACGATTAGAGTTCAACGACTCCATGATCACCTTAATCAGGCATCTGTAGCATCAGAAAGTGATCGGTGAACCCTAGAAGATCAAGGGCCAAGATGGTGTAAATCCGCACTTCAAATGACAAATCCGACCACACGGATGAATTTGGATCGACGATCGCAGCCCAATGATGCAAAAATCGAGTCAATCCGACATCCGTGGCACCATCTACAACATCCAGAAGATGGACGGCCAAGATGGCGCCACATGGTGCCATCTCGGCTGCCCAAATGGCCGCATACATTTTCTGAAGACCCTGCACCTGCTCCCTCTCCGCCGTTGGATCTCGATCCAACGGCTGTGGTCAGCCTCGCCTAAAAGCACCCTCTCGATCATCCGTGCCTCGTAGCGCAGCGGTCGAGCGCGCTTACGTGAGCTATGGGCGCGGGTTCGAACCACAGCGAAGGGGAGGAAGGCGCGGGCGAGCGAGCGCAGGCGGGCGTTGGATCTTGATCGGACAGCCGTCTGCACTCAATTGAGATCACGCGCGATTGAACGCGCGATCGTACGCGCTGGGCGAGCGTGCAGCAGCAGGCGGAGATGCATCTTAAGCCGTCCGATCTCACGATCGGATGGCTGAGATCTGATGAACATGTGTAGGCGTTGAGAAAGGGTGCAGCTAAGGAGGCGCGCGTGGGCGTGGATGCTACGCCCACGTTTTGTCTTTAGTGACGGATTTATCCGTCACTAAAGACCCCTCATTTATTATTTTAAAGATGTAATGACCATTTTGCCCGCACTCCTTGCAACTATAAAAGGAGACCCCCTCCACACAAAATTCTCATCCCTTCCTTCTCTTCTCTACCTCTCCAAAGCTCAAGAAAAGCTTGTCCCACACCCGGGATGCTTCTCGCGAGATAAAGTCCAAATTTTCATCCCCCTTCGGAAGTGGATCCCGAGACAACGATGGCGTGATGCTCCGTTCCCATTCTTTTGCTTCGTCCTACTTCGTCCTCCTTATTCCAGGCATCGTCCCGTCCGGCTCGTCCTCCAAGCGACCGTCGAGGAGGATTTCTCTCTCCCTATTCCTTTTACTGCTTTTTAGTATAGATTTACTACTTTCTAGAGTAGTTCTGCTCGTCCTCCAAGTAACCGTTGAGGAGGACATTTCTCTCTCCATTCTTTTAATGCTTTCTAGAGTAAATTTATCACTTTCTAGTGTAATTGTTTTATATTCTAGTTGCAATGAACAATCTCTTTAATGATAAATTATCTGTTTATTCTACATCTCATTTTTTGATTTCTATGTGTAATATTCTCTCTCTTACTCTCTCTCTCTTTCTTCTATTTATTGTAATAATTAGATAATTTTAAATTGAATTACTTCATGACAAATAAAAAGAAATGCGTAGTTTTTAAATCAAACGTTCGCCTCCCTGTGTTTGACCCAGAATTTTCATTTCGATATAAATTTTATTTATTGAACACGAATTCTTCGCTTTCAAGCTACAACGACAGGTTTTCCAAAATCGAACACGTTAGCGTAGCGTTCGTATACATTCAACATTTTGGCGCCGTTGCCGGGGAGGCGACGATCTTTGATTTCTGTTCGCGTTTTATAACATACAAATCATTTACCTCACTTTTCTCCTTTCTTATTGTAATTGCAGGTACTCTTTTGAGATGAGCAAAAGCGGTAGATTGGAGTAAAGTGCTGTGGAAGGCTTTGTAAGTTATCCCCTATTCTTTCCCCCTCCATAGATTTCATTCGTCACATTAAATCCAAATTCCAATTAACCTAGGTGTTTGCATAAATCCTAGGAATAGTTTGGTTGTTTGGATTCTCACTCACATTCATTCCACCTTCATTTATATAAAAAAAAATATAAAGATAATTTTGTGGGGCAATTCTCAACAAACACATAACGTACACCCACATTCAAAGGAACTTAATCGAATTGATTTCTTTCTACTCAACCAGGTTCTGATATGTGGAACCGGTACACATAAAGCAACACATAAAAGAGTAGAAATTATTCTATGTTAACCATCTTTGTGTGCCTAATTAAGTGGTGCATTAGGCCAATTGTTTGAGTTGATTGGGCCGCACCACATCAAATAAAATAAACTCATCAAGTAGCTGCCAGTTAGGTTCAACTCTTAGGGATTTACCAGGCACTCCACATTCTTTTTAAGCTTTAAAGGAAAATATCTTCACCCGTGCCTTGAAAACTTGGTGTGCCAATGAAATTCGCTTGAAAACACTTAAAGTTGAATCCTAAAAGCTACTAAGCAAGATTTGAACCTTAAAATTCACCGCATCAAAAATAATCTTGCTTGAAAACCACTGGTTGTGCACGCACACACAAATCAATCAATCATTAAGGGCACAACCCATTTAAAGGGCCCTTCACATTCCAAAGCACATTCAAACCTAGTCCTAAATAAAATAGAGTAGACGTTGGCCTTAAGGATTGGACTAGCTCTTCAGAACTCAGAACGGGATTATTTTCGATTAGTCTATTTCTACTGTTCAATCTGATGTCTAGCTAGGGGAGTAGAATCAAACGATCGTGGCTGGGAGGTACACTAGGAACCGGAGGCGCAAGTCGAAGGAAGAACCTTCTCCCTAGTCCCTCCTTCTAACTGGTTGGATTGAATAGACGGAAGTAGATCAAATCGTTTCTTTATCTCAAGACGGGTTTTGGGAGTCTGTAGGTCTTTAGGCTAACCCATTTAAGGACAGGTTTGATTGTTTGTATTGCAAGGTGCCTTTCTTCCTCCCGTGTATCATGAATCCTTCCACATATTACACGCATTCCCGCCCTTTCCCTCCTGTTTTGAATTATCCTAAACATGACGATTATCCCGACTCGTACTGTAATCAACCATCAGTTAGTTGGGATAATTCAGATTTGGGATACAGCTCCAGACCTCCGTGTTTAGGGTATAACCCTGAACACTTTGATTGTGATTTCTATCCTTCTCAGTGCCACATCGATTATAGATCGTCTTCCTTTCATGAACAACCTAATACGATCTACAATCAAGAAGGATACACCGATCTTTACCCATCCTCTGATTTCACTGCCTTTAGGTCATCACCATCTTTTGAAAAATCTGAAATGACCTATTATCAGGAAGGGTATAAGGAATCTCAATTCGTTAATTCCTCTGCATTGATGTCAAACCCGCCCAATCCTGAACCAACTCATTTGGTTCAGGTTAATCAGGTTCAAGATAAGGTTCTGGCTAACTTGAGGAATATCATTCAATCTTTAGAAGTTCAGCCAACACCTTGCATTGAGAGATTGGAGCCCCTGATTGAAATGATTGATGATTTAAACAAGTCTTTGTTGGATTGTCTCCAGGATGTTTAGGATAAGAACTTGGGTGTGTTTTTACTTGGGAAATTAGCGAAATTGAGGATGAGATTCGTGGTTGCTTTGATTCAATCTTGGGATGATTCCCAAGATGAACCCTCTTCAGGAAAGCCAATGACAGAACCCGCTCAGGCACCTGTTGGGGGGACACGTATTATGAGGCTGACTAGATTGATTTAAAGCAACTAATTAAGGAAGATATGATTTATTCACCTGAGATCCCTGAGCCGGGTTACGAGGAAACGTATGTCTCCTGGGAACAGAAAGTGACAACTGATTTTGGGACATACATTGATACGGATCCTGATTTCTTTGATGGTGAAGATTCAAGTTGTGAAGTCTGATGCGAGTTTTCTGAACATGATTTCTGTGAGACGATTGGGCCTGAGGAATCTGATAGATCATTTGATGGCCCAATAATTGAGGAAACTGATCTTTGGGCACACATTATGGATCCATAATTACATTCTCTGGAGGATTCAATTCAATGTCCTGATTGTCAGTTACACCCCATTGAGCTTATTGATGATTCTAATTCTGAGATAATTAGACCCAAGTCAATTTTGATTCTGCCACATCATTTAGACTTGGAGATTTCTGATGGGGTGATTAATATACAAGAGGTCTCGGAATTTAACATTCGGAATGAGGAGGATAGGAGCTGGGAAGTTCTGATTTGGGAAGTTAATTTTGGAGGAAATAGAAGATTGAGTCGAAGGGTTCCTTTTAAGCTGAAACCGTCAAATCAGAACCCTTACAACATTTGTTTCAAGGGTGTCAAACTCAAGCACACATTCAACGATTATCCTTTTGAGCTTCAAATCTCTGTAACCTGACTTTTTGGTCTTGGGTTGCATCCTCATAAATCGCAGGCCCGACCCCGCTTGCATTCTGATTTAAGGTTTTGGGTAATTTTTATCCAGAACCTAAGATATTCTCGATTATGGGGGATGGGTCTGCACCATAATCTGGTCCACATCTGTGGACCTCTGTTGATAGGTCAGAGGATTCTTCTATTTTTTCTGATTCTGACCTGCACTTATGAGTTTTTCATTTCTTTTCTTTGTATAGTGTGCCTAGCTGAAGGCACTAAACTTAGCACATATATAGTTCCTTTTAATTTTCATCTCGGAGCGGACTTGAAATTCACGTAATCAGGTGCTTCCTACGCTTTTCCACTTTATTTTATGTCTTTTTAATACAATGAGGACATTGCATTAGATAGGCATGGGGGGTGGATATTTATCTCTGAATTCATTCATTAGCTCTGAAGGTTTGTTTTATTTTCTTTTATAAAAAAAAAATTTGAAATTAGGAAAGAGAATTTGGGTTTAAGAAAATTTTCAATCTTAGGAAATACTACATTATGATTTGAACACAAAGACCCTTCAGGTCTTTAGACTTAATCAGCCCGTATATCCACTAAAATGTGGATTTGTTTTTCGAGTTCTCGCCAACTTGCATTTTATTTTAATTGGAGTAAATAAGTTTGGGTGATAAGTACGCGACTTATCAACCCGCCCTCTGATTTGAGGGAATTTTGAGTCTTAAGCATCTACACACTTTCTTTGCACTGACTCGTTGTTCCGCGATTCTAATGGAAATTGGGTAGCTAATGAACCTTCTAGGGTGATATGGCTGGCAAGTTATCGTGGGTAACAACCCATAGGTAGGATGTCCAGAGCACAGTCACTAGACCTTTCTCTTTTTCCTGCCTCTAGGTAAATATTAGACCAGGGAAGCCACCTACTTAAAAAAAAAAAATAAAAAAATGAAGAAAAAAAAATCAAAAAGAAAAGGAGAAAAAAATAAAAAGAAATAAGCCACACATCGTCGCACGAGTATGGCTGGCAAGTTATCGGTGGTAACAGCTCATCGATCGGTTGTCCAGAACTCAGCTCAGGAAATGCACTAAAAATTTCGAAAACACTTAGGAAGAAGCGGAGAAGTACAATAAAGCGGGGAGATATACACTGGATTCACCCTTGTGTTGACCCTGTAAAAAATAAAAGTAAGGAGAAAGCTACCAGTTGTAAAGATACACCTTTAGGCAGAATTCTTTTTGAGGTCACCTAGAGGCGTAGAAATCCGAAGTCCATTTTAATTTTCGGTCAACTAGTCTATCACAATCACAATAAGATGCTTAAAGCTTAGGGTTCTCATCAAATTTTGGGTAAGTTGAATGGCCGTAGAAAGCCACTCTTAAACCCTAAAATTTGAAAATCCAAAAAAAAAATTAGAAAAAAAAGAAAAAGAGAAAAAGAAAATTTTCTTTGAATAAGGCGAGGGCTTGAGGTGGTTTGCATTTTGGCTGATACTCGGGTGTTGTTGTGTCTTTGAAAGTTCAGATCCTAAGTAGATAATTTCTTAATGATTGAAAATAACTCAGGTCCAAATAATCCAACCTAATTCTTTTATAAATAGCATATAGTTTTTGCTAGGGACTAGCAAAAGATAGGCATGGGGGTATGATGTAAACACATTTACACTACTTAAGATGTCTATTTATGCATGTTCTTAAGCATAGGATTGCATTGCATGCTATAAATATTGCATAACAAGCATCATCTTGCATTTAGAGTAGTTTCAATAAAATGGAGGTTAATTGTCTCCTTTTACGTGCATGGACAGGGCAAACATTTTATCGAGGCCTCGGATCGAAGATCCAACCGTATGGATGTGATCAGGGCGATGATTGGAGTTCAATGATTCCAAGATCGCCTTGATCAGGCATCCGTAGCATCAGATAGTGATCGGGGAACCTTAGAAGATCAAGGGCCAAGATGGTGTAAATCCACACTTCAAATGACAAATCCGACCGCACAGATGAATTCGGATCGATGATCGTAGCCCAACGACGTAAAAATCGAGTCAATCCGACATCCGTGGCACCATCTACAACATCTAGAAGATTGACGGCCATGATGGCACCACGTGGCACCATCTCGGCCACCCAAACGGCAGCATACATTTTCTAAAGACCCCACAACCGCTCCCTCTCCGCCGTTGGATCTCGATCCAACGGCTGTGGTCAGCCGCGCCTAAAAGCGCCCGCTTGACCATCTGCTCCTCGTAGCGCAGCGGTCGAGCGTGCTTATGCGAGCTGCGGGCGTGGGTCCGAACCGCAGCG
Source organism: Thalassia testudinum (assembly GCA_037157565.1). Taxonomy (NCBI): domain Eukaryota; kingdom Viridiplantae; phylum Streptophyta; class Magnoliopsida; order Alismatales; family Hydrocharitaceae; genus Thalassia; species Thalassia testudinum. Next base: position 19,652,744 of record JAZHRO010000065.1, on the reverse strand, counting down.
AAGGGGAGGAAGGTGCGGGCGAGCGAGCGCTAGCGGGTGTTGGATCTTGATCGGATGGCCGTCTACGCTCAATTGAGATCACGCGCGATTGAACGCGTGGCAAGGATGCGCGATCGTTCGCGTTGGGCTGGCTTGCAATAGGGAGCGGAGATGCTTCTTAGGCTGTTCGATCTCGCGATCGGATGGTTGAGATCTGATGAACATGCGTGGGCGTTGAGAAAAGGTGCAGCTGAAGAGGCGCACGTGGATGCTGGTGCTACGCCCACGTTGGGGCTTTAGTAACGGATTTATCCATCACTAAAGACCCCTCATTTATTACTTTAAAGATGTAATGACCATTTTGCCCCCACTCCTTGTAACTATAAAAGGAGACCCCCTCCATACAAAATTCTCATCCCTTCCTTCTCTTCTCTACCTCTCCAAAGCTCAAGAGAAGCTTGTCCCACACCCGGGATGCTTCTTGCGAGATAAAGTCTAAATTTTTGTCCCCCTTCGGAAGTGGATCCCGCGACGACCATGGCGTGCTGCTCCATTCCCGTTCTTCTGCTTCGTCCTCCTTCGTCTAGGCGTCATCCCGTCATGCTCGTCCTCCAAGCGACCGTCGAGGAGGATTTCTCTCTCCCTATTCTTTTTACTGCTTTCTAGTATAGATTTACTGCTTTCTAGAGTAGTTCTACTCGTCCTCCAAGCGATCGTCGAGGAGGACATTTCTCCCTCCATTCTTTTAATGCTTTCTAGAGTAAATTTATCGCTTTCTAGTGCAATTGTTTTATGCTTTCTAGTTGTAATGAACAAGTTCCTTAATGATAAATTCTCTGTTTATTCTACATCTCATTTTTTGATTTCTATGTGTAATATTCTCTCTCTCTCTTACCCTCTCTCTCTTTCTTCTATTTATTGTAAATAATTAGATAGTTTTAAATTGAATTACTTCGTGATAAATAAAAAGAAATGCGTAGTTTTTAAATCAAACGTCCACCTCCCTGTGTTCGACCCAGAATTCTCATTTTGGTATAAATTTTATTTGTTGAACATGAGTTCTTCGCTTTCAAACTACAACGACAGGTTTTCCAAAACCAAACACGTTAGCGTAGTGATTCGTTGTGTTCAACACTTTCCCTATTGATTATCTGGTGGAATCTCATTCTACCCTTAGTAAGCCTACTCCTGACCCTCCACTTAGGGAATCAACACCTACCATTCAGTATCCTGAGGATTTAAATGCACCCAATGATGGTGACCCTAACGGAATGGAGGATGAATTAGATCAATTTTGGTTTCAGGGATATGAAGAGTCTATTTCAAAGGATGAGGATGCCCCATAGAGGAACCTGGACTGAAAATCTGGAGTGAATCACAGGGGAATTATTTATCATTTGAGGATTTACCTCCAGAGGATATAAATACTATGGTGAAATCCAGATTCCTCCCTTCTTTTGAGAGTCATCCTCCATCAAAACATGAGTTGCTATTAGAGGAGGAAAAACAAAATAGTGAGAAGTCTATGGGAGACTCTTGAGGACAAAACACGTCAATTGAGGATTTATACCTCGAGAAGAATAACAAATTCAGTGATATAGGCTTGCTCCAAAGCATTAAGACTGATCCTCCTTTGGGAATAATTGAGGATACTGATCCAACTCCTAACGAATCACATATACACCCCGACAAAAATTTGAGTGAACCAAATGAATTCGGGGATGAGCTTAATGATAAGGATTTTGACATTTTGACCCTGCCATCAAAGAGTTGTAATTTGGAGCCTACCCTTGATTCAAATATGACTCCAATCATTAATGTTAGGCAGGGTAACCTGAAGTTGTCTACAACTGTTAGGGACATACACAATTTGAACCATTGTTGGAATTGGACTTGACACCGACTAAGCCTTCATTGGACTTAACCATTACCTTCCAACACTGCAAACAACCCTTATACTCCCTAACTGATCCTTGGCTCAGATCTCTGCTCATATACATTCTTTCTGGAGAACATATCAGGCCAGTACATCCTTAGGTAGAATGGCGAGTGTGAATTGATGCTTGTACTTTTACTCTCTCCACTCAAGGGTTTGAATTATTAATGTTTATATCTTTTAAAACCCATCCTGCTTTGGAGGATCCTTATTATCCTCCACTTATTCCATTTTGGGAGGTCCCTTTTCATATTCCGTTTATTATTCCTAGACCTCCAAAGGTAGCCAACAAAGTTCTCCGTTTTCATATCTTTTGGTGAGCGTTTGGAATTACGTTGCATCATCAGCTCGTGTTGACGCTTCTTGATCGTGTTTTAACAGTTAGTTATGTCGTAGTATAGGTGATCAAGCGTTGTCAGCAAATAAAAATTTATTACTCGAAAACCTAAGTATCCGTGGTCGAACATAGGGAGCACTTGAAATTTATTACTAATCTCAAGAATCTAATTGAACACTTAATTACTCAAAACTTAATTCAAAATATATAAATGCATGAGTTTAAAAGTCAATTGTGGCAAAAAGAAGGAATTTGGACGTCTGATCATAGGATCAGACATCTTAAAAGATGTTTCCCTTGTTCTTCTTCTTCTAATTTTCTTCCTTTCTTCTTTGTGCTTCTTCTTTCTTCTCTGCAGTTGCCTTGCTTCTTTCTTCTTATTTTCCTCTGTCTTCTACCTTTCTTCTTTCTTCTTCTGCAGTATCTTTCTCCTTCTTTTCTCTACGGGTCTTCTTCTCTTTGGCTTTGCTTTCTCTTCTTCTTCTTCCTTCCTTGGTTTTGTTTCCCTTGCCTTCAGCCTCTCTTCTTCTTCTTCTTCTTCAGTTCCTCTTCTCTTTTTCCTTCGCCTCTTCCTTCTACCTTGCCTTTCTCTTTTTTCTCTACGAAGGCTTCCTTCCTTCTTTTCCTTTGCTAGCAGCGGCTAAGTGTCAGCTTCGCTTCTCCCTTCTGCCTTCCCTGCACAAACCAAAGAGGAGCAAAACCTATCCCTCTACCCACACCCACGTCTCTCTCTCTCTCTGTATATCATTCTTCAGCATGCTCTCCCAGAGCCGGGTAAACGGGTCGGGTCGCGTGCCCGGGTCCAAGTGCACCGGCGTGGGTGTGGTGTGCGAGGAGTGCTAAGGAGGGTGTTGGGTCGGGTCACGCCAGATCCATGTGATGAGCTCACGGACGAGGCAGTGTTTAGGTGAGGGACCTCACCCCAAGTGTAATCAGAGGCAATGAACCAATAGCATAAAATCAATTTAAACCACTTCAGCACCCTACAGCTTACCGAGGTGGGACTATTGTTCCACCTCTCTTTCATGCGCGCCCGCAGGGGAGCGTTCTCCAATTGTAGCACTGCAGGCTTCGCAGCGCCACTTGCTAGAATAGATGCCTTCGTGAGGCTTCCCCGAGTTAGCTGGACCTGGGATCCTGAAGTATTGCAACCTGGAGCAAGCGTGCAGCTTCCTCGAGTCACCGTTAATGGCTGTTGGAGTGTGAAACCTGCCTAACGTAAAAAGAGTCTTGCGGCTTAATCAGACCACAGGAGCACCTTCGCCGTGTCATGGCGAAGGTGAGGTGGTAGGTGGCAGGCCACGGGGTGGCCTAGGTGTGCATGCCTAGGTCGCTCTGTGGCCAGTCAGATGGGTTTGGTCGGGGGACAGTTGTGGTGGTGTAGAGGGTCTGTGGACGAGTGGAGGATGTTCAGTGAGGTGAGGCGGAGGTTATGCGGTGGTTGGCGAGATGTGTGGGACTGCGGAATGATGGGAGAGTCTTGCCAGAGGGTGGCCAGAGATAAGAATATGGTGGTGGACAGCGGCGGTCGAGGGGCGTTTGGTGAAATAAGATGAGGGAAATGAAAGAGGAGATAGAGAAGAGCAGTTCTAACCTAACTAAAGGGACGAAGGGGACGAGGAGGTGACTGGCAGTACCTGCTATCTCCGGAGAAGAAAGCGTCCAGTGGAGGAAGACGGCGGTGACAACAGGGCTAGGGCGGCTCGCGCGGGTGTTGCGCGATGCGGAGGAGGATGAGGAGGACGGCTCTGCCACTAGTTTTGTGGCAGAGCGACGAGGAAGAGGAGGGGGGCTCACTGGAGCTTGCTGCACCCCTTGGCCAGAGAAGAAGAGGAAATTGAGGTGGAATCCTAACCAAGTCGAGTTGAGGAGGTGCGGCCGGAGATGAGGGTTAATTTATAGGCACAGGCAGGGACTCCTGTGCTTTGAAGCCAAGCTTCCAAGCACAGGAATCCTCGTCGGAGATGGAAATAGTTAAGGGACCTAAATCTCTCGTGTGTTTGCATGAGAAATTGGGTGCAAATCAGGGATCATGATTGAGTTCAGATGGAAGGGAATTCTTCAGAGAATCACCCTTCCAAATTTGGGAGGGGATCTCTGAGGAATCAGAGAGTATTCCCTCTCTATTCCTTGCCGAAGTAGGATCTCTCCCCAATAATGGTAGGGGGACCTGCTTGTAAGAGTGGCGGGGAAGGTAGGGGGGTTTATGCAATGACTTTCAAAAGATAGGGACCAAAATGTAATTGGGTGTACTAATTTGTAAAGTAGGTCAAGATGACCTCCCCTTATGTCCAAATTTTGATAAAAACCTAATTTGGACCTAAGGAATCCAATGGTAAAATTGGATTTTAGGTTTGACTACGTTTGACTAGACATTTTGCATAAAAACCCAAATTAGGTCAATTGATGAGCTAGGACCCTAATCTTGGTCAAAATAGGTTTCAAAGGCCAAATTGGATGTTCTAAACCCTAGGGGATATTTTTCCATGATTTTTAGAGGGTTTACTTGATTTTTATCCTGATCGAAACCTTGTTGAATTAAGCAGGTCTGTTTTAGGGTTACCAGATGTCATTTAATTCCTAGTTTGCAGAAAAATCCATTTCTGATTGAACCAACCCACTTTTTATCTGAGAAATCCCATTTGTGTACTGTAATGGTAAAATTGTAGTTTTAACCTTTATTTCATATTTTCTTCTCAGAACACTTATTCCTTCAATTAAGCCCTCTTCTAAGTTATGTAGGAGCTTTTACTCTCTTTATTAGGTCAAAATGAGTTTGTTATGGCTCATGATGAGGCTCTCATCATACCCCCATGCCTAGCTTTTGCTAGTCCATTAGCAGAATTTCAAGGTTTTAACTTCTGTTCTAGACCCTGAGTGTCTGTCATCAGTTATGATAAGTGCTTTTCTTTTTCTTTTGTGATTAGGTCAGAATGTTGACAATAGGCCTAGAGGTACTCAAGTATCAACCAAAATTCGGGCCTGACCTGCTTTAGCCTCACTCCTTTGCAAAGGTTTTTAAGGCTTGCAGAAACTATCCTAGGGTTTGTTGGACTCCATTGTTAAAGCACCCGTTCTCGAGACATTTTTTCCTAGCTTCAGTTTGCAGTGCATTTTTGTAAGAGAGAGACAGAAGATTTATTTGTTTGGAGAGTTTTCTCCCTCTTTTCTTTTTATTTCTAGCTTCGGATTGGCTTCTCAACACGGTATGTATCGGATTCCTCGTCCCCATCATCAATCCTCAAGGGTCCATGGAAATTGATGCTTCGTGATAGCACCGCCCATGGCAACCCTCAGAACCTTGGCTTTCGAGATTTCGAGATAATCCCACCCATGGAGTTCCGTGGCCGAATTCAGACCCTGGCGATCGACATTTTGTGATAATGCCACCTATGGTATCTGAACCAGCAGAGTGCTTACGTGCCCCCAGTAGGATATTTAAATATCCTAAGAGACAAGCACCGACGAGATGATATGTTGTTACGCATCTTCGAGGGGAATTTCCCACCTCTCCGTGTCGAGAACTCGTCCAAATCAACTTGTGTTGATTGGCCGCTCCTAATCTAGGTAACTTTTTCAGAACATTAAACGCTTTTGCATGATTTTGATATTTAGGCGCACTGAACCAGACTGTGTGAATTGGGGTGCCTAGGTTACCGAATCCCGCAAACCGAAGGTGTCAATTAACGAGGCTGAATACTTCCTAAGCCTTAGACCTAATACTTAAGCTTTGCATTTTCCTCAACCTCTTGAGGATTATCCAGATTTTAGCGGATACGTGAATTTTTAAGCTAAAGAATTTAGCCCAAGAGGCCTAAGATCAGCGTTCTTGCTAATATCTTGTTATGTCTCCTTAGCACTTTTCTTTTATTTTTCTCTTTTCCTTAATCTGGTCTAGAACTTCAGTTAATTCCTTAATTTTTTTTACTAATGAGTACCTCTTTTTCTTTTTCATTTTGTGCTCCTTTCTGTCATTTTTGCTCTTTTCCCCCTTATAATTATGTGGCTCACAAAATTTCCTCCCTCCATTTTTTGTTCTTTTTCATAATTTTTCAATTTTTTTTTGTGTTTTTGACATATCTGAATTTTTTATGAGAATCCTTCTGACTTTTTCTTGGTTCTGTAAGTATACATTTTATCACCCCCCATGCCTAAGTTTTGCAAAGTCCTCATTGTAAACGGAGGGTGTGAAATAGTGTTGAGGTCAGGGACTTAGAATAGGAAACATCGGGTGGGTGAATGGGTCGGAAAGGACTGATGTGGACAATTTCAAGCTCTGGTACGTGTACCAGAGGTGAGATCAACTGTCTAAGGCTGAACTCAAGGTGCAATGGACATGGAGTATAGATGGATAATCAGACGGGTCTCTATTTTTTGGAATGATGGGTTGCCTCCCATTGAGTGCTAAATTTGATGCCTTCAGCCGAGCGGAACATGGGATGGAGTGGGAGTGGTCAAATCAGTGGAATTTTGTAAAATAAGCACCTTGATTAAGATCTTGGTTGGTCCAACCAGGTGCTTGTTAAGATCAGTGGGCTGATGATGCAGCCCAAATCCAATCAGTCTGGTGGGTTGATAGATGTAGATCAACAGATGTGGAACCCACCATATGCAATGTGGCTTGGATGGATATGGAAGTGATAACTCAGGTTTAGGCTGAGTCGAATCAGCCTGGTCAAAGTAGGGTTCCGAAAAATAATCAGTGCATGGTGTGGAAACCCTACAGGAGTGATCAAAGAATGATGGCTCCTATTTTTCAGTCTGATCAATACCTGATACCTGGTATAGATATGGAGTTGAATCATCTGCAAATGGCTCAATGAGAGGTGAATCAAAATAGAAATTGAGTCCGATTGCAGGTCGGGGTAGCGAATGGGTTTTGATTGGTTCTGTATATGTGGAGTAGGTGACTTCAAAGAGAATTGGCTTGTTATAATCAGGAAGCAGATTTTCTCCGTTGTTATGGTCAGATTCAAAATCGTCGGAGAGTTTGCGAAAATCAAAATCTGAATGAGATTCAAGATCGTGAGTTCCACTATAGAATAAATCATATGTTGTAGATTCAGCTGCCTGACTGGGGTCTTGCCTAGATGTTGATTCTGAGCTTAAAAAGGTGTCCCTATCTTGTAGAGGCTCAGGTCCTAAGTTGGTAGGGCAGACCCAATTGAAACCCCACTCGTCCAACTCTTCAGTTTCTGTATCGTAGATTGGCATGACTTCCGAAAAATCGATTTATTCCTCTGAGGATGTTGGTGAGGGATATTCATCAAATAGAGGCCCAAAATCATATTCTTCATTAAAAGATTGATCTTCCTCATATGGGGCCTTGAAATCTTCCCAATAGGTTTCAGATCTAGATTCTGGGCTTAGGAGATGGGTTGAATTACTAGAATCTAGGTCCGAATAACCTTCGAGGGTCACCTTATCAGAATAAGGGACGGAATTTACACCCTCGAGAGGTTCAGTTCTACTCTCATTCTTGCAGGAGTTTTGGGATTCTAACCCTGGTGATTCATGGTCTAGAATGGGCTCAACATGGTATTTTCCTGCATTTGGAGCTTCCCAACCTTCTTCAATAACGGGCACATTGTACTCCATCTGGGTTGGGAATCCAGAACCATTTTGTGCCTTAAAAACGAGATCAGATTGATCCTCGATGTTGTCCTAAGATGGTTCATCTTCTGTTTGTGGTATATACAGGTACTTTTGGTTGATAATTTGTTTTACTAATCTCATTATCTCTTCTCATTTTTCAAGACTATCTTGGTGTTGCTTCCAAAGTCGAGGATTTGTCATACATTGAAGGTATTCAAGATTGTGTAATTTTTTTATCTCAATGTATCCAGTAATGAGCAAGTCACGGGTTGATCCTTTTGTTGCTTGTGCCAATAGTACTTGGGCACAAGTTATGATAAAGGTTGTGGTTGTTGGGACATCAACCTGAATGTTTTCTTCTGGTGTTGAGGTTTTGTCTTCTTTTTCATTGAATTTCAAGGCATCCTCAATCATCCTATCTCTCATGGATCTCCGATATTCAGGTTTTTTGAATGGTAGTCCTAAGTGGTTTAGCTGCATATTTGAATCAGGTGGTGGACTCAAGATGTAGAATCAGAGTTTGAATCAAGATGTAGAATCAAGTTATGAAGCGATTAGATCTGAATAACGAGTCCCACTGAAAATGTGTGTGTGCTCTAAAGGGAAAAGATGAGGGACTGGAGATGTTTTTGACCCAATCAAGACACCCAAAGACATTTGGATGACTATGGAGGTTCGGGGTGGATGATACCCCTGGATCAGAAGGTCGTCCACTTGAGTATTACCTGGGTAGCCAGAGAGGGAGAGTCCTGCAAAGACCCCTACACGGTAGAGCGTCCCCACGGGTTACAGGGTTTCCCCCACTCGACCTCTCTTGTCACGGAGATTCTAGGTAGACCAGAATGGGGACCTTGACCTCTTAAGTCTATCACTTTTATTTCAAAGGTGCTTTAGGGTTCTCACTTGAACTTTAGATGTTTTGATGTTGTGACCTAATTTGGAGGTTAGTTGACCCAAGGGGTCAACTTTACCTGACCTATCCTATAGATGGCAGAATGATTCTAGGCTTGGGGCCTAGGGATCACCCTGATTTGACTCCCCATTTATTAGGTCCAAGATTTAAGATTCAAGTGATTTTAGAGCTCAATTTTTCTTAGGGTTTATCTTGTTAAGATCTCTTCAATCAAGGGCTTGGGTAGCAACTAATGCAGGAGGGTTCATTTCCTTTTATATAGGCATGTGTGACTAGCACTTCAAGGCCCTACTGTAGAAACCCTAATTTGGTTCTATTTCCAACCCTCTTTTTCTTTTTGAAAAGGTCCTCTTTGGACTTAAAAACAAGAAGTGTGTTGTCCGCAGAGGTTAGGCGTGATTTCTATTAGGCACATGAATTTTGTGGGATAGAATCTAAAAAAGATTGCTCCAACTTCAAGAAGATTTGAAAAAATTTCGCAAAATCAGGAAACGTTTGCCTTAAAGATGGTGATTACTATAGAAAGAAGGCAATTGATTCCTAAATTAATTTCTTCCTTTTGCCTTTCAAAGCTTAGGGGATAGTTTAAGGAAGAAAAGAAATTACCTACCTTGGAGTGGTTGACATGCGGGAGGAATCTTCCTGTGAAATACCTGCAAGATCAAAACAAAGCAAAGTAGGGCAAGTTAGTGTTCAATATGATAAAAAGAATGTAGAGACTAGTGATAAATTGCGCGTTGCTCCCCGGCAACGGCGCTAAAATGTTGACGTGTCTTGATCGTGTTTTAACAGTTAGTTACATCATAGTATAGGTGATCAAGCGTTGTCAACAAATAAAAATTTATTACTTGGAAACCTAAGTATCCGAGGTCGAACACAAGGAGTAATTGGAATTTATTACTAATCTCAAGAATGTAATTGAACACTTAATTACTCAAAACTTAATTCAAAATATATAAATGCATGAGTTTAAAAGTCAATTGTGGCAAAAAGAAGGAATTTAGATGTCTGATCAGAGGATCAGACGTCTTAAAAGATGTTTCCCTTATTCTTTGTCTTCTTCTAATTTTCTTCCTTTCTTCTTTGTGCTTCTTCTTTCTTCTCTGCAGTTGCCTTGCTTCTTTCTTCTTATTTTCCTCTGTCTTCTGCCTTGCTTCTTTCTTCTTTTGTAGTATCTTTCTCCTTTTCTCTGCGGGTCTTCTTCTCTTTGGCTCTGCTTTCTCTTCTTCTTCCTTCCTTGGTTCTGTTTCCCTTGTCTTTAGCCTCTCTTCTTCTTCTTCTTCTTCTTCAGTTCCTCTTCTCTTTTTCCTTCGCCTTTTCCTTCTGCCTTGCCTTTCTCTTTTTCCTTTGCAAAGGCTTCCTTCCTTCTTTTCCTTTGCTAGCAGCGGCTAAGTGTTAGCTTCGCTTCTCCTTTCTACCTTCCCTACACAAACCAAAGAGGAGGAAAACCTATCCCTCTACCCACACCCGCATCTCTCTCTCTCTCTGTATATCACTCTTCAGCATGCTCTCCCAGAGTCGGCTAAATGGGTTGGGTTGCACGCCCGGATCTAGGCGCACCAACGTGGGTGTGGTGCGCGAGGAGTGCTCAGGAGGGTGTTGGGTCGGGTCGCGCCAGATCCATGTGATGAGCTCACAGATGAGGCAGTGTTTAGGTGAGGGGCCTCACCCCAAGTGTAATCGCAGGAAATGAACCAATAGCATAAAATCAATTTAAACCAATCCAGCACCCTACAACTTAATGAGGTGGGACTATTGTTCCACCTCTCTTTCGTGCGCACCCGCAGGAGAGCGTTCTCCAATTGCAGTACTGTCGGCTTCGTGGCGCCACTTGCTGGAATAGATGCCTTCACGAGGCTTCCCCGAGTTAGCTAGACCTGGGATCCTGAACTATTGCAACCTTCAGCAAGCGTGCAACTTCCTCGAGTCACCGTTAATGGCGGCTAGAGCGTGAAACCTGCCTGACACAAAAAGAGCCTTGCGGCTTGATCAGACCACAGGAGCACCTTCGCCGTGTCACGACGAAGGTGAGGTGGTAGGTGGTAGGCCGCGGGGAGGCCTAGGCGTGCGTGCCTAGGTCACTCTGTGGCTGGTCGGATGGGTTTGGTTGGGGGACAGTTGTGGTGGTGTAGAGGGTTTGTGGACGAGTGGAGGATGTTCAGTGAGGTGAGGCGGAGGTTATGCGGTGGTCGGCGAGATGTGTGGGGCTGTGGAGTGATGGGAGCATCTCGTCGGAGGGTGGCTGGAGATGAAGAAGATGGTGGTGGACAGCGGCGATCGAGGGCCGTTTGGTGAAATAAGATGAGGGAAATGAAAGAGGAGATAAAGAAGAGTAGTTCTAACCTAACTAAAGGGACGAAGGGGGCGAGGAGGCAGCTGGCAGTACCTGCTATCGCTGGAGAAGAAAGCGTCCAGTGGAGGAAGACGGCGGCGACGATGGGGCTAGGGCGGTTCGCGCGGGTGTTGCATGACGCGAAGGAGGATGGCTTTGCCACTGGTTTTGTGGCAGAGTGACGAGGAAGAGGAGGGGGGCTCGCCGGAGCTCGCTGGACTCCTTGGCCGGAGAAGAAGAGGAAATTGAGGTGGAATCTCGACCAAGTCGAGCTGAGGAGGTGTGGTCGGAGATGAGGGTTAATTTATAGGCACAGGTAGGGACTCCTGTGCTTGGAAGCCAAGCTTCCAAGTGCGGGAATCCTCGCCGACGATGGAAATAGTTAAGGGACCCAACTCGCTCGTGCGTTTGCATGAGAGATTGGGTGCAAATCGGGGATCATGATTGAGTTCAGATGGAAGGGAATTCCTCAGAGAATCTCCCTTCCAAATCTAGGAAGGGATCTCTGAGGAATCAGAGAGTATTCCCTCTCTATTCCTCACTGGAGTATGATCTCTCTCCAATAATGGTGGAGGGACCTTCTTGTAAGAGTGGCGAGGAAGTTAGGGGGGTTTATGCAATGGCTTTCAAAAGATAGGGACCAAAATGTAATTAGGTGTACTAATTTGCAAAGTAGGTCAAGATTACCTCCCCTTATGTCCAAATTTTGGTACAAACCTAATTTGGACCTAAGGAATACAATGGTAAAGTTGGATTTTAGGTTTGACCACGTTTGACTGGACATTTTGTGTAAAAACCCAAATTAGGTCAATTGATGAGCTATGACCCTAATCTTGGTCAAAATAGGTTTCAAAGGGTAAACTGAATGTTCTAAACCCTAGGGGATATTTTTCCTTGATTTTTATCCTGATCGAAACCTTGTTGAATTAAGCAGGTTTGTTTTAGGGTTACCAGATGTCATTTAATTCCTAGTTTGCACATAAACCCATTTCTGATTGAACCAACCCTCTTTTTATCTTATTTAGACCATTTGACCTATGTTTTGTCTTTGAGAAATCCCATTTATGTACTGTAATGGTAAAATTACAGTTTTAACCTTTATTGCATGTTTTCTTCTCAGAACTCTTATTCCTTCAATTAAGCACTCTTCTAAGTTATGTAGGAGCTTTTATTCTCTTTATTAGGTCAAAATGAGCAAGTTATTGCTCATGATGAGGCTCTCATCAGCTCGCCAACATCTATGGCTACCTATTTTCTAGGCCTGCACTGTTACGCATATTTTTAGGGCCTAACCTTTTCTGTTTGGAACCAGACTTACAGGTTCCTTCTAAGTCTGGCTGCTGACAGAAAATGCAGGGCTTGTTGGGAGGCAATCCAACAGTCTGAATAACACCATCATCAGGTGATTTCTTTCCTTTCTCCTCCTATTTTAATTTTACAATGGGGACATTGTAGGATTTAGGCATGGGGGGTGCATTTGCATTTTAGGAAGTATTCATGCATTTAGGTTAGCATATATAAAAAGGAAAAAATTCACTTTTCTTGAGCTGATTGGGTTAGTCCCTAGCAAAATATCTTTGTCATTGGAGGTTTTTCTTCCTGAATTATTTCTTAAGTTTAGAATCTAGTACATTTATTTCACGTGTACGTAGACTTGGTAATGGATCCTTGAGGAAAACCAATAAGCATTTGTAGTCTACTGAACCCTTGGATAGTTAATAGGGAGTCAGGCATACTATCTTCTAAGATCCACCTCATATTTGTGAGATGAAAGTAGAGAGACTACTGGTGCGCTAAGTCTAGTGCAAGGACTCTTAAGTTTTGGACAATAAGATGATGATACTTTAGAGTTAGGCGTAGTTTTCGCTCTCTGTTCCTGCGTGCGTACTTTATGTGAATTCCTGAGAGTCACCAAATAAGGCAGATACACAGAGATGGAGTCTTAATAAAGCTATGACTATGGTGGATGGTTATGACCGTCCTTTATAGAGTCCTTGGCTGAAGGAGGGTACTAGTGTCAAAGGTCAAAAATACTCCTGTCCTATCCATTCCTTCCCGGTATCGAGAATATGTACTTCTACCAAATAAGCCACACAATATCCTCTTGACCATCATCATCCCTAATAATACCTCATAAATAAAAGTCTGTGTCGTATTATGTTGATTTATAAAAAAAAAAGGAAGAAAAAGAAGAAACAGAAAGGAGAAAAAGAAGAAATAGTTATATTACAAAAACAAGAAAAAAGGAAGAAGAAGAAGAAAAGAGAGAGAAAAAAAAGGTCCAAGTTTATAATGTAACATTGTTTCCGAGGCAACAGAACACCTATCGCGTTCCACCAAATATGACCCATACCTACCTTTTAGTATTTCTGATCACTCGAATACTGGTTGAGGACTCTAACTTAGTTGTAGAGTTATTAGGACTTTAATTGAAGTGTGGATGCCATGTGAGGCCACCAAACAGTGAGTACAATTACTAAATTTGGCGAGATTTGTGACCTCAGAAAGAAAAGAAAGGAAAGAGTGAGCGTCCAGGAACATCAAGAGAGCACAGTTGTTTAGCCTCTCTTTGAGTTGACTTTTCTATTAGTCTAGAGATCTAGAGTCTGTAGTACTAGACTACATGTAGCACCAGATGAGTGTGTGTCACCAAATACAAATCCATTCTACTCAATATCTCCTACCTAAGCCAAAAGCCAAGGTCAAATTACAGATTATTTTCTGCTTTATCCCTAAGGAAAGTAGTTGCCTATCCCGATAGAAATATTTACCAAGGGTAAAGTATGAATTCCCAATGCGAATTGGCTTTTCACATTGATCTGTTACTTAGGCTATCATCACTTTAAATTTGTCTGAATCTCTAAAGTTTTGAAATAAGAAAAGAGGAAATCTTCTGATTACTTTCATTATTTTTCATTTTTTTGCTAGGGATTAGCAAATCTTAGGCACAGGGGTATTTGATGAGTCCATTTTAATGGACTATTGTTATGCCTAAGTTAACTTTAATATTACATTTTAGGTTTGTTAATAACTACATTAAGTTATAGAATGTTTGCATGCATCATTATTTAAGTTTACATCTATTCTATCGCATTCTATAACTTAATATGTAATGATTTTATGTTTTTATGTTGCAGGAATGATATTGGGAAAGAACAAGGAGTGGGGGATAAATTTCCCCAACAAACAACCGGCTCAATCTCTTCCTCATCCTCCGGCCAGGTTCAACACATCCCTCAACAAATGCAAACAGTTGCCAGCCAAAATTAGAAAAGGGTTTTTTGAAAATCCCTTAAGAGGTGGAGAAAGGAGATAAAAGAGGCACTTGCACAGGAGAGAAGATATCTTCATCTTCGTGTTCTTCTTGCTCCTCCTTGAGGGGATATCCACCTTCCCCACCGTGGAGAGGGAGGACCTTGTGAGCACTGTGTGCATTGTGCCAAACCTTCCATCATCGCGCACCCGCACCACCAGTTGCCCTTGCACTGCCTACAAACGCACCACCGCTTGCCCTTGCACTATCTGCAGGTGTGCACCCTTGCACCCGCGCCACCATGCCATCACCGTGCGCCCTTCAACCAGTGCCTGCAGGCGCTGCATAATAAGAAGCAGCCAGCAAACACTGTAGGTGCAGCACTAGTGACCACCTGCCCCACCCGCGCACTACACCAAGCGCCATCTCCACTGCAGGTGCTCCCCGTAGGCGCACACCCCTCCAGCACCCTTCACCGCAGGTGCTACACCGCTCACCGTAGGTGCTGCGCCTCACTGCCAGCAGGTGCTCAAGCTAGCAGCCGCTCGCAGAGCTGTGCCTATACTACCTGTAGGCAGTTCTCCAGCACTCCTCCAGCACCTTGCTTGCCCTCTGAAAGCGCCCGCACCCGCGCCATCACCCGCAGGCATTCCTGAACTGCACTGCAGCCACCCACAGGTGACCGCAGACTCACAGCCGTGCCCTGCAGGCACTGCAAAGGACTACTCTAGCGGCCTGCAGCATGCCTTGTGCACGCTCGCGCCCAGCACGCAGCCGCGCAGGCTGCAGCAGCGGCGTCCTCCTCCAACAGGCTGGCAGCCATCCTCCTCCGTCTGACCAATGCTAGCCACCTCCGGCCGTCACGTCACTACTGTTGCGTAGCCCTCGTCGAGGTACACCCCCCCGTCGACTCTCGCCGCCAACCGTGCATGGCCGCACATGCGAGGAAGAGAGAGAAGAAATCCTCTATTTTTGTTTCAATTAATAATTACATTCAATGCCATTGCCAATTTTATATTAATATTTTATTCAGGACACATTGCATTGATGCACTCAGACTTTCCTGAAATTACTTACTTGTGTTATGTGCATGATTCTACCTTGAATTTCAAATCAGACTTGCATGAAAGTTGAATTTACATGATAAGCCATTACACATGCATCATACACATATTTTTGGAGCTTAATTCCTGACGTGAAAACTACATAAATACCCCTGAACCTTTAAGGAAATTGCAAGCTTCATTTAAAATAGCATATTCCTCGCATTAAAGTTGAAGAAGAGTTTGTGAACTGTGTATTCCTTGACTCGTGAATTTATTGGTCTATTCCTCCCTATGGATATGAAATCCTTTATTGTGGTTTAAATTCATATCTATGTTAATTTTTGATTGAAAGATTTCCACCACATTAATTACAACGACATATTCTTCTATTGCTATCATAAGTAAGCGAAAATCTCTCTGTCAATTAGCTATGAGCCTGGTTTGCAAGTTGTCTAGCGAGGTTTTCATTTGCTGCATGAGCTGGAGCATGGATCCTTGCATCTCTACCATTTGTCGGTTCAAATCAGCTTGCCCTACGGGTTGACAGGCATTCCAAGCTGGCTGATTGACCTGATTCGAGGGCAAATGAGTATAAACATGACCCTGACTCATTGGTCGTTGCGGAGCATAGTTGCTGGGTTGGAATTGGGTCTACTGCCCCAGGTTTTTCCAGAAGTTAGGGTGGTTTCTCCAACCCAGATTATAAGCATTGGAGTAAGGGTTGGATCTAACATTCTCCTGTACAATGCAAACATTCTCTTAGGGTGAGGATGGAGAGAAAGAAAGGGATGAATTGGAGAAACTAGGATCAAAGGCCCCAGTTTGGAACCCATGGGGTTTCAAATAATGCTGGCTCGCAGGTTGAGCCGCATCAAGTTGATTCACGAACTCCCGTCTAGAAGGAGCTCGCAACGAATGAAATCCTGAATTTTAGGATTGAGTGGATTGAGAGTTGTTCATTGAGTTTCTAGCCATCCGCTCCTCCATTCTCTTAGCAACCAAGTCCATCTTATCAAGTTTATTACAAATCAATTCCATATCGAATGAATGAGAGTCATGAACTTCATTAACATTCGATCTGGGCTGTTAGAACCGATTAAAAGTATCCATGGAGGCATGATTGATCGAATTCTCACTCATCTCCTCAAAGAAATAGTGTGCGCTGTCTACGTCATTATTGAGGAAATTGCCTTTGAAAGAAGAATCCACGTGATTTTTGAGTTGCTCAGTCAACCTGTTTTAGAAAATCTGCATGAGTCGCCATTTCGGCACCTCGTGGTGTGGACACCTCCGCAAAAGGTCTTGGAATCGCTCCCAGGCAACATGAAACTACTCCCCTAGCCACTGGGTAAAGGTAGTGATTGCCCGTCTTAAAGCATTGGTACGTTCGACAATGAAGAATTTCTTCAGAAAGGTCGATTTCAACTCATTCCAAGTTGCAATTGGTCTTCCTATAGTCTTGTACCAATGAGCGACTTTATCCCTAAGAGAGTGGGGGAAGAGCCTCATGATCATTTGCTCCTCATTCACGTTTCACGCCTTGGTGGTCTGGACCAAAGTGGTCAAGTCCTCCAAGTGCTGAAACGGGTCTTCAGAGCCACGCCCATGGAAATGTTTGATCAGGCTTAACACCTGGGGCTTGATTTCTACGTCTCTGGTAGGAATCTAGATGTTGGAACATTCCCCGTAATTTGAAGGATCATAAAAATCCTTCATTGGCTAGCGCCTTGCATTCTCTAGAACCATTCTTGCATTCTCTGCAATTGTTCTAGCTGCCTTCGAAATACCTCCTATGGATCCTGAGGCAGAGGAGGCTGTTGATCGGCCATGGGATCAATTTAGTAAAAATCCAATCTACGCCTCCTAGAATACTCTAGTGGTCCTTCCAATCGGGGATTCACGGACCTTTGTCCCAGCATAAACTAGGAAAAGGTTGGAAGGACTGGGGATAAGAACCCTGCACACAACAAAATAAGTCTATCCTTAAGTGGGGTAGCCTAAGGATCTACAGACTCTCAGAACCCGCCTTAAGATTATAAATGATTTACCCTACTTGTGTTTGCTCAATCCAACTAGTTTAAAGGAGGGACTGGGGAGAAGGTTCTTCCTTCGGCTTGTGCCTTTGGTTCCTAGTGTACCCCCCAGCCACGGTCGTTTGACGCTACTCCCCTAGCTAGACATCAGATTGATCAGTACAAGCAGGTTAATCATAAACAATCTCAGACTAGTCCCTGAAGAGCGAATCAGTCCTTAAGGCCAACGTCTACTCGATTTTATTGAGGCCTGGGATTGTAGTGCTTATGGAATGTGGTGGGCCATTAAAATGGGTTGTGCCCTTAATGATTAATTGAGTATGTGTAAGTGCATGCATAACCAGGGTTTTCAAGCAAGATTATTTTTGATGAATAGATTTTAATGTTTAAATCTTGCTTAAGTAGCTTTTTGGGTTTAGAATTGGGTTGATTTCAATCAAGTTTGAGGCAAACCAGGTTTTCAAGCACGGGTGAAGATTTCTTTCCTTTTAAAATCAGAAATCAAGTGGAGTGCCTGGTATGAACCTAGATTGAAAACCCTAAGAGGAAGCTACTTGGTGAGTTGGTTTTAGATTGAGTAGTGTGGCCCAAACAACTCAAACAATTGGCTACAATTGCACCACTGGGTTAGGCACACAGAAATGATTAACCTAGAATGATTTGTACTCTTTTATGTGTTGATTTGTGTGTACCGATTCTGCAGATCAGAATCCGATTGAGTAGAAGAAAATCAATTAGGTTAAGTGCCTTGAATGTGGGTGTATGTTGTGTGTATGTTGAATTACCCCACAAAATTATCTTTTTGTTTTTCTTTTTATATGAGGAGGTGAAATGGTTGTGGGTGGAAATCCAAACAACCAAACTAATCCTAGGATTTATGCAAACACCTAGGTTAATTGGAATTTGAATTTAATGTGATGAAATGAAATCTATGGAAGGGGAAAGAATGGGGAGCACTTACAGTCATCTTCAGCTGCACTTTACTCTGATCTACTACTTGATGATTCCCAGATAGAGGTATCTACAAAACAATAGAGACAAGAGAAAGCAAGTTAGAAGACAGTAAAGTACATGAAATGTGAAAAGAAGATCGGAAAATCATTGCCTCCCTGGCAATGGTGCCAAAATGTTGAACGTCGGAGGACTACGCTATAGAAGTTGGTTTTGAAAACCTGTCATTCTAGTTCGAGTAGCGAAGAACTTGGGTTCAACAAATAAAATTTATACTAGAAATCTATAAAGAAATCCCGAGTCGAACTCAGGGAGGCTATGTCGATCAAAATTCGTAATTATGTTTTTTTTGTGTTTTTGTTTAAAGAGCGGAATAATCACAATGAAATGGAATAAATATAGAAATAAGAGAGAGAGAGGGAAAAAATTCACTTGATGTTGCAAAATGTTTTTACAATTAAGAAAGTGAGAAAAGATTACACCAGAAAGCGAGAAATTATTACAACTAGAAAGCAGTAAAATTCTACTTAGAAAGCAGTAAAAAGGAATGGGAGTGAGAAGTTATCCTCCTCGACGATCGCTTGGAGGATGAGTCGGACGAGATGATGCCTGGAAGACGAGGAATGGAGCGGGAAGGAGGTCGAAGCAGGAGGAATGGGAACGAGGCAGCACGTCGTCGTCGTTGCGGGATCCGCTTCTAGAATTGGGGCGAAAACTTGATTTTATCTCTTGAGGAGCATCACGGGTGTGGGACAAGCTTCTCTTGAGCTTTGGAGAGGGAGAGAAGAGAAGGAAGGGGGTCTCCTTTTATAGTTGCAAGGAGTGGGGGCATTTTGGACATTACAACTTGAAAAACATTAATTCAAGACCTTTAGTGGCAGATTTATCCATCACTAAAGGCCTGAACGTGGCCGACGTGCACGCCCCTTGCGTGCCCCCTTGCCTCCACTCCCTTCAACTCACACGCACGTTCGTGCGCTCACAGCCGTCCGATCAAGAGATTGGACGGCTTAAAGTGGCTATGCCCGTGCCACGTGCCCACGTGCGATCATGCGTAAGCACCATGCGAGGGTGCTATGGCTCGCTCCCCGTCGCTGGATCTTCATCGCGCGACTATGATCGTGTGCCAGCTTGTGGTGAATGTGGCCTCGAACGTGCGTCGCGCGCTCATGTAGCACGTTCGACCACTGCACTGAGCGGGCATTTGTGTCACGCGGATGTTTTAAGGCACGAGAGTCCGTGGTAGTTGGATGGTGATGCAACAGTCTAGATCCATCGTGCGGGAGAGAGAGAGAGGGTGCGGTAGTCTTCCAGATTGGCTGGGTGCGATCTTGGCCGTTGGATGGGCATCAAATGGCTGAGATTTGTCAAGCGGGTGATGGAGAGTGCGGCCGATGTTGGGCGGCTATGATGGTGCCACATGGCTCCATCTAGGCCGTCCATCTTCTGAGTGATGTAGATGGTGCCACGGGTGTCAGATTGGTTCAATTTTCGCATCGTTAGGCTACGATCGTCGATCCGAACCCATCCGTGTGGTCGAATTTGTCGTCTAAATTACGGATTAACACCATCTTGGCCCTTGCTCTTTAAGGTTCCTCAGTCTCTATCTGGTGCTATGTATGTCCAATTAGGATGATTTTGGAGTCGTTGAACTCCAATTGTTGCCTTGATCAGATTCGTATGGTTGGATCTTTGATCCGAGGCCCCGATAAAAAGTCACTTTGTCCCTGACCATAAAAAGGGGACAATTACTATACAATTTATACAACTTGATCTGAATGCATGATTATGCTTGTTATGCACCATTTACAATGTATGATGCTAATGTGACACTAAGAACATGCATTAATAGACATTTTAGGTTAATCAGATGTATGGACATCAACCACCCTATGGTCATTGGTCTGGGTGGAAATTACGTCAATCCACTTGGACATGTAATCAACAGCAACCAGAATATATTGGTGTCCAAATGAAGGAGGGAAGGGTCCCATAAAGTTGATACCCCAAATGTCAAAAATTTTGATGGAAAGAATTGGGTTCAGGGGCATCATATCTCTCTTAGCCATGTTCCCGAGTGTCTGGCATTGGGTGCATGACTTTAAGAATTCCTGGGCATCCTTAAATAATGACAGCCAATAGAATCCAGATTGTAAGATTTTTGCGGTCGTCCTTTTCCTGAAAAAGTGTCCACTACACACGGATGTATGATAGAACTCAAGTATGCTATGGAACTCGATTTTCGAGATGCATCGACGAATAATCTGGTTTGCGCCGATGCGGTATTGCTTGGGATTGTCCTAAAAATAATATTTGGCCTCAGACACTAGTCTATCCCGTTGTTGTTTGGTCCAATCCTGGGGGATTTGACCAACGATCAAATAATTGACAATATCTGTAAACCAAGGGGTTCGGATACTCGAGATTGTAAGGATAGTCTCATCCGAAAAAGCATCAGAGATCAGGACATCTAGATGAGGAGAATCAATTAGGATTCTCGAGAGGTGATCCGCCACTACAGTTTGTGCCCCAACTTTATCCCTGATTTCATGATCGAACTCTTGAAGCAGCAGAATCCACCAAATAAGCCAGGGTTTGGCATCCTTTTTGGCCAAGAGATGTTTGAAGGCCGAGTGGTTGGTATAGATGATGACACGAGAACCTAACATATAAGCCTTGAATTTTTCTAAGGTGAAAACTACGGCTAGCAATTCTTTTTCAGTAACGGTGTAGTTCCTTTGGGCCTCGTTCATAGTCTTGCTAGCATAGTAAATCACAGAGGGCTTTTTCTCAATCTTTTGACCTAAAACAGCCCCGACGGCATAATCAAATGCGTCAGCCATAATCTCAAATGGGGCTGTCTAGACCAGTGGTTGCAATACCGGGTCATAGGTGACTGCCATTTTCAATAAATCAAATGCCTTACGGCATGATTCATCAAACTCAAATGGCATGTCTTTGGCCAGATGGTTACTCAAGGGCTGAGCAACCTTGAAGAAATCCTTAGTGAATCTTCTGTAAAAACCCACATGCCCAAGGAAAGAGCGAATCTGTTTTACGGATGTGGGTGGAGGAAGTCTAGAGATAGCATCCACCTTAACTCTATCAACTTCAATACCTCGACTAAAGACCACGTGACCTAGGACAATGACTTCTTGAGTCATAAAGTGGCTCTTTTCCTAGCTAAGGACCAGCCATGTTTTAATGCATCTCTGAAGGATCAATTCCAGGTTAGCCAGGCAAGACTCAAAAGAATCTCCATAAACAGAGAAATCATCCATGAACACCTCAAGACAATCTCCCACCATGTCAGAAAAGATGGCCAGCATGCATCTTTGAAAAGTCAGGCGCATTGCAAAGCTCGAACAACATTCTACGGAAAGCAAAGGTTCCGTAGGGACATGTGAAGTTTGTCTTTTCCTGGTCTTCAAGATGGATAGGGACTTGGTTATATCCCGAATAGCCGTCCAAGAAGCAAAAATATTTTTGCCCAGCTAACCTTTCAAGGATTTGATCGATGAATAGCAAGGGAAAGTGATCCTTTTTAGTGGTTGTGTTCTGCTTCCTATAGTCAATATAGACTCTCCAAGCAGAAGCTGAATGAGTGCTGAAGGTTTCCCCTTTCTCATTAGTTGTAATGGTTATTCCCACCTTCTTGGGTACAATCTGAATGGGGCTAACCCACGGACTATCTGAGATTGGGTAAATAATCCCAGCATCGAGCCACTTGATTATCTCCTTCTTGACCACTTCTCACATATTCGGGTTTAGTCTCCTTTGCATTTCGCGAGAAGGGCGGGATCCATTTTCCGTGAAAATACAATGATTACAATAAGATGTCTCGATCCCCCTAAGGTCGTGGATGGTCCAACCAATTGCCTCTTTGTTGTTCTTAAGGACCTTAATTAACCTCAATTCTTGATCCTTAGTCAAATCAGCACTAATATTCACAGGAAGCGTGTTTTTAGGTCCTAAGAACTCATATTTCAAATTTTAGGCAATGGTTTTAATTCCAGCTAGGGTGGGTTTAGAATAGAAGGTAGGGAGGATGTTGATGAAGATTCATCAGGACGATCCGGTGGAAGAGGTTGGGAATGAACAAAATCAATAACCTCTTTAGAATGTAGTAGGTCTACCACGGAGGGTTGTGGGTTGGGTTCGCTAAAGCTGGTGGAGTCCTCGAGTGCACTGATTGTCATACAAGTCTCAAGATCTTGATCCTCGAGCTCCTCAATGAATCCACAATCCTCAAATCCTCTTATCGCCTTAAAAATATCCAGAGTTAATTTCTTATCCCCAAAGGCGGTCTCCATACTACCTCTTTCACAGTTTATGTTGGCCTTGGTGGTAGCTAGGAACGGACGCCCCAGAATGATGGCAGTGTTCCTAAAATCATTAGGTACATCCATGTCAAGGACAAGGAAATCTACAGGAAAATAGAAATCCTTGACCTTGACAATTACATCCTTAATAATGCCTCTCGGTGTGGTGATAGATCGGTCCGCTAATTGTAGCATTACTGAGGTTGGCCTGATTTCACCTAACCCAAACCTCTCATAAAGAGAAGTCGGGATTAGGTTGATGGATGCACCCAGGTCCAATAGTGCCCTATCAAAAGTGTATTCCCTAATAATGCATGATATCAAGGGAGCACTTGGATCTTTCTTCTTTTAAGGAAGGAGATGCAGGATAACAGAACTTGCCTGCTCAGAGAGAATCACCTTCCTCGGAGTTGGTTCTCTCGGCTTAAGCTTTTGGGTACACAGTTCTTTCAAGAATTTAGCATAAGCTGGGATATGCTTAATAGCATCGAGGAGCATAATATTTATCTCTACACTCTTGAATAAATTCAGGAGCTCCTCATTGCTGTCTATGGTTTTCTTCTTCCTAATTTTCAATAGGGCCTCAGGAAACGGGATATGGATGGTATTTTCAATTTTCGGTTCCTGGGCCTTATTGTCTTCTTCAACCTCCTCCTCTTTCTCAAGCTCCCCAGGGTTTTGACTTCTAGAAGGTAATTTAGGGTTCTGGGTTTGCTTCCCACTTCTCAAGGTGACAGAGTTTGCAGAGGCATAAGGGTTTGGGGCTTGAGGTGGATTAGTGAAGATTGGAGGGCCTTGGTTGGTCATGTAACCAAAAGAAGAAGAAGATGAGGGACCTTGCTCAACCACCTGAGCATGTGCATGTGGGTCCCTTTGATTCCCGTACCCTTGGGCTCTATTGCCCTAATTTTGAGCATTACGCAGGTTGGGTACGGGTTGAGATGGTAGGGACCCGGGTTGTCGGGTGTTAGCAATTAACCCGGATTGCAAGTTATCCAATGATGTCTTCATTTGCTGCATAAGCTGAAGCATGGACCCTTGCATTTCTACCATCAGCCAGTTTAACTTAGCCTACCCCACGGATTGTTGGGCATTCCAAGATGGTTGAGTAACTGGTCTTGGGGGTAACTGGGTGTATACTTGACCCTGACCCATAGGTTTTTGAGATGCATAGATGTTGGGTCGAGTTTGGGTATGTTGTCCCTGATTTTTCCAGAAGAAGTTAGGGTGGTTCCTCCATCCTGAGTTATAAGTGTTGGAATATGGGTTGGACCTAACATTCTCCTGCATTGCATAAGCATCCTCATAAGACAAGGATGGAGAGAAGGAAGGATCAGAAAAACTGGGATTAAAGGCCTTAGTTTGGAACCCATAAGGTTCCGGGAAATCCTAGCTCACAGGTTGAGCCGAATCAAGTTGGTTCACGAATTCCCACTGTTGAACATAGGAGGACTACGTTATCGGAATTGGTTTTGAAAACCTGTCGTTGTAGTTTGAATAGTGAAGAACTCGGGTTCAACAATAAAATTTATATCGAAAAAGAAATCACGGGTCGAACTTAGGGAGGCTACGTCGATCAAAATTCGCAATTATATTTTTTTATGTTTTTGTATAAAGAGTGGAGTAATTACAATGCAGTGGAATCAATATAAACAATAAGAGAGAGAGAGAGAAAATATTCACTTGATGTGGCAAAATGTTTGTACAACTAATAAAGAGAGAAAAGATTACACTAGAAAGTGAGAAGTTATTGCACTAGAAAGCAGGAAAATTCTACTCTAGAAAGAAGGAAAAAGGAATAGGAGAGAGAAGTTATCCTCCTCGACGATTGCTTGGACGATGAGCCAGACGAGACAATGCCTGGAAGACGAGGACTGGAGCGGGAAGAAGGAGGTTGAAGCAGGAGGAACGGGAATGAGGCAGCATGTCGTCATCGTCGCGGGATCCGCTTCTGGAATGGGGGCGAAAAATTGATTTTAGCTCTTGAGGAGAATCCCAGGTGTGGGACAAGCTTCTCTTGAGCTTTGGAGAGGGATAGAAGAGAAGGAAGGGATGAGAAATTTGTATGGAGGGAGTCTCCATTTATAGTTGCAAGGAGTGGGGGCATTTTGGACATTACAATTTGAAAAACATTAATTAAGGACTTTTAGTGACGGATAAATCCATCACTAAAGACCTGAACATTGCCTTCGTGCCTGCCACTCATGCGCCTCCTCGCCTCCGCGTCCTTCAACGCATGCGCATGTCCGCACACTCACAGTCATCCGATCAAGAGATCAGACGGCTTAAGACCGCCTACGCTTGCACTGCGCGCCCCTATGCGATCACGCGTA
Source organism: Thalassia testudinum (assembly GCA_037157565.1). Classification (NCBI taxonomy): domain Eukaryota; kingdom Viridiplantae; phylum Streptophyta; class Magnoliopsida; order Alismatales; family Hydrocharitaceae; genus Thalassia; species Thalassia testudinum. The sequence continues at coordinate 19,627,714 of JAZHRO010000065.1, read as the reverse complement.
AATGCCTCGCGTCTGATCATGCGTAGGTGCTATCACTCTCTCAGCGCTGTTCGATCCTCATCTCGCCGCCCCGCTTGCTCGCCCGCCCAAGCTAGCTTGTGCTGATTTGGCAACCGGGCGGATTCGAACGCACTCTCACTCTTCTTGCGAAGGGCGCTAGACCAACGTGCTGCGGGTGGCTTTGTGTCACACGGTTGTTTTGTGCACGCGGGTCTGCAGCCATTGGATGGGCATCCAATGGTGGAGAATCATCGATCGGATGAAAGGAAAGGTAGAGGCAGGTCCTTGGGGGCCGGTTGGGCGGCTGAGATGGCACCACGTGGTGCCATCTTAGCCGTCCATCTTCTGAGTATTGTAGATGGTGCCACGGGTGTTGGATTGGATCGATTTTTATGCCGTTAAGTTGCGATCGTTGATCCGAATCTATTTGTGTAGTAGGATTTGTCGTTTGAGGTGTGGATTAACACCTTCTTGGACCTTGATCTTTAGGGTTCCTCGATCACTATTTGGTGTTACGGATGTCCGATTAGGGTGATCTTGGAGTCGTTAAACTCCAATCATCGCCCTAATCAGATCTGTATGGCTGGATCTTCGATCTGAGGCCCCAATAAAAAGTTACCATGTCCCTGACCATAAAAAGGAGATAATTACTATACAATTTATACAACTTGATTTAAATGCATGATTATGCATGTTATGCACTATTCACAATGTATGATGCTAATGTGACATTAAGAACATGCATTAATAGACATTTTAGGCTAATCAGATGTATGCACATCACCCATCCCATGGGAGCTCGTGAGGAATGTAATCCCGAATTCTGGGATTGAGTAGGTATAGAAGTGTTTCCTAAATTCCCAGACATCCATTCTTCCATTCTCTTAGCAACCAAGTCCATTTTATCCCATTTGTTACAAATTAATTCCATGTCAAATGAATGAGAATCTTGGATCTCATTAGCACTTGACCTAGGTCATTGGGACCGGTTGAATGCATCCATGGAGGCATGATTAATTGAGTTCTCGCTCATTTCCTCAAATAGGTTGTATGCACTATCTACATCCCTGTTGAGGAAATTGCCAACGCAAGAAGCGTCCACGTGATTACAGAGTTGCTTAGCCAGCCTGTGATAGAAAATCTGCACGAGTTGCCATTTCAGCACCTCGTGGTGTGGACACTTCCTCAAAAGTTCCTGGAATCAACCCCAGGCACCATGAAATGGTTCCCTCGACCGCTGGGTGAATGTGGTAATCGCCCGTCGTAAGGCATTGGTCCTTCCGATAGGGAAGAATTTCTTCAAGAAAGTCGATTTGAGTGTAGCCCAAGTTTCAATCGGCCTTCCTATAGTCCAGTACCAATGTGTGGCCTTATCCCTAAGAGAGTGGGGGAAAAGCCTCATGATCATTTTCTCTTCATTCACATTCCTTACTCTGATGGTCTGAACTAAAGTGGTCAGATCCTCCAGGTGCTTGAATGGGTCCTCCGAGCCAAGCCCATGGAAATGCTTAATCAAACATAAGACTTGGGGATTGATTTCTATGTCTCCGGTGGGAATCATGATGTCGGGACGTTACACATAGTTTGAAGGATCGTAAAAATCCTTCAAGGGCCAAGCACCCTAACCATGCATATGTTGGAACCATTGCTGCATCTGCTGCAATTCTTCTAACTGCCTCTGAATCAGCTTTTGCTGGTTCAGAGGCAGGGGAGGTGGTTGTTGATCAGCCATGGGATCTGCTTGGCTATAGCACAACCTCTGCCTCTTAGAATGGTCTAAAGGTCCTTCCTATCTAGGATTCAATGATCTCCTTCCAAGCATACACTAGAAGGAAGTTGGAAGGATGGGGAAAAGAAGGAACCCTACAGCACAAGAATGCAAGCCTGTCCTTAGATGGGGTAGCCTAAGGTCTACTGACTCTCAGAATCCATCCTAAGATTATGGACGATTTACTCTACTTATGTCCAGGCAATCCAACCAGTTAGAAGGAGGGACTGGGGAGAAGGTTCTTCCTTTGGCTTGCGCCTTCGGTTCCTAGTGTACCCCCCAGCCATGGTCGTTTGACGCTACTCCCTTACCTAGACATTAGATTGGCTAGTATAAGTAGGTTAATCGTGAATAATCTCAATCTGGATCCCGATGAGCGAATGAATCCTTAGGGTCAATGTCTAATTGATTTTAGTTAGGCTTGGGAAATTGGTGCTCTGGAATGTGATGGGCCCTTAATGGGTTGTGCCCTTAATGATTTGTTTGAGAACATGTGAATGTGCACAACCAAGTGGTTTTCAAGCAAGATTATTAATGATGAGGTGAGTTTTAGGGTTCGAATCTTACTTAATAGCTTTTAGGATTCAAATATTAGGTGTTTTCAACCAAGTTTGTTTTTGAAAGCATGTGTTCAAGTATTTTCCTTTAGAAATCAAGAAAAATATGGAGTGCCTGGCTTGACCTAGTTATTGAATCCTATGGGGCAACTACAAAATTAACCTCTTTTAGATTAGGTGGTGCAGCCCAAACAATTCAATCAATCAGTTCAAATGCACCACCGATTAAGGCATGATGTAAACATGTTTATATTACATAAAATGTCTATTTATGCATGTTCTTAAGCATACACTTGCATTACATACTATAAATATTGCATAACATACACCATCTTGCATTTAGATTAGTCTGAATAAAATGGAGGTTAATTGTCTCTTTTTATGGTTAGGGATAGGGCAACTTTTTATTGGGGCCTTGGATCGAAGATCCAACCGTACGGATCTGATCAGGGTGACGATTGGAGTTCAACGACTCCAAGATCACCCTAATCATATATCCGTAGCATCAGATAGAGACCGAGGAACCCTAGAAGATCAAGGGCCAGGATGGTGTTAATCTGCACTTCAGAAGACAAATTCGACTACACAGATGGGTTTGGATCGATGATCGCAGCCCAACGACGCAAAAATCGACCCAATCAGATACCCGTTGCACCATCTACATCACATAGAAGATGGACGACCAAGATAGTGCCACGTGGCGCCATCTTGACTGCCCAACCAGCCGCACGCACCTGCTGAAGCACCTCGCACCAATGTTTCTCCGCTGTTGGATCAAGATCCAATGGCTGCGAGGCGCGTGTGCTTAAGTTAAGCGCTCGACATAAACACGCCTGTAGCGCGTTGGTCGAGCGCCTTAATAAGGCGAAGAGGCATGGGATCGGGCCCCCGCACGCCTCAAATAGGAGCGGGCGCATAGGCACGATCGACCACACGATGAAGATCCAATTGCTACACGCGCCCCATAGCGTCCACACGCCATCTGACACCCCCGCGTAACGCGGGATCTCATGCACACGGTGCGCAGTTGAGGCGCGGTGAGGACGCTTTCAGCCGTTCAATCTCACGATCGAACGGCCAAGATCTGATGGACGTGGACGTGTGTTGAGGTGCGGGGAGGCGAGCGGGTGCGCGTGCGCTGCCCACGAAGGCCATGTTTAGGCCTTTAGTGACGGATTTTTCCGTCACTGAAGGTCCTGAATTAATGATTTTCAACATGTAATGACCAAAATGCACTCACTCCTTGCAACTATAAAAAGAGACTCCCTTCATACGAATTTCTCATCCCTTCTTCTCTTCTATCACCCCTTCCAAAGCTCTAAGAGCTTGTCCTAAACCTGGGATTCTCCTCTGGAGTAGAAATCTTAATTTTTCCACCTTCGTCCCCTTTTGTGGAGCATCCTGCGGTTGTCCTCTCTCTGCATTCGAGAAGCGGATCCCACGACGATGACGACGTGCTGCTTCGTTCCCGTTCTTCCCGCTTCGTCCTCCTTCTTCCCGCTCCTTTCCCTATCTTCCAGGCGTCGTTCCGTCTGGCTCGTCCTCCAAGCGATCGTCGAGGAAGATATCTCTCTCTCCATTCGTTTTACTGCTTTGTAGAGCAGATTTACTACTTTATAGTGTAATCTTTTCCCGCTTTCTAGTTGTAATGAGTAGTGTAATGAACAACTTTTTGATAATGAAATCCATGTTTATTCTACATCCCTTTTGCTTTTATTTGTAATATTTTCTCTCTCTCTCTTCATTTTATTATTTGTTAAATAGTTTTCAACCAGCTATTCTATTTCATGACAAATAAAACAAATGCGTATTTTTAATCAAACGTCTGCCTCCCAGTGTTCGACCCAGGATTTCTATTCCGGTATAAATTTTATTTGTTGAACCCAAGTTCTTTGCTATTCAAACTACAACGACAGGTTTTCAAAACCAAATTCGATAGTGTAGTACTTCGACGTCTCAACATTTTGGTGCCATTGTCAGGGAGGCGATGCTCTTTGATTTTTTTTTTTCACGTTTTCCAACTTACGAATCATTTACCTCACTTCTTTCCTTTCTTATTGTGATTGTAGGTACTCTTTTGAGACGAGCAAAAGCGGTAGATTGGAGCAAAGTGTTGTTGAAGGTTCTGTAAGTTTTCCCCACCTCCCACCCATTAGTTTTCATTCCACCACGTAATAATACAAATATAAATCAACCTAGGTGTTCTTATAAACTCTAAGGTTAGTTTTGTTTGTTTGTTTGACACCTACACCCACCTCAACCTCCACATTTAAAAAGAAAAATTAAAAAAACATCTCACAGAGGTACACAACCTCATCTGATTTTCAAACTCAACCGGTAAACCGATCTTTGGAACCGGTACACACATCCAAACACATAATTGAGTAGAAATCAGATTAGGTAATCACTTGTGTGCCTAATTAAGTGGTGCAACAGGCCAATTGTTTGAGTTGATTGGGCCACACCACTTCAATTAAAATCAACTCATCAAGTAGTTGCTGCATAGGTTCAACTCTTAGGGATTTACCAGGCACTCCACATTCTTTTAAGTTTCAAAGGAAAACATCTTCACCTGTGCTTTCAAAACCTGGTATGCCAACAAGACTTGTTTGAAAATACCTAAAGTTAAATCCTAAAAGCTACTAAGCAAGATTTGAACCCTAAAATTCACCACATCAAAAATAATCTCACTTGAAAATCACTGGTTGTGCACGCACACACACATCAATCAATCATTAAGGGCACAACCCAAATAAAGGGCCCATCACATTCCAAAGCACATTCAAACCTAGCCCTAAATAAAACAGAGTAGACATTGGCCTTAAGGATTCGACTCACTCTTCGGAGCCCAGAACAAGATTATTTTTAATTAGTTTGTTTCTATTGTTCAATCTGATGTCTAGCTAGGAGAGCAGAATCAAACGATCGTGGTTGGGGGTACACTAGGAGCCGGAGGCGCAAGCTGGAGGAAGAACCTTCTCCCCAGTCCCTTCTAACTGGTTGGATTAAATAGACAGAAGTAGATCAAATCGTTTCTTTATCTCAAGATGGGTTCTGGGAGTCTGTAGGTCTTTAGGCTAGCCCACTTATGGACAGGTTTGATTGTTTGTATTGCAAGGCGCCTTTCTTCCTCTCATCTATCATGAATCCTTCCACATTTTATACGCATTCCTGCTCTTTCCCTCCTGTTATGAGTTATCCTCAACATGACGATTATTTCGACCCGTACTGTAATCAACCATTGGTTAGTTGGGATAACTCGGATTAAAGATACAGTTTTGGACCTCCGTGCTTAGGGTCTAACCCTAAACACCATTGTTGTGATTTCTGTCCTTCTCAGAGCCACATCAATTATAGATCGCCACCCTTTCATGGACAACCTAATACGATCTATAATCAAGGAGGATACACTGATCCTTACGCATCCTCTGAATACATTGCCTTTAGGTCATCACCACCTTTTGAACAATCCGAAATGACCTATTATCAGGAAGGGTATAACAAATCTCAATTCGTTAACTCCTTTGCACTGATCTCAAACCTGCCCTACCCTGAAACAAGTCATTTGATTCAGGGTAACCAGGTTCAAGATAAGGTTTTGGCTAACTTGAGGAATACCATACAATCTTTAGAAGTTCAGCCAATACCTTGCATTGAAAAATTGGAGCCCCTAATTGAGATGATTGATGATTTGAACAAGTATTCGTTGGATTGGCTCCAGGATGTTAAAGATAAGAACCCAGGTGAGTTTCTACTTAGGAAGTTAGCAAAACTGAGAATGAGATTTGTGGTTGCTTTAGTTCAATCGTGGGATGATTCCCAAGATGAACCCCCTTCAGGAGAGCCAATGTCAGAACCCGCTCAGGCACCTATTGGGGGGGACACGTGTTATGAGGCTGACCAGATTGAATTAGAGCAACCAATTAAGGATGATCTGATTTCTTCACCTGAGATCTTTGAGCCAGGGTACTAGGAAACGTATGTCTCCATGGATTAGAAAGTGAGATGATTTTGGGACATACATTAATACGGATTTTGATTTCTTTGATTCTTATGGTGAAGATTCAGTTTGCAAAGTCTCACATGAGTTTACAGAACACGATTTCTGTGAGATGATTGAGCCTGAGGAATCTGATAGATCATTTGATAGGCTAATAACTGAGGAAACTGATCTTATTGGGGCTCACATGACGGATCCACAATCACATTTTCTAGAGGATTCAATCCAATACCCTGATTGTCAGTTACACCCCATTGAGCTTACTGATGATTCTATTTTTGAGATAATTAGACCCAAGTCAATTCTGATTCAGTCACATCTTTTAGACTTGGATCGGGTGATTAATATGTAGGAGGTCCTAGAATTTGACATTTTGAATGAGGAGAATAGAAGCTGGGAAATTCTGATTTGGGAAGCAAACTCCGGAGGAAGTAGAAGATCGAGTTTAAGGGTTCTAATTAAGCTGAAACCATCAAACCAGGACCCTTACGACATTTATTCTGAGGATGTCCAACTCAAGCACACATTCATTGATTATCCTTTGGAGCTTGATTTCTCTGTAACCTGACTTTTTGGTCTTGGGTTGCATCCTCATAAATCGCAGGCTCGACCCTGCTTGCATACTTATTTTAGGTTTTAGGTAATTTTTATCCAAAACCTTATATATTCTCGATCATGGGGTATGGGTCTACACCACAATCTGGTCCACATTTGTGGACATCTGCTGGAAGGTCAGAGGTTTCATCTTTTTATTCTGATTCTGACCTGCACCTGCGAATTCTTTTTTTCTCTTCTTTGTATAGTGTGCCTTGCTGAAGACACTAAATTTAGCATGTATACATTTTTTGTTTATCATGGAGCGGACTCGTCATTCACGCAATTCAGGTGCTTTCTACTCTATTCCACTATGTTTTATGTCTTTTTAATACAATGAGGACATTGCATTAGATAGGATGAGGGGGTGGATATTCATCTCTGAATTATTTCATCAGCTCCATTTATTTTCTTTTATCTATATATCAAAAAAAAATTTAGGAAGGAATATTTGGACATTAGAACTTTTCAATCTTATGAAATATTACATTAGGATCTGAACACAAAGACCCTTCAAGTCTTTAGGCTTAATCAGCCAGTGTATCCACTAAAATGTGGATTTGTTTTTCGAGTCCTTGCCATCTTAATTCTATGGTAATTTGATTAAATAAGTTTGGGTGATAAGTACATGACTTATCAACCCACCATCTGATTTGAGGGAACTTTAAGTCTAAAGCATCTACACACTTTTCATTGACTTGTTGATCGACGATTTTAATAGAAATTGGGTAGCTAATGAACCTTCTAGGGTGATATGGTTGGCAAGTTATCATGGGTAACAATCCATAGGTAGGTTGTCCAGAGCCAGTCACTGGACCATTCTCTTTTTACTACCTTTAGGTAAATCTTAGACCAAGGAAGATACCTACTTAAAAAAAAAAAGGAAAAAGAAAGTCAAAAAGAAAAAGAAAACAAAAGAAATAAACCATACTTCACCGCACGAGTATGGCTGGCAAGTTGTCGATGGTAACAGCTCATCGACTGGTTGTCCAGAACCCTGCTCAAGAAATGCACTTAAAATTCCTAAAACACTTAGGAAGAAGTGGAGAAGTAGAATAACCCAGGGAGATATACACTGGATTCACCCTTATGTTGACCCCATAAAAATAAAAGTAGGGAGAAAGCCACCGGTCGTAAAGATACACCTTTAGGAAGAACTCGCTTTTTAAGGTCACCTAGAGGCATAGAAATTCAAAGTCCATTCTAATTGTCGATCAACGAGTCTATCACATTCACAATAAGATGCTTAGAACTTAGGGTTCTCATCAAATCTTGATTGAGCTAAATGGCCGTAGAAAGCCACTCTTTAACCCTAAACTCAAAAATCCAAAAAAATTAGAAAAGAAAAAAAAGAGAAAAAGAATTTTTTCTTTTAATAAGGCGAGGGCATGAGGCGGTCTGCATTTTGGCAGATACCCGGGCGCTGTTGTGTCTTTGAAAGTTCAGATCCTAAGTAAAAATTTTATTAATGTTGAAAATAACTTATGCCGAAATAATCCGACCTAATTCTTTTATAAATAGCATGTAGTTTTTGGTAGGAACTAGCAAAAGATAGGCATGGGGGTGTGAAGTAGACATGTTTATATTACATAAAATGTCTATTTATGCATGTTCTTAAGCATAGAATTGCATTACATACTATAAATATTACATAACATGCACCATCTTGCGTTTAGATTAGTCTGAATAAAATTGAGGTTAATTGTCTCTTTTTATGGTCAAGGACAAGGCAAATTTTTATCGGGGCCTCGGATTGAAGATCCAACCATACGGATTTGATCAGGACGACGATTGGAGTTCAACGACTCCAAGATCGCCCTAATCGGATATTCGTAGCATCAGATATAGACCGAGGAATCGTAGAAGATCAAGGGCCAAGATGGTGTTAATCCACAATTCAGATGACCTAATCCGATCGCACGGATGGGTTCGGATGGATGATCACAGCCTAATGGCGTGAAAATTGACTCAATCCGATACCTGTGGCACCATCTACATCACCCATAAGATGGATGGCCAAGATGGCACCATGTGGCACCATCTCGGCCGCCCAACCGGTCGCACGCACCCGCTAAAGCACTTCACGCCAACGCTTCTCTGTCATTGGATCAAGATCCAACAGCTGTGAGGCGTGCGTGCTTAAGTTAAGCGCTTGACACAAACGCGCCTGTAGCGCATTGGTCGAGCGCCTTAACAAGGTGAAGCGGCACAGGATCGAGCCCCCGTACGCCTCAAATTGGAGCGGGTGTGTGGGCGCGATTGACCACATGATGACGATCCAGTGGCTGCGTGTGCCTGATAGCATCCACGCTCCATCTAATGCCCTCGCGTGACGCAGGATCTCACGCGCAAGGTGTGCGGTTGAGGCACAACGAGGAGCGCTCTCTGTTGTTCGATCTCACGATCGAACAACCAAGATCTAATGGACGTGGACGTGCATTGAGGTGTGGGGAGGTGAGTGGGCACGTGCACACCGCCCATGAAGGCCATGTTTAGGCCTTTAGTGACAGATTTATCCATCACTAAAGGTCCTGAATTAATGATTTTCAACATGTAATGACCAAAATGCCCTCACTCCTTGCAACTATAAAAGGAGACCCCCTCCATATGAATTTCTCATCCCTTCTTCTCTTCTCTTACCCCTTCCAAAGCTATAAGAGCTTGTCCCAAACCCGAGATGCTCCTCTAGAGTAGAAATCTTAATTTTTCCACCTTCGTCCCCCTTCGTGGAGCATCCTGCGGTTGTCCTTTCTCTGCATTCGAGAAGCGGATCCTGTGACGACGACGATGTGCTACTTCGTTCTCGTTCTTCCTGCTTCGTCCTCCTTCTTCCCGCTCCGTTCCCCGTCTTCTAGGCGTCGTCCCGTCCGGCTAGTCCTCCAAGAGATCGTCGAGAAGGATATCTCTCTCTTCATTCTTTTTACTGCTTTCTAGAGTAGATTTACTGCTTTCTAGTGTAATCATTTCCCGCTTTCTAGTCGTAATGAGTAGTGTAATGAACAACTTTTTGATAATGAAATCCATGTTTATTCTACATCCCTTTTGCTTTTATTTGTAATATTCTCTCTCTCTCTTCTATTTATTATTTGTTAAATAGTTTTCAACCAGCTATTGTGTTTCATGACAAATAAAACAAGCGTGTATTTTTAATCAAACGTCTGCCTCCTTGTGCTCGACCCGGGATTTCTATTCTGGTATAAATTTTATTTGTTGAACCCGAGTTCTTCGCTATTCAAACTACAACGACAGGTTTTCAAAACCAAATTCGATAGCGTAGTACTTTGATGTCTCAACAAGGCACACAAAAGGTGGTTAACCTAATATGATTTCTACTCTTTTATGTGTTGAATTCATGTACCGGGTCCACAGGTTGAAAGCCTGGTTGAGTAGATGAAAATCAAGTTTGATTACGTGCCTCAAATGTGGGTGTATAGAGTGTGTATATTGATTCGTCCCAAAAAAAGTATCTCTCTTTTTTTTTTTTTTTTAAATGCAGGGGTGAGGTAGATGAAGGTGGCAAACTTGACAAACAATTCTATCTTTGGGTTTTTTGCAAACACCTAAGTAGATTAGGTCTTGGTTAGTGTGGCGAAATGAGCTAGGGGAGGGGGAATGTGGGGGACACTTACATAGTACTCTACCTGCACTTTACTCTGATCTACCGCACTTGGATCTCCATGCTAGGGTACCTGCAAGATAGTAGATTAAAGACAAGTAGGGTTAGTGCGATGTAAATGCAAAGAAATGCAATAAACAATAAAGTAAATTCCATTGCCTCCCCGGCAACAGCGCCAAAATAATCGCACGTGTTTCGCCTGTTAGAAATTGAGGTTACAAGTAACCCGTCGTCGTAGTTGCAAAACGCATCGATCAGATCAAATTTATACTGAAACTCGAAAAGTGAGTCCCGATCGAACACGAGGAGGCGATGTTTACTTAATTGAAAATTGCGCTACGTTTTGTTTGTTTTTGGTATTTTAGGGTTTTGTTATTTTTTTGTATTTTTGAAAGAAGATGACAAGAAAAATGAATCATAAGAGATATAGAATAAATCTGATATATATCACTTCCAATGTCAATTACAATAAACTATGAAAGCATAAAAAGTGAAGGGGGTGAGAAGAAATCTCCTGAAGTGGCTGTTCGGTGAGACAACGGTGCTTGGTGGAAGCTTGGATGAAGGACGTGAGGAGTGGGACAATGGAGGTGAGATGCAGGAGGACGTTGGGTAGAGGAAAGCTTCGGCGTGGCTCCGGAATGGAGGTGAGGAGGCAGAGATGATCTGCTACTGGAACGAAGGTGGGAGGACGGCTCCAAGGTGACCTATGAATGGAGATGTGAAGTTGGAGGAGTATTTGGTGGGGCAGAGGTTCGCTATACTAATAGGTGCCTTGGGAGCTTGAGAGCAAGCTCTAATGGAGCGTTGGTAGGCTTGCTAGAGCTTGGGAGTAGGTGGAAGTAGAGTAGGTAGAGATGGCTTGGAAGGGAGGGGGTGTAGGTCCTTTTATAGTGGGGGAGAAGAGGCAAAAATAGGCATGGGACCTTTAGTGACCTCCAGGCCGTTGCTGGAAGCGTCGTTGTCGACGGCTCATGCCCACTTACGCCCATAGTTGGCTTTGCTGGCCTGTGAAGAATTAGCGATGGCTGTAAGTCTAGCTCATGCGTCGCTGGAGGCTGGCGCCAACCGAGCACGTGCCCGCCCATGCTTCGCTGGCGCTGCCTGTGTTATGCCTGCTCACGTGCGCAGATTGCGCAGTAGCTCGCTGCTAGTGCGTGCTGGCGTGCGCTAGCGTGTGCACTCAATTGAGAATGGGGGGGCTATGGGGATTCGAACCTGCTCCCCTCCCTTGCGAGCCGCCGCCCCATCCGCTGCGTCAAGCCTTCATATGCGTCGTGAAGAGGAGTTTGCAACTGCGTGGCGCGATGAGCTCTCAGCCGTTGGATTTGCATCCGACAGCTAAGATCTCTTGATGGGATACCTTTGAATGTGTGGTGGGTGGCTATGGGTGCTCCATATAGTGCTACATGGCACCATGTGGACTGTCCACACTTCATTGCTTACAGAGGATGCCACGGTGCTCGGATCGAGGTGACTTCTACATTGTTGGATTGCGATCGACGTTCTGGATCCATCCGTACAGTCGGATTTTTCATCCGAAGTCCATAAGGATGTCGCATTGCCTTCTGGCCATATAAAATGAAGGAATTAATATACAAAACATACAACTATCCTAAATGCCATGCAATGGATGTTATGCAATATTTATAACATGATATGCATTGCTAAGCCTAGGAACTATCATAAATAATCAATTTATCATGAATTCATGTGTGTTCATCACTTAACAAGGAATTAAACCTAAGGAATCGGTATACCTGCACGAATTATACAAATAAGTGATTAGAAATCTGATTATGCTAACCATTTTGTGTGCCTTAATTAATGGTGCATTAGGCCACTTGTCTGATTTGTTTAGGCCACACCACTTAACATAAAACTAATTCATCAAGTAGCTTGCCCCAAATGATTCAACTTTTAGGACCAAACTAGGCACTCCAGATTCTTTTTAAGTTTTAAAGAAAGATATCTTCACTTGTGCTTTCAAAACTTGGTGTGCCAACTAAACCTTGATTAAATAAACCTAAAGTTGAACCCTAAAGGCTACTAAACAAGGTTGAAGCCTAAAAGCCAAATCATCAATTAACCTTGTTTGAAAATCATTGGTTGTGCACGCACACATATCAAAACTAATCTTTATGGGCACAACCCAAACAAAGGGCCCATTACATTCCAAACCACATTCAAACCTAAGCCAAACTAAAATCAAGTAGGCATTCGCCTTAAGGATTGGACTCACTCTTTGGGGTCCAGATTGAGATTATTTTTAAATAATCTGCTTCTACCATTCAATCTGATGTCTAGCTAGGGGAGCAGAGTCAAATGACTGTGGTTGGGGGGTATCAAAGTGATTGCACAGCAATCATAGGCCCTAACTTGCCTGAATTAAGTTAGAACTTAACTTAACATGAACATTCTGTATGCATATGCATCGTATTCTACATTGTAGTTGGTATATGTGTTTTATGTATTAAACTATGCTATTTGAGAGGTATTAATGATTGCAGGTAATCCAGGGCTACGGATGATGAATCCAACCTTATGGATCTGTTAGAAATAACGACAAGAGTCCAATGCATCCAAGATCGCATCGATCAAATTCTTGTAGCACCCTAGGGAGTCCGCAGAAGAGCAAGAGCCAAGGGGAAAATTGAAGAATATCCAGACCTCAGATGACAAATCCAACCATATGGATGGATCCGGATTGACGTTCGCAGTTCAACAATGCAGAAATCAACTTAATCGGAGGCCTACGTCATCAGATATAAAGAGAAGAAGAACAGACAGCCACGATGGTGCCACGTGGCACCATCGTAGCTGCCCCTCGCTATGCCCCCAACTCCTGAAGGCACCTCTCCTTACAGTGTGGATCATTGGATCTTCATCCAATGGCACGAACACGCCACGTCGCCACCTAGATTAGATCAGTATAAATAAAATTAAGCACACATATATAACAAAGGCTTTGTGCAGTGCGTTGGCTCACGCACGCAAGCGTGGGATGCGGGTCGAGCCCTGCGCTGCGAAAGAATTGATGCGGCATTGCGGGCGGGCGCATACGCGCGATTGGAGGGCCGAGGTGTGCCCACGTGGTGCGATCGCGATCGCGCAGGTTGTGCGAGATTAGGAAGGTGCGAGAAGCACGCGTAGGATTTGAAATCGGACAGTTGAGATGATGAGGCAGGATTTGAAGGTGAAAATGCGAAGGCGCGGGCGAGTGGGAGTCGTGAGATGAAGGATCTGAGAGCACACAATGTGCCATGTGGAAGCATTAGAGAGAATTGAGGAAAGAAGAAGGATTTGCAGAGATATAAAAGGCCCCCCCTCCCTTGAAAAAAAGGTGAAAAATATATACAACTCTCATCTCTCCCCTCTCATACTCTCTCTCCCTCTCCTTGCCAACTCTCGCCCTCTCAATTCCTTCTCTCTCCAATCTCAACCCTCTCTACGTCTATCACATCTCTCTATTTTTGCCATTTTTTTATCTTCTATGCTTCTTTTTATTCTTAGGTTTCTCGACAAATTCCGCATATTCTTTGATGGGTTCCCGCACTTCCACGACATCTCTCTGCAACCTATTGACTCCATGCACATTCTCCACCGACGACCGTCGATGGCACTCTCCACTTCCGTCACAACATCGCCAGATTGCTATCTGAGATTATTTTTCTCTTCTTCTTGTTATTCAGATTTTCTATTAGTAATAAAGTTCTTATTTGCATTACGTGTTCACTTCATATTTATCTTCGTGTTTGTTTCATTTATTTCCTTTATTATAAAAAATTAAAAAATATAAATAATAATAATAATAATAAAATTTGTTTACTTGATTAGGCTGGAAATCATCTAAATATCCCTACCTCCCTGTGAGACGACCCGTACTCCCAACATTATTCTCATATTTTTAGGAGATGGTTTCATAAATGTAAAACGCCGTGTTTTTGCACCTACGACGACATATTTATCATTATTGCGATTTCACGACTAGATTTTGGCACTGTTGTCGGGGAGGCATATATTCGAGATAGTTTCTTTCCTGACATAGTATTCGTGAGCCTCACATATTTCTCTATCTGTTTGCAGGTACCAACTACGTGAGACGAAATCTTGACGGGTTGCGATAGCAAGTCACAGAAAGGGAGTTCGTGTAGGCGGGATGCGACCAAGGCATGCGACAGGTGTAGTAGAGCAGTGACGTCCACCTTGAGCGACACCCACACACTCGGAGAATACGAAGGAGACCTGGATCTTGCTTTCACTGGGGATTCTCCTGCGTTGGAAATTTTATTTCTATCTTCTCGCCCTTGTAATTGGGGCTGATTTTTGGGGGTCTGTCCCCACATTCTTTAGCTATTAGGGGCTATTCTACTGCGTGTGTGATTCAATTTCTGCTTACTTGCCTCTAAAACAAACAAAAAAAAATCAAGCTGCATATTTAGGAGTCGCATGCCCTTAGGTGCGCGCATTTAGGGGTGATTGAGCAGCACATTAGATCTATTTCCTTGCATTGCGTACATATTTGCACGAAGATTGCTGGAGACAGGTACGCTTTTCTATCTTTGCATCCAGCTCCTGTTCACGCATTTGCATTTGGATTAAAATTCAAGACCACCAAACTGATTGAATTAACCTAATTTAGTGGTTGCCTAACTAAAATTGGGACTGATAATTAGATTCGACCTTAAAACCAAATCACACTTGATCTGATTCAAAGGGACTTGTCTGCGTTTTCAAAATAAAAAATTATTTACGGTGTGATGAACACTTCTGACACTGAGCACACACATTAGGCACCACACTAAGGCTTGATCCCTTAAGGCTATAAGCATCGATGTCTTTATCGGTGCAGACCCTCCTACTTCGCCTTGTGGTAGTGGTATTGTCTTGTGACCCAGTGTTTTGATACTGTAAGGAGGGGGACACCGCTTAAAGGAACAAAAGGGTAGTTAAGAGGCACCACATTCGCATCACCTCAAAGGAAGGGTTCGCCCTACTTGCATCTCTTAGTTCCGTCCTTGGAGTAACTTCCCACTAGATCACTTGAGAGTACCACTTAAGCAAAGTGTAGGTCTTAAGGCACTTCGTAGGTTGATTTAGGGTGCATAACTGGTTGACAACTTGCTTGATCACATACAAACATTGAATTTTTTAAGAAAAGCAAGTAAAAATCATTCTTGTCTTGTGTGTGCTTGATTGATTGCTATTGTGCATGCATGGTACAAGATCAAGAAAACCAAGGTTAGAGGGACCTTTAGGCTTCAAACCTAGGAAGAAAACTAATTCCAGTGAACCCTCAACAATGGATCCACCACTTCTTAACCAACCCAATCCAAACCAGGAGAAGCTAATGGAGTAATTGCATGAATAGTTTGAGCAATGGCTCAACAATAGAAACTAAAACCAACCACAACCTCAACCCTTACGGGACTTTTATGATCCCTCGACTTACAATGCCGTACCTCATGTAAGGGTTCCTGAAGATGATTTTGAACTCAAATCCCATTGGATAGGTCTTATTCAAAACCATTTCCATGGACTTAACGCTGAAGACCTGATTGCACAGCAATCATATGTATTAATTGGCCTAGATTAAGCTAGGACTTAGCATAAGTTAGGATTATTCATGCATGCATGATAAACGCCAGTTTATCATCATTCTTACACATTAAAACAAACCTAGCTCTTAGGATTTTACTCCGCAAACGGGTTTTTTGGGCTGCATTTAGGCATAAATTAGGTTAGGCATGCATTGCATCTTTTATTTGTCTTTTCAATATGTTTTTGTGAGTGTTAGGGATGCACAGATATGCAGATCCTTAAAACCCTAGCACTCAAGAAGGCAAATGGTGAAAGAGAAGCCCAGACTAGTTGGAACTCAGCTCGATCCAGCTCACCACAGCTGGAACCTAGCTCACTTGAACTAGGGTTAGCTCATCCCAGCTCCATTCAGCTAATCTCAGCTGAATGGTAGCTCAAGAGAGTTCATCTTAGCTCACCCTAGCTCAAGTCAGCTCAGATCCAGCTCAACTTAGCTGAGTCTAGCTCATCTCAGCTCCCACTAGTTCACAGGGAGCTCTAGCTAGCTCAGCTGAGTTGACAGGAGTTCACCCCAGCTCAGATCCAGCTACATCCAGCTCCACTCAACTCCAGCCAGCTGAAGAAGAACTCATCCCAGCTCAGGAAGCTCAAGTCCAGCTCCCAGGGACTTAGCTTAGCTCAGCTCAGTTGAGCTAAGCTACCTTAGCTGCCTCAACCAGCTTGATTCTGCCCGGGAGCATCAGACCTAGCTCACCTCAGCTCATTTTGGTAGAAGCTAGCTTACCTTAGCTCAGCTTAGTAGCTAGCAAAGAACTAGCAAGCTAAGCCAGCTAGAATAGCCCCATGCCAGCCTCTTCAGCAGCAGCCAGCTACAGCTCCAACTCCAGACTTCTCCTCCTCAGCGCCTTCCTCCAAACCCTAGCTCCAACACCTTCTCCTCTACTCCACCTTTAGCTAAGCTAGCTTAGCTTAGCTTAGCTATGCTCCAACTTCCTTGGCTTGTACCACCCCAAAAACCCACCTACCAACTCCACCCAACTAGCTCCACCTAAGCTCCACATAAGCTAACCTACTTGGCACCAACCTAACCTACCCACCACCTCCAAAAGACACCTAAAAGTGGCGCCAAAAACTGCCCATAACCACCCCTTAATGGCGCCACTTTTCCCTCCAAAATCCCCCCTCATCTCCACCACACAATCCCCCTTGAACCCATCTCCACCATCCACCTAATCTCCCTTCTAGAAGACCCCATGTTGGCGCCAACATGGGGGTGTCTCTCCACCACCAAAAGACACCAACACCACCATAACTACCCCCTTTAACACCCCTTGGGTTGGAGCCAACTCTCCTTAGCCATAGGATCACCAACCACCTCCATTCTTCCATCCTAGCCCTCCATTTCAAGGGGCACCTTAACCCCCCATCCTACCCTATAAAAAGACCACTACCCACCACCATTCAAGTCATCCTTGGCTAGCAATTTCACTCTCATATTCCACCAAGAAGCCCACGTCCAAGAGAGAAGAAGAAGAAGAAGATTAAGGGGATATTCTGTCCCCTTGGTGCCTTCCCCTCTTCCCTTCTCTCTTGGGTCGCGCTAGCCAAAGGAGAAGCCAGGCAAGGAAGATCTTGGAGGAGATCTTGAAGGTGGTCACGTCACCTTGGAGGAGTTTTTGAGGGTGGTGCACGCCCACCCCATTGGAGAGAGCATTAAAGGTGGTAGCTTCCACCTTGGAGGAGATCTCAAGGAAGGAGGAGAAGGAAGCCCTCTTTTCAAGCCAAGGAGCAGCTAGGCTTGGAGCAAGAAGACAACCTTCTTCACCATTGTTACAAGAGGATTTGTGTTTCTTTTCTTGCTTTTAGATTGTTTAATTCTAGTAGAAGCATTCCTCTACTTGTCCTTGAAAAGAACACTCATTCTACTCAATCAAAATTGCCTTCTTTTAGCTTTTTATTGCAGTTGTTTGTTTTGGTTCTAGCATTTGTTTCACCTCTTCTTCCTAATTACCCTAGGCCTCCACTTGCCTAGAGTGAGCTTAGGAAGAAGATATTTCTATCTTTTAGATTTTAGTTAATCATTTGTAGGTGTTAGTTCTTTTAGCTACAATCTGCAGTTTTCCCTCTTCTTTTCAAAGTACAAAAAAATTACATATTGAAAAATATCAAAAAGAAAGTTGAGATCTATCTGTAATCAAGATGATTAATTTTACAATTTTTTCCTCCTTGGACGACCCTAGATACTCTCCTATCTAGGATATATATTTAAAAGCGAAAGCGGATTTACGCGTTGCAACGACGCTAAATTGCCTAATTAACAAACCGCGTAAAATCGCTATCAATGCATACACATTATCTACATCTTTACTGCTTTCCTTTAGCTATGCATAAAATAATGTTATAATGTGCTGATTAAGTGCATTATGTCGATTGCAGGGAATAAGCTGATCAGGAGCTGGATCTGAAGCTGGATCAGGAATAACGGGAGTTGTAGCAGAGCTGGAGCAAAAGGCCTAGTTTAGATGTAGGAATAATAATGTAAGAGGGTTAAAGGTTTTCTATTCTATTAAGTAGAAATAAAGCAGTAAAATGTGAAGAGCTTAGGTCCATCCTAGCCCTAGGATAGCCTAGAGACTTCCCCAAGCCTTAGCCACCCTTAGATTAGGTCACAACACCCTAGGAAGCCCTAAAACCCTAGTTCCAACCCTTCTATGGATGTCAAGATAAGTTTTAAGACGTCCATGACCCTTAGCCAACTCCCGCACACTTCAAACCCACTTCTGCAGTGTTATTGGACATCCAGACACTTTGTCAGACGTCCAATTTTGCAGAATACACAAAATAGAACCCGAAATCCTTCTTGACTCTAATTGGACGTCCAGACAACAAGTTTGGACTTCTGATTTTTGAGTATAAGACGTCTGATTATATAATTAGACGTCTGATACTGCTCTCCAATTCCTGTTTTGAGATTTAAGCCTTGATCTTGGATCTCTAGGTCCCTAAACCCAATTCCAACCCTATAGGAACCTAAATTAAGGTGCCTTAACCCTAGTACATCGCCTCTAGACCTCGCTAAGGACCTAATTAGGTCCTCACTAAACCTAATTGACTTGGATATTAGTCAATTCCATCAGCCTATTCAATTGGACTCATTGAGTCCAATTGATCCCTGATCTCAGCACACACTGTCCAATTGGACTCAGTGAGAGTCCAATTGACCTAGACCTAACTTAATTGAGTTTTTTTTAATCTCAATTAAGTTTTCACACACCCAATTAAACTTGTATTAAGTTTAATTGTACTTTACCTTAGTGAATTAGGGTTTATAACCCTAATTTGAGACATACCTTGACCTATATCCACTAGAACCCAACCTAATCAACTTAGCCACCTAAGTTTCGACCCACACACACCTACACACACCATCCACATGAAAATATCTAGACTAGAGTTCTCTAGAACTCTCTACCATGTGTGGTTGCCTTGGTTGCCAAAAATAGCAACCAAGAGCCATTCAATTTTTAGATCCACATTTGGTGGATCTAAAAATCACCATCCACCCTCTCTCTCTCACTCTCCCACGAGCTCCCACCATAGGCCTCTCTAGAGAATTCCATAATTCTCTAGAGAGCTTCCCTTAGGTCTATAAAAAGACCCCTTGGGTGGCCATTGGCACCCATTCACTTCCTTGGCAACCATTCCACTTAGGCTAGCCACGTCCATCTCCACTCCACCTCCATGAGTTGAGCACCACCATGGAGGCCACCATCTCCATGCCAGGAAGCTGGATCAGCTCCCCAACCTCTCTCCAAGGGCCGGCCTAAGTTCCATTGGCCGCCCCTCCTTCTCTCAACCACTCAAAGGCCATCGGGGACCACCCCTGAATGCCCTTCCATTCTGCTAGATTTAGATTATGCTCTTCGTATATTTGCTGCTTTTATTTATTGCTGAGTAATGTAGTCTTATTTCTCCCCCAATGATGCATGCGAAATCCCCCCATCGATTCTTGTATGCGATCATTTTTTGGTAGCTAGATTTAATTTTCAAGCATTTATGTACAAGCTTCCCTCTACGTTTTATGTTGCAAACGACTCTCCCGCTGAATGAATGAAAAATGCTTATATATATATATTTGTCTCTATATGTTTGAAATCACCACGAGCTAAATGATTATCATATTTGCGTGATTTAAGTGCCTGTTCTTTAATTGCCTATATATTACGCACCAGCATGTCATTTAAATAAAGTAGAGAGGCTTTAAGATCGATTTCAAAAGCAAAAACAATGCCTCCTAGAGACGAACTACCGGGACTCAAAGTCTCGTTATTTTTACAAAATAATATCTTTGTTGGATCGTATTTCGCAACTATACTACGACGCTTTTATCAAAAATGCGATCTACGACCTTCCAACAAGACCCATTCCAACACATTGAGGAACTTACCATCCTTGGTCAAACTATAAAACCTAGGAACATGAATCTTGATGTCTTGATGATGAACCTTTTCCCCTTCTCCTTAAGAGACAAAGTTGCCCATTGGTACAGAACCATAGGGAAACCCATCAACACATGGGATGAGCTAAAGAATGCCTTTCTTAGAAAATTCTTCCCTATTGGAAAAACAAACGCCCTTAGGAGAGCCATCACAACCTTCACTCAACAATCTGGGGAACAACTCCATGAAGCCTGGGAAAGATTTATTAACTTAGCCAGAAAATGTCCACACCATGGCATACCCAAGTGGCACCTAGTGCAAATTTTTTACCATGGACTTAATGAGCAGTTGAGAAATTATGTGGATGTGGCTTGTGGGGGTAACTTTTTAAATAAAGACGAGGATAGTGCATATGACCTATTTGAAAGCATGAGTGAAAATACCCTCAACCAAGCCTCTATGAACACCTTTGGAAGGACTAGTCAACCAAGAGGAATGTGTGAACTTCAAATTAGCCCAAATAAGGTTGACTTAGAAAAGCTATGTGAAAATCTAGGAACCACAGTCTCTAAGAAGTTTGACGAATTTCTTAATACAATCAAAACCACCCAGCCCATACCCAATCAAGGGACATACTCCTCCCCTCTCTGTTATGCCCAAATTCTCGCAAGAGAGCACCCTCACAATCAAAATCTGACTCACTTTACAAGCCCAAGCTATCAGGACCCTTCCTATGGAGCTCAACAAGGAACCTTTGTTCCTGCTTATATTGATTCTTCCTATTAAATCAACCCATCCCCAGGATTTGAGGATGTTCAGGCCATCCAAGAATACGCTAAGAATGATCCATTTTCTAATAATTACAATCCTGGATGGTGTAATCATCCAAACTTCTCTTGGTCAAATCAGAAGATAGGACAAGTGCTTTATCAAACCCAGATTAGACAACCTTAACCGAACTCTTTTAATTAGGGTCAATCTTCAAGGCAAAGCTATGTCCAAAGTTTCCCTCCACCCACCCAACCAACCCAGACAGAATTGTTGATCAAAATGATGGGTGGAATACTGACTAAGCAACAAGAGCAAATCAATCAACAGAATCGAAAGACTCAGGAGGACATGAATGAAATTAAGGGGCAACTTAGTCATCTTGTTGACTCATGACAACATGGGACTCTCCCCTCACAACCCATCCCAAACCCCAGGAACATCCAAAACCATAATAATACAAACTCAAGGTTTAACCAAAATAGAATGCCCCAACAAAACCAAGCTAATATGATGAACCAGGCACCACCAGGCTTCAACCAAAACCCACAATAGGGTCAACCGATTTTACCGAACCCCGCTCAAAACCCGAATGCAATGGCAAATGCTGTTACTTTAAGGAGTGGGACCACCACCCAGGATCCTGTATGGCCAACACAAAAAGATTCTGAGCCTGAACAAAAGGATGGAGAATTAGAGGATGGAAAATTTAATATTGAGGGTGATAATCTGGAGGCTCAGGAACCTGAGGTTGAAATACCCACCCATATCTCATTCCCTAAAGCCTTAGAAAAATCGAAACAAAAAAAGAACCCGTCTAGCAATAAGTAGTTGCTTGAGTTGTTTAAATAGGTCTAGATAAACATCCCACTCCTCGATGCTATCAAACACATCCCTGCCTACGCCAAATTCCTCAAAGACCTTTGTACTCAAAAGCGTCAGGCTAGGAAAAAGTCACCTAGGAAGGTGGTTCTTTCTGAGCATGTGAGTTCTATAATTCTAAAGAATCTACCTCCTAAGAAGAAAGATCCTCGAGCCCCGTTGATTTCTTGTGTCATTGGTGACATGACTTTTGAGAAGGCTCTACTCGACTTAGGGGCATCCATAAATTTGATACCCACTATGCTCTTTGAGAAATTTGGACTTGGTTATTTGAAACCCACTAATGTTACATTGCAACTAGCCGATCGTTCCATTAAAACTTCTCTTGGGGTAGTGGAGGATGTGATAGTTAAGGTCAAGGACTTCTATTTCCCTATTGATTTTCTCGTCCTTGACATGGAAGTTCCAAAGAAACTACACAACACACCCATCATCTTAGGAAGACCCTTCCTAGCCATTGCCAAGGCTAATATTAACTGTGAAACTGGAAGAATGGAGATTGCCTTTGGAGATCAAAAGATGCAACTCAATATTTGTAAGTCATCCCGAACTCTCGATGATAAGGAGTGCAATTTGATCGAGGAACTCGAAAAAGTAGATAAAGTGATTGAAGAGTCTATGTCGATCCATTTGGTTAAAGAACCCATAATCGAAGAGGACCCACAAGAGGTTCAGACGACATCTAACACACAACCTCCTTTGAATTTTCAAGTGGAGAGACTACCTAATTCACCTTCTGCACCCCCTCCCGCCCTCTACCCTTGTCCCACCCTAGCTTGAACTGAAACCATTGCCCGATACCTTAAAGTATGTGTTCCTAGGACCAAATCAAACTCTCCCTGTGATTATTAATGCTAAACTAAGTAGGGAACAAGAATATAAACTCATTCAAGTCCTAGAAGATCATAAAATGGCAATTGGTTGGAACATAGCTAACCTTCGAGGAATCAACCTCTCCTACTATACCCACCACATTTATCTTGAAGAGGGAATGAAACCTTCTCGCCAGTTACAAAGAAGATTAAACCCGTATATGAGAGAGGTTGTGAAAAAAGAGATCATTAAGTGGCTTGATGAAGGAATTATCTACCCCATATCCGATAGCCCTTGGGTTAGCCCTATTTAGATTGTTCCCAAGAAGGCTGGTTTGACCGTGATCATTAATGAGCATGGGGAGTCTATACCTACTAGGACAGCTTCCTCGTGGAGAGTTTTTATTGATTATAGGAAGCTAAATTCAGCCACTAAAAAGGATCATTTTTCCTTACCATTCATTGACCAAATTTTGGAGAAGTTAGTTGGTAAAAAATACTTTTGTTTTCTAGATGGCTATCTAGGATACAATCAAGTGGCCATAAGTCCCGAAGATCAGGAGAAGACCACATTCATGTGCCCCGATGGCACTTTTGCTTTCCGTAGAATGTCATTTGGTCTTTGTAATGCACCTGCGACCTTTCAACGGTGCATGATGGCAATATTTTCTGAAATGATCGGAGACTTTATGGAGGATTTTATGGATGATTTCTCTGTCTTTGGGGACCCTTTTTATTCCTGTTTAGCCCACCTCCAAAGAGCATTGAAGAAATGCATTGAGGTAAATCTAGTTCTGAGTTGGGAGAAGAGCCACTTTATGGTCCAAGAAGGAATCGTATTAGGACATGTGGTCTCTAATAGGGTAATGGGGGTGGATAGAGCTAAGGTCGAATTGATCACTGATGTAAACACATTTATTGAGGGAAAAATGCCTATTCATGCATGTTCCTAGGCCTAAATTTGCATTTCATGTATGGATTAGGAGCGACGATCGCAGTTCGGCATCGCTTGAATCATCCCGATTTGAGCACTAGGGCACCCTCTACAAAAGAAAGAAGAATGGACGGCCCAGGTGCTGCCACGTGGCACCATCCAGGCCACCCAACGCCAGCCAGCAACAGCACACGAGCACAGCCGCAGCCGCGCGTAGTGCATGCGCACAGCCACGCCCATGCGCAGCACACCGCATGTGGCAGCAGCATAGTGCATGCCGCACGCGTACGCAAGGTACGGGAAGCAAGGGCACGTGAAGTGCCAGCGGGGCGGGTACGGGCGGGGCGGGCGCGGATCTTCAGTGATGCACCTTTAGTGATGCTTGCAGCTGTCACTAATGGTCTGCGCACGCCAGCAAGAGGATTTGAAAGGGGGATCTTCAGCGACAGCGGCAGCAACATTTATGGACGTCACTAAAGGCCCATGCACACCAGCGAGAGCAATTGAAGGGTGGATCTTCAGCGACAGTTGCAGCGACGTTTATGGACGTCAGTAAAGGCCCAGATACGATTTTTACCTCTCCTCCTCCACTATAAAAGGACCTACATCCCCTCCCTTCCAAGCCATCTCTACCTACTCTACTCCCACCTATTCCCAAGCTCTAGCAAGCCTACCAACGCTCCATTAGAGCTTATTCTCAAGCTCCCAAGGTGCCTATTAGTGTAGCAAACCTCTACCCCACCAAATACTCCTCGAACTTCCCATCTCCCTTCATAGGTCAACTTGGAGCTATTCTCCCACCTCCATTCCGGTAGCAGATCAACTCCATCTTCTCACCTCCATTCCGGAGCTACGCTGAAGCTTTCCTCAACCCGACGTCCTCTAGCATCTCACCTTCATCATCCCGCTCCTCACCTCCTTCGTCCGAGCTTCTGCCAAGTGCCGTCGTCTCACCAAACAGCCGATTCGGGAGATTTCCTCTCACCTCCCTCTCTTTTTATGCTTTTATAGTTCATTGTAATCGACATTGAATTGATATATATATCATATTTGTTCCACATCTCTATCTTGTGAATCATTTGCTTGTCTTTTATTTCAAAAACACAAAACAAAACCCCAAAATACCAAAAAGAAATAAAACGAAATGCGATTTTCAAGTAAAGTAAACGTCGCCTCCCTGTGTTCGAACTGGGACTCCCTTGGAGTTTCGGTATAAATTTTATCTTATTGACATGTTTTGCAACTACCACGATGGGTTACTTGTAACCTTGATTTCTATCATGCGAAACACCCCCGACCATTTTGGCGCCGTTGATGGGGAGGCAACGGAATTTACTTTATTGTTTATTGTGTTTCTTTGCATTTACATAGCATTAAGCCTACTTGTCTTTGATCTACTGTCTTGCAGGTACCCTAGCATGGAGATCCAAGTGCGGTAGACCGTAATAAAGTGAGGGTAGAGTGTTTTGTAAGTGTCCCCCACACCACCTTCACCTTAGTTTTCATTCCATAACCGAATAACTCAAACCCAAATCAACTTTGGTGCTTTTTATGAACCCTAGGATAGATTTGGTTGTTTGTTTGCCACCTCCACTCACCTCGCCATCCACATAAATAAAAATAAAAAAATGAAAGTGTTATCTGATTGTGGGATTTTCTGTAAGCTACACACTTAACACCCACAACTTCTCACCCTAAGGCGCACAATTACATTGATTCTACCACTTAATCGGGATGTGACCTGTGGACCCGGTACACTTAATTCAACACACAAATAAGTGAGTAGAAATCTGAATAGGTCAAAAATTTTTGTGTGCCTTAACTAAGTGGTGCAATAGGCTAATTGATTGAACTATTTGGGCTGCACCACTTAAGATAAAAGCGATTCATCAAGTAGTTTGCCACTTAGGGTTGACTCTTAGGGCTAAACCAGGCACTCCACATTTTTTTCTTTGATGTCTAAAGGAATATATTATCACCAGTGCTTGCAAAACGTGGAGTATTTTCCTAAACTTGATTGAATATACCTAAGATTAAACCCTAAAAGCTACTAAACAAGGTTGAACTCTAAAAGACACATCATCAAATAACCTTGTTTGCAAACCCTGGTTGTGCACACACACACATTTTAACTGATCATTAAGGGACAACTCATCTAAAGGGCCCATCACATTCCTGAAGCACCATTGTCCCAAGCCTAACTAAAATTGATTAGATGTTGGCCCTAAGGATTGGTTCGCTCGTCAGGATCCAGATTGAGATTATTCACGATTAACCTACGTATACTAGTCAATCTAATGTCTAGCTAGGGGAGTTGCGTCAAATGACCGCGGCTACGGGGTACACTAGGAACCGGAGGCGCAAGCCAAAGGAAGAACCTTCTCCCCAGTCCCTCCTTCTAACTAGTTGGATTGACTGGACATAAGTAGAGTTAATTGTCTATAATCTTAGGACGGATTCTGAGAGTCTGTAGACCTTTAGGCTACCCAAACTAAGGACAGGCTTGTATTTTTATATTGTAGGGCTCCTTTCTCTTCTGATTTCCCTCCTTTACCATGTACCCTTCCACATCCTACACACATTTCACATCCTATTCTCCTACCACCACTTATCCCCAAGATGATTACTATCCTGACTTGACTTGTAATTACCCATCCACTAGCTGGGATGACTTTGATTGGGGATATGAATCTGGACCTCAGGGTCCAGGGCCTAACCCTAGATGACAAGACTATGATTATTATCCTTCCCAAAGCTATAATGATTATGGATCTCCATCCTTTGATGACCAAACCAACCCGATCTACAATTAGGAAGGATATCATGATTATAACACCTACCCTCCCCAGTATTCCATTGAATATAGGTAGCCACCATTCTTTGAACAACCTAGAATGACCTACTTTCAGGGAGGGACCCGAGAACCTCGACATCTTGACTCCCCTAGATTTAACCTGAACCCACCCAAACCTGAACCGAACTAGTCGGTTCAGGTGAACTAGATCTAGGATAGGGTGTTGGCTAATTTGAGGAATGCTATACAATCTTTAGAGGCTCAGCCAACACCATGCACTGAAGCACTATAGCCTATGATCAAAATGATTAATGAACTTAATAGTTCTCTATTGGACTTGCTCCAAAGTGTTAGGGATAGGGACTTGGGTGAGTTTCTTCTTGGGAAATTGTCGAGGTTGAGAATGAAATTTGTGGTTGCACTAGTCAAATCTTGGGATGATTCTCAAGATGAACCCCCTTCAGAAGAGCCAATGTCTGAACCCGCTCAGGCGCCCATCGGGGGGGATACATTTTCTGAGGCTGGGGATGACCAGAATGGGCTAGAGCAACCATTTGAGGATGAATCGATTAATTCACCTGAGATCCCCAAGCTAGGGAGCGAGGAAAAATATGTCTCAACGGACCATGAAATGACATATGATTTTGAGACATATATAAATGAAGATCATGGATTCTTTTGGTGAAGTCTCACTTGAACTTAAGGAAGAGGATTTTAGTGAGACAAATGGGCTTGAGGAATTTGACAAACCAATTGATAGCCCAATTATTGAAGATTTGGATTCGGTTGGGGTTAACTTGGAGGATCCGAATCTTGATGATTCAATCAGTGACCCCAGTCCTCATCTACACCCTGAAGAGCTAACTTCTGAGATCTTTGTGCCCAAGTCAATCTTGATTCAGCCATGATTTCTGGACTTGGGAGAATCATATGGGGTGAATAATATGCTAGAGGTCCCGAAACCTGAGCCCTTGATGTTGGAGGATAGAATTGTTGAAATAAAGATTTGGGCGGCTAATTCTGTGGGAAGTTTGATTTTGGATCTAAGGATACCTATTGACCTAAAATCACCTACTTTTTACCAGGACCCTTACGATATGTTTCACGTGCAACCCAAGCTCGAAATAACTGATTATTTTTCTGAGCTAGATGTTAAGTGGACAACCGCACCTATTGAACCATCTTTACCCGTTGTCCGACACTTTGGTCTTGGGTTGCACACCACTAAACCGCAGGCCCGGCCCCGCAAGCACAACAACCTTCAATTCTAGGTGATTTTCATCCAGAACTTGAGAACCACTCGACCCTAGGGCATGGGCCTGCACCATAATCTCGTCCATGTCTGTGGACATCTTCTGCAAACAGGTTTCAGGATCAACCTTTTTATTTTGATTCTGACCTGCACTTGTGAATTCTCTATTTCTTCTTTGTATGTATGTTATGCCTAGCTGAAGGCATTAAACTTAGCGCATGTGTATAAACTCTTCTCTCTGCAGAGCTGATCAGATTTTCACGACACTCAGGTGATATTCTGTTTACTTCACCTTTTTCATGTATTTATTTTTACAATGAGGACATTGCATCATTTAGGCATGGGGGGGGTGGATAATCGATTCCTGAAATCATTATGTTAACTCCGTAGAATTTCTTCTAAACTTAAAAAAAAGAAAATTTGAAAATTAAATTTTTTTTTTAAAAAGAAAGAAATTAGGAAAAGAGAACTTGGGCATTTGGAAGTTATTAACTTTAGAAAATGATACGAGAGGACCTAAACACTTAAAATCATCAGGTCTTTGGGCTTAATTAGCCCGGGTGTTCACTCGAATGTGGACGTAGTCTCGAGTCCTCACCAATTAAAGTTTATTTTAATTTGGTAAATAATTTGGGATGATAAGTATGTGACTTATCAACCCGCCCTCTGATTTGGGGAGACTTTAAGCCTAAGCATCTGCACACATTTTTTTTGCACTGACTCACTTTCCGACGGTTTTTACGGAAATTGGGTAGCTAATGGACTGACTTGGGTGGTATGGCTAGCAAGTTGTCGGTGGTAACAGCTCATCAGCCGGTTGTCCAGAGCCCAGGCACAAGACCATTTTCGTTGTATTACCTTTAGGTAAATCTTAGATTAGGGAAGCCACCTACTTAGAAAAAAAAAAGAAACACTCAAAAAAAAAAGAAAAAGGAGAATAAAAAAATAAATAAAACTACACTTCACCACACAAGTATGGCTGGCAAGTTATCGGTGGTAACAACTCATTGGCTGGTTGTCTAGAACCCAGCTCACAAAAAAATAAATGCACAATAATTCCCAAAACACTTAGGGAAGAAGCGGGGAAGTAGAATAAACCGAGGAGATATACACTGGGTTCGCCCTTATGTTGACCCCATAAATAAAAAAAGTAGGGAGAAAGCTACCGATCGTAAAGATAAACCTTTAGGCAAGGTCACCTAGGGTCGAAGAAACCCAAAGTCCATTTTAACGGCCATTTTGTGAGTCTATCACTTTTTCACAAAGATGCTTAGTACTTAGAGTCCTTTCGAGTCTTGGGCGGGTCGAGTAGCTGTAAAAAGTTATCCCGGAACTCTCAAACTCCAAAAGTTAAAAAAAATTAGAAAAGAAGGAAAATAAAAAATATATATTTCTTCCCTTCTCAAATAAGGCGAGAACTTGGGTGGTCTACATTCTAGCAAACACCTGGGTATTGTTGAGTTTTCGTAGTTTAAGACCTTAGTTGAAATTTTCTGTTGTTAATAAACGACTTAGGCTTAAGTGATCTAATCCTAATTCTGCTTTTATGCATGGCATATAGTTTAATTTTGCTAGGGACTAGCAAAAGATAGGTATGGGGGTATGATGTAAACACATTTATTGAGGGTAAAATGCCTATTCATGCATGTTCCTAGGCTTAGATTTGCATTTCATGTTCTAAATATTGCATAACATGCATCATTGTGCATTTAGAGTAGTTGTATATATTTTGGGTTAATTAGGTTCTTTTTATGGTCAGGAGAGGAGAGGATTTATTTCAGGGCCTCGGATGGACGATTGACCATATGGATTTGATTAATACGATGATCGGAGTCTAACTCCTCTGAAATCGTCCAGATCAGAGTCCCGTAACATCACATGAAACCCGAGGAAGATCAACGGCCAGGGGGTAATGCGATAACCATACGGGCTTCAAATGGAAAATCCAACCGTACGGGTGGATTCGGAGCGACGATCACAGTTTGACATCGTGGGAATCATCCCGATTTGAGAACTATGGCACCCTCTGCAAAAGAAAGAAGAATGGATGGCCCAGGTGTCGCCACGTGGCACCATCCAGGTCGCCCAACGCCAGCCAGCAGCAGCAGCACATGCACACAGCCGCAGTCACGTGCAGCACACGTGCACAACCGTACCCATGCACAGCACACTGCGTGCGGCAGCAGTGCAGTGCATGCCGCGCTCACACACAAGGCGCAGTAAGCAAGGGCGCGAGAAGCACGCAGTGCCAATGGGGCGGGTGCGGATCTTCAGCGATGCACCTTTAGTGACGCTTGCAACTGTCACTAATGGTCTGTGCACGCCAGCAAGAGGATTTGAAAGGCGGATCTTCAACGATAGCTGCAGCGACGTTTATGGACGTCACTAAAAGCCCGTGTGTGCCAGCGAGAGCAATTGAAGGGCGGATCTTCAGTGACAGCTGCAACGATGTTTGTGGACGTCACTAAAGACCCAGATACAATTTTTACCTCTCCTTCTCCACTATAAAAGGACCTACACCCCCTCCCTTCCAAGCCATCTCTACCTACTCTACTCCCACCTACTCCCAAGCTCTAGCAAGCCTACCAACGCTCCATTAGAGCTTGTTCTCAAGCTCCCAAGGTGCCTATTAGTGTAGCAAACCTCTACCCCACCAAATACTCCTCCAACTTCCCATCTCCCTTCATAGGTCACCTTGGAGCCGTCCTCCCACCTCCATTCCGGTAGCAGATCAACTCTGTCTTCTCACCTCCATTTCGGAGCTATGCCGAAGCTTTCTTCAACCCGACGTCCTCCAGCATCTCACCTCCGTCGTCCTGCTCCTCACCTCCTTCATCCGAGCTTCCGCCAGGTACCGTCGTCTCACCGAACAACCGATTCGAGAGATTTCCTCTCACCTCCCTCTCTTTTTATGCTTTTATAGCTCATTGTAATCGACATTGAATTGATATATATGTCGTATTTGTTCCACATCTCTATCTTGTGAATCATTTGCTTGTCTTTTATTTCAAAAACACAAAAAATAAAAATAAAACCCCAAAATGCCAAAAAGAAACAAAACGAAGCGTGGTTTTCAAGTAAAGTAAATGTCGCCTCCCTATGTTCGACCCGGGACTCCCTTGGAGTTTCATTATAAATTTTATCTGATCGACGTGTTTTGCAACTATGACGATGGGTTACTTGTAACCCCGATTTCTAACATGCGAAACACCCCAACCAATCACCAAACTCCCACCACTCACATCTGTCAAGCAAATAAGATCTTTTCTAGGACATGTGGGTTTTTATAGGAGGTTCATCAAAAACTTCTCAAAGATTGTTAGACCTCTAAGTAACCTTTTGGCCAATGACCAACCTTCCACTTCAATGATCTTTGTCTTAAGGCCTTTGACTCATTGAAGAAATCTGTTACTCAAGCACCAATCATACAACCACCTGACTGGGACTCACCTTTTGAGATCATGTGCGATGCCTCTGATTACGCTATTGGTGCTGTCTTGGGTCAAAGAATAGAAAAGAAACCTGTTGTGATCTACTATGCTAGTAGGACTCTTGATAATAATCAAAATAATTACACCACCACTGAAAAGGAGTTGCTAGCAGTTGTCTTTGCTTTAGAAAAGTTCAGAGCTTACCTTCTAGGATCCCATGTAATTATCTATACCGACCACTCCACTCTAAGACACCTGTTAACTAAGAAAGATACCAAACCAAGGCTAATTAGGTGGATCCTCCTGCTTCAAGAATTTGACTTAGAAATTAGAGATAAAGCAGGAGCATAGAACGTAGTGGCTGATCATTTATCTTGAATCCTAGTTGAGAATCCAAATCCAACCATACCTATTGATGATTGTTTCCCAGATGAGAGTATCTTAGCTATTTTAGAGGTCCCAACCCCTTGGTATGCTAATATTGTGAATTACTTGGCTATTGGACGAATACCTGAGGGTTGGTCCAAGCAGCGAAAAGATAAATTTTATTCTGAGGTCAAGTACTACTTATGGGAGGATCCTGAACTGTTTAGACTTTGCACTGATCAGATTATCCATAGATGTGTCCCTGAGAATGAAATCCACAGTATTTTGACATTCTGCCATAATTCTGCTTGTGGAGGACACTTCTCAGGGAAGAAAACAGCTGCTAAAGAGTTATAGAGTCGATTTTATTGGCCTAGCATTCACAAAGATGCCCACACATTCTCTAAGTCATGTCCCCAATGCCAATCTATAGGAAACATGACTAGGAGAGACATGATTCCCTTGAACCCCATATTAGTGGTTAAGATCTTTGATGTTTGGGGTATTGACTTTATGGGACCCTTCACACCATCCTTTGGATATCAGTATGTCCTCGTAGCTGTAGATTATGTGTCCAAATGGATCGAGGCAATCCCAACTAAAATGAATGATCACAAGATCGTTATGGAGTTTATTAAGAACACCTTTAACCGATTCGGGATGCCAAGGGCTATAATCAGTGATGGAGGGACCCATTTCACACATAATCAGTTTAGGAACCTTCTTGCTAAATACGGGGTTACACACAAGATTTCTACACCCTACCATCCACAGACAAATGGCTGGACTGAGGTTTCAAATAGGGAGATCAAGAATATATTGTAGAAGACGGTTAGGCCGATAGGAAGGATTGGGCTACTAAGCTCGATGATGCACTTTGGGCTTACCGTACAGCCTATAAAACCCCCATTGGAATGTCACCGTACCATTTAGTGTTTGGTAAGGCTTGTCACCTCCCCGTAGAAATAGAACACAGGGCTTATTGGGCAATTAAGGAATGTAACTATCATCTGGATAAAGCAGGAAAGCATAGGAAGTTGCAGTTGACTAAGCTCGAGGAGATTCGTAATGATGCTTATGAGAATGCCCGGATTTACAAGGAGCTTTCCATGACTTGCATATATCTAGAAAAAGCTTTGAGCCTAATCAGAGGGTTTGGTTGTTTGATGCCAAGTTACGTTTATTCCCAGGAAAGCTTAGGTCGAAATGGAACGGCCCTTATACTATTACACATATCTTTTCACATGGAGCCGTTGAGATCACAGACCCAAAGACAGGTCAAACTTTCACTGTGAATGGTTAGAGACTGAAACCTTACATTGAGAACATTGAACCTGGACCTATCCCAGAGAAGGCAGCATTTTTAGACTGCTGAGTGGTGCACGCCCGACTGAAGGCATTAAACTTAATGCTTGTTGGGAGGCAACCCAGCCCAATTTTGCTTATACATAATAGATTAATTTCTTTTCAGGTTGGAGCTAGTGTTTTAACGAGAATAATTCAGAGCTATTCAGGTGATATCTTCCCCTTCTCATGCTTACTTTCTATTCATCAGCATACAATGAGGACATTGCACGAAATAGGCAGGAGGGTAGGTAAAATTTTTGCTGAGTCACCTATATCTAATTTCCATTAGTCATACATATATGCATTTGCATTAAAAAAAAACCACTTATATATAACATTTATTCAAAAAAAAAATCAAAAATATTTTTATCAAGGAGGTTTTATTGAGAATTTTCTTCTTGAATTATTTCTTAGTTTAGAATCCAATACATCCATTTCACTTACATGTAGACTTTGTAAAAGATTCATTATGAAAATCGATAGACATCTCTAGTTTGTCAAGAAGAAGCATCGCTTCTTCTCTTGAACCCTTGGACAGCAATCAGGGAGTCAGGTGAACTATCTTCTAGTAGCTCTACCAAAATATATGTGAGGTGAGAGTAGAGAGTTTACTGGTGCTCTAGGGCTAGTATAAGGAATCTTTAATAATTGAATAATGACACTTGGAGTTGGGCATAGTTTTCGCTCTCAGTTCTTGCGTACTAAATCTGTGAGAAATTTCATACGAGAGCTACCAAATAAGGTAGAAATACAGAGAGTGGGTTCTGATAAAACTAGGACTGAGGTGGATGGTCACGACCATCCTCTATGAAAATCTTGATTGAAGGAGGGTACTGATGTCAAGGTTAGAAATACGTTGTCCTATCTGTTCCCTACCTGGTGCCGAGAATAGGCACTTCCACCAAATTAGCCACCCGAGATCCTCTTGGTCATCCCAAAAATCCCCAAGAATGCCTCACGTATAAAAGTATGTATGTCGTGTTATGCTGTGTAGCAGTATGTTGTGCTGTGCCAATAGATTTGCATACAGAAGAGTTGTTTGCTCGAAAAAGAAAAAGAAAAAAAAAGGAAAAAAAAGAAAGAAGAAAGAAAGAAAAAAAAAGTTTTGTGAAACTGTTGCGTAATGTGAGTCAAGTTAAATATTTTGAAATGTTTTGAGGCAAAAACACCTACCACCCTCAAGAACCACCAAATACAGCCTTAACCTACTTTTTCTGTATTTCTAACAACCTTAATACGGGTTGAGGGCTTCTGACTTAGTCGTAGGGTTATGAGAACCTAATTGATAAACGTTAGTTTACCATCATTCTTTTGCATTAAAACAATCCTAGCTCTTAGGGTTTTGCTTCGCAAACGGGTTGTTTGGGTTGCATTTAGTCATAAATTAGGATAGGCATGCATTGCATTTTTCTTATCTTTTTAATGTATTTTTGTGAGTTTTAGGGATGAATAGATATACAAATCCCTAAAATCCTACCACTCAGGAAGGCAACTGGTGAAGAAGAAGCTCAGACTAGCTGGAACTTAGCTTGATCCAGCTTACCATAGCCGGAATTCAGCTTACCTGAACTAGGGTTAGCTCATCCTAGCTCCATTCAGCTCATCTCAGCTGAATTGCAGTTTAAGAGATCTCATCTTAGCTCACCCTAGCTCAGGTCAGCTCTGATCCAGCTTAATTTAGCTAAATCTAGCTCATCTCAGCTCCTACTAGTCCATAGGGAGCTCTACCTAGCTCAGCTGAGTTGACTCGAGCTCACCCCAGCTTAGGTCCAGCTACATCCAACTCCACTTAACTCCAGCCAGCTGAAGATGAATTCATTCCAGCATAGGAAGCTCAAGTCCAGCTCCTGGGGACTCAACTTAGCTCAACTTAGTTGAGCTAAGATACCTTAGTTGCCTCAACCAGCTTGATCCTCCCCAAGAGCACCAGACCCAGCTCACCTCAGCTCATTATGGTAGAAGCCAGCTCACTTTAGCTTGGCTTAGCAGCTAGCAAAGAACTAGCAAGCTAAGCTAGCTAGAGTAGCTCTATGCCACCCTCTTCAGCAGCTGCCAACTCCAGTTCAAGCTCCAGGCTTCTCCTCCTCAGCTCCTCTCCTCAAACCCTAGCTCCAATACCTCCTCATCCACTTCATTACTAGCTAAGCTAGCTTAGCTTAGCTATGCTCCAGCTCCCTTGGCTTTCACCACCTAAAAACCCTACCTAACAACTCCACCAACTAGCTCCACCTAAGCTCCATATAAGCTAACCCTACTTCCACCTCACCTTGGCTCCAACCTAGCATACCCACTACCTCCAAAAGACACTACAAAGTGGCGCTAAAACCACCCTAACCACCCTCCTTATTGGCGCCATTTTTTCCCTCCAAAACCCCCTTCATCTCCACCACACATCTTCCCTTAAACCCATTTCCACCATCCACCTAACCCCCCTTCTAGAAGCCCTCATGGTGGTGCCAAAACCAAGGCATCCCTTCATGGTTGGTGCCACCTTTAGGTGGCTCTTCACCACCATAACCACCATCTTCACACACCCCTACTTGGTGCCAACAATTCTCCACCATAAGATCACCTAACCACCCCCATCTTCCCATCTTAGCCATCCATCTCAAGAGTCACCTTGACCCTCTCATCCTACCCTATAAAAAGACCAACACCCACCACCTTACAACCCATCCTTGGCTAGTAAAATACCTCTCATATTCTACCTAAAGCAAATTCCTAAGAGAGAAGAAGAAGAATAAGATTAAGGGGATACTCTGTCCCCTTGGTGCCTTCCCCTCTTCCCTTCTCTCTTGTGCCCACGCTAGCCAAAGGAAAATCCAGGCAAGGAAGTCCTTTGAAGGAGGTCTTGAAGGTGGTCCACGTCACCTTAGAGGAGAAGCTTAAGGGTGGTACATGCCCACCCTTGGAGAAGGATAGTTAAGGTGGAAGCTTCCACCTTGGAGGAGCCTTTCAAGGAAGGAAAAAGAGGAGCCCTTTTCAAGCCTAGGAGCCACTAAGCTTGGAGCAAGGAGCTTCCCCTCTTCACCATAATTTCAGGAGGATTTGTGTTTTACTTTATTTATTGCATTTATTCTAGTAGTAGAAGCATTCCTCTACTAGGCTTTTATGTAAAACACTTTTTCATCAATCAAGTTGCCTTCAATTCTATTTCATTTTGTTGTAATTTTTTTATAATATAGTTTCTAGCACTTTTCACTCTTTCTCCCTAATTACTCTAGGCCTCCACGTGTCTAGAGTGAGCTTAGGGAGAATCTCTACTTGTCACTTTAGTGGTAGTATAGTAAGTTAGGTGTTAGTCGTTTTCCATTGCCAACAAAATTAGTGTTGCCGTTATTTCAAAACCCTAAAAAAACTACATATTTAAAAAGACCAAAAAGAAAGTTGATTTCCATTTCAGAGCAAGAGATCGATTTTTGCAATTAAATTACCTCCTTGGACGACCCTAGATACCCCACTATCTAGGTTATAAATTTTAAAAGCATTTGCAGTTTGGCTTGCTATAACGACTTAAAAACTCGCTTTTACAAATCATGCCAAATTTCGCATCACTAATTAAAGTGTCATGCCATGTGAGACCACCAAATACATTTGCAAATCTGGTGAGATGTGAGCTCAGAAAGAAAATGAAAAAAGAAAAAGAAGAGTACAAAAGATTAAGGAGAGCATAGTTTTTCCAGCCCCTCTCTAAGTTGATTTATTCAATAATCTGGAAATCTAAATTCTGAAATACTAGTCTTTAAGAAGCACTAGAAGAGATTGAACCACCAAATACAAATCCAGTTAACTCAGATATCTCCTACCCAAGACAAACACCGGGGCCAAAATTAGAAAATATTTATAACCTTGAGAGAAGAGGTTCACGTATCCCGACAGAATTTTACTAGGGGTCAAGTACAAGCTTTAAATGTATATCGACTCTTTGCTTGGATCCATTGCAGGAGCTACAACATTATTTATTAATGGTTATCTGGATTCTGAATTTTTGGATAAAACAAGAAGAAATAAATCTTTAGTTTAACTCTTGATAAAATGCTTTTTGTCTTGCACTTACTAGGGACTAGCAAGATTTAGGCATGGGGTATGATTGCACAGCAATCATAGGCCCTAACTCGCTTGAATTAAGTTAGAACTTAGCTTAACATGAACATTCTGTATGCATATGCATCGTATTCTGCATTGTAGTTGGTATATGTGTTTTATGTATTAAATTATGTTATTTGAGAGGTATTAATGATTGCAGGTAATCCAGTGCTGCAGATGACGGATCCAACCTTATGAATCTGTTTGGAATAATGACAGGAGTCCAACGCATCCAAGATCGCATCGATCAAACTCTCGTAGCACCCTAGGGAGTCTGCAGAAGAGCAAGAGCCAAGGGGCAAATTGAAGAATATCTGAACCTCAGATGACAAATCCAACCATATGGATGGATCCGAATCGACGTTCGCAGTCCAACGGTGCAGAAATCAACTTAATCGGGGGCCTACGTCATCAGATATAAAGAGAAGAATGGATAGCCATGATGGCACCATGTGGCACCATCGCAGCCACCCCTCGCCACGCCCCAACTCCTGAAGGCACCTGTCCTCACAATGTGGGCTATTGGATCTTCATCCAACTACCACGAACATGCCACGTCACCACACAGATTGGATCGGTATAAATATAATTAAGCACATATATATAATAAAGGCTTTGCGTAACATGTTGGCTCGCGCACGCGCGGGCGTAAGCGCAGGACGCAGGTTCGAGCCCTACACTGTGCAAGAATTGATGCGGCATTGCGGGCGCGTATGCGTGATTGGAGGGCCGAGATGTGGCCATGTGGCACGATCGCGCGGGTTGTTGAGAGATTAGGAAGGTGCGAGAAGCGCATGTAGGATTTGAAATTGGATGGTTGAGATGATGAGGTGGGATTTGAAGGCGAAAACGCGAAGGCGTGGGCATAGGCGAGCGAGAGCCGTGCGATGAAGGA
This sequence comes from Thalassia testudinum, assembly GCA_037157565.1. NCBI lineage: Eukaryota > Viridiplantae > Streptophyta > Magnoliopsida > Alismatales > Hydrocharitaceae > Thalassia > Thalassia testudinum. The sequence continues at coordinate 19,589,632 of JAZHRO010000065.1, read as the reverse complement.
TCTAAGAGCACACAGCGTGCCATGTGGCAACATTAGAGAGAATCGAGGAAAGAAGAAGGATTTGCAGAGATATAAAAGGGGCCCCCCTCCCTTGAAAAAAAGGAGAAAAGTATATACAACTCTCATCTCTCCCTCCTCCTACTCTCTCTCCCTCTCCCTGCTGACTCTCGCCCTCTCAATTACTTCTATCTCCAATCTCAACCCTCTCCACGTCCATCATATCTCTCTATTTTTACCATTTTTTAATCTTCTATGCTTTCTTTTTGTTCTTAGGTTGCTTGACAAATTCCGCATATTCTTTAACGGGTTCCCACACTCCCACAACATCTCGCTGCAACCTCTCGACTCCGTGCACATTCTCCACCGACGACCGTCGACGGCACTCTCCAACTCCATCACGACATCGCCGAATTTCTATCTGAGATTATTTTTCTCTTCTTCTTGTTATTATGATTTTCTATTAGTAATAAAGTTCTTATTTGCATTACGTGTTCACTTGGTATTTATCTCCGTGTTTGTTTCATTTATTTCCTTTTATTATAAAAAATTAAAAAATATAAATAATAATAATAATAAAATTCATTTACTTGATCAGGCTAGAAATCATCTAAATATCCCTACCTCCTTGTGAGATGGCCCGTACTCCCGACATTATTCTCATATTTTTAGGAGACGGTTTCATAAATGTAAAACGTCGTGTTTTCGCACCTACAACGACATATTTATCATTATCGTGATTTCACAACTACAAAAGAAGTTCAGGCGAAAGCCAACGGAAGAACCTTCTCCCTAATTCCTCCCTCTAATTGATTGGATTGACAGGAAAGAACTAGACCAAATTGTTCCTTTCATCTCAAGATAGGTTCTGGGAGTCTGTTGATCTTTAGGATATCTCACTTAATGACAGGTTTGATTGTTTGTATTGCAGGGCACCTTTCTTCCTCCCACTTTGCCAAGGATCCTTCCACATCCTACTCGCATTTCCACACTTACCCTCTTACCACTACTTATTCCCAAGATGATTATTATCCTAACCAGACTTATTCTCATCCATCTACTAGTTGGGATAATCCTGATTGAGGATACAATTTCAGACCTTCGTGTTCAGGGTCTAACTGATGGGAATACCATCATAGGCCCTAACTGGCCACTTTTAGTCAGTAGTGAAAGATAAAAGCTCCTACATAACTATCTGAGGGTTATAACTCCACATTATTCTGTTTTGAGAGGAGAACAAGAAAGTAGAGTTAATTCTGTAATTTTAACAGCATATCATGGACACAGAATAACCATGTGATTTGTCAAGGGTTAACTGAAGGTCAATTGAGCATTAAAGACTAATAAGTGGGTTTACATAGACAGGAATGGGTTTTCGCACATTTCGAGAACAAATACAGCACCCGAAACCCTAATTTTAGACCTGCTTAAGTTACAGAGGTTTTGGTCAAGATAAAATTTATGTAAACCTTCTCAAATTCATATAAAAATATTCCTTGAGGTTTGGTATCCTAGATTTGACCTTTGGAACCTATTTTGACCTAAAATAGTCTCAGACAGAATTCTGCCATAATTTAGGTTTTTTACGTAAATTGCCTAGTCAAAGATGATTAAAATTGAAATCCAACCTCACCATCAGATTCCTTGGGTCCAAATTAGGTTTTTACCAAAAGTTGGGGCCAATCAGAGTCCATCTTGACCTAGTTTTCATTTTAGTCTGTTTAAACTCTATTTCTCTCAATTAAGCACCTAACTTTTCAAATCTTTGCAATTAGGTCCCTAACTTTGTCATTGTTTCTTTCAAAATGGTCCCTTTCGCCATTGGTGTGAACGCATCAGCTCTGTTGAATTCAAGTGAGGATTTCTCGCTTGATTCTAAATCAAACCTTTCCAAAATTGAAAGGGAGAATTCTTGATAGATGCTCTACTGATTAAACCAGGAATTGGACCCTGATTTGCCCTAGATTATTCATGCAAATGCTTGCAAAATTAGGGATTTTTTCATCCCTAAGTTTTCGAGCTTGCAAAGCTTGTTTCCAAGCTTGGAAGCTCCCTAAGGCCCATAAATAGGCTCCTCTCGCGACTCCAAGCTTCTTGGCAAAGTTTAACACTGAAAATACCCTCTCTTCTCCTCGTCCGATCATCCACACCTTCGTTGCCGGTGAGCTCCTCTGTCCTCTTCATCAAGTCGACCAACGGTCAAATTGGCCAGCCCATTATCCTCTTCTCATCCTTGCGATCGTCGACTGCCAAAGCACGACCACCCTCTCCCTCTCCTTCATCGCCGTCGTATCGCCGTTGATGTCATCTTCTTTGGCTCCGGTCCATCACAATTGGAGCCCTCCACCCACCATCTCTCTCCTAAAGTCCCTCTATCTCTTCCCCTTCTCTTACTGATCCTTTCCAGCCCTTTAGTTCTTAGGTTCGACCACCAACTCGACCGCAACCACCATCGTCTCCCTCCGCTCCGACCAAGCTCCGACAAAGGCTTCGCTCGCTCCACTGCAGCAAAAAACCAGCCATCGATCCCAAAACCTCCGCTGTGTCCTCACAACCACAACCCCACAAGTAATTGAGGGGATTGGCCACTCAAACTCTCCACTCGACACCACCCTCACTGCACCATCTTCTTGAGGTTGCTAGACCTCCACATGCACTCTCACTCCACAAAACACCCACCGTCACACTCGTTGATGTCCGGCAATCCTCTTGAGTTGCTTTGACATGGCCATCAGGTCGTATTCTTCTCTTCAGGTCTACACTGGAGCACCATTGCCGACACCACCTTCTCCGACTTCGTCTGCAGTTCTCCGACTGAGTTCATCCCTACTGCTACCTCCAGGCACTGCGGAATTCTCCCACGAGTAGATACAGGTCCTCAATTATAGCTGTAGGCATCAGCTTTGACTCCAATCAAAAGCAACACCCAACTACAGTTCATGGGACAAAGTGCCAGTCCTTTAGTCCCACATTGTGGACTTTGAAGCATAGTGTAGTGGATAAAAGTAATTTGTGTTATACATTGTTCAGCTCAGCATATGGGGTGAGGTCCCACTCACCTCATGTGCGCTCAATCCTCACCCGCTACACCTCACAGGCAGGTCTGGTCCCCTACCTAGATCCGAATACCTGATTGTATCCTTGATTAACATCTGGGTCCAAGAGAGAGAGGATTTGAGAAAGAGGGGGGTGGGTTTTGCTCTTGTGCACTCCCTCTGCTCTCGATACTTGGAGAAAATTTGAAGAGGCCATTGAGCCTTGGTTGCTGCTATTGTGTTCGTGAAGAGGAGAGGACCTTGTACCTCATAAGGCGTCTAGAAGCCTTGTCCATTGTCTGAGGCCCTCTGCTGGTTACTGTGGCATTATTTGAATAACTTGATTAATAGTTGTGATTTACTATTGAGATATTTAAGTGGTTGTGAGAATAACTTTGAGGGGTTAATTTGGTGATTCAAATCACCATTTTAACCCAATCTTTTTGCACTATTATTCTAATTTTATTGAAATATCATTTTGAACGTCATTGATTTCAATTGCATATATTTCTTGTGATTGGTGAATTAAAATTGCATACTTCTTCCCTGCGATGACCTTAGACTCTACTTTCTAAATCTGAGTTTATAAATTTAAATGATTTGAGCGATTTTGTCCTATACTACGACACATTTCCTAAACAATGACGATTTTGCCCGAACATTTTGGCGTCGTTGTTGGGGAGCAACGCGTAGTTTGATTTCACTGATTACAATTTCTTATATGATACTAACTTGTTCTATCTGTTTTGTTGTGGTTGTGCAAGGTACACGGAAGAATATCAATCGCACGACAGCCACTCTAAGGGCAGGTAATCCTGTTTCCTTCTTCTTAAGCCCATATTTCTGGAAATAATTAAAAAGAGGAATCAATTAGGATCAGCTCACATTCTTTATTAGACTTAATCCCTTGAGTTTCCTGATTTGATTTATTTTAGACATCCCTACCCAGAGTTTTGTACCTACTAAGGATTTAAGGCACCTAGGGCTATTAACCTTCTTGATTGAGCCCTAAGGTGCCACATTTGGAAAGAATTGGACCTGGAAAAAGAGCCAAATTAGGGTTTCTATTTTTAGGGTTTGAGGAAAACACACTTGAATTAAAAGAGAATTGATTTCCCGCATTATGTGTCAACCAAACCTTACTTGAATTAACCTAATCAAGGAATACCCTGATAGAAAGCTCTAACATTCACTTGAATCCTTAAAATTTGGACTTAATAATTTGCTTGCAAACCACTCAGGGTGATTTTGCATTCATTACCTGACTCATCCTAAACTTTAGGGAAGGTTAGGTCACAAATCACAAATCAACTCTAAAGTTCAAGTGAAATTCAAAGCACCATAATTCAAGATTAAAATTAGTAGACTTAAGGTGTCAAGTTGCTCATTCCGATCTACTTGGATTCTCAGTGATGAGGAAAGTCAGGTGGGGGAAACCCTGTAACCTGTGGGGATGCTTTATCGTGTAGGGGTCTTTGTAGGGCTCTCCCTTCCTGGCTGCCTAACTATTTCATGGGTGAGTGATTTTCTGATCAAGAGGTATCATCCGCCACGAACCTCCTTAGTCATCCAAGGATTTTTGGGTGCCTCGATTGGGTCTATTACACCTTCTGTCCCTCATCTGGCTCACTAGTGCATGTTCGAGAGGTCTTTAAGACCACCCTTAAGACCTCCATTAGCATTCCACTCCCGTCGAGGTCAAGCCTTGAATCAATTGTTTGTACTACCTTCTGATCATATTGATATCTCTTCCAACTCTTCTACTTCTGAGCCTAGATCTCCTTTAGCTATATCCATGGAAAATCAAGAAGATGAACCCAATCTCCAGAATCAGCTACAACACCTCAACAATCTCTTTCAAGCATTCATGAACCCACCACAACATCCTATGATGCGAGATCATTAAAATCCCATTGCGGTACCAATCAAACCTAGAGTTCAAATTCCAGTTGGAGGACCTGATACTTAACTCAAGCCAATATGCTTCAAGTTATCCCCAAATTCCATGGGCTTAACTTTGAAGATCCTTTCCAGCACATCCAGAAATTGAAACATCTGGCCCAGACCTTCGGGCCACCTGTTTAGAATCATGATATCTTACTCATGAAGATGTTCTCTTTCTCCCTCACGAATAAGGTTGCCCACTGGTACCAAACTCTAACCCATCCGATCAACACTTGGGATGAACTCCAATCTAAATTCCTGAATAAATTTTTCCTGGTTGGTTGGACAAAGGCTCTGAGACACCAGATCACGCACTTTACGCAAAATCCGGGAGAACCACTTCATGAGGTATGGGATCGCTTCCTGGATCTCATGCGGAAATGTCCCCATCACAAAGCTCCTAAATGGGAACAGGTCCAATCTTTTTACCAGGGACTCCGTGAAGATATTAGATCCTTTGTCAATGCAACCTGTGGTGGCAACATCATGGGTCAGGATGAAGATACCATTTGGGAGATTCTCGAGAATATGTGCGAGAACTCCATAAACAATGAATCTATGGGTATGTTCGACCGAACGACTACTCGTGCATTAACAAACACCTGGGGGGCACACGAGACTCAAGGACATCCATATTCACTGATCTAGAACTGATGGCTAGTGGCTTAGACAAGATCTCTATTATCAAGAAAAAGGTGGATGAATTGACCGGACATCTACAGAGAGCCACCTTAGCACAGGAAAGCATGCATACACAACCAGCCTCTGGAAGGGAGGCTGTGCATAACATTTATCACCACTCTCACTAGGGGATGGAATCATATCCACCCCTGTTTGATCTTGGTTTCAGCAGAAACTTTGAAACTACTTGTTCTAGTTGGGGGAACTCTGAACCCTCATATTCTGACTTCTCTGGAGTTCCTCAGGCCTACGAGGATCTCCACGCCATACAGAATGATCCATTCTCTAAACCTATAACCCTGGATGGCGTAATCATCCCAATTTTGCTTGGTCAGGGAATAATCAAAATTTGAGATCTCAATTCTAGCCCCGACCACAAGCTCCATGCCCTTACCAGCATGCTCAACCTAGGCCGAATCCAAATTATCAATTCTGGCCATCAAGGGAAGATCAAATGACACTTATTGTACAAACCCTGGCTGACATTCAAAAGACCAATGCGACTATGCAGAAATAACATAGAGATGAGATCACAGAGGTTCGAAATTAGCTCGTACAAATGGCAAATTCTCGCCAGCCTGGTGCACTTCTATCTCAACCTCTGCTAAATCCAAATAACGTGCCGAACCAAAGTCACGTTATGAACCCGAATCAGGGCCAAGTACACTATGCTTACCAAGCCCCTTCTGCTCCATCACCCAGTGGGATGGAGGCTTTGACATCATACTCAGGATATCAACAGCAACCACCACTGTTGGAACCTTGTTCCACATCTTGTTTTGGTGTTAACAAAATTATTATGGATTAATGTTTGCCATTAAGTGTTTTTCAGATTTAGGTGAAGGAGTAAGGCAAACAAGAAATGATGGAAGCATGATGACGAGAAAGAGAAAATGATGACAAGGAGGAGGCAAGATGACAAGGCTGGATTGAGAAGAAGAAGATAATCTTCGACCCTATGTTTTTTTAGTTTAGGTTTTCATAGATTGTATGCCCCTTTTAATAAGAGAATTTAACTTAGATCATAAAAATCAATTAGACATAAATTAATATTTATATGGCATTCGTTTTCGAAGAATGTAATTGATTAAATACTTAAAACAGGTACTTGTAAGCAAGTACCGGTACTGTTCATTAGTAGTGGTATTTGCAAGGCACATGTTTGAGAATTCATCTCGCACTGTGAACAACAAATACCGGTACTAACCATTAGTACCGGTACATGTTGGCCACAGGTTGAAGGCTTTATTCTGGCCTGAACCTTACAAGTACTGGTACCCATGATGAGTACCGGTACAGGTAGGTTACTGTGCCCAAGGAATTCCAAACCTGGGAGTCAGAAGTACCAGTACCCATGATGAGTACTAGTACTAGGACTCATGTACTGGTGGCAGTGAGCTTCTAGTACCGGTACCAGCTAGCAGTTGGTCCAAAACAGAATGGCTGGAATATTAATTTTGATAATGTGAACGTTGGGATTTAAACCCCAATGTCTAGTAGATGACCCACTAAGGTCCTAACTCTATAAATAAACCCTTGGGCCCTTAGTTTGCACACAAGAAATAGAGAAGAAAAATTCTAGAGCTATATTACATTTTTCCACCACATATTCAAGAGAAGGAATAGTTTGCTGCTCTCAATCTCTCTACGCTTTTACAAACACTTCAACGACGTGTTTTTCTCACGCATCTATGAAGCGATTCACGCTCATTCTAGGCTCTCAAATTGGTATCATCTTTTAATTATTGTTGAGAGGTGACTGCATAGCAATCATAGGTCTTAATTGGCCTAGATTAAGCTAGGACTTAGCATAAGTTAGGGTTATTCACGCATACATATGCATTGTCTGCATCTTAACTGCTTTCCTTTATCTATGCATGAAATAATGTTATAATGTGCTGATTAAGTGCATTATGTCAATTGCAGGCAATAAGCTGATCAGGAGCTGGATCTGAAGCTGGATTAGGAATAACGGGAATTGTAGCAGAGCTGGAGCAGAAGGCCTAGTTTAGATGTAGGAATAATAATGTAAGGGGGTTAAAGGTTTTCTATTCTATTAAGTAGAAATAAAGCAGTAAAATGTGAAGAGCTTAGGTCCATCCTAGCCCTAAGATAGCCTAGAGACTTCCCCAAGCCTTAGCCACCCTTAGATTAGGTCACAACACCCTAGGAAGCCCTAAAACCCTAGTTCCAACCCTTCTCTGGATGTCAAGATAAGTTTTAAGACATCCATGACCCTTAGCCAACTCCCGCACACTTCAAACCCACTTCTGCAGTGTTATTGGACGTCCAGACACTTTGTTAGACGTCTAATTTATGCAGAATACCCAAAACAGAACCCGAAATCCTTCCTAACTCTGATTGGACGTCCAGACAAGAAGTCTGGACTTCTGATTTTTGAGTATAAGATGTATGATTCTATTATTAGACGTCTGATACTACTCTCCAATTCCTATTTTGAGATTTAAGCCTTGATCTTAGATCTCTAGGTCCCTAAACCCAATTCCAACCCCATAGGAACCTAAATTAAGGTGCCATAACCCTAGTACATCACCTCTAGACCTCCCTAGGGACCTAATTAGGTCCTCACTAAACCTAATTGACTTTGATCTTAGTCAATTCCATCAGCCTATTCAATTGGACTCATTGAGTCTAATTGAGCCCTGATCTCAGCACACACTGTCCAATTGGACTTAGTTAGAGTCCAATTGACCTAGACCTGACTTAATTGAGTTTTTTAACTCTCAATTAAGTTTCCACACACCCAATTAAACTTGTATTAAGTTTAATTGCACTTTACCTTAGTGAATTAGGGTTTATAACCCTAATTTGAGACCTACCCTGACCTAAACCCACTAGAACCCAACCTAATCAACCTAGCCACCTAAGTTTTGACCCACATACACCCACACACACCCACACACACCATCCACACGAAAATATCTAGCCTAGAGTTCTCTAGAACTCTCTACCATGTGTGGTTGCCTTGGTTGCCAAAAATAGCAACCAAGAGCCATTCAATTTTTAGATCCACATTTGGTGGATCTAAAAACCACCATCCACCCTCTCTTTCTCACTCTCCCATGAGCTCCCACCATAGGCCTCTCTAGAGAATTCCATAATTCTCTAGAGAGCTTCCCTTAGGTCTATAAAAAGACCCCTTGGGTGGCCATTTGCAACCATTCACTTCTTTGGCAATTGCACTCCATTGGTGCCATTCACGCCACCTCCATAGTCACTCCACCTCCACGAGCTCACTACCACCACCATGGAGGACACCATGCCGGGATGCTGGATCAACCCTACCTCTCTCCAAGGGCCGGCCTAAGTTCCATTGGCCGCCCCTCCTTCTTCTCTCGACCCCTCCAAGGCCATCGGGGACCACCCCTGAATGCCCTCTATTCTTCTAGCTTTAAATCATGCTCTTCATAATCTTTATTGCTTTCATTTACTGCTTAGTAGTGTAGTCTTACTTCTCCCCCAATGATGCATACGAAATCCCCTCGTTGATTCTTGTATGCAATCATTTTCTGGTAGTTAGGTTTAATTTTTAAGCATTCATGTATAAGCTTTCCTCTAGATTTCTTTGTGCAACAACCCTCCAATGATGAATGAAATTTCACTTTATATATATATATATATGTATATATCTTATGTGTTCGAAATCACCACCAGCTGAATGATTATCATATTTGCGTGATTTAAGTGCCTGTTTTTTAATTGCCTATATATTAAGCACTAGCTTGTCCTTTAAATAAAGTAGAGCGGCTTTAAGATCGATTTCAAAAGCAAAAACAATGCCTCCTAGAGACGAACGACCAGGACTCAAAGTCTCGTTATTTTTACAAAATAATATCTTTGTTGGATCGTATTTTGCAACTATGCTACAACACTTTTATCAAAAATGTGATCTATGACCTTCCAGCAAGAGGCTTAGGTTCTAGTTCTAAGATTCTTTTTGTCTTACACGTGTATTTCATTTGCATTTGAGCTTGTTGCTCGTTGGGTTGTAACAAACCCGTTTTTGTACTTGGGTTGAGGTAACCCGTTAATTACCTCGGTTAGTAAATTGATTCTCTTAGGGTTGAGAGAATCAGGTTAAAAACCCTAAGCTGGGAGGCTTAGGTAGTGGAGTACCCAAGGGAGGGGAACCATTATACATATTGTGCCTATTTCTGTGATTGTATTTTGTGCAAATTATTTTTCTATTACTAATATTGTTCTTAAGTATTTGTGCGCATAGATGATGAGCCGATTCTTCTCTTTTCAAGTCGTTTGTCACATAAAATGACGTGTCATTTGTAGTTCTATGTGGTGGAAAAATTAACTAATCAATAATTAATATAACCAGTCAATTAGGAGCGGGTCATGTCCATAGGGAAGCAATGGCCTATTTAAACTCGCAAGGGTCAAAAATCGATGTTCACTATTAATTTAGTCGAGAACCGAATAAAAATCACTTTCAGATTAGGTAAAAAATAAGTGTTAATGCTAAAATAGTAATTTTGCACAACTAGAGGATATATTTTGCAATGTAGCTTAATAAAATAATGATAAAAGTTCAAAATGGCACTAAATGTAAATATCAATAGGAGCTTTACTGTAGCAAAACAGGGGAAATTCTTCCCCTTGTTCGTGTGCGAGGAGGAGGCCGCAATTGATGGCAAGAAGCTCACCGGAGGTTGAGTGAGCCGAGAGCTATTCGATGGTGGTGGTCTCGTGGCCAAAGGTGGTTGGAGGTGGTGGCGAAGAGGAGAGGAGAGGCAGCGGTCAGCGATGGTTGCAGCTCTCTGCTGTTGCTAGAGACGGAGAGGAGGCGTAAGCGCTGAAGGGCTTCACGCGGATGGAGGCGGTGGATGCGCGAGGACGTGCGCAGGCTGTGTGGGCATGTGCGGGCACTGTTGAGCTCGGCCGCAGCTACTGCTGCTGCATGCTGTAGGCCACACGAGGGGAGGCACTAAAGGACGCAGCCATTGCTGCTGGATGTTGCTGGCCGCACGCAGCAACCCGCGCGTTGCAGATTGCGTGGACTTGCAGGGAAGCTGCTATGCATGGGCTGGAGGTTTAGCACAGGCGTGCACATTGGAGGCGAAGGCTGGGGTTGCTCGCTGTGCACACAGAGAGGCGTGGTGGAGGCACAGTGGGAGGAGAGGATGACGCTAGTGGGTTGTTTGTGTTGGAGGTGATATTGGTTTCTTTTGGTGGAAAGGAAACAGGTAACGTAAGAGGAAGAAAATGGAGGTGGTAGTGTTGGGAGCTCAGACATCTGGGATCATTCCCAGACGTCTTAACCGACTGGAGAGATGAAGGTACATGGTTGCAGTGTTGGTTGCTGGTGACGGTGGTGACGGTGGTAGTGCACACTGAGGTGCTCGCAATAATCTGCACAAGCCAAATGGTGGCGCAGCAGTCTATCACCCTGCTTGCCTACAGTGGTATGGACTTGTGCTTGTGGTAGGAGGCCAGTGGTGGTGGAATGGAGAAGCTCAAAGCTCTGCACAGTGGTGGGTGGGGAATGGTGGCCTACTCCCAACGGCAACTCTCCCTTCTCCTTTTGTAGCCATAGCCACACTAATTTCAAATTCAAAATGCCTTAGCTTGAATGTGATGTGCAGGAGGAGGAGGCGGAGCTGAAGCCAGAGGAGTTATCTGTGCAAAGGAGAAAAAGAATAAAAGAATAAAATATTATGGTTATTTATGCATAAACCCTTAACTTCTATGTTAAATTAAAACAATGCAAGTAATTCACCTAATTGATTAACTAATCAAATGCATGCAATGAATCCAATTAGGCTAAAAATATGAATTAATTTATTTACATCCTAATGTATGCTATCTAAATGTTCAAATTAATTTAATGTCTAGACATTTAGATACTTAAATAGCCCACGAATATGGGCTAATCAAATACCCACATGCCTAGTTTTTGCTAGTCCCTAGCAAAATCAAGCAAAGCCTAGCACTCCAAGTAGACTAGCCAACCCAATCGATCTTCCTTTAGAAACATATTAAGTTCAAACTTTAGACCTAAGGTTCCCAAGTAGCTTTTAAGTTACTGACTAGGTCCGCTAAAGACGAGTTGCAGGTACAAGTTTCCCTGATTTCTGACTCTACCCATGTTTATTAATCCCTGAGATTAAAGCATCCATGCATGTGCATTAGTCTGAGTTATTTAAGGTTGGTTTGATTGCCAACCAGGAAAGAAAGTAAGAAAGAGACTTTTTTTTTAATTAATATATTTTTTTTTGTTTGATTCCTCTAAGTTTAACCTTGGATAAGCTATCAGCACGGTCTATGTCGGATTCATTGTCCCCATCACCGTACCTCGAAGGGTGCTTGGCTTTCGATGCTTCGAGATAGAACCGCCCATAGCGACCCTAAGAACTCTTGGCAATCGACACTTTGAGATAGTATCGCCCATAGATTTGTTAGGTGAATTCGGGCCTGTGACAATCGGCACTTTGAGATAGGGTCGCCCATGGTACCTGAACTACACAATGCACTTACATGCCCTCAGTAGGATGGATATCCTAAGAGACAAGCACCGAGGAGATAATATATTATCATCGCATCCTCAAGGTGAGTATATACTCCACCTCTCCTGCGGCAGGAACTCTTCCAATAAAATTGTGTTTTCAAACCTCTCCTAAGTCAAAACTAAGAGAACCAAATTTCTTTTACGAAATGAATTAAGGTGATTACTTACACAAGACCAAGTGTGTGAAATTTGGATGCTTGGGTTACAAGGACCCATAAACCAAAAGGTAGAACAAAACTCCAGGTACTACCCCACCTTTTAATTCAATCCCTAGCTTTCCTTCCTCAACCTCTTGAGGAATGGTCCGCAACTTAACTCCTACTTAAGTTTTTAAGTCGACAAAGGACCCTAAAGGTCTAAAGCTAGTAGCTCACTTAGCTTCTAAAGTTCGACCCTAGAACCAACTTAGTCTCACCTAGAGTTCTGATTTGCTTAAGAATGCAGGACCTAGCCAGTTAAGCTCAAAACTTTTTTTATTTTTTATTTTTTTATTTTTTATTATTTATATATTTTTTTAAATTGTAATATGCATGAATGAATGCAAAATGTAGACATGCTATAAACAAAATACCTCAGGTCCTCTCCCCCATGCCTGGTTCAAATGATGTCCTCATTGGAAACAAAAATAGTTAAAGGAAGATATTGCCAGAGGCGGAGAATGGTAGGAGCTAAGGCTCCTTAAGAGTGACCTCATGAACCAGATGACCATCCAAAGTAATGTATGGTTTTAATCGTTGACCGTTGACGATAAAGGGAGTTGCTGAAGAGGAAGGGCTTTTAATCTCCACAGCTCCATGCGGAAACACTTTAGTGATTATGTAAGGCCCATCCCAACGAGATTTTAATTTCCCAGGAAAAAACTTAAGTCTGGAATTGAAAAGCCAGACTTGTTGGTTGGGCTCCAAGGTCTTTCAAAGTATATACTTATCATGCAAGACCTTAGTTCTTTCCTTATAAGCTTGAGAGGTGTCATAAGCATCATTCCTCAGCTCCTCAAGCTCACTTAATTCCAGAAGGCGTGCCTTACCCGCCTTCTCTAAATCCATGTTAACACTTCGAATAGCCCAAAGTGCCTTATGTTCCAACTCAATAAGTAAACGGCATGCTTTCCCATACACAATCCAAAAGGGAGAAGTACCCAAAGGGGTTTTATAGGCTGTTCGATATGCCCAAAAAGCATCATTGAGCTTTTGGGACCAGTCTTTCCTATCAGGTCTAATGGTCTTTTCCAAAATATTTTTTATCTCCCTATTCGACACTTCAACCAGGCCACTCGGTTGAGGATGGTAAGGGGTAGCAACCTTGTGAGTCACTCCCAGACTTCTGATTAGCCGATTGAAGTGGTGGTTTCGGAAATGAGGTCCCCCATCACCTATAATGGTCTTGGGGCAGCCGAAACGAGATATGATATTGGCCCTCACAAATTTCAAAACCACAGTGTGGTCATTTGTGCACGTAGAAATGGCTTCTATCCATTTAGAGACATAATCAACTACCACCAAGATATATTCATAACCATGGGACGACAGGAAGGGGCCCATAAAGTCAATTCCCCACACATAAAAAATTTCAATAGATTGAATAGGGTGTTGAGGCATTTCATTCCTCTTCCCAATTGTTCCAGTCCATTGACATCTAATACAGGCCTTAACAAAATTATGAGAATCCTTAAATAAGGAAGGCCACCAAAATCGAACTAAAGAACCTTAAAAGCAATTTTCTTAGCACCAAAGTGTCCTCCACAATGAAGTTCATGGCAAAAACTCAGCACACTTTTTTATTCCTCTTCAGGCACACAACGTCTCAATACTTGGTCTTGTCCAATTCTAAATAATTCTGGCTCTTCCCAATGAAATATTTTGCTTGGGAAATGAATGTCTTTCTTTTCTGCTCATCCCAAGAGCTAGAAGTTTGTCCAATGACCAAGTAATTTACGGTATCTACATACCAAGGTAAAGTTGGTGTTACTGCCATCAGAGTTTCATCGGAAATGTCTCACGAATGTCTCCAGAAAGAGAGTCATTAAGTGGAAGGTGAGACAGGTGGTCGGCCACAACATTTTATACTCCTTTCTTTTCACGTATCTCCAAGTCAAATTCTTGAAGGAGTAGGATCCACCTAATCAGATGTGGCTTAGAATCTTTCTTAGTAATGAGATGTTTCACTGCTGCATGATCAGTAAAAATAACCACCTTAGACCCAAGCAGATAGGACCTAAACTTCTCCAGAGTAAAAACTACAGCAAGTAATTCTTTTTCAGTGACGGTGTAGTTTTGTTGAGGTTCGATTAAAGTTTTGCTGGCATAATGCAGCACATGACATCTTCCCTCAACCCTTTGTCCAAGGACTGCTCCCACTGCATAATCCGAAGCATCACACATTAGCTCAAATGGGAGCGTCCAATCAGGAGCTTGGAGAATAGGCGTAGAGATCAAGGCCTCCTTCAAAGTTTGAAAGGCCTTGGCACACTTTGAATCAAAATTGAAGGAAGATTCCTTCGCCAACAAGTCACAAAGTGGCCTAGAAATTTTACTAAAATTTTTAATAAAGCGCCTATAAAAGCTGGCATGGCCCATAAAGGATCTAATCTGTTTGACGTTCGTGGGCAATGGGAGTTTAGAAATAGAATCAATCATGGCTTTATCTACTTCCAAACCTTGCTCAGATACAACATGCCTAAGTACAATTCCTTTATGTACCATGAAATGACTTTTCTCTTAGCTGAGGACTAAACCAGTCTCCTTACATCGCTTCAACACATTCTCCAGGTGCAGGAGACACTGGTCGAAAGATGAGACATAAATGGAGAAGTCATCCATAAACACTTCAACACACTCGTCAATCATGTCCGAAAAAATAGACATCATACACTGTTGGAAGGTTGCAGGGGCATTACATAATCCAAATGGCATACACCTGAATGCAAAAGTACCATAAGGACTCGTGAATGTCATCTTCTCCTGGTCATCAGGAAAGACTGCCACCTGGTTGTACCCAGAATATCCATTGAGAAAGCAATAGTACTTATTATCTGCCGATTTCTCGAGAATTTGATCAATAAAAGGCAAGGGAAAGTGATCCTTCTGGGTAACAGTGTTCAGCTTGCGGTAATCAATACAGACCCTCCATCCAGTTGAGGGTCTAGTGACAACTTGTTCACCTTGGTCATTGAATTCCACAGTAAAGCCTGCTTCTTTGGCACCACATGAATAGGACTTACCCATTTACTATCTGCAATGGGATATATGATCCGAGCATCCAACCACTTCAGGATTTCCTTTTTAACCACCTCCCTCATATTAGGGTTCAGACATCTCTGCATGCCCCTAAATGGCTTGATGGAATCATCAGTATAAATGTGATGCATGCAGAGTGTAGAGTTTATACCCTTAATGTCAGCAATGCTCCAGGCAAAGCTTCCTTGTGCCTAAACAAGCATTCAATCAAGGCTCCCTCCTGTGCCTCAGATAGCACAGCTGAAATGATAACGGGGGCATATCATTGGCACCTAGGAAGACGTACTTGAGAGTGTCAGGGTGGGGTTTCAACTCAAGGTCGGGGGATTGTATGGTTGAGGGTTTCCTAATAGATGTCCCATCTCAGGTAGCAGATCTACCTTAGGTAGAGATGATGGGGGAAGAGACTCAGCAGAAACACCCAGCAATTCCTCAAGTTCTAGTATATCCCCTTCACATTCCTCCAGGAGATGGGAATGCTCATCTAGCATGACATGCTAAAGGGGGTCATCACATAACATTGCAGGGGTTGCCTCTTCAATCAGGTTATCTATCACCTCAACTTGAGAACAATCCTTTAGTCTAGCTTGTTTGTAAGCATCAAACACATTAAGCCGAATTTTCCTATTCCTAAAGCCCATTTTCAATGCCCCAGTATTGCAATTGATTGAAGCATGCGAAGTTGCAAGGAAGGGGTGGCCCAAAATAATGGAGGTTTGGTTGGCTTGTTGGTAGGGTCAGTGTCTAAAACTAAGAAGTCAACAGGAAAGAAGAAATCCTCCACTTTTACGACATCTTCCAAAATTCCCCGTGGTGTCTTAAGTGATCGATCTGCAACTTGAAGGATTACTGGGCTAGGCTTCAGATTGCCTCCCCCAAGTTGTTCATACATGTATCTCGGAAGGATGTTCACCCCCGCACCCAGATCAAGTAGAGCCTCATCAATTTGTAAGTCACCAATAACTACTGAGATGTATGGGGCTTCTGGGTCCTTAAGTTTCGGGGGTGTGCCATGTTGAACAATTGAGCTAACAGAATCAGGCAGGACAACTTTTGATTGGACCTGTTTCCTAGATTGCCGCTTTTTCGTGCACAGATCCTTTAAGAAGTGGGCATAAGATGGAATCTGCCTGATAGCTTCAAGCAAAGGCAGGTTAATCTGCACTTGCTTGAAAGTTTCCATGATCTCACCGGTCTTATCTTTAGCTCCAGATGAGCCAACAGAAGTATGCCCAGAGGTGGATAAGTGCTCTGGAAAGGGCACTCTCGATCTCTGGGTGGAAGGCTTGTCATGTCAAGTAAGGGGTGGAATGGGGGCAACTTCTTCCGGTGAGGTGATTTCAAGCGAAGAAGATTTAGGCAAGTCTTCTCCGGTCGGGGTGAAAGTCGAGGTGGATGGTTTTTTAGGGAGTGAGATTATAGGAGCATCGAGTTTGGAAATTTCTTTCCTACTCCTCAGAATAGTCATTGCCTGAGCATGCTCCCTAAAGATAATCCCTTTTCCTTTAGGATTCTCCTCAGCAGCACTGGGAAGCTTCCCAGTTTCTCTCTATCTAACATCCTCAACAAGGTGTCCTATTTGTGATTTCATCTCATGTATAGCCTTGTCATGAGATTGAATGATGGCACTTTGACTTTCTTGCATAGTTTTCAACATTGCCTTCAATTCATCCATCTCAAAGGTCTTAGGCAAAGGTCTGAGGTTGGTTCATTTGATGGTTTCGAAAGGATTGTGGTTTATAATTCCCTGAATTTGAGACATTTCCTTGTCTCCATGAAAAGTTTGGGTGGTTCCTCCATCCCTCATTATAAGTGTTGAAAAAAGGGTCATTACGAGGTCTAGGATGAAACCCTTGAGCAGCATTCAGATCCGCTTGTACAAGCTCAGGGAATTGGGAGGCCAAGTGGCAATCCACAGTGGCATGTGTATTGCCTTGACAAATTGAGCATTCAGAATCTTGGGATGTGGAGGTGCTAGATACGAATGGACTCAGGTTCGACATAAGCCTTTCCATGTTTTGATTCAATAATTGAATCTGATAGGCTAAATTCTGGGTGTCCCTTGCCTCATTCGCCTCCAACTTTCTTTGCATGAGAGTGGGCTTTCTATCTATGTAGGAAGAATTCAAGTGAATAGAATTCTCACTCAAAGTATCAAAGAGGTTCCAAGCTTCATCCTCAGTCTTAGATAGAAAGGTTCCTGCATAGGCACCATCCACAGTTTTCCTATGCGAATCATTAAGTCTGGTGTAGAACCTTTCAACCAGTTGCCATTTAGGCACTTGGTGATGTGGGCAAAGTCTCAGCAAGTCATTAAAGCACTCCCATGCATCATGGAAAGCTTCCCCATCCTTTTGAACAAAACTCATAATTTCCCTCCTAAAGTGATTGGTTTTGCTCATGGGGAAGTACTTCTTCAAAAACTCCTTCAGGGCATCCCAAGTGTTAATATCATCAAGAGTGTGATACCAATACTTGGCTTTGTCCTTAAACGAGAAGGGAAAGAGGGTCTGCATTTGAGAGTCATCAGTAACGTCTTGCAGCTTCACCATGGAACAGACCTCGGTGAATTCCTCTATATGCCTGTAAGGGTCTTCCCTAGCAGTATCATAAAAGGAGGGTAGCAAGGATATGGTACTGCTTTTGATCTCATAAGGATTATCCCCTCCAAGTCTACGTAGTGCAGGGCCAGCTTGATTGGTTGGAATGAAATATTCCTTAAGGCTCCTTTGACCGGTCATTTCTACCCTTGGAAGGTTTCTTCTTAAGATTCTTTCAGGTTCAGGATCAAACACAGGTTGTCTCCTAAGAGAACGTCTACCAAGCATGCACTACAAACACAATTCAAAATTACTTGTTCGATCTTTACAAATTTAGGCTTTTGACTTTAGTTCAAATTGTAGGTGACAAAGCCAGTTGCCCAATCAATTACGCGCCTATTGTCAACCTATGAAATGCCTTATTGAAGACCTAATTGGAACTTAGGTACTCTGCCCTAAAGTTCAAATGGTAAAGTACTCCAAGGATGGAAGATCAAGGGATGCAAGTAGGTCTAAGCCTTCCTTTGAAGCTGTGCTTTCGCGGTGCTTCTTAACTACCCTCAAAAATCCGTGATAGGGTATCCCCCTCCTTGGAGTTGCAAAACCTTTGAGCTTAAGTTTCAAGCACTTTGGTATCCAATGATAGGAGAGTTCTTTCCTAACAGCTCAAAAACCTAGGAGTGTCTAAATGCGTGCTTTGGTGCAAAGAAGTGTGCATACACCGTAAAAGTTTGATTTTTTGAACCGCAGCATAATGTCTCAAATCAACTCCTTGGGTTTTATATGTTCCTCCTTTGATTAATCCTTTTTTTTAGAAAATGGGACCACTTGTTAATTCTTTTCAAGACAAATTATGTGGTCTTCGAATTAAGTCCAAATGCAATGTGTGATCAAAAATAGGATGCAAAGTAAGAGAATGAGTACCTTGCTTCCAACAATCAACGTTGCGAGAATGCACGCAATGCAGAGAAATAAATCTAGAGATTGCTCATGCAAACCTAAATGGTTCCTCCTAGGGGCAGGCAGCTTCTACCAGGTAGCTCATTTTTTTTTCTTTTTTTTTTACCTACTTGTGCACAAACAAGTAGAGGATAAACAACCCACAAAAGAAAGCCTAGATCTAAAGAAAAGAGGGAACAAACTCCCAAAAACTACCCAACACGGGTCGAAAACAAAATCGGGGAACAAACCCCTAAAAATATACCCCAGAACAAGGGTCTCAAACCAAATGTAAGTGCAAGAAAATAAAGAAAAGTGAAGTTCTAAAACCTAAATTCTATCTACTTGACAAATTGACGGAGATGAAGATGATCACTCCAGATGTCCTCCTAGTTGGTGACAACAAAGTTCACCAACGTTCAAGCTCTTTCTCGTACATGTGAAACTTGCTTCCTCCTCCAAAGTGGTGGAAACAAGGTCCACCACGGCGTTTCTGAGGCCAATGCGACAATTCGTGCATAATATGTGTACCTCGCACCAAATCAGATAAAACAGGTTAAATATGCCTCAATTAAAAATCAATTTGAACAAATGAATAATTGTGAATTAATTAAGCCTGTTGCCTCCCCTGCAACGATGCCATTTGACGAGTTGATTCTTTGCTTTTAAAGTCATTTGTCACATAAAATGACGCGTCGTTTGTAGTTCTATGTGGTGGAAAAATTGACTAATCAACAATTAATATAACCACTCAATTAGGAGCGGGTCGTGTCCACAGGGAGGCAATGGCCTATTTAAACTCACAAGGGTCAAAAACTGATGTTCACTATTAATTTAGTCAAGAAACCGAATAAAAATCACTTTCAGATTAGGTAAACAATAAGTGTTAATGCTGAAATAGTAATTTTGCACAACTAGAGGATATATTTTGCAATGCATCTTAATAAAATAATGATAAAAGTTCACAATGGCACTAAATGTAAATATTAATAGGAGCTTTACTGTAGCAAAACAGGGGAAATTCTTCCCCTTGTCCATGCACGAGGAGGAGGCCGCGATTGAAGGCGAGAAGCTCACTGGAGGTTGAGTGAACCGAGGGTTATTCGATGGTGGTGGTCTCGTGGCCAACGGTGGTCGGAGGCGGTGGCGGCGAGGAGAGGAGTAGCGGTGGTCGACGGTGGTTGCAGCTCTCTACTGTTTCTGGAGACAGAGAGGAGGCGTGAGTGCTGAAGGGCTTCACGCAGATGGAGGCGGTGGATGCGTGAGGATGTGCGCAGGCTGTGTGGGCGTGCGCAAGTGCTGTTGAGCTCGACCGAAGCTGCTGTTGCATGTTGCAGGCCACACGCGAGGAGGCGCTGAAGGACGTAGCTGCTACTGTTGGATGCTGCTGGCCGCACGCAGCAACCCGCGCGCTGCAGATTGCGTGGACTTGAGAGGAAGTTGCTGTGCGCGGTGGCTACACATGTGGGCTGGAGGTTTAGCGCAGGCGTGCACGCTGGGGGCAAAGGCCGGGGCTGCCCACTGTGCACATGGAGAGGCGTGGTGGAGGCATAGTGCGAGGAGAGGATGACACTGGTGGGTTGTTGGCGTTAGAGGTGATATTGGTTTCTTTTTGGTGGAAAGGAAATAGGTAACATAAGAGGAAGAAAATGGAGGTGGTACTGTTGGGAGATCAGACGCCTGGGATCATTCCCAGACATCGTAACCGACTGGAAAGATGAAGGTACATGGTTGCTGGTCACAGTGGTGAGGGTGGTAGTGAATGCTGAGGTGCTCGCAATAATCTGCACAAGCCAAATGGTGGCATAGCAGTCTGTCACCCTGCTTGCCTGCAGTGGTATGGACTTGTGCTCGCGATAGGAGGCTGGTGGTGATGGAATGGAGAAGCTCAAAGCTCTGCACAATGGTGGGTCGGGGATGGTGGCCAACTCCCAATGGCAGCTCTCCCTTCTCCTTTTGTAGCCACGGCCACACTAATTTCAAATTCAAAATGCCGTAGCTTGAATGTGATGCGTAGGAGGAGGAGGCAGAGCCAAAGCCGGAGGAGTTACCTGTGCAAAGGAGAAAAAGAATAAAATATTATGGTTATTTATGCATAAACCCTTAACTTCTATGTTAAATTAAAACAATGCAAGCAATTCACCTAATTGATTAACTAATCAAATGCATGTAATTCTAAGTTAATTCTAAATGCATGCAATGAATGCAATTAAGCTAAAAATATGAATTAATTTATTTACATCCTAATGTATGCTATCTAAATGTTCAAATTAATTTAATGTCTAGACATTTAGATACTTAAATGGCTCACGAATATGGTCTAATCAGTAGACATATATATTCCTCATATCTTTAGATCCTATCAACCACTTCTACCGACTCTGAACCAAAACCAGGCAGGAATAAATTCTTTTTCCACCCATAGTGGCAAGTCAACTCAGGATCCACCTTATCTGAGCCACTCTCAGCCTGGTAGTTTAGAGCCTAACCCTGGGTTGGTTATCCAAGACACCCCTATCCTAGATCCAAAACCTGAACCAATCCTTGAGGAACCTACAGAGGTTCCATTTCCTGAGGCCTTGACAAAGGGAAAGAGGAAACCCAAACCCGTGGCACTTAAGGAAGATCTTGTCAAGTCCAGATAAACATCCCCTTGATGGATGCAATTCGCCACGTACCAGCTTACGTAAGATTTCTAAAGGATTTATGTACACCTAAGCGTAAGCCGCGAAGCAAAGATGGGAGTCCAATCGTATTGTCTGAGCAAGTCAGCTTGATCATTTTGAGCAAACTCTCTCAAAAAGCGAAAGATCCTGGCACCCCTTTGAACTCCTGCAAAATTAGTGATCTAGAATTTGATCAAGAATTATTGGATTTAGGAGCCTCTATAAACCTAATACCTACATCCCTACTAGACCATTTCGAGGAAACTGAGCTCAAACCGACTGAGGTGACTTTGCAATTAGCAGATCAATAAATCGAATTACCTAGAGGAGTTCTCGAGGATGTTCTTGTATGGATCCATGATTTCTATTTTCCAGTGGACTTCATTGTGTTAGACATGGAGACTCCTGAAAATCTGAGGAATGCACTGATCATTTTAAGGAGACCATTCATAGCTACAGCTAGGGCTAATATCAATTACGAAGAGGGCCAGATCGAGTTAAAATTTGGGAACCAGACATTAAAGATTGATATCTTCAAGGCCTAGAAAGGAATAAACTATGGGGTAATTGAGGAAGTATGTGACATTAGTGCTATGGTTGAGGACCCACTTGCAGAGGAAGACCCAATTATTTCTGATCCTCAACCCCAAGAAAATTCTGACCCACATATAGAGGAGCCTAGAGCTAATCTAGATTCACACTTAGCTCCCACTTTATCTTTTGAGACCCATCCCGAACCCCCACGTATTGCTGATAACCTGATTATGGAGTTGAAACCCCTCCCAGATCATCTGAAGTACGTATTTTTGGGTTCCAATCAAATGTTTCTTGTGATTATCAATTCTCGACTCACATCTGATTAGGAAACAAAGCTAATTTCTGTTCTCCAGCAGCATCGGAGAGCCATCAGATGGACTCTCAGTGATTTGACTGGTATCAGTCCCTCCTATTGCACACACCATATCTACATTGAAGAGGGTTTACGACCATCTCGAGAGATGCAGAGAAGACTCAATCTGAATCTACAGGAGGTAGTGAAGAAAGAGATCATGAGTGGTTAGATGCAGGTATTTTCTATCCAATTTCTGATAGCCGTTGGGTGAGACCAATCCAGGTTGTGCCTAAGAAGATAGGGCTCACCGTCATCACGACCGAATCTGGTGAGACCATCCCGACCTGCATTGCAAATTCGTGGAGAGTCTGCATAGACTATCGAAAACTAAATGCCTCCATGAAGAAAGATCATTTCCAGCTTCCGTTCATTAACTAGATTCTTGAGAAACTGGCGGGAAATCAATTTTTCTATTTCTTGGATGGTTACTCCAGATATAATCAGGTGGCAATTGATCCAGAGGATAAGGAAAAGACCATCTTTACTTGCCCATACAGTATGTACGCATTCCATAGGATGTCATTTGGGCTATGCAATGCACCTGGCACCTTTCAGCGGTGCATGCTATCCATATTCTTAGATGTGGTAGGTAATTACCTTGAGGTCTTCATGGATGACTTCTTGGTATTCGGTGAATCATTTGATGGATGCCTGCTACATTTGATCTAGATCCTTAAAAGATGCACCAAAGTGAACCTGGTTCTCTCCTGGGAAAAGAGCCACTTCATGGTTCTTGAGGTCATCGTTCTTGGACATCTTGTCTCCGAGAGAGGTATCCAGGTTGATCAGGTGATAGAGCGATCTTCATTTTCGATGAAATTTTAAACATAAAATATTATGCTGTTGTATTTAGTCATGTGGTAGAAAATCATTTTTCAAAATATTTAATAATTCAAAATCTAACCACGAAAATAGTTAGGTCATCTCCATAAGGAGAAACTAGCTTATTAAAAATGATTAATGATGCATCAAGTATTCGAGAATATCAACGGATGTGCATACTGACTAGTGCACTCATTTCCAACACAAATTCTTGATCTAGGTTATTAATCTAGAATATAGGTGCGCACATACAAAATCACCACCATGGAAATATGTGAATTATAATCTTGGTACTAACAAACACTGTCAATATTAATTAAAACAGAACCCATTCCCTATAAAAAGTATCCCATACTCTATCATTCATGATACGAATTCAACTATACATAATTCACATAGAATGGAGGGACATTCATGCAAATTCCTTTTAATAAATTAAGTCATTAAATAAAGGAATAGTAAACCTCGCAATGGCATAAGGCGTAAATAGAAATATGAGAGAAAATAGAGGATTTCTCCATTTTCTTCCTCGCATACGGGTGAGTTGATGGTGGCGCGAACCACTTGCGGTTGAGGAGCATCGAGATGAGGGCTTCATGATGGTGGTAGGGGCACTTCTCAATGAGGCCGAAGTTGGCCGGCCAGAGCACTGGAGGCTGGCAACGTCAAAGGTGGCGGAGCTACTGTGGGTTTTGATTTGGCCGTGCGTGAGCCGCGCGTGGCTACGCGTGGTCGAGGTGCTCGGCGAGGGTGCTTGGGTGGTACTTTGAGTCGAGATTGCAGGTTGGAGGAGGTCAGTCAAGGGGTGCGGTGGAGGTTTAGGTCTCCTTATGCATGAAGTTGCAGAAGAGGAAGAAGACAGGTGGTTGAAGAAGAGGATGGCTGAGGAGGTGGGCGATGGCTGTGGTAGTGGTGGCCGAGGGGGAAGGCAGGCTGTTGCGTCGAGGAGAGGGTCATCGGTAGGTTGTTGAGGCGGTGGTGAAGGTCACAACTTTGGGTTATTTTAGAGTGGAAAACACGGGAGGAGGTGGTGTTGTAAGAGGAAGAAGATGAAGAAGAAAGGGAAGAGGATGATGGCAGTGGGTGTATGCACTCTGTCACCGTGCATATGTGATCGGCGAAGGGAAGGAGTAGAGGTGCCGCATGCCTAAGCCATGGTGTACGCTGGGTTTCACGATGCACGCCTACTGCACGATGGTAGCAAGGGAGAAGATCCCCAGAAGGGGAGAGGATATCCCCTTGAAGATGGCAGCTATCGCTTTTTAAAAGAAACTCCTCTGTTAGTTTTCTTTTCGACCGTAAGCCTTTCCAACCACTCGGTGAGGATCGCGAGTGGTTGGAACGACAAGATAAAATCTGACGGTTCTTCATCAGACGTCCACTCAAAGATCCAGATGTCTTAAAAATAGTAGACATTAGTGAGTTCATGATGGCGGTTCCCAGACGTCTGACATTATCTCCAAACGTCTTATATACACAGAATGAATGTCCAACGCTTACACCTATCCTGCATCCAACCATATAGATTATGTTATTATATCATATGTTATTAAATGTAAAATTGATGCATAAAATTATATGCAAACTAAGGTGAATTACCATATAACTCTTAATCAATTAAGAACTAAGAATAATTAATTAAAGAGTACTTAGACCAAATAATGATCCACTAAATTGGACTTATCAAATACTCCCATGCCTAAGTTTTGCCAGTCTCGAGCAAAAGTGCAAAAATGGAGCTACCAAAAGAGTTCTTCTTTACTTATTTCAAAAATTTAGAGATCCAGACAAATGTGAAGTGATAGTAGCCTATGTAATGGATCCAAGTGAAAAACCAACTTACGTTTATAGTTCGTATTTAACCCTTGGTAAACATTTTATTAGGATAGGCAACTTCCCTCAGAGATAAAGCATAAAATAATCTGTAGTTTGACCTTGGATTTTTGGCTTAGGTAGGAGATACTGAGTTAAATGGATTCGTATTTGGTGGCTCATACTCATTTGGTGCTACATGTAGTCTAATACTGCATACTCTAAATCTCTAGACTATTAAATGAGTCAACTCAGAGAGAGGCTAAACAAAATTGTGCTCTCTTGATGTTCTTTTGCACTCACTTCTTCTTCTTTCTTTTCCTCCTGATATCACACATCTCACCTGATTTTGTCCATGTTCTAAGTGTTTGGTGGCCTTACACGGCATTCACACTTCAATTAGAGTCCTAATAACCCTACAACTAAGTCAGAAGTCCTCAGCTAGTATTCGGGCGATCAGAAATACTGAAAAGTAGGTATGGGTCATTTGGTGGATAGCAATGGGTGTTTTTTTATTGCCTCAATGATATAGACACTTGATGGTTGACACCTAAGACAACTATAACTTAAACATTTTTTTTTCTCTCTTTCTCTTTTTTATGTATATCTATATATTTCTTTTCTTCTTCTTTTTCTCTCTCTTTTTAACTCCAACACAACATGATGCAAACTTTCATTTATGAGGCATTATTTGGGATGATGATGGTCAAGAGGATATTGTGTGGCTTATTTGGTGGAAGTGCCTACTCTTGGCACTAGGAAGGAATGGATAGGACAAGCGTATTTTTGACCTTTGACACTATGACCCTCCTTCAACTGAGGACTCTATGAAGGATGGTCATATCCATCCACCATAGTTATAGTTTTAGTACAACTCAATCTCTGTGTATCTGCCTTATTTGGTGACTCTCAGGAATTCACACAATATTTGCACGCAGGAAGAGAGAGTGAAAAACTATGCCTAACTCTGAGGTATCATCATCTAATTATCCATAACTTAAGAGTCCTTTCACTAAACTTAACCCACCAGTAGTCTCTCTACTTTCTCCTCACAAATACTAGGTGGATCTAATAGAAGATAATATGTTTGACTCCCTTCAAACTGTCCAAGGATTCAGCAGACTAAAAATGTTTATTGATTTTCTTAAAGGATCCATTACCCAGTCTACATGCAAGTGAATATACTAGATTCTAAACTATGAAACAATTTAAGAAGAAACTCTTCAATGACACCTCCTTTATAAAGATATTTTGCTAGGGCTAACCAATTCAGCTCAAAAAACAAAAAAGAGATTTTTTTTCTTTTCGCAAATGCACCTAACCTAAATGCATGAACACTACCTAAAAATATAAAATGCACCCCCCCATGCCTAAATCCTACAATCTCCTCATTGTAAAACTAAAACAGGGGAAGAAAGGAAGGAAATCACCTTATGAAGGAGTTATTCTAGCCATTGGGTTGCCTCCCAACAAGCGCTGCATTTTCTGTCAACAGCCAAACTTATATGGAACCTATAAGTTTGGTTCCAAATAGAAAGAGCTAGGCCCTAAAAATATGTGTAACAGCGTGGGACTAGAAAACAGGTAGCCATGGATGTTGGCGAGTTGTTGATGCAGCGTGATTCCAAATGCTCGCCAGAAGACATGAAAATAAAGAACCTCGTAGGCTACCTGGGGAGGTCTAGGAATAACAAAAGGAACATGAAAAGGGACCTCTCAAAACAGGAATGGAGGATAACAAGGGTCCTCTAAAGCAAGAAGGGTTTTAATAGATATAATCATAAATATGTTAAACCCTTGAATGGCAAGAGTAAAAGTACAAGCATCAATCCAAACTTGCCATTCCACTCGATGATGAAGTGGCTTAATATTCTCTCGAGAAAGAATGTATATGAGCAGAGTCCTAAGCCAAGGATCGGTTAGGGAGTGTAAGGGATGATTGTGGTGTTGGAAGGTAATGATTAAGTCCAAGGAGGGCTTAGTCTGTATCAAGTCCAGTTCTAACAACAATTCAGATTCTGTATTATTCTCCTTAATAGGTGTTGTAGAAAAATTGAAGTCACTAGCTATCATTAATGATTTCCTCAAGAATCGGAGTCATATTTTCACCTTCCAGTATATGTGAATCAATGGTGGACTCTAAATCACATTTATTTGATAGCAGGTTGAAGCAACAAATCATTATCATTAATTTCATCCCTAGATTCTTTTGGTTCACATAAGTTTTTGTCAGGGTGTATATGTGAATCACCAGTAAAGAGAGGAGTTGCTTCAGTATCCTCAATTATTTTTGGAGAATCAGTCTTAATGTTTTGGAGTAAGCCTCAACTCTTTGTTCTCCTCGGGGCATAAATCCTCAATTGATGTGTATTGTCCCCGAGAGTCTCTCCTAGGCTTCTCACTATTGTGTTCGTCCTCCTCCAACATTAACTCCCTATCTTCCTAATTTTGCGTTGGATGATTTTAAAAATCAAAAGTAGGGAGGAATCTGGATTTCACTAAATCATTAATATCCTCCGGGGGTAAGTCCTCAAATAACGCATAATCCCTTCGAGATTCACTCCAAACTCGAAGTCTAGGTTCCTCCATTGGGTTATCATCCTCCTCTAAAATAGACTCTTTGTATCCTTGAGACCAAAATTGATCCAATTCATCCTCCATTCCCTGAGGTTCACCTTCATTGGGCACATGTAAATCCTCAGAATGATGAATGTAGGTGCTGGTTCCCTAAGTGGAGGGTCGGGATTAGGCTCACTAAGAGTAGAATGGGGTTCCACCACATGATTAATAGGGGAAGTGGCATGAACAATATGACCTTAACTTGATTTATCAGGGGTAAGAAAAATACTGTCAACGAGGTCAAGGTCCTCAAGTAGTACCATCTTCCCTTTCTTTTGACTTCAATATACCTTGGGTGGATAATCATTAAGATAGTTCTCCTCTAGTAGCCATGTCTCATGGGGAGAGTCTAAGTGATAGCTACTCAAAACGAGATCCCTATTATCCATTATTTCCTCAGAATATTTTTGATGGTCATGGTTGTAAGGGTAGGGATCAGAATCAGCAGTAAGAGAGTAGCTAAGTTGACGAATTTGCTCATTCACTTGTTGACTATTCCTCAACATCTTTCCCATAGAATCCATCATTTCTTTTTGTTGTTTTTGCATTTCTATCATAAAAGAGGAGAGGCTACTGTCAGATTAGGGAGAATAGTCAATTTCAGGCTCGGGTTGCCTAGGAGTGTTATCCAACCATGATAAGAAAAATCATGAAGGGTGGGAGGGCTGGGCATTGGCAAAGTAGTGGGGACTCTTAGGGCGAAAAATCCCACTCCAAGGTTCTACTCAAAAGTGGGAGTTATCGAGCTAGTACTCCCAGGATAGGAATATGATTGATCCCATGAATTGTCATTGTACCCATCAAAGGATGGATATGCTCAGTGCTTGGTATCCTGATTAAAAGATGGGAAGTATTGACTTAGATAAGCTAAATGATAGGAGTAAGGGTGATCCATTTCTTTAAGCTAAACAGGTTTAACTCTCTTAGGACTTAGAAGGAATTAGAATAACAGAAACTTCCTAG
Organism: Thalassia testudinum; assembly: GCA_037157565.1. NCBI lineage: Eukaryota > Viridiplantae > Streptophyta > Magnoliopsida > Alismatales > Hydrocharitaceae > Thalassia > Thalassia testudinum. Next base: position 19,560,948 of record JAZHRO010000065.1, on the reverse strand, counting down.
AGAGTTCTACCACTGTCAAAACAAAAGCAAATACAATGGGATCTGTTTTTAGTAGATTCTAGGTCATAGAATTAAGTATTCGTTGGTGGCCAGACAATTTCTTCAAGAATTACGCTTCCTAGGCTGACTTTCGTTGGTGCCTATAACCTACTTGCAAGGGATGGAAGTCTTGAATCAAGCCCACGCATGAGGAATCGAAGTAACTTGGTGGATAGGCTTGTTGATTTCTGACTAACTTCCCTTGTGTAAGGAGATGTAGAAATTTATCTAGTGACCTTATGTGTGATGTGCACAGTGTCTTAAGTGTGCAACACACGAACGTGTTTTGTGTTTTAAAATCCCATAAACAAGTCCTTTCGCACACAACTAAAGTCACTGATTTTAAGGTCCAACCTGTTGAAGCACGGGTTGCTACGCTAATGTGTTTGGTTTTGAAAACCTGTCGTTGTAGTTTGAAAGCGAAGAACTCGTGTTCAACAAATAAAATTTACACCGGAATAGAAATCTCGGGTCGAACTCAAGGAGGCGGACGTTTGATTTAAAAATATGCATTTGTTTTATTTGTCACAAAGTAGAATAATTGATTAGAAACTATTTACCTATTTACAATAAATAGAAGAGAGAGAGAGAATGAGAGAGAGAAAGAATATTACAAACAAAAACCAAAAAGAGATGTACAATGAACATGGAATTCATTATCGGAAGGATTGTTCATTACACTAAACATTACGACTAGAAAGTGGAAAAAAAATGATTACACTAGAAAGCATTAAATCTACTCTAGAAAGCAGTAAATCTACTCTAGAAACCAGTAAAAAGAATGGGGAGAAAAATATCCTCCTTAACTGTCGCTTGGAGGACGAGTCGGACTGGACAACGCCTTGACAGGGGAGAACGGAGTAGGACGAAGAAGGATGAAGTGAGAAGAACGGGAACGGGACAGCACGTCGTTGTCCTCGCGGGATCCGCTTCCGAAAGGGGGACGAAAATTTGACTTTATCTCGCGAGAAGCATCCCAGGTGTGAGACAAGCTTCTCTTGAGCTTTGGAGAGGGAGAGAAGAGAAGGAAGGGATGAGAATTTTGTGTGGAGGGGGTCTTCTTTTATAGTTGAAAGGAGTGAGGGCAATTTGGTCATGTTAATTTGAAAAACATTAAATCAGGGGTCTTTAGTGACGGATAAAACCATCGCTAAAGCCCCATTGTGGGCGTAGTGGGGCGCAGCCTGCGTGCCTGCTCGCCTGCTCGTGCGTAACGTGCGCTCCATGATCTACGAATCTTAGCCGTCCGATCATGAGATTAAACGACTTATCTCGTGCATCCGCCTGCCTCCTCTACGCGCAATGCCCACATGCGATCCCGCGTCATGCGCTGGCGTGCGATAGAGCATGGAACGGATTGAGTGCTCGCAGCCGCTTGATCGCGATCGAGCGGTCGCGGAGCCCGCTCACCCGCGCCTCAAATGCTGCTCGCGCTGGCTCGAACGCGCGCCTTGCCTTCTCGCTAACGCGTTCACCCGCTACGCTACAGCAGGTCTTGTGTCGCAGAGACGAATTCAGGTGCATGCATCCATAGCCGTTGGATGCGCATCCAACGATGGAGAAGCGACAAAGAAGAGAGGGTATGGCAAGTGGAGCTGCTAGTTGGGCGGCTGAGATGGCGCCACGTGGCACCATCTTGGCCGTCCATCTTCTGGATGATGTAGATGGTGCCACGGTTGTCGGATTGAGTCGATTTTTGTGTCATTAGGCTGCGATCATCGATCCAAATCCATCCATGTGGTCGGATTTGTCGTTTGAAGTGTGGATTCACACCATCTTGGCCCTTGATCTCCTAGGGTCCCCAATCTCTATGTGATGCTACAGATGTCTGATTAGGACGATCTTGAAGTCGTTGAACTCAAATTGTTGCCCTGATCACATATGTATGGTTGGATCTTAGATCTGAGGACCCGATAAAAAGTTTTCCCTGTCCATGAACATAAAAGGGGACAATTAACCTCCATTTTATTCAAACTAATCTAAATGCAAGATGATACATGTTATGCAATATTTATAGTATGTAATGCAATCTTATGCTTAAGAACATGCATAAATAGACATCTTAAGTAGTGTAAACATATTTACATCATACCCCCATGCCTATCTTTTGCTAGTCCCTAGCAAAAATAATATGCTATTTATATAAGAATTAGGTTGGATTACTTGGACATAAGTTATTTTCAATCATTAAGAAAATGTTTACTTAGGATCTGAACTTTCAAAGACACAACAGTGCCTAGGTATCTGCCAAAATGCAGACCGCTTCAAGCCCTCACCTTTTTCAAAGAAAGAAATTTCTTTTTCTCTTTTTCTTCTTTTCTATTTTTTTTTTGAATTTTCGAATTTTAGGGTTTAAGAGTGGCTTTCTACGGCCATTCAACTCACCCAAGATTTGATGAGAGCCCTAAGTTCTAAGCATCTTATTGTGAATGTGATAGACTCGTTGACCGGCAGTAAAAACAAACTTCGAATTTCTACGCCTCTAGGTGACCTTAAAAAGGGAATTCTGCTTAAAGGTGTATCATTACAACCGGTAGCTTTTTTTCTACTTTTATTTTTACGGGGCCAACACAAGGGTGAATCCAGTGTATATCTCCCTAGTTTATTCTACTTCTCCGCTTCTTCCTAAGTGTTTTGGGAATTTTCAGTGTATTTATTGAGCTGGGTTCTGGACAACCGATCAATGAGCTGTTACCACCGACAACTTGCCAGCCATACTTGTGCGGCAAAGTGTGGCTTATTTCTTTTTTTTTCTTCTCCTTTTCTTTTTCTTTTCTTTTCTTTTTGATTTTCTTTTTCTCTTTTTAAGTTGGTGGCTTCCCTGATCTAAAATTTACCTAAAGGTGGCAAAAAGAGAAAGGTCCAGTGACTAGGCTCTGGACAACCTACCTATGGGCTGTTACCCATGATAACTTGCCAGCCATATCACCCTATAAGGTTCATTAGCTACCCAATTTCCGTTAAAATCATCGAACAACGAGTCAGTGCAAAGATAGTGTGTAGATGCTTAAAACTCAAAATTCCCTCAAATCAGAGGGCAGGTTGATAAGTCATGTACTTATCACCCAAACTTATTTACTCCAATTACAATAAAATTAAGATGGCGAGGACTCAAAAAACAAATCGATATTTTAGTGGATACACGGGCTAATTAAGTCCAAAGACCTGAAGGGTCTTTGTGTTTAGATCATAATGTAATATTTCCTAAGATTGAAAATTTTCTTAAACCCAAGCTCTCTTTTTTAATTCCACAATTTTTTTTAATATAAAATAAAATAAAATAAATCTATGGAGCTAACGAATAAATTCAGAGATGAATGCCCACCCCCCATGCCTATCTAATGCAATGTCCTCATTATATTAAAAAGACATAAAACAGAGTGGAATAGAGTAGAAAGCACCTGAATTGCATGAATGTCAGGTCCGCTCCGAGATAAAAAAGCTAAAAAGAAATGTATACGTGCTGAATTTAGTGCCTTCAGCTAGGCACACTATACAAAGAAGAGAAATAAAGAATTCACAAGTGCAGGTTAGAATCAGAATAAAAAGATGAAACCTCAGACCTGCTAGCAGATGTCCACAGATGTGGACCAGATTATGATGCAAACCCATACCCCATAATCGAGAATATCTAAGGTTCTAGATAAAAATTATCCAAAACCTAAAATCAGAATGCAAGCGTGGTCGGGCCTGCGATTTATGAGGATACAATCCAAGGCTAAAAAGTCCAGTTACATAGAATTCAAGCTCCAAAGGATAATCAATGAATGTATGCTTGGGTTGGACATGCTCAGAACAAATGTCGTAAGGGTCCTGGTTTGATGGTTTTAGCTTAATTGGAACCCTTCGACTCAGTCTTCTATTTCCTTCGGAATTTGCTTCCCAAATCAAAATTTCCCAGCTCCTATCCTCCTCATTCAGAATGTCAAATTCTGGGACCTCTTGCATATTAATCACCCCGTCTGAAATTTTCAAGTCTAAAAGTTGTGGCTAAATCAGAATTGACTTGGGTCTAGTTATCTCAAGAATAGAATCAGAGATAAGCTCAATCGGGTGTAACTGACAATCAGGGCATTTGATTAAATCCTCTAGAAAATGCGATTCCGGATCCGTAATGTGAGCCCCAATAAAATCAGTTTCCTCAGTTATTGGGTTATCAAATGATCTTTCAGATTCCTCAAGCCCAATCATCTCACAAAAATCATATTCTATAAACTCGCGTGAGACTTCGCAAATTGAATCTTCACCACCAGAATCAAAGAAATCGAAATCCATATTAATGTATGTCTTAAAATCATCCTTCACATTCTGGTCCATGGAGACATACGTTTCCTTGTACCCCAGCTCAGGGATCTCAGGTGAAAAAATTAGATCATCCTTAATTGGTTGCTCTAATTCAATCTAGTCAGCCTCGTAACACGTGTTCCCCCCAACAGCTGCCTGAGTGGGTTCTGACATTGGCTCTCTTGAAGGGAGTTCATCTTGGGAATCATCCCACGACTAAACTAAATAAACCACAAATCTCATCCTCAATTTTGCTAACTTCCCAAGTAGAAACTCACCCAGGTTCTTATCCTTAACATCCTGGAGCCAATCCAACAAATGCTTATTCAAATCATCAATCATTGCAATCAGGGGCTCTAATCTCTCAATGCAAGGTACTGGCTAAACTTCTAAAGATTGTATGATATTCCTTAAGTTAGCCAGAACCTTCTCTTGAACCTGGTTACCCTGAACCAAATGAGTTGATTCAGGGTTGGGCAGGTTTGGGATTAGTGCAGAGGACTTAACGAATTGAGATTTGTTATACCCTTCTTGATAGTAGGTCATTTCGGATTGTTCAAAAGGTGGTGATGACCTAAAGACAGTGTAATCAGAGGATGGGTAAGGATCGGTGTATCCTTCTTGATTGTAGATCATATTAGGTTGTTCATGAAAGGTTGACGATCTATAATCGGTGTGGCTCTGAGAAGGATAGAATTGACAATTATAGTGTTCAGGTTTAGACCCTAAACACGGAGGTCCGGAACTGTATCCCCAATCCGAGTTATCCCAACTAACTGATGGTTGATTACAGTACGAGTCAGGATAATCGTCATGTTGAGGATAATTCAAAACAGGAGGGAAAGAGCAGGAGTGCATGTAATATGTGGAAGGATTCATAAGAAACAGGAGGAAGAAAGGTAACCTGCAATACAAGCAATCAAACCTATCCTTAAGTGGGCTAGCCTGAAGACCTACAGACTCCCACAACCTGTCTTGAGATAAAGGAACGATTTGATCTACTTCTATCTGTTCAATCCAACCAGTTAGAAGGAGGGACTGGGGAGAAGGTTCTTCCTTCGGCTTGCGCCTCCAGTTCCTATTGTACCCCCCAGCTACGATCGTTTGATTCTGCTCCCCAATCTAAACATCAGATTTAATAGTAGAAACAGAGTAATCAAAAATAATCTCGTTTTGGGCTCTAAAGAGCGAGTCGAATCCTTAAGGCCAATGTCTACTCTATTTTATTTAGGGCTAGGTTTGAATGTACTTTTGGAATGTGATGGGCCCTTTATCTGGGTTGTGCCCTTAATGATTGATTGATGTGTGTGTGCATGCACAACCAGTGGTTTTCAAGCAAGATTACTTTTGATGTGGTGAATTTTAAGGTTCAAATCTTGCTTAGTAGCTTTTAGGATTCAACTTTAGGTGTTTTCAATCAAGTTTTGTTCGCACACCAAGTTTTGAAAGCACAGGTGAAGATGTTTTCCTTTAAAACTTAAAAGAATGTGGAGTGCCTGGTAAATCCCTAAGAGTTGAACCTAATTGGCAGCTATTTGATGAGTTGATTTTAACTAAAGTGGTCTGGCCAAATCAACTCAAACAATTGGCCTGTTGCACCACTTAATTAGTCACACAAGTGATTACCTAATATGATTTCTACTCAATTATGTGATTAGATGTGTGTACCGGTTCCAAAGATCGGATTACTGGTTGAGTTTGAAAATCAGATGAGGTTGTGTACCTCTGTGAGATTCTTTTTTTCTTTTTAAATGTGGAGGTTGAGGCAGGTGTGGGTGTCAAACAAACAAACAAAACTAACCTTAGAGTTTATAAGAACACCTAGGTTGATTGATGTTTGTGTTATTATGTGATGAAATGAAAACTAATGGGTGGGAGGTGGGGGATAACTTACAGAACCTTCAACAGCACTTTATTCCAATCTGCTGCTTTTGCTTGTCTCGAAAGAGTACCTGCAATCACAATAAAAAAGGAGAGAAGTGAGGTAAATGATTCGTAAGTTAGAAAACGTGAAAAAAAATCAAAGAGTGTCGCCTCCCCGACAACGCCGCCAAATGCTGAAGCACAGGTTGCTACGCTAACGTGTTTGGTATTGAAAACATGTTGTTGTAGTTTGAAAGCGAAGAACTTATGTTCAACAAATAAAATTTATATCGGAATAGAAATCCCGGGTCGAACTCAGGGAGGCGGACGTTTGATTTAAAAACATACGTTTGTTTTATTTGTCACGAGTAGAATAATTGATTAGAAACTATCTATCTATTTATAATAAATAGAAGAGAGAGAGAGAATGAGAGAGAGAGAGAGAATATTATAAAAAAGACCAAAAAGAGATGTAGAATGAACATGGAATTCATTATCAGAAGGATTGTTCATTACACTAAACATTACGACTAGAAAGCAGAAAAAAAATGATTACACTAGAAAGCATTAAATCTACTTTAAAAAGCAGTAAATCTACTCTAGAAAGCAGTAAAAAGAATGGGGAGAGAAATATCCTCCTCGACGGTCGCTTGGAGGACAAGCCGGATGGGACGACGCCTGGATGACAGAGAATGGAGCAGGACGAAGAAGGACAAAAGCGAGAAGAATGGGAACGGGATAGCGTGTCATCGTCGTCGCGGGATCCGCTTCCGAAAGGGGGACAAAAATTTGACTTTATCTCACGAGAAGCATCCCGGGTGTGGGACAAGCTTCTCTTGAGCTTTGGAGAGGGAGAGAAGAGAAGGAAGGGATGAGAATTTCGTGTGGAGGGGGTCTCCTTTTATAGTTGCAAAGAGTGAGGGCAATTTGGTCATTTTAATTTGAAAAACATTAAATCAGGGGCCTTTAGTGATGGATAAAATTATCGCTAAAGCCCCATCGTGGGCGTAGTGGGGCGTCGCCTGAGCGCCTGCTCGCCTGCTCGCGCATAACGTGTGCTCCACGATCTGCGAATCTTAGTCGTTCGATCGTGAGATCGGACGGCTTATCTCGCGCCTCCGCCCACCTCCTTTGCGCGCAACGCTCGTGTGTTATCCCACGTCACGCGCTGGCATGTGATAGAGCATGGAACGGATTGAGCATCCGCAGCCGCTCGATCACGATGGAGCGATCGCGAAGCTCTCTCACTCGCGCCTCAAATGCCGCTCGCGCAGGCTCGAACGCGTGCCTCGCCTTCGCGTGAGCGTGTTCACCCACTGTGCTACAACGACTCTTGTGTCGCAGAGACGAATTCAGGTGCACACATCCACAACCGTTGGATGCGCATCCAACGGTGGAGAAGCGACGAAGAAGATAGGGTGTGGTGAGTGCAGCGGTCGGTTGGGTGGTTGAGATGGCGCCACATGGTGCCATCTTGGCCGTCCATCTTCTGGATGATGTAAATGGTGCCACGGTTGTCGGATTGAGTCGATTTTCATGCCATTAGTCTGCGATTGTCGATCCGAATCCATCCGTGCAGTCGAATTTGTCATTTAAAGTGTGGATTCATACCATCTTGGCCCTTGATCTTCTAGGATTCCCCAATCTCTATCTAATGCTACAGATGTCTAATTAGGGCGATCTTGGAGTCGTTGAACTCCAATCGTCACCCTGATGACATCTGTATGGTTGGATCTTCGATCTAAGGCCCTGATAAAAAGTTTGCCCTGTCCATGAACATAAAAGGAGACAATTAACCTCATTTTATTCAAACTAATCTAAATGCAAGATGATGCATGTTATGCAATATTTGTAGTATGTAATGCAATCCTATGCTTAAGAGCATGCATAAATAGACATCTTAAGTATTGTAAACATGTTTACATCACAACCTCTTAGCAGTTCGAATTTCTTAAAGTGATCGCTGACTTAATTAGATTCAAACACTTTAGTGGTCTTAGATTTAAGTCCAATGCGGATGCATGACAGGTAATTGATGCTCAAGAAAAGACATACCTTACTCCAGCTCTCTTCAATGTAGGAATGTATGCGATGAAATTAAGATACACTAGATGTTTCTCATTCAATTCTAGATGGTCACCCTATAGATATGCAGCTTCTAGCAAGTAGTTCAGATTTTTCATTTTTTTTTTACATGTAAACAAACCTAATCTAATTTAACTAGCTAACTAACTAACGTGCAGTTCAAACAATTCAAATAAACCTGTAATCTAAATAAAATGGGAACAAGCTCTTGCAAAGACGCTCCTGCAAACAATAGCGATAAGTAACAAAAAGTATTGGGAGCACGTTCCCAAAAATGCCCAACACGGGTCCACAAGACAGAAATTAAATGTCTAATGTCTATCTAGCCTAATCTAAAGGAAGCAAACATGTCTTCAGTCGCCAATCCTCCTTCCACGTGTGTGGGATCAAGGCCCACGTGCTCCTGTTGCCACCCTCTAGGTAGCATCAAGGTCCACCAAAAATATCATCTCCGTCATGCATGCCCATCGCGTTCTTTAATTTGTTTTTGCACGCAAACAGAAATAATGTCAACAATTTAGAAAATTTTAAGTAATAACATAAAAGTAATATAAACTTCCCAAAAAAATTATTAGGCATATTTCCTCCCCGGAAACGGTGCCATTTGATAAAGCGATCTTCGTTTTCGATGAAATTTTAAACATAAAATGTTGCAACATTGTATTTAGTCGTGTGGTAGAAAATTACTTTTTCAAAATATTTAATAATTCAAAATCTAACTATGAAAATAGTTAGGTCATCTCCATAGGGAGAAATTAGCCTATTAAAAATGATTAATGATGCATCAAGTATTCAAGAATATCAACGGATGTGCATACTGACAGTGCACTCATTTCCAACATAAATTCTTGATCTAGGTAATTAATCAAGAATATAGGTGCGCACATACAAAATCACCATCATGGAAATACGTGAATTGTAATCTTGGTGCTGACAAACACCGTCAATATTAATTAAAATAGAACCCGTTCCCTATAACAAATATCCCATACTCTATCATTCATGATACGAATTCAACTATAAGTAATTCAAATAGAATGGAGGGACATTCATGCAAATTCATTTTAATAAATTAAGTCATTAAATGAAGGAATAATAAACCTCACAATGGCATAAGGTGTAAATAGAAATATGAGAGAAAACAGAGGATTTACCCTCTTTCTTCCTCACGTGTGGGCAAGTTGATGGTGGCGCGAACCACTTACAGTGGAGGAGATCGAGACAAGGGCTTCACGATGGTGGCAGTGGCGTGTCTCGAGGAGGCTGGAGTTGGCTGGCTGGAGCACCGGAGGCCGGCAATGTCGAGGGTGGCGGAGTTGCTGTGGGTTGTGGTTTGGCTGCACGTAAGCCACGCGTGGCTGCACATGATTGAGGTGCTCTACGAGGGTGCTTGGGTGATACTTTGAGTCGAGATTGGAGGTTGGAGGAGGTCGGTCGAGGTGGTTGCATGTGGTGGAGGTTTGGGTCTCCTTATGCGTGAAGTTGCAGAAGAGGAAGAAGACAGGAGGTTGAAGAAGAGGATGGCTGAGGAGGTGGGCGATGGCTGTGGTGGCCGAGGGGGGGGAGGGGGGCTGTTGCGGCGAGGAGAGGGTCGTCGGCGGGTTGTTGAGGCGATGGTGAAGGTCATGACTTTGGGTTCTTTTGGAGTGGAAAACAGGGGAGGCAGTGGTGTTGGAAGAGGTAGGAGAAGATGAAGAAGAAAGGGAAGAGGACGATGGTAGTGGGTGTATGCACTCTGTCACCGTGCATATGTGATTGGCGAAGGGGAGAAGTAGAGGTGCGGCATGCCTAAGCCATGGTGTATGCTAGGTTTCATGGTGCACACCTGCTGCACGGTGGTGGCAAGGGAGAATATTCCCAGAAGGGAAGAGGATATCCCCTTGAGGATGGCCGATTGCTGCTTTTTAAAAGAAACTCTGTTAGGCTTTTTTTCGGCCATAAGCCTCTCCAACCACTCAGCAAGAATCGCGAGTGGTTGGAATGGCAAGATAAAATCTAGCGGTTCTTCATCGGACATCTGCTCAAAGACCTAGACGTCTTAAAAGGTATAGACATCAGTGAGTTCGTGGTGGCGGTTCTCAGACGTGTAACCTTATCTCCAGACTTCTTATATACACAGAATGAACGTCCGACACTTGCACCTAGCCAACATCCAACCATATAGATTATGTTAGTATATCATATGTTATTAAATGTAAAATTGATGCATAAAATTATATGCAGACTAATATGAATTACCATATAACTCCTAATCAATTAACAACTAATAACAGTTAATTAAAGAGTACTTAGACCAAATAATGATCCACTAAAGTGGACTTATCACTGGGCTAAGGTGAATTTGATTTCCAAGCTACTTGTGCCTAACTCGGTTAAAGAAATCAGATCATTCCTAGGGCACGTTGGATTTTATCGTCGATTTGTACCTGATTTCTCTAAGATCACATGCCCCTTGACAAATCTCCTCTTGAAGGACACACCTTTTGAGATATCTAGTGAGTGCATTTACGCATTTGAGATCCTACGTGACCGAGTCACCCAAGCACCAATCCTACAATTTCCTGACTAGTGTCAACCCTTAGAGATCATGTGCGATGCATCTGATTATGCAGTAGGACTAGTGCTAGGTCAGAAAATCGACGGGAAACCAATGGTCATATATTATGCCAGCAAGACATTACACAAGGCTTAGTGTAATTACACTATTATGGAGAAAGAGCTGTTGTCTGTAGTCTTTGGCCTGGAGAAATTCAGGTCATACCTCCTAGGTTCCCATGTCATCATGTACTTGGATCACACTGCAGTGAGGCACTTACTCACGAAGAAGGATGTGAAGCTGAGATTAATCCGCTAGATCTTGCTATTGCAAGAATTCGGTCTGGAAATTTGCGACAATGCGGGAAAGCAGAACGTGGTAGCTGACCATTTATCTCGCCTTCCTTCTTCGGTCATTGACCCGTTTGGATCTATTACCGAGCACTTTTCGAATGAGCATCTCTTGGCTATTAATGGACTTCCTTGGTTTGCCGACATCATGAACTACTTGGTTACAGGGAAAGTCCCACCAGATTGGGCGACCTCCAGGTAGGACAAGCTGATTTCCGATGCCAAGTACTATGTATGGGAAGATCCGTATCTTTTCCATATCGGTAATGACCAAGTGATCCGGAGATGCAATCTTGATGATGAGGTCAACAATGTAATCTCATTCTATCATGACCAGGCCTGCGGTGGCTATTACTTTGGGCGTAAAACCACAGCAAAGATCCTCCAGTGTAGGTTCTTTTGGCCCACAATGTTCAAAGACACACAATCCTATTATAGGGCATGTGCCCGTTATCAGACCCTCGGCAACATGGGCCCTCAAGATATGATGCTCTTGAATTCAATCATTGTATGCGAAATCTTTGACATCGGGGGAATTGATTTCATAGGACCCTTTCCAGGATCTAATGGCTTCGAATACATCTTACTCGTTGTTGATTATGTCTCTAAATGGATCGAAGTCGTCCCCACCAGAACAAGTGACCATAGAGTTCTTCGGTTTATTCAAGAAAACATCTTTTCCAGATTTAGGGTTCCAAAAGCCAACATTAGCAATAGCGAGTCTCATTTCACCAATGTGCACTTCCAGTCCCTGATGAGAAAGTAGGGGGTGTCGCATCGTATCTCGACTCCTTATCACCCCTAGACTAATGGATTGGCTGAACTGTCAAATTAAAAGATCAAGAAGATCCTTCAGGCCACTATTCGGCCTGATAGGAAGGATTGGTTTGCCCACCTTCCGAAAGCCTTGTGGGCCTATAGGACTACCCATAAGACCCAGTTAGAAATGTCCCCCTTCAGACTCGTGTGTAGGAAGGCATGTCACCTCCCTGTAGAAATGGACATAAAGCCTACTTGGCAGTACGGAAGTGTAATCTAGATCTTTTGAAGGCTGAAATCCATCGTCAGTTGCAATTGAGCGAGTTCTAGGAGCTGTGCAATGATGCATACGAGAACTCGTGAATCAACAAAGAGCTAATGAAAGCCTTCCATGATAGGCACATTTCACAAAAATCCTTCCATCCTGGTCAAAAAGTATTACTCTTCAATGCCAAACTCAAGCTCTTCCCAAGAAAACATAGATCAAAGTGGATTGGACCATTCCTTGTGAGACAAGTATTTGGAAATGGAGCAGTCAAAATCAGTGAACTCAGCCACAAATTAGAACCTTTTGTCGTGAACGGTTAAAGACTCAAACCATTCTTCGAACTCACCGACTCAAATTTGGCTGCAGTATCTTCTGATCTCCATTCTCCTTGAGCTTCATTACACCCAACTAATGGCGTTAAACTTAGTGCTTAATGGGAGGCAACCCGTCATCTCTAAAAAACCTGAAACCCATCTGACATATCTCTTTACTGAATTCATATTGCACTTTAGGGTTCATCCATTAGAACAGCTGACTCCACCTTTGATACTTGTATCAGAGTTCGAAATCGTCTGCAATAGTCATTCCAACCCATTCACCACCCACCTATTCTTATGTACGATCTGAATTGAACTCAAACCCACCTAATTTACAATGAGGACATTGTAAATCTTAGGCATAGGTCGTATTAAAGTGCAAAATGTTGTGAAAAATAATGAATTAGTCCTTAAAATTGAGTATGAAACTTACCTAACTTCTAGGTTGGATCGGATGATGAATTAAGACTTGGAAGGGTAAAACTTAGGAGATTAGTGACAAGTACCAACCTTAGGCTTCTTGGATCTGTTTCATGGTTTAAACACTCACGTATTTATTAGGATCCAAATTAGTCCTTAAGAAGTTGAGGAAAGTGCGAGGTTGATGTAGTAGGTCTAAGGCTTAGGGATTATTCGACCCTGTTGCCTCCCCTTTGGTTTGTGGGACTTGGTAACCTAAGCACCCAAAAATCACACACTGAGTCTGGTTCAGTGCGCTTAATAAAGAAAAAAACTGCCAAAAGTGTTCTGTTATGAAAAGCCATCTCGAAGATCTAACATAGGAGCGGCTCGATGACACAAATTGATTGGATGAGTTCCCAATGCGGAGAAGTGGGAAATTCCCCTCGAAGATGCATAATAACATATCGTCTCCTCGGTGCTTATCTGCTAGGATATCTAAATATCCTAGCGAGGGCATGTAAGCTCCTTATGTTGGTTCAGGTGCCATGGGTAGGATTATCCCGAAATGTTGATTGCCTGGGCTTGATTTAGCTACAGAATGCCATGGGTAGTAGTATTCCGAAGTGTTGAAAGCCAAGGTTCTGGGGGTTGCCATGGGCGATGCTATCCCAAAGCATTGAAAGGCAGGGAGCCTTCAAGGATTGATGGTGGGGACAAGGAATCCAATACAAACCGTGTTTAGGGCCAATTTGAGGCTGGATTTAGGGAAAAGTAAAAAGAAAAGCGAGAAAACTCTCCAAATGAAAATCTTTCTTTCTCTTACAGAAATGCACTGGCAAACTAAACCTGGACATGTTATGTCTATGCATGGGTGCTTTAATCGCTAGGGTCAATGAACCTTTGGGAAGTTTCTACGGGCCTTAGAAACCTTCATGGCAGACTCAGGTTGAAGTTGGTCAGGTCTGAATCTTGGCTGGTACTTTAGTATCTCTAATCCTATCGTTGGTATTCTAATCTAATTTCTAGAAATGCAGCTTAGTAAGGCATCCTGATAGTTACATCTGACCTAAAGACCTGGTTTTGATCCAAAGGATGTTTTGCTAAGGGACTAGCAAAAGCTAGGCATGGGCGTATGATGGGAACACCATCATAGGCCCTAATTGGCCACTTTTAGTCAGCAGTGAAAGATAACAGCTCCTACATAACTATCTGAGGGTTACAACTCCTCATTATTCTATTTTAAGAAGAGAACAAGAAAGTATGGTTAATTCTGTAATTTTAACAGCATATCATGAATATAGAATAACTATGAGATTTGTCATGGGTTAACTGAAGGTCAATTGAGTATTAAAGACTAATAAGTGGATTTACACAGACAGAAATGGGTTTTCGCACATTTCGAGAACCAATACAACACCTGAAACCTTAATTTCAGACTTGCTTAAATTATAGAGGTTTTGGTCAAGATTAAATTCATTTAAGCCTTCTAAAATTTATAGAAAAATATTCCTTGAGGTTTGGTATCCTAGATTTAACCTTTGGAACCTATTTTGACCTTAAATAGAGTCTAAGACGAAATTCTACCCCAATTTGGATTTTTTATGTAAATTGCCTAATCAAACTTAGTCAAAACTAAAATATGACCTCACCATCAAATTCCTTGGGTCAAAATTAGGTTTTCACCAAAATTTGGGTCCAATCAGAGTCCATCTTGGACTAGTTTGCATTTTAGTCCATTTAAACTCTATTTCTCTCAATTAAGCCCCTAACTTTTCAAATATTTGCAATCAGGTCCCTAACTTTGTCATCCTTTCTTTCAAAATGGTCCCTACTACCATTGGTGTAAACACAGCAACTCCGGTGAGATTCAAGCGAGGATTTCTCGCTCGATTCTCAATCAAACCTATCCAAAATTGAAAGGGAAAATCCTTGAGAGATGCTCTACTGATTGGACCAGGAATTAGACCCTGGTTTTCCCTAGATTCTTCATGCGAACACTTGCAAAATTAGGGATTTTTTCATTCCTTAGTTTTCGAGCTTGCGAAGCTTGTTTCCAAGCTTGGAAGCCTCCCTAAGGCCTTTAAATAGGCTCCTCTCGCGACTCCGCGCTTCTTAACGAAGTTTAATGTCGGAAATACCCTCTCTTCTCATCATCCAGTTGTCTACACCTTCATCTTTGGGGAGCTCCTCTGTCCTTTTCATCAAGTTGGCCAATGGTCAAATTGGCCACCCCATTATCCTCCCCTCATCCTCACAATTGTTGCCTGCCAAAGCACGACCACCCTCTCCCTCTCCTTCATCACTGTCGTATCGCCGTTGACATCATCTTCTCTAGCTCTGGTCAATCACAAGCAAAGCACTCTGCTAGCCATCTCTCTCCCTAAGTCCCTCTATCCCTACCACTTCCCATACTGATCCTTTCCAATCCTTTAGTTCTTAGGTTCGACCACCAACTCGACTGCAACCAGCAGCATCTCCCTCTGCTTCGGCTAAGCTCTGGTGAAGATCTCCACTCACTCCACTGCACCAAACAACTAGCCATCGATCCCAAAACCTCCACCATGTTTTCACAACCAAAACCCCTCAAGTAATTGAGGGGATTGGCCACTCAAACTCTCCACCTGATACCACGCTCACCGCACCACCTTCTTAAGGTCACCAGACCTCCACACGCACTCTCACTCCACAAAACACCCACCATCGCACTCGTCGACGTCTAATGATCCTCTTGAATTGCTCTAACATGGCCATCAGGCTGTATTCTTCTCTTTTGGTATACGCTGGAGCACTATCGCCGCCACCACCTTCTTTGGCTCCATCTGCAGTTCTCCAACCGAGTTCATACTCGCTGCTACCTCCAGGCACCGCAGAATTCTCCCACGAGCAGATCTAGGTCCTTAATTGCAGCCGTATGCGTCAGCTTTGACTCCAATCAGAAGCAACAGCAAGCTGCAGTTCACACGACGAAGAGCCAGTCCTTTAGTCCCACATCGGGGACTTTGAAGCACAGTGCAGCGGATAAAAGTAATTTGTGTTATACATTGTTCGCCTCAGCACATGGGGTGAGGTCCCACTCACCGCACGCTCGCTCACTCCTCACTCGCTACACCTCACAGGTAGGTCTAGTCCCCTTCCCAAATCCGAATACCTGACTGTATACCCTATTAACATCTGGGTCTGAGAGAGAAAAAGGATTTGAGAGAGAGTGGGTGGGTTTTGCTCTCGTGCACTCCCTCTGCTCTCGATACTTTGAGAAAATCTAAAGAGGCCCTTGAACCTTGGTTGCTGCTACAGTGTTCGTGGAGAGAAGAGGACCTTGTGCCTCTTAAGGCATCTGGAAGCCTTGCCTGTTGTCTGAGGCCCTCTGCTGGGTACTGTGGCATTATTTGTATAACTTGATTAATAGTTGTGATTTACTGTTGAGATATTTAAGTGGTTGTGAGCATAACTTTGAGGGGTTAATTTGGTGATTTAAATCACCATTTTAACCCAATCTTTTTGCACTATTATTCTTATTTTATTGAAATATCATTTTGAATGTCATTGATTTCAATTGCATATATTTCTTGTGATTGGTGAATTAAATTGCATACTTGTTCCCTGCGAACGATCTCAGACTCTACTTTCTAAATTTGAGTTTATAAATTTAAATGATTTGAGTGATTTTATCCTATACTACGATGCATTTCCTAAACAACGATGATTTCACGTGAACACTAATCTCAGACACCATAATCTTGATTTTAATCATTCTCCGAACTACATCGATTATAGATCATTGCCTTCCTATCAACAACCTAATACGACCTACAATCACGAAGGATATCCTGATTACAACTCTTACCCTCCCCCAGATTGCACTGCATATGGGTCACCACCCCTTTATGAACAATCAAAATTGACCTATTATCAGGGAGGGTACCAAGAACCTCAATTCCTTGATTCCCCCGGACTGAACCCAAACCCACCCAACCCTAAACCAAACCATTTGGTTCAGGTGAATCAGGTCCAAGATAAGGTGTTGGCTAACTTAAGGAACACCATTCAATCTTTAGAAGCTCAACTAACACCTTGCACTGAAGAATTGGTACCTTTGATTGAAATTATTGACGATCTTAACAAGTGTTTGTTGGATTGGCTCCAAGATGTTAAGGATAAGGACCCAGGTGAGTTTTTACTTGGAAAGTTGTCGAAATTGTGGATGAAATTTGTGATTGCTTTAATTCAATCTTGGGATGATTCCCAGGATGAATCCCCTCCAGGAGAGCCAATGTCAGGACCCGCTTAGGCACCTGTTGGGGGGGACACATTTTATGAGACCAAGGATGGCTAGATTATTCTAGAGCAACCAGTTGAGGATGAATCGATTTCTTCACTCGAAATCCCTGAGCCAGGGTACTAGGAAAAGTATGTCTCCATGCATCAGGAAATGATCAATGATTTAGAGACACATATAAATGCAAATCTAGAATTCTTTGATTCTGAAGGTGAAGAATCGTTATGTGAAGTCTCACCCGAGTTTGAAGGAAATGATTTCAGTGAGACAACTGGGCCTGAGGAATTCGATGAATCATTTAATAGCCCAATAATTGAGGAAATTGATCATATTGGGGTTAGCTTGAAACATACAAATCCTGTTTTCATGGATGATTCAATTCATAGCCCCATTCCTCAATTACACCCCATTGAGAATAATGATGATTATCTTCTTGAGATTATCAAACTCTAGTCAATTTTGATTAAGCCACAAATCTTGGACTTGGACATTTTATACGTGGATGATGACATTTGTGAGGTCCCAGAAATTATGATTATGGAGGATAGGAGTTGGGAAATGAAGATTTGGGAAGCCAATTCCGGGGGAAGTAGAAGTCTGAGTCTAAGGGTTTCTATCTGCTTAAATCCACCAACCTTCTACCAGGACCCTTATGACATTTTCAACTCTGAGGATGTCCAATCCAAGCAAAAATTGATCTGACTTTTTTATTATCTTTTTGATACAAATTTTCCTAATTGCAAACCCGACCCTACTTACATACTGATCTCCAGTTCTGGGTAATTTTTATCTAGAACCTTAGATACACTCAACCCTAGGGCATGGGCCTACACCACAACCTTTTCCACATTTGTGGACATCTCCTTGCGGGTCCAAGAATTGATCTTTTTATTTTGATTCTGACCTGCACATTTGAGTTCTTTATTTCTTCCCCTTGGTTATATAGTGTGCCTAGTTGAAGGCACTAAATTCAGCACGTATACAGTCTATTTTCATCTCAGAGTCGACCTGTTAATTACGAAAATCTTGTGCATTCTTCTCTACTCCACTTTTTTCATGTCATTTAATACAATGAGGACATTGCATTAGATAGGCATCAGGGTGGATATTCATCTCTGGATCATCTTGTTAGCTTCGTAGATTCTTTTTAGTTTCTCTTTATCTTTGAAAAAAAATTGAATTAGGAAAGGAGAACTTGAGTTTAGAAATTTGTCAACCTTAGGGAATGATATGGTAGGATCTGAACATTTAGATTCTTCAAGCCTTCAGGCTTAATCAGCCTGGGTGTCTACTTAAATTTGGACTTAATTCTCAAGTTCTCGCCATTTGAAAATTCATTTCTAATTGGTTAATAAGTTGGGGTGATAAGTACATGACTTATCAACCTGCCCTCTGATTTGAGGGAACTTATAGTCTAAGCATCTACACACTATTTACACTGACTCACTCTTCAACAATTTTAGTGGAAATTAGGTAGCTAATGAACCTTCTAGGGTGGTATGGCTATCAAGTTGTAGGTGGTAACAGCTTATTCGCCAGTTGTCCAAAGCCCAACCACATGACTATTCTCTTCCTGCTACCTTTAGGTAAATCTTAGATCAAGGAAGCCACCTACTTAAAAAAAAGAGAAAAATGGAGAAATACCCAAAAAAAATTGATAATAAAAAGAAGGGAAGAAAAAAAATAATAATAAGCCACACTTTACCGCACGAGTATGGTTGGTAAGTTGTCAGTGGTAACAGTTTATTGACTGATTGTCCAGAACATAGCTCATGAAATGCACGTATAATTCCTAAACACTTAGCAAGAAGCAGGGAAGTAAAATAAGATGGGGAGATATACACTGGGTTCACCCTTGTGTTGACCCCATAAAAATAAAATGTATGAAGAAAGCTACCGGTCGGATAGATACACCTTTAGGCAGAATTTCTTTTCAAGGTCACATAGGGGCATAGAAACCCGAAGTCCATTCTGATTGTCGATCAGTGAGTCTATCACATTCACACAAAAAGATGCTTAGCACTTAGAGTTCTTTCCAAGTCTTGGGTGGGTTGGGTAGCCATAAAAAGCTGTCTCGAAACTCTTAACTCAAAAATCCAAAAAAGAAAAAGAAAAGAAGAAAAGGAAAAAGATGCTTTTGCTTTTGAACATGGTGAGGGCTTAGGGCAGCCTATATTTTGGCAGACACCCAGGCACTGTTGAGTCTAGGTAGTTCAGGTCTTCAGTACAAATTCCTTAGTGTTGAGAAATAAATATTACCTAAGTAGTTTGATCCTAATTCTGTTTATAAATAGCATATAGTTTTGCAAGGGACTAGCAAAAAATAGGCATAAGGGTGTGATGTAGACACATCTATGTCACATAAACTATCTATTTATACATATTCTTAGGTATATAATTGCATTCAGCATTATAAATATTGCATAACATGCATCATTTTGCATTTAGACTAGTTTGTACAAAATGTAGGTTAATTTCCCTTTTTTGTGGCCAAGGATAGGGTGATATCATTTTAGGGCCTCAGATTGAAGATCCAACCATACAGATCTGATCAGGGCAACGATCGAAGTTCAACGACTTCGAGATTGCCCCAATCAGACTTCCGTAGTATTAGATGAAGTCCGAGGAAGATCAGAGACCAAGGGGTAAGGTGGTGTAAAATCTTAACTTCAGAGGACAAATCCAACTGCGCACATGGGTTCAGATTGACGATCCAGCCCAACGATGCGAAAATTGGTCCAATCTGACATCCGTAGCGCCACTTACAAACAAGAGATGATGGACGACCCAGATGGCACCACGTGGCACCATCCAGACCACTCGCTACACCCGGTCCAACTTCTTAAAGCGCTGTAACCATTCATCTGAATTGTTGGATTGCCATCCAACTGCCCAGATGACACCAGGTCTATCCAAAGCCGGCACTCTCATCTACTCAAGGAAAAGGTCACTTGATCTTGAACGTTGGATTGAGATCCAACGGTTGTGAGCATGCGACTCTTAAATCAAAAATGTGACACAAAGTGAGGGATAATGCAGCGGTCGCGAGCATAATGCACAATGCGAGGTGAGCGTTTGAGTCGCGTGGAGCAAGCTTAATTCTCGAGAAGAGCGGGTGCATGAAATTGCACCGCTCAATCAGCGATAAGCAGTTCAGATGCGGCTACGTGGCAGCGTGGATGAGCGAGCGCGCCCACGTGCGATCTAACGCTCAAGTGGATGCGCGATCTGATGCTAAGGTGCAATCTGAAGTGTGGGCGAGCACGTGATCACCACCCTTCGATCTTGATCCAGTGGCTTGAAGGGTGGCCGCGCCACATCATAACGTGTGAAGATGAAGCGGATCGATGCCATCGTGGCCGTATGATCTTGATCGGATGGTCGAGGTTGCGCTAAACTGCTTAACGCTTGAAGTCGAAGTGGATATGATGTGGCGCAATGACGTGCATCGGATCTTCATCGTGCGGGTGACATTGCACACGTGTCTTCACTGACACTTGTCTACAACGACGTGCGCATGTGTCATTAAAGGCAGCAGAGTTAATTTTTCTAAGATAAAATGACCTTTTTGCCCTTGTACCTCAACTATATAAAGCCCCTACGCCCTCCACTTTTACTCCATCACTTCTCTTCTTCTCTCACCCCTTCCAAAGCTCTACGAGCTAGTCCCATTCCTGGGATGCTCCATTAGAGCTAGAGTAAAATAATTTTCCATCTTCTCACCCCCTTCGTGGAGCATCCTATAGTTATCCTCTCACAGCCATTCAGGAAACGAATCCTGCTACGTCTCCTTGTTCCGTCATCCATCCTCTATCTTCATTCTCCCTCATCCAGCATCTCATCTCCATCGTCCAGGCACTTTGTCAACGCGGCTCGTCCACCAAGCGGCTGTCCAGGAGGATAACTTCTCACCCCTTCTCTTTTTATCGCTTTCTAGTGTAGATTTCCAGCTTTCTAGTACCGATTAGATGTAATGAACATGATTCTGTAATTAAGAAATATTGGTTCTCTTTCTCTTTCTTTTTCTCTATATTATTCTCTCTTTTCTATGATTTCTTCTTTAAGTAGAATAGCTAGCGTAGATTAATTTCAACCAGCTACTGTGCTTTGTGACAACAAATCCAACGCGATTTTTGATCAAATGTTCGTCTCCCCGTGTTCAACCTAGAACTCACTAGAGTTTCGGATAAATGATTTATTTGACGAATTTTTACACAACAACGACATGGTTTCAAACTCAATCTTTTAGCATAGAAATTCTGCTGAACACTAAAGTAGCTTTGATTGTTAGTAATAGATTAGAAACCAAATTCAGTGATGGATTGGGTTAGATTAGAGTTAGATTAGGTTAGATCGCTTTCGCCCTCTCTGATCAACCCATATCAGAGAGGTGATTTTCTACTTTCACTTCGACCCACTGATCTTCCTCCACATTTCACTGACCACTTTCACTGATTTTCGCATGTTTTTCACCAATCACCCACTCATCAGGCATCAATTCAAATCTGGTGCTCTTGAGCATTTAGATCTAATTTGAAAGCCCAATTTCATTTAAGGAACACCCCATTCAATCCATTTGCTCACAATGACCCTAGTGTGGTTTTTATTGATATGAATTGCAAATCATTTCATATTTGTTTTAACAATCAGATGAATGAGTCAATTGCTTGATCTAAATGTTTCTCTTCATGCTATCTATGGCATAAGAGGAGCATTAGATTAGGATTACCTTATATTTTGTGTACTCTAATTTCCATTTGGACCTACTGAGAGTTCTTTTGTGTGATTTGAGAAAAGTTTTCATATATTAAAATCTTGAAATGAAATTATCCCTTACACTGTCCATAGTGTAAGATATAAATCAAATTAAGATTATAATGTCATGGGAGATGAATTTGGTTTCCAAGAATCTTCAGACAAGTTTTCATGATATTGATGAGTTTTTTTGACAAAGATTTCAACTCTTAGGATTGAGTTTGAATGGATTTTCAAATCGATCATATTTTTAAACGATTGCTTGAATCTATGATTTTAGTGTTAAAATCTCCCACATTAGTACATTAAAGAGCTGAAATTACAGCAACATTTTATGGGATTAACTCTTATTTCAAGCATTGGAAAATTGGAGCATGGTTTTCATTGAATTTCAAAGTCTAGTTTAAAAATTTTCTTTCATGTTGTCTATAGCATGAGAGAAAGTTTAGGTTAGATTTCCCCTTTTATTTTATATATCTGCTGTGGATTTGGAATTAAGTTGGATTTGGATTTACATTGCAACAACTTGGTTGAGAGTTTTTAGTAGCTAACCTACTGCATTTGAGCTCAGATCAGATTTATTTGATCTAATCAGAGTTGATGCATCCATTTCTAGCTGCTGATCCTATGGTTGAATAGCTCCTAAAATAGCAGCAATAGCTGCATCAAGAGGTTAAGATGTTTAACATTTGAGACAGCAGTAGGAGCATCATCTTATATGAGATATTACAGAAGCTAAAATGAAATTTCAGTTTCAGCTACTAAGTTGGTTAGATAGAGGATGAATTGAGTTATGATTTGAGGATATATGTATTCTGACACTGTTTTATGATGATTTAACTTCATGCATCATGCATTCATGTACTATTAGAGCTTAAAATCTGATTTGAATGTCTCGATTCCATGTTTTTAAATTCAATGTCAGATACATCTCCATTGTCTACTGTCCAATTTTGATATTTGATGAAATTGAAAGTATAAATCATTTTTAATAATCATTCATGTTTCATAAGATGTGTTGGATGCTTTGCTTGATATATAGTTCACTTCCAGCCCCTAGAATTGAATTGTAAGGTTTAGGTTCCTTGTTGAAAACTTATTTTAAGCCACATTTGGGCGAAATTGAGAAAACATAAAAAAAATAAAAAATTATAAAAGAATAAAAAAAGGTGTATTGAGTAATATTAAGTATATTTCTAGGCGTATGCCATGTTTCAAGACATTCTGAACCCTCGACTTGGTAAAACATACCAGCCGACGATTCAGTATACCTTGGAATTTAATAAAAGATAAAAACTAAAAAATCACAAAAAGAAACCTCTCCCTCTGAACTTAACCTTTTCTCTCATCCCTTATCTCTACTATATATATAAAAACTATAAAAATCAGAAAAACTCCAAAAATACGCAAAAATACCTTGTATATTATGTATATACTTGTAAATATTAATTAAAACTAAGCTATATGTATATAATGTATAATATGTACATAATGTGTATAAATAACTTATATATGTATTCTATATATTAAATTAAATATTTAATATGATTTATTGTATATAATATCTTATTGTATAATTATCTATTAATTTATATTAATTAAATGTATACTAAACTAAGTAATTAGATAAACCTATTTAAATGTACATAACTATACTTAATACTTTACATGCATATTTAACTATGTATTATGTATTATATAATACCTATAATTTAATTTAATTATATATTTACAGTAGGTAATTAAGTTATTAGGTTAATTAAGTAATTTATTAAATTAAAATGAAATAAATTAGTAATTTCAGTTAATACTAAGATAAATTCTAATGTACACTTGTATTATATTATATTAGTATTTTCAATCTATTTATTTTGTATTTATAATGTATTATGGTATTTATAAATTATTTATACGTAAAACTAAGTTAAACATATATTTAAATGTAAATAAATTAAATAAAGTTCCTAAAATATAATAAAAATGTAAAATAAATCATTTATTATATAAATTAACATTGTACAAGGTCAATTGTATAATTAATTAACTAATTTATACTTTAATTAACGGATTACCACATAAATGGTAAACTTTAACTAATTTAATTATATATCAAAATAATTTATTTCTCTAAATTAATTGAACCACTATGTAGCCCTATATAAGGGCTTTACAATGATATAATTTAATTTAAATTTGGATTAAATTTGGGATCTCAAATCGAGGGCCAAAACCTCAGTCTTCATGTAATTTCAGCATGCAGCACAGCACTCGATTACGCTGAAATAAAGCACCACATCGTGGAACACTAACTGCTTTGAGTGGTATAAATTGAATTGGTGTGGTAGCACCACCAATTGTCACAAGTGTCGGGCACCTACACACACCATACATCTCCTCTTATGACTTGAAATGAGCATATATTTGAGCATTTGGTGCATAGTGGTGGGTCGGGGGCCACGCATTGTGCTAGGGCTAAAATATGCCTGATATTGGGCCGAAAAACATACAAAAATACACCTAATTGAACTAGGGTTGGCCGAAGTAGAGGTCTGGTCCCACCCTTGTGGTGCTCCTATATCCCCCGAAATGGCCAGCCCGTCCATTTGAACATAATTTTTATACAAGTGAATAGTGTTGTGTGTGTTAAGAGAACAAGGCCCTTAAAAATTCTCTATGTCAAGAGGAAGAAGAAAGAAGAGAACCAAAATTATGGCTAAGTGTTGAGCCTTGAGTGTTGTGTGTGTCCGCTGGCTGAGTTATGCGTGCATATGTATATATATGTATATATATGTAGTATAAGTATAAAGTATAATAGTATATGTATATAATAATGTAAATAAATAAGTACAAGTATTTAAATAAATAACGTATATTGTAATATATGTATATATATGTATATAGTACTATATAAGAGTAGTATAGCATGTTTGAGCTCTCATATGCATATATAAATAACACAAGGGCTTTAGTGATAGATTCATCCGTCATTGTACATATGTATATAGGTTAGTATAAGTATTTAATTTTTCCTTAGATTCTATACATATTTTATTAAGATTTTAGCAACGTTTATATATGCCACTGTAAATATATTTATATGTTAGTATAGATAACTATTTTACCTTATGTTATGTAAATATTTTACTAAGGTTACAAGGATGCATGTATTTGTTGTTGTATATGTAATATATGTTACTACAGATATTAGTATGTTAATATGATTTAGTATAATAGATATTAGTAGCTATTTTTGTACCTATGCTTAGGTATTACCTGTATTAATTGTAAATAATTAACATAGTGTATTATTGTTAGTTTTTGATGCCTGTTTATTGTACACATGTTTTAGGCATTTTAATTGACGCTTTTGTAAATAATTAATCCATTCATTTATTATTTGATTGATTCATTCATTTTGTAAATAAAATTAACATTTTTGGAATAAAAAATTATTTTTGGACTTAGAGAGTGATGTATATCAATAACTGTCTCCCAGTGAATGACTTAGAAACAAACCAGTAAAAATTGTAAATAAATAAAATTGACGCGACATCAATTTGCATTTGTGACATCTATAGTATAACAACAACACAAAAAATAATGTTTTTAGTGCAAATCGAAAGTCATTGATCATATTTTTGGCAACAATAATGCTTTCTTGTGATTGTTGATGTCGTGTTCAACACTTTCCAACATGATAAAAGCTCTTAGAGTGGCCAGCTTTTGGGCCAAAACACCATTTAAAATACGTTATGAAGAAAAAGTATCTTCGAAGATTTGAGGCACTACTATTACGAAACAAAAACATCATTGGCATAGAGAAGTGGAGTAAGTGTAGAGATTGCACATTGAACAAAGTAGGGAGTTAATTCTCTAGCTAAGACCATATTCTTGAGCCGTTTAGATAAGACCTCCATCATAAGACAAAAAAGAATGGGGGAGATGGGTTGCCTTAATAGTTTATAGGTTGGTTTGCCTTAATATTTTGCAAGCGATAAGGGAAAAACATGAGAACACACCATCAACTAATTGAGTTGCGAAGTATTCGATTAGATAGCAAATAAGTAATCACATAAATGGGACATGAAGTTGATAACCTAGTTCCACTCATACAATGTACATTTGAGGAGGGGATCTAACCCTCAAGGATGCATTAAAAATTCTTTCTAGTATAATGGGAGTGATTAGTCCTTTCTTATGTACATTGGGGGCCTTTTTATAGGAGGTTTTGGGTCATATTAATTATATGTAATCATTTCCTTTTTGGACAGCGTGATGGTCTTCATTTCTTGAGGGCCTTCCCTGTCTTCATGTTATTTTCCACTTTAGGTTCTTGTCGCCTAATTTTCACCATGATGGTGTTTTAGAGGGAATCATACTTCATTTGGTAATCGAGCTGGCTCCTCTCTTAGTAGTCTGGGTGGGTTCGCATGGTCTCACTCGGCTTCCTAGGCTAGCTAAATCATCAATGTTTTGATTGGCTCTCATATTGCTTCATCTGGAGTCCCTAATTGGTCCCTTCTGCTAGCCAATTGATCGAGCCACCTAGTGATTGTGGCAGTGCATGCCTAGTTTTAACACAATGCATGGGTCAGCTCCTTTTAGGCCTTAGTCTAACCCAATTTTTAGTCCATTGCACCCATTGGGTTGGTTGCTTGAGCCTAACTTTTCCTCCCTTATCACCAATTAAGATTGTAAATCATTATGGTTGATGGCCACTCTTATCAAAGTAGCAAAATCCTCTGAAAATCCAATGTGCAAAGGAACTTTACAAAGAAAGTCCCAATTGAAGAGGGCAACGGGGGGAACCAAAGAAGCCATCTTAGGCTCAAACACTCTCTTAGGATGGTCGCAAAGGCCAATCATCATAGCTAAAGCCCCAAGACTACTTGTTGTTGGAGTAAGGAAGTTGCTCACACCCCCCTCGAAAGATGGGAGCGAACATATCCAAAGAGCCTTCAACAAAAGAGTAGATAAGAGACACCCTAAAGGAAGGGAAAAGAGGAAAAGAGGGTTGATTGCCAAGGGAAGGCTCGGCAAGAGAGGGATTGGGTGGTGCCACAGGGAGAAGAACTAGGGTTTATGGGAGAGAAGATGAGAGGGAGAGTGGAGCAAGGAGTAGAGAGGAGCACTCTTATCCCAACTTTTGCATTACTCAATTCAAACTTGTGAAATAAAAGTAAAGCTACAATTTAGCTATATAAAAGATAGTCTTCACACCATTTTAACCATTGTAAATCATTTGGTTTTACAAGTCACAATCTTTGGGTAAATAGTGGAAATTTAAGTCCATTATATTTTATACATATTGACGAAGGAATGTTCATATTCATCATAAAAGTTTCGCACTTTGGGTTAATTTAAGGATTCATTAAAGGAAACATGAAAAGCTTGTTTAAGCATTAATGTAGACTTGTTGTGAAGACGATATGCCTTACTCCATGCGATGGGGGAAAAGGACCCCAAGCGTTGCTAATGAGAGACTCATCATGATTCCTAATTTACCTTTATTAGCTAATTTCCCTAGTTAATTACGAGTGAATAACATTAATATAGGGTTAATTATCTATTTAGAATAAACTGACTAAGACCTTGTAAATAAGATAAAATAGCTAAATTAGGGCTTAAGTAGTGTTAACTTAAGCTTAATTAATTAATAGGACACAAATAAAATCCTATAGCTATATATTAAGCCTTCTATATATAACTTAAGACTATAGTTCTAAATTAACATAATAATGTATTTACTTTAATAAATATAGCTTAAAAGCACAAAAATGCAATTTCTTGACATAAATATGTTATTTACTATATTTATAAGCATACATAAAAAGATGAAAATGGAATAAATTAAAAGAGGCCTAAAAACTCAATGATTGCATCTCAATCCTTATCTTTTATTACAAACAAATCCTTCAGGTCCTTTTCCTATTTACAGATAGGTCCTTCATCTTCCTCCTCCACATTCTCTTCTTCCCTATATTCAACAGTTCAGGACCTCTGGTGATTGCACCTTCTAGATCACCGCCTATCTGGTGATGTACGACCATGCATGTCGTTGCCATGGTTGTGCTCACCAAGACCTTTTGATTTAACAGATTGGATGATCCTAATCCTAACAAACTCCAGTGCAACGAATCCACCATCGCTGGAGATGAAGCACCCTATTTCGAGGTACCTGGACATGTTCATGTCCAGATACCTCGACCCAGACCCTCACAGTCACCTATAAATAGCCCCCTAGGTCTCCGATTACAAAGGTCGACCCCCTATCCTTCTTCCCTAATCTAAGGTTGATAATAGACTATTCTATTGAGAGTGGAAAACTACATGATTGAAGTTGGATTTGAAAAATCCTGTCATTGTAGTTTGATTTGCGAAGAAATCCGTCAAGAGATAAATTTATATCAAAACTCTAAGAATTCCGGGTCGAACACATGGAGATAGACGTTTGATTCAAAATCGTATTTGTTTAGTTGTCACGAAGCAAATTAGCTAATCAAATTGAATCTAAATTAGCTATTTACTTAAAGAATAAAGAATAGAAGATAGAGAGACACTATTACAAATAAAGAGAAAACAAAAGTAGAATAAACAAGTATTTCATTATCAAATGATGTTCAATACACTAATTATTACAACTAGAAAGTAAGAAATCTATGCTAGAAAACAGAAAATCTACATTAGAAAGCAGTAAAGAGAATGGAGAGAGAAGTATCCTCCTTGATGATTACTTGGAGGATGAGTCGGATGAAGCGATGCCTGGAAGATGGAGGACGGAGTGGGAAGAAGGAGGATGAAGCAGGAGGAACCGGGGGCAAGGTAGGACATCATCGTCATCGCAGGATCCGCTTCCCGAACGGAGTGAGAGGACAACTGCGGATGCTCTACAAAGGGGGGAGAAGGTGGAAAATTTCTAATTTTTACTCTAGAGGAGCATCCGGGTTTGGGATAAGCTCTTAGGGCTTTGGAAGGGGTGAGAGAAGAGAGGAAGGGATGAGAACATCATAGGGTAGGGGTCTTCTTTTATAGTTGCAAGGATTGGGGGCAATTTAGTCATTACATAGTTAAAACATTAAATGAGGGGGTCTTTAGTGACGGATTTAAGCGTCACTAAAGACCCTACATCGTCGCAACTTCGTGCGCATTCCCGCCTCCTTGCCTTCTACGCGCTCAACGCTCATCCACGATCTTTGATTCTCAACGATCGGACGGCTGAGAAACGATCTTTCCTACTTCTTCAGTGTAACCGTGAGCCTGTGCGTGTAGAAGTGCATCATCATGCGCATATGAGATCCAAAGCACCTCCATGCGCCACGTCTTCGCTCCTACCCCACACGATCGCCATCTGAAGACTGAATTGAATTCGCTCCCGCACCAGTGCTTGATTTGAGGCGTGCTGCGTTTCGAATGCGCTCCCTATGCTTCATGGAGAGACGTGCACCCATTGTGCTGTGCGTGCGGTTTGTCACGTTTCTCACCAAAGTGCGCATGCTCACGGCCGTTGGATCAAGATCCAACGACCCAGATCCGATCATGCGTGCGATGGAGAGAAAGAGAGGGTGCACGATGGTTGAGCAGTGGGCATTGATCTCAGCCATTGGATCAAGATCCAACGGCTGAGATTGATTGATTCGTTGATGAGAGAAAGGCAGAGGTGATTCCTTGGGCTGATTGGGCGGCTGGGATGGTGCCACGTGGCACCATCTTAGCCTTCCATCTTCTGTGACTTCTAGAAGGTGCTACGGATGTCGGATTGGATAGATTTTCACACCGTTAGGCTGCAATTGCCGATCCGAACCCATCTGTGTGGTAGGATTTGTTGTCTGAAGTGTAGATTGACACCATCTTAGCCCTTGATCTCTAGGCTTCCTCAAACTATATCTGGTGCTACGGACGTTCGATCAAGATGATCTTGGAGTCATTGAACTCTCGTCGTCACCCTAATCAGATTCGTACGGTTGGATCTTCCATCTGAAGCCCCGATTAAAAGTTACCCTGTCCCTAGTCATAAAAGGAGACAATTATTATACAATTTTATATAATTTGACCTAAATGCATGATTATGCATGTTATGCAATATTAACAATGCATGATGCTAATATGACACTAAGAACATGCATTAATAGACATTTTTTGTTATTTAGATGTATGCACATCACACCCCAATTCCTATCTTTTGCTAGTCCCTAGCAAAAACTACATGCTATTTATAAAAGAATTAGGATTGGATTACTCGGGCAAAAGTCATTTTCAACATTAAGAAATTTTTTACTTAGGACCTGAACTTTCAAAGACGCAACAGTGCCTGGGTATCTACCAAAATGCAGACCACCTCAAGCCCTCACCTTATTCAAAGAAGGACTCTTTTTCTCCTTTTCCTTCTTTTCTAATTTTTTTTTTTTGAATTTTTGAGTTCAGGGTTACAAAGCAGCTTTCTACAGCCACTCAACCCACCCAAGACTTGATGAGAACCCTAAGTTCTAAACATCATTTTGTGAATGTGATAAACTCATTGATCGAAAATTAAAATGGACTTCGGATTCTACGCCTTTAGGTGGCCTTAAAAAGAGTTCTGCCTAAAGGTGTATCTATACGACTGGTAGCTTTCTCCCTACTTTTCTTTTTATGGGGTCAACAAAAGGGTGCATCCAGTGTATATCTCCCCAGCTTATTCTACTTCTCTACTTCTTCCTAAGTGTTTTTAGGAATTAAACGTGCATTTCTTGAGCTGGGTTCTGAATAACCTACCAATAGGCTATTACCCACGATAACTTGCCAGCCATACTCGTGTGGTGAAGTGTGGCTTATTTCTTTTGTCTTTCTTTATTTCTTTTTATCTTTGTCTTTTTCTTTTCTTTTTTTCTTTTGGTCTTTCTTTTTTTTTTTAAGTAGGTGACTTCCTTGGTCTAAGATTTACCTAAAGGCAATAGAAAAAGAATGGTCCTATGGTTTGGACTCTAGACAACCTACCAATGGGCTGTTACCCACGATAACTTGTCAGTCATACTGTTAGTGCTAGAGCACCATGATCATTTGTTTTGATGATAACAAAACACATGTTATTTAACATTTGCACTTGAAGTATTAGATTTCAGGTCAATTGCAAATGTAGACGTGATTAGACGGAATTCGAGCTCGCATCCAGGACGGATTGGAGGAGCTCGACGGAGAACAGAGAAGATTCGCGAGGAGCGATAGATTGAAGATGGAAGGACAAGAAGAATAGGATAGAATTCTGTTTATCTCTTTCTTGTGCTCTTGTCTTTATTTTTTCTTTCTCTTTATTTCCTTAGAACATTATGTTAAAGAGCCTCAAAGTACCCTAACAGTAGTCCTAGGAACACCAGCACAACCCTAGGATACTTAGGTTTTCTGTAGAGAACTTAGAAAACCAATATAGGGTTCAAACAGCACTTCCAGACGTCTCATTCCCAAATCAGACGTCTGATAAAGTGTTTTAAGACGTCCGACTGTTGATTCAGACGTCTGATAACTTTTAGGCTGGACATAACTAGTTCTGTCTAATGAAATCAGACGTCTAGACCTTAGACCAGACGTCTTACGAGACGTCTGATGACTTTGCCAGACGTCCAATTAGTGGACCGTTGGCTCTCTTAGAATACACTCAAGGATATGACTGTTAGAGCCTTATCAGACGTCCTTAAGCCATTCCAGGCGTCTGATAATTGACCATTTTGCCTCGACTAACCCGAAAATCTCTTCTCAGAGATTTTTTAGCCGTTGCAAATCCATTCCCACGAAAAAGTAGGTTTCCAGACGTCCAGACATAGTGCCAGACGTCCTGTATGTCGTCTGATGGACTTGCGCTAGAACCCTGTTTAGATTTAATCCAAGTCAGGAAGAGACCTGCCCAAAATCAGACGTCTGACCTTATTTTCAGACATCTTAAAGTGATCTTCCAGAAGTCTGATGCTAGAATTAGACGTCTGATAACCTTGTCAGTGCAATGATTGTTCCTGATTTCGGGTTGATTCACTTGGACTTTGCACCCAACGGCTATGGAACCTTTCCTAAGCCTTCCAAAGCCTTCCTAAGGCCTCTATAAATAGATGGGAACCTTTGCAACAGAAAAACACACCTAAGGAACGTACTTTCTACCATTTTGTGTCTCTCTTGCTCTCAAAGCTCAAGTTCTACATCTTGAGAGCATGAAGCCTTCGCGCACCCGCTCTCCCACCGTAGTTCACGAGAGCGAAGTTGCGCCGTCACGTGGCTCACGCATCCGCATCGTCGACGCACTTCTTTCAAAGGGAAGCATCCTAATTCCTATAGAAGCTTAGGTTAAAAATTACTTTGTTGGCTCTATAGGATTACTTGTTTATTTTATCTTTTTTATTTGATTGGGTATTCGCTTTGCGAATTCCCGTCTCCTTCGAGGGACAAAATCCTTCCCGTGAAGAGAAGGGGTTGAGGAACGCTACTCTCGCACTTATAGCATGGTTGTATTTGAGGTTGAATCACCCTCGTTTAAAGTGATTCGCTTAGTGGATTTTGATCAACTTGGTTGATCGGAAAATCCTAACTCGAGAGGGTTAGGTGGTGGTTTTCACCCGGTTTGGGTTTCCACCTAAAAAATACTTATGTACTTGTGTGATTGTCTATTTTGTGAGATTGTTTATATTTATTTCCGCAATTATTACGTCACCCCCTCCTGGTAGGGAATCTACAATTGGTATCAGAGCAGGTTCTTGCGAGATCGGAGTAACACCCGGCAAGAGATCAAATGGAGGGAAGCACATCAGCGATCCGAATGTCCGAGGGGCAGTCCACGTCCCGTCCGCCATTCTTCGACGGGAGCAACTACCCCTACTGGAAGCTGCGGATGAAGACTTGGCTTCAAGCCAATGACTTCACGATTTGGGCCAGGTGCGAGACGCCATTTGAGATCCCAGAAAAACCCACAAGAGGCTACTCGCAACAACAAATTCGCAAACTCTCTTTGAACGCGAAGACCATGAATGCCCTCTACTGCGCACTTAGCTCGGAGGAGTTCAATAGAATCTCGCAATGCGCCACCGCATACGAGATTTGGCACACACTTGAGGTAACTCACGAAGGTACCTCTAAGGTAAAAACCTCTAAAATTAATTTACTTTCTCAAGAATTTGAATCTTTTTCTATGAAGCCTAACGAATCTTTAAGTGAGATGAACACTAGGTTCACTCTCATTGTAAATAACTTGAAAGCTTTAGGGAAGACTTTCATCAAGGGGGAGCTTCAAGGGAAGCTTCTTCGTTCCCTTGGACCGGAATGGGAACAGAAAGTCACCGCAATCGAGGAGGCGAACGAAGTGGAGGAGCTCAACATGGAAGATCTCCTAGGAAATCTAATGACCTACGAGACAAAGTTGAAGCAGAAGAACAAGGATACACCGGGGCCTAAACCGAAGAAGACTCTCGCCTTCAGAGCCGCGTCGGATAGCGAGGTAAGTTCCGACGATGAAGAATTTAGAATTTTACTTAAAAAATTTTCCAAGTTTTGTAGGGAATTAAAGAAAGTGAAGAAGGAGAAGAAGAAGAGCCTGAGACGTTGCTACCACTGCAACGAGAAAGGGCACCTACGACCAGAGTGCCCTCTTCTCAAAAAGGAGAAGAAGAAGGAAAAGGAGAAGAAATCTAAGAAGAAGGCGTTCCAAGCCACTTGGGACGATTCAAGCTCGGAGGAAGAAGAAGAAGAAAAAGAAGAAACCGCTTGCTTTGGTTTCATGGCCAGAGGAAGCGGCAGCGAAAGCGAAAGCGACTTAGACAACAAGGTAAGTAATGACTTACAAGAAGCTTTTAATGAACTTTTTGAAGTTAGTAAAGCACTTAAGATAGAAAATAAAAGCATGAAAAAGAATCTTAGCTTTCTTAAATCTGAAAATGATAGGTTAGAAATAAAACTTAAGGATCTAGAAGCTTGTCCTAAAAATGATAACCTATTATTAGAAAATCGTAACCTCATCAATAAAAATAATAAATTGATTGAGGAAAATGTCAGTCTAAAAATAGAAATTTTTGATTTAAAGACTAAGATGGATATTATAGAAAAAGAAATCACATGTCTTAGGGAAAACTCCAACAAATTAATCAATAAAGTAGATAATTTTTATAGCCCTAAGATTGAGAAAGGATCTCCATCAAGGAGACCCGCTAACAGATCCAGATCCATGCCCACTTGGATATCGAAAAAAGAATTAGAATCCTGTTTTGTAGGTTTCATGGATAACTATAATACGAAGGACTGGACCTACAAGCTCAAGGTTGGTCAACTCGAGTTGGGAGAACCAATGAGTAGACCAAGGAGGAGAACAAGAAGACCAACGAGACGGCGAACAAACGATGGACCCGCCGCACGTCGACCACCAGATTGGAGACCGGCGCCAATGCCCGGGCCTCCAAGCTACGGATGGGAGCCCCATCCGATGTGGCATCCACCACCACCATTTGGCCCATTTTATTGGCCATGGTAGGTGAGGTAAAAACCATTTACCCTATCTTTTTATCATAAGCATTTAGATAGGGGAGGCAAAAAATTATAAGCTAATTGTCAATTTTTAAGGGGGAGATATAAGGTAGCTAAATTTCCTTTAGAAAGGGGGAGAAAAATAATAGCTGTCTTGTTGTTATAAAAAAAAAGGGGGAGGACATCACCTTTGTTAAAAGAAATTTATAAAAGAGCATGTTTTAAGGGGGAGTTATAGGAAATCAATTAAATCTTTTTGATAATGTCAAAAATGGGGAGGATTTTTTTTGCATTATTATTTATGATTTTGTCATCATCAAAAAGGGGGAGATTGTTGGAGCTAAAGCACCACGATCATTTGTTTTGATGATAACAAAATACGTGTTATTTAACATTTGCACTTGAAGTCTTAGATTTCAGGTCAATTGCAAATGTAGACGTGATTAGACGGAATTCGAGCTCGCATCTAGGACGGATTGGAGGAGCACGACGGAGAACAGAGAAGATTCACGAGGAGCGATAGATTGAAGATGGAAAGACAAGAAGAATAGGATAGAATTCTGTTTATCTCTTTCTTGTACTCTTGTCTTTATTTTTTTCTTACTCTTTATTTCCTTAGAACATTATGTTAAAGAGCCTCAAAGTACCCTAACAGTAGTCCTAGGAACACCAGCACAACCCTAGGATACTTAGGTTTTCTGTAGAGAACTTAGAAAACCAATATAGGGTTCAAACAACACTTCCAGACGTCTAATTCCCAAATCAGACATCTGATAAAGTGTTTTAAGACGTCCGACTTTTGATTCAGACGTCTGATAACTTTTAGGCTGGACATAACTAGTTCTGTCTGATGAAATCAGACGTCTAGACCTTAGACCAGACGTCTTATGAGACGTCTGATGACTTTGCCAGACGTCCAATTAGTGGACCGTTGGCTCTCTTAGAATACACTCAAGGATATGACTGTTAGAGCCTTATCAGACGTCCTTAAGCCATTCCAGGCGTCTGATAATTGACCATTTTGCCTCGACTGACCCGAAAATCTCTTCTCAGAGATTTTCTAGCTGTTGCAAATCCATTCCCACGAAAAAGTAGGTTTCCAAACGTCCAGACATAGTGCCAGACGTCCTGTATGTCGTCTGATGGACTTGCGCTAGAACCCTGTTTAGATCTAATCCAAGTCAGGAAGAGACCCACCCAAAATCAGACGTCTGACCTTATTTTCAAACGTCTTAAAGTGATCTTCCAGAAGTCTGATGCTAGAATTAGACGTCTGATAACCTTGTCAGTGCAATGATTGTTCCTGATTTCGGGTTGATTCACTTGGGCTTTGCACCCAACGGCTATGGAACCTTTCCTAAGCCTTCCAAAGCCTTCCTAAGGCCTCTATAAATAGATGGGAACCTTTGCAACAGAAAAACACACCTAAGGAACGTACTTTCTACCATTTTGTGTCTCTCTTGCTCTCAAAGCTCAAGTTCTACATCTTGAGAGCATCAAGCCTTCGCGCACCCGCTCTCCCGCCGTAGTTCACGAGAGCGAAGTTGCGCCGTCGCGTGGCTCACGCATCCGCGTCGTCGACGCAAGTCGACGCACTTCTTTCAAAGGGAAGCATCCTAATTCCTATAGAAGCTTAGGTTAAAAATTACTTTGTTGGCTCTATAGGATTACTTGTTTATTTTATCTTTGTTATTTGGTTGGGTATTCGCTTTACGAATTTTTGTCTCCTTCGAGGGACAAAATCCTTCTCGTGAAGAGAAGGGGTTTAGGAACGCTACCCTCGCACTTGTAGCGTGGTTGTATTTGAGGTTGAATCACCCTCGTTTAAAGTGATTCGCTTAGTGGATTTTGATCAACTTGGTTGATCAGAAAATCCTAACTCGAGAGGGTTAGGTGGTGGTTTTCACCCGGTTTGGGTTTCCACCTAAAAAATACTTGTGTACTTATGTGATTGTCTATTTTGTGAGATTGTTTATATTTATTTCTGCAACTATTACGTCACCCCCTCCTGGTAGGGAATCTACACATACCACCCTAGAAGGTTCATTAGCTACCCAATTTCCATTAAAATCGTCGAACAAGTCAGTGTGAATATTATGTAGATACTTAGACTTAAAGTTTCCTCAAATCAGAGGGTAGGTTGATAAGTCGTATACTTATCACCATACTTATTTAACCAAATTGAAATAAAATTCAGGATGGTGAGGACTTGATGAACAAATCCACATTTTAGTGGATACCCAGGCTGATTAAGCCCAAAGACCTGAAGGGTCTTGGTGTTCAGATCATATTGTATTATTTCTTAAGATTGAAAAGTCCTAATGCCCAAGTATTCTTTCCTAATTAAATTTCTTTTTTTCAAAAATAAAGAGAAAATAAAAAGAATCAACTGAGCTAACAAGATGATTCAGAAATGAATATCCAGCCCCCCATGCCTATCTAATGCAATGACCTCGTTGTATTAAAAGATATGAAATAGAGTGGAATAGAGTAGAAAGCACCTGAATTGTGTGAATAACAGGTCAGCTCCGAGATGAAAAGAACTTGTATATGTGCTGAAGTTCATGCCTTCAGCTAGACACACTATTGTACAAATAAGGAAGAAACAAAGAATTCACAAGTGCAGGTCAGAATCAGGATAAAAAGATCCACCTCATGACCTACCAGCAGATGTCCACATATGTGGACCAGATTATGATGCAGACTCATACCCCATGGTCGAGTATATCTAAGGTTCTGGATAAAAATTGCCCAAAACCTAAAATCAACTTGCAAGTGGGGTCGGGCCTGCAATTTGTGAGGATGTAACACAAGACCAAAAAGTCAGGCTATAGAAAAATCAAGCTCAAAAGGATAATCAAATATTGTACGCTTAGGTTGGACATCCTCTGAGAAGATGTGATAAGGGTCCTGGTAGAAAGTTGGTGGTTTTAGACAAATTGGAACCCTTAGACTCGATCTTTCGCTTCCTCCGGAATTGACTTCCTATATCATCATTTTCCACTTTCTATCCTCCGCAATCAGGATTTCAAATTCTGGGACCTCTTGCATATTAATCACCTCATCTAAATTTTCCAAATCTAAAAGATGTGACTGAATTAGAATGGACTTGGGTTTAGTGATTTCAAAATCAAAATCGTCAGTAAACTCTATGGGGTGTGATTGAGGATCGGGCCTATGAATTGAATTCTTCATAACAGGATCTGAATCTGCCATGTGAGCCCCAACAGTATTAAGTTCCTCAATTTCAAGGCCATTAAATGATATATCGAATTCCTCAGGCCCAGTTGCCTCACTAAAATCATATTTTGTAAACTCATGTGAGACTTTGCATAATGACTCTTCACCTTCAGAATCAAAGAAATCTAAATCCGCATTAATGTGTGTCTCAAAGTCATCAATCACTTTCTAATCCATGGAGACATACGTTTCCTCGTACCCTGTCTCAAGGATCTCCAGTGAAGAAATGAAATCATCCTTATTTGATTTCTCTATAACAACCTGGTCAATCCCAGTCTTGTAACACATGATCCCCCAAACAGGTGCCTAAGCAGGTTCTGACATTGGCTCTCCTGAATGGGGTTCATCCTGGGAATCATCCCAAGATTGAACTAAAGCAACCACAAATCTCATCCTCAATTTTGATAATTTCCCAAGTAAAAACTCACCTGGGCCATTATCCTTAGCATCCTGGAGCCAATCCAATAGATGC
Organism: Thalassia testudinum; assembly: GCA_037157565.1. Taxonomy (NCBI): domain Eukaryota; kingdom Viridiplantae; phylum Streptophyta; class Magnoliopsida; order Alismatales; family Hydrocharitaceae; genus Thalassia; species Thalassia testudinum. The sequence goes on along the minus strand of JAZHRO010000065.1, from coordinate 19,522,834 downwards.
TTGTTAAGATCATCAATCATTTCAATCAGGGGCTCTAATTCTTCAGTACAAGGCATTGGTTAAGCTTCTAAAGATTGTATAGTATTTCTCAAGTTACCCAACACCTTCTCTTGGACCTGGTTAACCTGAACCAAATGGTTTGGTTCAGGGTTGCATGGGTTTGGGTTAAGTGTAGGGGAATCAACAAATAGAGGATCTTGATACCCTCCCTGATAATAGGTCATTTCAAGCTATTCATAAGGTGGTGATGACCTAAAGGTAGAGTATCCTAGGGAGGGGTAAGGATCAGTGCATCCTTCTTGATTGTAGATCATATTAGGTTGTCCAAATGAGGGCGATGATATATAATCAGTGTAGCCTGGAGAAGGATAAGAATAGTGTCCAGGGCTAAACCCTGAACATAAATGTCTGGAATTGTATCCCCAATTAGGATTATCCCAAATAAAAGATGGATCAGAATAAGTCTGGTTGGAATAATAATCATTTTGGGAATAATATGTATTTGGAGGATAAGAATGGGAATGCGGTAGAATGTGGAAGGATCCATGACAGAACAAGAGGAATAAAGGTGCCCTGCAATACAAACAAACAAACCTGTCTTTAAGTGGGCTAGCCTAAAGACCTACAAACCCCTAGAACCCATCTTAAGATAAAGAATCGATTTGATCTATTTCTTTCCGGTCAATCCAACCAGTTAGAGAGAGGGACTGGGGAGAAGGTTCTTCCTTTGGCTTGCGCATCAGGTTCCTAGTGTACCCCCCAGTGACGATCGTTGATTCTGCTCCCCTCGCTAGACATCAGATTGAACGGTAGAAACAGACTAATCGAAAATATTCTCAGTTTGGGCTCCGAAGAGCGAGCTAAATCCTTAGGGCTAACGTCTACTCTGTTTTAGTTAGGGTTACGTTTGAATGTGCTTTGGAATGTGATGGACCCTTTATTTGGGTTGTGCCATTTATGATTGATTGATATGTGTGTGCATGCACAACCAATGATTTTCAAGCAAGATTATTTTTGGATGTGGCGAATTTTAGGGTTTAAATCTTGCTTAGTAGCTTTTAGGATTGAACTTTAGGTATATTCAATCAAGTTTAGTTGGCACACCAGGTTTTGAAAGAGCAGGTAAAAATGTTTTCCTTTGAAACTTAAAAGAATGTGGAGTGCCTGGAAAAACCCTAAAAGTTGAACCTATGTGGCAGCTACTTGATGAGTTGATTTTAATTGAAGTAGTGCGGCCCAATCAACTCAAACAATTGGCCTGATGCACCACTTAATTAGGTGCACAAATGATTACCTAATTTAATTTCTACTCAATTATGTGTTTGGGTGTGTGTACCGGTTCCAAAGATCATAATCTGGTTGAGTATATAAAAATCAATTAGGCTATGTGCCTTGAATGTGGGTGTATGTAGTGTGTATGTTGATTTACCCCACAAGAAATATCTTTTTGTTAATTTTTTTTTTATATGAGGGTGAGATGAATGTGAGTGGAAATCCAGGTAACCAAACTAACCCTAGGATTTATGCAAACACCTAGGGTAATTGGGGTTTGAATTAATGTTGTGAAATGGAATCTATGGAGGGGGAAGAATGGAGAGCACTTACAGTTGTCTTCAACTGTACTTTACTCCAATCTACCGCTTGAAGATTCCCTGTTAAGATACCTGCAAAACAATAGATGAGAAATAAAGCAAGTTAGAAAATAATAGTGCGCGAAATGCGAAAAGAGAATCAAAAATCGTTGCCTCCCCGGCAATGACGCCAAAATTCTTAGTCAACTCATGTTAGAAGATCAAAATGTTGATAGCGGAAAACTACACGATTAGAATTAGATTTTGAAAACCCGTCGTAGTTCGATTTACGAAGCAATCCATCAACAGATAAATTTAACCGAAATTTGTAAAGAAATTCCAGGTCGAACACAAGGAGCTACGTCGATCTAAAATCTACAATTATATTTTTTTGGTATTTTTGTTTGAAAGTGAGATAACTACAATAGAATTGATATAAACAATCAGAGAGAGTGAGATAAAGAGAGAGAGAAAGAGAACAAGCACTTGATATAATAATACTATTTTTACAACTAGAAAGAGGGAAATTCTATTCTAAAAAGTGATAAAAAGAAGGGAGAGAGATATTATCCTCCTCGACGAATGCTTGGAGGACGAGTCGGACGAAGCGACGCCTAGAAGACAGAGGATGGAGCGGGTAGAAGGGGGACAAAGCAGGAAGAAGCGGGAACGAGATAGCACGTCGTCGTCGTTGTGGGATTCACTTCTGGAACAGGGGTGAGAAAACTTGGATTTGTCTCTAGAGTAGTATCCCGAGTGTGGGATAAGCTTCTCTTGAGCTTTGGAGAGGGAGAGAGGTGAAGGAAGGGATGAGAATTTCGTAGGGTAGGGGTCTCCTTTTATAGTTGCAAGGATTGGGGGCAATTTGATCATTACATAGTTAAAACATTAAATGAGGGGGTCTTTAGTGACGGATTTAAGCATCACTAAAGACCCCACGTCATCGCAGCTCGCGTGCATGCCCGCCTCATTGCCTTTTGCATGCTCAACACTCATCCACGATCTTTGATTCTCAACCATCCGATCGCGAGATCGGATGGTTGAGAAACGATCTTGCCCGCTTCTTCTTCAGTATAACCCCACACCCGTGCGTGAGGTGAAGCGTGCAATAGCATGTCATCATGTGCGTACGTGATCCAAAGCACCTCTACGTGCCACATCTCCGCTCCTCACCCGCATGATCGCCATCTGACGGCTGAATTGAGCCCGCTCCTACGGCTGCGCCTGATTTGAGGCACACTACGTTTTGAACGCGCACCCCACGCTTCACAGAGAGACGAGCACCCGTTGCGCTGTTGTGTGGTTTGTCATGTTTCTCACCAAAGCGTGCATGCTCATGGCTGTTGGATCAGGATCTAACAACCCAGATCCGATCATGCGTGTAATGGAGAGAAAGAGAGGGTGTGCAATGGTTGAGCAGCGGGCGTTGATCTCAGCCGTTGGATCAAGATCTAATGGCTGAGATTGATCGATTCGTTGAGGAGAGAAAGGCAGCGGTGATTCCTTGGGCTGATTGGGCGGCTGGGATGGCACCATGTGGGGCCATCTTGGCCATCCATCTTTTGTGGCTTCCAAAGGTGCCACGGATGTCGAATTGGATCGATTTTCATGCCGTTAGGCTACGATTGTTGATTTGAACCCATCCGTGTGGTCGGATTTGTCATCTGAAGTGTGGATTGACACCATCTTGGCCCTTAATCTCTTTGCTTCCTCGAACTATATCTAGTGCTATGGACATCCAATCAGGGTGATTTTGGAGTCATTGAACTCCCATCGTTGCCCTGATCAGATCCGTACGATTGGATCTTCCATCCTAAGCCCCGATTAAAAGTCACCCTGTTCCTGGCCATAAAAGAAGACAATTACTATACAATTTATGCAATTTGACCTAAATGCATGATTATACATGTTATGCAATATTTACAATGCATGATGCTAATATGATACTGAGAACATGCATTAATAAGCATTTTTGGTTGTTTAGATGTATGCACATCATCTTCTCCTTTGGCGACGCTTCTCTCTCTCTCTCTCGAGTGCTTCCAGTTGGGAGCACCGCCTCTCTCAACCCATCTTCCTCTTTAGCAGCTATGATCGAGCTCGGAGTGCACCAATTCTCCTTCCTCTTTGCTTCGATCGTTGCTGAAGCTTTCTCCGATTAACCTCAAAGTTCTTCTCGTTCTTGCCCTACTGCATTTGAGTTCCCTCATCTTCTTCGTCAGGTAAGTAGCTCTAGATCTTTAGATTAGTCTCTAGTTTAGTTTTAGGTACTTAATTCTTAGGAGTAGGTCGTAGATAGCTCTGATCTCTCATCTCCTTCTCCGTCTTTGATGAGCCAATTCTAGCTAGCTGGACTTTCATTCGCTTACCTAATCACCTGATCAGCTTCCTTAACTCACCATGAATCCATTCCACTTCTTCCTTTACTGATTTTATCACAAAAATTGTCTAGTCCACTACAACTGCACTTGAGCTCCTCCATTGTCCATGGTAGAGGCTCAGAAGTTATAACACCTCCAATTGGGGCCCTCCACCACTTCTACACATCACAAGGGCTCCATTCTCTTTATTAATTAGATCAATCACTTATTGTACAACAAATGCCTAATGTCACTCAACTTCTTAAGTACGTTGTCAGTGGCAGCTTAAGAAGGGTTCTTCCATTAATTCCTCCCACTCACAACTTCATAGATACCTACTGGACTTTTTGCCTCACTCAATTGAGTGAGGTGAAAGCTCCTAAGCTCTGTCAAACTCAGGAGACCAAATTTTAGGAATTCAAGCTTAAACGTTTAATTTGTGCTTGATCGCAATCTTAATTGTGATCCTAAGGTTCTGCAGAACCTTAGGATTCTTTTCATCTGCTCCTTGATCACTTTCATGGAGATTTGATCTCCAGATACATTTTTCAGCCTTTATCAGAGCTCAAGTGAGCTCTGGCAAATCCAAAGATAAACCACAGCCTTTGATTATTTTTGCAGAGCTTCGGATCAACTATTTGTGATCTTAGGATCAAAACTACCTATTAGAATTGAGTTTTAATTTGTATATCATGCTACTAATCTCCATCTTCCTCAGCTCCCGCAGAGCTGAGGAGACCTCTCCAAAATGTTTCAAACACTAGAGTTAGGTCCATAAGCATTGCTAGGGTTTAGAGAGTTCAAAAATACCTTCAAATAGGCTTGAGATACCTTGATTTGTTTTAATGATCAAAGAACCCTTTGATCTCAGGAAGAAGTGCATGAAACCTCACTTAGAGTGCTCAAAAGTCAATTTTAATATGCACAACAGATTTCTAAGGTACAAATTAGTTGAATAGGATAGTTTATTTGATCTGAATCACCTTAGTTCAAAAAGTCAACTCTCAAGCTATTTTAGTGAACCCAGACTAGTTCATAAGGTTTCAGACTTTAAAACTTAGATTTTAGAACTGTTTTAAGTTCTTGTATCAATTGTGAAGCATTTGGAACCAATTAGATTATGTTTTACTGAGGTTTAGTGTGTTTGTTGATTTCATTCACGAAATAGGTTTCATTTGAACCTCAGTGGTGTTCAATGTCATTTTGATGAGTCTTCAAGTCAATCTCTACCCAGATTAAACCTATTTGACCTTCTAAATTGATTCAGATCAACTCTAGAGGCTTAAACATATCTATTAGGTTAATTAAACCTAAGGCCAGTTGTTCTATGCTCAAGAACGAGAGGTTTGAAGCTCTAGAGATTCTTTATGCTTCCCAAAGCCCCATTAGCCTCTCCATGCTATGTGGAATGGTATGATATATCTGTCTAATCTCTCAATTGAGAGAAATGCCTAGGTTAGATATGTTTATTACATATTTCCTCCTCTAATGAACTGTAGTAGAACAACCAAGGCTACATGCCATTTTTAGGCCTCAATCCAGTAGATCAAAAGTGATCCTTTGATCTAATTAGCACTAGCAATCAATAGTAGGCATGTAAAGCTATCAATCAAGCCTTAGTTAGCTTGATTAGGATCTCTGAGCTGCGAGAAATTGGTTGCTGATGTCAAATCTAAAGCTGAAGTGGGTGCAAGAACAAAAGGGGCTATACATAGTCCCACATCAGAAACAAGAGAACTGTTGAAGCAATATATAACTACTTGCACCGCATGCCGATTAGTCGTCACGAGTGCTGGGTGCCTTAATGAGCATGTGTGTGTGTGTGCCTATGCCTGTTCGTGGGCTAAAAAGTGGCCTTATGGGGTGGCCTCCGGGTGCCAGGTGGAAGGTCTAGATGGGTGACACGTGGCCTAGTAATGGTAACTATTCGACCCATCTGGGCCATCGATCCTGTGAAAAGCCATGTGTCCCCATCTAACCTTTTATATTGAGGGGGAGTACGTTTAACTTTGAGAAAAATGACTAAGTGTTGAACTTGTGTTGCGCTGAGAAAGCTAACTATTGAGAACACTTAGTGTTATCTGATATTAAAGAGGCACGAGACCTAAGTTTGAAATGACATGTGCCTAATGAACATTGAGCTTAATTGAAGTTGTTATAAAACAACATTTTTATTGTAATATTCTCTTTTCAATTCAATGTAAATTAATTCTTTTTGCTTATGGGACAATTGCTTACTATTCATTGTTTATTCCTTTGCAATTATCCATGTTGTTAACATATTGTAGTAATTAATAAGTAATTAAGCCATTAATTAAGCATGTTAGTCTAATTAAGTATATTATTAGTGTAGTAATCTATATGTAGAGTAATATATTTTATTTTAGCTAAGTAATAATAGTATAGTATATTATAAGTAGTATAACTTATATAGCAAGATAAGTAAGTAGTAGTTAACCTTGTAAATAAGTATGTATTAACTTTAGTTAATTAACCTAATATGCATTAAGCTTAGTATTTAGTAATTATATGTCTGAAGTAAATTAAAAATAAAAAATAACTTAAAATAAATGGTGATTAATATGCGTAATTTAGCCTCCCAGCGAACGACTAGGACTTAACCAGTAAAAATTTATAAAATATGATGATTACCTTACTCCCTATATTATAACTTAACAACGACTAATTAACAATGTACAGTAGTTGAACATCAATTGCGCCCTATCACATGTGCACCTTTGAACATAAAGAGCTTCACGAGCAATGGGTCACTAAATAATTCTATGGGACAATTGCATTAGATTGTAGCTAGGAAATGCCAACGATTGCCTTCTCAAGGAACTTCAGAGTTGTTTTAGCCCTTTAAGAAAGCATGGTGTAGTGTGGAATGAGATTATAAGTTGATTAGTTTCTTGGAATATTATCTTTGCATGCATAATTAGGAGTCAGGACATAAATGCCTAACTTTTGGCTAACAATTCCACCATATAAGAGGATGTGATCACATGAGAAGCAACATGAAGTAGTAAGTAAATATATTTGGCTGTAAAGGAATCCACTTACGACAAAGGCATCCATCCTCATGTAAAGAGGGATGACTACCACCTCATATGGCATGGTAGGAACTTTCAATTCTGGTATTTTTCTTTCCTTTTCTATTCCAATCCTTGTAAGTGATTTTAACCATGATCCTTGCCATGACTCTCACGGAAAGAATCAAGGCGGTGGGTATAGGTAGAAAGTCCACAAGGAATGTGGACTTACAAGAATCCAAATAGGAGATCTTTTCCAAATCTTGTAGCATGATCTTCCCTAATTTGTGGTGCAAAATCCTATTGGAATTAGCATTGTGGAAGTTTACAAAAGAGCATGAGAGATGGTGGGAAGATCCATCTAGTTCATTCTCATCCTAAACTATTATGAGAGATTGTACTAAAGAAGTTTGAGAGTGCTTCTATACACAATTTCCCCAACCTTATAGTGAAAATTTGAGGGTTAGAGTATCTCTTTAGATGTACACCTTCATTGGTGAAATTAAGTTACATGTTTTGTGGCCATCGAGCATTTTTTTCATATGATCTCTCATGCTATTGTTGTTTACGTGATTGGGGCCCTCCTTTGCTTAAACCTAGGAGTAGCAGTGAGGTCTTCCTGTGATCACCATGAAGAATATCCAATAGCGGTGGATTCTTCACCAAGCAAAGCTTACACCTATTTAGACTTTCAAATAGGTCGATAAAGATGTAAATGGAAAAGCTCAAAAGGTGTAGTGGTATAAAATAAGTTTTTCCTACTAAAGCTTGGTTTACAATTTTGTCTAATCCACAAAAATTGCAAATAACATTAATTTTTATTAAACTTCTTTTAAGGTAGACCACGAGCAAGTTCTAATATAACTGGTCTATGTAGCCTCATAAGAACCTACCCTAGTATCCTAAGCCATAAATCTATTTCATTAGCAACAAGACATTCATAGATTCTATTTTCAACAAACTACATAACATATATGTAACCATATACTTTCAACAAAAGCTCATTTGTACTTTTATTAAGAATCTTAAAGAATTTCGATGCAAGAGGAACTTTAAAGCCTTTATAATACATTTGATTGATAGTTGATAGAGAGATATATAACCGGGTTTTATTGTTATAGCGTTGTAGTATAGCCAGTTATTGCCATCATTTCAAATATATAATTTTTTTACTCGGAAAATAAAAGAGTTCCCGAGGTCGAACTCAGGGAGCAAGTTGTATTCTAGGGGTACAAGTTTCTTTTACAAAAATAAAGAAAGAGAGAGAGAAAGAATTTGTTGTCTTTTCTTCTTTTCTCTTTGCTTCTCCTCGTCTCAGATCTTCTGTTATCTTCTTCTTCTTTATCTGCAGTGGTGATGTTCTTCTTCTTTCTTTCAGCTGTTCCTGCTCTTCCTTTTTCTTCTGCAGAGCGGGTCCTGTTCTTCTTCTTTTCCTTTCTTCAGATCTTTTTCTCATGCTATTCTTCTTTCAGTTCTTCCCTTGTTCTTTTGTGTTCTCCTCTGCCTCGCCTTCTTCTGTTGTTCTTCAGATCTCCTTCTTTCTTCTTTTCTTTTTCCTGTCAGGACGTCGTCTGATTTTCCAATCAGACTACTTAAACCGCTTGTTGCTACAGTGTATCCCTCAGCTTCCTTCTTCTTTCGCGGTCCTTCTTCTTCACCTGTGCCTGCACACTTCAGAGTTTACGTCAGAGGGCAAAACCTACTCTACCCCCCACCCCTCCGTCTCTCTCTCACAGAAATCGCTCATAGGATAGCTCTCCCAGAGCTGCCGGGTAGCCGGGTACGGGTAGCGCCCGGGTCCAGGCCCACCGGCGTGCGTGGTGGGCGAGGAGTGCAGGTCAGTCTAAGTCAGGTCGGGTCAGGTCCGCGGGGCGTGAGCGCGGACGAGACCGGGTAACCGGGCGGGTGAAGGGGACCTCACCCCGTGTGCTGAGGCAGTAAGCCTCCAGCACTTTTGCGCCTTATACCGCTGCGCCTCTTCAGACTTTTCCGAGGTGGGACTAAATGTCCCACCCTAATTGAGCGCCCGCAGCGGAGAAAGCAGCGGGCGATCGCGGCTTCACGCGAGGCCTTCGCCCCAGCTGCGAGCCTGATGCTTTGTCGAAATGCCTCGCAAGGCCTGGGAGTCGAATCTGGGCGTGGCGCGCCTGCAGCTGCAGGCGGAAGCAGCTCCTTCTGCACGGCAATGGCGGCGGAGGTCGGGTGGCCTGTTCACAGCAAAACGGCCTCTCGGCCTAATCAGAAGGTGCCGGGAGCTTCGCCAGAGTGCGGCGAAGCTCGTGTGGGTGGTGGCGAGGCGTGCGGCGGCGAGCAGAGAGCCGGAGAGGCGCCAGCTGGGTGCGGCGTGGCGCGGGAAGAGCAGGGGAAGAAGTCTCTGCTGCTGGTATTGCGGCAGAGCGAAGAGGAGGAGGAGGAGGAACCGCCGGAGCTGGTGGGCGTCTGCCGGAGTGAGAGGAGAGGAAAGTTGGGGGTTTTCTCCGTCAGATCCGAGCTGGGAAGAACGGTGGAGCGACGGGGGTATTTATAGGGATCGAATCAGGGAGGAAGGCGGAGGGAGACGACTTGTCTCCCTCGCCGGAGGACGCCGGAGATGGAAACCCATACCGTCCGTGCGTTCGCACGGCCGGTATGGTGGGTTACAGCGACCAGGGGGGTGTCCCTGCGACGGCTGACGACGCAGGGCACCCCCGGTTTACTTGCCAGGCTCTCCCCCTCACCTTGCGCGGCGCCATGCTCCGCGCAAGGTCGCCGGAGCATGGTGCTGGCAGGTTTTGCTGGGGGGACCTGAACGCAAAGAACGAAGGAGAGTTAGGGGCCAAAATGCGAGGGTTCAAAAGTTGAGGGCCAAAAAGTAAATATATGAGGACCAAAGTGTAAAGTTGGTCAAGGAGGTTTCTTCTTAGGCTCAAGTTTTTATACATGACTAATTAGGACCTAAGGAATCTGATGGTGAATTTAATTTCTATATTAAACCTTGTTTGACCGGTCAATTTATGCGAAAACCCAAATTAAGTTATTAATTGGGCATGGTTCTCAATGTAGGTCAAAATGGGTTCTGAAGGCCAAATTGAAGGTTCTAAACCCTAGAGATTATTTTTCTATGAATTTTAGAGGGTTTATTCTATTTTTACTTTGCCTCGAACCTTGTGAATTGAAGTGGGTTATTTTAGGGTTACAGATTATCATTTAGTTTCTTGGAATTGCTGTAGCCCTTGCTAGATCATTTCATCCCACTTTTATTCTTATTAAGTTGCTTTGACCTATGTTTGGGCCTTGAATTACCCTGTATGCAGATTATACTGGTAAAATTGCATTTTTACCCCTTATGACTTGTTTTCTCCTTAAACTCAGAATTCTCTGAGTTAAGCCTTTCCTTGAGTTATGTAGGAGCTTTTATCCTTTGTATTAGGTCAAAATGAGCTAGTTATGACTCATGATGAGGTTCTCATTAATAGTCAATAAATTATGTTTCAAACAATTCATAAGAAAGATGTTAGAGATAGGAGAGCTAAATTTACATATTTTAGCAAGGCTAAAAATTCGACCCTTATGGTTATTGTCAAACATCAACATACCTCCATTCATAAGCTCCAACCCATGGAAGTGATCTTTGTCTCCCATTATATACTTAAATGTCAATCTCGTCTTCTTCGTGTAGGATGCTTGTCGATTCCCTAGGAAAGGGGATTCTAATGGCAAAACTCTAATGCCAAAGATGACCAAATTTTACCAAGTTTGGTCTAAGTCATACCATATTAGCATCATGGACTTTAAAGGTGACTTGGCCAATTACTAGCCTTCATCAAAGGAGTAGTTGATGGTCTATGTTACAGCCTAAATCCCAACATAAGGAAATACGAGTTGTGTTACTATTGGGTCGCCAAGTTTCCACCCAAGTTTTCCCATCACTTACATATCAGAAATCCAACCATGCAGAGAAAATAATTGACAACACTAATCATGAGGATAAAGGAAACAACTGCAAGTTCCAATTAAAGGAAAACTAACACTAGGGAGCAAAATGTCTGAACATGCTCAGCACACCACTTATTTATCTAGAAAAAAGAACAGGAGAATAGCAGCACTACCAGTACTCTTTACGCCCAAACTCTCCTGTAGCAAATCCAGGTCCATTGTTGGGGTTCTCCTAACCTATCATGTCTCCTAACCCTAGCTAGAATCCACCATGGGGTCCATGAGCAAGCACCGAGGAGAACACAATAAAGATCCAAAGTTCAAAAACTATGCATCTAGCTAGACAATTGGATAAATAAAAAAAAGTGAGGCGGTATATATAGAAAGGTCACTATGCAGTGCAATTTTATAAAATGATATTCTTGAACATGTCAATCCTTTTTGTTATTCCATTATCTATTTCAATCTTTAATAGAATAAAATAAATAATTGAATAATGATCTTGACTTGTTGTATTGTGTTGTTTTTGTCACGGGTCCAGTCCATCGATCACATTCTTTTTGCCCCCGGGATTTAGAACATAAATAAATCAAGTACTCCAATCTCGACTTCACTGATTGGATTTGGTGGTCCGGGCCTCGACTCAAACCACAGCTTGGAAGTACGCAAAGTAGGACAATCGTAGTAAGAATAAAACTACCAACGCCCTATTTCGCGTAAGTCCCCACCAATACTAGGGCACTCGATGTGACCAGTTTGGCTTAGCAACGAATTCGATGGACACATGCACTCCATGTTTTATTTATACTGTTCCACGTGTACGAGTATCATTTAATCATTCCACATACTTTGAATTCATGTCATTCAGTGGCATTTTATATACATGAGCAATGCGGTCTTCAGTATTTGACAAGGTTTCAGTAATTAACCAAATTTCACAAGAAAAATGATATTTGAAATAAAAGTCCAGAAACATATAGAGGGACTAATAAGGTACGAGCAATATGAAATTAAAAATCCCAATTGAAGATAGTTATCAAAATAAAAGATGATAATAATTATAAAATAAATTAGAGCAGAATTTCAATGGGACAACTCCTCGGACAATGAAGGTTAATGGAGAGAATACTTAAGGTTTTGTTTGACAGGAGGAATAAATTTGTGAAATAAGTAAAGAAATAAGGAACAAGTGGAATAAATGATGTAATAAGTGAGTTAACTCATTTTAAAGGTTTTGATAAGTTAAAGTTACTCCACAGAGAAGGTAGAATATATAACTTTATCCTAGATTAAGCTTACTTAACCAGACGTAAATAGAGCACGGATTAAGTGGTGTCTTAAATACTTAACCCAATGCAAATCTCTTCCTATTTGGAGGCGGGATAAAATAATGTAGGGATAGGTTAGAATGGAATAAGTGGGGATGGGTGTTTGTTTACGTGATGGAATAAGGGGAGGGTTAAAAAGAGGGTTAAAATGATTGGTATAATGATGTGATGTTAGTGAGTATTTATTTAATTATTTTTTATATGGTAAAGGTTGTTGGATATGATAGTAATGATTGATGGTTAATACGTGGAAAGTTGTATTGATTTGTTAGATATGGTAATATATTTAAAAAGAAAGTGGTTTCTTTTTTTTTTTTTTTGTTAGTTGACGTTATTAAAATAGCATAGGATAAATAGATGTAATGGATCATCTTTCTTAATTGATTTGTAGCGATTTTGGCTGAAAGGGGTGTTTGGTTGGCGGATTAAGCCTATGTTTACCGGTAGCATTATATAAGGTTTATGGGATAGTGGGGGTTAGTAGCGATTTTTGTGGAGGGTTTTGGCAGAGAGTTCACATGATGCGACATACTGTGTCCCATCTGTGGTTGGCACGTTAGAGTTAATGCTTCCTCGGGGGCATCATGAGGAGTGGCTTCAGTTGTACCTCAACGGTTGGCTTCAAACGAAAGGAATTGCCTCTTTCATCTGTTGTCCTCAATGCAAGGTAAGTTATCATGGATGTTCAAGTGATCGACACCTTTAGTCTCGACAGAGAGAAGCAAGTGGTCATGATGTTGTCCTTCGTTCGACGATTCCAACTAGGGAAGGCATCTGGTGTCCGATCTCACACTCCTTCAATGCACGAAGGTCTAAAGCGACAAGCCCTTGAGAAGTGTGCACGGAAGAGGCCAACTCTAAAGAGGCGAGGCGTGAAGGTTGCTTGAGCTCCTCTTTTCATGGCCACTATGTTCTGAGGAGGTGTAATAGTGTTGTTGACCACACTGTGGCAGCTTCGATTTTTGCCCATCGAATCCATGGCTGCTTCCTTTTCCATTTAACCCTCATCCACCTCTTTTAAGTTGTGGTATGTGATGGAGGAGCCCTGTGCATTACATAACCTTCCATCTAATCGTAAGAGTGAGGCACCTAATGGTAACACCATTATCTATCATAACTAGCTTAAATTAGTTGAACTCAATTGACAAATGCTCCTGAATAATTGCTTAAGAGCCATAATTCCACTCAGATCCGTTTTAAGGAGAAAACATTAAGACATGGTTAATTCTACAATTTTAACATTACATCATAAATATAGAGTAACCATGGGGTCATCTAGTGGTTAATTAAAGGTCAAATGAGCATTAAAGTTCAAAGAGTGGGTCCACATAGAAAGAGGTAGGGTTTCACGCGTTTCGAGAACCAAACAGCAAACAAAACCCTAATTTCAGACTCACTTAAACTAAAGAGGTTCTGGTCAGAATAAAATTCATCTAAGCCTCCTAAAATTCATAGAAAAATATTCTAAGAGGTTTAATACAATTGGTTTGACCATCTAAACCCATTTTGACCTAAAATAGAGTCTTAGATGAGATTTTGCCCTAATTTGGGCTTCTGTGCAAATTGTCCAGTCAAACGTGGTTAAAACTCATCCAACTTTACCATTAGATACCTTGGGTGCAAATTAGGTTAGTACCAAAATTTAGGCCCAATCAGAGTTTATCTTGACTTAGTTTGCAATTTAGTTCCTGAAATCTCTACTTCCTACACTTAAGTCCCTAACTAGCTAATAATTGCAGAAAGCCCCTACCTTTTGTGGTCTTCTTCATGAAACAACCCCTACCACCTAAAGCTTCGAGGTTTTCTAAATCGTGGGTCAAACCGACCTTTGACCACGTGACTCCTCTAATTTCGATCCAAATCCCTCCAAATTTGAAGGGAATGATCCTTCAAAAATCCTCAATCAAGTGAACCCATTCACATGTCCTAATGTGAACCCACAAGCTCAGGCGAGCTCCAAGAATCTGGGAAGCAACTTGCCAAAAAACCACAGATCTTATGCGTGATTTCCGGCCAAATCAGACCCAATCAACCTACTTCTCAACATCCTCCTTAGTAGGGTTTAAGGCCAAAACACCTCTTCCTCTCCTTCCTCCGGCCTGCTCTGACCAAGCTCTGGTGAGCTTCTTGATCTCTCTTCGTTGCCCTCTACCACGTACAATAGGTAGAGGGAACCTCTTACCCATCTTCGTCCGCTTCTCGCCGTACCAAGTAGGAGCTCCCAGACCTTTTCTTCCTCGCCATTCTTATCAATGGAGCATTCGTCCCCTCCAATGCTTGCCAATCAAAGCCAACGTGAATCTCCTTCCCTATTGTCCATAATTAGGTTCAGTCTCCTCTCCCTCTCTAACTTAGGATTAGTCCCTTCAAACCCCAATTCAACCACCGTAAAACCCCCTACCCCTCCATCTTCTCCGCCTCTGGTGAAGTTACACCGCCTCTACACCGCACGAAATCGCTCACCACCTTCATCAGAGCTTCCTCACCTTCCACCAATCAAAAGTCCTAACAAAATTTGAAGCTTCATCCACTACAACACCTCCATGAACAACCCACCATCCCACGGCCATCTCCGATTTCACCTGACCACATCCAATCATCGTTCACCAAATTAACCTCACTGTCTCTCTCCTCACCTCACGACAACACTTATGAACGCTTTAACTGGGGCTCTTAGCCCGTATTTGTCTTTTCAGGTACCCTCGCTAGAGCTGCTGCGTACGCCGCCCATCTCCACCTTCGCTTGCAGTACTTCGACTGGCTTCAACTTCACTACCTTCTCAAGGATGTACGGAATCCATCCACGCATCCATCTGCAGCTTCAATCGAAGCAAGGAACGGCAACAGCTACTGCAATTGATGGATGCCCAGAGCTTCAGTGCGCAAAGGAAGAGGTGGGACATTTAGTCCCACCTCATGCATCGACAAAGCAAGAAAGATACATGAAAGGAAAATGTGCCTTAGGCTGCTTGCTCAGCTTACGGGGGTCGGGTCCCTCATGCACAAGCCTCTCACACCTTGCTCGTAGTACATACCACGCGAGTCTGGTCCCTGGTCCGCTTACTCGAATACCCGTTTACTCGATATTATTCACCCAGGTCTGATTTGAGAAAGAGAAAGAGATATGAGGAGGAGGGGGGAGGGTTTTGCATTGTTGACCTTGGGATTTGTTCCCCTCCTCTCCTCACTCAACACTTAGCATCTGAGGCATTATGCTTGGGTTGAGGCATTGACTCTATGCCGTGGTGGTTTAAGGCATCTGACGTGGGTACCCGACGTTTGATCTGATACTGTCCCATTATTTGAGGCTGGTATTGACGTGGATTAGTGGTTCAACATACTGTTGAAATATTTGGCATATTTGAGAATTGTGATATATGCTTAATTTGAGGGATTAATTGGTGATTTAAATCACCATTTTTTAGATTCTTGACTTCTTTTTATCTCATTATCTTTTGAGACACATGTGTTATTATTGAAGATCATTTTGAGTAGATTTTACTCATTGAATATCTCTCTTGTGTTTGATTAATTGAGCTCATTATTTCTAATTGCAATTAGTGCATGAATTCCATATTTACTCCCTGTGAACGACCTTAGACTCAATTCCTTATTTTCGAGCACTCTACAAATTTCAAATGTTGTAAAAGTGTTTTTTGTCAACTGTACTACAATGTAAGCATTTCTCCCATAAAATTCCACTCTCAAATGCTCACAACAACCCCTCCCTTAACTTGCTTCCAGCAACGTCGTCGACGTCAACCATGAAAGGGGGTGAACTTCCTCAAGTCTGTCCTCTTCTAGGTTGCTACCATAGAGCTTTTGTATGGGCTTCCTTCATTTCCTCATCATAGTCGTCGTGACCCAAGGTGGAAAATAGGTATACCACAATCCCCCTCTGTCTTTGATCAATAGTTGGTGTTGTTTGGTTGATGTTGTTCTGTGTTGTTTTCTTGTTGGAATGCATGTTTGGACATGGACAATGTTACTCTGCCGTGGATGTTTATGGGTTGATTTCTTTGTTAATGCTTTTCATATTTGTGATATTTTTGTTCATGTATTTCATCTTTCCATGGGTATCGATTCCCTGATGACAGCAGTGGTTCTTAGTTGTTGACCTATTTGTGTTAGTACATAAATTTGCATCTACTTTGTGCTTCATTAACATTGCTTTCATCTCAAAGCACTTTCTCATCAAGCTCTGGTCAAAGTTGGATGTTCATCCATTTTAACCGTAATGGTTTATCAAATTTGTTATCTGATAGAATAGGTTAGTATATTGTTGATACATATATAAGAGTGTATGAGTACGTGTATGCATTATTAAACAAACATGCACTAAAAATATATATTCATAAATTTCTTTTTCCCATCTTTGTATATATACCCATGTCTTTGAAAACATGAACATGCTAATGTGTGTATAAGTGCATAAATGTGTATTTGTTTAAACATTATATTTGTGCAACTTTAAAAATGGATGGATTTGGATTTAGATGCCTTTTAATTAACTCTGGTGGCCTTGTCTTGGATGCGGATTTTGGTAATTGCCATGCTATCCATCTAATATGTGATCAAGTATTGTGTACTTGAGTTTGAATATAAATTTATCGAATATAGATTCAGATAGTGCAAATCAATCACTTTTCTTAAGAAGCTTGCGCATTGGATCCCTGCACTACAGAATCTAGAGATCCATGGGCTTAACCCATGTTTATTTCGTGGGTTAACACCATGGGTTTTGCAAAACCTAATTAGTTCCTACCTATGTTAAGTTGGAAGTGGTGTTACTTTTGTTTGTGTGCATTTCTTTCTCTTAACACTTGTTTGAAGTAAATAGAAATGGATGTTAACCCTTCCTGCAAAGCAAGCAAAAAACTAGATTAACATCCATTGCACATTTTGAAAATTTGAATTTTATAACACCTCAAGTAAAAATAGCTAGTTCACTTTTCATGGACAAATTGACTTGGTCTAAAACCCTTATTTTGATGGTTATCGATTGGTGCTTGAGACCTCCTCATGTTGGAAATTTGTAACTTGATCTTGCATATACAACACGAAGGATTAACACTAACACTTCAAACAAATGGAATTATGAGGAGGGATATGCACTTCCCAGGTAACTTATGATTTTATGAGTTATGGGAAATTTATTTTTTTTCAACTTAAAGGAGAAATTTTCGGATGGGAATTAGGATACAAATCTTAGGGCAAGATTTCTTGAGATGTTAGGGATTATGTATTTTGAATGTGAATATGGTGCAAACACCCGTTCTTATTTATTTACCAATTCTGTTAGGTTGTAATGTACCTAAAGTTAGCACAAAAGTGGTGTTATATGGTAAAATAATGAGAATAGGAGGAAGATGATGATATCAAAAATATTGAAAGGGAGATGAGGAGACATGAGTATGTATGGACATTATACATCTACGAAGTTCGAATTAGGGAAAATAATTTATATTTGAATATTCCAAAAATAATATACTAGTTACTATTTTTTTTTGAAATGTACTGGTTACTGATTTTAAGAAATAAAAATGATGAGAACAAAAGAAAAGAAAAGGATGATGAGATCCGACGACCTGATACTATATGCATAGTTGTGTCATGCAAGATAGAGTAGGACATCCTATCGATATCCTTGTACTCATTGCCCTTTTCTCAGGACAACTTTCAACCTCAATAACTTCATAAGACGAGACAAAGATTAACAAAATGACAGGGGAAATCCATAGGTGTTCACATATGCATAGTAGTAGTAATACACCATTTGATTTCAATGTCCCATGCATGCAAAATTGTTTGTAAATATAGGAGTTGTATAATACTGTATAATCATCAAGTATTTACAAGACATACTGACTTTTTTCTAAATTGAGGGAAGATGAAATTTATGATTATAGCTACCTACAAGAGATACCATATGTGAAATTAACTTTTACAATGGAGGATCTATTGATGAGTTAAAGACTTTAAGGGGGCTTGTTGAGAACGTTACAAGCGTGGGATGGAGGACAACGAAGATTATGACCACACTCATGAGATATGAAATTAACTCCATGAATAATAGGCAATGGAGAAGGCAATAGGAGGTAGCCATTGGTGGCTACATTTTTTTGGAAATCGTCATGATACCCATGCATTGTAGACTATTTTCTTATATTTGGTTTGATATCCCATATGTCGTTGTCGAGTGATTTATATTTTTCCTCCATTTTTAGCCGTTACTAATAATGTAAAAAACACAGCTTGAAATTTTTGTTTACCATAAATGATGTTTACCATCTAAGAACATAACATCTAAGCACGAAAAGACCTACGCGAATGCTACAAACCTAATTATATTAGGTAGTAATTATATCCTAGTGAGGGAAGAAATGAAGGAGATTATACGACCCCATTTGGTTTAAGTAGTTTCCTCGACTATGAAGGATTATTAAGAAAATCTCATGCAAGAATAGGCCCTATCATATACATGTTCTACCACATGCAAGTAATGCAATTGTATTTGGTTCTTATAAAGGAAGATCTAAGGAAGGGCTTGGCCAACACGACCACATATATATCCACATGGTTGCACAGGTTCTGTCACCATGCATCCCAATTTTAGACATTGCCTTGCTTATAGAATTTCCTAGATATTTTCAATTGAGAAGCAAATGTTCACCTTAAGTAATTCTCTCTATACTATTATGTAGTACTGTTCTACTCACTTAGAATTGCAAACTTTTAGGTAAGAGAGTACCTGCTCCCCTCATTAGAAAGAGGAGATCGAAGTAAGATGTTCCATTTTATGTCTATTGTTTCTTTTAATCGGTCTAATTGTCTACCCAATGTCACAGTGGGATGGACCTGAATACCTACATATTTAGTTTTGGAGCTCATGGAGAGGAGTATGCATCCTCTTAATATAATGTATATGATTCTCAACAAAATTATACAACTGGATACAATGACTATACGCAAACACCATTTCTCAGAAGTCAGGGATCTTACCAATAGAGCAGAGACTTACATGATCACATTGATGATCAACATCATTGTTTCACTTGGGGAGATGAATATGTGATCATCTTATTGGAAATCTTGAAGGATTTGAAGGCCAGGAAGCGGGGCTACTATCTCGAGGGTGTCGTCAGCAGAAAGGGATGGGCTCGAGTTGTTGATCTATTCAATGCAAGGTTTGGTACGACTTTGATTCTAGAGAAATTCTAGAATAAGTCGAAGACATTGAAGACACAGTATTTTGCGTTCACTCAACTACTTAAGAAGAGTGGTTTGGGTTGGGATCTGGAAATGAAGCAACCTGTCCCCCTTTACGTTGGTGCTTGGGATGAGGTGAGTAGTTTCGTACATCTTCATTGTAATCTTTTAAATTTTCCATGACCCAGCGTACATGTTATGATTGCAGTTAGAGAAGTATAGGAAATTTCGTAATAACCCTTTCATTTTGTACGATGAGATGAACGATATTAGGGGAGATGACAAGGTTGTTGGTGATAATGTTGTGGGCAGCAGGCAGACGGTTAATACAGAATAGCCGATGGGGCACACACCAAATTACCCATGTCGTTCAGGTAGAAGAAGTGGTGCTGACTCTTCATCTAGGAAAGAGAAGAGAAAAGATGTGCTTGACATTGATGATGATAGCAACGACGACATTCCATGCACACCGTCATCTAGCAAGCGTTATGCGCATTCCTCACGTTCAAAGAGTTCGTCAAAGAGGTCTAGGGGGACATGAAGTAGCGTGGAGACGTTAGAAATTGGTCACATGGTTCTAAATGCCACCAATGAGCTTGTAAACTAGAATCGCTCTCGACCGATCGATCCTCTACGTCGTATAGAGGAGGCAGTTGCTGCTCTGCATTCTGTCTGGCTGAATCTCCCTCCTCAGAAGTTTGCGAGGGTTACTCCCTTATTCAAAGATCCTTCTATGAGATTCCTATTCTTGGGAGTGGTGAAGAATCTTGATGAATCGTTGGATGGGTGGATTAACAAGTTCCTTGGGGATTGATGTTTTGGTTTATTTGAGAGTTGCTTCCCTGTATTTGGTATTTCGATTATGATGTCCTTGTTTATGCTTTGTTTCTCGTATGGTAGTTATATTCTATAGATGTTAGCTTTGTGATGCTATAGGTATCTGATGGAGGCGTGCTTCACGAATTAAAAATCGGGGTTTGGAGGACCTGTCGTCATAGCTAGCAAAATGCATCTATCAGATAAAATTTATAACCAAAACTCGAAAAGTGAGACCTGGGTCGAACACGGGGAGGTGAACGTTTGGTTTTATAAATCCATGTTTCTCTTTTATTTGTTTTTGTTATTTTTATCTTTTCTAATTTTTTGTATTTTTATCAAGCAAGAGATTAGGTTGATGAAAACTTTATCTACTTGCAAAAATAAGAGAGAGGGAGAGAAAGAGAGAGAGAAACAATCATCTATTTATCTCATGAATGTTTTCTACAATTATGAAAGCAGGAAAACTACACTACAAAAGTGAAAAAAAGATAGAAAGAGGTGAGAGAAATCCCCCTTGACGGTTGCTCGGAGGGTGACTCGCTCTGACGTCGCCTAGAGGAAGGTGGTGAGGAGTGGGACGAAGGAGGACGGAGCCGGAGGACAGAAGATGGGGCAAGACGGCATCGCGGAGAGCATCTTCTTCCTAAAGGGTGGTGAGAGGATAGCCACAGGATGCTCCACGAATGGGGATAAGGGGAGGGAAAACTATTTGATTTTCTACTCCAAAGGAGCATCCCGGGCTTAGGACAAGCTCTCTCTAGAGCCTGGGAGGTGGTGAGAGGAAGAAAGGAAGAGATGAAAAATGGGAGGGGGTAGGGGTCCTTTTATAGTGGAGGAAAGAATCAAATTCTTATACAGGACATTTAGTGACAGTCATAAACGTCGCTGAAGATCCGTCGCAAATGTTGCTAAAGATCCCTCTCACGCACCCCTGCTGCCGCACCGCTGGCGTGAGCTGCACGCGCCCTTATCGCGCAAGCACGCACGATACGCGCTACTATTGCCGCTGCCTCCGCATGCTTGCTATACTGCTGCGAGCATAGCTGTGCTTTCACGTGCATGCCTCTGTGTGTCCGTGTGCAACCACGCTGCTGTGCACGTGCGGCTGAGTTGAGTCACTTAGTGATTCGGGAATCTAGATTCTATAGTACTAGTCTCTATGTAGCACCAAGTGAGAGTGAGCCACCAAATATATAATCTTTTCCCTCAGAGATTCTCTACCTAAGCCTAAAGCCGGGGTGGAATTCATAGAATATCTTGAATACCCCGAGGGAAGAAGTCCGCCTATCCTGCTAGAATTTTTACTAGGGGTCAAGTATAGGCTTTAGAGGTGTATTAGTTTTCACTTGAATTCGTTGCAAAAGATACATAACTGCACTTTCACGATTGTTTGGATTTCTAGAGCATAGGATGAAAACAAAAAGGAGAAAAATCTCTACGCATACACTTGATAAAATAATCAGTCCCTTAGGGACCCTTTCTGTAAATAAATTAGTCTTGCATTTGCTAGGGACTAACAAGATTTAGGCATGGGGGTATGAATTCGTCGCAATCATAGGTCTTAATTGACCTAGATTAGGCTAAAACTTAGCATAAGTAACGAAAATTCATGCACGCATAAGCATTATTTGCATCTTTACTACTTTACTTTAGCTATGCATAAAATAATCTTATAATGTGCTGATTAAGTGCATTATGTCGATTGTAAGCAATAAGCAAATCTGGAGTTGGATCTGGAGCAGGATTTGAAGCTGGACCTGGAATAACGGGAGTTGTAGCAGAGTTGGAGCAGAAGGCTTAGTTTAGATATAGGAACAATAATGTAAAGGGGTTAAAGGTCTTCTATTCTATTAAGTAGAAGTAAAGCAGTAAAATGTGAAGAGCTTAGGTCCATCCTAGCCCTAGGATAGCCTAGAGACTTCCCCAAGCCTTAGCCACCCTAAGATTAGGTCACAACACCCTAGGAAGCCCTAAAACCCTAGTTCCAACCCTTATTTGGATGTCCAGATAAGTTATAGGACGTCCAAGACCCTTAGCCAACTCCCGCACACCTCAAACCCACTTCTGCAGTGTTATTGGACATCCAGACACTTTGTCAGACGTCTAATTTCTGCAGAATACCCAAGACAGAACCTTGATTTCCCCCTGACTCAGATTGGACGTCCAGAACTAAAGTCTGGACTTCTGATTTTTGAGTATAAGTCGTCTGACCACATTATTGGATGTCTGGTACTGGTCTCCAGTCCCTATTTTG
This sequence comes from Thalassia testudinum, assembly GCA_037157565.1. Taxonomy (NCBI): domain Eukaryota; kingdom Viridiplantae; phylum Streptophyta; class Magnoliopsida; order Alismatales; family Hydrocharitaceae; genus Thalassia; species Thalassia testudinum. Next base: position 19,500,346 of record JAZHRO010000065.1, on the reverse strand, counting down.
AGATTCAAGTCTTGATCTTGGATCTCTAGCTCCCTAGACCTAATCCCAACCACATAGGAACCTAAATTAAGGTGTCATAATCCTATTACATCACCCCTAGACCTACCTAAAGACCTAATTATGTCCTCACCAAACCCAATTGACTTTGATCAAAGTCAATTACCTTAACCTAAGTCAATTGGACTCATTGGGTCCAATTGAGCGTAGATCTCAACCCACACAAGTTCAATTGGACTTGGTGAGAGTCCAATTGACCTAAACCCAACCTAATTGAGTTATTTCACTCTCAATTAGGTTCACACTCATTCAATTAAACTTATGTTAAGTTTAATTGCATTTTCCCCTTAGTAATTAAGGTTTGTAACCCTAATTCAAGACCTACACGTACCCAAACCCCTTAGGACCTAACCTAAGCCACCTAGCCATATAGAGCATGACCACACACACACACACACACACCCATTCATGCACACACACATCTCTAGATTTCTCTAGAACTCTCTTTGAAGTGGCGTCACCTCTTGGTTGCCAAAATTAGCAACCAAGAGGCATTCAAAATGAGATCCATAATTTTTGGATCTCATAACCTCTTGGCTGACCACTCTTGGACTCTCTCTAGAGAGTTCTGATGTAAACACATTTACACTACTTAAAATGTCTATTTATGCATGTTCTTAAGCATAGGATTGCATTTCATGATATAAATATTGCATAGCATGCATCATCTTGCATTTAGAGTAGATTGAATAAAATGGAGGTTAATTATCTCCTTTTATGTGCTTGGACAGGGCAAACATTTTATCGGGGCCTCGGATCAAAGATCCAACCGTATGGATGTGATCAGGGCGACGATTAGAGTTCAACGACTCCAAGATCGCCCTAATTAGGCATCCGTAGCATCAGATAGAGACCGGGGAACCCTAGAAGATCAAGGGCCAGGATGGTGTAAATCCTCACTTCAGATGACAAATCCGACCACACGGATGAATTCGGATCGACGATCGCAGCCCAACGACACAAAAATCGAGTCAATCCGACATCCGTGGCACCATCTACAACTTCCAGAAGATGGACGGCCAAGATGACACCACATGGTGCCATCTCAGCCGCCCAAACGGTCGCTTGCATCTTGTGAAGACCGCGCACCCGTCTCCTCTCCACCGTTGGATCTCGATCCAATGGCTGCGACGTCCCTGCGCTGAAGTCAAGCGCTCGACACAAACGCGACCGCAGCACAGCGGTCGAGCGCTCTAACGCGAAGCAGGGACGCGTGTTCGAGTCGCGCCCCGCAGAAATTGGAGCGGTGGCACGCCTCCAATCGACCGCACGATCGCAATCCAACGGCCGCACGCACCCGATAGCGCCGACGCGCGATTGGACGCGCACGTGAACGCGCGATCGCACGAACAGGCGGGCGGGCGGGAGCGGTGAAGGCGCGATTTTAAGCCGTCCGATGTCGCGATCGGACGGCTGAGACTTCGCGGACGTGCGAAGCCGTTGAGGGTGCGAGCAAGCGACGAGGCGCGCGCGAGCCGCCCACGTCGCCCACGTTAGGGGCTTTAGTGACGGATTTATCCGTCACTAAAGACCCCTTATTTACTATTTTCAACTTGTAATGTCCATTTTGCCCTCACTCCTTGCAACTATAAAAGGAGACCCCCTCCATACGAAATCCTCATCCCTTCTTTCTCCTCTCTACCCCTCCAAAGCTCAAGAGAAGCTTGTCCCACACCCGGGATGCTTCTCGCGAGATAAAGTCCAATTTTCGTTCCCCTTCGGAAGTGGATCCCGCGACGACGACGACGTGCTGCTTCGTTCCCGTTCTTCTGATTCGTCCTCCTTCGTCCCGCTTCGTTCTCCTTCGTCCAGGCGTCGTCCCGTCCAGCTCGTCCTCCAAGCAACCGTCGAGGAGGATTTCTCTCTCCCTATTCTTTTTACCGCTTTTTAGTATAGATTTACTGCTTTCTAGATTAATCTACTCATCCTCCAAGCAATCGTCGAGGAGGACATTTCTCCCTCCATTCTTTTAATGCTTTCTAGAGTAGTTATTTTATGCTTTCTAGTTGTAATGAACAATCACTTCAATGCAAAAATTCCTTGTTTATTCTACATCTCATTTTGATTTCTCTGTGTAATATTCTTTTTCTTTCTTACTCTCTCTCTCTCTTCTATTTATTGCAAATAATTAGATAGTACTAAATTGAATTATTCTATAACAAATAAAAAGAAACGCGCAGTTTTTAAATCAAACGTTCGCCTCCCTGTGTTCGACCCAGAATTTTAATTTTAGTATAAATTTTATTTGTTGAACACGAATTTTTCGCTTTCGAACTACAACGACAGGTTTTCCAAAACCGAACACGTTAACGTAGGTTCGTACACGTTCAACATTTTGGCGCCGTTGCCGGGGAGGCAATGATCTTTGATTTCTCTTCGCATTTTGTAACTTACAAATAATTTACCTCACTTTTCTCCTTTCTTATTGTAATTGCAGGTACTCTTTCGAGGCAGGCAAAAGCGGTAGATTAGAGTAAAGTGCTGTAGAAGGTTTTGTGAGTTACCCCCACCTCCCACCCATTAGATTTCATTTTATCACATAATAACTCAAACATCAATCAACTTAGGTGTTTTTATAAACTCTAAGGTTAGATTGTTTGTTGTTTGACACCCATACTTACCCCAACCCCCACATTAAAAAGAAAAAAAAAATCTCATAGAGGTACACAACCTCATCTGATTTTCAAACTCAACCGGTAATCCAATCTTAGGAGCCGGTACACACATCCAAACACATAATTGAGTATAAATCAGATTAGGTAATCATTTGTGTGCCAAATTAAGTGGTGCAACAGGCCAATTGTTTGAGTTGATTGGGCCGCACCACTTCAAATAAAATCAACTCATCAAGTAGTTGCCAATTAGGTTCAACTCTTAGGGATTTACCAGGCACTCCACATTCTTTTTAAATTTTAAATGAAAACATCTTCACCTGTGCTTGCAAAACTTGGTATGCCAATGAGACTTGATTGAAAACACCTAAAGTTGAATCCTAAACGCTACTAAGCAAGATTTGAATCTTAAAATTCACCACATCAAAAACAATCTTGCTTGAAAACCACTGGTTGTGCACTCACACACGAATCAATCAATCATTAAGGGCACAACCCATTTAAAGGGCCCATCACATTCCAAAGCACATTCAAACCTAGCCCTAAATAAAATAGAGTAGACGTTGGCCTTAAGGATTGGACTCGCTCTTCAGAACCCAAAATAAGATTATTTTCGATTAGTCTATTTCTACTGTTCAATCTGATGTCTAGCTAGAGGAGCAGAGTCAAACGATCGCGGCTGGGGGGTACACTAGGAACCGGAGGGGCAAGCCGAAGGAAGAACCTTCTCCCCAGTCCCTCCTTCTAACTGGTTGGATTGAATAGACGGAAGTAGATCAAATCGTTCCTTTATCTCAAGACGGGTTTTGAGAGTCTGTAGGTCTTTAGGCTAACCTATTTAAGGACAGGTTTGATTGTTTGTATTGCAGGGTGATTAGCCCATAGTTGTGGGTTATTTAAGTATTTAAGTGCCTACACATTAGGTTAATTCTAACATTTATTTAGTATAAATTAGGATGTAAATAGATTAATTCATAGTTTTAATCTAATTACATAATCCATACATTGCATTCATATCTTAAGTGCATTTAGAATTAGCTTAGAATAGCATTCATCTAATTAGATAACCAATTAGGTATATTATTTTTATTAACATAGAAGTTGAGGGTCTATACATAAATAATCCTAATATTTTAATAATATTTGCTTTATTCGTCTTCTTTCAGAACGGCTGGCTGCCGCTCCAACGCCCGGCTGCTGCAGTGATGAAGCCATTCAAGGGGGAGCGGATGTGGTGGATCTGGTCGGCGGCTGATTTCAAAATTGTTCCAGACACTATAAAAGGAGCACGGAAGCTGCCGGCTGCAGCAGGCCTCCGCCACCGACCCACCACTGTGCAGAGAGATCCTCTCTCTTCCACTCCACACTGCCGGCCTCTACCGTGGCGGCGAGTCTCCACCACCGTGGGCGTGTGGTGTGACAGGCCACACCGCCATCCGGAGCTCGCCCGCATTACCGTGAGCACATCAGCGTGCATCTCCCTCGCCGTCGTCGCAGACCACCACCGCCGAGCCACTGTGCAATCACCCTTTCAGTCACTTAAGATGTCCGGGAAATTTCCCGGACGTCTGAAGTCCACCCCCACTCCAGCAGCAATCTCCGTCCTCTCACTTCACTTCCACCACCCACGCCGCAGCAGCCCGCTCATCTCCAACCGCATGCAAGGCGTGCACAACCTCCAGCCCTCACGCCCGCTCACGCCACCTTCCCTACGCCTGCAGCCTTCGCCATCTCCACGCACAACCACCAGCGCACCCATCTGAAGTCCACCCGCAGCACCTTCCCGCACCGACTGCACTGCGCGCCTCACTACACACGCCCTCTTCCCCATGCTTGCAGACCACCGCAGCGCCTTCCGCAGACCCTCCGCGCGCCAGCGCCCTCCGCAGACCACCCGCGCGCCCACGCACAGCCACCTGCAGAACCGCTAGCAACCGACCTCTGCAGCTACCACCGCAGCCACGCCTCCGCGCGCCAGCGCCCGCCTGCAGACCACCGCAGCCACGCCTCCGCGCGCCAGCGCCTTCCGCAGACCCTCCGCGCGCCCACGCACAACCGCCTGCAGCACCTCCGCCGAGCTTCCCGCGCCCAGCCATCGGCTCCTCGTCGCGCAAGACAACGGGGAAAAATTCCCCTGTTTTGCTACAGTAAAGCATTGATTAAAATTTACATTTTCTGCCATTGCCAGATTTTATTCATATTCTATTCAGTCTGCATTGCGGAAAATATCCTGTAGTTTATCATAATTGCCATTTCAGCATTATTTCTTGCTTAAACCTTAATCTAAAGGCAATCTTGGCTTGGTTCTTGTCCAAATTGACTCCGAACAAACATTTTTAAGTGGCGCGAATTTTAATACGTTAGTGCCTCCCTGTGGAAACGACCCGCTCCTCTGCGAGTGGTTATTTCTTATTAAAAATTGATTAGTCGATTTTTCCACCACATTAAACTACAAACGACTTAAAAGCGAAAGATCGACCCGATCAAATGGCGCCGTTGCCGGGGAGGCAACAGACGCAATAATTTCGCCTAATTTTATCTTCATTATTTGTCAATTGCACAGAGATTTGACCATCTATTATTTTCTTTTCTGTGCGAGAAATTTTGTGCAAGAATCAGCCACTGTGAGAGGCGACCCTTGACGTCGCCAGACGAGAAGTGGACAAGCAATTTTGAAAGGAGGAGAAGGACGAGGACGCGACGGACACCACTGTATTTAATCGCTAATTTAATTAGAATAGAATTAAGACTGAAGACTTAATTTTTCATTACAGTTGGTTTGAAACCCTTGTTCTGGGGCAAATTTTGAGGGGTTTGTTCCCTGATTTTGTTTTGGACCCGTGTTGGGTAATTTTTGGGAGCCTGTTCCCTTTTCTTTAGATTTAGGTTTATTTTTTTTTATTATTTCTTTTATTTGCTTGTGCATAAGTAGTTCTAAAAAAAATAGAAAAAGAAAAAAAAACGAGCTGCCTGCTAGAAGCTGCCTGCCCTAGGACGAACCATTTAGGTCTGTATGAGCAGCCTCTAGATTTGCTTTTCTGCATTGCGTGCATTTTTGCATCTAAGATCGCTGGAGGCAAGGTACGCATTCTCTTACTTTGCATCCTATTTTTGATCACGCATTGCATTTAGGATTTAATGCAAAGACCACCTAATCTGTACTGAATAAATCTAACAAGTGGTCACATATTTTCTTTAGAAAAAGGACTAATTAAAGGAAGGACATTTTAAAAACCAAGGATTTCATTTTCAAACTTGGCGTGCGATTCAAAGTTTAAAATCTTTTACGGTGTATGCACACTTATTTCACTTGCACCACGACACGCTTCTAGACACTCCTTAGGTTTGGAAATACTAGGACAAGAGCCCTCCTTTCGTTGGATTTTGAAGTGTTCGGAACTGGAAATCAAAGGTTTTGTAAATCCAAAGAGGGGGATACCCTGTCACGGATTTTTGGGGGTAGTTGAGGAGCACCGCGAAAGCACAGCTTCAAAGGAAGGCTTAGGCCTACTTGCATCCCTCGATCTTCCGTCTTTGGATTTACTTGACCATTTGAGATTTAGGGAAGAACACCTAAGCTCCAACTAGGTCTTTTTAGGCGAGCCGTAGGTCGACAATAGGCGCGTAAATTGATTGAACAAATTGTATTGTCACCTGCAATCTGACTTAAAATCAAAAGCCTAAATTGGGAAAGACCTAAAAGGTCCTTTTTGAATTGTGTCTTGCTTGGGGAATTCTGATTGAAGTGTGAGTTAGAATGGACCACATTGATTTTCATCCTTTCACATCTTGCCCACACCCTCACCCCCACTTTGCATCCTTCGATCCCAGACGCCAAGATGGTCCATTCCTTGATGGACATAATGACAATCATTGGGATCCGTTTTACTCCTATTATAGGAGTATTGGCCTAGTTAAGCTCCAAATTAGTGAGCAGAACTCAGGAGCGGGATTTGCTTTGCCCAATATCCCACATACCAAAGAAATACCCAACCCACCCTCCCTGAAAACTTATAATGGTTGGACAAAGACTCCTGGGTACTATAAGCCTGAGCCTGACTTCTCTTATGATAAAAATGACCTCTCCTCTTTGAAGATGGAAATACAGAAAATGCAAAATGAAATGAGTGAATTGTTAGGAGAATCTTTGAGAGCAGGCCAACAAGAAAGAGATGAAATTAGCCACCCAATCTGCCCCATTGACGATGACGTACACCCCTCTATAATAGATGCATCTCCCGTGGGAAAGCTACACTTTAAGTTGAAGGGAAATTCTGGGGAGAATAGCTACTTTTCGAGGATCGATTTTGAAACCTCCCCATTAGATGACACTTCCTTGAGAGATCTACACTTTAGGTGGGAGGAAAATACACATGAAAGTAGCTATGCATTGGATGAAGAAAGGTGGCAACCCGAGGAAGATGATGATAAGGTTGAGTATCCACCTGAATTATATTGGAGTCAAAAGAAGGGAATGATGGTGCCATTGGAAGACCTCGACCCAGATGATAGTATTTTCGTGACATTTGATGAAGTGGGTCAAAGTCAAGTTGTTAATCCTACCCTCCCTTCTGATCATGATATGGAACTCAAACCCACCCTTAGGGAACCTAACACTAAAGAAATTGACCTATCTGAGGAGTCTGATGTAACCAATGTAAATAATTTACCTCAGATAGAGCACCCTAGGGGATCTGCTGAGATATTAAATGATTCTAGACCTCGGGTACATGATGAATTGTGTGATGAGGAGGAAGATGAATTATATGAGGAACCTACATTCAAGATTTGGAGTGACACTAAGGGTGATTATGTATTATTTGAAGAGTTAACCCCTGAGGATGTCACAAATTTGACCAAATTAGGTTTCCTTGGCACACCCATTGATGATATTTCTCCTCATGATAAAATGATGGAAAATTTGGAAGCAATTTCTAAGATTTATGTGGATTCACATATAGACTCCGGGGAAGATGTGAGTAAAGAACAAAAACCCGGGGATGACATTAATAGGATAATCCCTAGACCTGTTGCTTCCAACCTGCCTTCATTCACTTCGAAGTCACCCTCTGATTCTCTTATATCTGAAAGCGAAATTGTGACTCCTGATGAAGAGCAGGAAGATCCACGTGATGGTGCAAGGAATGTTAGGGATGAAATTGAGGATTTAGAAAGAGTGTTTGGGATGGACAACAAGCTGATTAAACCCAACCTAGATCTTATGGCCATCCCACAACCTCGTAACTTGGACACCCTAGACGATCCTTGCCTTAGAGAATTGCTCATTTTTGTTCTGACTAGGGGCCTTAACAGACCAATATTTTCTGTAATGGAGTATCGGGTATGGATTGATGATTTCTTTAGTCAGTCCATTACCCTGGGGGTTTATCTCTATACCATTCCTTCCCCATTCTTTTTGGAGGATCCTTGTCATCCTACCCCTACCCCTTTGGAGGTTATTTTAACTGTTTATCCTTTAGAACCTCTTCTGGTGACCTGGGAAGATTTCATTCCCATTTTAGTTGGGCGAGCATTTGCTATCGGGATTCATCATCAGCTCGCCAACATCCTAGGTTACCTATTTTCTAGGCCAACTTTGCTTTCCTCATTTTTAGGGCCTATTTCTGCAATTCTTGAACCTGATTTGCAGGTTCTTCGGCTATTCAGCCCAGCTTTGACCCAGGTAATATCCTTCTATGCAATGAGGACATTGCAGATTTTAGGCATGGGGGGGTGTACTTGGGGATATGCATAGCATAATTGCATACATTTGTACATATAAAAAAAAAAAAAAAAAGTTTTGAGCTCAACTGGCTAAGTCCTGCATTCTTAAGCAAATCAGAACTCTAGCGTAGACTAAATTAATTCTAGGGTCAAACTTTAGAAGCTAAATAAGCTACTAGCTTTAGACCTTTAGGGTCCTTTGTGGACTTAAAAACTTAAGTAGGAGTTAAGTTGCGGACCATTCTTCAAGAGGTTGAGGAAGGGAAGCTAGGGTTTGAGTTAAAAGGTGGGGTAGTACCTGGAGTCTTATTCTACCTTTTGGTTTACAGGTCCTTGTAACCCAAGCATCCAAATTGTTCACACTTGGTCTGGTAATTAACTTAATTTCTGAAAAGAGATTTGGTTCTCTTAGTTTTGACTTAAGAAAGGCTTGAAAACACATTTTGATTGGAAGAGTTCCCGCCGCAGGAGAGGTCGAGTATATACTCACCTTTAGGATGCGATGATAACATATTACCTCCTCGGCGCTTGTCTCTTAGGATATCCATCCTACTGGGGGCATGTAAGCGCATTGCGCGGTTCAGGTACCATGGGCGGCCCTATCTCGAAGTGCCGATTGCCATAGGCCTGAATTCGCTTAAGAAATCCATGGGCGATACTATCTCGAAGTGTCGATTGCCAGGAGTTCTTGGGGTCGTTATGGGCGGTGCTATCTCGAAGCATCGAAAGCCAGGCACCCTTCGAGGTATGGTAATGGGGACAATGAATCCGACACAGACCGTGTTGATAGCTGATCTGAGGTTAGACTTAGAAGAATCAAAAAAAAAAAAAAAAAAGTATATATATTAAAAAAAAAAAAAAAAAAATCCTTTAACTCAAATAACTCGGACCAATGCACAAGCACGGATGCTTTAATCTCAGGGATCAATAAACTTTAGGGTAGAGTCAGAAATCAGGGAAACTTGTGCTGGCAACTCGTCTTTAGCCGACCTAGTCTGTAACTTAGCAACTACTTAGGGACCTTGGGTTTAGAACCTGAACTTAATATGCTTCTGAAGGAAGACTAAGTGAGTTGACTAGTCTACTTAGAGTGCTAGGTTTCGCTTAATTTTGCTAGGGACTAGCAAAAATTAGGCATGGGGGTATTTGATTAGCCCATAGTTGTGGGTTATTTAAGTATTTAAGTGCCTACACATTAGGTTAATTCTAACATTTATTTAGTATAAATTAGGATGTAAATAGATTAATTCATAGTTTTAATCTAATTACATAATCCATACATTGCATTCATATCTTAAGTGCATTTAGAATTAGCTTAGAATAGCATTCATCTAATTAGATAACCAATTAGGTATATTGTTTTTATTAACATAGAAGTTGAGGGTCTATACATAAATAATCCTAATATTTTAATAATATTTGCTTTATTCGTCTTCTTTAAGAACGGCTGGCTGCCGCTCCAACGCCCGGCTGCTGCAGTGATGAAGCCATTCAAGGGGGAGCGGATGTGGTGGATCTGGTCGGCGGCTGATTTCAAAATTGTTCCAGACACTATAAAAGGAGCACGGAAGCTGCCGGCTGCAGCAGGCCTCCGCCACCGACCCACCACTATGCAGAGAGATCCTCTCTCTTCCACTCCACACTGCCGGCCTCTACCGTGGCGGCGAGTCTCCACCACCGTGGGCGTGTGGTGTGACAGGCCACACCGCCATCCGGAGCTCGCCCGCATTACCGTGAGCACATCAGCGTGCATCTCCCTCGCCGTCGTCGCAGACCACCACCGCCGAGCCACTGTGCAATCACCCTTTCAGTCACTTAAGATGTCCGGGAAATTTCCCGGACGTCTGAAGTCCACCCCCACTCCAGCAGCAATCTCCGTCCTCTCACTTCACTTCCACCACCCACGCCGCAGCAGCCCGCTCATCTCCAACCGCATGCAAGGCGTGCACAACCTCCAGCCCTCACGCCTGCTCACGCCACCTTCCCTACGCCTGCAGCCTTCGCCATCTCCACGCACAACCACCGGCGCACCCATCTGAAGTCCACCCGCAGCACCTTCCCGCACCGACTGCACTGCGCGCCTCACTACACACGCCCTCTTCCCCGCGCTTGCAGACCACCGCAGCGCCTTCCGCAGACCCTCCGCGCGCCAGCGCCCTCCGCAGACCACCCGCGCGCCCACGCACAGCCACCTGCAGAACCGCCAGCAACCGACCTCTGTAGCTACCACCGCAGCCACGCCTCCGCGCGCCAGCGCCCGCCTGCAGACCACCGCAGCCATGCCTCCGCGCGCCAGCGCCTTCCGCAGACCCTCCGCGTGCCCACGCACAACCGCCTGCAGCACCTCCACCGAGCTTCCCGCGCCCAGCCATCGGCTCCTCGTCGCGCAAGACAACGGGGAAAAATTCCCCTGTTTTGCTACAGTAAAGCATTGATTAAAATTTACATTTTCTGCCATTGCCAGATTTTATTCATATTCTATTCAGTCTGCATTGCGGAAAATATCCTGTAGTTTATCATAATTGCCATTTCAGCATTATTTCTTGCTTAAACCTTAATCTAAAGGCAATCTTGGCTTGGTTCTTGTCCAAATTGACTCCGAACAAACATTTTTAAGTGGCGCGAATTTTAATACGTTATTGCCTCCCTGTGGAAACGACCCGCTCCTCTGCGAGTGGTTATTTCTTATTAAAAATTGATTAGTCGATTTTTCCACCACATTAAACTACAAACGACTTAAAAGTGAAAGATCGACCCGATCACAGGGCACCTTTCTTCCTCCTGTGTATCATGAATCCTTCCATATATGTCACGCATTCCCGCTCTTTCCCTCCTGTTGTAAATTATCCTCAACATGACGATTATCCCAACTCGTATTGTAATCGACCATCAGTTAGTTGGGATAATTCAGATTGGGGATACAATTCCGGACCCCCGTGTTTAGGGTCTAACCCTGAACACTTTGATTTTGATTTTTATCCTTCTCAGAGCTACATCGATTATAGATCGTCTTCCTTTCATGAACAGCACAATACGATCTACAATCAAGAAGGATACACCGATCCTTACCCATCCTCTGATTTCACTGCCTTTAGGTCATCACCATCTTTTCAACAATCTAAAATGACCTATTATCAGGAAGGGTATAACGAATCTCAATTCGTTAATTCCCCTGCATTGAGCCCAAACCCGCCCAACCCTGAACCAACTCATTTGGTTCAGGTTAACCAGGTTCAAGATAAGGTTCTGGCTAACTTGAGAAATATCATTCAATCTTTAGAAGTTCAGCCAACACCTTGCATTGAGAGATTGGAGCCCCTGATTCAGATGATTGATGATTTAAACAAGTCTTTGTTGGATTGGCTCCAGGACGTTAAGGATAAGAACCCGGGTGAGTTTCTACTTGGGAAATTAGCGAAATTCAGGATGAGATTCGTGGTTGCTTTGATTCAATCTTGGAATAATTCCCAGGATGAACTCTCTTCAGGAAAGCCAACGACAGAACCCGCTCAGGCACCTGTTGGGGGGTACACGTGTTACGAGGTTGACCAGATTGAATTAAAACAACCAATTAAGGATGATCTGATTTCTTCACCTGAAATCCCTGAGCCGGGTTACGAGGAAACTTATGTCTCCTTGGAATGCAAAGTGACAAATGATTTTGGGACATACATTGATACAGATCCTGATGGTGAAGATTCAAGTTGCGAAGTCTCACGCGAGTTTTCTGAACATGATTTCTGTGAGACGATTGGGCCTGAGGAATCTGATAGATCAATTGATAGCCCAATAACTGAGAACACTGATCTTATTAGGGCACACATTACGGATCCAGAATCACATTTTCTGGAGGAATCAATTCAATGCCCTGATTATCAGTTACACCCTGTTGAGCTTATTGATGATTCTAATTCTGAGATAATTAGACCCGAGTCAATTTTGATTCTGCCACATCATTTAGACTTGGAGATTTCAAACGGGGTGATGAATATACAAGAGGTCCTGGAATTTGATATGCTAAATGAGGAGGATAGGAGCTGGGAAGTTTTGATTTGGGAAGTTAATTTTGGAGGAGATGGAAGATTGAGTCGAAGGGTTCCTTTTAAGCTGAAACCATCAAATCAGAACCCTTACGACATTTGTTTCGAGGATGTTCAACTCAAGCACACATTCAACGATTATCCTTTTGAGCTTCAATTCTCTATAACCCGACATTTTGGCCTTGGGTTGCATCCTCATAAATCGCAGGCCCGACCCCGCTTGCATTCTGATTTTAGGTTTTGGGTAATTTTTATCCAGAACTTAAGATATTCTCGATTATGGGGGATGGGTCTGCACCACAATCTGGTCCACATCTGTGGACCGCTGTTGATAGGTCAGAGGATTCTTTTGTTTATATTAATTCTGACCTGCACTGGTGAATTCTTCATTTCTTTTCTTTGTATAGTGCGCCTAGCTGAAGGCACTAAACTCAGCACATATACAGTTCTTTTTCGATTTCATCTCGGAGCGGACATGACATTCACGCAATTCAGGTGCTTTCTACGCTTTTCCACTCTGTTTTATGTCTTTTTAATACAATGAGGACATTGCATTAGATAGGCATGGGGGGTGGATATTTATCTCTGAATTCATTTGTCAGCTCCGTATATTTGTTTTATTTTCTTTTATATATAAAAAAAAATCAGAATTAGGAAGAGAATTTGGGTTTAAGAAAATTTTCAATCTTAAGAAATACTACATTAAGATCTGAACACAAAGACCCCTCAGGTCTTTGGACTTAATTAGCCTGTGTATCCACTAAAATGTGGATTTGTCTTTGAGTCCTCGCCATTTTAATTCTATTATAATTGGAATAAATAAGTTTGGGTGATAAGTACACGACTTATCAACCCGCCCTCTGATTTGAGGGAATTTTGAGTTTTAAGCATCTACACACTTTCTTTGCACTGACTCGCTATTTGGCGATTCTAACGGAAATTGGGTAGCTAATGAACCTTCTAGGGTGATATGGCTGGCAAGTTATCATGGGTAACAGCCCATAGGTAGGTTGTCCAGAGCCCAGTCACTGGACCTTTCTTTTTTTTTTGCCGCCTTTAGGTAAATCTTAGATCAGGGAAGCCACCTACTTAAAAAAAAAATCAAAAATGAGAAAAGAACAAAAAGAAATAAGCCACACTTCGCCGCACGAGTATGGCTGGCAAGTGGTCGGTGGTAACAGCTCATCGACCGGTTGTCCAGAACCCAGCTCAAAAAATGCACTAAAAATTCCCAAAAGACTTAGGAAGAAGCGGAGAAGTAGAATAAACCAGGGAGATATACACTGGATTCACCCTTGTGTTGACCCCGTTAAAAAAATAAAAGTAGGGAGAAAGCTACCGGTTGTAAAGATACACCTTTAGGAAGAATTCTTTTTGAGGTCACCTAGAGGCGTAGAAATCCGAAGTCTGTTCTAATTGCTGGTCAACGAGTCCATCACAATCACAATAAGATGCTTAAAACTTAGGGTTCTCATCAAATCTTGGTGAGTTGAATGGTCGTAGAAAGCCACTCTTGAACCCTAAAATTTGAAAATCCAAAAAAATTAGAAAAGAGTAAAAAGAGAAAAAGAAAATTTTCTCTGAATAAGGCGAGGGCTTGAGGCGGTCTGCATTTTGCCTGAAACCCGGGCACTGTTGTGTCTTTGAAAGTTCAGTTCCTAAGTAGACAATTTTTTTTAATGATTGAAAATAACTCAGGTCCAAATAATCTAACTTAATTCTTTTATAAATAGCATATAGTTTTTACTAGGGACTAGCAAAAGATAAGCATGGGGGTATGATATAAACACATTTACACTACTTAAAATGTCTATTTATGCATGTTCTTAAGCATAGGATTGCATTTCATGATATAAATATTGCATAACATGCATCATCTTGCATTTAGAGTAGTTTGAATAAAATGGAGGTTAATTGTCTCCTTTCATGTGCTTAGACAGGGTAAACATTTTATCGGAGCCTCGGATCAAAGATCCAACCGTATGGATGTGATCAGGGCGACGATTGGAGTTCAACGACTCCAAGATTGCCCTAATCAGGCATCCGTAGCATCAGATAGAGATCGAGGAACCCTAGAAGATCAAGGACCAGGATGGTGTAAATCTGCACTTCAGATGACAAATCCGACCACACGGATGAATTCAGATCGACGATCGCAGCCCAACGACACAAAAATCGAGTCAATCCGACATCAGTGGCACCATCTACAACTTTCAGAACATGGACAGCCAAGATGACGCCACGTGGCGCCATCTCAGCCGCCCAAACGGCCGCTTGCATCTTGTGAAGACCGCTCACCCGTCTCCTCTCCGCCGTTGGATCGAGATCCAACGGCTGCGACGCGCCCTCGATGAAGTCAAGCGCTCGACACAAACGCGACCGCAGCGCAGCGGTCGAGCGCTCTAACGCGAAGCAGGGACGCGCGTTCGAGCCGTGCCCCGCAGATATTGGAGCGGTGGCGCGCCTCCAATCGACCGCACGATCGCAATCCAATGGCCGCGCATGCCCGATAGCGCCGACGCGCGATTGGACGCGCGCGTGAACGAGCGATCGCACGCAAAGGCGGGCGGGCGGCAGCGGTGAAGGCGCGATTTTAAGCTGTCCGATCTCGCGATCGGACGGCTGAGACTTCGTGGACGTGCGAAGCCATTAAGGGCGCGAGCAAGCGAGGAGGCGCGTGCGAGCCGCCCACGTCGCCCACGTTAGGGGCTTTAGTGACGGATTTATCCGTCACTAAAGACCCCTCATTTACTTTTTTCAACTTGTAATGTCCATTTTGCCCTCACTCCTTGCAACTATAAAAGGAGACCCCCTCCATGCGAAATTCTCATCCCTTCTTTCTCCTCTCCACCCCTCAAAAGCTCAAGAGAAGCTTGTCCCACACCCGGGATGCTTCTCGCGAGATAAAGTCCAATTTTCGTTCCCCTTCGGAAGTGGATCCCGCGACGACGACGGCGTGCTGCTTCGTTCTCGTTCTTCTGCTTCGTCCTCCTTCGTCCCTCTTCGTTCTCCTTCGTCCAGGCGTCGTCCCGTCCGGCTCGTCCTCCAAGCAACCGTCGAGGAGGATTTATCTCTCCCTATTCTTTTTACCGCTTTCTAGTATAGATTTACTGCTTTCTAGATTAATCTACTCATCCTCCAAGCAATCGTCGAGGAGGACATTTCTCTCTCCATTCTTTTAATGCTTTCTAGAGTAAATTTATCGCTTTCTAGAGTAATTGTTTTATGCTTTCTAGTTGTAATGAACAATCTCTTCAATACACAAATTCCTTGTTTATTCTACATCTCATTTTGATTTCTCTGTGTAATATTCTCTTTCTCTCTTACTCTCTCTCTCTTCTATTTATTGTAAATAATTAGATGGTTCTAAATTGAATTATTCTGTAACAAATAAAAAGAAACGCGTAGTTTTTAAATCAAACGTCTTCCTCCCTGTGTTCGACCTGGAATTTTAATTTCGGTATAAATTTTATTTGTTGAACACGAATTCTTCGCTTTCGAACTACAACGACAGGTTTTCCAAAATCGAACACGTTAGCATAGGTTCGTACACGTACAACATTTTGAAGTTAGGCACTCAAAGATGGTTAACCTAGAATGATTTCTACTCTGTTATGTGTTGCTTTATGTGTACTGGTTCCACAGATCAGAACCCGGTTGAGTAGAAAACAAATCAAGTTGATCAAGTGCCTTGAATGTGGGTGTGTACTGTGTGTTTGTTGGAAATTACCCCACAAGATTATCTTTTTGTTATTATTTTTTTTTATGAACGAAGGTGGAATGAATGTGAGTGGAAATCCAAACAACCAAACTATTCCTAGGATTTATGCAAACACCTAGGTTAATTGGAATTTGGATTTCCACTTACACCTCCCACCCATTAGATTGTTACCCCCCACCATCCACCCATTAGATTCAAAATGTTGAACGTGCACGAACCTACGCTAACGTGTTCGGTTTTGGAAAACCTGTCGTTGCAGTTCGAAAGCGAAGAATTCGTGTTCAACAAATAAAATTTATACCAAAATTAAAATTTCGGGTCGAACACAAGGAGGCAGACGTTTGATTTAAAAACTACGCGTTTCTTTTTATTTGTTACAGAATAATTCAATTTAGAACCATCTAATTATTTACAATAAATAGAAGAGAGAGAGAGTAAGAGAGAAAGAGAATATTACACAGAGAAATCAAAATGAGATGTAGAATAAACAAGGAATTTTTGTATTGAAGAGATTGTTCATTACAACTAGAAAGCGATAAATTTACTCTAGAAAGCATTAAAAGAATGGAGAGAGAAATGTCATCCTCGACGATTGCTTGGAGGACGAGTAGATTAATCTAGAAAGCAGTAAATCTATACTAGAAAGCGGTAAAAAGAATAGGGAGAGAGAAATCCTCCTCGACGGTTGCTTGGAGGACGACCCAGACGGGACGACGCCTGGAAGAAGGAGAACGAAGTGGGACGAAGGAGGACGAATAAGAAGAACGGGAACGAAGCAGCACATCGTCATCGTCGCGGGATCCACTTCCGAAGGGGAACGAAAATTGGACTTTATCTCGCGAGAAGCATCCCAGGTGTGGGACAAGCTTCTTTTAAGCTTTGGAGGGGTAGAGGGGAGAAAGAAGGGATGAGAATTTCGTATGGAGGGGGTCTCCTTTTATAGTTGCAAGGAGTGAGGGCAAAATGGACATTACAAGTTGAAAATAGTAAATGAGGGGTCTTTAGTGACGGATAAATCTGTCACTAAGGCCCCTAACGTGGGCGACGTGGACGGCTCGCGCGCGCCTCCTCGCTTGCTCGCACCCTCAACGGCTTCGCACGTCCGCGAAGTCTCAGCCGTCCGATCGCGAGATCGGACGGCTTAAAATCGCGCCTTCACCGCTGCCGCCCGCCCGCCTGTGCGTGCGATCACGAGTTCACGCCCGCATCCAATCGCCCGTCGGCGCTATCAAGCATGTGCGGCCGTTGGATAGCGATCGTGCGGTCGACTGGAGGCACGCCACCGCTCCAATTTCTGCGGGGCGCGGCTCGAACGCACGTCCCTGCTTCGCGTTAGAGCGCTCGACCGCTGTGCTGCGGTCGCGTTTGTGTCGAGCGCTTGACTTCAGCACGGGTGCGTCGCAGCCGTTGGATCGAGATCCAACGGCGGAGAGGAGACGGGTGTGCGGTGTTCACAAGATCCAAGCGGCCGTTTGGGCGGCTGAGATGGCGCCACGTGGCATCATCTTGGCCGTCCATCTTCTGGAAGTTGTAGATGGTGCCACAGATGTCGGATTGACTCGATTTTTGTGTCGTTGGGCTGCGATCGTCGATCTGAATTCATCCGTGTGGTCGGATTTGTCATCTGAAGTGCGGATTTACACCATCCTGGCCCTTGATCTTCTAGGGTTCCCCGATCTCTATCTGATGCTACGAATGCCTGATTAGGGCGATCTTGGAGTCGTTGAGCTTTAATTGTCGCCCTGATCACATCCATACGGTTGGATCTTTGATCCGAGGCCCCGATAAAATGTTTGCCTTGTCCAAGCACATAAAAGGAGACAATTAACCTCCATTTTATTCAAACTACTCTAAATGCAAGATGATGCATGTTATGCAATATTTATATCATGAAATGCAATCCTATGCTTAAGAACATGCATAAATAGACATTTTAGGTAGTGTAAATGTGTTTACATCATACCCCCATGCCTATCTTTTGCTAGTCCCTAGCAAAAACTATATGCTATTTATAAAAGAATTAAGTTAGATTATTTGGACCTGAGTTATTTTCAATCATTAAAAAAAATTGTCTACTTATGAACTGAACTCTCAAAGACACAACAGCGCCCGAGTATCAACCAAAATGCAGACCGCCTCAAGCCCTCGCCTTATTCAAAGAAAAATTTCTTTTTCTCTTTTTACTCTTTTCTAATTTTTTTGGATTTTCAAATTTTAGGGTTTAAGAGTGGCTTTCTACGGCCATTCAACTCACCCAAGATTTGATGAGAACCCTAAGCTTTAAGCATCTTATTGTGATTGTGATAGACTCGTTGACCAGCAATTAAAACGGACTTCGGATTTCTACGCCTCTAGGTGACCTCAAAAAGAATTCTTCCTAAAGGTGTATCTTTACAACCGGTAGCTTTCTCCCTACTTTTATTTTTTTAACGGGGTCAACACAAGGGTGAATCCAGTTAATATCTCCCCGGTTTATTCTACTTCTCCGCTTCTTCCTAAGTGTTTTGGGAATTTTTAGTGCATTTTCTGAGCTGGGTTCTGGACAACTGGTCGATGAGCTGTTACCACCGACAACTTGCCAGCCATACTCATGCGGCGAAGTGTGGCTCATTTCTTTTTGTTCTTTTCTCCTTTTTGATTTTTTTTTTCTCTTTTTTTTTTTTTTTAAGTAGGTGGCTTTCTTGGTCTAAGATTTACCTAAAGGCAGCAAAAAGAGAAAGGTCTAGTGACTGGGCTCTGGACAACCTACCTATGGGCTGTTACCCATGATAACTTGCCAGCCATATCACCCTAGAAGGTTCATTAGCTACCCAATTTCCGTTAAAATCGCCGAACAACGAGTCAGTGCAAAGAAAGTGTGTAGATGCTTAAAACTCAAAATTCCCTCACATCAGAGGGCGGGTTGATAAGTCGTGTACTTATCACCCAAACTTATTTACTCCTATTAAAATAAAATTCAAGTTGGCGAGAACTCGAAAAATAAATCCACATTTTAGTGGATACACGGGCTGATTAAGTTCAAAGACCTGAGGGGTCTTTGTGTTCAGATCCTAATGTAGTATTTCCTAAAATTGAAAATTTTCTTAAACCCAAATTCTCTTTCCTAATTCTGAAATTTTTATTTATTTATTTATTTTTTATAAAAGAAAATAAACAAATCTACGGAGCTGACGAATGAATTCAGAGATGAATATCCACCCCCCCATGCCTATCTAATGCAATGTCCTCATTGTATTAAAAAGATATAAAACAAAGTGGAAAAGTGTAGAAAGCACCTGAATTGCGTGAATATCAGGTCCGCTCCAAGATGAAAATGAAAAAGAACTGTATAAGTGCTGAGTTTAGTGCCTTCAGCTAGGCACACTATACAAAGAAAAGAAATGAAGAATTCACATGTGCAGGTCAGAATTAGAATGAACAGAAGAATCCTTTGACCTGTCAGCAGAGGTCCACAGATGTGGACCAGATTGTGGTGCAGACCCACACCCCATAATCGAGAATATCTTAGGTTCTGGATAAAAATTACCCAAAACCTAAAATCAGAATGTAAGTGGGATCGGGCCTGCGATTTCTGAGGATGCAACCCAAGACCAAAACGTCGGGTTACAGAAAATTGAAGCTCAAAAGGATAATCGTTGAATGTGTGCTTGGGTTGAACATCCTCGAAACAAATGTCGTAAGGGTTCTGATTTGATGGTTTCAACTTAAAAGGAACCCTTCGACTCAATCTTCCATTTCCTCCTGAATTAACTTCCCAAATCAAAACTTCCCAGCTCCTATCCTCCTCATTTAGCATATCAAATTCCAGGACCTCTTGTATATTCATCACCCCGTCTGAAATCTCCAAGTCTAAATGATGTGGCAGAATCAAAATTGACTCGGGTCTAATTATCTCAGAATTAGAATCATCAATAAGCTCAACAGGGTGTAACTGATAATCAGGGCATTGAATTGATTCCTCCAGAAAATGTGATTCTGGATTCGTAATGTGTGCCCTAATAAGATCAGTGTTCTCAGTTATTGGGCTATCAATTGATCTATCAGATTCCTCAGGCCCAATCGTCTCACAGAAATCATGTTCAGAAAACTCGCGTGAGACTTTGCAACTTGAATCTTCACCATCAGGATCCGTATCAATGTATGTCCCAAAATCATTTGTCACTTTGTGTTCCAAGGAGACATACATTTCCTCGTAACCTGGCTTAGGGATCTCAGGAGAAGAAGTCAGATCATCCTTAATTGGTTGTTTTAATTCAATCTAGTCAGCCTCGTAACACGTGTCCCCCCCAACAGGTGCCTGAGCGGGTTCTGTCATTGGCTTTCCTGAAGAGAGTTCATCCTAGGAATTATTCCAAGATTGAATCAAAGCAACCACGAATCTCATCCTCAATTTCGCTAATTTCCCAAGTAGAAACTCACCCGGGTTCTTATCCTTAACATCCTGGAGCCAATCCAACAAAGACTTATTTAAATCATCAATCATTTCAATCAGGGGCTCCAATCTCTCTATGCAAGGTATTGGCTAAACTTCTAAAGATTGAATGATATTCCTCAAGTTAGCCAGAACCTTATCTTGAACTTGATTAACCTGAACGCACGTCCCCGGCAACGGTGCCAAAATGTTGAACGTGTACGAACCTACGCTAACTTGTTCGGTTTTGGAAAACCTGTCGTTGTAGTTCGAAAGCGAAGAATTCGTGTTCAACAAATAAAATTTATACCGAAATTAAAATTCTGGGTCGAACATAGGGAGGCAGACGTTTGATTTAAAAACTACGCGTTTCTTTTTATTTGTTACAGAATAATTCAATTTAGAACCATCTAATTATTTACAATAAATAGAAGAGAGAGAGAGAGTAAGAGAGAAAGAGAATTTTACACAGAGAAATAAAAAATGAGATGTAGAATAAACAAGGAATTTTTGTATTGAAGAGATTGTTCATTACAACTAGAAAGCGATAAATTTACTCTAGAAAGCATTAAAAGAATGGAGAGAGAAATGTCCTCCTCGACGATTGCTTGGAGGACGAGTAGATTAATCTAGAAAGCAGTAAATCTATACTAGAAAGCGGTAGAAAGAATAGGGAGAGAGAAATCCTCCTCTACGGTTGCTTGGAGGACGAGCCGGACGAGACGACGCCTGGACGAAGGAGAACGAAGCGGGACGAAGGAGGACGAATTAGAAGAACGGGAACGAAGCAGCACATCGTCGTCGTCGCGGGATCCACTTCCGAAGGGGAACGAAAATTGGACTTTATCTCGCGAGAAGCATCCCGGGTGTGGGATAAGCTTCTCTTGAGCTTTGGAGGGGTAGAGAGGAGAAAGAAGGGATGAGAATTTCGTAAGGAGGGGGTCTCCTTTTATAGTTGCAACGAGTGAGGGCAAAATGGACATTACAAGTTGAAAATAGTAAATGAAGGGTCTTTAGTGACGGATAAATCCGTCACTAAAGCCCCTAACGTGGGCGACGTGGGCGGCTCGCGTGCGCCTCCTCGCTTGCTCGCACCCTCAGCGGCTTCGCACGTCTGCGAAGTCTCAGTCGTCCGATCGCGAGATCGGATGGCTTAAAATCGTGCCTTCACCGCTGCCGCCCGCCCGTCTATGCGTGCGATCGCGCGTTCACGCGCATGTCCAATCGCGTGTCGGCGCTATCGGGTGCGCACGGCCATTGGATAGCGATCATGCGGTCGATTGGAGGCGTGCCACCGCTCCAATTTTTGCGGGGCGCGGCTCGAACGCGCGTCCCTGCTTCGCGTTAGAGTGCTCGACTGCTGTGCTGCGGTCGCGTTTGTGTCGAGCGCTTGACTTCAGCGCGGGCGCGTCGCAGCCGTTGGATCGAGATCCAACGGCAAAGAGGAGACGGGTGCGCGGTCTTGACAAATGCAAGAGGTCGTTTGGGCGGCTGAGATGGCGCCATGTGGCGTCATCTTGGCCGTCCATCTTCTGGAAGTTGTAGATGGTGCCACGGATGTCGGATTGACTCGATTTTTGTGTTGTTGGGCTGCGATCGTCGATCCGAATTCATCCATGTAGTCGGATTTGTCATCTGAAGTGAGGATTTACACCATCCTGGCCCTTGATCTTCTAGGGTTCCCCGATCTCTATCTGATGCTACGGATGCCTGATTAGGGCGATCTTGGAGTCGTTGAACTCCAATCGTCGCCCTGATCACATCTATATGGTTGGATCTTTGATCCGAGGCCCTAATAAAATGTTTGCCCTGTCCAAGCACATAAAAGGAGACAATTAACCTCCATTTTATTCAAACTACTCTAAATGCAAGATGATGCATGTTATGCAATATTTATATCATGAAATGCAATCCTATGCTTAAGAACATGCATAAATAGACATTTTAAGTAGTGTAAATGTGTTTACATCAAGTTTCACACCTCTCTAGAGAGAAGCCATTGGGCCTATAAAAAGACCCCATGGGCAGCCAAGTGACCCCATTCACATCCCTTGGCTTCATTGGCACCACTCACCTCATTAGCTCCATACACGGCAACCTTCACTTAGGTTAGCTACTCCACCTCCACGAGCTCACCACCATCATGGAGGACATCATGCTGGGATGCTGGATCAATCCTCCCTCTCTCCAAGGGTTGTCCTAAGCTACATTTGCCGCCCCTCATTCTCCTCTTGACCACTCCAAGGCCATCGGGGACCACCTCTAAATGCCCTTTATTTTGCTAGATTTAGTTTATGCTCTCCATAATTTTTACTGCTTTTATTACTGCTTAATGGCGTAGTCTTACTTCTTCCCCAATGATGCATGCGAAATCCCCCCATTGATTCTTGCATGCAGTCATTTTCTGATTGCTAGATTTTCGTTTCAAGCATTTATGTACAAGCTTTCCTCTTAATTTCTTGTGCAAACAACTCTCCAATGCAATGAATGAAAATGCATTTATATATATATATGTTTGAAATCACCATGAGCTTAATAATTGTCATTCTTTTTGCGTGATTCAAGTTGCCTGTTTTTCAATTATTTATCTATTCGCAACAAGCATGTCGTTTCTTGAGGATATTGAAAATCTGACGATAGATGCTTTCTCCATAAATAGTCACCACCTCACTAGAATCGTGCGCACAGAAACTCACACGTTCACTTCATAATTTATTTAACACACATGCACGTAATTCGAGTTAATAATAGAAGTGGTGAAGTTTTTAGGAGATTGGAAATCGGTGTGCATTTTTAAATGAAGTAGAGCGGCAAAAAGATTGATTTCAAAAGTAAAAGCAAGCGCCTCCCAGAGACGAATGACTGGGACTCAAGTCTCGTTATCTTTTTTGAAATATTTTTGTTTGATTGTATTGCGCACTATATTACGACGTTTTCCTAGCAAACACACGTGATACGCTTTCAACACTCCCCAAGGTATCTGACAGGGCCGCATGGTCGTGTTCATGTTTTCAGGTTCATCGCCCCTTCTGCGATTGTCGCTGAGCTTGAAGCAAGCTTCAAGCACATCCAGGTCGCGCTCTACTCCAGGAGAGACCCCCAGGCAGCGTGGGTTGGGTGCGCGAACACATCCAGCCAAGAGATTGGCTCAGCGAGTGACTGCAGCTAAGGTAATTGAGTGAAGCACCTCCCTGTGGGCGCACGAAGAAGCAGGTGGGACTTTAGTCCCATCTCGGAAGTTCTCAGCGTAGGTGTGTAGCATAAATTGATTTTGTGCTTCCTTCTCTTCACCTCAGAACACGGGGTGAGGTCCCCTCGCCCACTTGTCTGCCTCGTTCGCGCTCACTCCTCCGTGGACCTGGCTGACCTGACTCGATAACCCTACAGTCCTCGTGCATCACCCACGCCAGTGCACTTGGACTCGGGTGCGCTTGACCCGACCCGAATACCCAATTGGCTCTAGGAGAGCGAACCATAGAGAGAAATAGAGAGAGAGACGTGGGGAGGGTAGGGGGTAGGTTTTGCTTCTTCGTGCCTGTGCAGGGAAGAAGGAGGGAGAGGAAGCAGCTGCACGGAAGAGTAAGAAAGAAGAAGAAGAGGCCAACTAAAGAAGGAAGAGGAAAAAGCTGAGGACTTAGCCACGCCAAAGAAGAAAGAAGAAGGCAAAGAAAGAAGAAGAAGAAGAAGAAGGAAGAGGCATAGCACAGAGCAGCAAAGAAGAAAGAAGTCAAAGGAAAGAGTAGAAGCAGAAGAAGAAGACGAGAAGAAGAATAAGCCAAGGAGACTTAGCCTCAGAAGGACTTGGCCAAGAAGAGGAAAAGAAGCTGAAGGAAGGAGCAGCTGCAGAGAAAGAAAGAAAGAAGAAGAAGAGGTGCGGCAGAGAACCAAGGAGAAGAAGCAAAAGAAAGAAGAAAGCTTTAGGCATTTGATTCAAAGAATCAGACGTCTGAAAGAGAAGAGACAGAGAGAAGAGACAGAGAGAAGAAAAAGAAAGAGAGGAGGAGAAGAAATAAAGAAGAAAAATTCTATTTCCTTATGCTCTCTATATTTTTGTAAAACACTACATTATTGAGAATTGTGATTTTTTGTTTCTAAAGATCAAATTTGCTCCCTAAGTTAGACCTTGAAATGTTTTCAAATTTTGAGTAATAAATAAATAAAATTGATAATCATTTTTTGCGGTAATACTACAACGAACATATTTTGAAAACCCGACGAACGACGACGATCACATATGATGCTATGGAGGTTCGATCGGGGCAATCTCAGAGGCATTGGACTTTGATCGTCACCCTGATTAGATCCATACGGTTAGATCTTCAATTCGAGACCCCAAAATGATATCGCGCTGTCCCCTTGCCACAAAAAGGGAAAATTAACTTATAATTTGTATAATCTAACCTAAATGTATAATGATGCATGCTATGTAATATTTAGAATGCATGATGCAATTATACACCTAAGAACACATATAAATAGACAATTTAAGTGACATAGACGTGTCAACATCACATGCCCATCCCTATCTTTTTCTAGTCCCTAGCAAAACTACATTTTATTTATAAAATTATGATCAGTTACTTGGGCAATATTTATTTCTCAACACTAAGAAATTTCTACTGAAGACCTGAGCTACATAGACTTAACAGTGCCCGGGTGTCTGCCAAAATGCAGACCGCCCAAGCCCTCACCATATTCAAAAGCAAATACATTTTTTTTCTTTTTCTTCTTTTCTAATTTTTTTGATTTTTGAGTTAAGAGTTTCGAGGCAGCTTTCTACGGCTACACAACCCACCCAAGACTTGAAAAGAACTCTAAGTGCTAAGCATCTTTTTGTGTGAATGCGATAGACCCACTGATTTACAATTAGAACGGATTTCGGATGTCTACGCCCTTAAGTGACCTTAAAAGAAATCCTTCCTAATGATGTATCTATCCAACCGGTAGCTTTCTCCCTACTTATTATGGGGTCAACACAAGAGCGAACCCAGTGTATATCTTCCAAGCTTATTCTACTTCCCTGCTTCTGTTGGTACTAGAGCACCGCGATCGTTTATTTTGATGATAACAAAACACGTGTCGTTTAACATTTGCACTTGGAGTCTTAGATTTCAGGTCAATTGCAAATGTAGACGTGATTAGATGGAATTCGAGCTCGCATCCAGGATGGATTGGAGGAGCTTGATGGAAAGCAGAGGAGATTCGTGAGGAGCGATAGATTGAAGAAGGAAGGAGATGAAGAATAGGATAGATTTCCTTCTCTTGTACTCCGTGTATTTTTCATTTCTTCTGTTGCTCTTTATTTTTGTTACTTAGATTCATGTTAAAGAGCCTCAAAGTATCCTAACAGTAGTCCTAGGAACACCGGCACAACCCTAGGATACTTAGGTTTTCTGTAGAGAACTTAGAAAACCAATGTAGGCTTCAAACAGAGTTTCCAGACGTCTAATTCCCAAATCAGACGTCAGATAAAGTGTTTTAAGATGTCTGACTGTTGATTCAGACGTTTGATAACATTTAGGCTGGACATAGTTAGCTCTGTCTGATGAAATCAGACGTCCAGACCTTAGACCAGACGTCTTAGGAGACATCTGATGACTTTGCCAGACGTCCAATTAGTGGACCGTTGGCTCTCTTACCATACATTTAAGGATATGACCGTTAGAGCCTTATCAGACGTCCTTAAGCACTTCCAGACGTCTGATAATTGACTGTTTTGCCTCGACTGACCCGAAAATCTCTTAGAGATTTTCTAGCCATTGCAAATCCATTACCACGAAAAAATAGGTTTCCAGACGTCTAGACATAGTGCCAGATGTCCTGTATGTCGTCTGATGGACTTGTGCTAGAACCCTGTTTAGATCTTATTCAAGTCAGGAAGAGACACGCACAAAATCAGACGTCTGACCTTATTTTCAGACGTCTGATGCCAGAATCAGACGTTTGATAATCCTGTCAGTGCAATGATTGTTCCTGATTTCGGGTTGATTCACTTGGGCTTTGCACCCAACGGCTATGGAGCCTTTCCTAAGCCATCCAAAGCCTTCCTAAGGCCTCTATAAATAGAGGGGAACCTCTTTCACACCAACACACACCTAGATACACAAGACACACCCAAGAAACATACTTTCTACCATTTTGTGTCTCTCTTGCTCTTAAAGCTCAAGTTCTACATCTTGAGAGCATCAAGCTTTAAGCACCCGCTCTCCCGCCGTAGTTCACGAGAGCGACGTAGCGCCGTCGTGTTGTTCACGCATCCGCGTCGCCGATGCACTCCTTGCAAAGGGGAGTTTCCTAATTCCTATAGAAGCTAGGTTTAAAATTACTTTGTTGGCTCTATAGGATTATTTGTTATTTTATCTTTGTTATTTGGTTGGGTATTCGCTTTGCGAATTTCCATCTCCTTCGTGGGACAAAATCCTTCTCATGAAGAGAAGGGGTTGAGGGACGCTACCCTCGCACTTGTAGCGTGGTTGTAATTGAGGTTGAATCACCCTCGTTTAAAGTGATTCGTTTAGTGGTTTTTGATCAACTTGGTTGATAGGAAAATCCTAACTTGAGAGGGTAGGCGGTGGTTTTCACCTGGTTTGGGTTTCCACTTAAAAATCTTTGTGTACTTTGTGTGATTGCTTATTTTGTGAGATTGTTTATATTTCAATTCCATATTTTTTACGTCACGCTGATCTCACCCCCTCCAAGTAGGGAATTACAGCTTCTTCCTCAGTGTTTGGAATTAAACGTGCATTTCGTAAGCTGGGTTCTGGACAACCAGCCAATGGGCTGTTTCCCACGATAACTTAACATCCATACTCATGCAGTGAAGTGTGGCTTATTTATTTTTTTTTATTTTATATTTCTTTTTTTTGGATATTTTTTCTATATTTTTCATCTTTTATTTTTTTTTCAGTAGGTGGCTTCCCTGATCTAAGATTTACCCAAAGGCAGCAGAAAGAGAATGGTCGTGTGGCTAGGCTCTGGATAATCGGCCAATGGGTTGTTACTCACAACAACTTGCCAGCCATATCACCCTAGAAGGTTCATTAGCCACCCAATTTCTATTTAAACAACCGAAAAGTGAGTCTGTGCAAATAGTGTGTAGATGCTTAGGCTATAAGTCCCCTCAAATTAGAGGGTGGGTTGATAAGTCATGTACTTATTGGCAGAGAGATTTTCACTTTCTTATGATAGCAATAGAAGAATATGTCGTTGTAATTAATGTGGTGGAAATCTCTCAATCAAAAATTAACATAGATATGAATTTAAACCACAATAAAGGATGTCGTAACCACAGGGAGGAATAGACCAATAAATTCATGAGAAGAATATAATGCTCATGACACTTTTGCAACTTTCATGCGAGGAATATGCTATTTTAAATGGAGCTTGTAATATCTTCAAAAGTTCAGGGTTAGTTATGCAATTTTCATGTCAAGAATTAAGCTCCAAAACTATGCATATGATGCGTGTGTAATGGCATATCATATAAATTCAACTTGCATGAAAATTTGATTTGAAATTCATTGTAGAATCATGCACATAACATAAGTAACGTAATTTCAGGAAAGTCTAAGTGCATCAATGCAATGTGGCCTGAATAAAATATGAAAATAAAATTGGCAATGGCATTGAATGAAATTATTAATTAAGTCAAAAACATAGGATTTCTCATCTCTCTTCCTCGCATGTGCGGTCGTGCATGGTTGGCGACGAGAGTCGACAGAGAGGTGCGCCTCGACAAGGGCTACATAATGGTGGTGACGCGGCAGCCGGAGGTGGCCGGTGGCGGTCGGATGGAGGAGAAGGGCCGCCAGCCTGTTGGCTGTTGGAAGAAGATAGGCGCGCGTGGATGCGCAGGTGGCTTGCTGCTACAGCGCGTTGGGCATGCGCGAGGCGTGCTGGGCGATGGCATAGGTGCGTGCAGGTGTGGCCTCGTTGCTTAATACTGTGTAGAGCTTGCGGGTTGGAGGAAGCAGTGGACGGTGGGTGCGGCACTAGGCGATGGCACAGGTGCGCGTGGGTGCACGCCTGTAGAGGAGGACGGTTGGCCTGCAGCGCCTGCGGTGAGCAGTGCAGCGTCTATGGTGAAGGGCACTGGAGGGGGCTGTGCCTGTGAGTGCATCGTTCGAGGTGTAAGCACCTGCGGGGTGGCGCTTGCCACTGCCTGTGGTGCAGTGCCTGTGGGCTAGCGTGTTGGAGGATGTGGTGAGCGGTGTGCGCCTGCAGGGGTTGATGGCACTGGAGAGGGGGCGACGCCTGCAGAGGGTGCAGGTGCACGAGGGCAGTAGGGCGTTGAAAGGTGCAGTGCAGGCTGGAAGGTTTGGCACGGTGAAGGGCAATGCGTGGAAGGGCTTGGCTGTTGCTTGTGCCTGCAGAGGGCACGGGTGCACAGTGTGCACAGTGCACGATGTGGATGATGGATGGCCCATAGTGCAAGCATCTTCCCACAATGCACGCTCCTCTTCCAATTGGGTCCCCGCTAGGGGGAAAAGGAGATGACCCTAAGATCCTCTCCTGTGCTCCTCTTAATTCCTCTCCCTCGTGCCCATTAAGGGATTTTCAAATTTCTTTTCTAAATATGGCCACCGACTGTTGAGAAGCTGTTGAGGCCTGCTGGAAGACTCAGTTGAGGCCGATGGCTGTTGGGGAGGGGATAATTTAATTCACCCTCCTCAGCTCTTGCAATTTATTCCTGCAACAACAAAACATAAAATAATTACATACTAAATTATAAAATGCAATAAAATAGATAAAAACTCAAGTAATGATGCATGTACTTATTTAATGACCTAATGTAATTATTAACCAACATACAATGTTAGAATTGAATTACTTAGGCATAATAATAGTCCATTAAAATGGACTCATCAAATACCCCCATGCCTAAGATTTGCTAGTCCCTAGCAAAAATGGAAAATAATAGAAGTAATCAGAAGATTTCTTCTTTTCTTATTTCAAAACTTTAGAGATCTAGAGAAATGTGACGTGATAATAGCCTAAGTAACAGATCCAAGTGAAAAAGCCAATTAGCATTGGGAGTTCATACTTCACCCTTAGTAAATATTTCTGTCGGGATAGGCAACTACTTCCCTCGGGGATAAAGCAGAAGATAATCTGTAATTTGACCCTGGCTTTTGGCTTAGGTAGGAGATATCGAGTTGAATGGATTTGTATTTGGTGGCACACACTCATCTGGTGCTACATGTAATCTAGTACTACAAACTCTAGATCTCTAGACTATTAAAAAAGTCAATTCAGAGAGAGGCTAAACAACTATACTCTCTTGATGTTCCTAGGCGCTCACTCTTTTCTTTCTTTTCTTTCTGAGATCACAAATCTCACCAGATTTAGTAATTGTACTCACTGTTTGGTGGCCTCACATGACATCCACACTTCAATTAAAGTCCTAAAACTCTACAACTAAGTTAGAGTCCTCAACCAGTATTAGGGCGATCAGAAATACTAAAAGGTAGGTATGGGTCATATTTGGTGGAACGCGATAGGTGTTCTGTTGCCTCAGAAATAAGGTTACATTATAAACTTGGACTTTTTTTTTCTTCTTCTTCTTCTTTTCTTCTTTTTTTTTTCATAATATAACTGTTTCTTCTTTCTGTTTCTTCTTTTCTTTTCTCTCTTTTTTTCTTTTTCAACATAATACGATGTAGACTTTTATTTATGAGGCATTATTAGAGATGATGATGGTCAAGAGGATATTGTGTGGCTTATTTGGTGGAAGTGCCTATTCTCGGCACCGGGAAGGAATGGATAGGACAGGAGTATTTCTAACCTTTGACACTATTACCCTCCTTCAGTCGAGGACTCTATGAAGGACGGTCGTAACCATCCACCATAGTCATAGCTTTATTAAGACTCCATCTCTATGTACCTACCTTATTTGGCGACTTTCAGGAATTCACACAAAGTACGCACACAGGAATAGAGAGTGAAAACTATGCCTAACTCTGAAGTATCATCATCTAATTATCCAAAACTTAAGAGTCCTTGCACTAGACTCAGCACACCAATAATCTCTCTACTTTCTTCTCACAAATATGAGGTGGATCTACTAGAAGATAGTATGCTTGACTCCCTATGAACAGTCTAAGGGTTTAGTAGACTACAAATGCTTATTGGTTTTCCTCAAGGATCCATTACCAAGTCTACGTGCACGTGAAATAAATGTACTGGATTCTAAACTTAAGAAATAATTCAGGAAGAAAAACCTCCAATGACAAAGATATTTTGCTAGGGACTAACCCAATCAGCTCAAGAAAAGAGAAAAATTTTTTTCTTTTATATGCTAACCTAAATGCATGAATACTTCCTATAATGCAAAATGCACCCCCCATGCCTAAATCCTACAATGTCCCCATTGTAAAATTAAAACAGGAGGAGAAAGGAAAGAAATCACCTGATGACGGTGTTATTCAGGCCGCTGGGTTGCCTCCCAACAAGCGCTGCATTTTCTGTCAGCAGCCAGACTTATAAGGAACCTGTAAGTCTGGTTCCAGACAGAAAAGGTTAGGCCCTAAAAATATGTGTAACAATGTGGGCCTAGAAAATAGGTAGCCACGGATGTTGGTGAGCTGATGATGCAACGTAATACCAAATGCTCGCCAGAAGATATGAAAGCGAAGAACCTCGTTGGCTACCTTGGGAGGTCTAGGAATAATAAAAGGAATATGAAAAGGGACCTCCAGAAATGGAATAAATGGAGAATAACAAGGATCCTCCAAAGCAGGACAGGTTTTAAAAGATATAAACATTAATATTTGAAACCCTTGAATGGCAAGACTAAAAGTACAGGCATCAATCCACACTTGCCATTCTACCCGAGGATATACTGGCCTGATATGTTCTCCAGAAAGAATGTACATGAGCAGAGATCTGAGCCAAGGATCGGTTAGGGAGTATAAGGGTTGTTTGTAGTGTTGGAAGTAATGGTTAAGTCCAATGAGGGCTTAGTCGGTGTTAGGTCTAATTCCAACAATGATTCAGATTGTGTACACTCCCTAACAATTGTAGACAATTGCACGTTACCCTGCCTAGCATTAATGATCGGAGTCATCTTTGAATCAAGGGTAGACTCCAAATTACAACTCTTTGATGGCAGGGTGAAAATGTAAGAATCATTATCATTCAGCTCATCCCCAGATTCGTTTGGTTTACTCAAATTTTTGTTGAGGTGTGATGAGTCAATTCTTAGCTTTTAAAGTCGTTTGTCACATAAAATGATGCGTCATTTGTAGTTCTATGTGGTGGAAAAATCGACTAATCAATAATTAATATGGCCACTCAATTAGGAGTGGGTCGTATCCACAGGGAGGCAATGATGCAATAAAATCTCGATTATTTTGTATTCTTTCAATCAAGTGCGAAATCCCTAATCAAATCCAACATAAAATGCGATGGAAAGAAGATGCACAATAACTCAAAAATATAAGGGTATATGTGAAATTTTTCCTCTCTAAAATATTCAATAAATATGTGATGATTTTATGTAATTTTCAATTGACATGTATTAGAGAAAATTTGTGCACATATTAATCCCAAAACCAATGTTAAAACATGTGAATATCAATAACCGCACAATTATCAGAAAGTAGGAGTATGCAGTCACAATTTCACCATAATAAAATAATCATAAATTAAAGTCGATTTTGGTGGCAATACATTAAATGTAATTTTTAATTAACACAAAAACAGGGGATTTTACCACTCTCCTCCTTGCCCATGGGAGAGAGGTTCAATCGAGGAGAGACTCCCATAGGAGGTTGGCTGAAGCGAGGCCATCACGGTGGTGGCAGCGGTGCATCGCGAGATGGCCAGAGCCAGCCTGCCGGAGGAGAGGAGTTGTAACGACCCGATTCCCAAATCCCTACGAGACACGAGAACCGGACCGACTCGACTGATCCCAAGACCCAGTCGTCCAACGAGAAAGTAACCAAAAGAGCAGTAAAATAAACCACATTCACCATGTATATAACTAGCAGTAACAAAATACAGCAGTAAAGGAAAGAAATAATACAGTATATACCACCACCACAGTAGAGAAATAAACATGTACATAACATAAAGCTTACAACGAAGATAGTACAGGGAGTAACAGAAAACTACTCACTATAGCGGAAAGAAAAGTACAGAAGGTACTACAGGTAACACTACTGGGCTCTACTAGGCCTAGTGCCCTCTGCAGCCGCTGACTCTGGCTGCTCAACACCTAGTCCTGAAAAGGTAACAAGGGTGACACGTCAGTGAAACGTTGAGTAGAGTGGCAACTAAAACTAAAAGAAGCAGTAGAGTGCACAGTAGCTGTTATATTTTTACTTTCTTTATTTATGTCTTTCTATTTTTCACTATTGATTTATTTCTCAAATCATTCTCTTGATCTTGAATGTTCCTCGTGGGAATGATCTTGATTGCAGTCTTTTCCGAAAAGTAGAAGTAACACATGGTGTTCTCCTGGCCGGGAGAGTCCCCCGTGGTGGTCCTACCCTCAGTCAACCACCCCAAGGTCGTTGACAGACATAACGGTGACTATGGCACGCGCAATAAATGCATGGGTAGCTACCCCGCACTGGCACGCGGTCAGTCATTTCCGTTAACGGGTGCGCCCAAAGCACAGCACGGAACTAGTATAGGGCAAAGCCCTCTCAGTAACAGGGGTTCAACCCCTCCACAGTAACCAAACAGGGGTCTTGCCCCTCCACAATCCGGGCACCCTTACCTGACTACCCTGGTTTGCCCAGTGGGCCTAACAAGTCGGTGTAGGGGGGCCAGCAGAACCCCGGGGACCGTGGGATAGCTAGTACTCTCCCTACACTAGTAGCTCTCCTCGGTACTGTGTACACGAGGGCCAAAAGTCGGTACAAAGTGGTTAGACCTAACCCCGGGCCCCTGGGGCGGCTAGCTCCGCTCTGCACTAAACAGGGGGACAGTCGCTTTCCTTGGTACTCCGTACTCAAGGGCCAACTCACTTTCCCAATTCTATTCCATTCCCTTTCCAGGAGTTCTACTCCTAATTCCCCGTAGGGTTCAAACTCTCTTAACTCAGCCAATTTAGGTTTCACCGTTCCAGCTTTACGTTCATACAACCCATGCTCTCAATCATACTTATTCATTAATAACAGGCAGCTGTTAACCAATTTACAGGCAGTTATCATTTCCTTTCTACTTTTCCAAGACTGCAATATTTATATATTCAACTAGTTTTCCAGTCCTAGGATTCATGCCATACCCTAGGATCTATCATGCAATCTAGTTTTCCAATCCTAGGATTCATGCAATACCCTAAGATCTATCATTCAATCTAATTTCTCAGTCCTAGAGTTCTTGCAATGCCCTAGACTCTATTAATTGTTTCATAATTGTAACAATTTTTGTTAAATAAATTAAAAAGCTACTCTACCAGTGAAACCAGGAGTATTGGGGGCGTGGTCGGCAATCCCGCGCGCCACCACAACCCCCAAGATTGCAATAGAATGGGGTCCTAACACAAGGATCAATCACAAGGAGTTTCTCAGATCAGTATACAATTGCTATAAACGGATAGAGGAATTAATTATGGAAAGAACACAACTCGAAATGCGGAAAATGGACTCCGAACGGGCCCTTAACGGGTCAAAAATGACGAATCTGTCCAAAATCAGACGTCTGGAACCTCTTCCAGATGTCTTAAAAGGTGGATCAGGTCGTACCTCAGTCTGCGCAGTCCTTCAGACATCCAGAAGCCCGCTGGAATGTCTGGCCTTGGTTTCCAGATATCCGATTGTCACCCTGGACGTCTGGAGGTTCTCTCCGTCGTCTGGCAATGTAGCCAGACGTCTAATTCACGTGGGATGGCGAGCCCTCGCGCCCTCCCGAGCAAAACCTGCGCACACACACACCTGCTCTCAGCACGACGAAGCACAGAAGAACGCGACGGACGGCTGCATGGTCGTACACGCGTAAAAAGGAGAAGATAAGAAATATCATACTAGTCAGATGTCTGGATGCAAGTACAGATGTCTGATTCTGGGAAATTTTCCTAGAATTAGGACCCGGTTCGCTCTCCACCCGCGACGCACGGCCGCGCCGCGCCCCGTCCGCCTGCTGCCCGAGCTGCAGCAGCCCCTCCGCGACACCCCACCCCCGCTGCTCCCCCGCCGGCCGGTTCTAGCTGCCCCAGTAGCTCGCACCCTCGCGGTTGAGCTTCTTCCTTCCTCTCGCAACACTCCTTCCCGCACGCTCGCCGCTGCCGCAGCCGCTCACTTGCTCGCTCGCGCTCTCGCTGGCAGGGAGAAGGAGAAGAGGAAGGCGGAGGAGTGAGGGTGAGGGAGAGGGCAAGGGTATATAAAGGTAGCGCGGGGAGAGAGAGAAGAGAAACATCGCATCTGTAAGGAGAGAGAGGAAAAAGAAGAATGAAGGCGGCGGGTGCAGTCTGCGCGCGCACGCATGTAGACGCAGATCTGTACGCCAAAAATAATTTATTACCAGACGTCTTGGAAGGGTTCCAGACGTCTGGACAGATGTCTGGGCCACTTCCCAGATGTCTTAAAATCTGTCTGAAGCTCACTTTCGTAACAGGAGTGGCGGCGGTGGAGTTGCTGCTGCACGCGTGCTGCAGGTGCAAGGAGAGCAGCTCGCGCGAGTGCTGGAGGTGCTGCAGATGCACGGAGATGCGGAGGCATGGGTGCGCGGGCGCACTGCAGAGCGCACAGGCATGCACGGACGTGGGTGTGGCTATGGCTGCAGGTGCTGCACGGGGTTGCAAGTGGTGGCGCGGTGAAGTGTAGGCACACGCACGGAGGTGCGCGTGGGCTGGAAATGGCACGCGCGCTTGTGGGTATGCGGCAGGGGTCTTAGGCGCACTGCTGGAAGTGCGGGCGGGTGCATGCGGCTGGAGGGCATATGGAGGAGGTGAGGGCACGTGCAGCTGGAGGGGTGCATGGGCGGAGGTGCGAGCATGTGCGATGCTGCATGCTGGGCATGCTGTAGGAGGTGCAGTGTGTGGTTGGTCAGCACTGCAGCTGGTGCATGTGCGTGCGGATGTGGATGCGCTGGAGGTGGCTGCAGTGCAGCAGCTGAGAGCTGCGCATAGAAGTGGCGAGGTTTCTGGGTTTGTTTTTAAAGTGAAAGGAAACAAAGAAAGAAGAAGAAAGAAGAAGATATGTGGCAAAGCTTTAGACGTTCAGGAAACTTCCCGGACGTCTTAACTGATGGGGGAGATGAAGATGCAAGGCATGGAGTTGCGGTGGCTACGGTGGTGGTTGCTGGTGATGGTGGTGAAGCTGGTGATGTTGATTCTGGTGAGGCACGGTGATGGAAGCATGGCCATCAGGGACACACGCTCACGGTGTTGGCACGAGTCCATCGGCTTGGCGCGGTGAGCTATCACCTCGCCGGCCCATGGTGTGGTGGAGCTCGGCCTTGGAGGCCACGGTGGTGGAGTGGGGCGGTGTCTCCTGGACCATGGCAGCTTTCCCTCCTTTTGTAGCCACGGCCATCATTTCAAAAATAAAACATGTCGTCGCATAAATGTAATGCGCAGGAGGAGGAGGCAGAGTCGAAGCTGGAGGAGTTACCTGTGCAAAGGAGAAAAATGAATAAAAGAATAAAATATTATAATTATTTATACATAAGCCCTTAACTTCTATGTTAAATTAAAATAATACATGTAATGCACCTAATTAGTTAACTAATTAAATGAATGCAATTCTAAATTAATTCTAAATGAATTTAGGTATGAATGAAATGCATGAATTATGCAATTAAATCAGAAATATGAATTAATATTTTTACAACCTAATACATGCTAAATAAATGTTAGAATTAACTTAATGTCTAGACACTTAAATACTTAAATAGCCCACAAATATGGGCTAATCAGGGCGCATATGTGATTCATTAGGAGTTGGATCAGTATCCTTAATTATTCCTAAAGGAGGATCAATCTTAATGTTTTGGAGCAAGCCTATATCACTGAATTCGTTATTCTTCTCGGGGTATAAATCCTTAATTGACATGTTTTGTCCCCGAGAGTCTCCCCTAGGCTTCTCACTATTTTGTTTGTCCACCTCTAATATCAACTCCTGTTTTGATGGAGGATGACTCTCAAAAGAAGGGAGGAATCTGGATTTCACCATATTGTTTATATCCTTTGGAGGTAAATCCTCAAATGATAAATAATTCCCCTACGATTCACTCTAGATTTTCAGTCCATGTTCCTCTATTGGGGCATCCTTGTTTTCTGAAATGGACTCTTCATATCCCTGAGACCAAAATTGATCTAATTCATCCTCCATTCCCTTAGGGTCACCTTCATTGGGTGCATTTAAATCCTCAGGATGCTGAATGGTAGGTGTTGATTCCCTAAGTGGAGGGTCAGGAGCAAGCCTAAGGGTAGAATGGGATTCCACCAAATAATCAATAGGGGAAGCGATAGGAATAATACAACCTTGACCCATGTTGGTAGGGGTAAGGAGAATACTGTCATTGGGGTCAAGGTCATCAAGAGGTACCATCTTCCCTTGCTTTTGACTCCAATAAAGCTCAGGTGGATAATCACTATGATCGTTGTCCTCTAGTGGCCATGTCTCATTGGGAGAGTCTAAGTGATAGCTACATAAAACTGGATCCCTATTGTCAATGGTTTCCTCATAATTATTTTCATGATCATGGTCGTATGGGTAGAAATCAGAATTATTGGGAAGTGTGTAGCTAAGCTGTCTTATTTCTTCATTTAATTGTTGACTATTCCTCAACATCTCTCCCATTGATTCCATCATTTCCTTTTACTGTTTTTGCATTTCTATCATAAAAGAGGAGAGGCTACTATTATCAGGTTGGGGAGGATAGTCAATTTCAAGCTCTGGTTGCCTAGGGGTATCGGTCCAACCTCGATACGGAAAATCATGAAGGGTGGGAGGGTTGGGTGTTTACATGGAAGTAGGGATTTCAGGGTTAGAAAATCCTGCTCCTAGGCTCTGCTCAAAAGTGGGAGTTATCAAGCCAGTACTCCCAGGATAAAAATAAGAGTGATCCCATGAATTATCAATGTACCCATCAAAGGATTGATATGCTCGGGGCATGTGATCCTGATTAAAAGATGGGAAGTATTGACTCTGATAATCAAAATGATAGGAGTAAGGATGATCCATTTCTTTAAGAAAAATAATTTTCAACTCTCTTGGGGTTTTGAAGAATTCAGAACATGAGCAGAAATTT
The DNA here is from genome assembly GCA_037157565.1 of Thalassia testudinum. Lineage (NCBI taxonomy): Eukaryota > Viridiplantae > Streptophyta > Magnoliopsida > Alismatales > Hydrocharitaceae > Thalassia > Thalassia testudinum. Next base: position 19,462,579 of record JAZHRO010000065.1, on the reverse strand, counting down.
CCTAGAGAGTTCTACTGTCAAAGCAAACACAAATTCAGTGGGACCAGTTTTTAGTAGATTGTAAGTCTTAGAATTAAATGTTTAGTTGGTGGCTAAACAAGTTTTGCACAAATTACGCTTCATAGGCCAACCTTCGCTGGTGCCTGTAACCTACTCACAAGGGATGGAAGTCTCGAATCGAGCCCACACACGAGGAACCGAAGTAACTTGGTGGATAGGCTTGTTGATTTCCGACTAACTTCCCTTGTGCTACAAAAGAGAAGAGGTAGAAATTTATCTAGTGACCTTATGTGTGAGGTGCACAGTGTCTTAGGTGTGCAAATATACGATCATGTTTTGATTTTTGAAATTTCGTAAACAAGATCCTTTTGCACACAATTTTCAGTCACAGATTTTAAAGTCTAACCTCTTAGTAGTCCTAATTTTTAAAGTGACCACTGAATTAATTTGATTTAAGCACTTTAGTGGTCTTAGATTTAGGTTCAATGCATATGCATGACAGGTAATTGATGCTCAAGAGAAGACATACCTTACTCTAGTTTTCTTCATGCAATAATGAATGCAATGCAGTAAAAATAAACTAGATGCTGCTTATTCAGTCCTAGATGGTCGTCCTATAGATATGCAGCTTCTAGCAGGCAGTTTGAATTTTTTTTTAATAATAATAATAAGCAAACAGACCTAATTGAACTAACTAACAAACACGTAGTTCAAACAATTCGAATAGTCCTATAATCTAAATAAATGGGAACACGCTCCTGAAAATATGCTCCCACATACAAGAGCGATAAGAAATAAAGAGGCACTGGGAACACGTTCCCAAAAATACTTGACAAGGGTCGAAAAGACAGTAATTCAATGCTAATGTCTATCTAAACTAAATCTAACTAAGATCTACTGACTAAATCAGAAATAGGCTTCTCCGTAAGCCTATGTGCGTGGGATCAAGGCCCACGTGTTCCTGTTGCTGGTCTCCAAGTGGCGTCAAGGTCCACCAAAAAGATCGTCTCCACCGTGCACGTCGTTAGGGTCAATGTCATTGCTCTGATGTGCTTGTCGCCATGTCAGATTCCTCGCACAATAAAAAAAATTGATCAGATAACTGCGCAACTCAGAATATTAAAAAATAATGAGTGAATCTATTGCGTCTGTTGCCTCCCCGGCAACGGCACCATTTTGGCGGAGAGATTTTCGCTTTCTTATGATAGCAATAGAAGAATATGTCGTTGTAATTAATGTGGTGGAAATCTCTCAATAAAAAATTAACATAGATATGAATTTAAACCACAATAAAGGATGTCGTATCCACAGGGAGGAATAGACCAATAAATTCATGACAAAATGAATATAATGCTCGCAGACACTTTCGTGACTTTCATGCGAGGAATATGCTATTTTAAATGGAGCTTGTAATATCTTTAAAAGTTCAAGGTTACTTATGCAATTTTTACATTAAGAATTAAGCTCCAAAAATATGCATATGATGCGTGTGTAATGGCATATCATATAAATTCAACTTGCATGCAAATTTGATTTGAAATTCAATGTAGAATCATGCACATAACACAAGTAACGTATTTTCAGGAAAGTTTGAGTGCATCAATGCAATGTGGCCTAAATAAAATATAAATATTAAATTGGCAAAGGCATTGAATGTAATTATTAATTAAGTCAAAAACAGAGGATTTCTCCTCTCTCTTCCTCACGTGTGTGGCCATGCACGATTGGCAACGAGAGTCAACAGGGAGGTGTGCCTCGACGAAGGCTACGCAACGACGGTGACGTAGTGGCCGGACGGAGGAGAAGGGCCACTCACTTGTTGGCTGTTGGAAGAAGATAGCCTCACGTGGATGCGCGGGTGGCCTGTTGTTGCAATGCACTGGGCGCGCGCAAGGCGTGCTGGGCGATGGTGTAGGTACGCGCGGGTGTGGCGTCGCTGCTTCCTGCTGTGCAGTGCTTGCGGGCGCGGGTTGTAGGAAGAGGTGGATGGTGGGTGCAGTGCTGGGCAATGGTGCAGGTGCACGCTGGTGCGCTCCTACAGAGGAGGACGGTTGACCTGCAGTGCTTGCAGTGAGTGGTACAGCGCCTGCGGTGAAGGGCGCTTGAGGGGGCTATGCCTGTGGGTGCGTGGTTGGAGGTGTGAGCGCCTGCGGGGCAGCGCTTGTTGCTGCCTGCGGTGCAATGGCGGTGGGCTAGCTTGTTGGAGGACGTGGTGGGCGGTGTGCGCCTGCAAGAGGTGATGGCGCTGGATAGGGGGCGGCGCCTGCAGAGGGTGTGGGTGCGCGAGGGCAGTAGGGCTTTGGAAGGTGCAGTGCAGGCTAGAAGGTTTGGAGCGGTGAAGGGCAGTGCGTGCAAGGGCTTGGCTATTGCCTGCGCCTGTAGAGGGTGTGGGTGCGCAGTGTGCACAGTGCACGCTGTGGATGATGGATGGCCCACAGTGTAAGCATCTTCCCACAGTGCACACTCCTCTCCCAATTGGGTCCCCGCTAGGGGGAGAAGAAGATGACCCCAAGATCCTCTCCTATGCTCCTTTTAATTCCTCTCCCCCGCACTCATTAAGGGATTTTCAAATTTCTTTTCTAAATATTGCCATCGACTGTTGAGGAGCTGTTGAGGCCTACTGGAAGACTCAGTTGAGGCCGGCGGCTATTGGGGAGGGGAGAATTTAATTCACCCCCCTCAGCTCTTGCAGTTTATTCCTGCAACAACGAAACATAAAATAATTACATACTAAATTATAAAATGCAATAAAATAGATAAAAACTCAAGTAATGATGCATGTACTTATTTAATGACCTAATGTAATTATTAACCAACATACAATGTTAGAATTGAATTACTTAGGCATAACAATAGTCCATTAAAATGGACTGATCACTTATCACCCCAACTTATTTAACCAATTAGAAATGAATTCAAAATAGTAAGGACTCAAGAAACAAGTCCACATTTTAGTGGACACTTGGACTGATTAAGCACGAAGACCTGAAGAATCTAAGTGTTTAGGTCCTATCATATCATTCCCTAAAGTTAAAAAATTCTAATACCCAAGTTCTCTTTTCCTAATTCAATTATTTTTTATAATAACAAGGAAAAAAAAGAGTCTACAGAGCTAACAAAATAATTCAGAGATGAATATCCGTCCCCCATGCCTATTTAATGAAATGTCCTCATTGTATTAAATAACGTGAAAAAAAGTAGAGTTGAGAAGAAAACACCTGAATTTCTTGATTACCCAGTTAGCTTCGAGATGAAAACAAATTCTATACGTGCTAAATTTAGTGCCTTCACTAGCATACTGTACAAAAAAAAAAGGAAATAAAGAATTCACAGGTGCAGGTTAAGATCAAAATAAAAAGATCAATCTTTGGACCCACAAGGAGAAGATGTCCACAGATGTGGATGAAGTTGTGGTGTAGACGCATGCCCCACGGTTGAGTGTATCTAAGGTTCTGGATAAAAATTACCTATAACTTGAGATCAGTATGCAAGTGGGGTCAGGCCTGTAATTTATGAGGATGCAACCCAAGTCCAAAAAGTCGAACAATAGGAAAATCAAGATCAAAAAGATAATCAATGAATTTGTGCTTGGGTTGCACATCCTCAGAATAAAAATGTCATAATTGTCCTGGTAGATGGTTGGTCGTTTCAGGTCTACAGGAACCCTTAGACTCAAATTTCTACTTTCCCTGGAATTGGCTTCCAAGATCTTTATTTCCATATTCCTATCCTCCATATTCTAAGTTTCGAATTTTGGGACCTCCTGCATGTTATTCACCTCATCTAACGTTTCCAAGTCCAAGATTTGTGGCTGAATCAGAATTGACTTGGGTCTAGTGATCTCAAAAACAGAATCATCATTATGCTCAATGAGGTGTGATTGAGGAATGGGGCTATGAATTGAATCCTTCATGAAATCCAGATCTGAATTCACCATTCTAGCCCCAATAGGATCAATTTCCTCGATTATAAGGCCATCAAATGATTCATTGAATTTCTTAGGCCCAGTTGTCTCACTAAAATCATTTCCCCCAAACCCAGGTGAGACTTCATATAAAAATTCTTCACCGTCATAATCAAAGAATTCTAAATCTGCATTTATATATGTCTCAAAATCATTAATCATTTTTTGGTCCATGAAGACATACTTTTTCTCGTACCCTGCTTTAGGGATCTCAAGTGAAGAAATCAATTCATCCTCAATTGATTGCTCTAAAACAACATGGTCATCTCTAGTCTCGTAAAATGTGTCTCCCCCTACAGGTGCCTAAGCGGGTTCTGACATTGGCTCTCCTGAAGGGGGTTCATCCTAGAAATCATTCTAAGATTGAACTAAAGCAACCACAAATTTCATCCTCAATTTTGACAATTTCCTAACTAAAATCTCACTTAGGTCCTTATCCTTAACATTTTGGAGCCAATCCAAGAAATATCTGTTAAGATCATCAATCATTTCAATCAAAGGCTCTAATTCTTTAGTGCAGGGTGTTGGCTGAGCTTCTAAAGATTGAATGGTGTTCCTTAAGTTAGCCAACACCTTATCTTGGACTTGGTTTACTTGAACCAAATGGTTTGGTTCAGGGTTGGTTTACTTTACAAATATAAGTGCATTTGCAAATATGTAGCATGGATTATGTATTCTCTTTTGAGGAGGAGTGGGTTCTCCTAGTTGCACTATTTAGGAGAAAGCAGGAGGGATAGTATTGACGCAGCCACTTCACTCATGTAGAATGGGAGCAAACTTATATAGGCTTCTCATCACAAACTAACCACTACCCTTGGGTACAATTGCTATACAAATGTTAGAATCATTTCCGCGATACATACCGCTACATAAAGGCATTAACAGAGGATAGGAACTGGCTATGGGATTATGCAACCTGCATGGTTAGGCTAGTTAATGGGAACTAGCAAGGGAACCAAGTAAGCTTAAGACATTCTCATTTCAAACTATAAATGTTCTCAATTATCCTCTTTGTTCTACTAAAGAAGTATACAAATTATACATAGGTTGTAGAGCAATATCAATGGCTTCGAGGGATTCCATTTCTACATTATATTTTGGTTGGTATGATTCTCGGGTAGGTTATATGATATGTAGGATTTCAGACTCTTGTATAGTAGGATGGTAATCCTTTACTAGAAATTTGTCTTATGTTGATGTGTCATGTTTGCTTAAATTGAAACTTCTACTTTATTACAATCTTACATTGAATGTGTAATTACTTTGCAAATAGCAACACATGTATTAATCTACCGTAATTTCATTAAATGGTCTAAGTTGTGCCTGGGCATTACTTTGTACGTTGTTTGAAATTTCGCAATATCCTTTGCAATCGGATCATCGTCATGTTCAACGCTTCATACTTTTTTCTTAATGGAATACAATAGTATATACGATATGGTAATAATCATGCCTAGAGTATGGTACAACCATATCTCCTTTAGCTTAGTAAAGCCTACAACTTAAGCAAATGGAAAGTAACATTGTTTCTATTGCATACACAACATTATGTGCTAACCTCTCTTCAACGCATTGTCACTCACAACAACGTCACCATATTCCTAATACAATCCAATAGCTATGCATGGATGAAAAAAAACATTTGAATAATGAAAATTTTCCCACCCTTCATATAGTAAATGTGACTACCGTACAATTTAAATAATCGAGGCTCAATTTAGAAACATCTGATCGAGTCACCTTTAACTACACAAAGTTAAAAACTCAAAACATAGTTCTATTGGTAAGCATTTCGTAGAAGTACACTCTTGCATTTGCTTGCATGAGTCTTCATATTGGCGGAAAATGATTTCCAATGTTTTCTCAAACCATGGTTTGACCATCTCTATCCTAATGTATGATTACAATTGAAACTTATGGGAGAGAGTCAAACCATATATGAGAGAAAGAAATAATTTAATAAAGAGACAAATGTTTGGTTGATCACTACAATCATATTAGTGAAAGTTTAACGTAAATTATAAGAGGTTGAAACTTCCGATAATGATAGAAAAGTTTAATTTAAATGCTATCATTTTCAAGAGGGAGATATCGGAGAAGATGATAAGTACAAGTGACATATTCGGCATATAAAAACTATAATTTCATAAAAGAAGAGATTCCCCTGGATAGACCGCTACACTAAATTATATACAAAGTTGAATTAGTTAGTGTTATGGCAAAGCCTTAAAAATTTAATTAGATAAAAAGTATTAAAAACTAATCTAAAGTAATCTGTGTTAGTTATTTAAATTATTGTCTACTAAATGCCTAAGTTAAGGGAACATAAACATATATATCTGCAATTTATGATCTATACTACCGTCTATTATACATACACTAACATACATATACCTCACTAAAGCTCAAGAAAAAAAGCACTTACTAGGATAAATTTTTCTTTGCTGACCCAATTGTTCATAGGATCGATGGCCCTTTTAGGCTGTATCGGTACCACTACTTAATTAGGCCCTAGTTTGTTAATTATATAATTTTGCATAGTTAAATGCCAAATTAAGACATTGTCATTTCAAATTATAAATGATGTACACTATCCTCTTTCGACTACTAAAGAACGTTGTTGTCAACGAAAATCCATCAATCATAATAAGAATGCTGTTGTTAGGTCTTTGTCTCCTGCAACGGTACAAAAAATATGATCGTAAAAACTGTTTGCATAATAGAAATAGTAATTTAATTATATCATTGTCGTAGTATAGCGTTACAATACAAATAGATGTCGTGTAATTTTATTTATTTACATAATTTTTACTGGTATATTATAGGTCGTACCCCCTTGGAGGTAGTTATTTGTTAAGACCCGTGACATCAAAACACTTTAAGACGCCTGGAAGTTGGTCCAGACGTCTGACATCAAAACACTTTAAGACGCCTGGAAGTTGGTCCGGACGTCTGGTCAGACGTCTGGATGCCTTCCCAGAAGTCTGGAAATTAATTTTTGCATGCGTACGATCGCGAGTCTACGCATGTGCCGCGCGCAGACTGAAACCCCGCCGCCCCCTTCTCTTTCTTCTTCCCCTGCCGACCTGCAACACCTCCCCCCCCCCCCCCCCCCCCCGTGCCTACATATATCCTCCTCTCCCTCACGCCACCCACACCCTCCTTCCCCAGAGCGAGAGCGAGAGAGAGCGCGACAGCTGCGGTTGGGTACAGCGGTGGAGAGGAGAAGAGTACGAGAGGGAAGAGGAGAGAGTGTGTGTGCCGTGAGGGAGAGAGAGCTCACCGGAGCAGTTCGAGGCTGGCTGGCGTGTGTGCGGAGGAGCATTATGCTAAGGAGGTTTCCTTCGGTGCTGCTGCAGCTCAGGCAGTGGGCGGACAAGCACGGTGCGGCCGCGCGCAGCAGGAAGAAGACGAAGGAGGTTCTGATTCTAGGATTTTTTCCCAGAATCAAACGTCTGGACCTACATCCAGACGACGTAGGCAACATCTGGAGGGAGCTCCAGACAACTGAGAGGTATGTATTTCCTCCTATACCGCCTTTTGCAGATACGGCCATGCAGGCCGTTCCGCCGAGGTTCTGAGACATGCCGTGTTGAGAAAGTTTTTGTCGCATGTGCAGGATTTGGTTCGGGAAGGTGCGGGGACACGCCCTCCCACGCAGTTCAGACATCTGGGCAAGGCACCAGACAGCGGAGAGTGTCTCCAGATGTCCAAAGAGGTGGTAGGACATCTGGAACTAGGTCCAGACGGTTCAGCAGGATCCCTAGACATCTGAGGAGCAGCGCAGAGTGAGGTATGATTTTGGGTTCCTTTCAAGACGTCTGGAAGATGTTCCATACATCTGATTTGAGTCAAAGTTGTCATTTTTGACCCGTTTAGGGTCCGTTCGAGGTCCGATTTCCGCATTTAAGATTCCGTTCTTCTTCGTATAAGTTCCTCTACTTGTTGGAATGCTTGTTATCATGTTCTAAGTTGTTTCTTATGATTGATCCTGTTGGTGCTAGAGCACCACGATCATTTATTTTGATGATAACAAAGCACGTGTTATTTAACATTTGCACTTGGAGTCTTAGATTTCAGGTCAATTGCAAATGTAGACGTGTTTAGACGGAATTCAAGCTCGCATCCAGGACAGATTGGAGGAGCTTGATGGAGAACAGAAGAGATTCGTGAGGAGCGCTAGATTGAAGATGGAAGGACAAGAAGAACAGGATAGAATTTTGTTTAATCCTTTCATGTAGTTTTATCTTTATTTTGCTTGCTCTTTTTATTTCCTTAGAATATTATGTTAAAGAGCCTCAAAGTACCCTAACAGTAGTCCTAGGAACACCTGCACAACCCTAGGATACTTAGGTTTTCTGTAGAGAACTTAGAAAACCAATATAGGTTTCAAACAGCATTTCCAGACGTCTAACTCCAAAATCAGACGTCTGATAAAGTGTGTTAAGACGTCTGACTGTTGATTCAGACGTCTGATAACTATTAGGCTGGACATAGTTAGTTCTGTCTGATGAAATCAGACGTCCAGACCTTAGACCAGACGTCTTAGGAGACGTCTGATGACTTTGCCAGACGTCCAATTAGTGGACCGTTGGCTGGCTTAGCAAACACTCAAGAATATGACCGCTAGAGCCTTATCAGACGTCCATAGGACTGTCCAGACATCTGATAATTGATCGTTTTGCCTCGGCTGACCCAAAATCTCTTCTCAGAGATTTTCTAGCCGTTGCAACGTTTGGAAATCCATTCCCACAGAAAAAGTAGGTTTCCAGACGTCCAGACATAGTGCTAGACGTCCTATATGTCGTCTGATGGACTTACACAAGAACCCTGTTTAGATCTGATCCAAGTCAGGAAGAGCCCCGCCCAAAATCAGACGTCTGACCTTGAAATCAGACGTCTTAAAGTGAACTTCCAGACGTCTGATGCCAGAATTAGACGTCTGATAAGCCTGTCAAAACAATTATTGTTCCTGATTTCGGGGTGATTCTCTTGGGCTTTGCATCCAACAGCTATAGAACCTTTCCTAAGCCTTCCAAAGCCTTCCTAAGGCCTCTATAAATAGAGGGGAACCTTTGCAACAAAAAAATACACTTTGAAACACCAAGATACACAAGAAACACTTTGTAATACACTTTCCACTCTCTTGTGTCCTAGCTAGCTCTTGCTCTCCAAGCTCAAGTTCCATTCATCTTGAGAGCATTAAGCTTTGCGCACCCGCTCTCCGCCGTTGTTTACGAGAGCGATGTTGCACCGTCGCGTGGCACACGCACCGCGTCATCAACTCGACGCACTCCTTGCAAAGGGGAGTTTCCTAATTCCTATAGAAGATAGGCTTAAAATTACTTTGTTGGCTCTATAGGATTACTTGTTTATTTTATCTTTGTTATTTGGTTGGGTATTCGCTTTGCGAATTCCCGTCTCCTTTGCGAGACAAAATCCTTCTCGTGGAGAGAAGGGGTTGAGGTACGCTACCCTCGTCTAAGTAGCGTGGTTGTAATTGAGGTTGAATCACCCTCGTTTTAAAGTGATTCGATTTAGTGGATTTTGATCAACTTGGTTGATCGAGAAATCCTAACTCGAGAGGGTTAGGTGGTGGCTTTCACCCGATTTGGGTTTCCACCTAAAAATACTTTGTGCCTTTTGTGTGATTGTTATTTTGTGAAGATTGTTTATTATTTCAATTCCGCATTTTTTACGTTACGCTGATCTCACCCCCTCCAAGTAGGGAACCTACAGTTGGTATCAGAGCAGGTCTCGCGTTATCGGCGTTACAAACCAGCGAGGATCTAGATATGGAGGGAAAAGCATTCATGTGCACCGTAGGACACGATACCTCGCGACCACCATACTTTGCAGGTATAGATTTCGTTTATTGGAAAAATTGTATGACTATGTGGTTGCAGGCCTACGACTTCTGGGTGTGGGAAAAATGCGAATCCGCATTTGTGATTCCCAAGAAACCCGCAAGAGGTTACTCAGATGATCAAGTTCGGAATCTCAACCCCAACGCAAAGGCAATGAATGCCTTGTATTGTGCGTTGAGTCCGAAAGAGTTTGAGCAAATCCAAGAGTGCACTACCGCCCATGAGATATGGAGGAAGTTGGAAGGCACTCATGAGGAGACGAGCTCGGAAGAAGATCTCGAGAAGGAGGAAACCGCTTGCTTTGGTTTCATGGCCAGAGGAAGCGACAGCGAAAGCGGAAGCGACTCCGACAACGAGGTAAATCTCGATCTACAAGAAGCTTTTAATGAACTTTTTCAAGTTAGTAAATCACTAAAAAGAGAAAACAATAGCATGAAGAAGAATCTTAGTTTTCTTAGAAGCGAAAATGAAAGATTAGAAATAAAACTTAAGGACCTAGAAAGTAGCTCTAGTCCTAAGGATCATAACCTGTTGTTAGAAAATAAAAATTTAATTAATGAAAATACAAAACTGATTGAGGAAAATGCTAGTCTAAAATTAGAAATTTCTGATTTAAAGACTAAGATACATATTATAGAAAAGAAATCGCATGTCTTAGGGAAAATTCTAACAAATTAATCAACAAAGTAGATAATTTTTATAACCCTAAGGTTGAGAAAGGATCTCCGTCAAGGAGACCTGCTAACAGATCCGGATCCAAGCCCACTTGGATACCGAAAAAAGAATTAGAATCTTGTTTTGTAGGGTTCAGGGATAATTACAACACAAAGGATTGGACCTACAAACTCAAAGCTGGTCAACTCAAGTTGGGAGAACCAAGGAGTAGACTAAGGAGGAGAACAAGAAGACCGACGAGACGGCGAACAAGCGACGGACCCGCCGCATGTCAACCACCAGATTGGAGACCGGCGCCAATGCCCGGGCCTCCAAGCTACGGATGGGAGCCCCATCCGATGTGGCATCCACCACCACCATTCGGGCCATTTTATTGGTCATGGTAGGTGAGATAAAAATTCTTGACCCTATCTTTGTTTATCAGTAGCATTTAGATAGGGGGAGTTAAAATTTATGAGCTAATTTTTAAGGGAGAGATGCAAGTTAGCTAAATTTCCTTTAGAAAGGGGGAGAAAAATAATAGCTATCTTGTTGTTATAAAAAAGGGGGAGGACATTACCTTTGTCAAAAGAAATTTATAGAAGAGCATGTTTTAGGGGGGAGTTATAGGAAATGTAAAATCAATTAAACCTTTTTGATAATGTCAAAAAGGGGGAGGATTTTTTGCATTATTATTTATGATTTTGTCATCATCAAAAAGGGGAAGATTGTTGGTGCTAGAGCACCACGATCATTTGTTTTGATGATAACAAAACACGTGTTATTTAACATTTGCAATTGGAGTCTTAGATTTCAGGTCAATTGCAAATGTAGACGTGTTTACACGGAATTCAAGCTCGCATCCAGGACGGATTGGAGGAGCTTGATGGAGAACAGAAGAGATTCGCGAGGAGCGCTAGATTGAAGATGGAAGGACAAGAAGAATAGGATAGAATTTTGTTTAATCCTTTCATGTACTTTTATCTTTATTTTGCTTGGTCTTTTTATTTCCTTAGAACATTATGTTAAAGAGCCTCAAAATACCCTAATAGTAGTCCTAGGAACACCTGCACAACCCTAGGATACTTAGGTTTTCTGTAGAGAACTTAGAAAACCAATATAGGGTTCAAACAGCATTTCTAGACGTCTAATTCCAAAATCAGACGTCTGATAAAGTGTTTTAACACGTCTGACTGTTGATTCAAACGTCTGATAACTATTAGGCTGGACATAGTTAGTTCTGTCTGATGAAATCAGATGTCCAGACCTTAGACCAGACGTCTTAGGAGATGTCTGATGACTTTGCCAAACGTCCAATTAGTGGACCGTTGGCTGGCTTAGCAAACACTCAAGAATATGACCGTTAGAGCCTTATCAGACGTCCATAGGATTGTCCAGACATCTGATAATTGACCGTTTTGCCTCGGTTGACCCAAAATCTCTTCTCAGAGATTTTCTAGTCGTTGCAACGTTTGGAAATCCATTCCCACAGAAAAAGTAGGTTTCCAGACGTCCAGACATAGTGCCAGACGTCCTATATGTCGTCTGATGGGCTTGCACAAGAACCCTGTTTAGATCTGATCCAAGTCAGGAAGGGCCCCGCCCAAAATCAGACGTCTGACCTTGAAATCAAACATCTTAAAGTGAACTTACAGACGTCTGATGCCAGGATTAGACGTCTGATAAGCCTGTCAGAATAATGATTGTTCATGATTTCAGGGTAATTCTCTTGGGCTTTGCACCCAACAGCTATAGAACCTTTCCTAAGCCTTCCAAAGCCTTCCTAAGGCCTCTATAAATAGAGGGGAACCTTTGCAACAAAAAAACACACTTAGAAACACCAAGATACACAAGAAACACTTTGTAATACACTTTCCACTCTCTTGTGTCCTAGCTAGCTCTTGCTCTCCAAGCTCAAGTTCCATTCATCTTGAGAGCATTAAGCTTTGCGCACCCGCTCTCCGCCGTTGTTTACGAGAGCGACGTTGCACCGTCACGTGGCACAGGCACCGCGTCATCAACTCGACGCACTCCTTGCAAAGGGGAGTTTCCTAATTCCTATAGAAGATAGGCTTAAAATTACTTTGTTGGCTCTATAGGATTACTATTTTATTTTATCTTTGTTATTTGGTTGGGTATTCGCTTTGCGAATTCCCGTCTCCTTCGCGAGACAAAATCCTTCTCGTGGAGAGAAGGGGTTGAGGTACGCTACCCTCGTCTAAGTAGCATGGTTGTAATTGAGGTTGAATCACCCTCATTTTAAAGTGATTCGATTTAGTGGATTTTGATCAACTTGGTTGATCGGGAAATCCTAACTCGAGAGGGTTAGGTGGTAGTTTTCACCCGATTTGGGTTTCCACCTAAAAATACTTTGTGCCTTTTGTGTGATTGTTATTTTGTGAAGATTGTTTATTATTTCAATTCCGCATTTTTTACGTTACGCTAATCTCACCCCCTCCAAGTAGGGAACCTACAGATCCATGTGTGAGGACCTCATTTTGTTGCGGCTTTAGGGGTTGCGGAGGCATGTGGACCTGCCGATCACGCCCCAATTACTCCTAGTTTTGCAAGTAGAGTGGCTTCCCTTAGTTAATTACAAACATAAATGTATATCTAGAATAAATGATAGATCCTAGGGTGTGTCATGAATCCTAGGAACAGAAACACTGGAACGAATGTCTTGAATGCCTGAATTGCAATCTTGGATGAGTAGATAGAATAATGATAATTGCCTGTAATTGGATAACAGCTTCCTGTGAAATGTAGAGTATTGTTGTTAGTAACTGCTACATGTAATTCCTATTGTTTAAAAACTAAATTCGAGCTGCTTGTATATAAATTGGAAAAGAAAGATTAAATGTTGGAACATGTGCTATATGCGAATAAAACTGAAATGATGAAACCTAGTATGGCTTGGCCTGAGAGACATGAGCCTGAACCCTACGAGGAATTAGGAGAAGAGCTCCTGGAAATAAATAGAATGGGATTGGAAAAGTGAATGTGAATGTGTGTTGTCTCTTGGGTACGTAGTACCAAGGGAAGCACATGTTACCTCTTAGTGTAGAGTGGAGCCAGTCGCCCTAGGGACCCATGGTTAGGTCTGGCCACTTTGTAATCACTTTTGGCCCTCGCGTACACCATACCGGGGAGAGCTACTAGTGTAGGGAGGGAGCTAGCCACCCCACGGGGCCCGAGGTTCAGCTAGTCGTCCTACACCAACTTGTTAGGCCCACTGGGCAAATCAGGGTAGTCAGGCAAGGGTGCGCGGACTGTGGAGGGGCAAGACCCCTGTTTAGTTACTATGGAGGGGTTGGACCCCTGTTACTGAGAGGGCTTTGCCCTATACTGGTTTTGTACTGTGCTTTGGGCGCACCTGCTAACGGAAACGACTGACCGCATGCCAGTGCGGGGTAGCTACCTGTGCATTTATTGGGGATGTCGTTGTCACCGTTACGTCTGTTAGTGACCTTGGGGTGGTTGAATGAGGGTAGAACCACCACAGGGGACTCTCCCGGCCAGGAGAGCACCACGTGCTACTTCTACTTTTTGGAAAAGACTGCAATCAAGATCGTTCCCACGAGGAACATTCGAGATCAAAAGAAAGACCTTATAAATAAACCAAGTGATGAAAGAAAGAAAAATTAGTTATATAAAGAAAGAAATTGAAAACAACAACTACCTATCTACCTTTACTATTTTTCTTAGCTAGCTGGTTGCCACTCTACTCATCGTTTCGCTGACGTGTCGTACTTACCACCTTTTTCAGGACCAGGTGTTGAGCAGCCAGAGCCCATGGCTGCAGAGGGTGCTAGGCCTAGTATAGCCCAGTAGTTGTACTTGTGTTGTACCCTTTTTCTGTAGTAGTGAGTATTTTGTTACACTTTTGTACTCTTTTATTGTAAACTTCATATTCTGTACCTATTTTATTTTCTCTATTGTTGTGGTGGTGTGTACTGTAGTAGTTCTTTTCTTTACTGCTATACTTTTGCTACTGTTAGTTGCTTGCATGGTGAATGTGGCTTATTTTACTGCTTTTTGGTTACTTTCTCATTGGACGACTGGGTCTTGGGATCGGTCGAGTCGATCCGATTCTCGTGTCCTGTAGGGATTCAGGAATCAGGTCATAACATTATTGATATGCATCACTCTCTATATACCAAAAATACTCTTTTATTAAAAACCTGTCAATTATATATACAAAATGAATTAATGAATCAAAGAATGAATGAGTTAATTATGCACAAAATAATCAATTAATGCTAATTACAATGCCTTAAATATATGTACAATCAAGTAGGCATCAAAAATAATTTAATTTACTCTATGTTAGTTGTATACAACTATCCTAATCAATGCCTAACTGTAAGTGCAAAAACACTAATAATATATACTATACTAAGTTATACTGATATATACTAACATCTATAGTAACGTATACTATATATACAATGACATTTATAAGTGTACTATAGCCTTATGAAACATATGTACAAATTATAAGGCAAAAAGATCTATTTATACTGACATATATACCTACAGTGATGGATAAAAATGTCACTAAAGCCTTAGAAAACCTCATATACACAAATAAGGCTTATATGTATACTACTCTATTAATATAGTAACTATATTGGTATTACATACATATATATTTTATACATATATACGTATACATATACCTATACACACACATTACATTCACACCTCACTTAACACGACACAGCTCAAATACATAGCACACAGAGAGGGCTCAACACTTTAGCTTTTTCTCAACTCATATGTTCCCTCATGCTCAAGCTCAACCCATGCCTCGCTTTACAAAAATTTGGGTTTTTAATGGGCAGACCGGTTCGGTTTGAGGGATATACAGCACCCAAATGGGTGGGACTAAACCGCTACTATGAACCGGTCCTAGTTTTTAATATGTATATTTTTGTGCATTTTGTGCACACATACTATGCACACACCAGGCTCCCAGCCACAAATCAATATCAATTCATATGCTCAGAGAGAAGAGATAGTGGTTATTTGGTATAAGTGCACCCGGCACATGATGATTGGTGAGGCATCAGATGAGATTCAATTTATGTGGCTATGGTGACTTGCCGAAGAATGAGGTGGTGCTATTTTAGTGCGTAGCTATGTGCACACAGCGTTTTGTCAGCCAAGATTTCGCCCTCAATTTGAGAGCCCTAATGTAATCCAATTTTTAATTAAAATATACCATTGCAAAGCCCTTACATAAGGCTACCTAATTATGTAATTAATTTATAAAAATAAATTAATTTATTTTATATAAATATTGCTTAAAGTTACTGATATGTACATGTTAATTTAGGGTTTAATTACTTAATTAATGTACAAATTAATAAATTAATGATGCAATTGACTATATAAATAGTTAATTTATATAATAAGGTATTTATTACACACTTTTAATTTATTTTCGAACATTTATTTTAATTTATGTACATTTATATACACATTTTTATTAGATATACACATATTTAATGTATAAATACTATAATACAGTATATATATATTACAAATATGTTAAAAATAATTAAAATAACAATATACAAGTTTACAATCTGAATTTCTTTAGTAATAACTTTATTTACTAATTTATTTTGCTTTAACTTATTAACTTAAATATTTAACTTAATAACTTGGTTAGTTATTGTAAATACATAAATAAATAAATATACATGTACCTTATAATATATAATAGTTACTTAAATACATATGTACAATAATAAATATGATTGTACATGTTTACTTATTTACTTATAATTACCCTAGTATATATACATAATAATTATGTCTTACCTTTCTTCAACGCCACTCACATCATCACTATATTCCTAATAAAATCCAATATTTATGTATGGATATAAAAATAGATATGAACGATGAAAATTTTCCCACTCTTCGTATAGTAAATGGGATTATTGTAGAATTTATGCAATCGAGGCTCAATTCAAAAACATTTGATCGACTCACCTTTAAAAAGTGACAACATATTTCTACTGCTAAGCATTTGATAGATACACTCTTGCATTAGCTTGCATGAGTCTTCGAATTAGCGAAAAATGTTTTCTCACATTTTCTAAAAGCATGGTTTGACCATCTGTGTCTCAATCTATGATTACAATTGAAATTTATGGGAGTGAGTCATACCATATATGAGAGAGAAATAATTTAATGAAGAGAGAAATGTTTGGCTGGTCACTTAAATCATGTTTGTGAAAGTTTAACGTAAATTATAAGAGGTTGGAACTTCCGATAATGGTAGAAAAGTTGAATTTAACTGCTGTCATCTTTAAGAGGGAGGTATCTGACAAGAAGATAAGTACACGTGACATATTCGACATATAAAAACTATAATTTCATAAAAAAAGATGTTATTTAAATTAATCTGTATCAATGCCTAAGTTAAGGAAAAAAACATGTTATGCACTTTATGATCTATACTAACGTTTATTATATATACACTAACATACATATATATGTCACTATCATAAATTTTTCTTGGCAGGCCCAATTGCTCATAGGATCAACGGCTTTTTCAGGTCGGATCGGTACCACTACTTAATTAGGTCTTAGTTTGTTAATTATATTTCTGCATAGTTACAGGTCAAATTAACCCCACATGAGTGTGCTTGCACAGGCACACCTGTGCAAATGCATACGTGCATGCATGCAGGCAATGTACCTATATGCTCATGTTCTCATTTCATCTTGCACCTTATGGCAAGCCAGATGATGTGAGACTATTCACTTCGAATTTTAGCGCGAGATTGCATGGTGATTAGGCCATCTTTAGGCCTCAAACTAGGTGCCTTGTTAATGCTTATTTTGAAATTAAATTATACCATCTTGAATCCTATACATAAGGCTACTTATTGCTATAATGTATTTACAATAGTTAACTATCATTACAACATATTCGATCTTTGCCTTTCAACCGACGCCAAAAAGCGACGGCGTAAATAGCGACATTGTTTCGTTTTCTCATCGGTTGTAAAGAAAATCCGACGTTGAATAATCACTCACCCAGCAGATGGATTCGATCTTTTGTCGCCATTTTATAATTGATGGCAATTATCTTTCTTGTCATTTATAAAATAAGCGACGAGATTTGTATGTCACTTTTTCCCACGTTAATGCATTGTTTTTTGAGATCTGTCATTGTTTAAATGACAATGCCATCACTTTGATAAGTGACGGTAAAAATATTTTTGTCGTCGCTTTCGTAAATAAGAGACGGCATATATCTTTTATGCAAGAGCACAGTTTCATATTTTTACTGTCGCTTTCTGTAATAAGCGATGGCAAATAGTCACCTTTGTTAAAAAAAATTACCTTTTAATGCTGTCGGTTATTGAAAAAATCAATGGCAAAGGTAGGGGTATGTTTTTTTAATTCTGAAAATTAGTATCCTTATGCAATCCTAAAAAAATAAATAAATTCTTACATTGGAAACTTCCATTCATAATGGAATCCACAACCAAAAATAGATAAATTCTTACACTGGTTGGATTTAAATAAATTCTCACATTGGAAACTTCCATACATAATGGAATCCACAACCAAAAATAGATAAATTCTTACACTGGTTGGATTCTTTGCCATCTCTCTTATCAACCCAAATGCAGCCTTCTCACTGCCTAAAAAGGGGAGCAGTTGAAACAGGCCCTACCAGGAAATAGTGAGCAGTTGGAACGTAGAACAACCCACTCAAGCCTACAGAATAACCTCACTCAAATGGTCAATCCTGGTTATGATCATATTCCTAATCCTAGGAGTTGGAGGACCAAACTTATTAATTGAGCACATACCTCTCAACACTTCATAAAGATGTCTACTACAATTTTTTTTTACCAACCACTCTTTTATGAATTATTTTGTCTAGATAATACGTTTTGAAAATTTATTCCACACATAGGTTTACATTAACAACATGTGAATATGTAATGATGCAAAAAATCCAACAAACAACCTACATCAAATAGAAATAGCAATAGTACGCCATTGATGGCAGTGCCATCATCCTTTATAACTCACCTAATTTAGCTAAGTCCTAAGGTAAATTGACCTAAATAATACATAAAAAGGGTACAATATCGTATGGTGGAAGATTCATCAGAATAAACCCAAAAGACCGCAAAGCAGGTCAGAATAATCAATTTAGGGCTTCTTTTGAAATTATGCTATTAAAGAGAACAATTAGACCCTATGTTTGATTTGACCTAGTTTGATATGAATCCGTCCCCTTCTGACTCTAGGTTCGGGGGAAACTATAAACCTATTTATCCTAGTTGTGGCTCCTCTAAACCCCATTATCCTGATTTTTTCGGAGCTCCTCAACCCTGTAAGGAACTCCACGCCATCCAGAACAATCCTTATTCCAATTCCTATAATCCTGGATGGCGTAATCATCCTAACTTCTCTTAGTCGGGGAATTCCTTTCCTTAAAATCCTAGACCTCAATATCCACCCCAACCACATAATTTGCACTCATATCAACCTGCTCAACCTAGGCTCAATCCGAATTTTCAACATGGGCTTAGTAAAGATGATCAAATGAGCATGATTCTTCAGACCCTAGCTGATATGTAGAAGACTAATGCTGCTATGCAGAGGCAGCATACCGTGGATATGGCAGATATCCACAACCAATTTGCGCAAATGGCTGGGACTCGCCAGCCAGGTGCATTACCTTCGCAACCTCTGCCAAACCCTAACAACATGCTGAATCAGAGGTATGTTGTGAACCCAAAGCAGGGCCAAATTCATTATGTGCAACCAGGCCTTTCTGCACCTATATATCAAGATGGGTCAGAAGCATCAACTTCTGTACCTAACTCATCTCAGGAGTAGCAGCCACCTATCCTACCCACTCCTCCATATCCTGCGAGATTACATTCTGTCACAACCCGCAGTGGTAAGTGTACTAGGGATCCTAAGCCTAAGAGATACATTAAACCTAAACTTAGTACATCTTAATTTGGAGTGATTATTAAGGATAACTCTGGCACTACAGAACCCACTCCAAAGGAGCCTAAGACCATACCTTTTCCTGAGGCCTTGACCAAAGGAATAACAGTAGGAAACCACCTTAAGTTGATGAGGACTTGATCAAGCTCTTTGAGCAAGTCCAGATTAGCATTCCCTTGATGGATGCTATATGTCATGTATCGGCTTACACGCGATTTTTGAAGGACGTATGTACTCCTAAGTGAAAGTCAAAGAATTCTGATGGAAGTCCTATTTTGCTATCAGAGAAGGTTAGCTCCATTATCTTGAGAAAGCTTACACAGAAATTGAAAGACCCTGGCACCCTTCTGATCTCCTGCAAAATCGAGGATTTAGAATTTATCTGAGCTCTTTTAGATTTAGGTGCATCCATTAACCTCATTCCCACATCCCTCCTAAAATATTTTGAGGATTCTGAACTAAAATCCACAGAAGTGACCTTGCAGTTAGCTGATCGATCTATTAAGTGACCTTGCATTGAAGCAGACCAGATCATCCAGAGGTGTATTCCTGACATAGAGGTAAATGATATTATCTCATTTTGTCATGACCAGGCCTGCGGTGGCCATTTTTCTAGACAAAAAATCGTAGCCAAAATTGTCCAAAGTAGCTTCTATTGGTTGACTTTATTTAAAGACTCACACAAATATTGTAGGGCATGTGCTCATTGCCAAACCTTAGGCAACATGGGCCATTGCAATATGATGCCCTTAAATCCGATCATTGTGTGTGAAATTTTTGATATTTAGGAGATTGATTTTATGGGCCCATTTCCAAATTTGAACAACTTTGAATATATTCTTCTTGCTGTGGACTATGTATCCAAATGGATTAAAGTTGTTCCAACCCGAACCAATAATCATAAGGTCGTTATCTGATTTATTCGCGATAACATTTTCTCCCGATTCGATGTACCTAAAGCAATTATCTCTAATGGTGGGACCCATTTCATGAATGTGCAGTTCCAGTCCGTACTTAGAAAATACATGGTGTCTCTCCACATTTCTATGTCGTATCATCTGCAAACAAATGGACTTGCCGAGTTGTCAAACTGGGAAATCAAAAAAGATTCTGCAGGTCACTATTCGACCTGATAGAAAGGATTGGTCAATCCAGCCTCCTAAAGCATTATGGGCTTATAGGACCGCCCATAAAACTCAATTAGGAATGTCTCCCTTTAGAACTATTTACAGGAAGGCATGTCACCTTCTTGTAGAAATGGAGCATAAAGCCTATTGGGCAGTACGAAAATGCAATTTGGACCTCGGAAAGGCTGGTATTCACCATCGCTTGCAAATAAGCAAGCTCGATTCATTACTCAATGATGCGTATGAGAAATCGCAAATGTACCAGGATCGAATTAAAGCTTTGCATGATAAGCACATTTCACGTAAATCATTTAGTCCTTGTCAGAAGGTACTCCTATTTGATGGCCATCTTAAACTGTTCCCGGGCAAGCTCAGATCTGAATGGACCAAACCATTTCTAGTTAGAAGGATTTTTGGTAACAAAGATGTGGAAATCTCACCTCCTGATCTTGACTCTATACCATTTGTTGTTAATGGCCAACGTCTCAAACCTTTTCTTGAACTTCATGATTTGATTCTGGTCGGGGAGTCTCTTGACCTCCATTCCACTTGAGCCGCATTGTGCCCAGCTAATGGCAGTAAACTTAGCACTTAATGGAAGGAAACCCGTCATTCTTTGAAAAATCCTAGCACCTTTCGTAATCTATCTGAAATTCATTCTTACGGCACTTTAGGGTTCCTAATTTACGAACTAATCAATTCTAAACTTATGAACTAAAAACTAAATATGAACCAAGCCTGTTTGCAATGAGGGCATTACAACACTTAAGCATAGGGGGATTAAAGTACTAATATCTAAAAACTATTTCTGAAAGGTTCTTACAAAAACTATATACATACAAAAGAGAGAGAAAGAGAGAGGGAGAGAAAGAAGAGTGAGCACAAAGGAACTAAAAGAGAGCATAGTTTTTAAGCATTTCTCTGAGTTGATTTATTTAATAATCTAGACATTTAGAGTTTGAAATACTAAATTATATGTAGCGCCAATTGAGTTGAGCCACCAAAAATAAAATCCTTTCAAGTCAAACATCTTCTACCTATACCTAAGAGTCGGGGTTGAACCACAGATCACCTGCTAACCTTGAGGGAAGAAAGTTTTTGCCTATCCTGATACATTTGTACTAAGGGATAAAAACAAACTTAAAATGAATATTGAGAAATGACAAGGAGGAGGAGAATAAAATCTTTGGAGCCAAATAACAAAAACACCCTTACACTAAAACTCTGTGCGGAACTCTAGAATTTGCTAAGGGACTAGCAAATGATAGGCATGGGGGTATGATGGCAGTGCCATCATCCTCTATAACTCACCTAATTTAGCTAAGTCCTAAGGTAAATTAACCTAAATAATACATAAAAAGGGTACAATATCGTATGGAGGAAGATTTCTCAGAATAAACCCAAAAGACCGCAAAGCAGGTTAAAATAATCAATTTGGGGTTTCTTTTGAAATTATGCTTTTAAAGAGAATAATTAAACCCTATGTTTGATCTGATCTAGTTTGATAGAATTCTGATGAAAATATTACAAATTAAATCTTCTAAAAATTATAGATAAATATTCCACAAGGTTTAATTTGATCAAATAAGACAAAGGAGCCAATTAAACCTAAAACGGTGACCTAAGTGAATGATTAATGTCAAATGAGTTTCAATAAAAGATTTACCAACCAAACAATTTCAAAACTCAAAATTGACATGACCACCAAATTCCCTAGATCTTAAGTAAGCTCCCATAAAAAGTTGGACCTGATTTGACAATATTCTTACCTACTTTGCATTTAGGTCCCTAAATTCCTAAAAATGTTTGCATGAAGGTCCAATTTCATTACTCTTAGGTCCCTCACTTCTTGCAAACTGGTCCTTAGTGTCATCTTCCTCCTTCAGCAGCCAGGGGACCATTAACCGAGCTGTTCGACGACTTTTCAACGCCATTTGCGGTCGCTTCGAGAATCGGCTGAGCTCGACCTCTGAGGCGAAATTGTTCATCGTTTTGCTCCACATCAATCGGTATACGTCTCGCCGACTGCCGTCATTGTAACAACCCGCGTTCTCTGGTCAAAAACAAACATGGAGATGCAAGTTGTTGCATGGACTTCTCGCTACCTCCTGCAACTACTTCACGCATGACCGAGGCTCTATAAAGACTCACGGTGCTCCTTCGAGTCAAGTAGTCTAGAATGCGAGCATAATCATAGTCTTCTCCCCTTCCTCTGTGTACTACCATTGCCAGACCTTGAGGTCTTCCTTCCCCCTTCTCTCCACTGCATCTCACCATCAAACTACGTCGCAGCCACCTTTGCCATTCACTCGTCGAGCTTCTCAACCCAGTAACCAATTCTCTACCTCCTTCGTCGACCTCAATTCCTTCTCTGATTCATCGTTGGTAGCCTGCCACCGCCACCGGTCTCTGCCTCTCCTTCCCTTAGGGCTTTTCTTCTTCTTCTTCTCCTCTACCTTCTCATCTCTTCAATTTCTTCTTTCAACCATGTTTGCACCATCACCGACCACCACCACTTGGAGCTTCGACGAGCTTCACCACCACACCCGCAAACACATCTGGCTACCCAATAGATCTAGGGCTTTGCTTTGAGGCTTCACTCTGAAGCTTTTGCTTCTGATGCAAGGTCGAAAGGCCTCGTATTCTGTGCACAGGTACTCGCCGGAGTAGCTCCTTCATCTTTGCCTCCGGCAGTAGTTCCTGGCCATCTCCAGCAAAGCGTAACATGCCATCCAGATCCCTAATCAGAGAAGAAACTGTCAAATTGAAAGCGTAACACTAGCAGTATCTAATCCCTAGGTGAATTAGGAAGATCCAGCTACTGGTGCACACGAATCGAAGATGAGCATCTCATCTTCCAACAGACACGAGGAAGCAAAGGGACTTTAGTCCCACATCGTGCAGGACAAAGAGAAGCACAACATTTATTACATAAAAGCTCACAAAGCTTATCACCTCAGAACTCACGAGGTGAGGTCCTCTCTGCACGCACACACGCAGGCGCTTACACACGCACCCTCACCCGCGAACACGCTCGTGGTCTAGGCTGAGGATCCGATTACCCGGGTTCAGCTAGGTTTGAAAGAGATATTGAAGGAGGGGGAGGGGGGTTTTACAGCATGGAATAGTACCCTATACACCCTCGTCTTCAATACTTAAGGCGTATGTGCCTGTTCTTTGTTGTCTAATGGTAAAGTGCTTAGTTAACCTTTGATAATTGATAGTTGTGCTGAACCTAGTGAACCTGGTGGTTTAAACCACCACTTTTACTCTATTTTTTTATCTTTCTCTACCTAAGGAAGCACTTTATTCACTTAGCATATATTACCTTTTGATAGTGATAAATAATGCCAATAATTGCTCCTAGAGACGACCTTGGATTTCTTTTTATTCGAGTTATAAATTTAAATGCTTAATTTGATTTGATCACTATACTATGACACGATAATTTTATAATACGATCAAAATGAGTTAGTAGCCATGTTGCAGGCAATGGGATTAGTGGGATGTTTGCCAATCCAAAAATGTTGTCACAAGTACTCCCTCCTAAATTAGTCTAGAGGGTCAGCTTGGACAAGTATTGAATGAGCCCAATTTGATGGATAGGACCACTCGGTTTCTAGCCAATGTAAGTCTCACAAGTTCATTTTACTCAATTTCTACATAATATCACCAAGATAGTTACACCAACGGTCACTTTCAACTGAAGTTATTGATGTGCTCATATCTAATTGGCTTAAAATGCCTATTTATGCATGTTCCTAGGTCTATAGTAGAATTCATCATTATAAATATTATATAGCATACATCATTATGCATTTACGTTAGATTATACAAATTATAGGTTAATTTTTCCTTTTTATGGTCAGGGGACATGACAATATCATTTTAGGGCCTTAAATTGAAGATCTAACCGTACAAATCTGATCAAGATGACAATTGGAGTTCAATGACTGTAAGATCACCCCGATCAAACCTCCATAGCAACAAATGCAGTTTGAGAAAGATAAGAGGTCAATGGCCAAGGTGGTGTAAATCCGTACCTCAGACGACAAATCCAACCGCACGAATGGGTTCGAATCGATGATCCTGACCTGCACCTGTGAATTCTTGATTTCTTCTTTTGTATAGTGTGCCTAGCTGAAGGCACTAAATTCAGCATATATAGGTCTATTTTCATCTCAGAGCCAACTAGGTAATCATGAAATTCAAGTGCTTTCTTCTCTACTTTGCTCTTTTTCATGTCTTTTTAATACAATGAGGACATTGCATTAGATAGACATGGGGGGATGGATATTCATCTTTGAATCATCTTATTAGCTCCATAGATTCTTTTCTCTTTATTTTTGAAAAAAAAATTGAATTAGGAAAAGAGAACTTGGGCTTTAGAAGTTTTTCAACTTTAGGGAATGATATGATAGGACCTGAACAGTTAGACCCTTTAGGTCTTCGAGCTTAATCAACCCGGGTATCCACTAAAATGTGGATTTGTTTCTTAAGTCCTCACCATTCGTAAATTTATTTCAAATTGGTTAATAAGTTGGGGTGATAAGTACACGACTTATCAACTTGCCCTCTAATTTGAGGGGATTTTAAGCCTAAGCATCTACACACTCTTTACACTGACTCACTGTTTGGTGATTTTAACGGAAATTGGGTAGCTAATGAACCTTATATGGTGGTATGGCTGGCAATTTGTCAGTGGTAACAACTCATCGGTTGGTTGTCCAAAGCCTAGCCACACGACCATTCTCTTTTTACTACCTTTAGGTAAATCTTGGATCAGGGAAGCCACCTACTTAGAAAAAAAGAAAAAAATAGAAAAATATCCAAAAAGAAAAGAAAAGAAATAGAAAAGAAGAAAAGAAAAAAAGAAATAAGCCACACTTCACTGCATGAGTATGGCTGACAAGTTATCGGTGATAACAGCTCATCGGTTAGTTGTCAAAAACCTAGCTCATAAAAAAATGCATGTTTAATTCCAAACACTTAGGAAGAAGCGGGGAAGTAGAATAAACCGGGGAGATATACACTGGGTACACCCTTGTGTTGACCCCATAAAAATAAAAAGTAGGAAAAAAGCTACCGGTCATATAGATACACCCTTAGGAATAATTCCTTTCAAGGTAACTTAGAGGCGTAGAAACCCGAGGTCTGTTCTAATCACCGATCAGTAAGTCTATCACATTCACATAAAAGGATGCTTAGTACTTAGAGTTCTTTTTGAGTCTTGGGTCGGTTGGGTTGTCGTAGAAAGTTGCCTCAAAACCTTAAACTCAAAAATCCAAAAAAAATTAGAAAAGAAGAAAAAGAAAAAAAGATCCTTTTGCTTTTGAATAAGGCGAGGGCTTGGGTGGTCTACATTTTGGCAGATACCCAGGTGCTGTTGAGTTTTTGTAGTTTAGGTTCTCAGTAGAAATTTCCTAGTGTTGAAAAATAACTTTTGCCCAAGAAATTTTATCCTAATTCTTTTATAAATAGCATGTAGTTTTGCTATGGAATGGCAAAGGATCAGCATGGGGCTGTGATGTGCACACATCTAATTGGCCTAAAATGACTATTTATGCATGTTCCTAGGTCTATAGAAGCATTCATCATTATAAATATTACATAGCATACATTATTATGCATTTAGGATAGATTGTACAAATTATAGGTTAATTTCCCTTTTTATGGTCAGGGGATAGGACAATATCATTTCGGGGCCTTAGATTGAAGATCTAACCATACGAATCTGATCAGGACAACGAACGGAGTTAAATGACTCTGAGATCGCCCCAATCGGACCTTCGTAGCATCAGATGCAGTCCGAAAAAGATCAGAGGTCAAGGGCCAAGGTGGTGTAAATCTATAGCTCAGACGACAAATCCAACTACATGAATGGGTTTGGATCGATGATCACAGTCCAACGGTGTGAAAATAGGTCCAATCCGACATCTGTGGCACCACTTACAAGCAAGAGAAGATGGACGGTCTAGATGGTGCCATGTGGCACCATCTAGACTCTCCAAATCGGCCACTGTCTTCTAAAACAGCTCCCACCATCTTTAATCTCAGTTGTTGGATCTCAATCCAAGGGCTGAGACAAAGATCTGATGCTGATCCACACTCCCAATCTGATGTGGATGCACGAAGCGTATGGATGTGAAGAGATCGGATGGCTGAGATCGCGTAGACGTGATGGGCGCGTGAAACGGCTAAAGGTGAAGAATGGGCGATGTGGCACACTCTGAGCACTTAGATCCTGATCTCAAGGCAAAGATGAAGTGTGCGACTACAGCATCGTGCGCCTGTAGTGACGCTCATAAATGTCACTAATATTAATGTACAAGCTTGTAAAAGGACCTTCTTTCCCCCATGACTACACCTATGAAAGGCCTACCCCTATCACTCATTTGATCATCCCTTCCTCTCTACTCTCACCCCTTCCAAAGCTCTACGAGCTTGTCCCAAACCCAGGATGCTTCGTTAGAGTCTTAAATATAATTTTTCCACCTTATCCCATTTGTGGAGCATCCCACGGTTGTCCTCTCACCGCCATTTGGGAAGCAGATCCCCCTGCAACGTTGCCCTGCTCCTCCTTCCTCTATCTTCATTCTCCCTCATCCAGCATCTCACCACCCTCGTCTGGATGCTCCGTCAACACGGCTCGTCCTCCAAGCAGCCATTGAGGAGGATAACTTTTCATCACCTTATCTTTTATCTCTTTCTAGTATAGATTTCCTACTTTCTAGTGTAGAAATTAGATGTAATGAACTTGATTTCGTGGTTATGAAATATTTGTTTATTCTCTCCCTATTTTCTCTTTATTTGTATTATTCTTTTCCTCTCTTCTATTAATTATTCTTTAAGTAGATAGCTAGCATAGATTTAATTCGACTAGCTAATCTACTTCATAACAATAATTATAAATGTAATTTTTGATCAAGCGTTCGTCTCCCAGTGTTTGACCTAGGATTCACCTGAGTTTTAGTTAAATTATCTGTTTGATGGATTTTTTACGCAAGTACAACGACAGGATTTTCAAACTCAAATCTCTTAGCGTACAAATCCTATTTCAACAGTTATCTATTTGGAAATATTACTTACGGCTGCCTCATTACGTAAAATATTGGTGAAAACCAAGTTGGCATTAATGAGAATAAATAAAAAAACATCTACCTGATCTTGAAAGAGCAGAGAACAATTTTAAGCACTAATGCTATTATAAGCCAACAAAAAGTGCAAGAAGATTGGGATTACAAACCAAATCTAGGTCCACCACTTAACAAGTATGGCAAGCAATATACTTCAACCTTTTCCAACTTCAACACATATCTATCAAGAGGCATGGTAAATATAAGCAACACGTAGACCACTGACTTTGAACATGTGGACACGAATTAAAATATTAATCCTAATTCTAGGAACATCATAATAAAATTTCAGACATGTACTTTAGTTTACAAACCTAAAACCAAAAAACAAATAATTTCATAATCTTGTAGAGCAGGCTAAAAATTAAATTCAGGATAATTGAAAATGTCTTTATTATGAAGCATAAAATTTGGACAACCAATGTAGCGTACAACAACCAGAAACACTATCAAAAAAACTTAAGGATTCACAATTTGTGACAAACAACCTCTATAAATATAGCCAATAAATAAATAAATATTCACTTATTCTTCCTGAACACACTTAATGAAACCCTCTTAAACATATTTATCCATATAACCACGCTCTTTATGAGAATCCCCTGAAAAGTATTATATTCAGATTTTTTGAACCCATTGTCTACTCAATAGTATGAGAGAGGACTATCTACTTCCTCACTCTACTAATTTATATCAATCCTAACAATCCAAAGCAATTCATTAAATTCACGCCCCATTAATGCTTCGACAATTAAGGAGAAGATTAACGGGTGTAACAACACTTGGGTCCTAGTTACTAAGTTAGTTAGGGCTATAAAAGTCCATGAAAAAGGGTACAAGAAGGAAAACACATAAAATTAGGGGGCTGGAATCTGCTGAAAATCTGGCAGAGTTTTCCTTGTTTCCTCAATATTTTCCAAAATTCTGTACCTGAATTGAAGACCATAACAGAAGAAAATTTTTATATAAACACTTCTATACTCACAACAATATCTGACATAGAATTTTGCTGACTCCATGAAATTCCCAGTCCTCATTTACCTAGGAATGCACAATGGATAGTATTAAGTGAAATAATGACAGATTCTAGATTATTGGCTTATGCTTTAATTTTGTTTTTCCCAAAAAGACATAGTAATGAAAAAGATAAACTAGAAAAAAAAAACTATGGTAACATTCTTAGCCTTACCTCATTCTCATCATAGGAAACAAATCTCGAACTACAGAAATAAGGTACTTGCACAGTCATCAATTGAATAAATTCGCAGATGTGTAGATTAACTAGGTTCCCTATTTATGGCAAGCAATCAAGTCCAAACAAACATCAACTAAATCCTCAATAAAAAAAATGAATATTTTAGCCCAAGTAGGAGGATGTTTGACCCATGCTTGGTATTTCCACTATGACCCTGGCCATGATAGTGGAGGATCTTGAGCTATGCAAGTGGTTTCTCTTCTTACAGTCTGGAGCCTCAGGAAGAATCAACATATTCTGCATGATTGGCATACAAGAAGCTCACATTACATATTGATGTAAACACATTTACACTACTTAAAATGTCTATTTATGCATGTTCTTAAGCATAGGATTGCATTTCATGACATAAATATTGCATTACATGCATCATCTTGCATTTAGAGTAGTTTGAATAAAATGGAGGTTAATTATCTCCTTTTATGTGCTTGGACAGGGCAAATATTTTATCGGGGCCTCGGATCAAAGATCCAACCGTATGGATGTGATCAGGGCGACGATTGGAGTTCAACGACTCCAAGATCGCCCTAATCAGGTATCCGTAGCATCAGATAGAGACCGGGGAACCCTAGAAGATCAAGGGTCAGGATGGTGTAAATCCACACTTCAGATGATAAATCTGACCGCACGGATGAATTCGGATCGACGATCGCAGCCCAAGGAGACAAAAATCGAGTCAATCCGACATCCGTGGCACCATCTACAACTTCCAGAAGATGGACGGCCAAGATGGCGCCATGTGGCGCCATCTCAGCCGCCCAATCGGCCGCATGCGTCTTGTGAAGACCGCGCACCGTCTCCTCTCTGCTGTTGGATCTCGATCCAACGGCTGCGGTCGCTCGCGCTTAAAAGCGTCCGCGCGACCATTTCGTCCGCGTAGCGCAGCGGCGACGTAGCCGCGGGCGAAGCGGAGGTCGCGGGTTCGAGCCGCGGTGAGGGGGTGGAAGGCGCGGGCGAGCGGGCGCGGACGAGCGTCAGATGAAGATCCAACGGCTGCGCGCGCTCAATCAGGACGACGCGCGATTGGACGCCGGGCGTAACGCACGATCGCACGCGGGCGGGTGCGCTACGCAGCGGGCGCGGACGCGATCTAAGCCGTCCGATCTCCCGATCGGACGGCTGAGACGACGCGGACGTGCGTAGGCGTTACGCGCGCGGGCAGCCGAGCGGGCGCGCGTGGGCGCGGCGGCGATGGCGACGTCGGGGCTTTAGCGACGGTTTTATCCGTCACTAAAGACCCCTTATTTATTATTTTGAGGATGTAATGTCCATTTTGCCCCCACTCCTTGCAACTATAAAAGGAGACCCCCTCCATACGAAATTTTCATCCCTTCCTTCTCCTCTCTACCTCTCCAAAGCTCAAGAGAAGCTTGTCCCACACCCGAGATGCTTCTCGCGAGATAAAGTCCAAATTTTCGTCTCCCTTCGGAAGTGGATCCCGCGACGACGACGGCGTGCTGCTCCGTTCCCGTTCTTCTGCTTCGTCCTCCTTCGTCCCGCTTCATTCTCCTTCGTCCAGGCGTCGTCCCGTCCGGCTCGTCCTCCAAGCGACTGTCGAGGAGGATTCTCTCTCCCTATTCTTTTTACTGCTTTCTAGTATAGATTTACTGCTTTCTAGAGTAGTCTATTCGTCCTCCGAGCGATCGTCGAGGAGGACATTTCTCCCTCCATTCTTTTAATGCTTTCTAGAGTAATTGTTTTATGTTTTCTAGTTGTAACGAAAGAACTCTTTTATGATAAATTCCTTGTCTATTCTACATCTCATTTTGATTTCCAT
Organism: Thalassia testudinum; assembly: GCA_037157565.1. Lineage (NCBI taxonomy): Eukaryota > Viridiplantae > Streptophyta > Magnoliopsida > Alismatales > Hydrocharitaceae > Thalassia > Thalassia testudinum. Next base: position 19,431,799 of record JAZHRO010000065.1, on the reverse strand, counting down.
GTATAGTATTCTTTCTCTCTCTCTTACTCCCTCTCTCTCTTTTATTTGTTGTAGATACTTAGATAGTTTAAATTGAATTTCTTCGTGACAAAATAAAAAGAAACGCGAAGTTTTTAAATCAAACGTCCGCCTCCCTGTGTTCGACCCGGAATTTTAATTTCGGTATAAATTTTATTTGTTGAACACGAATTCTTCGCTTTCGAACTACAACGACAGGTTTTCCAAAACCAATCTCGTTAGCGTAGGTTCGTAAATCGTTCAACATTTTGGCGCCATTGCCAGGGAGGCAACGCTCTTTGATTTCTCTTCGCATTTTGTAACTTACAAATCATTTACCTCACTTTTTTTTCCTTTCTTATTGTAATTGTAGGTACTCTTTTGAGACAGGCAAAAGCGGTAGATCGGAGTAAAGTGCTGTGGAAGGTTTTGTAAGTTATCCCCCACCTCCCACCCATTAGATTTTATTTCGTCACATAATAATTCAAACATCAATCAACCTAGGTGTTCTTATAAACTCTAAGGTTAGATTGTTTGTTGTTTGACATCCATACTCACTCCAACCCCCACATTAAAAAAAGAAAAAAATAAAAAAAATCTCACAGAGGTACACAACCTCATCTGATTTTCTAACTCAACCGGTAAACCAATCTTAGGAGCCGGTACACACATCCAAACACATAATCGAGTAGAAATCAGATTGGGTAATCATTTGTGTGCCTAATTAGGTGGTGCATCAGGCCAGTTGTTTGAGTTGTTTGGGCCGCACCACTTCAAATAAAATCAACTCATCAAGTAGCTGCCAATTAGGTTCAACTCTTAGGGATCTACCAGGCACTCCACATTCTTTTTAAACTTTAAAGGAAAATATCTTCACCTGTGCTTGCAAAACCTGGTGTGCTAATGAAACTTGATTGAAAACACCTAAAGTTGAATCCTAAAAGCTACTAAGCAAGATTTGAATCTTAAAATTCACCACATCAAAAACAATCTTGCTTGAAAATCACTGGTTGTGCACTCACACACAAATCAATCAATTATTAAGGACACAACCCATTTAAAGGGCCCATCACATTCCAAAGCACATTCAAACCTAGCCCTAAATAAAACAAAGTAGACGTTGGCCTTAAGGATTGGACTCGCTCTTCAGAATCCAGAACGAGATTATTTTCGATTAGTCTGTTTCTACTGTTCAATCTGATGTCTAGCTAGGGGAGCAGAGTCAAACGATCGCGGCTGGGGGGTACACTAGGAACCGGAGGCGTAAGCCGAAGGAAGAACCTTCTCCCCAGTCCCTCCTTCTAACTGGTTGGATTGAACAGACGGAAGTAGATCAAATCGTTCCTTTATCTCAAGACGGGTTTTGAGAGTCTGTAGGTCTTTAGGCTAACATATTTAAGGACAGGTTTGATTGTTTGTATTGCAGGGCACCTTTCTTCCTCCCGTGTATCATGAATCCTTCCACATATTTCACGCATTCCCGCTCTTTCCCTCCTGTTGTAAATTATCCTCAATATGACGATTATCCCAACTCGTATTGTAATCGACCATCGGTTAGTTGGGATAATTTGGATTGGGGATACAATTCCAGACCTCCGTGTTTAGGGTCTAACCCTGAACACTTTGATTCTGATTTCTATCCTTCTCAGAGCTACATCGATTATAGATCGTTCTCCTTTCATGAACAACCTAATACGATCTACAATCAAGAAGGATACACCGATCCTTACCCATCCTCTGATTTCACTGCCTTTAGGTCATCACCATCCTTTGAACATTCTGAAATGACCTATTTTCAGGAAGGGTATAACAAATCTCAATTCGTTAATTCCTCTGCTTTGATGTCAAACCCGCCCAATCCTGAACCAACTCATTTGGTTCAGGTTAATCAGGTTCAAGATAAGGTTCTGGCTAACTTGAGAAATATCATACAATCTTTAGAAGTTCAGCCAATACCTTGCATTGAGAGATTGGAGCCCTTGATTGAAATGATTGATGATTTAAACAAGTCTTTATTGGATTGGCTCCAGGACGTTAATGATAAGAACCTGGGTGAGTTTCTACTCGGGAAATTAGCGAAATTGAGGATGAGATTCGTGGTTGCTTTGATTCAATCTTGGGATGATTCCCAGGATGAACCCTCTTCAGGAAAGCCAATGACAGAACCCGCTCAGGCACCTGTTGGGGGGAACATGTGTTACGAGGCTGACCAGATTGAATTAAAGCAACCAAATAAGGATGATCTGATTTCTTCACCTGAGATCCCTGAGCCGGGTTACGAGAAAACGTATGTCTCCTGGGAACACAAAGTGACAACTGATTTTGGGACATACATTGATACGGATCCTGATTTCTTTGATGGTGAAGATTCAAGTTGCGAAGTCTCACACGAGTTTTCAGATCACGATTTTTGTGAGACGATTGGGCCTGAGGAATTTGATAGATCATTTGATAGCCCAATAACTGAGGAAACTGATCTTATTAGGGCACACGATACAGATCCAGAATCGCATTTTCTGGAGGAATCAATTCAATGCCCTGATTATCAGTTACACCCTGTTGAGCTTATTGATGATTCTAATTTTGAGATAATTAGACCCAAGTCAATTTTGATTTTGCCACATCATCTAGACTTGGAGATTTCAGACGGGGTGATGAATATACAAGAGGTCATGGAATTTGATATGCCGAATGAGGAGGATAGGAGCTGGGAAATTCTGATTTGGGAAGTCAATTTTGGAGGAAATGGAAGATTGAGTCGAAGGGTTCCTTTTAAGCTGAAACCATCAAATCAGAACCCTTACGACATTTGTTTCGAGGATGTCAAACTCAAGCACACATTTAACGATTATCCTTTTGAGCTTCAATTCTCTGTAACCCGACATTTTGGCCTTGGGTTGCATCCTCACAAATCGCAGGCCCGACCCCGCTTGCATTCTGATTTTAGGTTTTGGGTAATTTTTATCCAGAACCTAAGATATTCTCGATTATGGGGGATGGGTCTGCACCACAATCTGGTCCACATCTGTGGACCTCTGTTGACAGGTCGGAGGATTCTTCTGTTTATTCTAATTTTGACCTGCACTTCTGAATTCTTCATTTCTTTTCTTTGTATAGTGTGCCTAGCTGAAGGCACTAAACTCAGCACATATACAGTTCTGTTTCATTTTCATCTCGGAGCGGACCCGATATCCACGCAATTCAGGTGCTTTCTACGCTTTTCCACTCTATTTTATGTCTTTTTAATACAATGAGGACATTGCATTAGATAGGCATGGGGGGGTGGATATTTATCTTTGAATTCATTCGTCAGCTCCGTAGATTTGTTTTATAAAAAAAAAAAAAAAATCAAAATTAGGAAAGAGAATTTGGGTTTAAGAAAATTTTCGATCTTAAGAAATACTATATTATGATCTGAACACAAAGACCCCTCAGGTCTTTGGACTTAATTAGCCTGCGTATCCACTAAAATGTGGATTTGTCTTTGAGTCCTCGCCATCTTAATTCTATTATAATTGGAATAAATAAGTTTGGGTGATAAGTACACGACTTATCAACCCGCCCTCTGATTTGAGGGAATTTCGAGTCTTAAGCATCTACACACTTTCTTTGCACTGACTCGTTGTTCGGCGATTTTTACGGAAATTGGGTAGCTAATGAACCTTCTAGGGTGATATGGCTGGCAAGTTATCGTGGGTAACAGCCCATAGGTAGGTTGTCCAGAGCCCAGTCACTAGACCTTTCTCTTTTTGCTGCCTTTAGGTAAATCTTAGACCAGGGAAGCCACCTACTTAAAAAAAAAAAAAAAAAGATCAAAAAGGAGAAAAGAACAAAAAGAAATAAGCCACACTTCGCCGCACGAGTATGGCTGGCAAGTTGTCGGTGGTAACAGCTCATCGACCGGTTGTCCAGAACCCAGCTCAGAAAATGCACTAAAAATTTCCAAAACACTTAGGAAGAAGCGGAGAAGTAGAATAAACCGGGGAGATATACACTGGATTCACCCTTGTGTTGACCCCGTTAAAAAATAAAAGTAGGGAGAAAGCTACCGGTTGTAAAGATACACCTTCAGGCAGAATTCTTTTTGAGGTCACCTAGAGGCGTAGAAATCTGAAGTCTGTTCTAATTGCCGGTCAACGAGTCTATCACAATCACAATAAGATGCTTAAAACTTAGGATTCTCATCAAATCTTGGGTGAGTTGAATGGTCGTAGAAAGCCACTCTTGAACCCTAAAATTTGAAAATCCAAAAAAAAAAAATAGAAAACAGTAAAAAGAGAAAAAGAAATTTTTCTTTGAATAAGGCGAGGCTTGAGGCGGTCTGCATTTTGGTTGATACCCGGGCACTGTTGTGTCTTTGAAAGTTCAGTTCCTAAGTAGACAATTTCTTAATGATTGAAAGTGACTCAGGTACAAATAATCTAACCTAATTCTTTTATAAATAGCATATAGTTTTTGCTAGGGACTAGCAAAAGATAGGCATGGGGGTATGATGTAAACATATTTACACTACTTAAAATGTCTATTTATGCATGTTCTTAAGCATAGGATTGCATTTCATGACATAAATATTGCATTACATGCATCATCTTGCATTTAGAGTAGTTTGAATAAAATGGAGGTTAATTGTCTCCTTTTATGTGCTTGGACAGGGCAAATATTTTATCGGAGCCTCGGATCAAAGATCCAACCGTATGGATGTGATCAGGGCGACGATTGGAGTTCAACGACTCCAAGATCGCCCTAATCAGGCATCCGTAGCATCAGATAGAGATCGGGGAACCCTAGAAGATCAAGGGTCAGGATGGTGTAAATCCACACTTCAGATGATAAATCCGACCGCACGGATGAATTCGGATCGACGATCGCAGCCCAAGGACACAAAAATCGAGTCAATCCGACATCCGTGGCACCATCTACAACTTCTAGAAGATGGACGGCCAAGATGGCACCTCGTGGCGCCATCTCAGCCGCCCAATCGGTCGCATGCGTCTTGTGAAGACCGCGCACCGTCTCCTCTCCACCGTTGGATCTCGATCCAACGGCTGCGGTCGCTCGCGCTTAAAAGCGTCCGCGCGACCATTTCGTCCGCGTAGCGCAGCGGCGACGCAGCCGCGGGCGAAGCGGAGGTCGCGGGTTCGAGCCGCAGTGAGGGGGTGGAAGGCGCGGGTGAGCGGGCGCGGACGAGCGTCAGATGAAGATCCAACGGCTGCGCGTGCTCAATCAGGACGACGCGCGATTGGACGCTGGGCGTAACGCGCGATTGCACGCGGGCGGGCGCGCTACGCAGCGGGCGCGGACGCGATCTAAGCCGTCCGATCTCCCGATCGGACGGCTGAGACGACGCGGACGTGAGTAGGCGTTACGCGCGCGGGCAGCCGAGCGGGCGCGGCGGCGACGGCGACGTCGGGGCTTTAGCGACGGTTTTATCCGTCACTAAAGACCCCTTATTTATTATTTTGAAGATGTAATGTCCATTTTGCCCCCACTCCTTGCAACTATAAAAGGAGACCCCCTCCATACGAAATTTTCATCCCTTCCTTCTCCTCTCTACCTCTCCAAAGCTCAAGAGAAGCTTGTCCCACACCCGGGATGCTTCTCGCGAGATAAAGTCCAAATTTTCGTCCCCCTTCGGAAGTGGATCCCGCGACGACGACGGCGTGCTGCTCCGTTCCCGTTCTTCTGCTTCGTCCTCCTTCGTCCCGCTTCGTTCTCCTTCGTCCAGGCGTCGTCCCGTCCGGCTCGTCCTCCAAGCGACTGTCGAGGAGGATTCTCTCTCCCTATTCTTTTTACTGCTTTCTAGTATAGATTTACTGCTTTCTAGAGTAGTCTATTCGTCCTCCGAGCGATCGTCGAGGAGGACATTTCTCCCTCCATTCTTTTAATGCTTTCTAGAGTAATTGTTTTATGTTTTCTAGTTGTAACGAAAGAACTCTTTTATGATAAATTCCTTGTCTATTCTACATCTCATTTTGATTTCCATGTATAGTATTCTTTCTCTCTCTCTTACTCCCTCTCTCTCTTTTATTTGTTGTAGATACTTAGATAGTTTAAATTGAATTTCTTCGTGACAAAATAAAAAGAAACGCGAAGTTTTTAAATCAAACGTCCGCCTCCCTGTGTTCGACCCGGAATTTTAATTTCGGTATAAATTTTATTTGTTGAACTCGAATCCTTAGCTTTCGAACTACAACGACGGGTTTTCCAAAACCAAACACGTTAGCGTAGGTTCGTAACACGTTCAACACATATGTACAGTGCATACAAAGAATCATCTAAACATAACTTCTCGTAGACCAAATCAGGCTCATTTATATAACCTTGATTAGTGGCTAGAAGATAGAGTTCACCTTCAAACTAGAAACAAATCACATGGTAAACATACACATGAACTAATAGCGAACCAATGGATGTGAGAAAGATAACTAAAATAGCATTTCCAAAGGAAAAGGCTTCTATTTTGCAAAGTTACCTTGAAGATGGTCCTAAAGTTATTGTTGTAGGAGGAAACACAAAGTTCCTGCTCATTAATCCCTTCTGAAGGCGAAACAAGGTAAATAACAAGAAAATGACCATTAATAAATAATACTGTAGATTGATAGACAAGACCAAATGCAAGATACAGTATGATCATAGTAATTTACCCATATATGGCCAACTGGCTTGCATTGTTTTTCACAATTGATGAGTTTCTAAATTTGAATTAATTCTCAATCAGCGGATGAGTTTCTGGATTGATGAGTTTTTGAATTAATTCTAGAATCTGAGGTCTCTACAATTATGCCATTTTCAAGATCATAGGATGAGTTATTAGATGTGCTCTCAAGTGAGTCAATTGGTATTGATTTTACCTTTTAGTAATTTCAACATCTCCTCTTCCTCTTTAAGGTCACCTTTCCTTCCAACTTTTTCGGATGGGACAACAAGCAAAGGATCATCAAATAATGGACCTCTAGAAAGACTTGGGGAGGGTATTTCAAGAGTTGTAGGGGACATAGTCATAACTAGGATATATAAATCACTTATCTCCAGTATGTGGATGATGGGTGATAAATGTTAGTTTATCATCATTCTTATGTCCTAAAACGAACCTAGCTCTTAGGATTTTAACTCCGCAAATGAGTTTTTGGGCTACATTTGGGCATTACTTAGGTTAGGCATGCATTGCATAATTTTTGTTATTTTTGACACATTTATTTGAGTGTTAGGGATAAACAGATAGTCAGATCCCTAAAACCCTAGCATTCAAGAAGGCAACAAGTGAAGAGGAAGCTCAATTCAGTTGAATCGCAACTACCTCCAACTCATCATAGCTGGATACCAGCTTAGTTGGATTAGGGTTAGCTTTCTTAAGCTCCATTCATCTCATCTTAGTTGGATGGTAGCTTAGGGTAGCTCAACTTAGCTCAACCTAGCTCAAGTCAGCTCAGATCGAGCTCAACTTAGTTGAGTCTAGCTCCTCTTAGCTCCAATCAATTCATTAGGAGCTCTAGCTAGCTGAACTAAGTTGACAGGAGTTCATCTTAGCTTAGGTCCAGCTACATCCAACTCCACTCAACTCAAGTCAGTTGAAGATGACCTCAACTAGCTCAGGCCAGCTCAAGTCCAGCTTCCAGAGACTCTACTCAGGTCAACCTAGTTGAGCTAAGCTATTTAACCTAAGCTAACTACTTCAGCTAGCTAGGTTATCTCCAGGAAGATCAAACCCAGCTCACCTCAACATAATTCAGTAGATGCCAGCTCACTTTAGCTTGGCTTAGTAACTAGTAAAGAACTAACAAACTAAGCTAGCTAAGGTAGCTCCTTGTTGTTCTCTTCAACAGCCACTAACTCCAGTGCAACTTCAAACAGTTCTTCCTCAGCTCTTCTTCCTTAAACCCTAGCTCCCTCCATTACTACCCTACTAGCTTAGCTTAGCTCCACCTATGCTCTCCACTCCATGGCCATCCATCCTCTTCCTTAACCACAACTTAACCTAACCCTAACCCTAACCCATTCAATTTGGTGCCAAAACACACCTCAGTGGACCCCTTCAATTTGGCACCAAATTGAGGCATCCCTTGGCCCCACTACGACCTCCAAAAGCCACCTAAAGGTGGTGCCAAAAATACCTTAATTACCACCTATTTTTGGCACCACCACATAGCCTCCATCTCCACCATTCATCCATCCTATAGCCCCTCATCCAACCATTCAAGTTGGCGCCAAACTAGCCCTTTCTAGAACACCCATCTATGGCGCCAACTTGAAGCACACTTCCACCCACAACCACCACTTAACCACACCCCTAAGTTGTTGCCAAAAGCCCCCTACGCCTCTCCATAAGTGGCTCCAACTTGAACCCTAATCTCCACCTTACACCTAACCCCATAAGACCATCATCACCACCCAATTTGGTGCCAAATCATTAACCCACAAAACCCATCCTAACCATCTTCTAGTTGGCACCAAAAACCCATTTAACCAACATCTATGTTGGCACCAACTAACATCATCCTATCCACCCTTCATCCACTTCACAACCACATCCTAACCTCCCATTCTCCAAGCCAACCACCAACCCCTTAAGCCTCCTATGGTTGGCGCCATTATCGGTGCCTCTCCACCACCTACACACCTCCTCCCTTGGTGCCAAAATGATGTATCAAAAAATTTGTCGCAAAAGGATTTGAGTTTAGAAAACCCGTCGTCGTAGTGTAATTTGTAAGAAAATCCGAACAATCAAATAATCTTTACCGAAACTCATAATAAGTCTTGGGTTGAACACGGGGAGGGGAACGTTTGATCAAAAATCGCATTTATATTTGTTGTCATGAGTAGATTAGCTGGTTGATTTAAATCTACGCTAACTACCTACTTAAAGAATAATTAATAAAAGACAGAGGGAAAATAATACAAATAGAGAGAGAATGAACAAATATTTCATAACCACATATTAATGTTCATTACAACTACTCCCTACACTACGAAGTGGAAAATCTATACTAGAAAGCAATAAAAGAGAAGGTGGAGAGAGGTTATCCTCCTCGACAACTGCTTGCAAGACGAGCAGCGTTGACGGAGTGCCCAGACGAGGGTGGTGAGATGACAAATGAGGGAGAATGAAGATGGAAGATGGAGGATGGGGCAGGGCGACATCGTAGTGGGATCTGCTTCCTGAACAATAGTGAGAAGACAACTGCGAGCACTCCATGAATGGGGATGAGAAGGTGGAAAAATTCTATTTTAAACTTTAATGGAGCATCCTGGGTTTGGGATAAGCTCTTAGAGCTTTGGAGGGGGTGAGAGAAGAAAGCAAGAGATGAGAAGAATTTGGGGATTGTAGGGCCCTTTTATAGGTGTAGAGGTTGGGGGTAAAAATGTCTTTTAAGGCTTAGAAGATTAAATGCATCAGCCTTTAGTGATGGATATAAACTTCACTAAAGGATGAACATGGGTGTAGCACACGCGCACGCCCGCCTCCTCCTCTTCCTTTGCTATGCTCATCCACGATCGAGCAACCTCCCGATCGGATGGCTTAGGATGCATCCGCACCCACGCCTTTATCACGTGCCTAACTTATGCACGTGTGATCGTGCGTCCAGCGGCACGTCCGATCGCACGTGTGTGAACCATGGCATCTAGGCGCACCACATAGCACTCGTATCTATCATCCTCTCGAGATCCAATGGCATGATTTGAGCCGTGCTTGCCCGCACTTTTGATTTGAGGCACACAGGGGCTCGACCCTGCGTCCTCTACCTTGTAAAGAGGTGCTCGCCCAATGCGGCAAGCCCACATTTGAGGCACACTCACGTTTTAAGGCATAGGCGCCCATGGCCGTTGGATCAAGATCCAACGATGCAGATCTGATGGCCAGTTGAGGAGAGAAAAAGTAGCTGCAATCCTTGGGCAGTTTGGGCTGCTAAGATGGCACCATGTGGTGCCATCTTGGCCGTACATCTTCTCTGACTTGTAGATGGTTCACAAATGTCGAATTGGATCGATTTTCACATCGTTAGGCTGTGATTGTCGATCCGAACCCATCTGTGTGATTGGATTTGTCATCTAAAGTCCAAATTTTACACCACCTTGCCCCTTGACCTTTGATTTTCCTCGGACTACATTTGATGCCACAGAGGTCCGATCAAGGCAACCTTGTGGTCATTGAACTCCGATCATCGCCCTAATCAGATCCGTACGCTTGGATCTTTAATCCGAGGCCCTAATAAATGTTGCCCTATTCCCTGACCACAAAAAGAAAAAATTAACCTAAAATTTATACAATCTAACCTAAATGCACTATGATGCATGTTATGCATAATTTATAATTTGAATATTTCTATGACACTAGAAACATGGATAAATAGGCATATTAGGTCAATTAGATGTGTGCACATCACACCCCCATGCCTATCTTTTGTTAGTCCCTAGAAAAATACATGCTATTTATAACAAGAATTAGGATTAGATTTCTTGGGCAACAGCTATTTGTCAGCCTAGGAAATTTCTAATAAGACCTAAACTACAGAGCCACAACAGTGCCCGGGTGTCTACCAAAATGTAGACCACCCAAGCCCTCACCTTATTCAAAAGCAAAAGGATCCTTTTCTTTTCCTTCTTTTCTAATTATTTTTGGATTTTTGAGTTTATGGTTTCGAGGCAGCTTTCTACGGCTACCCAACCCACCAAAGACTTGAAGAGAGCTCTAAGTACTAAGCATCATTTTGTGTATATGTGATAGACTCACTGATTAGCAATTGGAACAGACTTCGGGTTTCTATGCCCCTAGGTGACATTGAAAGGAATTCTGCCTAAAGGTGTATCTATTCAACCATTAGCTTTCTCCGTACTTTTATTTTTATGGGGTCAACACAAAGGCGAACCCAGTGTATATCTCCCCGGCTTATTCTACTTCTTCGCTTCTTCCTAAGTGTTTGGAATTAAACGTGCATTTTTGTGAGCTAGGTTCTGGACAACCGGCCGATGAGCTGTTACCACTGACAACATGCGGTGAAGTGTGGTTTATTTCTTTTTCTTCTTTTCTTCTTTTCTATTTCCTTTTCTTTTCTTTTTGGATATTTTTCTATTTTGTTTCTTATTTTTTCTAAATAGGTGACTTCCCTGATCTAAGATTTACCTAAAGGTAGCAGGAAGAGAATGGTCATGTGGCTGGGTCTGGACAACCAACCGATGAGCTATTACCACCGACAACTTGTTAGCCATACCACCCTATAAGGTTCATTAGCTACCCAATTTCATTAAAACCACCGAAAATGAGTCAGTGAAAATAGTGTGTAAATGCTTAAGCTTAAAGTTCCCTCAAATCAAAGGGCGGGTTGATAAGTTGTGTACTTATCACCCCAACTTATTAACCAATTAAAAATTGAATTCACAATGGCGAGGACTTGATAAACAAATCCACATTTTAATGGACACCTGGGTTGATTATGCCCTAAGACCGAAAGGGTCTAAGTGTTTAGGTCCTACTATATTATTTCCTAAAGTTGAAAATTTCTAAAGCGCAAGCTCTCTTTTCTTAATTCAGAAGCTTTTTTTTCAAAAATAAAGAGAAAATAAAAAGAATCTACGACACTAACAAGATGATTCATATAATGATATCCACCCCCCATGCCTATCTAATGCAATGCCCACATTGTATTAAAAAAGACATGAAATAGAGTGGAGTAGAGTAGAAAGCACTTGAATTTCATGATTACCCAATCAACTCTAAGAAGAAAATAGATTGTATATGTGCTGAATTTAGTGCCTTCAGTTAGGCACACTATACAAAAGAAGAAATCAAGAATTCACAAGTGTAAGTCAGAATCAGGATAAGAAAATCTATTTTTGGACTTGCCAGGAGAAGATGTCAACAAATGTGGACGAGATTATGATGTAGACCCATGCCCCATGGTCGAGTGTATCTAAGGTTTTGGGTAAAAATCACCCAAAACTTAAGATCAGTATGCCAGCGGAATGGGGCCAGCAATTTGTGAGGATGCAACCCAAGTCCAAAAAGTCAGATAATAGGAAAATCAAGATCAAAAACATATTCAATGAATTTGTGCTTGGGTTGCACATCCTTATAATTGAAAATGTTATAAGGGTCTTGGTAAAAGGTTGGTGGTTTTAGGCATATAGGAACCCTTAGATTCAAACTTCTACTTCCCCTGGATTGGCTTCCCATATCTTCATTTCCAAATTCCTATTCTCTACAATCAGAATTTCAAATTCCAGGACCTCCTTCATGTTAATCACCTCATCTAAAATTTCCAAATCCAAGATTTTTGGCTGAATTAGAATTGACTTAGGTCTAGTGATATCAAAAATCAAATCATCATTATGCTCAATGGGGTGTGATTGAGGAATGGGGTTATGAATTGAATCCTTCATGAAATCAGGATCTAAATCCATCATGCTATCCCCAACAGGATCAAATTCCTCAATTATAGGGCCATCAAACAATTTATCATACTTCGCAGTCCCATTTGTCTCAGTAAAGTTATCTTCCTCAAATTCAGGTGAGACTTCACACAATGATTCTTCACCTTCAGAATCAAAGAATTCTGGATCTGCATTTACATATGTCTCAAAATCATTGATCATTTCCTGGTCCATGGAGACATTTTTCCTCGTACCCTAGCTTAAGGATCTTGGGTGAAGAAATCGATTCATCCACAATTGGTTGCTCTAGACCAACCTGGTCAATCCCAGTCTTGTAAAATGTGTCCCCCCTACAGGTGACATTGGCTCTCCTAAAGGAGGTTCATCCTGGGAATCATCCCAAGATTGAACTAAAGCAACTTCAAATCTCAACCTCAATTTCAATAAATTCCCAAGTAAAAACTCACTTGGATCCTTATCCTTAATATCTTAGAGCCAATCCAACAAATACTTGTTAAGATCGTCAATCATTTCAATCAGAGGCTTCAATTTTTCAGTATACGGTGTTGGCTGAGCTTCTAAAGATTGTATAGTATTCCTTAAGTTAGCCAACACCTTATCTTAGACCTGGTTAACTTGGACCAAATGGTTTGGTTCAGGGTTGGGCAGGTTTGGGTTCAGTGTAGGGGAGACAATAAATTAAGGTTTGTAATACCCTCCTTGATAATAGGTCATTTCAGGTTGTTCATAAAGAGGTGATGACCTACATGTAGTGTAATCTGGGAGAGGGTAAGAGTTGTAATTAGGGTATCCTTCTTGATTGTAGTTTGAGTTAAATTGATCCTTAGCAGGTGGAGATTTATAATCATTATAGCTCGGAGAAGGATAGAAATCACAATCATGGTATTCAGGGTTAGACCCTGAACACAGAGGTTCGAAATTGTATCCCCAATTAGGATTATCACAACTGGTAAATGGATGAGAATAAGTTTGGTTGGAATAATAATCATCTTGGGAATAAGTAGTGGTAGGAGGGTAGAAGTAGAAATGCGAATAGGATGTGGAAGGATCCATAATAGAATGAGAAGAAGAAAAGTGCCATGCAATATAAATAATCAAACCTGTCCTTAAGTAGGCTAGCCTAAAGACCTATAGACTCTCAGAACCCATCTTGAGATGAAAAGAATGATTTGATCTAGTTCTTTCCAATCAATCTAACTAGTTAGAGGGAGGGGCTAGGGAGAAGGTTCTTCCCTTGGCTTACGCCTCAGGTTCCTTTGATACTGCCCAACTGTGATTGTTTGATTCTGCTCCCCTAGCTAGACATCAGATTGAATGGTAGAATCAGATTAATTGCAAATAATCTTGATCTGGGCTCCGAAGAGCGAGTTCAATCCTTAAGGCCAACATCTACTCTGTTTTAATTAGGGTTAGGTTTGTGCTTTGAAATGTGATGGGCCATTTATCTGGGTTGTGCCCTTAATGATTGATTGATATGTGTGTGCGTGCACAACCAGGGTTTTCAAACAAGGTTCATTGATGATTTTTCTTTTAGGGTTCAACCTCATTTAGTAGCTTTTAGGGTTCAACTTTAGGTATATTCAATCAAGTTCAGTTGGCACACTAGGTTTTGAAAGCACGAGTGAAGATGTTTTCCTTTTAAAACTTAAAAGAATATAGAGTGCATGGTTAATCCCTAAAAGTTGAACCTATGTGGCAGCTACTTGATGAGTTGTTTTTTAGTCGAAGTGGTGTAACCCAAACAATTCAAACAATTGGCCTGATATACTACTTAATTAGGCACACAAGTGATTACCTAATCTGATTTCTACTCAATTATGTGTTGAAGAGTGTACCAGTTCTAAAGATCAGGTTACTAGTTGAGTATGAAGAATCAGAAGAGGCTGTGTACCTCTATGGAATTTTTTAGATTTTTGTTTTTATAAGTGGAGGGTGGGGCGGGTGGAGGTGGCAAACAAACACTCAGAACTAACCTTAGGGCTTATGCAAGCTCCTAGGTTAATTAGGGTTTGTGTTATTAGGTGATGAAATGAAAACTAGTGGGTGGGAGGTGGGGTATACTTACGAAACCTTCATCCGCACTTTTCTCCAATCTAACCACTTTGGCTTGCCTTAGAAGAGTACATGTAATCACAGCAAGATCAGTGAAAAAGTGAGATAAAAATTAACTAAGGCGAAAAACATGAGAAATCAAAGGACGTTGCCTCCTTGGCAACGGTGCCAAAATGATGTATTGAAAAATTCGTCGCAAAAAGATTTGAGTTTAGAAAACCTATCGTCGTAGTGTAATTTGCAAGAAAATTCGAATAATCAAGTAATTTTTACCGAAACTCAGAATAAGTCCCGGGTTGAACACAGGGAGACGAACATTTGATCAAAAATCGCGTTTATATTTGTTGTCACGAAGTAAATTAGTTGGTTGAATTAAATCTACGCTAGCTATCTACTTAAAGAATAATTCATAGAAGACAAAGAGAAAATAATACAAATAGAAAGAGAATGAACAAATATTTCATAACCACATATTAATGTTCATTACAACTACTTGCTACGTTGGAAAATGGAAAATCTATACTAGAAAGCGATAAAAGTGAAGATGGAGAGAGGTTATCCTCCTTGATGGCTACTTGGAGGACGAGCCGTGTTGACGGAGTGCCCAGATGAGGGTGGTGAGTCGACGGATGAGGGAGAACGAAGACGGAAGATGGGGTAGGGTGACGTTGTAGTAGGATCTGCTTCCTGAATGGTGATGAGAAGACATTTGCAGGCGCTCCACGAATGAGGATGAGAAGGTGGAAAAATTCTATTTTAAACTTTAATGAAGCATCCCAAGTTTGGAATAAGCTCATAGAGCTTTGGAGGGGGTGAGAGAAGAGAGGAAGAGATGAGAAGAATGTGGGGGTTGTAGGGCCTTTTTATAAGTGTAGAGGTTGTGAGCAAAAATGTCTTTTAAGGCTTAGAAGATTAAATGCATTAGCCTTTAGTGACGGATATAAACATCACTAAAGGCTGAATGTAGGTGTAGCACACGCGCATGCCCACCTCCTCCTCTTCCTTTGCTACAACACTCATCCACGATCAAGCAACCTCAGCCGTTCGATCGCGAGATTGGATGGCTTAGGATGCATCCACACCAATGCCTTCATTGCGTGCCTAACTTATGCGTGTGAGGTTGCACATCCAACGGTGAGTCTGATCACGCGTGCGTGAACCATGGCATCTGGGCATGCCATGTAGTGCTTTCATCTGCTACCCGCTCGAGATCCAACAATGCGATTTAAGCCACACCCACCTACGCCTTTGATTTAAGGCACATGGGGGCTCGACCCCACGACCTCTACCTCGTGAAGAGGTGCTCGCCCAATACGGAAAGCCCGCGTTTGAGGCATGCTCACATTTTAAGGCACACGCACCCATGGCCATTGGATTAAGATCCAACGACCCAGATCTGATGGCTGGTTGAGGAGAGAAAGAGCAGCAACGATCCTCGGGCAGTTTGGGCGGCTGAGATGGCACCGTGTGACACCATCTTGGTCGTCCATCTTCTCTGACTTGTAGATGGAGTCACGAATATCAGATTGGATCGATTTTTGTGCTGTTGGGCTACGATCGTCGATTCAAACCCATTCGTGTGGTTGGATTTATCATCTGAAGTTCAGATTTTCCACCACCTTGCCCCTTGATCTATGGTCTTCCTCGGACTGCATCTGATGCTACGAAGGTCCAATTAGGGTGACCTTGGAGTTGCTGAACTCCGATCGTTATCTTGATCAGATCCATACGGTTGGATCATCAATCTGAGGCCCCAAGAAATGTTGTCCTATTCCCTGACCACAAAAAGAGAAAATTAACCTGAAATTTATACAATCTAACCTAAATGCACGATGATGCATGTTATGCAATATTTATAATGATGAATACTTCAGTGGCACTAGAAATATGCATAAATAGGCATTTTAGGTAATTAGATGTGTGCACATCAAGTGTTAAAACACCATGGCCTTTAGATCTTCTAACCACCCTCATAAGCCCATCCTGACCCTACACATCACCTACACCAACACCTCCTATCACCACTCCAATATATACCCCCTACCTACCACCATTAACCCAAACCTTTGGCTCTAGTATTGTCACATATTTCCACCCATCATCCACCCTATACCCACGGCCAAGAGAAGGAGAGGAAGAAGATTAAGGGGACACTCTATCCCCTTGGTGCCTTCCCTTCTCTCTTGTACCCACGCCAGCTAGAGGACAAGCCAGGCAGGAGGATGTCTAGGAGGAGACCCTTAGGGGGGTGCATGCCCACCGTAGGAGGAGAATTTAGAGTGGAATTTATCCACTCTTAGAGGAGCAGGGGTACACCCATCTAGGGCTTGCCAAGGCGGACACACCATGGAGGAGCACTTCAAAGAAGGGATTAGGAGAAATCCTTTTCAAGCCCAAGAGTAACTGAGCTTGGGGCAAGGACCTCCTCCTCTTCACCAACATCATCAAGTGGATTAGTGTTTTTCATCTTTTGTATTTTTATTTCTAGTAGTAGAAGTATTCCTCTACTAGCAATCTTGTAAAACATTTTTCTTCATTAATCAAGTTGCCTTTTTACCATTTTTTTGTCACATTTTCTTGCTTTTACCATAATGCACTCACACCCTATCTCTAATTACCCTATGTCTTCATGTACCTAAGGTGAGCTTAAGGAAAGGATTTTCTTGTCGCTTAGGTTTTAGCTTTAGCAATTTAGGTGTAGTCTTTCATCACAAAAATTTTGTTGTTGCCCTTTATTTCAAAACTCTAAAAAAGTCTTATATTCAAAATCACAAAAAGAAAGTTGATTTCCTATTTTCAAGAAAGAGTATTAAATTTTGCAAACTTGCCTCCTTGAACAACCCTAGATTCCCCACTATCTAGGTTTTATAAATTTAAAGGCAATTGCGGATTTACGTGTTGCAATGATTCAAAACCCTAGTTTTAACAAATCACGCATTTTTCACATCAATGGGTATACTGAAAAGAGAGGAAAAAGAGCGCAGTAACTAAATTAGAAAAATGAAGCAATATAACACTTTTACCCTTTTCAAACACACACACAAATTACCTCTACGATATATGCTATTAAATCATAAATATTCTTATTATGACTCTGTATGTCTGTCAGTAGCCTTGATGTAGCCTCTCTTTCTGTATGCACTCCTTACTTCATATCATTGAACAATTTAAGTGTCCCTCCATGAGCTATTCAAAATTTTTTACCTACATTCTTTGATCTAAAAAGTTATATGAAAAGATACAAACACATATAAATGCGTAACATCACTATAAATACCAAGAGAGTAGAAAAATTATTGGTATGTAATCATCTCTAGTGGAACCTTTTTTTTTCCAAAAAGGTATCTGATGGGAACACCATCATGAGCCATAACTAGCTCAATTTGATCTGATTAAGTCATTAAATGCTCCTTAATAACCACTAGAGGACTGTAATTCATTGCATAACCTTTATGAGAGAAAGACAAATAAACATGGTTAAAATTGCAAATTTACCATCATATCTTGAATGCAGAATAACCATGATTTTTCTCAGGGGTTAATTAAGGGTCAAATGGTCCTAAAAGTCTAACAAGTGAGTTAGAACAGATAGAAAATGGTTTTCGCATGTTTTGAGAATTAAATGACTTCTAAAACCCCAAAAATAGACTCGCTTAATTAACTGAGGTTTTGGTTAGGATGAAATTCACCTAAACCCTCTAAATTCATAGAAAAATATTCTCTAAGCTTTGGTACCTTCAATTTGACCATCAGAACCCATCTTGACCCAAAACAGTCTCTGACTGACATTTACCCTAATTTAAGTTTTTGCATAAATTACCCAGACAAATGAGGTCAAAACCTAAATCTAACTTCACCATTGGATTCCTTGGATTCAAATTAGGTTTGTACCAAAATTTAGGCCTAATCTGAGATCATCTTGACCAAGTTTGCATTTTGGTCCAGTCAGACTCTTTTTATCTCATTCAGACCCTTAACTTTTGAATTCTCTTACAAATAGCCCCCAACTTCTTTGTCTTCTTCACAAGCAGGTCCCCGCACCATTTTTGGAAGGTTAAACCTTCTCCGTCGAGTTTCAAGCGAGGATTTCTCGCTCGATTCTCAATCAATCTATCCCAAAATTGATATGGGGATTCCTTGGGAAGTTACCTTCCATTTGAGCCATTCCTTAGGCTCCAATTCTTTCCCAAAAGGTCATGCGAACCTTTCAAAGGTTCAGGTATCCTATTTCGCAAAAGCCTTCTGTGCTTGGAAGCTTCTTTCCAAGATTAGAAGGGCTTCCTATGGCCTATAAAAGAAACACCATCGCATGGCCAGGCTTTCCAGCTAGGTTTGAGGCCTTAAAACCCACTCCCTCATCTTCTCCAGCCAACAACAACCGCAGCTCTAGCAACCTCCCTGGATCCCCCTCCTCCAGCTGTCCAACCATCAAATTGGACGGCCTAAGCTCTTCCTCTCTTCCTCGTGACCCTCTCCAGCAAAAGGGAGGGCATTTCTTCGTCTACTTCATCGTCGTCGCCTCGCTGCCTCCAGTTCCTTCTCTGGCTCTGGTCGATCAACACCGGAGCCCTCCGCCTCCCTACCACCTCTCTAAGTCCCTCTCTTGCTCTCTCTCTCTCTCTCTCTCTTTCTATTTTATTTTTCCACCCTCGCAACACATGCACAACTGCTAACCGCCGCCCCCCAAACTTCATCTTCTCTACCTTCGGTGAAGCTCCGGCGATGCCTACACACCGCCACAATTCTCGAAACTCGCCACTACCACCCCCATCAGCTTCGCCACAACTCCACCAACTAAAGGCCTAACCTAATTCCACCAATTAGCCACTCTACCATCTCCCCGAACACCACCGCCTTCGCAGCTTCGCTCCGACCTCACCCTACGCACACACGCCTCCCCACATCACAAAACCACCACTGCCATGTCCGCCGTGCTTCGGTGGACATTTTGAGCTAGTTTGATGAGGTCGAAAGACTGTGCTACTCTTTTCAGGTGTTTCACCAGAGCTCCACCACCGCATCATCTTCTCCGGTTTGTTCTTCCCCTCCAAGCCTTGAAGCATCCAGCTGCAGCTCCAGATCGAAGCATAGTCGGCCTACAAAGCTCCCTAGGCATTCAATTGGGGCCGCTAACCGCTTCCCCCACACCAATTTGACGAAGGAGCACCTACAGTAGCACGCGCTGAAGCTTCTGTGGGATAGTCCCACATCGTGAGTAGTAAAGCCGTTTGAGTGGCATAAGTTGAATTTCGCTCAATGCTTAGTCACCTCAGTAAGCACGGGGTGAGGTCCCCTCGCATGTGCCCATTCACACCCTCACTCACGCTCACGCCCCGTGGGTCTGGGCTTGGTCTGATTACCCAGATACCCGGGTCTGGATTGGTTTGCTTGGTCCAAGAAAGGAAGAAGAGAAAAAGAGAGGAGAGGGGGGGTTTTGCTCTACCACCCTCCTCTTGACTCTTGTGAGATCTAAAGAGGCCTTTGCCTTTGCTAGCATGCTAAGCCTTATGCAGCAAGCTAAGGGAAGTAGAAGAAGAGAAGGAAGAGGGAGAAGAAGAAAAGAAGAAGAGAAGAAAGAGAAGAGAGAAGCCTCTCCTTGAGGCTTGAAGAATTTAAAGAGGCCTTTGCCTCTGTTAAGGTGTCTGAGCCAATTTTGATACCTTGGTTCTGATTGGTTAATTTGAGTTGTGCTTGGCTTATCTGATCTGTTACTTTGAGTAGCTTGCTTAACATTATAGGGTAATTTGGTGATTCAAATCACCATTTTACCCTCTCTTCTTTTTGCATTATTGACATTGGATCTCATTTATATATCTTTATTGATTGCAAATTCTTACATCTTTAATTATGATGCTGAGTTTTAAATTGCCATATTGCTCCCTGTGTTCGACCTCGGACTTCAAATTCGAGTAATAAAATGTATTTATTTTTCACATTGATTCGAGCAATACTGCAACATGATGATTTGAAAACCCATTTTAGAGCGATGAATAGTATCTTGTGGAACATTTTACAAGTATAGAAGCCTGATGATAGCCAGAGCCTTTTCTATCAACTAGCTACCTCATTTGAGTCCTAAAAATAGTCAATGGTGTAACTTGATGATGACAATAAGTGTTAATTGACAAGAAATTTTTTTTTAACATATTCTAGTATATCTACTAAATATACATGAAAAGGGCTCCATTCCATCCATTAAATAATTTCTTGGATTTGATCAACGTATTCCTACTTCTCAGCTATAGGGTTTGCATCATTGATGAGGTGTAGCTTATTATATTTAAAATGCCCAAGTTAAGATAGAAACTAAGCTAAACACTATACAATTAGCATAAGAAATAAGTTAAGTGTGAAAATTAACAAAAATGACATAAAATAACAAATTAGTGTTAAAAATGCAAAATTAGGTCATAAAATGAGATATTCTATTAATTAATACAAATCGATGATCTAATTGCAAATTGAATACACATTTGATTTCAAAAGTTCAAATCAAAGGTTGAATTGACTTCCTAAATGTTCAATTATGCTTTAACAAAAACTTAGTTACATTTGGACATCATTAGGACAGCCAATTAATGACTTTACATTTAGGTCCTTAAGGCATTTACATTCCATCACATAAAAACTTCTTAGGGACTTTTTTGACAGCCACAGGGTACCTCTTTGCAATTCACAAGGGCAGTACTATAAGGCTTTTCCATCACTTATGGGCCTCGGTGTAATTCCTATACCATTTCACCTTAAGGGCTTGTCTGTAAATTTTCCTTCACACTTGCTACGTCGGATGTGCACTGTAGCACGAAGAACACGACCAATCTAGGCCGTTGTTTATGTGTTCTCTTGATCCTAGGGCCAATCTTCCTCCATTTTTTGCGTGCACCTAAGCGTGGAATCACCACTAAACCCAGATTCAATCCTACGGCTAAGATTTGATTTGGACTCTTGTGTACCCCTCTCAAGCTCGCATCCACCGCCTATACCCTAAGAGCTTAATCTCACCACTGAGATGATTACAATCACTCTAGAGTCTACTTAAGCTGCCCCTTAGGGTCACATGCACACCATCAACTCCCCTCCTACTTCCTTGAGCCGATCATTCTTCCCTCTCCACTACCTTCTAATTCCTTCACTCGCTGCACCTATGATAGGGGCGTGATTTTTCCTCCTCAATTCTTTGTCGCCGCTACGGATGACGTATGCCTGAGGATGACCCTGAAGGTCCACTAGAGGGCTCTTCACTCGCTGGAGACATTCCTCCTTTCTTCCTCCTTAGCTACTGGCTTTGGATCCAGGGAAGCCCATTCTTCCTGTTAGATAGATTGCCCTGCTTTTTAGAGTAATTCAGAGTAGTGATTAGTGTAATTAGATTAGCTAAGAGTACATTAGAAATCAGAATCAATGATGTATTGGTTTGGAGTAGATTAGATTAATTCAGATCACTTTCGTCCTCTTTGATAAATTCATATCAGAGAGGTAATTTCCCACTCTTACTTCGACCCACTGATCTCCCTCTACATCACACTAACCACATTCATTGATTTCCTCACATGTTTTTTGCCAACCACCCACTCATCAAGGCATCAACTTAGATCTAATGCTCTTGAGCATTCAGATCTGATTGTAGCGTCCAATTTCATTTAAGGGTCACTCCATTCATTCTATTTGCTCACAATGACCCTAATGTGATTTTTACTGAGCTGAATCGCAGATCATTTCGTATTTGTTTTAATTTGACAGTGATCAGAGCTTTTGAACTGAAATTTGAATAAGTCAAGTGATTGATCTGAATGATTCTCTTCATGATATCTATGGAATAAAAGGAGCATTAGATTATGATTTTTTGGTGTTTCATGAGCTCTGATTTCCCTTTTGAGTGTAATGAGATTTATCTGATATGATTTGCAAATGGTAGAAGAGTGAGCTTTCATGTATTGAAATCTTGAGATTAATTCACATCTTACACTGTCTATAGTGTAAGATGTAAATTAGACCAAGGTTTTAATGATTTTTGGGGGAGATTTATCTGGATTCCTTTTGGTTTTCACGATAATTAGAGGAGTTTTCAGATGAGTTTCGTGAGATTTATGTGGTGTTTGATAAAGATTTCTACATTTGAATCTGTTTTTAAATGAATTTTCAGATTGAGTAAGTTTTGAACAATGGCTTGATCATGTGATTTTTTATTGTAAATCCCCCTAGTTCAGTATATGAAAGAGCTACAACAGCAGCAACATTTTATGGGATTAATAATGATTTCAAGCATTGGAAAATTTGATCTTGTTTTCAATGGAGTTCCGAGTCTAATTTGACCTTTCTCTATGTTGTCTATAGCATGAGAGAATGAGTAGATTAGATCTCCCCTTTTATCTTGTGACTCTGTTCTAGATTTGGATTTGAACTCCAGATCAGACCTACTCAGTCTAATTAAATAAGAACAGCAACACCTAGTAAAATCAACTGCTAAAATGGCTACAACTGTGGCTGTAATTTTTGTTTTAAGACGTTTATGCAACTGCTGCAATGTCTGATATGAAATTCTACAACAGCTTGCTATTTGTTTGCGGCAGCAGCTGCTGAAGGTTGATATGCTGCAGGCATGAATCAAGGATCTAGGTTGGGGATTTCAAGTCTATTTGACGATCTAATGAAGTTGACTTGATTTGAAAATTTGAGTTTCATGTACAAGCATTCATGTATCTGAAATAAACTTTTAATTAGTTGGAAGTACTTGATTATGTTCATTAATTTACTGTCAGCTATATGCAAGATGCATAAACTATTCAAATGTATATTTGCATGAAAATTGAGTTAAAAATCATGTTTAAATGATCAATCATCTTTCATGTTATGTGTTAAGTGTTTGTGAATGCTTTAACTGAATAAACAACCATTAGACTTCCTTTTAAGGCCTTAGGTTCACTCTTCTAAACACGCTTCAAGGCCTAGAATGGGTTGGTTTGTAAAAAAAAATACCTAAAAATATCACAAAAAAAAAAAAAACTATCTTGGGTAGGATTAGTAAACTTTCTAAGTGTTCGCCAAGTTTTAAGGTATTCTGAACCCCCAGCTCGATAGAACATACCAACCGACAGTTTAGTATACCTTGGAATTTAATAAAAGAACTTAAAATGAAAAACACCAAAAACACTTCTCTCTCATTAGACTCCTTCTCTCTCATCCCCTATCTCTACTATACTTATAAAAGTTATAAAAATCAGAAAAACCCTAAAAATACCCAAAAATACCCTATATACTATGTATATACTTGTATATATAAGTTAAATTTAAGCTATATGTATATATTGTATAATATGTAGATAAGGTACATAATTTAACTTATATATGTATTCTATATATTAAATTAAATAATTAGAATGATTTATTGTATATATAACTTTATTATATTAATGTATATTAATTTATATTAACTAAATGTATAATAACTAAGTAATTATATAAAACTATCTATATGTACATAATTATACCTCATACTGTATATACATATTTAACTATGTATTATGAACTATAGAGTACCTATAATTTAATTTAATTATGTATTAATAGTAAATAATTATGTTATTAAGTTAATTAAGTAATTTATTAACTTAAAATAAAATAAATTAGTAAATCAAGTTAATACTAAAATAATTTATCATGTATACTTTTATAATATTATATTAACTATTTTCAACCTATTTATACTATATTTATAGTATATTATAGTATTTATAAATTATCTATGTATAAAACTAACTTGAACGTGTAATTAAATATGAATAAATTAAAATAAAGCTACTAAAATACATTAAAAAGTATAATAAATAATTTATTAATTATATTAATACTGTAAAAAGTCAATTGTATGATTAATTAACCAATTTGTACTTTAATTAATAGATTAACCTTTAATTTAACATGTATAAATCACTAATTTTAACCAAGTTTAAAATATAACTAATTAAGTTATTTTACTAAATTAACTACATAATTATGTAGCACTATATAAGGGCTTTCTAATTATATATTTTAATTAGAAATTGGAATTAATTATGGCCCTCAAATTGAGGGCCAAAATCAAGAAATCAAAATTGAGCAATACGCTCCACAGCACTCGATAAGTGCTAAACAAAGTGCCACATCGATGGCTATAGGGTGAATGCTATGGTATATCTTGAATTGGCACTGACAATCGCTCAGTCATCATATGCCAGGCACACATTACCATACATTACCTCTCCTCTGATTTGAACATGGCATGATAATATGATGATATTGGTGTACAGTGGTGGGCCGGGGGCCACGCACTGTAGCAGGCCTAAAATGGGCCTGATATTGGGTGTCGGATAAAAATACATCTAAACTAAACTAGGGCTGGCCCAAAGTAGAGGTCAGGTCTCACCCTAATAGGGTGTTGTGTATCCCTCGAAATGGATTGGCTCGCCCATTAAAATAAATTTTTGATCTAAGTGAGAGTAGACGTATGTGTGAGAGAGAGGGCATCCTAAATTAGCTAAGTAAGAAATGAAAGAAGAGAAGGAAGAGTGAATGGTGTGGAAAATGACTAAGTGTTGGTGTGTGTTCTGTGTTGTGTGCGTGTGTACATATGCATATAGTATATATATAGAATAGTGTAATATATATATATATGTGTGTGTATGTGTGTATTTAAATAAAGTACATAGTATATGTACATAAATAATGTAAATAAATAATATATATATGTAATATATATACATATATGTATATAATAGTATATATGTATATATATAGTATAAGTATAAGTATGTAAATAACCTAAGAGCTTTAGTGATAAATATAAATGTCACTGTAGATATACCTATATATCAGTATACATAGTAATTTTTGTCTTAGGTTATATATATAGTTTACTAAGGTTATACTAACGTATATATATGTTAATGTATATTTAATATATGTTACTATAGATAGTTGTATGTTAATATAATTTAGTATAGTAGAAATTATTGGCTATTTTTGTACCTATACTTAGGTATTACTTCTATTATTTGATATAATTAACATAATGTACTATTAGCTGGTTCTTCATGCCTGTTTGTTGTACATTTGTTTCAAGCATTGTAATGCATATTAGTCAATTCTTTTGCAAATAATTAATCAATTCTTTCATTTATTAATTCATTAATTCATTTTGTAAATAAAATTAACATTTTTGGAATAAAAGAACATTTTTAGGCTTAGAGAGTGATGTATATCAATAACTGTCTTCTAGTGAATGACCTGGAAACAAACCAGTAAAAATTATAATTAAATAAAAAATAACGTGACATCGGTTTGCATTTATGACACCTATACTATAATAACGACACATAATAAAACCTTTTTAGTGCAATGCAGTCATCGATGATCATATTTTTGGCACCGTTGCTAAGGACAAAAATCTGACAATAGGGCTTTCTTATGATCGTTGATGTCATGTTCATCATATTTTTGGCGTTGTTGCCGGAGACAAAAACCTAACAATAGCGCTTTTTTGTGATTGTTGATATCGTGTTCACCAATCATCCAACATGCCATTCAGATAAGCAATATATGACAGCAAAATAAAACTTATTTTTCTATGAAGCCACTCAAATCCAAATAATCGAATGCATATTTGATCTAATAATATAAAAAGCATTCCAACAAGATACCATTTAGCAATTGCCTACGGACCAAACTTAAGGTCAAAAAGATTAAAATATAGATGGCTAATCCAATTTTTGATAGGAAGTATTAACGTCACTAATAATGTCCACCAACACATCTAAAAAACTACATGCTTATTTAAGAAATAATCCTTACTCGAGAACAATCGTTGCATCATCCTTACCTCAAATAGCAGCAACCATCCCAATCCATTGCCAAACCAAAATCAATGAACATGAGCTATCTCAATTATCAAACAACAATGTTGTAATATGCATAATGAACACTTGGCATAACCAATGTGCAAGTAGCCATTTGGTTCAAAAGGAAACCAAGTGAAAAGCTTGCCCCCCATTTGAGCTAGGTCTTTTGCTAGCTTCTCATTTGTGTTATGGATGGTACATATATTTTCATAATTGAAATATATTTCAATATGAATATGCCAGGCATAAATTAATTATTAGCCAAGTATTTCAAATATTGTTGCACATCCTTGCTAATTGATAATGACATTCTGGTTAAGGTAACATCAAGTAAGGATTTGTCTCTTCTGCGAGTGAGGTGGATGCAACCACAACATTAAATCTAGTAAGTTGTCCCCCACTCTCAGTCTAGTTATCCTTCCCTAGGAGGTCCCTACTCTTCTCTCCCTTAGTTAATAGCAAGCCCTTCCCCCAGCATATGTCTCATGAAAAAAGGAATACCTTACTAAAGATCTTTAAGAAATAAAAATTGGTTATCCAAGGCCAGCAAACCACATATTTAGAATGGATATTATTGAGATTCTAAAATTACTCAATTAATGACCATGAATATCAGCTTGTCCAACGTAAAAAAATATAGGACATAGTTTCCATGATAGCTAGCAATCATCCTAAAAGATTGCACTGTTAGAAGAGCCATCAAGTAAACTATACAGAGCATTAGTGAATCTGCACATTCAGATTCAAAGATCATTGTCAACACATACTAGGCATTTAAAAATGCAAGATGCATGGAAGCTAATTTTCAATCAAAGCAAGTTATGTGGGCTTCTATTCTTTGACTTTCTACACTCGCTTCAGCCAATAGGTTTTTTGCTAACAATATCTTTCATACAAGAAATTAAAAAATACAATTTAGAGTGGGTGTATAATTACTAACAAATAGTTCCACAAAATTTTTAAAAAATGTTTCAATTATCCAAAATACTTGAGAAAGCATCCCCTCCCTATCAACAAACAATACAGGCACATATTCTGTAAGTGGCTTTAGTACTTTTGTAAAAATGAGAGGGGGTGTGGCAGCAGGAAAGGAGGAGGATAGGTGAAGGAGACAAGGAGGAGGGGGGTAGGGAGGAGGAGGAGGAGGAGGGTTAGAAGGAGGAGGAGAGGGGTGGGGAGGCAGGAGAGATGGAGGACAGGTGGAGAAGACGAGGAGGAGGAGAGGAAGGAGTGGGGAGGAGGACAGGCGGAGAGGGTCGGGGAGAAGAAGGAGGAAGGCGACGCAGTAGTAGGACAAGGAGGAGAGGAGGCGACGTAACAGTAGGACGAGGAGGAGAGGGATGGGGTGGAAAGAGAGGCAGAGGACATGCAGAGGAGATGAGGAGGAGGAGAGGAGGAGGGAGTGGGGAGAAGGATAGGCGAAGGGGGTGGGGAGGAGGAGGAAGTTGGCGCAGTAGTAGAACGAGGAGGAGCAGAGGCGACGCAGCAGTAGGACAAGGAGGAGCAATGGGAGATGATGATGGGGTGGCAGCGATGACAACAAGGAAGAGGACGATACACTTGAGGTGGGGGAGGATGTTCAACGACGAGGAGTGGCGGAGTGGAGGGCAGCATTTAGAGCAGTGCGCAGCGAGGGTTTGAGATAGAATACTGGCTAGGGGAGGAAAGGGTTCTAGTCGTGGGTAGAAGAACCAACATTTGTCATTAATTTTATTAGTAACCGAAGGCAAATGTGTAAATAAAATTTCCCCTCCCACCCAAATTTCGATGGCATGAGCGGGTTAATTTTAATCCGCAATTCACCGTCAGTTTATCAATGCAATGATGACAGATGTTTTACCGTCACTTTGCTAACTAACAGTGAATATTAATACCACCCTCACGTGCCCAATGCTACTTTTTACTGGTGATGGTAGTGGGTTATTTATAATCATACATTTGATAAGTGACGGCAAATACATTTTCGCCGTCGCTTCCCAAACCGACGGCAACTAACTGATAGTGAATCCTAATTTTCTAGTAGTGTATTTAATTATAGTAAAAAGAAAAGGTAAAGTTAGTCAATCGTACACATTAATTTATTATAAATATTTATTTAACTAAATATAATAAAAATATAACTTAGTTATGTACATTATAGATATATAACTTATTATTTACAATTACCTTAGTATTATATTACATACATACAAGTATTAGTAATATATATAAGGTATTTTTGTGGAATTTTGGGATTCTTCAAGTTTTTATGTTTTTTTTATATTTTATACAAATAGGGGAAGAGAGAGAAAAGGTGGCAAGGAATAAGAGGACTCTGTTTGGTTGTAACCTATATTTTTCTTTTATTTCATACTAGAGTGGACCTAATCGTCTACTCATGTGTTCTATCAACTAGAAGACTCGAAACTAACTCTAATCTAACTCAAGATACATTTATTTCATTTATTTACACTAACTATATATATGTCTATTTATATTTACATAAGTTTATGTACATATGATTTAAATAAAAATATATATGTCATAAGCGGAATCGATTGTATAGGAAATAAGAAGCCAGAGAGGACCAATGACCACCTCAAGTGAATTAGGAGGGAGCTGATACTTTATGTAGGTGGCTTTGGGGGTGTTTAAATAAGTGGTACAACAGCTCTCGTCACCACATTTAAGGGAGTCAAGAAATGAGATTAAGCGATGGGGATTTGATCGAGGAGAGCGTGAGAAGTATTGCGCTAAAATTGTGGCAAACAATGAGATCTGAGGATCGGTGTGAAGGTGGTTGCACGGGCATTGAAGCTTCAATGGAAGAACCACCGTTGATCGGGTGCTCTAAAGAACAAACAACTATAGTAGTCTGTGTTTTTCATTTAAGAATTAGCTAAGATTGTTCTACTATTAGGTCTTTGGATAAATTGCACGATGAGTTGAAATGATACAAAAATTATACATAATCTCATAAGTGATCAAAATAGGTAATGACAAGCTTCCCAGAGGCTTACAAATAACTGCCCAAGACTTCATTGTGTTAAGTGAAAATAAAATAAGATATAAAAGATTAAAACAGAATGTGCGGGAGAGAGAATACAGGTGACAGGCATGCGGAAAATGAGTGTGGTTATTATAAATCTGTAAACAAACGGTGGAGGGAAAGAAATTTCCCACTACATCATCAAAGGCACAAGCACGAGTTCCTACACAAGTGCGGATGTTCACATGCAAATTTTTTTCCCTTTCTACCAAAATCGCTGCAAATGAATTAAGAAACATGCTCAATTACATCTATTTATCCTATATTATTTTAATAACGTCAACTAAATAAAATAAATATTAATTTTTTAAAATATATTATCATATCTATCAAATCAATACAATGTTTATATAATAACCATCGATCATTATTATCATAACAGATAACTCTCATTATATAAAAAAATATTAAATAAATATCTAATAATATCATATCATTACATTAATCATTTTATTTTTCTACTTAATTCTCCTTATTTTATTACCTAAATAAATATCCATCTTCACTTATTTCATTTTTAACATACCTATATTACTTTACCTCACCACCAAACGAACCTGAGAAAGGATATTCTTGTTTACCTTGAAATTCGTATTAATTGTGACAAGTTGTGGACGATCAGACTCAACTAGAGTGTCTGTCGCATTCAAAAACCTAATGTTTGACTCTTGGATTTATCAAATCAGGTTTTCATTTACCCCCTTATCTCGTTCGTAACCCACAACATCAACATGTAACCTAACACAACAGCAATTCCTTCACCACCACTGTGCCACCCAATCGGCCATCAGCCCCCTGCCACCGACCCATGTCTCCTCACCGGCAACCGACCGATCGTAGGTCGACATCCGTTAGTAACGGCGGGCTCCCTACTTGGTTGTGGCTCCCTCCAATGCTAATCTCCTCGGGGCACCTTTCGAGCACCCGATCAAGCTCATCAATTCTCCGATGACGTCGACGTACGTCAATTGTCAACCTCTTTGCATGTCCTTGCATGACTCAACAAGCTCTTTGGTTTGCGGTGTTGACGTGGGTCACCTCTATTTCACCCCCTCCCTTGCTCTCCCTGCAACTTAGGCGTAATTTAGGTTTAAGGTTAACCCTTTTTTTCTTTAAAGTTAACTCATATTTATGGCGAGCATCAGGCAAAGCCAAGTTTGTGTTGCCAACATGGGATAAACTAACCAGTGTTGGAAGGAAAGTTAAAATAACCTCTCATTTAATCTCTTGTTCTTAGCTCTCATCCGACATTATACATTGTCTCCATTTTCCCCAGATATCCCTTCCCATCTCTTATGCCAATTTGTTACCCCACATGAAATGTTACATGTACATCAGAGTTTAAAGTGAAAAAATAAAGAAATGTACGCTGCAATGTATTTTGCAATGCGAGAAGATGGAGAACATAGTGGACAACTGTTACGATTCGATTCCCGAATCCCAACGAGACACGAGAATCGGACCGACTCGACTGATCCCAAAACCCAGTCGTCCAACGAGAAAGTAACCAAAAGAGCAGTAAAATAAACTACGTTCACCATATATGTAACTAGCAGTAACAAAGGTATAGCAGTAAAGAAAAGAACTACTACAGTATACACCACCACAATAGTAGAGAATTAAACAGGTACATAAACATGATGCTTACAATAAAAGAGTACAGTGGTAATAGAAATACTTACTACAACAGAAGAAAAGGTACAGTAGGTACTACACAAGTAAAACTACTGGGCTCTACTAGGCCCAGCACCCTCTACAGCCGCCGACTCTAGCTCCTTAACACCTGATCCTGAAAAGGTGACAAAGGTGACACATTAGTGAAATGCTGAGTAGAGTGCCAACCAAAAGCTAAGAAAAATAGTAAGGTGGACAAGTAGCTGTTATTATTTTTTTATCTTTTTCTTTATTCTTCCATTTACTCAATCTTGAATTATTCCTCCGATCTTTCTCTTGATCTCGAATGTTCCTCATGGGAACGATCTTGATTGCAGTCTTTTCCGAAAAGTAGAAGTACCACGTGTTGCTCTCTTGGTCGGGAGAGTCTCCCGTGGTGGTCCTACCATCAGTCAACCACCCTAAGGCCACTGACAGACATAACGGTGACTACGGCACGTGCGATAAATGCATGGGTAGCAACCCCGCACTGGCAGGCGGTCAGTCGTTTCCGTTAACGGGTGCACCCTAAAGCACAACACGGAACCAGTATAAGGCAGAGCCCACTCAGTAACAGGGGTCTAGCCCCTCCACAGTAACCAAACAGGGGTCTTGCCCCTTCACAGTCCGCGCACCCTCGCCTGACTACCCTGGTTTGCCCAGTGGGCCTAACAAGTCGGTGTAAGAAGGATAGCAGAACCCCGGGGCCCGTGGGGTGGCTAGTGCTCTCCCTACACTAGTATCTCTCCCCGGTACTGTGTACGCGAGGGCTAAAAGTCGGTACAAAATGGCCAGACCTAACCCCGGGTCCCTGGGCAGCTAGCTCTGCTCTGTACTAAACAAAGGGGGGGACAGTCGCTCTCCTTGGTACTCTGTACTCAAGGGCCAGCTCACTTCCCCGATTCTATTCCATTCACTTCTCAGGAGCTCTACTCCTAATTCCCCATAAGGTTCATGCTCATATTTCTTTAACTAAGCCAATTTAGGTTTCATCATTTCAGCTTTATTTTCATATAGCCCATGTTCTCAACAGCTAATATTCATTCATAAACAAGCAACTGTTATCCAATTACAGGAAATTTTCATTTTTCTTTCTACTTTTCCAAGACTGAAATTTACGACATTCGTTTTGGTGTTTCTGTTCCTAGGATTCATTCCACACCGTAGGATCTATCATTCAATCTAGTTTTCCAGTCTTATGAT
The DNA here is from genome assembly GCA_037157565.1 of Thalassia testudinum. Taxonomy (NCBI): domain Eukaryota; kingdom Viridiplantae; phylum Streptophyta; class Magnoliopsida; order Alismatales; family Hydrocharitaceae; genus Thalassia; species Thalassia testudinum. The sequence continues at coordinate 19,399,606 of JAZHRO010000065.1, read as the reverse complement.
TCATGCCATACCCTAAGATATATCATTCAATCTAGTTTTCCAATCCTACGATTCATGCCACACCCTAGGATCTATCAATTATCTCACAAGTGCATAATTGTTGATAAACAATTAAAGGGAGCCACTCTACCCACAAAATCGGGAGTACTGAGGGCGTGATCGGCAGGTCCGCATGCCTCCGCAGCCCCCAGAGTCGCAATGGAACGGGATCCTAACACAAGGATCAAACACAAGGAACTACTTAGAACAGGATACAAATACTATAAACAAGTAGATGAACTAATTCTGAGAAGAACGAAACTTGAAACGCGAAAAACAGATTTCGAACGGACCCTAAACGGGTCAGAAACAACAAGTCTGTCCCAAATCAGACGTCTGGAACATCTTCCAGATGTCTTAAATGATGGTTCAGGTCATACCTTATTTCTGCGCGGTTCTTCAGACGTCCAGAATCCCACTGAACCGTCTGGACTTAGTTCCAGATGTATGACTGTCACTCCAGACATTTGGAGACCCTCTCTGCCGTCTGGTGCTATGCCCAGACGTCCAATCTGTTTGGGAGGGCGTGCCCTTACGCCTTCCCGAATGACCCTGCACGCGTACACAATCGACCTCAACACGAAAATGAGGCAGAACCCTTCGACTGAATGGCCTGCATGGCCGTACACATGAAAGGAAGAAGGAATGGAATATCATACCTTTCAGATGTCTGGATCTTCCTCCAGACGTCTCCCGCGTTGTCTGGACGTAGGTCCAGACGTCTGATTCTGGGAAATTTTCCCAGAATTAGGACCTCCTCGCCCTCCTCCTGCTATGCACGGCTATGCCGTGCCACGCTCGCTTGCTGCCTGAGCTGCAGCAGCACCTCCCCAGTGCCACGCTCCCACTGCACACCCACCGGCCAGCCCTGGCTGCTCTAGCGAGCTCGCACTCTTGCACTCTAACTCTTCTCCTTCTTGCTGCAACTCCTCCTCCCCGCACACACACGGCAGCAGCTACTGCCCTCGCCCTCTCACACTAGCAGGTGAAAGAAGGAGACGGTGGAGTGATGGTGAGGGAGAGGAGAGGGGGAGGTATTTGAAGGCACCGTGGGGAGAGAGAGAGGAAGAAAGCTGCACCTGCAGGACGGGAAGGAAAGAGAGAGAAGAAAGGAGGGCGGTGGGTCCGTTTGTGCGTGCATGTGCACAGATGCGAAACAGTACGCCGAAAAAATTAATTTCCAGACGTCTGGACCAACTCCCAGACGTCTTAAAAGATGTTTGATGCCGGGGTCTTAACAACATAACAAACTCAATGGAAGTTTCAACCTTGAAACTTGCGCTAACTAGGGTGTGGAAAAGAACGATATATGCATAACAAACTCAAAGAGTACCGAAGTCGGTCCGAAAAGACGTACCCTCAAAAAGCTCCGGTATGGAGAAGACGATCTTTCTCTCAAAGCAGTCCACCAAGGCGTGGTAAGCGGACAGCCAGTCCATCCCCAGTATTATGCCAAAGTCCATTTGTATCATAATCAGGTCAGCGGAAATGCTGTGTCCCCTAACACTGACCTCGCAACCCGTTTATACCTCCTCAGTTACAAACAGCTGACCACTCGGACCTCTGTTCACGAACGGATCCTCTAACAGCATACAGTCCTGCCCCAAACTAACCGCAAAACTGGCAGTGACAAACGAGTGTGTAGCGTCGGAATAGAAATGCATGTAAACGAGTCTGCCGGAAACTAAAACCATACCTGCCACCATCAATCTCGAAGCTCTGGCATCCCTGTGTGTCAGGGAATTGATATGCCCCTCAGCCCTAGGTGCGGACAAAACAGCCACACACTACGTCGAACAGGTAGCTACTAGCCGGTACCCTCCCCATGACTACTGTCCTCCTCCTCGCACCTGGAAACCGCGGCCTCCTACTTGCCCTCCAATGCATGGCGCGGGAAGCATCTGCTGACCTCCTACCCTAGACGGGCAGTCACTCCTGATGTGGCCCAGCTGGCCACACTGGTAGCAAAGGGGAACTCGACTCCCGCCCTCAGTGGGTCCTTGCTGTCGGCTGGGCAGGGGTCCGGTGCTAGCACCTGGCCCCTGTCGGGAGCCCCCAAAGGCCACTGATGGCCCTGCAAAATGTGACGGCTCTCCTGCAGGCGCCACATGTCTCCTCTCTCGTCAGCCCTATGAAAAGTCTGTTGATAGGGCCTCTTCCGCCCGCTGTCAGTATCTCGTGCGGACGGGTTGGTTTCTTCGTATGTCATAGCTGCCTGCACCACCCTCGAGAACGTAGGCAGCTTCAGGGGTTTGACATACCCCCAAATCGTAGGCCAGAGACCCTCGGTGAACCTCCAAAGGTGCTCCTCCTCAATGGCCACTGCTGTCGCTGCGAAGCAAGACAGCTCCAGGAAACGCGTGCTGTACGCGCTCACGGTCATCGTCCCCTGGCGGAGAGTGTGGAACTCCCGCCTCCTCTGGTCCTACCACGTCTGGGGAAAGTACTGCTCGCAGAAGAGGGTGACGAACCTGTCCCAGGTCGGCTCGTCCCTCTCCTATCCCCTGACCACCCTCCACTACCTATGTGCCGCACTCTCTAGCTGGTACGTGGCAAAGGCCACGCGGCACTCCACAGGGGGTGAAGGGTGTCTAAAACCTTCTCGATCTGCTCGAGCCAGTCCTCTACCTTGGTTGGGTCCTCATCCCCTTTGAAGGAGGGGGCTTCAGCTTTCGGAACTGTCCGAAAAGCTCAAAGTGGCGCTGAAGTGGAGATGCTGGTGCACCTCCAAGTAAAGAAGCGTCGTGCTCGGAAGTGCCGGAGGAAGGTGGGGGTGGTGGAGGCCCATCCCCTCCCCCACATCCAGCACCATGTCAGTCGCGTGGTCCCACAGAGGACTCCCCCTTCGCAGCCCCAGGGAGAGGCTCTTGTGTCGGTGGGTGGAGCTCCTCTCGCACGATATCCCGTATCAGCTGGGCGAGGTCCTGGGCCTGAATGCCGGGGAGCAGTGGCTGGTCCACTGAGGCATCGACCTCAACGCGCCCGCCCCTCCGACCTCGTCCTCGGCCGCGCTCGCGGCTCGCCTCGCTAGTCCCGCATCGAGGCATCTCCCGCAGGAGACACGAATACAGAACGGAAAAACGTCAATACGAATCGATATCTAACGAAGAAGTCTAAGAGCAGATGTCAAAAGATACGTTGTGGTGGCTACTTTAGTTACAGACACATGAATTGGTTATTTTCCAACCTGTTGGTTCACATCTCGGTACGACCTTGCTCTGATACCATTTTGTTACGACTTGATTCCCGAATCCCCATGAGACATGAGAATCGGACTGACTCGACAGATCCAAAGACCTAGTCGTCCAACGAGAAAGTAACCAAAAGAGCAGTAAAATAAACTACGTTCACCATGTATGTAACTAGCAGTAACAAAAGTATAGTAGTAAAGAAAAGAACTACTACAGTACACACCACCAAAACAGTACAGAATTAAACAGATACATAAACATGATGCTTACAATAAAAGAGTACAGTGGTAACAGAAAATAATCACTACAACAGAAGAAAAGGTACAGTAGGTACTACACAAGTAAAACTATTAGGCTCTACTAGGCCCAGCACCCTCTGCAGCTGCCGGCTCTGGCTGCTCAACACCTGGTCCTAAAAAGGTGACAAAGGTGACACGTCAGCGAAACGCTGAGTAGAGTGGCAACCAAAAGCTAAGAAAAACAGTAAGGTGGACAAGTAGCTGTTATTTTTTTTTATCTTTTTCTTTATTCTTCCATTTACTCAATCTTTAATTATTCCTTCGATCTTTCTCTTGATCTCGAATGTTCCTCGTGGGAATGATCTTGATTGCAGTCTTTTCCGAAAAGTAGAAGTAGCACGTGGTGCTCTCCTGGCCGGGAGAGTCCCCCGTGGTGGTCCTACCCTCAGTCAACCACCCTAAGGTCACTGACAGACGTAACGGTGACTACGGCACGCACGATAAACGCACGGGTAGCTACCCCGCACTGGCACACGGTCAGTCATTTTCGTTAACGGGTGCACCCTAAAGCACAGCATGGAACCAGTATAGAGCAGAGCCCTCTTAGTAACAGGGGTCCACCCCCACCACAGTAACCAAACAGGGGTCTTGCCCCTTCACAGTCCGTGCACCCTCGCCTGACTACCCTGGTTTGCCTAGTGGGCCTAACAAGACGGTGTAAGAAGGCTAGCAGAACCCCGGGGCCCGTGGGGTGGCTAGTGCACTCCCTACACTAGTATCTCTCCTCGGTACTGTGTACGCGAGGGCTAAAAGTCGGTTCAAAATGGCCAGACCTAACCCCGGGTCCCTGGGGCAGCTAACTCTGCTCTGTACTAAACAAAGGGGGGGACAGTTGCTCTCCTTGGTACTCTGTACTCAAGGGCCAGCTCACTTCCCCGATTCTATTCGATTCACTTCTCAGGAGCTCTACTCCAAATTCCCCATAGGGTTCATGCTCATATTTCTTTAACTAAGCCAATTTAGGTTTCATCATTTCAGCTTTATTTTCATATAGCCCATGTTCTCAACAGCTAATATTCATTCATAAACAAGCAACTGTTATCCAATTACAGGAAATTTTCATTTTTCTTTCTACTTTTCCAAGACTGAAATTTACGACATTCGTTTTGGTGTTTCTGTTCCTAGGATTCATTCCACACCGTAGGATCTATCATTCAATCTAGTTTTCCAGTCTTATGATTCATGCCATACCCTAAGATATATCATTCAATCTAGTTTTCCAATCCTACGATTCATGCCACACCCTAGGATCTATCAATTATCTCACAAGTGCATAATTGTTGATAAACAATTAAAGGGAGCCACTCTACCCACAAAATCAGGAGTACTGAGGGCGTGATCGGCAGGTCCGCATGCCTCCGCAGCCCCCAGAGTCGCAATGGAACGGGATCCTAACACAAGGATCAAACACAAGGAACTACTTAGAACAGGATACAAATACTATAAACAAGTAGATGAACTAATTCTGAGAAGAACGAAACTTGAAACGCGAAAAACAGATTTCGAACGGACCCTAAACGGGTCAAAAATGACAAGTCTATCCCAAATCAGACGTCTGGAACATCTTCCAGATGTCTTAAACGATGGTTCAAGTCATACCTTGTTTCTGCGCGGTTCTTCAGACATCCAGAATCCCACTGAATCGTCTGGACTTAGTTCCAGACGTCCGACTATCTCTCTGGACGTCAGGAGATCCTCTTCGTCGTCTGGTGCTGTGCCCAGATGTCCGATCTGTGTGGGAGGGTGTGCCCTTGCGCCTTCCCGAATGACCCTGCACGCGTACACAATCGACCTCAACACGAAAATGAGGTAGAACCCTTCGGCGGAACGGCCTGCATGGCCATACACGCGAAAGGAAGAAGAAATGGAATATCGTACCTTTCAGACATCTGGATCTTCCTTCAGACGTCTCCCGCGTCGTCTGGATGTAGGTCCAGATGCCTGATTCTGGGAAAATTTCCCAGAATCAGGACCGCCTCACCCTCCGCCTGCTATGCACGGCCGTGCCGCGCTGCACTCGCCTATTGCTTGAGCTGCAGCAGCACCTCCCCAATGCCACGCTCTCGCTGCGCACCCGTCGGCCGGCCCTGGCTGCTCCGGCGAGCTCGCACTCTTGCGCTCTAACTCTTCTCCTTCTCGCTGCAACTTCTCCTCCCTGCACACACACGACAGCAACTGCTGCCCTCACCCTTTCACTCTCACGCTAGTAGGAGGAAGAAGAAGGAGACGGTGGAGTGATGGTGAGGGAGAGGAGAGGGGGAGGTATTTAAAGGTGCTGTGGGGAGAGAGAGAGGAAGAAAGCTGCGCCTGCAGGACGGGGAGGAAAGAGAGAGAAGAAAAGAGGGTGGCAGGTCAGTCTGCGCGCACATGCGCACAGACGTGAAATCGTGCGCCAAAAAAATTAATTTCCAGACATCTGGGAAGGCTCCCAGACGTTTGACCAGACGTCTGGACCAACTCCCAGATGTCTTAAAAGACGTTTGATGCTGGGGTCTTAACAACAACTATGAGTGTTTGTTTCAACTGGTGTATTTTGATTTTCCACTAGTGAAAATTACTTTTCATAGGTGAAAAATCACTTTACAAGTAAAAAATAACTTTTCTTAAAAAAAAGTGAAAAATAACTTTTCATAAGTAAGAAACTACTTTTCAAGTGAAAATGTTATTTCCCTGCGATGAAAAGATAAAACACATCGATGTATTTTCATTTTCAACCAATATGTTTTGATTTTCAACCAGTGGAAAATCATTTTCAACCGGTGTTTTAATTTTCGATCAATCAATTTGATTTTCAACTGGTGTATTTTGATTTTCAACATGTGTATTTTAATTTTCAACCAGTGTATTTTGATTTTCAACTTGTGTGTTTTATTTCTTTTGTTGAAAGAGGACATGAGTAGGGGTCGTGTGTTGCAAAATACATTACAACATGTATTTCCCTACTTACATCCTAACTAAAATGTTATCTTAATTGGGAGTGCAAGTGGAGAGTTCTTCATTGTGACTTATATATTTTTTTATTTCTTTTATTATTTTTGCATTGAACCCTATAGTTTTGAGATTGCTTCCCAAAGTAACTATTTTGGCTTCTTTCCTTTTAAAATGCCCCATCAATGCATTAATTAGCAAACTATAATTATTAGTTACTTATAAATCAAAATGTGATTATGTTTGACTAGACACATTAATAAATATTAAAAAATATAATTAATGAGGTTATTATAGTTTAAATTACCATGCTATCTCCCAAAAAGTATTTAATTTAATATTTAAAAAATAAATTCAACTAACTTACCTACCATCCTAGGAGTAAATATATTTTTTGTCACCTTCCATTTTAACTCCCAAAATTAAGTAAACATCATTTCACATCATAGACTGATCCTAATTTCTAATTCCAATTCACTAAATACGAAGAGGAGTTAACCCTCTTTTTCAAGGAAACACAAATAGGGCAAAAATACTAACCCATGCTAACTAACCTCTACCGAAAACTAGCCCTCAGATAAGAAGAAAGAAGCATTAGAGATTGTTGGGTATGTGAGGGGGAGTTTGTTACGATGGGAGTGGAGTGCTTATATTAGAGATTTTTATGTAAATGTCATTGGAAATGGTAATAATTGATTTCTTATCATCCACTTCATAATATTATTTCTTATGTCATCCGAAAAGTGACATTACTTTTGTAATTATCATTCCATTAGTTGGCACCATTAAATTTAATGGTGGTGATCTTAAAAGTAAAGATAATATGTATTTTTTTACCCAAAAAGCTCCTTTTTCTCTCTCTTTTATCTTTTCCCTCTTCCTCCTCTTCCTCCTCCTCCTCCTGACCCTCCTTCCTCCTCCACCTTCCTACTGCTCCTTCTCCTCCTCCTTCACCCTCCTCTACAATTGTTAGCATGCTCGGCAACCTTGGCAAGTTAGTCACTAACAGCGCATATGAGGTGGGGGGCAGAGGTGTTGGTCGTGTAGGGGGTGACGAGGTTGGTGATAGTGAAGATGGTGAGGGAGGAGGGGTGGGAGGTGGAGGGGAGGGCAGAGAGGGCATGGAGGAGGGAGAGGTATTGGCCACCATACCTGATGTCAAAGTCAACCATATGGACAACCAGGAGACCCCTACTTCAGGTTTAGAGTGTCGCCTTCCACATGGAGGAGGAGGTGCTGGTGATCATGGTGGAGGTTGGTGGTCGGGGTGGAGGTAGTAGGAGGAGGTGGAGGTGGTAGGAGGAAGAGGAGGAAGGATGGCAAGGAAGAGGAGGTGGAGGAGGAGGAACAAGAAGAGGAGGGATAGGATAAAAGAGAGAGAAAAAATCTTTTCAGGTAAAAAATATAGCTTTTCTTACTTTTAAGTTCACCATCGTTAAGTTTAATGGAGTGAACTAATGAAGTGGCAATTACGAAGGTGGCATCACTTTTCTAATGACATGAAAGTAATATTAGGAAGTGGATGACAAGAAATTGATTATGAATATTTCCAGTGGAGTCATGTAAAAATCCCTTTATATTATGTAAATTGTCATTAATTAGTTATTTGAAAATAACTAAACATATAATTCTCGAGAACTTATCTACAAGCCTCCCTTTGTTGCACAACTAGTCCTTAAAAGAAAAATCTTGTAATGCAATGAACCCATAATTGTACTCCATCATCAATGTGAGGTCTAAACTATTAAGGATGAAAACTCCACTTATTCTTAGTTTTTCTGACACAAGAGGTGAATTCAAATTCCTATTGACACATGGTAGGTGTTGAAAAACATGCATATATGAAATATGTTAATAAGAGCGTATCATTTTCCAATGATTTTGCAGAAAAAAATATTAAATCAAGTAAGTTCGACAAAACATGACAAGATAAAAATAAAATAACAAATGAACAATTTGCAGTACATCTACTTTTGAGCTTACCCAACGTATTGACCATAAATCTTTTGGCTCCAATGTCATTCTCCAGCTTGATTTGGAGAAAGCTTTCAATTGAGTTTAATGGAGTGTCCTCTTTGAGGTTCTCCATCGCTTCGGCTTCTCTTTCGATAATATTTCTCTTTTTAGAGCCTTCGTGCAGCATGAAGGCTCCTCGATTCTAATGGATGATAGTTGTTCGAAATTTTTCTCTGTCACTCGTGGTCTTTGGCAAGGAGACCCTATCTCTCCTTTCCTCTTTGATATCTTCATGTAATCTTTTATTCGTGGGATCAAGGAGCTTGCCTATTTTGGTAAAATTCACCCCTTCTCAATTAAAAGAGGTGTCTTTGCCCCCTAAAATGACTCATTGCCTTTTTAGTCGGATAAGACATCTAGAGTTTCAGTCAGACGTCTGGACACATGCCCGGACGTCTGAAAGTGAGATTTGCATACGTATCCTTTTCACTCTGTGTGCAGGCAGCGTGTAGAGGCTTCTCTCTCTTCCACACCCCCACCACTAAACTCTAACACCCCTTTATTTAAACCCACCCCCTTCCCTTCTTCTCACCACCTACACACCACCTCCAGCATTCCTCCTTGTGCGGCAGTGGCGAGGGAGAGCAAGAATGACAAGAGGGAGGGCGAGCAAGGAAAGACGAGAGGGTGAGCGAGGGAAAGAGGAAGGAAGAGCATGGAAGGTCGAAGGACCTTCAAGAGCTTGGCGGAGCTCGCACGGCACGGGGGTGAGCGTACGCTGGTCAGGCTTGGATAGGTTATGTTAATATGGTGATTTAATCATTGTAATGAGTATAGTGGTTAACCTAAATCGAGCTTAACCATCTTTTTACAAAATTTTTAACTTGGCCTACTTGATTTTATCTTGGTCACTTTTAGGCCTAGGGTCGAACTCAGGGAAGCGGGATTAGAGGTGAATAAGTTTCCACACCTATCCTACAAGGAATCTCTTCCATTCGTTTATTATGTTTTTGGTGTTTTTTTATTTAAGATTTTTTTCTAATAATTTTTGTCCTTGAGGTACACCCTCAAAATCAGGTTCTTGGCTTTGAGCCAAATTAGGGTTCCAAGACTGAGTACCTGCAAGTCAAGGATTATCTTTTCTCTTTTATATATTTTTTTCATCTTTTTGATAGCAGGAAAGAGAAATAGAAATAAGATAAATATAGATATATATATTATATATATAGGGGCGGGGGTGGAGGTGGAAATGCCGTGTAGCACGGTGTCAAGTTGATCATCGTCTAGGAAGATGCAACCAACAGGATGAAGTGCCTCGTGGAGTGTAAGATGGATGGGTGGAAGGTGTGTGCGGAGACGCTTTCTGTACTCGTGTATCAGGGAATATTAGTAACTGGTGCAGATATTTCCGCGATACAATGTGTGGTAGGTGATATGAAAAAAAAAAAATATATGTATATATATAAATATATATTTATATGTATAGATATAGATAGGGTTATAGTTATATAGGTTTATATGCAGTTATATAGATATATATATATGTATATGTATATATATATATGTAAGTATATATATAGATAGATGTATGTATATGTATATATATATTTATAATTAGATGTATAGGTATGTATATATAACTATATATATATATATATATATATATATATATATATATATATATATATATATATATATGTACAAAGATATATATATATGTATATATGTATATAGATATATTAGTATAAGTATCTATGTATATAGATATATGTAGATAGATATATATTTGTATATATATATATATATATATATGTATAAATATATGTGTATATATATGTATATATATTTATATGTATATATTCTTATACTTAGTTGTATAGGTAATAATATATGTATAGATATATGGATATATATATATACGTATATAAATATATAGATATATATAAGTATATAGTCGTGTACAAGTGAGTGAGTGTGTGTACAAGAGAGTGTGTGTGTGTGCCTACGAGGGGGGGGGGGAGGGAGAGAGAGAGAGAGAGAGAGAGAGCGTCTGCTGGAAGAAGAGGGCACAGCGAGTTAAGTTGTCCGGAGGCTTCAGCCGACGTCTGGTGGCCCACGTGCAAGTGCAGGAGCATAGGCGTGCGAAGATGCGCACGCACGTTGGAGGGAGCGGGCGTAAGGGAAACTGCAACGCAGTGCAATGCGTGACGCAGCGCACTGTGCTACTTACTAGAGTGGGTGCAAGCGAAGGTGCTGGCGCGAGCAGAAGCTGAAGCGGGTGCAGGTATGGAGCGGGGATGGGCTGGAGGCGGTCGCGGGCATGGAGAGAGAGCATGCGGTGACCGGATAAGTAAGAAGCTTTCCGGTCACCACACTATAGCTGCAGTGTCGTGCTCTCTAGCGTGAACAGTAGCTACAATGTCACGCGCTCTGGACAGCCGGTTACAGTCAGTGCGACGTGCGCGGGTGCGCTGGAAGGCGCCTGCGCACGTGGAAAGAGGCTACGGTCGGTTCCTACGTGCGTGCGGGCTGATGCTGCTGCTACTGATGCCTTGCTGCTGTTGTTGCAGAGCTTCAGACCTCGGAGATGCAGTAATGGTGGGAGAGCTTTGAGCGGGTGAAACGGCGAAATGAACCACCACGCCCACCGGCTCTTTGATGAGCTAGGCGGTGGCGGCATTCAAGTGGTGGTCGAGGACCACTGTGAGCTATTCCTACCCGCAGCGTAACTCTTCAGTGGAAGAGGTGCTGCGTATGGAGGGAAGAGGGGAGGAGATGGCCTAGAGGAAGGAAGGGTGTTGTGTGTGTTGGATTAGGCTCTTGCAAGGAAGATAGCTGTGCCCTTTTTAAAGAAGATGGAGGCAAGCTCAGCCATGCCCTGGGCTGTGCATGGCTGAGCATGCGGCTAGTAGGGCATGTTGTGCAAAAAGTGGCGTGAAGAAGAAGCTACCATGCCCTGTAGCTGCACAGAGAAATTCAAACCAAATAAAAATAAAAATAAAGATGGTGAATTTGCAAGGCAGCACTTGAGGAATACGTTAATTTCAAGGCCATTTTATTCACTCTCCTCCCCTCTCATATAGATGCATGCATGCGTTTATTTTTACAAATAAGACTATAGCTACCTAATATACACTAGAAATGCTAGGAAATAGCACAAGATGGCACACGCACGAGGAGGAAGGGCTCAGGGAGGCAGCCTCCCAGCCTTCTACAGCTACTGAAGCTACTGCAGCACGTTGTGGGCAACGTTGCGAGGAGAGAAGCGTCGCAAAGCAGGTTCTGGTACTGGAAGTTTTCCAGTATTAGACGTCTAGGGTATCGTCTAGACGACTAGCAAGGCACCAAGACGTCCAGAGCTTAAGTCGGACATCTGAAAGCACAATATCGCGTAAGGTACGTTTCTTCCTGTGCTATTTTTCGCCATGCAATTTGTAGCGCAAGGATGTCAGGCTGATTTTGTGCCTGCGTTGTTCGTACGTAGGTGAAGGCTTTGGAAATAGCACAAGATGGCACAATTGTTGGTGCATTTTTGCTGTGCAATCATACCCCCATGCCTTTCTTTTGCTAGTCCCTAGTAAAACATTTTATACTGTATTTAGAAATGATCTTAAGTAGAAGATTTTCTTCTGAGGTGACATAAGTGTGTTTATTTGTTGGATATTGTGAAAACCAATTGTAGAGAAGACTACCAATACTTTAAGTCTTATGTGACATATGCCATCTCTCGACTATCTAAGACTCTTGATATTTAAACCTTAAGTACGATTTCCAAGATCCAGGAGGTTTTTGCCGTACTCGAGAGCTCAAGAGATTATGGCTTGTGCTTAGTGATGGATCAAGACAGACCAGATGAACATTAAGACTCAAGCCCATGGTTTCACGAATTTTTAAGTGCAGGTTGGTCCCAGTTTCAGCTCATGTTTTTGGATTGACCCATAAAAGGATGACGAAAAACTCAACTCCCATTTTATTACATTTGTGGCTCAAAGAAAATAGGGTATTTGTATCTTGCCCTGAAGAACTTTTGTACGGAGAAGACTTTATAGATATTTGTGAGATATACTGATTTATTTGCATCTTTTTTTTTTTTTTAAAACACGTGTCAGTATATCTCTTACAACTTTATTTGGAGGAGCACACTTTTATTTTGGTGGGAGAGTTTCTTTTTGGTGGAAAGAGTCTCTCCTAAACACAAGACTAAAGCCTGGGATAAAAAGTCTACCTACGCGCACAGGTAAGGACTCCACCTTCCCTAATGAACACTAGGGTTGGATCTTATGTTCACCTGGTCTTTCTTGATATGTGTAGTGTGAACTAAGATTACTTAGGCTCTCGAGTAGAAGCAAACCAACGGATCATGTACTGCTGTCTCAGGTACAAGAATATATCCTTAGTTAGGAGAGATTCCGATCTATCTTGTCAATGCTCAAGTGAATTAAGCCGAACCTGAGCGAATCAAGCTTCTGTGGCCTGGAAAGTCTTCAAAACAGTGGTTGAATATCCATAAACACTTATTGTATTTTTTTTTTTTTTTACATATTTATAGATAGATGGAGACTGCATGATACCCTAAAATACCTAGATCCTATGGATGCCTATCCACCCCCCCATGCCAAACGATGCTATGTCCTCATATGCATGCAGGGTAGGGTAGAGGAAGGACTAAAGATCAGGTAACGAGAGCTGAGGTGCAGGGTAAACAGAAGGGTGGTAGGGTGGGTGGATGGTGGGTGGTGAAGTGAAAAGTGAAGTGAGCATGACAATGGCGGAGTGTTGTTGGGGTGCCTCCCAACGAGCGCTGAATTTAACGTCCCCAGCTGGACCTAAAATGAGGCATGACATTAGTTACCCTCTAGCAGGGCAATCGTTTCTCCAATGGGGGCAGGTTCATGAGTAAGATAGGGTTTCAAACGCTGCCCATTGACCGTAAATTTATGCCCAGATTTGGGATCTTCAATCTCAATGGCCCCGTTAGGAAATGGTCTTGAGACTAGGAAAGGACCAGTTCATTTAGACTTCAGTTTCCTAGGAAAGAATTTTAGCTGGGCATTATAGAGCCAAACTTGCTGAGATGGCTCAAATTCCTTCCGCCGAATACGGCTGTCGTGAAAAGCCTTAGTGCGTTGCTTGAAAGTTAAGGCAGAATCATAGGCTTCACGACGGAGCTCTTCCAGCTCCTGGAGTTGGAGTTTCCTTTCTCGACCACACAGGTCTGGGTCGAGGTTACATTAGCGAACCACCCAATAAGCGTAGTGCTCCAACTCCATGGGCAAATGACAAGGCTTCCCGTAAATGATTCTATAAGGAGGCATACCAAGGGGAGCCTTGAAGGCGGTCCGATACGCCCAAAGTGCGTCAATCAGCTTGTCGAACCAATCCTTATGGTCAGGCCGAACCGTTTTCTGGAGAATTTGCTTGATTTGCCAATTCGACACCTCTGCCTGGCCGTTCGTCTGAGGATGATACGGAGATACGATACGATGGTGAACTCCGTATTTCCTCAGGAGTGCCCAAAAAGAAGCATGGGTAAAGTGACTTCCTCCATCAGAGATAATGGCTCGAGGGATCCTAAAGCGCGCAAAAAGTGTGGTCTTTGACAAATCGAGTGGATATAACATGGTTAGTAGGCGCGTGGTTATAGCCTCGATCCATTTCGAAGCATAATCAATAGCCACGAGGATAAATTCGAAGCTGTTGGAAGGAGGAAAGGGACCCATGAAATCAATTCCCCAAATGTCGAAGATTTCCGCAGCTAGGATGGGTTGCAAGGGCATCATGTCACGACGTGACATTGATCCTAATGACTGGCACCTAGTGCAATGTTTGGCATAATTGTGTGCATCCTGGTGAAGGGAGGGCCAAAAGAAACCACACTGCAACACCTTCGCTGCAGTTTTCCTCCTAGAGAAATGGCCTCCGTAGGCCTGATCGTGGCAGAAGGATAGCACACTGGGAAATTCATTGTCAGGAATACAGTGACGGATGATTTGATCAGCACCTATTCGAAAAAGAAGTGGATTATCCCATAAATAATACTTTGCTTCTGCCATGAGACGCTTGCGTTAGTTTTTAGGCCAGCCATGTGGAAGGGATCCAGAAGCAAGGTAATTGGCAATGTCAACATACCAAGGTCCACTTGCCACATTAAATGCCAATAGGTGCTCATCGAGAAAAATCTCATTAATCAGCAGAGTAAGTCCAATATGGTCAGGGTCCAATCTAGAAAGATGATCAGCCACAACATTCTGGGCTACGACCTTATCACGAATCTCAATGTCAAATTCTTGGAGTAGAAGGATCCAACGAATCAGTCTAGGCTTGGCATCCTTCTTGTGCATGAGATGACGAATGGCTGCGTGATCAATGAAAACAATAACATGTGAGCCCAGAAGGTAAGAGCGGAATTTCTCCAGCCCAAAGACGACCACCAGTAGTTCTTTCTCAGTGTTAGTATAATTACGCTGGGCCTCGTCCAATGTCTTACTGGCGTAGTACACCACGAAGGGGTGTCTATCGCGTCTTTGTCCCAAGATGGCTCCGACTGCAAGGTCGGAAGCATCACACATGAGTTCAAAGTTGAGGGACCAATCAGGTGGCTTTAGAACAGGGGCCTTGGTGATAGCATCACGTAGCTGCGTGAATGCTCGTATGCAGTCGGGGCCCATATCAAAGGGTACGTCGGTCGATAGGAGATGAGTTAAAGGTCGAGAAATCTTGGAGTAATCTTTGATGAATCTCCTATAGAAACCGACGTGTCCCAGGGATTTGTTTGACAGAGCCAGGCACAAGTAAATCAGCAATTACATCAAGCTTAGCTCTGTCAACCTCGATACCCCTATCGGAGATGATATGTCCGAGAATAATTCCCTCATGTACCATAAAATGACTTTTTTCCCAGGAAAGCACGATGTTTACATCAATACATCTCCTAAGGATACGGGTCAGGTTGACAAGACATTCATCGAAAGATGGTCCAAAGATCGAAAAGTCATCCATGAAGACCTCAAGAAAGTCACCCATCATGCATGGAATATCGCCAGCATACATCTCTGGAAAGTTGCTGGCACGTTACAAAGTCCAAACGGCATCCTTCTAAATGCAAAGGTGCCGAAGGGGCAGGTAAAAGTGATTTTCTCTTGGTCCTGGGGGTCAATTGCCACCTGGTTATATCCTGAGAATCCATCCAGGAGACAAAAAAAATTATTTCCCGCTAACCGCTCCAGGATTTGGTCAATGAAAGGTAGTGGAAAGTGATCTTTCTTAGTTGCAGCATTGAGTTTCCTATAATCTACACACACTCTCCAAGAAGTAGGAGTGTGTGTAGGGATGGATTCGCCCCTGTCATTGACACGGATGGTTAGTCCCGCCTTTTTGGGCACGACGTGAATCAGACTCACCCAGGGGCTATCGTTGATCGGGTAGATTATACCCGCATCTAGCCACTTAATAATTTCCTTCTTAACAACCTCCCGCATGTTAGGGTTGAGACATCGCTGCATCTCGCAGGAAGGTCGATCCTCCTCCTCCGTATATATATGGTGAGTGTAGTAGGAGGGGCTAATGCCAGATAAGTCTGATAAAGACCATCCAATGGCTGCCTTATGTTCCATAAGGACCTTCGTTAGTTTGTAATCTTGCTCCCTGGTCAATTTTGAACTGATGATTACGAGGAGCATTTCATTTGGTCCCAAGAAAATATACTTAAGTGTACTAGGTAGCTCTTTCAGCTCGAAAGTGGATGGTGAAAGATCTGGCATTTCTTGGGATGAGAGTGTCCCACGCGGATCGGAAAATAAGTTAGGAGGAAGAAATTGGCCCTCAGATTGGCCAAGAGGAGGGGCTTCTTGGATAGATGGGTCCAAAAAGGAATAGCCCCAGTGAGTAGTATGTGGGCTCAAGGTCCCAGTGTGGAGTTGCAACTCCGCCTGATTTGGCGGGAAAGAAAGGGCAATCTGGTCTTCAAGAGTGTGGACCGGCGGTGAGTAGCCCGGATATGACTCAGACCACGAGGTATGGGAAGTGGAGAAAACCTCGTCAGAAGTCTGGTCAGGAGAGGGTACAGGAATAGGAAGGGATGGGGGAACGTCACAATATGTGTTGGTCAGGAAATTGTCAATGTTTAAAGGCAGTCCGCAGCAGTTAGAATAGGTCCCAATTAGTCCAATACACGTGCTGACGGCCATGTCCTCGTCAGACGTGTCATCCTCGATGCAATCTCAATCAAAGTTCTTGGCTGCCTTGAAGATGATAAGCTTAAGCTTCTCAGATCCAACGGTAATCTCAATATAGCCCGACTCGCAGTCGATATGGGCGCGGGCTATGGCCAAGAAAGGTCGACCAAGAATGATCGGACAATCAGAGAGTGAGCTAGGAAGTTCCATATCTAAAACAAGAAAGTCAACAGGAAAACAAAGACTGTTGACCCTAACCACCACGTCTTCCACCACACCCTTTGGAATTTTGATAGAATGATCTGCCAACTGTAACGTGACAGGGGTGGCTTTCAGATTTCCCAAGGAAAATTTTTCAACCATGATGGTTGGTATAAGATTGATGGAAGATCCTAGATCAAGTAGGGCATGGTTAAAATTGCAGCCTTGGATGCTACAGGAAATAAGTGGTGTACCAGATCTTTCTTCTTCGGTGGTAGATTTGACAGTATAGTAAAACTCGCATGAGGCGAGAGAACCACCGGATTCTTAGTTTTCTTTGACTGTCGCCTGGGTGTTGTGTAGTCTTTGAAAAATCGGGCGACAGTAGGTATGTGGTTGATAGCCTCTAGTAGGGGTACCTTGATTTCAACATCCCTGAATAAATTATGCAGGTTATCAAAGGCCTGCATATCCTTCTTCTTGCCTTTTGGCTCCCTCAGTAGAGCCTCAGGGAATGGGACTAATTCTGGCATCAATTTGGGTGTATCGTCCTCTCGCAAATGCGGTGCGCATCCCGAATGAGAGGGCAATGAAGAAGACGGGCCAGGATCAGGTCGAGGTGGATCGACGGTCTGCTTACCGCTCCTCGTAGTGATCGCATTGGACGATGCGGGTCCAGTGGGATCATAAGGCGGAGGAGGGTTCGCAATAGGGACATAAGAGTGAGGTGCCGCAGCGGGATTAGCCTGAAATCCCGGTGGAATTCTCAGAGACTGCAGAATCTGATGAACCTGCCCCTGAGAAGGTCGTACCTGTGGTTGAGGACCACGGGGTACGAAATGTCGAGGGTTGGGAATAGGTTGGGCTGGGAGAGTGCCCTGAGATAGAGTCGCCATGCGTAGTTGACTGATCTCAACATTCTGTTGCACCAATTAGTGCTGAAGAGAGGTCATGTTCTCTTCACGGTGCTTTGACATTTCCGTCATCATTCACATCAATTTATCAAGAGGACTTGATGCGTGTTTTGTTTGCGGTACACAAGGACCCGATGGTGAATTCGCCATAGGATTAGACTGGGCCCTTGGGATGACGGGTGCGGATGGTCGCATTGGTCCACCCATGGGGTTTTGGTGCTGCGGGTTGTTGGACCATTCAAAGTTTGGATGATTTCGCCACCCTGGGTTATAAGTGGTAGAGAACGGGTTGTTCCCCAGGGCACAAGCGTCTTCTATGCCAGAAGATGCATCCGCATGTAAATACGCATTCGAGAACACGGAGGCTTGGTCCTCCGTGTTAAAATACTGGCTTGCAGAAGCCAGATCCACATGTCTTACCGAATTGCTCAGCGCGACACTCGGTAAGGAAGGTCTTACGGGGTTTCTAGGGATAAGCCTGGTGTTTGAAGAATTGGGATTGTGACGAAGTGGTGAGGTGGGGGTGTTTGCCATAGAATGGGCAGGGTTGGCCAGAAGCTCGTCCAGCTTCTTGTGCACGATGGAGACTTCATCCAATTTCTGTGCGATAAGGCTGAGATCTGTGGATGAATGGGAGGGTCCCGTGTCAACTTCGTGGACATTACGGGGCAGGCTGGTACGATTAAAGGCAACAATGGAGGCATTGTTCATTGAGTTTTTACTCATATTTTCAAATAATTCGAATGCTCCATTCTCGTCTTTATTCATGAAGTTCCCTCCGCAGGAAGCGTCTACAATCTGCTTCAAAGTCTCATTAAGCCCATTATAGAAAATCTAGGCTATATGCCACTTAGGAAGACAGTGGTGCGGACACTTCCTGAGGAGGTCATTATATCTCTCCCATGCCTCATGAAACTGCTCGCCGTTTTGTTGCATAAAGGACGTGATAGCACGGTGAAGCGTATTGGTTCGCCCGATTGGGAAGAACTTCTTGAGAAACGCTATTCGCATCTCTTCCCAAGAGTGGATGGTTCTCCCAAGGGTGTGTAACCACTGCGACGCTTTATCCCGCAATGAAAACGGGAACATTTTCATGAGGACTATAGGTAAACCGATATTTCTTGGTTTAACTATTTCAGCCAATCGGGTTAGGTCTTCCAAGTGGAGAATTATGTTAGGTTTCAATTCAAAGTCGTCCCTGCCCATGGGGACCTGAATTTGTCCTATGGTCTCTGTAGCAGCGGGATTCTGATAGGAGCTAAGAGACCTAGGCTCCTCCCATTCGGGAGGGTTATGCATTTCCTCCAATGTTTCCCTAATGGCTTCAATTTGTTCATTATACATTTCCATTTGGCCTTGGACGCGAGTTATGGGATCCAAGGCTCCACCACCTGGTGGGTTTTGAGGGCGGTTTCCTCCCTCGGGATTTGGGGGTGGGTGTGCAGCCATGTTTGTGGAGGAGGAGGACGATTCGGCTTCTTTCCTAAAATTTATTGGACAATTCACACAGTTCAGGGTTTTGTGACCTCCTCCCAAACATGCACTACCACAGGAAGAATTGGGGGGATACGAAGGGAAAAGAGATGAGAGAAATGACGCCGTAAAGGTACACTTGATGACAAATCAATACAATCAAATTCCTAACCTCTACAGTGTGCCCTTAGACCTAAAGATCTAAGTTACCTACTATCACGACCTACGGAACCGAATGCGAGCACCGCGAAACCACCGAGCCAGATTGAAAGGCCGTTTGCCCCAGTCTTAGACACCCGATAGCACGTGGGAACCCTCATCAGCACGTAGGCGCTACATGTAGGTAGTTAGACCTCCAATCCTTAATAAGGGTCAAGTTGCTACCAGTTTTAGTTAGAGGCTTAGGATCAAGTGCTTCTGGAATGTGAAGGGTATTATTTATGGGTAATGCCCAAGTGGTTGATTTTATAGAGTGTGTAAACCAAGCATGTAACGGGGAAATCTCCCCAAATTGAAGTTTTAATTGGTGAATGGTTTTTAGAGTTTCAGCCTTAAGTAGTATGGATTTTAGGATTTCTCTGAATTACCAATTCAACCAATCTCCGGGTTTTGAGAGAATACAAGTTTTTTTTCTAAGCCCAACAAACCCTTCATCAATGTCAGTTGGTTAATGCATGCTAAAATGCAATGGGCTTCCCTAGATGGAGATTTCTATGTGTGGATGCACGAGTCATTTTAGATTAGTGTGAAAGGGAGCCAAAGCACTTCAATTCAAGTGCTCCCAATCACCAAAATGATTTTTCACACACAAGGCTCAACCATAAGATAAAGAAAATCAAAATGTTGGGGTTGAAGTATTCAGGATCAAATCTTAGGCACATGAAAGGTCGTGGTGGGGTTGGAATCAACTCAATTCCAAGTCTCCCTACCAAAAAATGTGATCCCGAATTGCAGATAAATGAGGCAAAGAGGGAAGGCAATCAATCTATTTATCTTTGCCTCAAAGAATACTTCACACAGTGAAAGATTCAAGAATCAAGATTCTAGGATCTTTGCTATGCGAAGTTTGGTGTGAAATCCTGGGGCGGTGGGAGTGATGGCAAATAATCAAACAAGTGATTTTAATCCACTTTCCCCAAGAGATCTCAAAAAGTGTTTTTTTTTTTTTATTAAGGTGACAAGTTGACTTAAGTTTCTAAGAAAGAAAGGCCTACCTATTCAGCAACGTGGGAGAAACTCCAGTGCGGTGCCGGAGACTTCACACTCTCGTTCCCGCCTTGGATCTTCCCACGTCTCAGTCTTCGTCTGCCTACCTTCTCCTTGCAACTGGTTCACCTGCACACCAACAAACAGGAACACCCGTGAAGAGAAGGGTGGGAGAAGAGAAAAATTAAAGGAATGGAGTAGAAACTTACCTAAATGCGCACTTCCCCGGCAATGGTGCCAGAAAAAGTGTGGTCGGGCTTGGATAGGTTATGTTAATATGGTGATTTAATCGTTATAATGAGTATAGTGGTTAACCTAAATCGAGCCTAACCATCTTTTTACAAAATTTTTAACCTGGCCTACTTGATTTTATCTTGGTCACTTTTAGGCCCAGGGTCGAACACAGAGAAGCGGGATTAGAGGTGAATAAGTTTCTACGCCTATCCTACAATGAATCTCTTCCATTCGTTTCTTATGTTTTTGGTGTTTTTCTATTTAAGATTTTTTTCTGATAATTTTTGTCCTTGAGGTACACCCTCAAAATCAGGTTCTTGGCTTTGATCCAAATTAGGGTTCCAAGACTGGTCTTGCTATTCGCAAGACTGAATACCTGCAAGTCAAGGATTATCTTTACTCTTTTATATATTTTTTTTATCTTTTTGATAGTAGGAAAGAGAAATAGAAATAAGATAAATATAGTATGTATATATATAGATATATATATATATATTATATATATATAGGGGTGGGGGTGGAGGTGGAAATGGCGTGTAGCACGATGTCGAGTTGATCATCATCTAGGAAGACACAACCAATAGGATGAAGTGCCGCGTGGTGGCCTCCGCCACCGACCCACCACTGTGCAGAGAGAACCTCTCTCTTCCACTCCACACTGCCGGCCTCTACCGTGGCGGCGAGTCTCCACCACCGTGGGCGTGTGGTGTGACAGGCCACACCGCCATCCGGAGCTCGCCCGCATTACCGTGAGCACCTTAGCGTGCAACTCCCTCGCCGTCATCGCCGACCACCGTCACCAACCTACTGATTCAGCCACCCTCTCAGTAACTTAAGACGTCTGGGGAATTTCCCAGACGTCTGAAGTTACCCGCTCACTTCACCGCACACGCCTGAAGTCGCCTGCAGACCCCTTCCCGCACCTGCAGAACCTTCAGCGCACCCACGCCTGCGCCCTCCACCGCTCACCGGCTGCAGACCTACGCACGCCTGCAGATCAGCACAATGCCATTTGACCGTTCGATCTTTCGCTTTTAAGTCGTTTGTAGTTTAATGTGGTGGAAAAATCGACTAATCAATTTTTAACAAGAAATAACCACTCGCAGAGGAGCGGGTCGTATCCACAGGGAGGCAATAACGTATTAAAATTCGCGCCACTTAAAAATGTTTGTTTGGAGTCAATTTGGACAAGAACCAAGCCAAGATTGCCTTTAGATTAAGGTTTAAGCAAGAAATAATGCTGAAATGGCAATTATGAGAAACTACAGGATATTTTCCGCAATGTAGAGTGAATAGAATATGATTAAAATGTGGCAATGGCAGAAAATGTAAATTTTAATTAACGTTTTACTGTAGCAAAACAGGGGAATTTTTCCCTGTTGTCTTGCGCGACGAGGAGCCGATGGTCGGGCGCGGGAGGCTCGGAGGAGGTCCCTTGGATCAAGGGCTTCGAATCGGTGGTGGCGGCGAGTCACGCGGCGGTCGGAGGTGGCCGGACGAGCTCCGGCGGAGGTGCTGCAGCCGGCAGCTTGCGCAGCCTGTTGGCGTGAAGTCCGCCGCTTGCTGCTGCTGCGGGGGTGGCTGCTGCGGCTGGCGTGTGCGGCTGGAGTGCGCGGTGGTCGGTTGGGCGGTCTACAGGCGGTTGTGCGTGGGTGCGGGAAGGGGTCTGCAGGCGACTTCAGGCGTGTGCGGTGAAGTGAAAGGGTAACTTCAGACGTCTGGGAAATTCCCCAGACGTCTTAAGTTACTGAGAGGGTGGCTGAATCAGTAGGTTGGTGACGGTGGTCGGCGATGACGGCGAGGGAGTTGCACGCTAAGGTGCTCACGGTAATGCGGACGAGCTCCGGATGACGGTGTGGCCTGTCACACCACACGCCCACGGTGGTGGAGACTCGTCGCCACGGTAGAGGCCGGCAGTGTTGAGTGGAAGAGAGAGGTTCTCTCTGCACAGTGGTGGGTCGGTGGCGGAGGCCCTCCGAGCTCGGTTGCCTCCCTGCTTCTTTTGTAGTGGCCTGAACAAGTTTGAAATCAGCCGCCGACCAGATCCACCACATCCGCTCTCCCTTGAATGGCTTCATCACTCCAGCAGCCGGGCGTTGGAGCGGCAGACAGCCGTTCTGAAAGAAGAAGAATAAAGAAAATATTGTTAAAATATTAGGGTTATTTATATACAGACCCTCAACTTCTATGTTAATAAAAACAATATACCTAATTGATTATCTAATTAGATGAATGCTATTCTAAGCTAATTCTAAATGCACTTAAGATATGAATGCAATGTATGGATTATGTAATTAGATTAAAACTATCAATTAATCTATTTACATCCTAATTTATACTAAATAAATGTTAGAATTAATCTAATGTATAGGCACTTAAATACTTAAATAGCCCACAACTATGGGCTAATCAGAGTGTAGGATGGATGGGTGGAAGGTGTGTGCGGAGACGCTTTCTGTACTCGTGTATCGGGGAATATTAGCAATTGGTGCAGATATTCCTGCGATACAACGTGTGGTAGGTGATATAAAAAAAATATATATATATG
This sequence comes from Thalassia testudinum, assembly GCA_037157565.1. NCBI lineage: Eukaryota > Viridiplantae > Streptophyta > Magnoliopsida > Alismatales > Hydrocharitaceae > Thalassia > Thalassia testudinum. The sequence goes on along the minus strand of JAZHRO010000065.1, from coordinate 19,376,443 downwards.
TATATATATAAATATATATTTATATGTATATATATAGATAGGGTTATAGTTATATAGGTATATATGTAGTTATGTAGATATATGTATATATATATATATATATGTAAGTATATATATTGATAGATGTATGTATATGTATATATATATTTATAATTAGATGTATAGGTATGCATATATAACTATATAGATATATATATATATATACATATATATTAATATATGTACATAGATATATATATATGTATATAGATATATGTAGATAGATATATATATATATGTATTTATATCTATAGATATATCTGTATATATGTATGTATATTTGTATATATATATGTATATATATATATATATGCATATATACTTATACTTAGTTGTATAGGTAATAATATATGTATAGATATATGTATATATATATATATACATATATAAATATATATATCTATATATATAAGTATATAGTCGTGTACAAGTGAGTGAGTCTGTGTACAAGAGTATGTGTGTGTGTATGTGTCTGCGGGAGGGAGTGAGAGAGAGAGAGAGAGAGAGTGTCTGCTGGAAGAAGAGGGCGCAGCGAGTTAAGTCGTATGGAGGATTCAGCCGACGTCTGGTGGCCCACGCGTAGGTGCAGGCGAGTAGGCGCACGAAGATGCGCTCGCACGTTGGAGGGAACGGGTGCGAGGGAGACTGCAGCACAGGGTAATGCGTGACGCAGCGCACCGCACTGCGTGCTGGAGCGGGTGCAGGCGAAAGCACTGGCGCGAGCGGATGCTGGAGCGGGTGCGGGCGTGGAGCGGGGACGGGCTGGAGGTGGTTGCGGGAGTGGAGAGAGAGCGCGCAGTGACCGGATAAGTGCGAATCTTTCCGGTCACCGCACTGTAGCTACAGTGTCACGCTCTCTAGCGTGAATAGTAGCTACAGTGCCGCGCACTCTGGACAGCCGGTGCGGCGTGCATGGGCACGCTGGAAGGTGCCTGCGCATGCGGAAAGAGGCTGCGGTCAGTGCCTGCGTGCATGCTGGCTGCCGTTGCTGCTGCTGATGCCTTGTTGTTGCTGTTGCGGAGCTTTAGACCTCAGAGATGTAGTAATGGCGGGAGAGCTTTGAGCGGGTGAAACGGCGAAATGAACCACCACGCCCACCGGCTCTTTGATGAGCTTGGCAGTGGTGGGATTCACAGTGGTGGTCGAGGACCACTGTGAGCGACTCCTACCCGCAGCGTATCTCTTCAGTGGAAGAGGTGCTGCGTATGGAGGGAAGAAGGGAGGAGACGACCTAGAGGAAGGAAGGGTGCTGTGTGTGTTGGATAAGGCTCTCACAAGGAAGATAGCTGTGCCCTTTTTAAAGAAGATGGAGGCAAGCTCAGCCATGCCCTGGGCTGTGCATGGCTGAGCATGCGGCTGACAGGGCATGCTGTGTAGAGAGTGGCGCGAAGAAGAAGCTGCCATGCCCTGTAGCCGTGCGGAGAAATTCAAAGCCAAATAAAAATAAAAATAAAGATAGTAAATTTGCAAGGCAGCACTTGAGGAATACGTTAATTTCAAGGCCATTTTATTCACTCTCCTCCCCTCTCAAATAAATGCATGCATGCATTTATTTTTACAAATGCGACTATAGCTACCTAATATACACTTGAAATGCTAGGAAATAGCACAAGATGGCACATGCACGAGGAGGAAGGGCTCAGGGAGGCAGCCTCCCGGCCTTCTACAGCTACTGAAGCTACTGCAGCACGTTGTGGGCAACATTGCGAGGAGGGAAGAATCGCAAAGCAGGTTCTGGTACTGGAAGTTTTCCAGTATTAGACGTCTAGGGTATCGTCTAGACGACTAGCAAGGCACCAAGACGTCCGGAGCTTAAGTCGGACATCTGAAAGCACAATATCGCGTAAGGTACGTATCTTCCTGTGCTATTTTTCGCCATGCAATTTGTAGCGCAAGGATGTCAGGCTGATTTTGTGCCTGCGTTGTTCGTACGTAGGTGAAGGCTTTGGGAAGGTGAGTGGTGTGCTTTTCCAAGTACTTTTGGACGTCTGATCACATCGCTAGAGATCTGAAGGTAGTTCTAGATGACCGGAGGCCTTGTCCGACGTCTGGAGCTACCCCCAGATGGTCGCAAAGAGAGTCTGGATGTCTGAAGCAATCGCAGGAAGTGCAAGGTGAGATCTGATGTCTTTTATGATGTCTAGGACTAGTCCCAGACGTCTGATTTGGTTAGTAGCCGCGTTTTTGGCCTGTTTAGGGCTCAAACGGAATCGGATTTCCATAAATGAAGTACCGCTGTTTTCCACTCGAGTTCCTCTACGTGTTCGTGTTGAGTATCTACTGTTTTGACCTCGTCTAATGTAAAATAGTCGCAGGTACAGGTTACAACCGATGGCATGTTCGGGGCCCGCGAAGATGACGAGATCTGCGGCACAGGCCCCCATTCCTCCCATGATACCCGGTAGAGTGGTTTAATTCAGTTGTTAATATGTAAATAAGAATGTACTTGTTTGAAATAATCGAATCGAACCCTAGGATGTGGAATGAACCCTAGGGTAGCAATGAATGAGCCTGTTTTGAGTTGTACTGTCTACTTGTGTGCATGTTTAAAATAAATTCTAGAAAATGGTGTTAGTATAATTATGAGATGCATGTTAAAATACGAGTTGCCTGTATGTAATGAGAAATTGAACTGTGAAACCACAAGTTGCATGTTTATGATTGAGAACTGAATTGTGAAAGCACAGGCTGCCTGTATATGGATGAGAAATGGATTATGAAACATAAGACCTGAATATGGATAAATGAGATGAATATGAGCGTGAACCCTACGGAGAATTAGGAGCAGAACTCCTGTGCATGAAATGAATCTTGAATGTAGACGGGAAGTGTGCTGGCCCTTGTGTATGCGGTACCAAGGAGAGCAACTATCCCTTTTTAGTGTAGAGTGGAGCTAGCTGCCCTTGGGTTGAGACCTGGGGTTAGGATTTGCCACTCTACACCAACTCCTGTTGGCCCTTGCGTACATGGTACCGAGGCATGCTACTAGTGTAGGGAGGGAGCTAGCCACCCCACGGGGCCCGAGGTTAAGCTAGCCACCCTACACCGACTTTGTTAGGCCCTCTGGGCAAACCGAGGTAGTTAGACGAGGATACGTGGACTGTGGAGAGGCGAGACCCCTATTTTGAGAGGGCAAGGCCCTATGCTACTCCGTGTTGTACTTTGTGTGTACCCACTAGAGGAAACAACTGACCGCGTGTCAGTGCGGGGTAGCTACCTGTTCTCAATGTTTTGTGCGGGTTTAAAGGATGTCACATTGTAGTATAACCGACAAAATGTTTAAACAAATATAAAGAATTTTATTACTCGAACAACTAGAGTATCCGAGGTCGAACACGGGGAGCAATCTCAGTACTTTGTAAACCCAAAGAATACAACTATTTAAATGCAAATATAATTCATTCAAAGAGAGAATTTTAAAAAAGGATTTGGGAAAAAAAAAAAAGTAGAATTGGACGTCTGATTTGTGTATCTGACGTCTTAAATGTGATCTCTCTTTCTCTCTTCTTCTTCGTGGCTCTTCTCCTTTCTTTGCTTCTGGTATCTTTCCTTCTTCTCCTGCCTTGCCTTTCTTCTTTCTTCTTCTTCTTTTTCTTCTGATCTCTTTGCAGTCTTCCCTTGTCTTCTTCTTCGTTCTTCTCTCTCTTCTGCCTTGTCTTCCTTCTTCTTCTCTGCGAAGACTTCTCCTTTCACTGCTACACAGCCTCTTCTTTCTTCTCTTCCTGTTCTGCAGCCGCTAAGTGTTCGCTGCCTGGGTCAGTTCTTCCTTCCTGCACACACCACATAGTAGCAAAAACCTACCCCCGTCCCTCTACCCAAGCATCTCTCTCTCTCAAGCAATGCACTCACGGACGCTCTCCCAGAGCCACACGGGTAGTCGGGTCGGGTTGGCACCCGGGACCAGGCGCACCGGCAGGTGGTGATGCGCGAGGAGTGCGTAGGTCTAGGTCGAGTCGGATCCGCTAGATCCGCGAGGTCAAGCCGCGGACAAGGCATGTGTGAGGGCAGTGAGGGACCTCACCCCTGTGCTTACAGAGGCACTAAGACGATAACACAAAAAAAAACTTATATGGTACCTGAGTGTTGCAATCCCACGATGTGGGACTATCTGGTCTCGCCTTCACGCGCACCCGCAGAGTTTTGTCGCTCGATTGCCCAAGCTGTTGACTCCTCTACGCTACTGGCTGGCCTCGGTTGCTTCGCGACACTTGCGAGAGTCTGCTGCACCTGTCGCCTGGGAAGCCTGACGCCTGCTGCTGCTCCAAGTTCCCTGCTGCTTCGGCTGTTAATGGCGGCTGGGGCTTACACCTGACATCCAACAGAACGGCCTGTTGGCCCAATCAGAATAGCTGGAAACCTTCGTCGTAGCATGGCGAAGGCGGTGGGTGATGCTGTAGGTTGCCGGTCGGCCTAGGCGTGCGTGCCTAGGTCAACCTGTGGCCGGAGATGGTGGGTTGGTCGGGGGGTGCTTGTGGAGGTCTGGAGTGGCGGTGATGGGGTGGAATGGGTTCCTGGTGGTGAGGCGAAGCTCACGAGGTGGTTGGCAAGCCGTGTGGAGTGGCGGAGTGGTGTGGGCGACTCGCCGGAGTGCGGTTGGAGGCGAGGAAGATGGAGGCGGTTAGGTACTGTCGAGGGGTAATCAAGTAAAATAGTTGGGGAAAAAGAGAGAGGAGAGGATGGAGAACGTATCTGGGGTTGTCTGGAAGGAAGGGAGGCGGCGGAGGGGACGGCTCGTAACTGCCGTCGTCGGGGAAGAAAGACCCTGAGGGAGGAAGCAGCGACGAAGATGAGGTCAGAAGCGCGCGCGCGGGGTACAGCGCGACGCGGGAGGAAGCGGCGGAGAGGACTCTGCTGCTGGTATGGCAGCAGAGCGACGAGAAGGAGGGGAGGAGGTCGCTGGAGCTTGTGGGTCGTTTGGCCGGAGATGGGAGAGGGAGGAATTTGGAAGGGATGTCCGTCAAAATCAAGCTTGCCTTCTGCGGCAGGGTCTGGGGTGTCTTTTATAGGTGCTGGCCGCACCTACCAGCGCGCGGAGACCGCGCAATCAACGCTGCCGGCTCGCCGGATATGGAAGGAAGGTGGATACCTAAATCTCTCGTGCGTTCGCACGAGAGATTGGGTTCACACCAGCAATTGTAATTGGCTTTAGAAGGAAGGGAATTCCTCAGAGAATCCCCCTTCCATTTCTGGGAGAGAATCTCTAAGGAATTAGAGAGCAATCTCTCTCGAAACTTCGCCGGAGCTCGGTTCTACCCTAGCAATGGCGGCAGGACCGGTTTGCAAAGGAGGCGAAGAACCTAGGGGGCTCTTTGCAAAGGTATTCAAATGATAGGGACCAATTTATGATTTGGGTGTACTAAATTGCAAAGTAGGTCAAGATGACCTCTCCTTAGGTGCAAATTTTGGTACAAACCTAATTTGGACCTAAGGAATCCAATGGTGAAGTTGGATTTTAGTTTTGACCTCTTTTGACTGGATATTTTGCGTAAAAACCCAAATTATGTTAATTGAAGATCTAGGACCCTAATCTAGGTCAAACTAGGTTCCAAAGGCCAAATTAAGTGTTCTAAACCCTAGAGGATGTTTCTATATGATTTTTAGAGGGTTTACTTGATTTTTATTCTGATCGGAACCTTGTTAATTTAAGCAGGTCTATTTTAGGGTTACCAAGTGTCATTTAGTTCTTAGATTGCACATAAACCCATTTCTGATTAACTCAACCCACTTTTTATCTTATTTGGACCATTTGACCTATGTTTTGCTTCTGAGAGATCCCGTTTATGTACTGCAATTGTAAAATTGCAGTTTTAACCTTTATTTCATATTTTCTTCTCAGAGCACTTGTTCCTTCAGTCAAGCCTTCTTCTAGGTTATGTAGGAGCTTTTATCTTCTTTATTGGGTTAAAATGAGCTAGTTATGGCTCATGATGAGGCTCTCATCATACCCCCATGCCTAGCTTTTGCTAGTCCCTTAGCAAAATTTCAAAGTTTTAACTTTATTATAGACCCTGAATGTCTGTCAACGATGATAAGTGCTTCTCCTTTTCTTTTGTGATTAGGTGGGAATGCCGACAATAGGCCTAGAGGTACTCAAGTACCAACCAAAATCCGGACCTGTTCCGCTTTAGCCTTAGTGTTCCGTAAAGGTTTCTACGGCCCACAGAAACTAACCTAGGGTTTGTTGGACTCCGCGGTTAAAGCACCCGTGCTTGAGACATTTTTAGCCTAAGTTCAGTTTGCAATGCGTTTTTTGTAAGAGAGAGATAGAAGATTTATTTGTTTGGAGAGCTTTTCTCTCTCTTTTCTTTTTATTTCTAGCTTGGGATTAACTTCTCAACACGGTCTGTATCGGATTCCTCGTCCCCATCATCAATCCTCAAGGGTCCCTGGCTTTCGAGATTTCGAGATAATCCCGCCCATGGCAACCCCCGGAACCCTGGCTTTCGAGATTTCGAGATAATCCCGCCCATGGCGTTCCGTGGCCGAATCCAGACCCTGGCGATCGACATTTCGTGATAATGCCGCCCATGGTATCTGAACCAGCAAAGTGCTTACATGCCCCCGGTAGGATATTTAAATATCCTAAGAGACAAGCACCGAGGAGACGATATGTTGTTACGCATCTTCGAGGGGAATTTCCCGCCTCTCTACGCTGGGAACTTGTCCAAATCAATTTGTGCTGATTGGCCGCTCCTAATCTAGGTGACTTTTTCAGAACATTAAACGCTTTTCACGTGATTTGGATGTTTATGCGCACTGAACCAGACTGTGTGTGAATTTGGGTGCTTAGGTTACCGAATCTCGCAAACCGGAGGTCAGTTAACGAGGCCAAATACTTCCTAAGCCTTAGACCTAATACTTAAGCTTCGCATTTTCCTCAACCTCTTGAGGATTATCCATATTTTAACGGATACGTGAATTTTTAAGCTAAAGGTACTAGCCCAAAAGGCCTAAGACCAGCATTCCCGCTAATCTCTTGTTATATCTCCGTAGCACTTTTCTTTTCTTTTTCTTGATTCGGTCTAGAACTTCAGTTAACCCCTTAATCTTTTACTAATGACTATTTCTTTTCATTTTCATTTTGTGCTCCTTTTTGTCATTTTTCTTTCTTTTCCTCCTCTCATTTGTATGACCTTGAATTGTTCCTCCCCTCTATCAAGTCTCTCTTTTTTTTTTTTTATGTGAAACCCTTTCTTGATATGAATTTTCTGACATTTTGCACTTTCATGCCCCCCCATGCGTAAGATTTGCAATGTCCCCATTGTAAATTAGGTGGGTTCGAATTCAGCTTAGTTCATGTATTAGGACAGGTGTGTGGTGAGTGAATGGGTCGAAGTGACTTGTTGCGAACGATTTCTAATCTCGGGTAGGTATACCTGAGGTGAAGTCGGCTGTTCTAATGGATGAACCCTAAAGTGCAATATGAGTTCCGCATAGAGATGTCAGAAACGGTTTCGAGTTTTTCAAAGAATGACGGGTTGCCTCCCGTTAAGCGCTGAGTTTTACGCCATCGGCTGGGTGCAATGAGCTCAAGAGGAATGGAGGGTAAAGGATGACTCAGCCAAATCTATATCGGTCATGTCAATGAACGGCTTGAGTCTCTGACCGTTCATGACAAAGGGTTCAGAATCATGGCTAAGTGGGCTGATTTCAATGGCTCCATTTTCGAAGATTTGTCGGACTAGGTAGGGTCCGACCCACTTGGATCTTAGCTTTCCTGGGAATAATTTGAGTCGGGCATCAAAGAGTAAAACTTTTTGACCAGGATGAAAGACCTTTCTAGAAATGTGTTTGTCGTGAAAAGCTTTAACCCGTTCTTTGTAAATTCGCGAGTTCTCATACGAGTCGTGGCGTAATTCATCGATCTCGCTCATTTGAAGTCTTCTGTGGGTTCCAGCCTTAGAAAGGTCGAGATTACAGGTCCGTACTGCCCAATAGGCTTTATGCTCCAATTCGACGGGGAGGTGACATGCCTTCCCGTACACTAGTCTGAAGGGAGACATTCCTAATTGGGTCTTGTGGGCGGTCCTATAGGCCCACAATGCTTCCGGAAGCCGAGAAGACCAATCTTTTCTATCAGGTCGAACAGTAATCTGAAGGATCTTCTTGATCTCTCGGTTAGATAGCTCAGCTAGACCATTAGTTTGGGGGTGGTAAGGAGTAGAGATTCGGTGTGGCACCCCGTATTTGGTCATCAGTGACCTGAACTGAGCGTTCGTAAAATGGGTCCCTCCGTCGAAAATTATAGCACGCGGAATCCCGAACCTTGAGAAAATGTTTTGATGGAGGAATTTTATAACGACTTTATGATTGTTGGTTCGGGTCGGAATGGCTTCTATCCACTTGGACACATAGTCAACTGCGAGTAAGATGTATTCGAGGCCATCCGAGGTCGGAAAGGGTCCCATGAAATCAATCCCCCAAATATCAAAAATTTCGCATACCACGATCGGCTGTAGAGGCATCATGTCTCTATGGCTCATGTTGCCCAGAGTCTGGCAATGGGAACATGCCTTACAGTGATCGTATGCATCCTTGAAAATTGTGGGCCAGTAGAAGCCACACTGGAGGACTTTCGATGTGGTTTTATGTCCAGAAAAATGTCCACCGCATGCCTGGTCATGGCAGAATGAGAGTATGTCTTTGATTTCCACTTCCGTGACGCACTGTCGGATTATCTGATCAGCACCAATGCGGAAAAGATACGGGTCTTCCCATAGGTAATACTTGGCATCGGAACGCAATTTGTCCTTTTTGGCCTTCGACCAATCGGGCGGAATCTGATGTGATGCCAGGTAATTAACTATATCGGCGAACCATGGAAGACTTGTACTAATAGTCAGGAGGTGCTCATCAGGGAAATGTTCCATAATAGGTCCGGAAGGATCAATAATTTCAGAAGGAAGGCGGGACAAGTGATCAGCTACCACATTGTGCTTTCCCACCTTGTCGCGAATCTCGAGGTCAAATTCTTGCAACAGCAAGATCCAGCGGATTAGTCGAGGTTTCGCATCCTTCTTGGCAAGGAGATGCCTTACAGCTGTGTGATCCGAGTATATGATAATACGGGAACCCAGAAGGTATGATCTGAATTTTTCCAGGGCAAATACTACGGCCAGCAGCTCTTTCTTAGTAACCGTATAGTTACGCTGAGCCTCATCCAGTGTTTTGCTGGCGTAGTAAATGACCACAGGTTTCCCGTCAATTTTCTGCCCCAAAACCGCTCCTACAGCGAAGTCAGATGCATCGCACATGATCTCAAAGGGTTGAGACCAATCAGGGGACTGTAGGATTGGGGCTTGGGTGACTCGGTCACGTAGGATCTCAAATGCTTGAGTGCATTCCTTGGAAATTTCGAAAGGCACATCCTTGGAGAGAAGATTGGTTAGGGGGCGCGCGATTTTGGAGAAATCAGGGATGAATCGACGGTAGAAATCGACGTGCCCCAAAAAAGATCAGATGTCCTTAGTCGAGCTAGGCATAGGGATCTTGGAAATCAGGTTAACCTTAGCTCGATCCACTTGGATGCCTTTCTCTGAGATTAAATGTCCCAGGACAATTCCCTCAGGCACCATGAAATGGCTCTTTTCCCAGGAAAGAACCAAATTCACCTCGATGCACCGCCTGAGTATATGGACCAAGCGTTGGAGGCAATCGTCAAATGATTGTCCAAAAACTGAAAAGTCATCTATGAAGACTTCCAGATAATCACCTACCATATCTGAGAATATGGCAAGCATGCACCGCTGAAAAGTTGCAGGTGCATTGCAGAGACCGAATGGCATCCTTCGGAACACGTACGTCCCGAAGGGGCAGGTGAATGTGGTCTTTTCTTGGTCCTCTGGATGGATTGCCACCTGATTGTAACCGGAGTACCCGTCAAGAAAGCAGAAGAATCTATTTCCCACTAGTTTCTCGAGGATCTGATCAATAAACGGTAGTGGGAAATGATCCTTCTTCGTGGAGGAATTTAGTCTTCTGTAATAAATGCAGACTCCACGAATTAGCTATTCGGGTAGAAATGACTTCTCCGATTTCAGTCGTGATGATGGTAAGTCCTGCCTTCTTAGGCACCACTTGTATTGGACTCACCCAACGACTGTCGGAGATCGGGTAGATGATCCCTGCATTTAACCACTTAATGATCTCCTTTTTCACGACCTCCTGTAGGTTAGGGTTTAGGCGTCTTTGCATTTCTCTTGAAGGTCGGGAGCCTTCTTCTGTGTAGATTCGATGTGTGCAGTATGAAGGGCTTATACCAGTCAAATCATCTAGAGTCCATCCAATGGCTCTACGATGTTGTTGGAGAATAGAAATCAAACAGAGTTCCTGGTCAGGTGTGAGTCGAGAATTGATAATCACAGGAAACGTCTGATTTGAATCCAAAAAGACGTATTTTAGATGTTCGGGAAGGGGCTTGAGTTCCATGACAGGATTGTCAGCAGCAGCGGGTGGTTCGGGGTTTGTATCGGGAGCAATGGTAGGAGTCATAGGTGTGTCTAGATCATGTCCGCACTCCTCTGTTAGAGATTTTTGATTCTATAGTGGTTGATCAGGAATAATCAAGTTGTCCTCTATATGCAGTTCATCAACCACGGCTTCGACATCACAAATTTCCTCTATAACCCCGCAATTAATCCCTTGATGGGCCTTGAAAATGTCAATCTTCAGATTTTGATTCCCAAATTTTAATTCTATCTGGCCCTCTTCGCAGTTTATATTGGCCCTAGCAGTGGCCAAAAAGGGTCTCCCTAATATGATTGGTGTGTCCCTTGGGTTCTTAGGTGCATCCATGTCCAGTACTATGAAGTCCACTGGGAAATAAAAATCTCGTACCCTAACAATGACATCCTCGAGTATTCCTTTGGGTGACTTGATGGATCGATCGGCTAACTGCAATTTCACCTCAGTGGGTTTAAGTTCAGATTCTTCAAGGTGGTCAAGGAGGGATGTAGGTATTAAATTTATGGAGGCACTTAGGTCTAGTAGGGCTCTATCAAGTTGGGTTTAACCAATTTTACAAGAAATCAAGGGAGTTCCTGGGTCTTTAGCCTTGGGTGGGAGTTTGCTCAAGATGACAGAGCTGGCTTGCTCTGATAGTACGATTGGGTTCCCATCCTTGGTTCGCGACTTACGTTTAGGTGTACATATGTCTTTCAAGAACCTTGCGTAAGCCGGTATGTGGCAGATTGCATCCATCAAAGGGATGTTTATCTAGACCTGTTCAAAGAGCTTGACCAGATCCTCCTCAGGAGCCACAGGTTTGGTTGTCCTTTTTCCTTTGGTCAAGGCCTCAGGAAATGGGATCCTAGCTGGTTCCTCTAGGATAGGTGCAGGTTCTTGATCTGGGACAGTAGTATCCTGGATGACTACCCTAGGGTCTTGGCGATTATCAGGCTTGGAGTGGTTCGGATAATGTGGGTCTTGTGTTGTTTTACCACTACGTGTTGTTACAGAGTTTAATCCGGCCTGACTTTGGTTTGGGTTAGGTAGGAGGGGTGGCTGCTGCTGCAATCCTGCATAAGATGTTGAAGCCTCCATCTTGTCTGGTGATGGAGTAGTAGGTGCCTGATAAATCAAATGTGCGTGGCCTGGATTCGGATTCATAACGCGCCTCTGGGTCGGTACGTTATTTGGGTTGGGCAGAGGTTGCGAAGGAAGGGTGCCAGGTTGGCGGGAATTTGCCATCTGGGCCAGTTGGTTGCGAACCTCTGTGATCTCGTCCTTGTGCTGTTTTTGCATTGCCGCATTCATCTTTTGAATGTCAGCCAGCGTTTGAAGGATAAGAGTCAGTTGATCCTGATTTTGCCCGGATTGGTAGGTGGGATTGGGCCGAGGCTGAGGCGGCTGATATGGACGAGAAGCTTGTGGACGGGGTTGATATGGTGGTTTTTGAGAATTTCCCGCCCACTGAAAGTTAGGATGATTTCGCCATCCAGGGTTGTAGGTATTGTAGTATGGGTCATTCTGGATGGCGTTGAGGTCCTCGCAGTTCTGAGGAACCTCAGGAAAGTCAGAATACGAGGGTTCAGAGTTCCCCCAACTCGAGTAGAAGGGATCGGAGGTCACTCCGGTCCGAGAGGTAGACGGGGGTGGATATGGGTCCATCCCCATGGCAGGTTGGTGATAGATGTTTTGCACTGTTTCCCTTGCCAGAGGAGGTCGTGCAAAAGAGTTTTGTGCAGAGGTGGCTTGCTGCAAATGTCGAGTTAGCTCGTCCACCTTCTTTTCTATGATAGAGACCTTGTCCAACTGACTGGCCATCAGTTCCAGGTCGACAGGAGTGGACAGGTCCTGCGTCTCATGTGTCCCTCTTAGATTCGTCGATGCGCGGGCATTCCTCCTGTCGAATAAGCCTAAGGAGTCATTGTTTATGGAGTTCTCGCACATGTTTTTGAGAATCTCCCACACCGTATCCTCGTGTTGGCCCATGATGTTTCCTCCACATGTTGCATTGACGAATAGATGAATATCCTCACGGAGACCCTGGTAAAAAGACTGGACTTGTTCTCACTTAGGAACTCCGTGATGGGGACACTTTCGCATGAGATCTAGGAATCGATCCCAAGCTTCGTGAAGAGGTTCTCCCGGTTGTTGAGTGAAATGAGTGATCTGGTGGCGCAAGGCATTCGTCCGGCCAACAGGGAAGAATTTTTTCAAAAATTCGGACTGTAATTCCTCCCATGTGTTGATCGGGCGGGTCTGAGTCTGATACCAGTGTGCAGCCTTGTCCAAGAGGGAGAACAAAAACATTTTCATGAGTAGGATATCCCAATTTTGTACATCTGACCCGAAGGTCTGGGCCAAATGCTTGAGTTGTTTAATGTGTTGGAATGGATCCTCAAAGTTAAGCCCATGGAACTTCGGTATGGCATGAATCATATTGGGCTTCAGTTCAGAATCGGGTCCTCCAATTAGGATTCGTACTCGGGGTTCGATTGCCACCATAGCGGGATTATAATGATCTCGCTTCATAGGTCGCTGCGGTGGGTTTACAAAGTTCTGAAAGAGATCGTTCAAGCGTTGAAGTTGGTGTTCAAGGTTATTCTCCTCTTCAATGGGTTATGCCATGATGGGAGAAGAAGGAGAATCAGGGTCTGAATCAGATGAAAGATTTATGTGGTGGGGTTGCTGCACAAACAAGGGCGTCGAGGCTTGGCCTCGACGAGAATGAATTTCTAAAGGAGGTCTTAAAGGTGGTCTTAAGGACCTCCTACCAAACATGCACCGAAAGATGTGATGGGATTAGAAGGTGCTGGACCCAATCAAGACACCCAAGAATTGTTGGGTGACTATAGAGGTTCGGGGCAGATGGACCCCTGGATCAAAAGATCGTCCACCTGAGAAATACCTGGGCAGCCAGAGAGGGAGAGTCCCGCAAAGACCCCTACACGGTAGAGCGTCCCCACGGGTTACAGGGTTTCCCCCACCCGACCTCTCTTGTCACTGCGGTTCCAGGTAGACCAGAATGGGGATCTTGACCTCTTAAGTCTACCTTTTTTTATTTTAAGATCAAGGTGCTTAATGTTCCACTTGAACTTTTAAGTATTTTGAGTGCAAAAGTGACCTAATATTAAGGTTGGTTGACCCAAGGGATCAATTTCACCTCTTGTTCCTTTAAGAGCTTTTAGGTCCTTCCTTTTATGGTTCAAATGGATTATCAGCCTGATTTGCTTAGGGTTCCTCTTGTATAAATCGTTTCAGACACGGTTTAGGCACACCTCTTTTTGGAAAGTTTATTTCTTTGTTTTAGAGAAGATGTGTCTCTAAAAACCCTAGCTTTGCAGTCCCTAACTTGGCTCTAGTGGGTCCAATTTAGTTGCCTTAGAAATTAGCACCTAAGACTCAATCAAGAAAGTTTTAGCCCTAGTTGCCTTAGTTGGATGAACAGACAAAAATATGTTGAAATGAAAATCAGGCAACTTGATGAGTTACTAAATATGAAACAGGTAGCCCTAAGTTGATTTCTCTCTTTTTTTTTTCCTTTTTTAGATTGTGAGAGGGTTAAGAGAGAGGGCTTATGGAGATTACCTGTTCCTTGGAGAGTCTGTTGTGCAATTGCTATTCTTTCATTTTTGTTTTGCTTTCCCTGCTTGAACACAACAAAAGAGAGAAGTTAAGTTAGATATTAGATAGAAAAGTTGTACTCAAAAGCTTTAAAAGTGACCGTTGCTCCCCGGCAACGGTGCCAAAATGTTCTCAACGTTTTGTGCAGGTTTAAAGGATGTCACGTTGTAGTATAACCGACAAAATGTTTAAACAAATATAAAGAATTTTATTACTCGAACAACTAGAGCATCCGAGGTCGAACACGGGGAGCAATCTCAGTACTTTGTAAAACCAAAGAATACAACTATTTAAATGCAAATATAATTCATTCAAAGAGAGAATTTTAAAAAAGGATTTGGGAAAAAAAAAAGTAGAATTGGACGTCTGATTTGTGTATCAGACGTCTTAAATGTGATCTCTCTTTCTCTCTTCTTCTTCGTGGCTCTTCTCCTTTCTTTGCTTCTGGTATCTTTCCTTCTTCTCCTGCCTTGCCTTTCTTCTTTCTTCTTCTTCTTTTTCTTCTGATCTCTTTGCAGTCTTCCCTTGTCTTCTTCTTCGTTCTTCTCTCTCTTCTGCCTTGTCTTCCTTCTTCTTCTCTGCGAAGACTTCTCCTTTCACTGCTACACAGCCTCTTCTTTCTTCTCTTCCTGTTCTGCAGCCGCTAAGTGTTCACTGCCTGGGTCAGTTCTTCCTTCCTGCACACACCACACAGTAGTAAAAACCTACCCCCATCCCTCTACCCAAGCGTCTCTCTCTCTCAAGCAATGCACTCACGGACGCTCTCCCAGAGCCACACGGGTAGTCGGGTCAGGTTCGCACCCGGGACCAGGCACACCGGCAAGTGGTGATGCGCGAGGAGTGCGTAGGTCTAGGTCAGGTCGGATCCGCTAGATCCGCGAGGTCAAGCCGCAGACGAGGCGTGTGTGAGGGCAGTGAGGGATCTCACCCCTGTGCTTACGGAGGCACTAAGACGATAACACAAAAAAAAACTTATATGGTACCTGAGTGTTGCAATCCCAAGATGTGGGACTATCTGGTCTCGCCTTCACGCGCGCCTGCAGAGTTTTGTCGCTCGATTTCCCAAGCAATTGACTCCTCTACGCTACTGGCTGGCCTCGGTTGCTTCGCGACACTTGCGAGAGTCTGCTGCACCTGCCGCCTGGGAAGCCTGACGCCTGCTGCTGCTCCAAGCTCCCTGGTGCTTCGCTATTAATGGCGGCTGGGGCTTACACCTGACATCCAACAGAACGGCCTATTGGCCCAATCAGAATAGCTGGAAACCTTCGCCGTAGCATGGCGAAGGCGGTGGGTGATGCTGCAGGTTGCCGGTCGGCCTAGGCGTGCGTGCCTAGGTCAACCTGTGGCCGGAGATGGTGGGTTGGTCGGGGGGTGCTTGTGGAGGTCTGGAGTGGCAGTGATGGGGTGGAATGGGTTCCTGGTGGTGAGGCGAAGCTCACGAGGTGGTTGGCGAGCCGTGTGGAGTGGCGGAGTGGTGTGGGCGACTCGCCGGAGTGCGGTCGGAGGCGAGGAAGATGGAGGCGGTTAGGTACTGTCGAGGGGTAATCAAGTAAAATAGTTGGGGAAAAAGAGAGAGGAGAGGATGGAGAACGTATCTGGGGTTGTCTGGAAGGAAGGGAGGCGGCGGAGAGGACGGCTCGTAACTGCCGTCGTCGGGGAAGAAAGACCCTGAGGGAGGAAGCGGCGACGAAGATGAGGTCAGAAGCGCGCGCGCGGGGTACAGTGCGACGTGGGAGGAAGCGGCGGAGAGGACTCTGCTGCTGGTATGGCAGCAGAGCGACGAGAAGGAGGGGAGGAGGTCGCTGGAGCTTGTGGGTCGTTTGGCCGGAGATGGGAGAGGGAGGAATTTGGAAGGGATCTCCGTCAAAATCAAGCTTGCCTTCTGCGGCAGGGTCTGGGGTGTCTTTTATAGGTGCTGGCCGCACCTACCAGCGCGCGGAGACTGCGCAATCAACGCTGCCGGCTCGCCGGATATGGAAGGAAGGTGGATACCTAAATCTCTCGTGCGTTCGCACGAGAGATTGGGTTCACACCAGCGATTGTAATTGGCTTTAGAAGGAAGGGAATTCCTCAGAGAATCCCCCTTCCATTTCTGGGAGAGAATCTCTAAGGAATTAGAGAGCAATCTCTCTCGAAACTTCGCCGGAGCTCGGTTCTACCCTAGCAATGGCGGCAGGACCGGTTTGCAAAGGAGGCGAAGAACCTAGGGGGCTCTCTGCAAAGGTATTCAAAAGATAGGGACCAATTTATGATTTGGGTGTACTAAATTGCAAAGTAGGTCAAGATGACCTCTCCTTAGGTGCAAATTTTGGTACAAACCTAATTTGGACCTAAGGAATCCAATGGTGAAGTTGGATTTTAGTTTTGACCTCGTTTGACTGGATATTTTGCGTAAAAACCCAAATTATGTTAATTGAAGATCTAGGACCCTAATCTAGGTCAAACTAGGTTCCAAAGGCCAAATTAAGTGTTCTAAACCCTAGAGGATGTTTCTATATGATTTTTAGAGGGTTTACTTGATTTTTATTCTGACCGGAACCTTGTTAATTTAAGCAGGTCTGTTTTAGGGTTACCAAGTGTCATTTAGTTCTTAGATTGCACATAAACCCATTTCTGATTAACTCAACCCACTTTTTATCTTATTTGGACCATTTGACCTATGTTTTGCTTCTGAGAGATCTCGTTTATGTACTGCAATGGTAAAATTGCAGTTTTAACCTTTATTTCATATTTTCTTCTCAGAGCACTTGTTCCTTCAGTTAAGCCTTCTTCTAGGTTATGTATTAGCTTTTATCTTCTTTATTGGGTCAAAATGAGCTAGTTATGGCTCATGATGAGGCTCTCATCACTACCCTACGCTTATCACGTGTGCTGTAGTCACCGCTACGTCTCGACAGTGATCTCGGGGTGGTTGACTGGGTTTAGGACTACAGCGGGGGACTCTCCCTGCCAAGAGAGCACCACGTGTACCTTTTACTCTATGGAAAAGACTACAATCATGATCATTCCCATGAGGAACAAGCAAGATCAAGAAATACTTGGATACTTTGAGAAATAGATGAACCAGAAATACATAAATGAGATAAATAGAAATGAGAATAAAACCTGCTTGTTGTTTTCACTTTAGTTGCACATAAATAATGTAAACACCACTCTACTCAACGTTCGTTGACTCCATCTTTTTGTAACCCTGTTCAGGACTAGGAGTTGAGCAGCCCGAGTTTCTGACTGCAGAGGGAGTTGGGCCTAGCCGAAGTAGTTTCTTTTCCAATTTTTTTTTTTTGCTATAGTTGTGAGTATTGGATTTTAAATTACTATTCCCGTTACTTTCTGTTTCCTATTGTTGCTGTGGTGGCATGTACTACTATTTTGAAATAGTTATTCTACTTTCCTTTACTGCTTCGTTCTTTTCTTTTACTTAGTTTGTTGCATGTGTGAATGTGGTTTATTTTCCTACTTTTGGTTATTTCTCGTTGGACAATTAGGTCTTGGGATTAGTCGAAGCATGCCAATCTTGGGTCCTATAGGGATCCAGGAATCGGGTCGTAACACCCCTGCTGCCCTTCTTTACGCTGATGATATCATCATCTTCACTAATGGTAGCATCTCTTCTATCTGGAACTTGGCTTCCTTCTTTAGAGATTTTTAGTCTTCTATGGGACAATCTATCAGTCTCCTCAAAAGCTTCTGCTTTTTGGGCAAGCATTTCCCCCTTCCCATAGAGACCACATTCTTTATCTTGGGCTTTAATCTGGGCTCCTTCCCTTTTACTTATCTTGGTCGTCCCATCTTTTCTGACAGGTCCAAGATTTCCTTTCTTTTTTTGAAACAAAACAAGATTTCTTATTTGAATCCCATTGTGGATAAGATTAGATCCAAACTTGCTAGCTGGAAAGCCCATCTCCTCTCTTTTGCTGCCAGACTTCTTATTATCAAACATGTCTTGATCTCTACCGCTATTCATATGCTCTTTGCCATTGAGGTCCCCAAATCTGTCATTCATAAACTCCAAGCCTTGCTTGCTGACTTCTTCTGGGGCCCCTCTGATCTAGGCTCTCACCACCATTGGGTTTCTTGGTCCTCTATAGCTCGTCCCCTTCAGTATGGGGGACTTGGTATTCTTGACTTAAATCTTTTCCTCAAGGCCTTCTTTGGCGACTCCACTCACCACTCTTTTTTGAGGGATCTTTTACTTGGTCATTCCTCCTCTGAATCTTCTCTCCCTTTGCGCTCCCACCTACTTCTCCAAGTTCTTCGGGAATTGAGGCCCTACATTCGCTGGGAGGTCCATGAGGGTTCCATCGACTTCTAGTTTGATTTATGGACTGAAGACTCTCCCCTCCACTCTCTCCTCTCCGAAGGATCTTCTTCCTCTTGTATTTCCATCGATAGAGCACTTCCTCTACTCTCTAATGTGCCTTTTCACTCTACTATTCCCCCAAATCTGCTTGCTGAGATCTCTTCCCTCCATTTAGACGATCTTAAGGACTTGCTGCTTTGGACTCCAGCTCCTTCCAGAATCATTTCAGTCTCGTCGGCTTATCATCTACAATTTCGCTCCTCCCAAAAGGACTACTCTGTTGTGCCTCTTTGGAATCTCCACATGCCTCTTAGAATTTCCCTTTTGTTTGAAGGCTTCTTAAAGGCAATCTCCCCACCAATGATAACATCATCAAATTAGGGATCTCTATTGCCTCTAAATGTCTTTGCTGTCCCTCTAATCCTGCACCTGAAACTCTCCCTCATATTTTCTCGGAGAGTCACTTGGTTCATGACATCTCAATCTAGACCTTTAAGCAAAATTTCTAGGATGCCATTGATCCTTCCCTCTTCCTCGACATCATCTCGTACTCCCCCAATATCCGTAAATCTAAGACTATCCAGGGTATGATTTGTTTCATCTAGTTGAATGTCTAGTGAATCCGAAATGCTTTGAAACATGATGTCTTCAACCCTGCAATGTTCCATATTCAACTTGATAAGCACTGGAGAAATCTTCAAAAGACTAATTGGCTCAAATCTTATCTTCCCTCTTCTCACCCCCTTAGCTGGGTCTGTCCTGCTTAAGGGCTCAAGATCAATGCTGCTACTTCTTTGGTTGGGGATTGTTGCAATCTTGGCCAGATTGTTAGACATTTTGAGGGTATTTTCATTATGGCTGCTGCTGCTAGTCTTCCTAGTATTTCTGTAGACGCTGCTCTCATTAAAGCCATCATCCATGAAATTTCTTACTTCTCTAATAAGTCTTTTCTGGTGGAGATGGATTCGGTCTCTCTCTATTATTGGTGGTCTGGTAAGCTTTAGGTTGCGTGGCAGGTCAAAAAGATTTTTGCTTCTCTTTGCGGCCGCTCCTCCAGGATCCACTCCTTTGTTCACCCTCCAGTCTGCTTTTAGGATTGCGGGTCTCGGCGATGGCAACTGGCGATGTTTCTCCTGCTTGGATTAGCTCCCCCCATTATCAAAGGCATTATTAAATAGGATAGCATTTAGATGCCGTATGTGGTTCACCTGTAGCCTCCTCTGCTTTTTTGTTGCTTTTGTACTAGGCCATGAGTCGTGGTCCTCTTTTCTTTGTACGAGGCAACTTTTGGTTTGGTCCCCCTGCCCCCCCTTTTCTATCACCTCCATGGAGTGGGTGATAAATAAAATTGCTCCTATTTTCTTAAAAAAAAAATGAACAATTTGCAGTAGCACCAATAAACAAAACAAAATAAGATTAGATTTTATTGTGATCGAAGTGTTCATAAAGGACTTTTCTTAAAGAATATATTGTCCCCTACAATATCGATGCGTCTAGGCTTGGCGAGCTCCTCTTAGGATATGATGGTCCACCTCCAAGATTCAGTGCACTCCAACCTTAGATGTTCTCAAAAATTACCTCAAGAGAACTTAGTTGAAGTAATTTGGTCAATCAATTTAGTAGATTAATCGAACAATTGAATTGGTTAATCAATCAATTTGTGTTAGGCACCTTTCAATTCATCAACCAATTTGGTTGATTGAACGATCAACTCTCGATTCGTTGCACAAGTTGATTGACCAAATTGGTTTTTAAGTGACCAATCTGTGCGTCGAATGCACCTTGAGTGAGAGGGAGACAAATAGAGAGAGAAGTGTGGGAAGATTGTGTATTTTGGGAGCACCCTCATGACTTCTTATATAGAGCTCATGAGCGACGGCTATGGAATTCAAAGCAATTAATTGACCCATTAATTGATGAATCAATCAACCCACTAATTGCCAAATTGATTCTCACCTAAGCTCGAGACAACCTAGGCTAGGGCAAGGCATGTGCGCACGTCCATGGTCTCCAACCCCAACCTTGTTCATTGATGCATAAGCCATGAGAGGCAAAAGCCTTTATCCCCACCAATAGGTTTGTCGACTTTTAATATGGTACTAAAAACCTCCACCAAATCCCATTAACTTTGACATGAATTCCCATGTCACAACACATAAATTGCAATCCAATTGATGCAATAAACTCCTTAAAAGAAACATTCCCCCACAAATTCATTGTTGAAATTCAACGATAAGAGAAAAGAATCCTTCACTGCTACACTCCATTTTCAGTAAAGGCACATTCTGGTTTGAATCCTTACCTAACTCATCCACCTTCACCACTGCAGGAATAAAGTGAAACTAATCTTGAACTTTAGACCTTTGATATAAGGTATACAATGGAGACAACAAAGTGAGGTTTTTGGTGATAATCTTATGAATCGGTGCTCTTAAGACCCATGCGTCATATCTTGTTTCATGAGTGTATTCGAGAAAGACCATATTCTCTTAACTATAGCCTGCAATAACACTTACATAGGTAATATTCTCCAAGGATGCACTGCTCACAGCTTGCCATCAAAGACTTGAACCCATTCAGAGCCTTTGCTCTTCCTAAATTTGCATCTTAAGGTACTTAGGCATCTTGGCTTTGGACTCACAAGAAAAAGCGTCTAACAGTGAGTGTCAATTGATTCTGCATACAGTTTATTATTACCACATTGAACCTACTTCATGAGATCTCCACTTAGTTAACTTGGGTTACTACTGCGGGTGAACTCACAATGAGTCTCACTCTTAAGCCTAGACTTAAAGAATAAAGAGGTATAAAGTCTTTTAATAAATGGAGCTATTGTGTTTTCCTTTGATCCTATAAAATCCACAACAATCACTTCTTAAGCATCAAATCCTTTACAAACTTAAGTCGGACTTGGATATGTCTCCTTATTTTCTAATTAAACTTTGAACTCTTAATCTTTGTTATTGTAGTCATTCTATCACAATGCAAAGATATATATTGCAGGAATTGCCTTTTCCTACCAAGGGGATTTCTGAAAGAAGCCCCCTTAGCCATTTGGCACTTAATTCTAGTAGTGTCCAAAGCACATAGCACAACCTCGAAGGTAGATCAAGCTAAAATGGTCTATTTTGTAGACCATCAATGATGATAACATCATCATGAGCCATAGCTATCTCTAATTAGTCATAATCAAGTGACAAAAGCTCTTACATAGTCGCCTGAGAGCCACAACTCCTTATAAAGCCAGTTTGAGAGAAGAATATTAAATCAGGGTTAATTCTGTAGTTTTAACATCACATCATGAAAGTAGAGTAACCATGGGATTTTCTAGGGGTTAATCTAAGGTCTAATGAGCATTAAAGTTTAATAAGAGGGTCCATACAGACAGAAACAGGGCTTCACACATTTTGAGAACTGATTTAGTACCCAAAACCCTAATTACAGATCCACTTCGATTACAGAGGTTTTGGCCAAGATAAAATTTATATAAACCTTCTAAAATTCATATAAAAATGTTTCTTGAGGTTTGATATTCTTGATTTGACCATCTGAACCTATTTTAACTATAAATAGAGTCACAAACAGAATTCTACCCTAATTTGGGTTTCTGTGCAAATTATCCTATCAAACTTAGTCAAAACTGAAATCCAACTTCACTATCAGATTCCCTAGGTCCAAATTAGGTTTTTACCAAAATTTGGCACCAATCAGAGACTATCTTGACCTAGTTTGCATTCTAGTCCTTTAAAACTCTATTTTTCACATCTAAGCCCCTAACTTTTGAAAACCCTTGCAAATGGGTCCTTACCGCCATTAGAGGTTAAATGACCTCCAAGAAGCATTTGACCACACCTAAACCTATCCAAATATCACCAAATTTGGTAGGATTGATGTTCACACAAGAAGCAATTGTTTGGACTTATTTGGGACTTGGTTCTTATACGAAAGCATGTGCAAACTCAAAAGATTTTTGGGAGATTTTCCTTCAATCGCAAGCCTTGTAGAAGCCCTTCCGTTATCTAAAGCTTGCTCAGAAGCTCTATATAAAGCTCTAGAACTCAAAGCCTTAATCCTTAGCTCGGTCTGGCCACAATTCTTCACCAATTCTCCTTCTCCGGCCACCTCCACCGCTGCTCTAGCGACTCTTCTTCCTCTGACCTCTTCTCCCACTACCACATACTATAGGCAGCAGGACTGTCTTCCTTACCTTCCTCCGCTCCCCGCCAACCACAGCAGGAGTGCCCAGACCCTCTTCGTCATCGCCGCTCCATCACCGGAGGCTTCTCCTTCCCCGATGCCGGCCAATCACAACTAGTGCCTTCCTTGCCCTTTCATCCATTAATCTAGGTCCTATCTTCTCCCTCTTCTTCTCTTGAATCTCCCTAACTCCTTCCTCTTTTGTTTCAACCTCCACTATGCCCTCATGCCCTTTGTCTTCTTCCACTTCGGTCGAGCTTTGGTGAGGTCGCCACAATGCAACAGACCACTAAACACACTTCTATCACCTCCACAAGCTCTTCCTACTCACACCCGCCAAAACCCCTTAAGAAATTGAGGGGATTAACTACTAAAAACCCCCATCGAACACCACCTCCACCTCACCTCTTCCCTGACTTCGCCAGGCCACTACACGCACTTACACCCCACACGGGCATCGCCATCGCCTTTGTCGTCCTCAAGCGACCCTCTTGATCTATTTTGATGTGGCTGTGAGGCCTTATTCTTTGTTTCAGGTGTTTTCCATCACTCACCATCAGTGCCATCATCTCCGACTGCAACTATAGTTCTCTGGCCGGATTCATTCGCTATTTCACCTCCAGGTGTTGCAACTCAATTCCACGACACTCCACAGGCATTCAATTGCTGATGCCAGAGCTCTCCTCATCCCCAATTCGAGCAATCTTAGAAGCAGCTATGCGAGAAAAAGATTAGGGACATAGTCCCACCTTGTTAGTTGAAAGGCTTGTGCAGGAACTGATGTAAACATAATTATTGAGGATAAAATGCCTATTTATGCATGTTCCTAGGCTTAGATATGCATTGCATATTATAAATATTACATTGCATGCATCATTCTACATTAAAAGTAGTTATGTATATTTTAGGTTTTTATGGCGAGGGGAGGAGATTTATTTCGGGGCCTCAGATTTGATTAGGATGATGGTCGGAGTCCAATGCCTCCAAGATCGTCCTAATAGGAATCTCGTATCACCTTATGCGATCCGAGGAAGATCAATTGCTAGGGGGTAATGTGACATCCTTATGGACTTTGGATGAAAAATATGACTGTACGGATGGATCCGAAGAAACGATCGCAGTCCGATAACATAGAAATCGTCTCAATCCGAGCACTGTGGCACCCTCTACAACAGAAAGAAGATGGACGGCCTAGATGGTGCCACGTGGCTCCATCTAGGCCACCCAACTCCGGCCAACAACACTCACCCACACCATTCATCATCCACACCCTCCATTCCCAGCCGTTAGATCTTGATCCAACTGTTGAGAAGCCATCCATGCCGCTCTTCAGAGCTCCTCCTAGTGACATAAAGATAGGCATGGACTATTGGTGGAGGCATGAACTCTCAAGGGAGGGGTGCGGGTTCAAATCCCTATGCCCCCCCTCCCCAATTTGGCATTTGGACCCATCGTAGTGCACCAACCGTGTGCACATTGGCATATAGCACTAGCCGCTCGCACAAGTGCACACAAGACAGCCAGCATAGTGTGAGCAGCCCATGCCAGCACCACTTAAGATAAAAGCAATCCATCAAGTAGCTTGCCACTTAGGGTTGATCTTTAGGGTTGAACCAAGCACTCCACATTATTTTTTGATTTCTAAAGGAATATATCATCACCAGTGCTTTCAAAACCTGGAGTGTTCTACTGAACCTTGATTAAATACACCTAAAGATTAAGCCCTAAAAGTTACTAAACAAGGTTAAACCCTAAAAGACACATCATCAAATAACCTTGTTTGAAAACCCAGGTTGTGCACACACACACATTTGAACTGATCATTAAGGGTACAACCCATATAAAGGGCCCATTACATTCCAAGAGCACAATCATCCCAAGCCTAACTGAAACTGAGTAGACGTTGGCCTTAAGGATTGATTCGCTCTTCCGAGGCTTAGATTGAGATATTTTTAAATTAATCTACTTCTACTGGTCCATCTGATGTCTATCTAGGGGAGTATTGTCAAACAACCGTGGTTGTGGGGTATCAAAGGAACCGAAGGTGCAAGCCAAAGGAAAAACCTTCTCCCCAACCCCTCTCTCTAACTGGTTGGATTGACTAGATAGAAGTAGACCAATTCATTTCTATCATCTCATGATGGGTCCTAGGAGTCTATAGGTCTTTAGGCTACCCACATAAGAATAGGTTTGGTTGCTTATATTGCAGGGCTCCTTTCTTTCTCTTCTTTGTTTTCCCTCCTACTCTACTATGTATCCTTCCACATCTTACAAACATTTCCCATTCTACCCTCCTGATGAGAGCCTCATCATGAGCCATAACTAGCTCATTTTGACCCAATAAAGAAGATAAAAGCTCCTACATAACCTAGAACAAGGCCTAACTGAAGGAGCAAGTGCTCTGAGAAGAAAACATGAAATAAAGGTTAAAACTGCAATTTTACCATTGCAGTAGATAAACGGGATTTCTCAGAGGTAAAACATAGGTCAAATGGTCTAAATGAGATAAAAAGTGGGTTGAGTCAATCAGAAATGGGTTCATGTGCAACCTAAGAACTAAAAGACACTTGGTAACCCTAAAACAGACCTGCTTAAATTAACAAGGTTCCGGTCAGAACAAAAAGTAAGTAAACCCTCTACAAATCATGAAAAAACATACTCTAGGGTTTAGAACACTTAATTTGGCCTTTGGAACCTACTTTGACCTAGATTAGGGTCCTAGCTCTTCAATTAACCTAATTTGGGTTTTTACGCAAAATATCCAATCAAACGAGGTCAAACCTGAAATCTAACTTCTCCATTGGATTCCTTAGGTCCAAATTAGGTTTATACCAAAATTTGGACCTAAGGAGAGGTCATCTTGACCTACTTTGCAATTTAGTACACCCAAATCACAAATTGGTCCCTATCTTTTGAATACCGTTGCAGAGAACCCCCTAGGTTCTTCGCCTCCTTTGCAAACCGGTCCTGCCGCCATTGCTAGGGCAGAACCGAGCTCCGGCGAGGTTCGGAGAGGGATTGCTCTCTAATCCCTCAGAGATTCTCTCCCAGAAATGGAAGGGAGATTCTCTGAGGAATTCCCTTCCTTCTAAAGCCAATCAAATTCGCTGGCGTGAACCCAATCTCTCGTGCGAACGCACGAGAGATTTGGGTATCTTTCTTCCTTCCAACTCCGGCGAGCCGGCTGACCTAATTGCGCATTTTTCACGCACTGATAGGAGCGGCCAGCACCTATAAAACACCCCCCGGACCCGGCCGCTCATGGGAGCTTGGTTTGGCCGAGGTTCCACCCCCAATTCCTCTCCTCCTGCCCGGCCAAACTCCCAGCAGGCTCCGGCGAGGCCCCCTCCCCTCCCTCTTCGCTCTGCCACAAAACCAGTGGCAGAGTTAACTTCCTGACCTTCCTCCGCGTCGCGCAGTACCAGCGCACGCCGCCTCAGCCCCGTCGTCGCCGTCGTCCTCCCCCACTAGGCGTCATCTTCTCCGACGACAGCAGGTACTGCTGTTCGCCCTCCGTCCCCTTTCGTCCTTACAGTTAGGTTAGAACTCCTCTCCATCCTCTCCTCTCTCTTTTCCCCCTGTTATCTCCCTTGATCGACCCTCGACAGACGCTAACCACCTCCATCGTCTTCGCCTCCGACCGCACTCCGGCGAGCCGCCCACACCACTCCAGCCCTCCACATGGCTCGCCAACCACCTCGAAAGCTCCGCCTCACCTCCAGGAACACACTCCACCCTACCACTGCCACTCCAGCCCTCCACAATCACCCCCCGACCAACCCACCATCTCCGGCCACAGGTTGACCTAGGCACGCACGCCTAGGCCGGCCTGCGGCCTGCAGCACTGCCCACCGCCTTCGCCGTGCCACGGCGAAGGTCTCTAGCTATTCTGATTGGGCCGAGAGGTGCGTTTTGTGTATGACAGGGTTCGAGCCGCTGCCGCCATGGACGACCTCTGATGAAGCTCCCACGAAGCTCCAGGCACCCGGTCTTCCAGACTACAGGTGCTGCATACTAGCGCGAGTGTCGCGAGGTGAACGAGTCCAGCCAAGGAGCGCTAGCAGAGCTAGCAGCTGCGGGGCAATTGCACGACGAGGCTTCTGCAAGCGCGCGTGAAGGCGAGACCAGATAGTCCCACATCGTGGGATTGCAACCCTCAGGTACCGTATAAGTTGTTTTTGCGTTTTACTCTTATCGCCTCAGTAAGCACAGGGGTGAGGTCCCTCACTGACCCCACACCCGCCTCGTCCGCGGCCTGACCACGCGGATCTGGCGAGTCCGACCCGACCTAGACCTACGCACTCCTCGCGCATCACACACCTGCAGGTGCGCCTGTTCCCGGGTACGATCCGACCCGATTATGGCTGTGGCTCTGGGAGAGCGGTTTGAGTGAATTGCTTGAGAGAGAGAGATGCGCGGGTAGAGGGAGAAGGGTTAGGTTTTGCTCCTGTGCAGGTAGGCTGAACGCAGGAGGAGAAGGACTTGGCCGCGAGAAGGAAAAGAAAGAAAGAAGAAGGAACGGCAGAGAAGAATAGAAGAGGAAGAAACAAGGCAGAGAAGAAGAAGCAAGAAAGAAGCCTTCACAGGAGAAGAAAGGAAAGAGCAAGCCAGAAGCAAAGGCACAGAGAAGCCAAGTGAAGACTTTGCAGAGATCAGAAGAAGAAAAGAAAGAGCAAAGACTGCAGCAGAAGAAGAAGAATAATCAAGAAGAAAAGGAGAAATGCTTTTAAGACGTCTGATCTTGTGATCAGACGTCCAATTTCATATTTTTTGCCCTAACTCCTTTTAATCGCATACATTCATACCTGAATTGATATTTTGAGTAAATTAGAGTGTTCAATTACATTTTGATTTAGTGGTAAGTTCCATTTGCTCCCTGTGTTCGACCTCGGATACTCCGGTCTTCGAGTAATAAAAACTTTGTATTTGTTCGAACGTTTTGTCGGTTATACTACAACATAATACGCTTTAAATCCGCACAAAAACGTTGACAACACCTCCTACCACTACCTATCCTCAAGATGATTGCTATCCTGATATGACTTATGACTGCCCATCCCCTAGCTAGGACAACTTTGATTGGGGATATGAATCCGGACCTCAATGTCCAAGGCCTAACCTTGGACAACAAGACTATGATTACTATCCTTCCCTGAGCTACAATGATTATAGATCTCCACCCTTTGATGACCAAACCAACCCGATCTACAATCAGGAAGGATATGATGATTATAACACCTACCCTCCCCAGTATTCCACTGAATATAGGTCACCACCATTCTTTGAACAACCTGAAATGACATACTATTAGTGTTACGACTCGGTTCCCAAATCCCTACAGGACACGAGACCGGACCGACTTAACTGATCCCAAGATCCAGTCGACCAACGAGCAAGTAACCAAAAAGCAGTAAAATAAACCACATTCACCATGCAAGCAACTAACAGTAACAAAAGTACAACAGTAAAGAAGTAAACTACTACAGTACACACCACCACAATAGTAGAAAATTTAAACAGGTACAGGAATGTAAAGTTTAAAATAAAAGAGTATATAAGTGTAACAAATTACTCACTACAACAGGAAACGGAGTACAACAAAACCTACAACTACTGGGCTCTACTAGGCCTAGCACCCTTTGCAGCCGTAGGATCTGGCTGCTCAACACCTGGACCTGAAAAAGGTTATGAGTACACGAAATCAGCAAATGCTGAGTAGAGTGGCAACCAGCTAACTAAAATAGTAAGGTGGACAGGTAGCTGTTGTTTTCAATTTCTTTCTTTCTTTAACTAATTATTCTTCCTTTCATCACTTGATTTATTTATCAGGTCTCTTTCTTGATCTCGAATGTTCCTCGTGGGAATGATCTTGATTGCAGTCTTTTCTGAAGAGTAGAAGTAGCACGTGGTGCTCTCCTGGTCGGGAGAGTCGGCCGTGGTGGTCCTACACTCAGTCAACCACCCCAAGGTCACTGACAGACGTAATGGTGACTACGGCACGCGTGATAAATGCACGGGTAGCTACCTCGCACTGGAACGCAGTCAGTCATTTCCGTTAACGAGTGTGCCCAAAGCATAGCACGGAACCAGTATAGGGCATAGCCCTCTCAGTAATAGGGGTCTAGCCCCTAAGAACCAAACAGGGCTCTCGCCCCTTCACAGTCCACGTACCCTCGCCTGACTACCCAAGGTTACCTAGTGGGCCTAACAAGTCGGTGTAAGGCGGCTAACTGAACCCCGGGCTTCGTGGGGTGGCTAGCTCTCTCTCTACACTAGTAGCTTTCCTCGGTACAGTGTACACGAGGGCCAAAGAGTAGGTGCAAAGTGGCCAAACCCACCCTGGGTCCCAACCCGGAAGGCAGCCAGCACCCCTCTACACTAAGAGGTAACGTGTGCTTCCCTTGGCACCATGTACTCAAGGGCAAGCACACTTCCCAAAGCATTTTCCAGATCTATTCCATGTATTTCTAGGATCTCAACTCCTATATCCCTGTAGGGTTCATGCTCATGTTTCTTAGGCCAAGCCATACTAGGTTTCATCATTTCTATTTCAATTTTCTCAGGTTCTACAAGTGTAGCATATAACTTTATTATTCACATTCCAGGTTTATTCGTAGGTAGCTCATGTTTCCAACATTCAATTTTCCATTTCTAGTTCATATACAGGCAGCTCGTATTTAATCTTAAACAACAGGAATTTATACGCAACAGTTTGCTAACAACAATACTCTACATTTCATAGGTAGCTGTTATCCATTTACAGGCAATTGTTATTATTCTAATTACTCATCCAAGACTGCAATTCATACATTCCATACAAATATTCCAGTGTTTCTAGTCCTAGGATTCATGCCATACCCTATGATCTAACATTCATTCCACATATGCATTCATGTTGGTAATTAAACTAGAGGAAGCCACTCTACCAGTAAACCTAGGAGTAATGGGGGCTTGATCGGTAGGTCCACGTGCCATAGCAAACCCCAAATCCGTAATGGAACGAGGTCCTATCACAAGGATCAATCACAGGAAACCACTCAGAACAGGATAAAAAGTATTCCAACAAGTGGAGGAACTTAAACGGAGAACCACGGAATCTTAATTGCGGAAATCGGACCTCAAACGGACCCTAAATGGGTTAAAATAGTAATTCTGATTCATATCAGATGTCTGGAACACCTTCTAGAAATCTTGAAAGAAGTCCAGAACCATACCTCAACTCCGCGCTACTCCTCAGACGTCCAAGGACTCTGCTAAACCGTCTAGACCTAGTTCTAGATGTCCGATCATCTCTCCGGATGTCAAGACACTCTTCCCGCCGTCTGGTGCCTCACCCAGACGTCTGAACTGCGTGGGAGGGCGTGTCTTGCACCTTCCTGAAGTGAATCCTACACGCGCGACGCAAAATCTCCTCAATATGGCATGGAACAGTGCCTTGGCGGAATGGCCTGCATGGCCGTATCCGCAAAGGGAGGTGTACGTCGCGGGACTTACCTCTCAGTCGTCTGGAGCCTCCTCCAGACGTCGTCTACATCGTCTGGATGTAGATCCATACGTCTAATTCTGGGAAAATCCTAGAACCAAGGACTGCCTTCGTCTTCTCGTGCCGTGTGCGGCTGCGTTATGCTCGCTCGTTCGCTACTCTGGCTGCAGCAGTGTCGGGGAGGACCTCCCCAACGTACCTCTCCGCCTTGTGCACGCCCGACCAGCCGTGAGCTCTCTGGCAAACTCCCTCACAAGCTCGTATGCTCTCCTCTCTTCCCCTCACTGCTCCTCTCCTCCCACGCTGCTCACACTCACTGCCCGCTGCTTGCTGCTGACTGCACTCACTGGAGGAAGGAGAAGGGTGGGTGGAAGTGGGGTGGTGTGAGGGAGAGGAGGGGGGTTTAAGTAGGCACGGGGTTAGGGTTTCAACGGCGAGAGGAGAGAGGAAAATGTGGCTGCGTACTGTCTGCACGCAGCACGCGCAGACACGAGGGCGTACACAAAAAAAATGATTTCCGGACGTCTGGGAAAGCGTCCAGACATCTGACCCAAGTCCCAGATGTCTTAAAGTGTTTTAATAGCACGGGTCTTAATAACATAACAAACTCAAAGGAAGTTTCATCCTCGAAACTTGTGCTAGCTAAGGTACGAAAAAAGAACAACATACGCATAACAAACTCAAAGTGGACTGAAACCGGTCCGAAAAGACGTACCCTCAAAGAGCTCCGGGTATCGCTCTTGCATCGCCGCCTCAGGCTCCCAGGTAGCCTCCTCGTACCGCTGGCTCCTTCACAAGACTTTCACCAGGGGTACCTACTTCCGTTTCAAACTCTGGACGGCTCTATCTAGTATCTGCACTGGTCTCTCGGGGTAGGTCAGGTCGTCACCCACCTCGACGCTCTCGTGGCTCAGAGCGTGACAGGGATCGATGACGTACTTCCTGAGGTTGGACACGTGGAACACGTCGTGCACACCAGAAAGCTAGGGAGGAAGAGCAAGCCTGTAAGCAACGGGTCCAACCCGCTCTAGAACCTAAAAGAGCCCCACAAACCTCGACGCGAGCTTCCCTTTCACCCCAAAACATTGCAGGCCCTTCATGGGCGAAACGTGAAGGAAGACGTGATCCCCAACCTCAAACTACACCTCTCTGCAAAGCTCTTCTACCTACTCCTGACCGTGCGAAGTCGCCTGTGAATCTGCTAGATCACCTCCTGACTTTGCCAGATCAGCCTAGGGCCAACCTCCTACTTGGTCCCCACCTCAACCCAACTCAATGGTGCAGTACACCTTTGTTCGTACAGAGCCTCATAGGGTGCCATGCCGATGCTCAAGTGATAGCTGTTATTATATGCAAACTCCGCCAGGGGCAAGTGCTCCTCCTAAGAGCCCCTCCTGTTCTGTACACAGGCATGCAAAAGGTCCTCATGAGTCTGTATCGTGCGCTCTGACTGTTCGTCCATCTGGGGGTGGTATGTTGTACTGAACCTCAACCGTGTTCCCAAAGCCTGTTGAAACTCAGCCCAAACCTGAGAGGTATAGTGGGTATCCTGGTCAGATACAATCTCCCGCAGACTCTGTGCAGACGTACCATGTCACGGATATACCTCTCTGCCAACTGTGCTAGTCCCAAAGTGACGCAGATCGGCAAGAAATGTGCCATCTTCGTCAATTTGTCAACAACCACCCAGGCTGCATCGTGTCCTCGCTGGGTAACGGGCAAGCCCACCACCCAGTCCATGGTGATGCTCGCCCACTTCCACTCTGGCACTGGAAGTGGCTGCAATGGCCTTGCAGGCCTTTGATGCTCGGCCTTCACCTGCTGGCACACCAAACATTGCTGCACAAATTCACCTACATCCCACTTTTTTCCTCTCCACCAAAAGTCGCGTCTCAGATCATGATACATCTTTGTGTTCCCGGGATGTATGGTGAACTTGGAACCGTGTGCCTCAGTCAGGAGCTCTCTCAACAGCTTCTCATCCCTGGGAATGCACAAACGTCCCCTCATGAGTAGCACCTTGTCGGTAAAGGAGAAATCTCCAGGGTCCCCTGATAGTACTTATCAGGCAACGACTGCAGGTACAGGTCGGCCATCTATCTTGTGATGATGCGATCTATCAGCTCTGGCCTCGTCTGTCGTGTCATAGTCACTACCCCATAGTGCCCCAGTAACTCTAGGGGTCTCCAACTTCCCATCTCATCCATGAGTCTCCAACTCTATGCCTGTAAACTGGCCAAGTGGGCGGGCACCTTCCGGCTCAAGGCATCAGCAACCACGCAGGCCTTCCCTGGATGGTAGGAAATGCTGCAGTCATAGTCCTTCAGGAGCTCTAACCAACGTCTCTATCTCATGTTGAGCTCCTTCTGATCAAACAAGTATCTGAGGCTCTTATGATTTGTGAAAATCTCAAAAGTCTCACCGTATGGGTAGTGCCTCCAAGTCTTCAGTGCGAAGACGACAGCTGCTAGCTCCAGGTCATGGGTAGGATAGCTATGCTCATGGGGCTTCAGTTGCCGTGAAGCGTAAGCGACAACGTGATCCTGCTGCATGAGGACACCCCCTAACCCCTGCAAAGAGGCATCCGTGTACACAACGAACCTGCCACTACTGTCTGGAAGGGTAAGCACAGGAGTCGAAGTCAGCCTCTCCTTCAGCTCCTGAAAACATGCCTCATAAGCATCTATCCAAGAAAAGGGCACGTCCTTCCGGGTCAACTATGTCACAGGATGTGCAATTTGCGAGAAACTTCTAATAAACCACCGGTAGTAGCCTGCAAGTCCTAAGAAACTGCGGATCTCTATCACTGTACGTGGTCTCTCCCACCTGAGTACTGCCTCAACCTTGGCTGGGTCCACAACCAAGCCATCCTCTGATATCACATGACCTAGAAAGGTCACCTCCCTCAACTAGAACTCGCACTTGCTGTATTTGGCATACAACCTACGTCATCTCAATGTGTCCAAACCCATCCGTAAGTGCTGTCCGTGCTGCGCCTGATCCCGAGAGTAGATGATCACATCATCAATAAATACCACCACGGACTGATCCAGGTACGGTCTGAACACCCGGTTCATCAAATCCATGATGGTAGCAGGGGCGTTGGTCAGCCTAAACGAGATGACCAAAAACTCGTAGTGTCCGTACCGAGTGCGAAAAGCTGTCTTGGAGATGTCGGTCTCTCGGATCCTCAACTGGTGGTAGCCAGATCTCAAGTCTATCTTAGAGAATACCGTGGCACCTCGCAACTGGTCAAACAAGTCGTCAATCCTCGGCAGTGGATACCTGTTCCTGATGGTGACCCTATTCAGCTGCCTGCAGTCCACACAAAGGCGTAGGGTACCATCTTCTTCACAAATACTACCGGGCTCCCCACAGAGATGCTCTGGGCCTCACAAAACCCTTCTCCAGAAGGTCCTGCAATTGGGACTTGAGCTCTCGTAGCTCAAGTGATGCCATCCTGTAAGGTGTGGTAGAAATGGGGCTGGTCCCCGGTACCAGTGAGATCTCAACTCGATCTCACGCTCGAGCGGTAGTCCTGGCAACTCCTCTTGAAACTTGTCAGGGTACTCTCTGACCACCAGGATACTCTAAAAATCTGTCACAGGGCTGGGCTCTGCCACTACACAAGCCAGAAAGCCCTCACACCCCTGGCCCAAAAGTCTCACCGCCCGAAGTGCAGGAATGCACCTGAAGTCTCCGTCCACTGGCTATCCATGAAACTCAAAAGAAAGTATCTCTGGTGTGAAGAAAAACAACCTTCCTCTCAAACTCGTCCACCAAAACATGGTAAGCGGACAGCCAGTCCATCCCCAGAATCACGCCAAAGTCCTCCATTGGTATCACAATCAGATCAGCGAGGAGGCTGTGTCCCCCAACACTGACCTCACAGCCTGTATTAATCTTCCCAGCTACAAACAATTGGCCACCTAGGTCTCTGATTACAATGGATCCCCTAATGGAGTGCTATCGGACTCCAAAGTAGCGATAAACTTGTGGAGCAAGAAAGTACGTCGTACTAGAAGCAAGAAATATGTAATCCAAAAAGACCAAACATTGTAACCATACCTATCACCGTACAAACTGAAGCTACGACGTCCCCATGAGTCACGTCATCGCGACACCCCTCAGTCCTGGGAGCGGACAAAATAGCTAGGCCCAGGGCGGAGCTAGTGACAGCTGGCCGGTATCCTCCCCGTGACGGCTGCCCTCCCTCATGCATTTGGAACCCACGACCACCCGACTGGCCTCCAACGCCCGGTGTGGTGGGCGTCTGTTGTGCTCTAGCCCTAGACAGGCAGCCTCTCCTGAAGTGGCCCGGCTAGCTGCACTGGAAGCAGAGGGGGACTCAACTCCCTCCCTCGGTAGGTCCCTACTGGCGGTTGGGCGGGGGTCCAGTGCTGACAGCTGGCCCCTGTTGAGGCCCCCTAGAGGCCACTGACGGCCCTGCAAAGCATGATGGCTCTCCTGCGGGCGTCGCGTGCTGTTGAACGAACGAGTTGCTACGCTAACGTGTTTGGTTTTTAAAACCTTGTCGTTATAGCTTGAAAGCGAAGAACTCGTGTTCAACAAATAAAATTTATACCGAAATTGAAATTCTGGGTCGAACAGAGGGAGGCGGACGTTTGATTTAAAAACTACGCGTTTAATAATTCAATTGATTAGAACTACTTACAATAAATAAAAGAGAGGGAGAGAGAATAATATAAACAAAAATCAAAAGCGATATAGAATGCACATGGAATTCATTATCAAAAGGGATTGTTCATTACACTAAATATTATGCCTAGAAAGCAGGAAAATGATTACACTAGAAAGCAGTAAATCTATTCTAGAAAGCAATAAATCTACTCTAGAAAGCATTAAAAAGAATGGGGAGAGAAATATCCTCCTCGATGGTCGCTTAGAGGATGAGTCGTATGGGACGACGCCAGGATGAAGGAGGACAAAGCAGGACGAAGGAGAACGAAGCAGAAGAACGGGAACAGGGCAGCACATCGTCGTCGTCGCGGGATCCACTTCCGAAGGGGGACGAAAAATTGACTTTATCTCGCGAGAAGCATCCCGGGTGTGGGACAAGCTTCTCTTGAGCTTTGGAGAGGGAGAGAAGAGAAGGAAGGGATGAGAATTTCGTGTGGAGGGGGCCTCCTTTTATAGTTGCAAGGAGTGAGGGCAATTTGGTCATTTAAATCTCAAAACATTAAATAAGGGGTCTTTAGTGACGGATAAAATCGTCGCTAAAACCCCATCATGGGCGTAGTGGGCACTGCTCGCGCAGCTGCTTGCTTTCTCACGTGCTCAATGCGCACTCACGTTCGCTGAATCTCTTAAGTTGCACCTTGTCCGCTCCTCAACGCGCACCCACCCGCGTACGATCCTACGTGAGGCGCGGGCGTGCGATAGCGCGTGGGCGCTATCGAGCGCCCGCAGCTGCTCGATCGAGATCTGATGCTCGCCCAAGCCCGCTCATCCGCGCCGCTCGCCTTCTCGTGCGATTCGATCGTGCGTCGCCTGCTCGCAATAAAACTCTTGCCCACTACTCTACGGAGCGTGGATGGACGCGTGGATGTTTTAAGGTGCACATATCCACAGCCGTTGGATCGAGATCCAACAGCCTAGATCACACGCCAAATCTTCTTTGAAAAGGCAGTGGCGGTCTTGAGGGCTGGTTGGATGGCTGAGATGGCACCACGTGATGCCATCTTGGCCATCCATCCTCAAGATGTTGTAGATGGTGCCACGGGTGTTGGATTGAGTCGATTTTCATGCCATTAGGCTGCGATAGTCGATCCAAATCCATCCGTGCGGTTGGATTTGTCGTTTGAAGTGTGGATTTACACCATCTTAGCCTTTGATCTTCTAGGGTTCCTCGATCACTATCTGATGCTATAGATGCTTGATTAGGGCGATCTTGGAGTCGTTGAATTCCAATCGTCGCCCTGATCACATCTGTATGGTTGGATCTTCGATCCGAGGCCCCGATAAAAAGTTTGCCCTGTCCCAGCACATAAAAGGAGATAATTAACCTCCATTTTATTCAAACTACTCTAAATGCAAGATGATGCATGTTATGCAATATTTATAGCATGCAATGCAATCCTATGCTTAAGAATATGCATAAATAGACATCTTAAGTAGTGTAAATGTGTTTACATCATACCTCCATGCCTATCCTTTGCTAGTCCCTAGTAAAAATTATATGCTATTTATAAAAGAATTAGGTTGGATTATTTGGACATGAGTTATTTTCAATCATTAAGAAACTATCTACATAGGACCTGAACTTTCAAAGACACAACAGTGCCTGAGTATCTGCCAAAATGCAGACCACCCCAAGCCCTTGCTTTATTCAAAGAAAATTTTCTTTTTTTCCCTTTTTCCTCTTTTCTAATTTTTTTGGATTTTCAAGTTTTAGGGTTAAAGAGTGGCTTTCTACGGCCATTCAACTCACCCAAGATTTGATGAGAACCCTAAGTTCTAAGCATCTTATTGTGAATGTGATAGACTTGTTGATCAGCAGTTAAAATGAACTTCGGATTTCTACTCCTCTAGGTGACCTAAAAAGAATTCTGCCTAAAGGTGTATCTTTACAACCGGTAGCTTTCTTCCTATTTTTATTTTTTTTTACAAGGTCAACACAAGGGTGAATCTAGTGTATATCTCCCCGGTTTATTCTACTTCTTTGCTTCTTCCTAAGTGTTTTGGGAATTTTCAGTGCATTTATTGAGCTGGGTTCTAGACAACCGGTCGATGAACTGTTACCACCGACAACTTACCAGCCATACTCGTGCAGGAAGTGTGGTTCATTTCTTTTTTTTTTCTCCTTTTCTTTTTTATTTTTTTTCTATTTTTTTTTTAAGCAGGTGGCTTCCCTGGTCTAAGATTTACCTAAAGGCAACAAAAAGAGAAAGGTCCAGTGATTGGACTCTGGACAACCTACCTATGAGCTGTTACCCACGATAACTTGCCAGTCATATCACCCTAGAAGGTTCATTAGCTACCCAATTTTCGTTAGAATCACCAAACAATGAGACAGTGCAAAGAAAGTGTGTAGATGCTTGAAACTCAAAAATTCCCTTAAATCAGAGGGTGGGTTGATAAGTCGTGTACTTATCACCCAAACTTATTTATTCCAGTTACAATAGAATTAAGATGGCGAGGACTCAAAAGACAGATCCACATTTTAGTGGATACACGGGGTAATTAACTCCAAAGACCTAAAGGGTCTTTATGTTCAGATCCTAATGTAAAATTTCCTAATGATTGAAAAGTCCTAATGTCCAACTAATCCTTCCTAATTTTGATTTTTTTTAATGTATAAATAAGGCGAGAAAAAAAATTTACATGAATTTCACAAAGTTGACCAAATGATTCAAAAATGAATCCACCCCCCCATGCCTAGCTAATGCAATGTCCTCATTGTATTAAAAAGACATAAAACAGAGTGGAATAACGTAGAAAGCACCTGAATTGCATGAATGTGAAGTCCGCTCCGAGATAGAAACTAAAAAGAACTGTATAAATGCTAAGTTTAGTGCCTTCAGCTAGGCACACTATACAAAGAAGAGAAATGAAGAATTCACATGTGCAGGTCAGAATCAGAATAAACAGAAGAATCCTTTGACCTGTCAGCAAAGGTCCATAGATGTGGACCAGATTATGGTGCAGACCCATACCCCATAATCGAGAATATCTTAGGTTCTGGATAAAAATTACCCAAAACCTAAAATCTATATGCAAGCGGGGTCGTGCTTGCAATTTATGAGGATGCAACCCAAGACCAAAAAGTTGGGTTACAGAGAAGTGAAGCTCAAAAGGATAATCATTGAATGCGTGCTTGGGTTGGACATCCTCAGAACAGATGTCGTAAGGGTTCTGATTTGATGGTTTCAGCTTAAAAGGAACCCTTCGACTCAATCTTCTATTTCCTCCAAAGTTAACTTCCCAAATCAAAACTTCCCAACTCCTATCCTCCTCAATTAGAATGTTAAATTCTGAGACCTCTTGCATGTTAATCACCCCGTCTGAAATCTCCAAGTCTAAATGATGTGGCTGAATCAAAATTGACTTGGGCCTAATTATTTCAGAAATAGAATCCTTAATAAGCTCAACAGGGTGTAACTGACAATCAGGGCATTGAATTGAATCCTCCAGAAAATGCGATTCTGGATCAGTAATGTGTGCCCTAATAAGATCAGGTTCCTCAGTTCTTGGGCTATGAAAAGATTTTTCAGATTCCTCAGGCCCAATCGTTTCACAAAAATCGTGTTCTGTAAACTCGCGTGAGACTTTGTAACTTGAATCTTCACCATCAGAATCAAGGAAATCAAGATCCGTATTAATGTATGTCCCAAAATCATCTATCACTTTCTGGTCCATGGAGACATATGTTTCCTCGTACCTTGGCTTAGGGATCTTAGGTGAAGAAATCAGATCTTCCTTAATTGGTTGCTCTAATTCAATTTGGTCAACCTCATAACACGTGTCCCCCCAACAGGTGCCTGAGCGAGTTCTGTCATTGGCTTTCCTGAAGGGAGTTCATCCTGGGAATCATCCCTTGATTGAATCAAACCGACCACGAATCTCATCCTCAATTTCGCTAATTTCCCAAGTAGAAACTCACTCGGGTTCTTGTCCTTAACATCCTGGAGCCAATCCAACAAAGACTTGTTCAAATTATCAATCATTTTAATCAGGGGCTCCAATCTCTCAATGCAAGGTATTGGCTGAACTTCTAAAGATTGTATGATATTCCTCAAGTTAGCCAGAACCTTTTCTTGAACCTGGTTACCCTGAACCAAATGAGTTGGTTCAGGGTTAGGCATGTTTGGGATCAATGCAGGGGAATTAACGAATTGAGATTCGTTATACCCTTCCTGACAATAGGTCATTTCATATTGTTCAAAAGGTGGTGATGACCTAAAGGCATTGTAAACAGAGAATGGGTAAGAATTAGTGTATCCTTCTTGATTATAGATCGTATTAGGTTGTTCATGAAAGGATGATAATCTATAATCGATGTAGCTCTGAGAAGGATAGAAATCACAATCATGGTGTTCAGGGTTAGATCCTAAACACGGAGGTCCAGAACTGTATCCCCAATCCGAGTTATCCCAACTAACTGATGGTTGATGACAGTACGAGTTGGGATAATCGTCATGTTGAGGATAATTCAAAATAGGAGGGAAAGAGCGGGAATGCGAGCATTATGTGGAAGTATTCATGAGAGACAAGAGGAAGAAAGGTCCCCTGCATTACAAACAATCAAACCTGTCCTTAAGTGGGTTAGCCTACAGACCTACAGACTCCCAAAACCCATCTTGAGATAGAGGAACGATTTGATCTACTTTTGTTTATTCAATCTAACCATTTAGAAGGAGGGACTGGGGAGAAGGTTCTTCCTTCAGCTTGTGCCTCCGGTTCCTAGTGTACCCCCTAGCCGCGATCGTTTGATTCTACTCCCCTAGCTAGACATCAGATTGAACAGTAGAAACAGACTAATCGAAAATAATCTCGTTCTGGGCTCTGAAGAGCGAGTGAATCCTTAAGGCCAATGTCTACTCTATTTTATTTACGGTTAGGTTTGAATGTGCTTTGGAATGTGATGGGCCCTTTAAATGAGTTGTGCCCTTAATGATTGATTGATTTGTGTGTGTGTGCACAACCAGTGGTTTTCAAGCAAGATTATTTTTTATGTGATGAATTTTAGAGTTCAAATCTTGCTTAGTAGCTTTTAGGATTCAACTTTAGGCATTTTCAAGCAAGTTTCATTGGCACACCAGGTTTTGAAAGCATAGGTGAAGATATTTTCCTTTAAAACTTAAAAAAAATGTGGAGTG
This sequence comes from Thalassia testudinum, assembly GCA_037157565.1. NCBI lineage: Eukaryota > Viridiplantae > Streptophyta > Magnoliopsida > Alismatales > Hydrocharitaceae > Thalassia > Thalassia testudinum. The sequence continues at coordinate 19,336,518 of JAZHRO010000065.1, read as the reverse complement.
CCTGGTAAATCCCTAAAAGTTGAACCAATGTGGCAGCTACTTGATGAGTTGATTTTAATTAAAGTGGTGCTGCCCAATCAACTCAAACAATTGGCCTATTGCACCACTTAATTAGGCACACAAATGATCACCTAATCTGATTTCTACTCAATTATGTGTTTGAATGTGTGTACCGGCTCCAAAGATTGGTTTACTAGTTGAGTTTGAAAATCAGATGAGGTTGTGTACCTCTGTAAGATTTTTTTAATTTTTCTCATTTTTAATGTGGGGGTTGGGGTGGGTGTAGGTGTCAAACAACAAACAATCTAACCCTAGTATTGAACAGTATTTCGAATTGCTACGCTTACGTGTTTGGTTTTGGAAAACCTGTCGTTGTAGTTCGAAAGCGAAGAATTCGTGTTTAGCAAATAAAATTTATACCGAAAAGAATTCTGAGTCGAACACAGGGAGGCTATGTTGATCTATATTTGCAATTATATTTTTTTAGGATTTTTGATAAGCAAGGTGATATAATTACAATGGAGCTATCAGACTAAAAGAAAGAGAGGGAGAGAGAGAGAGAACATGCATTCAATATTTCAATTGTTTATATAATCAAACTAAATAAAAGTTATACTAGAAAGCGGAAAATCAATTACACTATAAAGTAGGAAAATTCTACACTAGAAAAGCTATAAATAAGAATGGGAGAGAGAAGTTATCCTCCTCGACAATTGCTTGGAGGACGAGCCGGACGGAACGACGCCTGGACGAAGGAGAACGAAGCAGGACGAAGGAGGACGAAGCAGAAGGACGGGAATGGAGTAGCACGCCGTCGTCGTCGCGGGATCCACTTCCGAAGGGGAATGAAAATTGGACTTTATCTCGCAAGAAGCATCCCGGGTGTGGGACAAGCTTCTTTTGAGCTTTGGAGGGGTAGTGAGGAGAAAGAAGGGATGAGAATTTCGTATGGAGGGGGTCTCCTTTTATAGTTGCAAGGAGTGGGGGCAAAATGGACATTACAACTTCAAAATAATAATAAGCGGCGAACGTGCGCAAGCCCTCAACGTGGGCGTCGTGGCCTGCTCGCGCGCTCAACGGCTAGCGCACGTTCGCCGCTTTTCAACCGTCCGATCGTGAGATTGGACAGCTTAAGATGCGTCCGCGCCCGCTGCGTTGCGTGCCCGCCCGCGCGTCTGATTGCGCGTCCAATCGCATCAACGCTATCGGGCGCATGCGGTCGTCCGATCTCCATCTGACGCTCCACCCGCGCCGAATCGCCGCACCTTCCAGCCCCTCTCCACGACTCGAACCCGCGCCCTGCGCTCGCGAAAGCGCGCTCGGCCACTACGCTATGGGGCGCGGATGGTCGAGCGGACGCTTTTAAATGCCAGCGCCCACAGCCGTTGGATTAAGATCCAACGGCGGAGAGCGATCGGGCGTGGGGCCTTCACAAGATGAAGCAGCCGTTTGGGCGGCTGAGATGGCACCACGTGGCTGTATCTTGGCCGTCCATCTTCTGGAAGTTGTAGATGGTGCCACGGATGTCGGATTGACTCGATTTTTCTGTCGTTGGGCTGCGATCGTCGATCCGAATTCATCCGTGCAGTCGGATTTATCATCTAAAGTGTGGATTTTCACCATCCTGGCCCTTGATCTTCTAGGGTTCCCTGGTCACTATCTGATGCTACGGATGCCTGATTAGGTCAATCTTGGAGTCGTTGAACTCCAATCGTCGCCCTGATCACATCCATACGGTTGGATCTTTGATCCGAGGTCCCGACAAAATGTTTGCCCTGTCCAAGCACATAAAACGAGACAATTAACCTCCATTTTATTCAAACTACTCTAAATGCAAGATGATGCATGTTATGCAATATTTATATCCTGAAATGCAATCCGATGCTTAAGAACATGCATAAATGGACATTTTAAGTACTGTAAATGTGTTTACATCATACCCCCATGACTATCTTTTGCTAGTCCCTAGCAAAAACTGTATGCTATTTATAAAAGAATTAGGTTAGATTATTTGGACTTGAGTTATTTTTCAATCATTAAGAAATTATCTACTTAGGAACTGAACTTTCAAAGACACAACAGTGCCCTGGTATCAGCCAAAATGCAGACCGCCTCAAGCCCTCACCTTATTAAAAGAAATTTTTTTTCTCTCTTTTTCTCTTTTCTAATTTTTTTGATTTTCAAATTTTCGGGTTTAAGAGTGGCTTTCTACAGCCATTCAACTCACCCAAAATTTGATGAGAACCCTAAGCTTTAAGCATCTTATTTTGATTGTGATAGACTCGTTGACTGGCAATTAGAATGGACTTCGGATTTCTACTCCTCTAGGTGACCTAGCCAGAATTCTACCTAAAAGTGTATCTTTACAACCGGTAGCTTTCTCCCTACTTGTATTTTTTTACAGGGTCAACACAAGGGTGAATCCAGTGTATATCTTCCCGGTTTATTCTACTTCTCCGCTTCTTCCTAAGTGTTTTGGGAATTTTTAGTGCATTTTCTGAGCTGGGTTCTAGACAACCGGTCGATGGGCTGTTACCACCGACAACTTGCCAGCCATACTCGTGCGGCGAAGTGTGGCTTATTTCTTTTTGTTCTTTTCTCCTTTTTTTTTTAAGTAGGTGGCTTCCCTAGTCTAAGATTTACCTAAAGGCAGCAAACTAGGAAAGGTCCAATGACTGGGCTCTGGACAACCTACCTATGGGCTGTTACCTAGGATAACTTGCCAGCCATATCACCCTAGAAGGTTCATTAGCTATCCAATTTCCATTAGAATTGCCGAACAACGAGTCAATGCAAAGAAAGTGTGTAGATGATTAAAACTCAAAATTCCCTCAAATAAGAGGGCGGGTTGATAAATCGTGTACTTATCACCCAAACTTATTTATTCCAATTATAATAGACTTAAGATGGCGATGACTCAAAAACAAATCCACATTTTAGTGGATACACAGGCTAATTAAGTCCAAAGACCTGAGCGGTCTTTGTGTTCAAATCCTAATGTAAAATTTCTTAGGATTGAAAAGTCCTAATGTCCAATTAATCCTTCCTTTTTTTTTACTTTTTTAAATAAAAAGAGAGACAATTTATATGGATTTCACAAAGCTGACCAAATAATTCAAGAATGAATCCACCCCCCCATGCCTAGCTGATGCAATGTCCTCATTGAAAAAAAGACATGAAAGAAAGGGTAGAATATGAAAGATGTCACCTGGATATGAAGCTCGTATCAGCCTTGTGTCATATGTACAACTGCTGAGTTTAATACCGTCAGCTAGGCGAAGTCCAGCCAAAGAAGTCACAGAATGGCTAGAGCAACAGAGTCTGAGACGGGTTCTGGAAGATTACGGTCAACAACAGGCTTCAAACGTTGACCGTTGACTTTAAAGGTGTTACTCGTCTTTGGGTCAGAAATCTGAACGGCACCATTAGGAAAAATCTGATCAATTATGAATGGGCCATTCCATTTAGATCTCAGTTTACCAGGAAAGAGCTTAAGTTTGGAATCAAATAACCAGACCTTCTGGTTTGGCTCAAAGCTCTTGCAGGAAATCAATTGATCATGTAGAGCTTTGGTCCGAGCCTTGTAGATCTTGGCATTCTCATAAGCATCATTTCTAAGCTCCTCCAACTCAGATAGTTGGAGTTTCCTGGTCTTACCAGCTAGATTCAGATCTAAATTGCATTGTTTGATTGCACAGAATGCCCTGTGTTCAATCTCCACGAGTAGATGGCATGCCTTTCCATACACCAAACGGAATGGAGACATGCCGATGGGCGTTTTATACGTCGTACGATAGACCCAAAGAGCATCCTCAAGCTTTTGAGTCCAATCCTTGCGATCAGGCCTAACCATTTTTTGCAGAATGTTCTTGATCTCTCGATTGGAGATCTCAGCTTGTCCATTCGTTTAGGGATGGTAAGGTGTGGAAATTCGATGATTAACCCCGTATTTGGCCAATAAATTCCGAAAATGGGCATTAGTAAAATGAGTGCCACCATCACTGATGATAGCCCTTGGAATCCCGAACCTACTGAAGATATTTTTCTTGACAAAATTGATGACCACCTTGTGGTCATTGGTTCGGGTGGGAATTGCCTCAATCCATTTGGACACATAATCAACAACAACAAGAATGTACTGATGTCCAAATGAAGGGATAATGGGTCCCATGAAATCGATGCTCCAAACATCAAAAATTTCTACAGGAAGAATAGGGTTTAGGGGCATCATGTCTCTCTTAGTTATGTTCCCGAGTGACTGACATCGAGAACATGACCTTGAGAAGTCCTGGGCATCCTTGAATAAAGACGGCCAATAGAAGCCAGATTGCAAGATTTTTGCAGCCGTCTTTCTCTCGGAGAAATGTCCACCACACCCCGATGCATGGCAGAACTTGAGTATATTGTTGAATTCATTCTCCAGTATGCATCGGCGAATAATCTGATCAGAGCCGATGCAATACAGTTCAGGGTCCTCCCAAAAGTAGTATTTGGCCTCAGATTTGAGTCTATCCCATTGTTGCTTGGTCCAATCCTGGGGGATTTGACCAACAGCCAAATAGTTAACAATATCAACAAACCATGGGGTGTGGACACCTAAAACTGTAAGAATGGTTTCGTCCGGAAAAGTGTCAGCAATCGGAATGTCCAGACAAGAAGAATCACCTAGGAGTCTCGACAAATGATCCGCTACCACATTTTGCACCCCGGCTTTATCCTTGATTTCAAGATCAAATTCTTGAAGAAGAAGAATCCAACGAATAAGCCGTGGTTTAGCATCCTTTTTAGCCAAGAGATGTCTCAAGGCCGAGTGGTCGGTATAAATAATAACATGAGACCCCAAGAGATAAGCCCTGAATTTTTCCAACGCAAATACTACAGCTAGTAATTCCTTCTCAGTAACAGTGTAATTCCTCTGGGCTTCATCCAGAGTTTTACTAGCGTAGTAAACGACAGAGGGCTTTCGGTCAATTTTCTGACCCAGGATAGCCCTGACTGCGTAATCAGAAGCATCAGTCATGATCTCAAATGGGGCTGTCCAAATTGGTGGTTGCAAAATTGGAGCACAGGTGACTGCCGTTTTCAGAAAATCAAATGCCTTTCGGCATGATTCATCAAAAACAAACGGCGTTTCTTTGGTAAGAAGATTGCTCAAAGGACGAGCAACCTTCGAGAAATCCTTGATGAATCTTCTATAAAATCCCACATGGCCTAGAAATGATCTGATTTGTTTAACAGATGTGGGAGGAGGAAGTTTAGTGATAGCATCAACCTTAGCTTTGTCCACTTCAATTCCCCGTTCAGAGATTACATGACCCAAAACAATGCCTTCTTGGGTCATGAAATGACTCTTTTCCCAGCTAAGGACCAGTCGTGTCTTGATACATCGCTTAAAAATCATTTCTAAATTAGCCAAACAAGAGTCAAATGATTCTCTGAAAATAGAGAAATCATCCACGAAGACTTCCATAAACTCTCCCACCATGTCGGAAAATATGGCTAGCATACACCTTTGAAAAGTCGCAGGTGCATTGCATAACCCAAAAGGCATCCTACGAAAAGCAAAGGTTCCGTAGGGACATGTGAAAGTAGTTTTTTCCTGATCCTCGGGATGGATAGGAACTTGGTTGTATCCTGAGTAGCCATCAAGAAAACAGAAGTACTTTTACCCGGCTAATTTTTCCAAGATTTGATCAATGAAGGGTAGGGGAAAATGATCCTTTTTAGTGGCTGTGTTCAGCTTCCTGTAATCAATACAAACTCTCCAAGAGGAAGCTGAACAAGTTGTGACAGATTCACCTCTCTCATTAGTCACAACAGTAATCCCGGCTTTCTTTGGAACAATCTGAACGGGACTTACCCAGGGACTGTCAGAGATTGGATAAATAATTCCTGCATCGAGCCACTTGATGATTTCCTTTTTGGCCACTTCTCGCATATTTGGATTCAATCTCCTCTGCATCTGGCGAGAAGGGCGGGATCCATCTTCTAAAAATATTCTATGATTACAGTAAGATGGCTCGATCCCCCTGAGGTCATGAATGGTCCAACCAATTGCCTCATGTTCCTTTAGGACCTTAATCAATTTAATCTCTTGCTCCTTTGTCAATTTAGCACTAATAATTACAGGGAGCGTATTCTGCGGTCCTAAAAATTGATATTTTAAATTCTCGGGCAATGGTTTCAATTCAAGCTGGGGTGGGGTAATGATTGATGGTAAAGTAGATGCTGAAGATTCAACAAGAGGAAGAGGTTTTGAGTGAACAAAATCAGTAACCTCTTCCGAAGATGTCTGGTCAGAGGGTTGCGGGTCAAATTTATCAACTAAAGAGGAACTTTCAATTGAAGAAACTGTCAAACAAGTTTCAATATTAACATTATCCTCATCAAGTTCCTCAATAAATCCACAATCCTCAAATTTGTTGATCGCCTTAAAAATATCCAATTTCATTCGTTGGTCCGCAAAGGCGATTTCCATGCTATCGCTTTCACAATTAATGTTGGCTTTTGCGGTAGCCAGGAACGGATGACCCAGAATGATGGGCGTGTTCCTCAAATTATCTGGTACATCCATGTCAAGGACAAGGAAATCTATAGGAAAATAGAAATCGTTGACCTTAACTATAACATCTTCAATAACGCCTCACGGGTTTGTGACCGAACAGTCCGCTAGCTGTAGCGTTACTGAAGTTGGCCGAAGTTCACCTAACCCAAACTTCTCATAGAGAGAAGTAGGAATTAGGTTGATGGATGCACCGATATCCAAAAGTGCTCTATCAAATGTGTAATCTCCGATAATGCAAGAAACCAAAGGAGCACTAGGATCTCTCTTTTTCTGAGGGAGGTAGTGCAGGATAACAGAGCTAGCCTTCTTGGAGAGTACCACCTTCCTCGGAACAAATTCTCTCGACTTACGCTTTTGTGTACATAATTCCTTTAAAAATTTTGCGTAAGCTGGTATGTGCTTGATAGCATCAAGGAGCGAAATATTGATCTCAACATTCTTAAATAAATTCAGAAGCTCCTCATTGCTATTAACAGACTTCTTCTTTGCTTTGGCTAAGGCTTCAGGAAAAGGAACATGAGTCAGATATTTGGAATCAGGTTCCTGAGCCTTGATTTCTCCTCTAGAATTCTCCTCTCTCTCCTCAGATTCTTCAGGATTCAAAAGATCAAAATAGTGTGGTTGTGGATCCTGAGTCTTCTTACCACTCCTCAAAGTGACAGAATTTGCAGAAGCGTAAGAATTTGGGTCTTGGGGAGGGTTAGGAAAGATTGGAGGGGCTTGATTGACTATGAATTGTTGATTAGCAGAAGAAGACGAGGAACCCTGCTCAACCACCTGAGCATGTGCGTGCGGGTCCCTCTGATTTCCGTACCCTTGGGCTTGATTGCCCAAATTTATAATGTTTCGCGGGTTGGGTACGGGTTGGGATGGTAGATATCCGAGTTGACGAGAGTTAGCAATGAGCCCGGATTGCAAGTTGTCCAGCGAGTTTTTCATTTGCTGCATGAGATGGAGCATAGATCCTTGCATCTCTACCATTTGACAGTTCAAATCAGCCTGCCCTGCGGGTTGACAAGCATTCCAAACTGGCTCATTGACCTGATTTAGAGGCAACTGAGTATATACTTGACCCTGACCCATTGGTCGTTGCGGAGCGTAGTTGCTGGGTCGGAATTGGGTCTGTTGCCCCAGATTTTTCCAAGAGAAGTTAGGGTGGTTCCTCCAACCTATATTATAAGCATTCGAGTAGGGGTTGGATCTAACATTCTCTTGTACAGCACAGACATCCTCATGGGGTGAGGATGGAGAGAAAGAAAGGGAAGGATAAGAAAAACTGGGATCAAAGGCCCCAGTTGGGAACCCATGGGGTTCCGAGAAATGCTGACTCATAGGTTGAGTCGCATCGAGTTGATTCACGAACTCCCGTCCAGAAGGAGCTCGTGAGGAATGGAATCCCGAATTTTGGGATTGACTGGATTGAGAGTTGTTCATAGAATTGCCAGCCATCCACTCTTCCATTCTTTTAGCAACCAAGTCCACCTTATCAAGTTTATTACAAATCAATTCCATATCAAATGAATGAGAGTCATGGACTTCATTGACATTTGATCTGGGTTGCTGGGACCGGCTAAAAGTACCCATGGAGGCATGATTAATTGAATTCTCACTCATTTCCTCAAATAAATCATATGCACTATCTGCATCTTTATTGAGGAAATTTCCTCCGCAAGAAGCATCCACATGGTTTTTGAGTTGCTCATTCAACCCATGATAGAAAATCTGCACGAGTTGCCATTTCGGTACCTCGTGGTGTGGACACCTCCTCAATAAGTCTTGGAATCGCTCCCAGGCCACATGAAACTGCTCCCCCGGCCGCTGGGTAAAGGTAGTGATTGCCCGTCTTAAAGCATTGGTACGACCGACTGGGAAGAATTTCTTCAGAAAGGTCGATTTCAACTCATTCCAAGTTGTAATTGGTCTTCCTATTGTCCTATACCAATGCGCGGCTTTATCCCTAAGAGAGTGGGGGAAGAGCCTCATGATCATTTGCTCCTCGTTAACGTTTCGAGCCTTGGTAGTCTGGACCAAAGTGGTCAAATCTTCCAAGTGCTGAAACGGATCATCGGAGCCAAGCCCATGATAATGTTTAATCAGGCTTAACACCTGGGACTTGATTTCTACGTCACCGGCTGGAATCTGGACGCCGGGACGTTCCCCGTAATTTGAAGGATCATAAAAATTCTTCAAGGGCTAAGCACCCTGCATTTTCTGGAACCATTCCTGCATTCTCTGCATTTGTTCCAGCTGCCTTCGTAATTCTTCCTGTGGGTTTTCAAGCAGAGGAGGCTGTTGTTCGGCCATGGGATCAAATTGACCAAAATCTAACTTGCACCTCCTAGAATGTTCTAACGGTCCTTCCAATCGGGGATTCAATGACCGTCTTCCCAGCATAAACTAGGAGAAGGTCGGAAGGATTGGGGATAGGGACCCTGCAGCACAACAAAACAAGGCTGTCCTTAAATGGGGTAGCCTAAGGATCTACTGACTCCCAAAACCAGCCTTAAGACTGTAAGTGATTTGCTCTACTTACATCTATTTAATCCAACCAATTAGAAGGAGGGACTGGGGAGAAGGTTCTTCCTTTGGCTTTCGCCTCCGGTTCCTAGTGTACCCCCCAGCCGTGGTCGTTTGACGCTACTCCCCTAGCTAGACATCAGATTAACCAGTATAAGTAGGTTAATCAAAAATAATCTCAGACTAGGCCCTGAAGAGCGAATCAAACCTTAAGGCCAACGTCTACTCAATTTTATTAAGGCCTGGGATTGTGGTGCTTATGGAATGTGATGGGCCCTTACAATGGGTTGTGCCCTTAATGATTGATTGAAATTTGTGTAAGTGCGTGCACAACCAGGGTTTTCAAGTAAGATTATTGATAATGCGTGAATTTTAATGTTCAAATCTTGCTTAAATAGCTTTTAGGGTTTCAAATTAGGTGAATTGCAATCAAGTTTCTAGGCAAACCAAGTTGTAAAACACGGGTGAAAATTATTTTCCTTTAAAATCAGAAAAAAAGTGGAGTGCCTGGAATATACCTAGATTGAAAACCCTAAGGAGGAGCTACTTGATGAGTTGGTTTTAAAATAAAGTGGTGCGGCCCAAACAACTCAAACAATTGGACACAAATGCACCACTAAGTTAGGCACTAAAAGATGATTAACCTAGAATGATTTCTACTCTGTTATATGTTTCTTTGTGTGTACCGGTTCCACATATCAGAACCCGGTTGAGTAGAAAACAAATCAAGTTGATCAAGTGCCTTGAATGTGGGTGTGTGTTGTGTGTTTGTTGAAAATTACCCCACAAGATTATCTTTTTATTATTTTTTTTTTATGAATGAGGGTGGAATGAATGTGAGTGAAAATCCAAACAACCAAACTATTCCTAGGATTTATGCAAACACCTAGGTTAATTGGGATTTGGATTTAATGTGGCGAATGAAATCTATGGAGGGGGAAAGAATGGGGAAGCACTTACAGTTGTTTTCAACTGCACTTTACTCCAGTCTACCGCTTGTTGATTCCTTGATGGAGGTCTCTGCAAAACAATAGACACTAGAGAAAGCTAGTTAGAAAATAAATAAAATGCAAGAAATGCGAAGAAATGATCGAAAATCGTTGCCTCCTCGGCAACAGCGCCAAAATGTTGAACCGTATTTCGAATCGCTACGCTTACGTGTTTGGTTTTGGAAAACCTGTCGTTGTAGTTCGAAAGCGAAGAATTCGTGTTAAACAAATAAAATTTATACCGAAAAGAATTCCGAGTCGAACACAGGGAAGCTACGTTGATCTATATTCGCAATTATATTTTTTTAGGATTTTTGATAAGCAAGGCGATATAATTATTATGGAGCTATTTGACTAAAAGAAAGAGAGAGAGAGAAAGAGAACATGCATTCAATATTTCAATTGTTTATATAATCAAACTAAGTAAAAGTTACACTAGAAAGTGAAAAATCAATTACACTATAAAGCAGGAAAATTTTACACTGGAAAAGCTGTAAATAAGAATGGGAGAGAGAAGTTATCCTCCTCGACGATTGCTTGGAGGACGAGCTGGACGGGACGACGCCTATACGAAGGAGAACGAAGCAAGACGAAGGAGGACGAAGCAGAAGAACGGGAACGGAGCAGCACGCCATCGTCGTTGCAGGATCCACTTCCGAAGGGGAACGAAAATTGGACTTTATCTCGCAAGAAGCATCCTGGGTGTGGGACAAGCTTCTTTTGAGCTTTGGAGGGGTAGAGAGGAGAAAGAAGGGATGAGAATTTCGTATGGAGGGGGTCTCCTTTTATAGTTGCAAGGAGTGGGGGCAAAATGGACATTACAACTTCAAAATAATAAAAGAGGGGTCTTTAATGACGGATAAATCCGTCACTAAAGCCCTCAATGTGGGTGTCGTGGCTGGCTCGCGCGTGCCTCCTCGCCTGCTCATGCGCTCAACGGCTTGCGCACGTTCCCCGCTTTTCAACCATCCGATCGTGAGATCGGACGGCTTAAGATGCATCTGCGCCCGCTGCGTTGCGCGCCGGCCCGCGCGCCTGATTGCGTTTCCGATTGTGCGTCCAATCGCGCGTCAACTCTATCGGGCACGCGCGGCCATCTGATCTCCATCTGATGCTCCACCCGTGCCCAATCGCCGTGCCTTCCAGCCCCTCTCCACGGCTCGAACCCGCGCCCTGCGCTCGCGAAAGCGCGCTCGACCACTGTGCTATGGGGTGCGGATGGTCGAGCAGACACTTTTAAATGCGAGCGCCCACAGCCGTTGGATTAAGATCCAACGGCGGAGAGTGATCGAGCGTGAGGCCTTCACAAGATGAAGCGGCCGGTTGGGCGGCTGAGATGGCGCCACATGGTGCTATCTTGGCCGTCCATCTTCTGGAAGTTGTAGATGGTGCCACGGATGTCGGATTGACTCAATTTTTGTGTCGTTGGGCTACGATCGTCGATCCGAATTCATCCGTGCGGTCGGATTTGTCATCTAAAGTGCGGATTTTCACCATCCTAGCCCTTGATCTTCTAGGGTTCCCCAGTCACTATCTGATTCTACGGATGCCTGATTAGGGCGATCTTGGAGTCGTTGAACTCCAATCGTCGCCCTAATCACATCCATACGGTTGGATCTTTGATCCGAGGTCTCGACAAAATGTTTGCCCTGTCCAAGCACATAAAAGGAGACAATTAACCTCCATTTTATTCAAACTACTCTAAATGCAAGATGATGCATGTTATACAATATTTATATCATGAAATGCAATCCTATGCTTAAGAACATGCATAAATAGACATTTTAAGTAGTGTAAATGTGTTTACATCACCTAGAGTTTATAAGAACACCTAGGTTGATTGATATTTTTGTTATTATGTTGTGGAATTAAATCTAATGGGTGGAATGTGTGGGATAACTTACAAAACCTTCCATAGCACTTTACTCCAATCTACCACTTTTGCCTGTCTCAAAAGAGTACTTACAATCACAATAAGACAGGAAAGAAGTAAGGTAAATGATTTGTAAGTTAGAAAACACAAATAAAAATCAAAGAGTGTCGCCTCCCCAGCAACGGCGCCAAAATGTTGAACGAACGAGTTGCTATGCTAACATGTTTGGTTTTTAAAACCTTGTCATTGTAGCTTGAAAGCGAAGAACTCATGTTCAACAAATAAAATTTATACCGAAATTGAAATTCCAGGTCAAACACAAGGAGGAGGACGTTTAATTTAAAAACTACGCATTTGTTTTTATTTGTCACGAAATAATTCAATTGATTAGAACTACTTACAATAAATAAAAGAGAGAGAGAGAGAATAAGAGAGAGAGACTAATACAAACAAAAATCAAAAGCGATATAGAATGCACATGGAATTCATTATCAAAAGAGATTGTTCATTACACTAAATATTACAACTAAAAAGAGGGAAAATGATTACACTAGAAAGCAGTAAATCTATTCTAGAAAGCAATAAATCTACTCTAGAAAGCATTAAAAAGAATGGGGAGAGAAATATCCTCCTCGACGATCGCTTGGAGGACGAGTCGGACGGGATGACGCCTGGACGAAGGAGGATGAAGCAGGACGAAGGAGAACAAAGCAGAAGAACGGGAACAAGGCAACACGTCATCATCGTCGCGGGATCTACTTCTGAAGGGGGATGAAAAATTGACTTTATCTTGCGAGAAGCATCCCGGGTGTGGGACAAGCTTCCCTTGAGTTTTGGAGAGGGAGAGAAGAGAAGGAATGGATGAGAATTTCGTGTGGAGGGGGTCTCCTTTCATAATTGCAAGGAGTGAGGGTAATTTGGACATTTAAATCTCAAAACATTAAATAATGGGTCTTTAGTGACGAGTAAAACCGTCGCTAAAGCCCCATCATGGGCGTAGTGGGCGCTGCCTGCGCGGCAGCTTGCTTTCTCGCGTGCTCAACGCATGCTCGCATTCGCTGAATCTCAGCTGTCCGATCACGAGATCGGACGGCTTAAGTTGCGCCTTCCTCGCTCCTCAACGCGCACCCGCTCGCGTACGATCCTACGTGAGGTGCGGGCGTGCGATAGCAGGTGGGCACTATCGAGCGCCTACAACCGCTCGATCAAGATCTGACACTCGCCCGCGCCCGCTTGTCCGCGCCGCTTGCCCTCTCGCACGATTCAATCACGCGTCTCCTGCTCGCGATAAAACTCTCGCCCGCTGCGCTGCGGAGAATGGATGGGCGCGAGGATGTTTTAAGGCACGTGTATCCACAGCTGTTGGATCAAGATCCAATGGCCCAGATCATGTGCCAAATCTTCTTTGAAAAAGCAACGGCGGTCTTGAGGGTCGGTTGGACGGCTGAGATGGTTCCATGTGGTGCCATCTTGGCCATCCATCTTCAAGATGTTGTAGATGGTGCCACGGGTGTCGGATTGAGTCGATTTTCATGTCGTTAGGCTGCAATCATCGATTCGAATCCATCCGTGCGGTTGGATTTGTCGTTTAAAGTGCAGATTTACATCATCTTAGCCCTTGACTTCTAAGGTTCCCTGGTCACTATCTGATGCTACAGATGCTTGATTAGGGTGATGTTGGAGTCGTTGAACTCCAATCGTTGCCCTGATCACATCTGTACGATTGGATCATCGATCTGAGGCCCCGATAAAAGGTTTGCCCTGTCCAATCACATAAAAGGAGACAATTAACCTCCATTTTATTCAAACTACTCTAAATGCAAGATGATGCATGTTATGTAATATTTATAGCATGAAATGCAATCCTATGCTTAAGAACATGCATAAATAGACATCATAAGTAGTGTAAATGTGTTTACATCACGTGCCTCCCTTGAGCTCTCCTAACTCGCCTAGTGCGACGGTGGAAATCTCGTCCCACGAAATACTCCCCTGACATACCCTCGGAAGAGAGATGAGGGGGTGGCAGAGTGGGTGGAAGCTGAAATTCTTCTCAAACAACCTGTCAGATCAGATGGACAAGGTCCGGAGACTGTATGCTCATGAGAAGAGAAGGGGTAGCACGTACTCCAAGCTCGACAAGTTTTCCCCTCCGGCCTCGACCTCGGCCGTGTCTACGGCCTGCACTTCTGGCTCCACGTCAAGGCATCTCCTGCAAGGAGACACGAACATAGAATAGGAAGATGTCAAATCTAACCGACATTTAATGAAGGAACCTCAGAACAGATGTTAAAAGGTACGTTGTGGTGGTTACTCTAGTTACAAGCACGTAAATTGGTTATTTTCCGACTAGTTGGTTCACTTCTCGGGACGACCTTGCTCTATTACCATCTTGTTACAACCCGGTTCCCGAATCCCAACAGGACACGAGACTGGGCCAACTCGACTGATCCCAAGACCTAGTCGTCCAACGAGCGAGTAACCAAAAAGTAGTAAAATAAACCACATTCACTATGCAAGCAACTAACAGTAACAAAAGTACAGCAGTAAAGAAGTAAACTACTACAGTACACACCACCACAATAGTAGAAAATTTAAACAGGTACAGGAATGTAAAGTTTAAAATAAAAGAGTACAGAAGTGTAACAAATTACTCACTACAACAAGAAATGGAGTACAACAAAAGCTACAACTACTGGGCTCTAATGGGCCCAGCACCCTCTGCAGCCGAAGGCTCTGGCTGCTCAACACCTGGACCTGAGAAAGGTTATGAGTACACGAAATCAGCGAACGCTGAGTAGAGTGGCAACCAGCTAACTAAAACAATAAGGTGGACAGGTAGCTGCTGTTTTTCAATTTCTTTCTTTAACTAATTATTCTTCCTTTCATCACTTGATTTATTTATCTGGTCTCTTTCTTGATCTCGAATGTTCCTCGTGGGAATGATTTTGATTACAGTCTTTTTTGAAGAGTAGAAGTAGCACGTGGTGCTCTCCTGGCCTAGAGAGTCCCCCGTGGTGGTCCTACACTTAGTCAACCACCCCAAGGTCACCGATAGACGTAACGGTGACTACGGCACGCGCGATAAATGCACGGGTAGCTACCCCTCACTGGCATGCGGTCTGTCGTTTCCGTTAGAGGGTGGACCCAAAGCACAACACGGAACCAGTATAGGGCACATCCCTCTCAGTAATAAGGGTCTAGTCCCTAAGAACCAAACAAGGGTCTTGCCCCTCCACAGTCCGCGCACCCTCACCTGACTACCCTAGTTTGCCCAGTGGGCCTAACAAGTTGGTGTAAGGTGGCTAGCTGAACCCCGAGCCCCGTGAAGTGGCTAGCTCTCTCCCTACACTAGTAGCTCTCCCCAGTATAGTGCACACGAGGGCCAAAGAGTAGGTGCAAAGTGGCCAAACCCACCCCGGGTCTCAACCAAAATGGCGGCCAGCACCCCTCTACACTAAGAGGTAACGTGCGCTTCCCTTGGCACCACGTACACAAGGGCAAGCACACTTCTCAAAGCATTTTCCAGATCTATTCCATGTATTTCCCGAAGCTCAACTCCTATTTCCCCATAGGGTTCATGCTCATGTTTCTCAGGCCAAGCCATACTAGGTTTCATCATTTCGATTTCCATTTTCTCAGGTTCTACACGTATAGCATATAACTTTATTATTAAAATTCCAGGTTTATTCGCAGGTAGCTCATGTTTCCAACATTCAATCTTCCATTTCCAGTTCATATACAGGTAGCTTGTATTTAATCTCAAACAACAGGAATTTACACAAACAGTTTGCTAACAACAATACTCTACATTTCACAAACAGCTGTTATCCATTTACAGGCAGCTGTTATTATTCTAATTACTCATCCAAGACTTCAATTCATACATTCCATACAAATATTCCAGTGTTTCTAGTCCTAGGATTCATGCCATACCCTAGGATCTAACATTCATTCCACATATGCATTCATGTTGGTAATTAAACTAGGGGAAGCCACTCTACCAGTAAACCCAGGAGTAATGGGGGCTTGATCGATAGGTCCACGTGCCTCAGCAAACCCCAAATCCGCAATGGAACGAGGTCCTATCACAAGGATCAATCACAAGAAACCACTCAAAACAGGATAAAAAGTATTCCAACAAGTGGAGGAGCTTAAACGGAGAACCACGGAATCTTAATTGCGGAAATCAGACCTCAAATGGACCCTAAACGGGTCAAAATAGTAATTCTGATTCATATCAGATGTCTGGAACACCTTCTAGACGTCTTGAAAGAAGTCCAGAACCATACCTCAACTCTGTGCTACTCCTCAGACGGCCAGGGACTCCGCTGAACCATCTGGACCTAGTTCCAGACATCCGACCACCTCTTCGAACGTCTGGACATGCTTCCCACCGTCTGGTGCCTCGTCCAGACATCTGAACTGCATGGGAGGGCATGTCCCACGCCTTCCCGAAGCGAATTCTACACGCGTGACGCAAAATCTCCTCAATATGGCATGGAACAGTGCCTCGGCGGAACGGCCTGCATGGCCATATCCGCAAAGGGAGGTGTATGTCGAGGGACTTAACTCTTAGTCGTCTGGAGCCTCCTCCAGACGTCGTCTACGTCGTCTGGATGTAAATCTAGACGTCTGATTCTGGGAAAATCCCAGAACCAGGGACTGCCTTCATCTTCTCACGCCGTGCGCAGCCGCGCCGCGCCCGCTTGATCGCTACTTTGACCGTAGTAGTGTTGCGGAGGACCTCCCCAACTCACCTCTCTGCCTTGCGCACGCCCGACCGGCCGTGAGCTCTCCGGCGAACTCCCTCTCAAGCTCGCGCACTGTCCTCTCTTCCCCTCACTGCTCCTCTCCTCCCACGCCGCTCACGCTCACTGCCCGCTGCCTGCTGCCGGCTGCTCTCGCTGGAGGAAGGAGAAGGGTGGGTGGAAGTGGGGTGGTGTGAGGGAGAGGAGGGGGGTTTAAGTAGGCACGGGGTTAGGGTTTCATCGGCGAGAGGAGAGAGGAAAATGCGGCTGCGTACTATCTGTGTGCTGCATGCTAATAGACACGAGGGCGTACACAAAAAAAAGGATTTCCAGACGTCTGACCAGACGTCTAACCCAAGTCCCAAACGTCTTAAAGTGTTTTAACAGCATGAGTCTTAATAATTAGGGAGGACCCTAAGAACCTCAATATCTTGACTCCCCTAGACTTTACCCGAACCTACCCAACCCTGAACTGAACCATTTGGTTCAAGTGAACCAAGTCTAAGATAGGGTGTTGGCTAACTTGAGGAACATCATACAAGCTTTAGAAGCTTAGCTGAAATGACCTTTTTCTAGGGTCGTTTGGCATTTCCGGAATCTGTAAAGGTTTTTGAGTAGTTCTAAGCCCCTTAGGTTTTGTTTTGGGGTTTGTAGGAGGTGAAAGGAAAATTGCAAGGGCTTCCTCGCAATTTTCCCCACCACCATCTCCCTACAACGCACACCCTCTCCTCCCCCTCTCCCCACATGCCACACCATCCACCTGCGGCACCCTCACTTCCCTCACTCTTCACCATCCCCTCCTCCATGCCTCCTCCCCCCATATATACCCCCTCCTCCATTCGTCCCCACACCAACAACCAAGAGAGAGGATAAGGAGAGGGAGAGCGAAGAGCAAAGGAGTTTAGTGGACTAAGAGAGGAGGACTCGCGAGGGAGTAAGGTGGTTCTACAATTGCTGCAGCTTCTGTAGTGAGAAAAGGCTCGCAAATGGTTCTACGGAATCATTTTTCCACAGAATCAGACGTTTGGAGTGACCTCCAGACATCTGGTTGGATGTCTGAAGGTAATCTCAGATGTCTGATAGTGCATTTTCTTGATTATTTTCTAGCCAAAGTTCAGACCGTGCGTGCATGTATATCAGAGGATTGGGAAGCATGCTGGTGTGAGGATCGAGGCAGTTTTAGACATCTGAAAGTGTCTCCAAACATCTGAAGCCACCCTCTGAAGTCTGCATGGAGTTCCAAATGTCTGAAAAAGGTGCCCCAAGCAAGGTGAGTCCCTGAGATTGTTTAAGATGTCTGGGGCTCTTCCCAGACATTTGATTTTGATCAAGGTTGGTGTTTTTGGGCTCGTTCAGGGCCCAAACGGAGTTGGTTTTCCGTAAACGAAATGTCGTTTGTTTTCATTCTTGTTTCTCTACGTAATGATACATTGTGTATGCCATTTTGAGCTAGTTTGACCTATCAATCTATGTCATAGGTCTCCAGTCCATCCAGTATATGGGACTTGCGGAGACGTCGGGAGCTATAGTATGAGCCCCCATTCTACCCAGTTACCCTGGCAGAGTGGTTCTCACATTAATCTTAGAATTAATAATTAAATTGCATGTGTAGAATTAATTGAACCTAGGTTGTGCGATGAACCCTAGGACTGAAAAGAAATAAATGCATGCTACTCTACAATATATTCGATCGAACCCTAGGATTGTGAAATGAACACTAGGGCTGGAAGAAATGCATATATAGTTAATGAATGATCAAGTTATCGTGAGGCTTCCTAAAAAGAAATAAACCATGAGCTTCCTGTACTACCTGCAATGAACAACGTCATAAATGGAAATGCATGCTTGTACTGAATAATAGATGGTGGAATTTGAGTTGCCTGTTCTTCGTATAACGAGACAGATATGAAAATAAGAAAGTCCATGTACGAACCATATGGGGAATTTAGAAAGAAACCAGGAATACGGTAGTATGGAAAACTTGATGGTTTTGGGAACACGTTGCCTACGGGCGGCTTCTCAGACTTGGTTAAGGGAAGTGAACTGGCCCTCGTGTACGTGGTACCAAGGAGAGCAACTATCCCTTTAGAATAGAGGGGAGCTTGCCACCCCTTAGGTTGAGACCCCGGGCTGATTTGGCCACTCTACGTCGGCTCCTATTTGGCCCTCACATACGTGGTACCGAGGTGAGCTACTTAGTGTAGGAGGCAGCTAGTCGCCCCATGGGGCCTGGGGTTAGGTATGGCCACCCTACACCAACTCTTGTTAGCCCATTGGGAAAATCGAGATAGTCGAACAAGGGCATGCAGACTGTGAGGGGTGAGACCCCTACTTCTGAGGGGCAAGACCCTGTGTTGTTATGTGTTGTACATTTAAGCGTACCCATTAGTGAAAATGACTGACAGCGTGCTAGTATAGGGTAACTACCTGTGTGCTTATCACGTGTCCCGTAGTCACCACTACATTACGACCGTGACCTCGGGGTAGTAGACCGGGTGTAGGACTACCACGAGGGACTCTCCTGACCAGGAGAGTGCCACATGTACATCCTACATCGTGAGAAAACTGCAAGCAAGATTGTTCCCTTAGGGAATAAAAAGATTGAGAAATGTCATGGAACCTGATTAGAGTACATGGATCAGAAAAACGATAATTGGAAACGGATGATAATAAGTAAACTGTTAAATACATGTTTAGTTAGCTGCCTGTTTAAATTATATTGTAAGTGATTTAACCACCACTCTACTCAGAATTAGTTGACCACAGATTTTATAACCTTGTTTAGGCCAAGGATTCGAGCAGCCAGAGGCATCAATTGCTAAGGGCACTGGGCCCAGTTGAGCCCAGCTATAGTTTTCTTCTATTTCTTTCATAAAGAGTTTGTGGTATTGAGTACTTGTAGCTCATAGTTACTTTCAATTATATTCGTGCTAGATTCTGTTATGATGGCTATGTTTTGTACTTGTACTTCTCGTCAATGGCTGATGTAAACACGTTTACACTACTTAAGATGTTTATTTATGCATGTTCTTAAGCATAGGATTGCATTGCATGCTATAAATATTTCATAACATGCATCATCTTGCATTTAGAGTAGTTTGAATAAAATGGAGGTTAATTGTCTCCTTTTATGTGCTTGGATAGGGCAAACTTTTTATCGGGGCCTCGGATCGAAGATCCAACCATACAGATGTGATCAGGGCGACGATTGGAGTTCAACGACTCCAAGATCGCCCTAATCAAGCATCTGTAGCATCAGATAGTGACCGGGGAACCCTAGAAGATCAAGGGCTAAGATGGTGTAAATCTGCACTTCAAACGACAAATCCGACCGCACGGATGGATTTGGATTGACGATCGCAGCCTAATGGAGTGAAAATCGACTCAATTCGACACCCATGGCACCATCTATAACATCCAGAAGATGGACGACCAAGATGGAGTCATGTGGCGCCATCTCAGCCGTCCAACCGGCCCTCAAGACCGCCGCTGCTTTTTCAAAGAAGATTTGGCATGCGATCTGGGCCATTGGATCTCGATCCAATGGCTGTGGATATGCACGCCTTAAAACATCCTTGCACCCATCCACGCTCCGTAGCACAGCGGGCAAGAGTTTTATCGTGAGTAGGTGACGCGCGATCAAATAGCGCGAGAGGGCGAGCGGCGCGGACGAGTGGGCACGAGCAAGTGTCAGATCTCGATCGAGCGGCTGCGGGCGCTCAATAGTGCCCACGCGCTATCACACGCCCGTGCCTCACGCAGGATCATATGCGGGCGGGCGCGCATTGAGGAGCAGGGAAGGTGCAACTTAAGCCGTCCAATCTCGCGATCAGACGGCTGAGATTCAGTGAACATGAGCGTGCATTGAGTGCACAAGAAAGCAAGCAGCTGCGCGGGCAGCGCCCACTACGCCCACGATGAAGCTTTAGCAACGGTTTTATCCGTCACTAAAGACCCCTTATTTAATGTTTTGAGATTTAAATGACTAAATTGCCCTCACTCCTTGCAACTATAAAAGGAGACCCCCTCCCCAAGAAATTCTCATCCCTTCCTTCTCTTCTCTCCCTCTCCAAAGCTCAAGAGAAGCTTGTCCCACACCCGGGATGCTTCTCGCGAGATAAAGTCAAATTTTTTGTCCCCCTTCGGAAGTGGATCCCACGACGACGATGACGTGCTGCCTCGTTCCCATTCTTCTGCTTCATCCTACTTCGTCCTGCTTCGTCCTCCTTCGTCGAGGCATCATCTCGTCCCACTCGTCCTCCAAGCGACCATCGAGGGGGATATCTCTCTCCCCATTCTTTTTACTGCTTTCTAGAATAGATTTACTGCTTTCTAGAGTAGTTTGGCTCATCCTCCAAGCAACCGTCGATGAGGATATTTCTCTCTCCATTCTTTTGATGCTTTCTAGAGTAGATTTACTACTTTCTAGTGTAATTGTTTTATGCTTTCTAGTTGTAATGTTTAGTGAAACAAACAATCTTTTTAATGGTGAATTCCTTATTCATTCTACATCTCGTTTTGATTTCTATTTGTAATATTCTCTCTCTCTTACTCTCTCTCTTCTATTTATTGTAAATAGTTAGATAGTTTTAATCAATTGAATTACTTCGTGACAATGAAAAAAAACGCGTTGTTTTTAAATCAAACATCCGCCTCCCTGTGTTCGACCCGGAATTTTCATTTCGGTATAAATTTTATTTGTTGAACAGGAGTTCTTCGCTTTCAAACTACAACGACAGGTTTTTTCAAAACCAAACACGTTAGCGTAGCAACCCGAACGTTCAACATTTTGGCGCCGTTGCCAGGGAGGCGACGCTCTTTGATTTTTCTTCGCGTTTTCTAACTTACAAATCATTTACCTCACTTCTCTCCTTTCTTATTGTGATTGTAGGTACTCTTTCGAGACAGGCAAAAGTGGTAGATTGGAGTAAAGTGTTGTGGAAGGTTTTGTAAGTTATCCCCCACATCCCACCCATTAGATTTCATTGCACAACATAATAACACAAGCATCAATCAACCTAGGTGTTCTTATAAACTCTAGGGTTAGATTGTTTGTTGTTTGACACCCACACCCACCCCAACCCCCACATTAAAAAAAAGAAAAAAAAATGTCACAGAGGTACACAACCTCATCTGATTTTCAAACTCAGCCGGTAAATCGATCTTTGGAGCCGGTACACACATTCAAACACATAATTGAGTAGAAATCAGATTAGGTGATCATTTGTGTGCCTAATTAAGTGGTGCAACAAGCAATTGTTTGAGTTGATTGGGCTACACCACTTCAAATAAAATCAACTCATCAAGTAGCTGCCACTTAGGTTCAACTATTAGGGATTTACCAGGCACTCCACATTCTTTTTAAGTTTCAAAGGAAAATATCTTCACCTGTGCTTTCAAAAACCTGGTGTGCAAACAAAACTTGTTTGAAAACACCTAAAGTTGAATCCTAAAAGCTACTAAGCAAGATTTGAACTCTAAAATTCACCACATCAAAAGTAATCTTGCTTGAAAACCACTGGTTGTGCACGCACACAAATCAATCAATCATTAAGCGCACAACCCATTTAAAGGGCCCATCACATTTCAAAGCACATTCAAACCTAGCCCTAAATAAAACAGAGTAGACGTTGGCCTTAAGGATTCGACTCGCTCTTCAGAGCCCAGAACGAGATTATTTTCGATTAGTCTATTTCTACTGTTCAATCTGATGTCTAGCTAGGGGAGCAGAATCAAACGATCGCGGCTGGGGGGTACACTAGGAACCGGAGGCACAAGCCAAAGGAAGAACCTTCTCCCCAGTCCCTCCTAACTGGTTGGATTGAACAGACAGAAGTAGATCAAATCATTTCTTTATCTCAAGATGGGTTTTGGGAGTCTGTAGGGCTTTAGACTGGCCCACTTAAGGACAGGTTTGATTGCTTGTATTGTAGGGCGCTTTCTTCCTCCCGTCTCTCATGAATCCTTCCACATATTACATGCATTCTTGCTCTTTCCCTCCTGTTTTGAATTATCCTCAACATGACTATTATCCCGACTCGTACTGTAATCAATCATTAGTTAGTTAGGATAACTCGGATTGGGGATACAGTTTTGGACCTCCGTGTTTAGGGTCTAACCCTGAACACTATGATTGTGATTTCTATCCTTCTCAAAGGCACATTTATTTTAGATCATCAACCTTTCATGAACAACCTAATACGATCTACAATCAAGAAGGATACACTGATCCTTACCCATCCTCTGATTACACTACCTATAGGTCATCACCACGTTTTGAACAATCTGAAATGACCTATTATCAGGAAGGGTGTAACGAATCTCAATTCATTAATTCCCCTACTTTGACCCCAAACCCGCCTAACCCTGACCAACTCATTTGGTTCAGGGTAACCAGGTTCAAGATAAGGTTCTGACTAACTTGAGGAATATCATTCAATCTTTAGAAGTTCAGCCAATACCTTGCATTGAGAGATTGGAGCCCCTGATTGAAATGATTGATGATTTGAACAAGCCTTTGCTGGATTGGCTCCAGGATGTTAAGGATAAGAACCCGGGTGAGTTTTTACTTCGGAAATTAACGAAATTGAGGATGAGATTCATGGTCGCTATGATTCAATTATGGGATGATTCCTAGGATGAACCCTTTTCAGGAGAGCCAATTTCAAAACCCGTTCAGGCACCTGTTGGGGGGACACGTATTACGAGACTGACCAGATTAAATTAAAGCAACCAATTAAGGATGATCTGATTTCTTCACCTAAGATCCCTAAGCCGAGGTACGAAGAAACGTATGTCTCCATGGATCAGAAAGTGACAGATGATTTTGAGACATATATTAATACGGATCTTGATTCTGATGGTGAAGATTTGATTTGCAAAGTCTCACACGAGTTTACAGAGCACGATTTTTGTGAGACGTTTGGGCCTGAGGAATCCGAAAAATCATTTGATAGCCCAAGAACTGAGGAAACTGATCTTATTAGGGCACACATTACGGATCCAGAATCGCATTTTCTGGAGGATTCAATTCAATGCCCTGATTGTCAGTTACACCCCATTGAGCTTATTGATGATTCTATTTTTGAGATAATTAGACCCAAGTCAATTTTGATTCTGCCACATCATTTAGACTTAGAGATTTCAGACGGGGTGATTAACATGCAAGAGGTCTCAAAAATTGACTTGGGTCTGTAGACCTCTGTAGACCTCTGCTGATAGGTCGGAGGATTCTTCTGTTTATTCTGATTCTGACCTGCACCTGTGAATTCTTCATTTCTCTTCTTTGTATAGTGTGCCTAGCTGAAGGTACTAAACTCAGCATTTATACAGTTCTTTTTAGTTTCTATCTTGAAGCAGACCTGACATTCATGCAATTCAGGTGCTTTCTACGTTATTCCACTCTGTTTTATGACTTTTTAATACAATGAGGACATTGCATTAGATAGGCATGGGGGGGTGGATATTTATCTCTGAATTTATTCGTCACCTCCATAGATTTGTTTATTTTTATTAAAAAAAAAGTGGAATTAGGAAGGAAAATTTGGGTTTAAGAAAATTTTCAACCTTATGAAATACTATATTATGATCTGAACACAAAGACCCTTTAGGTCTTTGGACTTAATTAGCCCGTGTATCCACTAAAATGTGGATTTATTTTCGAGTCCTCGCCAACCTAAATTCTATTTTAATTGGAGTAAATAAGTTTGGGTGATAAGTACATGACTTATCAACCCGCCCTCTGATTTGAGGGAATTTTGAGTCTTAAGCATCTACACACTATCTTATCACTGACTCGTTGTTTGGTGATTCTAACGGAAATTAGGTGGCTAATGAACCTTCTAGGGTGATATGGCTGGCAAGTTATCGTGGGTAACAACCCATAGGTAGGTTGTCCAAAGCCCAGTCACTGGATCTTTCTCTTTTTGCTGCTTTTAGGTAAATCTTAGACCAGGGAAGCCACCTACTTAAAAATAAAAAATAATAAAAAAATTCAAAAAGAAAAGGAAAAAAAAAGAAAAAAAGAAATAAACCACACTTCATCGCATGAGTATGGCTGGCAAGTTGGTGGTAACAACTCATCGACCGGTTGTCCAAAATCCAACTCAATAAATGCACTGAAAATTCCCAAAACACTTAGGAAAAAGCAGAGAAGTAGAATAAATCGGGGAGATATACACTGGATTCACCCTTGTGTTGACCCCGTAAAAAAATAAAAGTAGGGAGAAAGCTACCGGTTGTAAAGATATATCTTTAGGCAGAATTCTTTTTAGGTCACCTAAAGGCGTAGAAATCCGAAGTCTGTTTTAATTGCTGGTCAACGAGTCTATCACATTCACAATAAGATGCTTAGAACTTAAGGTTCTCATCAAATCTTGGGTGAGTTGAATGGCCATCGAAAGCCACTCTTTAACCCTAAAACTTAAAAATCCAAAAACATTAGAAAAGAGGAAAAAGAGAAAAAGAATTTTTTCATTGAATATGGCGAGGGCTTGAGGCGGTCTACATTTTGGCAGATACTCAGGCATTGTTGTGTCTTTGAAAGTTCAGTTCCTAAGTAGATATTTTCTTAATGATTGAAAATAACTCATGCCTAAATAATCCAACCTAATTCTTTTATAAATAGCATATAGTCTTTTCTAGGGACTAGCAAAAGATAGGCATGGGGGTATGATGTAAATATGTTTACACTACTTAAGATGTCTATTTATGCATGTTCTTAAGCATAGGATTGCATTGCATGCTATAAATATTGCATAACATGCATCATCTTGCATTTAGAGTAGTTTGAATAAAAAGGAGGTTAATTGTCTCCTTTTATGTTCTTGGATAGGGCAAACTTTTTATCGGGGCCTCGAATCGAAGATCCAACCGTACAGATGTGATTAGGGCGACGATTGGAGTTCAACGACTCCAAGATCGCCCTAATCAAGCATCTATAGCATCAGATAGTTACTGGGGAACCCTAGAAGATCAAAGGTTAAGATGGTGTAAATCTGTACTTCAAATGACAAATTCGACCGCATGGGTAGATTTGGATCAACGATCGCAGCCTAACGACATGAAAATCGACTCAATCTGACACCCGTGGCACCATCTACAACATCCAGAAGATGGATGGCCAAGTTGGCGCCACGTGGTGCCATCTCAGCCGTCCAACCGACCCCCAAGACCACCGCTACTTTTATAAAGAAGATTTGGCATGCGATCTGGGCCATTAGATCCCAATCCAATAGCTGTGGATACGCACGCCTTAAAACATCCTCGCGCCCATCCACGCTCCGCAGCATAGCGGGAGAGAGTTTTATCGCGAGCAGGCGACGCGCGATCGAATCGCGCGAGAGGGCAAGCGCCATGGACGAGCGGGCGCAGGCGAGCGTCAGATCTCAATTGAGCAGCTACGGGTGCTCGATAGCGCCCACGCGCTATTGCGTGCCCGTGCCTCACGCAAGATCGTATGCGGGCGGGCGGGCGTTGAGGAGCGGGGAAGGCACAACTTAAGAGATCGGACGGCTGAGATTCAGCGAACGTGAGCGTGCATTGAGCGTGCGAGAAAGTGAGCATCCATGCGGGCAGTGCTCACTACGCCCACGATGGGGCTTTAGCGACGATTTTATCTGTCACTAGAAACCCCTTATTTAATGTTTTGAGATTTAAATGACCAAATTGCCCTCACTCCTTACAACTATAAAAGGAGACCCCCTCCACATGAAATTCTCATCCCTTCCTTCTCTTCTCTCCCTCTCCAGAGCTTAAGAGAAGCTTGTCCCACACCCGGGATGCTTCTCGCGAGATAAAGTCAAATTTTTCATCCCCCTTCAGAAGTGGATCCCACGACGACGACGTGCTGCCCCATTCCCGTTCTTCTACTTCATCCTCCTTTGTCCTCCTTCGTCCAGGCATCATCCCGTCCGGCTCGTCCTCCAAGCGACCGTCAAGGAGGATATCTCTCTCCCCATTCTTTTTACTGCTTTCTAGAATAGATTTACTGCTTTCTAGAGTAGTTCGGCTTGTCCTCCAAGCAACCGTCGAGGAGGACATTTCTCTCTCCATTCTTTTAATACTTTCTAGAGTAGATTTACTGCTTTCTAGTGTAATTATTTTCTGCTTTCTAGTTTTAATGTTTAGTGAAACAAATAATCTCTTTAATGATGAATTCCCTATTCATTCTACATCTCGTTTTGATTTCTGTTTGTAATATTCTCTCTTTCTCTTACTCTCTCTCTCTTCTATTTATTGTAAATAGTTTGATGGTTTTAATCAACTGAATTACTTCGTAACAAATAAAAACAAATGCGTTATTTTTAAATCAAACGTCCGCCTCCCTGTGTTCGACCCGGAATTTTCATTTTGGTATAAATTTTATTTGTTGAACATGAGTTCTTCACTTTCAAACTACAACGACAGGTTTTTTCAAAACCAAACACGTTAGTGTAGCAACCCGAACGTTCAACAATGGCCTATAGTATTATTGTGATTACCGTTTTCTTTCTTTACTATCAGTTTTATATTTTCTGCTTAGTTACATTACTTGTGTGGTTGTAGAATGAGCATGCATTTGGTTATTTCTCATTGGATGACTGGGTCTTGGGGTTCATCGAGGTGAACCATTCTCGGGTCCTCTAGGGAGCCAGGAGTGGGTCGTGACATCAGCCAACACCATGCACTGAAGCATTGGAGCTTATGATCAAAATGATTGATGGGCATAATATCTCTTTCATGAATTTGCTCCAAGATGTTAGAGATAGGCGCCTGGGTGAGTTTCTACTTGGGAAATTGTCAAGATTGAGGATGAAATTCATGGTTGCTTTAGTCCAATCTTAGGATGATTCTCAAGATGAACCCCCTTCAGGAGAACCAATGTCTGAACCCACTTAGGCGCTTGTCAGAGGGGATACATGTTCTGAGACTGGAGATAACTAGGTAGGTCTAGAGTAACTAATTGAGGATGAACCGATTGCTTCACCCAAGATCCCCGAGCTAGGGAATGATGAAAAATGTCTCCATAGACCATGAAATGACATATGATTTTGAGACATATATAAATGAGGATCCTTTAATTCTAAGGGTGAGAAATCTCTGAGTGACATCTCACTTGAAGTTAAGGAAAATGATTTAGTGAGACAAACGGGCTCGAGGAGTATAATGAACCATTTGATAGCCTGATTATTGAAGATTGTGATCTGATTGGGGCTAACTTGGAGGATTTAAATCCTCATTTACTAGATGATTCAGTTAGTGGCCCCTTTCCTCAACCACACCCCAAAGAGCTGAATGATCATACTTTTGAGATCATTGTGCCCAAGTCAATCCTGATTTAGCCACAACTGTTGGACTTGGATATTTTAGATGGGTTGTACAACGATCTAGAGATCCTAGAACCTGAACATTTAATGTTGGAGGATAGAAATTTGGAAGTTAAAATCTGGGAGGCTAATTTTGAGGGAAATACAATTTTGGATTTAAGGGTTCCTGCTGACTTGAGACCACCTACCTTCTACCAGGACCCTTATGATAATTTTGATATTGAGGATGTGCAACTCAAGTACATAACAATTGACTATTTTTCTGAGATGAACTCTAAGTGAACATATGAACCTAGTAAATCAGATCTACCAATTGTCCGACATTTCAAACTTGGGTTGCAAACTGCAAAACTGCAGGCTTGGCCCTACAAGCTCAATAATCTTCAGTTCTAAGTGATTTTCATCCAGAACCATAGAATCACTCGACCCTGGGGCATGGGTTTGCACTACAACTTGATCCACATCTGTGGACATCTTCTACTGATGGGTTTATGGATCAATCTTTTAATTCTGATTTTGACTTGTACCTGTGAATTCTTAACCTCTTTGTTTGTATTTTATGCCTAGTTAAAGGCATTAAACTTAACGCGTGTATACTCTCTTCTCTCTACGGAGTTGACCGGATTGTCACGAAACTTAGGTGATATTTTGTTATTCCACCCGTTTCATGCCTTTATTTCTACAATGAGGACATTGCATCATTTAGGCATAGGGGGGTGGCTACTTAATCCTAAAATTATTTTGTTAGCTCTGTAGAATTTCTTTTCTTTAAAAGAAAATTAAAAATTCAAAAAGACAAAAAAAGAAAAAAAATAGAATTAGGAGAAGAGAACTTAGCCATTTGGAAGTTATTCACTTTAGGAAATGATACTTTAGGATCTGAACACTTAGACTCTTCAGGTCTTCAGGCTTAAACAGGCCAGGTGTCCACTCGAATGTGGACTTAGTCTGGAGTCCTCGCCAAGTAATTTTATTTTAATTTGGTAAATAAATTGGGGTGATAAGTACACGACTTATCAACCCGTCCTCTGATTTGAGGGGATTGTAAGTCTAAGCATCTGCACACTATTTGCACTAAATCACTTTTCGGTGATTTTTACAGAAATTCGGTAGCTAATAAACTGTCTAGAGTGGTATGGTTGGCAAGTTATCAGTGGTAACAGCTCATCGGTCAGTTGTCCAGAGCCCAGCCATACGACCATTCTCTTCCTGCTGCCTTTAGGTAAATCTTAGATCTAGTAAGCCACCTACTTAGAAAAAAAGGAAAAAGAAGAAATACCCAAAAAGAAAAAGAAAAAATAGAAAAAGGAGAAAATAATAAATAATAAATAAATAAAGCTATGCTTCACCGCACGAGTATGGCTAGCAAGTGATCGGTGGTAACAGCTTATCAGCCGATTGTCTAGAGCCTAGCTCACAAAAATGCATAAATAATTCCTAAATACTTAGGACGAAGCGGAGAAGTAGAATAAGCCAGGGACATATACACTGGGTTCGACCTTGTGTTGACCCCGTAAGAAAATAGAAAAAAGTAGGGAGAAAGCTATTGATCAAAAAGATAAACCTTTAGGTAGAAATTTTTAGGCTTCTTAGGGTCCTAGAAACCTGAAAATCATTTTAACGGCTACTTAGTGAGTCTATCACCCTTTCACAAGATGCTTAGTACTTAGCCTTCTCGAGTCTTGGACGGATCGAGTAGCTATAAAAAATTATCCTAAAACTCTCAAACTACAAAAGTTCAAAAAAATTAGAAAAGAAGAAAAAAACAAATGTATCTTCCCTTTTCAAATGAGGCAAGGACTTAGGCGGTCTACATTCTAGTAGACACCTGAGTACAGTTGAGTTTTTGTAGTTTAAGACCTTAGTTGAAAATTTCTATTGGTAATAAACAACTTAGGCCTACGCAATCGAGTCCTAATTCTATTTTTATACATATCATGTAGTTTAATTTTACTAGGAACTAGTAAAAGATAAGCATGGGGGCATAATGTAGACACAATTATTGAGGATAAAATGCATATTCATACATGTTCGTAGGCTTAGATTTGCACTTCATATTATAAATATTGCATAGCATGCATCAATCTGCATTTAGAGTAGTTGTGTATATTTTATGTTCCGCTACATCGCCGCCTGGATGTAGTCTAAAATGAGCAAGGGTTCTCGCATGAGGAATGCATGCGAGTAAAGAAGCTAGTTCCACCACTTTGTCATCGAAGTGTGTCACAAAGAATGCTGAGATTCGGTAGTTGGAATATTGGTACCTTGACCAGCAAACTCATAGAGATTGTGGATACAATGGTAAGGAGAAGGATTCAAATTCTTTACCTTCAAGAGACTAAGTGGGTTGGTGAAAAAGCAAAGGAAATCGAGAGAAAGGGTTTCAAACTTTGGTATTCAGGAAGGGACAAAGGTAGAAATGGCGTGGGTATTATAATTCATAAGGATTTGAAGGAGAGTGTGGTTGAGGTTAAGAGATTTGGTGATCGAATTATTTTGATAAAATTAATCTTAGAAGAAGAGATCTTGAATGTCATTTCAGTTTATGTACCTCAGGTTGGTCTAGAGGAAAGAATAAAGAATAAATTTTGGGGAGAGCTTGATATGATAATTCAAGGAATCCCACAGACAGAAATGATTTGCTTGGGTGGAGATTTAAATTGGCATGTGGAAAAAGATGCTTTAGAGTATGCAAGAGTGCATGGAAATCATGGCTTTGGTGTTAGGAACGAAGAAAGGAAGACGTTTCTTGATTTTGCTATGGCTTATGATCTTTTCATAGCAAATACTTTCTTCAAAAAATGGAAAGAGCATTTGATTACCTATAAAAGTGGCTTAACAAGAACGCAGATCGATTACTTTGCTTTGAGATGAAGGGATCGTTTATCTTGTAAGGATTGAAAGATTATTCCAGGGGAGAGTTTAACTGCTCAACATCGTCTTTTGGTGTTGGATGTTCATTTGAAGAAGGCAAAGAAGAGAAAATTAGTGTCTAAGAATTTGAGAATTAAATGGTGGAATCTTAAGAAAGAGCAAGCGAGATTTAAAGAGAAAATGATGCAACAAAAGGCTTGGGATCTTGTTGGTAGTGCTGATGAAATGTGGTTAAATGTGGCAAAGGAGGTGTTAGGTGTGTCTAAAGGAGGTGTTCCAGGACAGAAGGAGGCTTGGTGGTGGAGTGAAGAAGTGCAGGAGAAGCTTAAAATTAAAAGAGCCTATTTTAAAGCCTTATATCGTGATAAGACCAATGAAAATATGGAAAACTACAAAAGAGCAAAGAAAGAAGCAAAGAAAATTGTTAGTGAAGCAAAAGCAAAAGCTTGGGAGCATTTTTATAAGAAACTTGATTCTAAAGAAGGTGAAAAAGATATTTTCAAGTTAGCTAAAGCAAGAGAGCGGAAAGCAAAGGACCTTACGTATGTAAGATACATCAAGGATGAAGAAGGAAGGGTGCTTATAGCTAGTGAGGATATAAAGACAAGATGGAAAAGATATTTTCATAAGCTATTTAATGAAAAACAAAAGAATGATATCATCTTAGGGGAGTTAGTTAACTCAGAAGAGTATGTGAATTGATTATGTTATCGAAGGATACAAAAGAAAGAAGTAGAGGAGGCTTTGAAGCTGATAAAAAGTGGGAGGGTTGTTGCGCCTGATGATATTCCTATAGACATTTGGAGAATGACGGGAGAACGGGGTATAACTTGGCTGACAAATTTATTTAATACTGTGTGGAGATGCAAGAAGATGCCAGAGGAATGGAGGAAAAGTTTTGTGGTACCTTTATACAAGAACAAAGGTGATATACAAGATTGTTCCAACTATAGAGGTATTAAGTTGATGAGTCATACGATGAAACTTTGGGAAAGAATAATTGAAAGAAGGGTGAGGCAAGTCTCTATGGTAACTGAAAATCAATTTGGCTTTATGCCAGGCAGGTCTACTATTGAGGCAATACACCTCTTGAGATGTATGATGGAGACATACAAAGTGAAGAAAAAGGATTTACATATGGTTTTTATTGATTTGGAGAAGGCCTATGATTCTGTCCCAAGAGATATCTTGTGGAGAATTTTGGCGAAGAGACAAGTGGCAATTATATATATCAACCTCATAAAGGATATGTACTATGGAGCTACAGCTTGTGTAAAGACTAAGGATGATTTGACAGACTACTTTGATATCACCATTGGTCTGCATCAAGGTTCGGCTTTAAGCCCTTATCCTTTTGCCTTGGTTATGGATGAGTTGACGAAGCATATCCAAGTTGAGGTGCCTTGGTGTATGCTCTTTGCTGATGACATTGTGTTGGTTGATGAGACAAGAGATGGAGTGAATAGAAAACTTGAGCTTTGGAGAGAAGCCCTGGAAGATAAAGGATTACGCATAAGTAGGATGAAGACTGAGTATATGGAATGTAAGTTTAGTAGTAAAGGGAACAACGAAGGGATTGATGTAAAAATTGGAGAAGAGTGCATTCCAATGAAAGATATTTTTAAGTACTTGAGATCCATTTTCCAACATGATGGTGAAATTGATGGAGATGTTACACATAGAATTAATGCAGGGTGGTTGAAATGGAGGGGTGCTTCTGGTGTTCTCTTTGATAAGAGGGTTCCTTTAAAAGTCAAAGGAAAATACTATCGAGCTGTGGTAAGACCAGCCATGTTATACGGTTCTGAATGCTGGGCTATAAACTATAGGCATGTACAGAAGATGTCTGTGGCAGAAATGAAGATGTTAAGATGGATGTGTGGTCATACAAGAAAGGACCGTATTTCAAATGAATTTATTAGAAACAGGGTTAGGGTGGCACCGATAGAGGATAAAATGAGAGAGGCTCGTCTAAGATGGTTTGGACATTTACAAAGAAGGCCACTAGATGCTCCAGTTAGGAGATGTGAGAAGTTGGAGGTTGAACCCACTAAGAGGGGGCGAGGAAGACCAAACAAGTGTTAGAAGGAAACTATTAAGTATGACCTCAATTACTTTAATTTAAGTCCTAAAATGGCTGAAAATCGATCTGTGTGGAGGCAAAGAATCCATATAGCCGACCCCACTTAGTGTGGGAAAAGGTTGTTTGTTGTTGCATCCTTTTTATGGCTAGGGGAGAAGGAGATTTATTTTGAAGCCTCGGATCTGCTCAGGACGACAATCGAAGTCCAACGCCTCCGAGATTGTCATAATTGGAATCCTATATCACCTTATGCGATCCGAGGAAGATCAATAGCCATGGGGCAATGCAACATCCTTACAAAATTTGGATGAAAGATCCGACTGTATGGATGGATTTGGAGCGACGATCGCAGTTCGACAATGCGAATATCATCTCAATCCGAGCACCGTGGCACCCTTTGCAATAGAAAGAAGATGGACGGCCCAGATGGCACCATGTTGTGCCATCTTGGTAGCCCAACTCAGCCAGCAGCACTCGCCCACATCATTCATCATCCACAGCCTTGATTCCTAGAGATTGGATCTTGATCCAACGGCTGAGAAGCCATCCACGCCTCCCTTTATAGCTCCTCCTCGTGACACAGATGGACGTGGCTTGTTGGTGAAGGCGTGAATTCTCAAGGGAGGGGCACGAGTTTGAATCCCCGTGGCCCCCTCAATTTGGCATTTAGATTCACCGCAGTGCACCAGTCTCATGCACAAGCACGCATAGCACCGATTGCGTGCACAAGCACACACAGCATAGCCAGCGCAGCGTGAGTAGTGCACAGCAGTGCATGCCAACACATGCATGCAAGACAAGGAGCGCAAGGCATGGGCATGTGATGCATGCACCGGCGAGGAAGAAGGTTGGCGCAGATCTTCAGTGATTGTTGGGTGGGTCTTTAGTGACGATTGCAGTTGTCACTAATGCCCTACTCACGAATTCCTCCTCTTCCTTCCATTATAAAAGAACCTACCCCTTCCATTCTTCATCATCTCTTCCTTTTTCTCATCACCACCTCCAAGGCTCTAAAGAGAGCTTGTCCCAAGCCTGGGATCTCCTCTTGAGTAGAAATCAAACATTTTCCCGCCTCTCATCCCCATTCGTGAAGCATCTCATGGTCGACCTCTCACCTCCTTCCAGAAGAAGATCCTCGCTATGCGATGTCCTCCCCCATCCTCCTTCCTCTGCTGTCGTTCTCCCTCGTCTCGCTCCTTACCACCTTCTTCAGGGCACCATCAGAGCGAGGCATCCTCCAAGTGACCGTCGAGGGGGATTCTTCTCACCTATCTCTATCTTTACGCTTTTGTAGTGTAGTTTTCACGCTTTCATAGTTGTAGAAACATTTTATCAGAAATATATGATTATTTCTCTCTCTCTCTCTACATTATTTTTGCAAGTAGATAAAGTTTTCATCGACTTGATCTCTTGCTTGATAACAACACAAAAAAATTATAAAAGATAAAAACAAAAAAAATAAATAAAAATAAAACACGGATTTTTTTAAACCAAACGTTTGCCTCCCCGTGTTCGACCCAGGATGCACCTTTTGAGTTTTGGTTATAAATATTATCCGATTGATGGATTTTCTTGCAAATTGAACTATGACAACAGGTTTCGAAACTCAAATCTTTTCACGATGAATTTCCACCTCATCATTATTTGCAAAAATAATGCAAAGAGAGAGAGAGAAACAATCATATATTTCTGATCAAATGTTTCTACAACTATGAAAATGGGAAAACTACACTACAAAAGCAAAAATATAGAGATAGGTGAGAAGAATCCCCCTCGACAATCGCTTAGAGGATGGCTCGCTCTGACAGTGCCCCGAAGAAGGTGGTAAGGAGTGGGACAAGGGAGAACGACAGCGAAGGAAGTAGGACTGGGTAGGACGTCGTCGTGCCAAGGATCTTCTTCCAGAAGGAGGTGAGAGGATGGCCACGGGATTCTCCACGAATGGGGATGAGAGGGGGGAAAATGTTTTATTTCTACTCTGGAGATGCATCCCAGGCTTGGGACAAGCTCTCTCTAGAACCTTGGAGGTGGTGAGGAGAAGAAAGGAAGAGATGATGAAGAATGGAGGGGGTAGGTCCTTTTATAGTGGAAGGAAGATGAGGAATTCATACATAGGGCATTAGTGACAGCTGCAATCGTCCCTAAAGACCCACCCAACTGTCGTTGAAGATCCACACCAACCTTCTTTCCCACTGGCGCATGCATCATGCACACGTGCCTCTCGCTCCTTGTTGTGCGCATGTGCACTAGCATGCGCTGCTGCGTGCTGCTCATGCTGCGCTGGCTGTGCTGTGCATGCTTATGCATGCGACCGGTGCTGTGCATGGTTGTGCACGCAGCTGGTGCACTGCAATGCATCCAAATGCCAAATTGGGGGGGGGAGGGTTGTAGGGATTCGAATCCATGCCCCTCCCTTGAGAGTTTACACCTCCACCAACAGGCCATGCCCATCTTTGTGTCGTGAGGAGGAGCTATGAAAAGCAGCATAGATGGCTTCTCAGCCGTTGGATCAAGATCCAACACTGGGAATGGAGGGTGTGGATGATGAATGGTGTGGGCGGGAGTTGGGAGGCCTAGATGGCGCTATCTGGGCCATCCATCTTCTTTCTGTTGCAAAGGGTGCCACGAGGCTCAGATTGAGATGATTTTCACATTGCCGAACTACGATCCTCACTCTGGATCTATCCGTACGGTCGGATTTTTCATTCGAATTCCGTAAGGATGTCGCATTGCCCCCTAGCCATTGATCTTCCTTAGACCGCATAAGGTCAAATGGGATTCGGATCAGGACGATCTCGGAGGCATTAGACTCCGATCATCGTCCTGATCAAATATGAGGCCCGGAAATAAATCTCCATCTCCCCTAGCCATAGAAAGTATGCAATTAACCTAATAAAATATACACAACTACTCTAAATGCAGAATGATGTATGCTATGCAATATTCATAAATTGAAATGCATATCTAAGCCTAGGAACATGCATGAATAGGCATTTTATCCTCAATAATTATGTCTACATCAGGCACTTAAGAGGAATTCCTCACTTAGCCTCTTCACCCAAGTCATTGAGGGTCGGGTCCCTACTCACATACCTCCTCGCGCCTTCATGCCTCACCCGCGATTACACCTGCGGGTCTAGCCACTGTTCACAACCCGATTACCCTCCTTACCCGACTATGTACCCAGTTATTTGAGAGAGAAGGAAGAGGATTTGCAAGAGGTAGGGGGAGGGTTTTGCTGCGCAACTAATGATAACATCATCATCAGCCATATCTAGCTTTATTTAGTCATATTTCATCATTAAATGCTCCTACATAACCGCTAGAGGACCATAATTCATTACATAATCATTGTGAGAAAATAACAGCAAAACAGGGGTAAAACTGTAGTTTTAATAGTATATCTCAATTGCACAACAACCATAGGATTTCTCAGGGATTAAATAAAGGTCAAATGGTCATAATGTCTAACAAGTGAGTTCGTACAGACAGAAAAGGGTTTTCGTGCATTTCAGGAATTAAATAACATCTGAAACCCTAAAAATAGACCCACTTAATCTACTGAGGTTTTGGCCAGGATAAAATTCACATAAACCCTCTAAAAATCATAGAAAAATATTATCTAGGGTTTGGTACCTTCAATTTGGCCATCAGAACCCATCTTGACCAAAAGCAGAGCCATACACAGACTTTTGCACTAATTTAGATTTTTGCATAAATTGCCTAGTCAAATGAGGTCAAAATCAAAATCCAACTTCACCATTGGATTACTTAGGTCCAAATTATATTTGTATCAAAATTTGGGCCAAATATGAGATCATTTCGACTTAGCTTGCATTTTAGTCCAAGTCTAATTCATAATCTCCCAAATAACCCTCAACTTTTGAAGTTATTACAGAAAGCCCCCTATCTTTGTCATCTTCTTCTTCAAATAGGTCCCTACCACCCTAGAATCCTAATCCTACAACTTCGGCGAGCTTCATTTGGCAATATCTCTCAAATTTCTTGACGAATCCTTCTCTGATTTGAAAGGGGAATTCGCTAAGAAATTAGCTTCCTTTTTAGCCAGATCCGAAGTCCCAGAAATCGCCCAAATCCTCATGTAAATCCTTCAAAGAGTTGGGTTTCCAACTCCAGCGAGCCTTCCAAGCATTAGAAGCTTGCTTCCCAAGCTCTAACTGCTCCCTGAGGACTATATATGGATCCCCAGGGCTTACCCATTCTTCTCAGCTAGGTTCGAGGTGAAAAATCTCTTCTTTTCTCTATCACCGGCCACCTCCAACCTAAGCTCCGGCGGACCTTCTCGATATCTCTCCTTCGTGCCTCCAACGGCCAAATTGGAAGCGCAG
Source organism: Thalassia testudinum (assembly GCA_037157565.1). Taxonomy (NCBI): domain Eukaryota; kingdom Viridiplantae; phylum Streptophyta; class Magnoliopsida; order Alismatales; family Hydrocharitaceae; genus Thalassia; species Thalassia testudinum. Next base: position 19,299,211 of record JAZHRO010000065.1, on the reverse strand, counting down.
CAACCTTCCCCATCTTCCTCTGCGTCTTGTCGGTCACAACAGTTGCCATCTTCCCCTCTCCTTGCCGCCATCCCCCTCACGGAGGATTCATCTTCCCCGACACCGGCCGATCAAAGCCGGTGGCATCCTCCCCCTTTTATCTATTAGATTAGGGTTAGTTTAGTAGGTTTAGCATCTTAGGTTAGTTTTACACCACAAAAAGCCCAAAAACAAACCCTCGACGTCGTCGTTCACCCTCATCTCCTTCATCTTCAGAGGCCACTCCAGTGAGGGTTTCTATTCGCTACACATCTCCATCCCCTGGCCGACAAGCTCACAACTTCCACCGTGCATCCACGACCAAAAGCCCTAACTCTATTGGGCTGCTCGACCACCGCAGTCGCCTGTCAACCAACCCACCATTCTCCGCCCAACTCCTTCACCGTCTGGCCACCTCACACACTCCCACACCAAGAAATCACCGCCGTTCACTTCCTTGCCTCACAACGATGCTATTGAACCTTTTAACTAAGGTTTTTAGCCCGTATTTCATGTTTTCAGATTCTACATCGGAGCTCTACCGCCACTATCATCTCCACCTATTCTTTGTTTCTCTTTGGTTATTTCATGCCCAGGCAGCATCCTTAGGACTTGCAGACTACATCTAGGCTTTGCTCTAGGATCTCAATTCGAGCTTCCGTGCCCACCTGCTGCCCCAATCAAGGCCTTCAACATTAGCTGCTGCACTGAGACAAAGGGAGACTAAGATAGTCCCACATCGTGTGGGACAAGGTAGCTGAAGCCAAATGAAAGGAATTTGTGTCTACGGTTGTTTGCCTCGACACATAGCGGGGTGAGGTCCCCTACATGCCCCCTCACACGCCTCACCCGTGACACCACCACGCAGGCTTAGCTCCAACCCAACCCGCCTATGCCAGCACACACCTCATCTGCTACCCCACACCGATAGCCCTGGTCCCGGGTGCACTCTAGACCGATTACCCATTAACCCGGTACTGTGCGTGGCCTTGGAAGGGCAGGAAAGAGGTTGACCCAGAGAGAGAAAAGGAGAGAGAGTGTGGGGCAGGGGAGGGTTTTGCTTCCCTGTGTTTTGGGCTAACACTTAGCCGCATCTAAAGAAAAGCTGCCCCCCCTATGCATAGAAGAACAGAAGGTAGAAGAGAAGATAAGGCAAGAGAAGTAGAGGATCGAAGAAAGAAAGGAGAAGGAAGAAGGCCTCAGAAGAAAAAAAGTAGAGTCCAGTGCCCTCTTAGCACTGTAGCAAGGCTGACTTAAGCTATCTGGATAAAGACTTTGTCGTCTGATGGAGTGCACTGTGCACTTGGTTTGAATAATTGATTAATATTTGAGTAATTACTATATGTGTTAGACTAATAATTAGGGATCCAAATCACCATTATTTTGTCTAGATTTCTTTTGACTCATCATATACTCATGTTTTACATTGCGTATTAGTTTTTGAGTAATTTCTTATGCTCATTTATATTAATTGTTGAGATTAGGATTGAATTCCATATTTGCTCCCAGCAAACAACCTCGGACTTCATTCAAGTTATAAATTTTATCTGTTTTGAGCGATTTTGTCCTATACTATGACGCATCTCTTAAACAACGATGGATTCGCTATAAAACATTTTGGCACCATTACCGGAAAACATCGCACTAAACATTTTGGCACAATTGCTGGGGAGAAACATGCAATTCATCGCTATTCTCTTGCTATATTTTGATTATATTTGAGCACTGACTTGTCTTGTTTGCTTTATTGTGATTTTGTGAGATACTTCACAAGGAGATCTTCCGCGCAAAACAGCCACTCCAGGGTGGGTAACTTCTCTTTTTCCCTAATCAACCTCCTAATCTTGGGAAGACAAAAAGGAAACAATCAATTAGGAATCACCTGCCTTATTTTTCATAGTAATTATCATTTAAAAAGCAAGGTTTCTAATTTGCAAAATTTTTTTCAAATCTGATTGAAGTCTAAGACGATTCTATTAAAGATTCCCTACCTTATTTGCTTGCACCCATTAGGGACTATGTGTAATTTCTAAATCACTTTGGGCTAACATCTTTCTTGCTTGAAGCTCAAGGTGAACAAGTTAAGATCAAATTGGATGCAAAATAGAGCCAATTAGGATTTCAATTTTTAGGGTTTCAGAGTGCTAGTTCACACTTGCTTACATAAAAGGAAATAACCCTCTCGCATTTGTGTGTTACCCAAGCCCTTGATTGAAAAGATCTAATCAACAAAAACCTTAAAATCAGGCTCTAATTTCACTTGAATCTTAAAATCTTGGACTTAATAACTTGGGAGTAAAATCAAGGTGACTTCTAGGTCTTGACCTAGATCTCATTCTGCCATCTTTAGGGCAAGTCAGGTGAAGTTGGTCTACATTGTAGGCCAACCAACCTTCAAATTTGGTCACAAGTTGAATTAACATCTAATCAAGTGAAATCAAAGGCACAAATCAGGACATAAAATTGGTAAAATTAAGGTCTTAAGTTTGTACATTCCGGTCTACTTGGACCCTCAGTGACAAGGAAAGTTGGGTGGGGGAAACCCTATAACCTGTGGGGATGCTCTATCGTGTAGGGGTCATTGCGGAGCTCTCCCTTCCTGGTTGCCCAGGTAATCTTGGGTGTTCGAATTTCTAATTTGGAGGTATCAACCACCTCAAAACTACCTTAGTCATCCAAAAATATTTGGGTGCCTTGATTGGGTCAATTTCATATCCATTCCCTCATTTCTTCCATTTAGAGCACATACATAGATCATCTTAGGGATTTCTTTCAGATCTGATCAGCTTCAAGTCTAATCTTGAGTTTTGATTCTATATCTTGACTCCACCACTTGATTAAAAAATGCAGCTTGACATGTTAGGAAAGGTGATTAGGAAACCTAAGTCCCAAATGACTATCAAAGATAAGATGATTGAGGCTGCTTATGGATACCATGAAGAATATTATAGAGCCTTAGATAGGGGCATTCATGATAAATTTGCAGAAAAAACAACCCACATTATGAACCGTGTTGAAATACTTTATACTTAAGTCTTACATGGTTCAGCCCGGGAGGATCTTTTATCAGAATTCAGTGAATTATGGAGATTACACAGTACCAAGTGTCTACAATGTTACTTGAATCCACAATTTTGGGGAACATATCAAAGTCTAATAGAAAAATGTGGGGACATGCTAAATACACTACAAAAGATAATTATTCAAAGATACCCATACATTCCTTCAGAAGATGAGACATCTTGGAGCAACATTGAGGAGCAAAATCTTCCAAATCCCAGGGACAAGAGTCAAGGTTGTTGTGGACCCCCAACCCAGATAGAACTTAATCCAAAATATGTACAGACTGATACACCTAATCTTGAGACAGGTTGGGAGGATCCGATTGTAGGTGAACATGATTTTGAGCTAGCCCTAGAAAATCAAAAGACTAGTTCACCAAGTTTAGATTTCCTAGACACTTGTGACAATGAGATTGAGTTAGAACCTCTCGTGGGTGTAAATTCCATCCCTTATTTTGATTAGGTGACTCTCGAGAGCAATTCTGACATCCCTATAGTGCCCAGCCTAGATTCTAGTGATCCAACCCACACCCTTAACCTAGAATCTAGATCTGAGCCATATTGGGCTGATTACAAAGCCCCGTGTGATGGAAATCAGATTTTGAATCTGGATTATGATTCTGGGCCTGTATTTGATGAGTGCACCTCTCCAACCTCCTCAAAGATACAAATTGATTTTTCGAAAATCACACCAATCTATGATACAGAAGCTGAGGAGTTGGAAGAGTTAGGAATCGATTGGGTCTACCCTACGAGCAAAGATCCTGAACCCATGCCTAAAAGGGATACCTTTTTGAGTTCAGAATCTGAAAATAGGCTAGATTCAAGTCAGGTTGCTGCTTCTCCACATCTTGATTTACTCTGTGGTGGAACCTCTGATCTCGAGTCAAATTCAGAACATGATTCTCACAAGTTCTCTGATGATTTTGAATCTTACTCTGATATTGGAGAATAGTTATTTCCTGATGATTATGAGACAATCTATGACCTCAGCATCCACAACCTGCCTTTTGGTTCTGACGCTGAGGTCAATGATTTGGAAGAAAACACCTCTGCTGCAACACATACAGAGCTTTCCAAAACCCATTTTCAACCCTGACTTGCAACCGGACTCAATTTCTACTCTGACTCTCCTCTCGATGATCTGGTAGCATATGATTCCTTGCCACATTTTGATCAAGTTTCAGACTTTGATCAGACTACTAATCATAGCCCATCCTTCTCTGATCACTCCCAGAGGGATCTCACATACTCCACTGATTCATTCTCTTTTGAGGATCCCTACTCTGACCAAGTTGATCCGATTCAGCCAAACCCTGGTTTTTCACTTCGACATCATTCCAAGCTTCACAGTATCTGGTGGGTACCGCATCTCTTGAACCACATCTATCAACCCACCAGATTGATTGGGTTTGGGCTGCATCATCAACTTACTGATCTAAACAAGCACCTGGTTGGACCAACCAAACTTTTGATCAAGGTGCTTGTTCTACAAAATTCATCTGATTTGACCACTCCTTCTCTATGACAATTTTCTGCTTTGCTAAAGGCATTGAATTTAGTGCTTAACGAGAGGCAACCCATCTTTCCAAAAATCTGAGATCCTTTTGATTATCCTTTTGTACTTCACGTCTAGTGCAAGTCGAGTTCAGTTTTAGAACAGTCGACTCCACCTCTGGTACTTGTATCAAAGCTTGAAATCATCCTCAACAGTCATCCCGACCCATTCGCCCATCTGTTTATCCTGTTCTAATCCCTAAACCCTAACTGTTTCATACCCTCTATTTACAATGAGGACATTGCAAAACTTTGGCATGGGGGGTGTTAAAGTACAAACATATAAAAATTTAATGTTCTGAAGGGTTGTCACAAAAAAATACACTCTAAAAAACCAAAAAAATAAAAAATTGGAAAAGAACAAAAAAATGGAGAAAAGGGAGGAAATTTTGAGAATTAATTGCATATCATTCTTGAGGAGGAAAGGAGAGGAGGTAATTTTAAATGTCAAAAAGGAGCAATAATTTGAAATAAAAAGAGTTAGTCGTTAGTAAAATATTATGGAATCAATTTAAGTTCTAAACCAAATCAAAAGAAAGAAATAAAATAAAAAAGTGCTACAGAGATACAAAGATTAGTATGAGTGTTGATTTCAAGCCACTTAGGTTGTGTTTAGGCTTAAAACATATCCGTTAAGATATGGATAGTCCTCAAGAGGTTGAGGAAAATGCAAATCTTAAGTATTAGGTCTAAGGCTTAGGGATTATTCGACCTCATTAACTGATCCCTGGTTTGTGGGACTCGGTAACCTAAGCACCCTAATCCACACACAGTCTGGTTCAGTGTGCTTAATTATCAAAATCACGCAAATGCGTTAATTTTGTTCTAAAAAAGTTACCTAGATTAGGAGCGGCTTATCAACACAAGTTGACTTGGAAGAGTTCCCGATGTTGAGAGGTGGGAAATTCCCCTTGAAGATGCGCAATAATATACCGTCTCCTCAGTGCTTGTCTTCTAGGATATCTAAATATCCTACAGGGAGTATGTAAGCACCTTATGTTGATTTAGGTGCCATGGGTAGGATTATCCCTAAATGTTGATTGCCAGGGCTTGAATTTAGCTATAGAATGCCATGTGGGGCACTATCTTGAAGTGTCGAAAGCCAGGGTTGCTATGGGCGGTGCTATCCCAAAGCATCGAAAGGTAGGGACCCTACAAGGATTGATTGTGGAGCTAGGAATCTGATACAAACCGTATTGTAAGGCCAATTCGAAGCTAGAAATAAAGAAGAAAAAGTGAGAGAAAACTCTCCAAAAAAATGCAGAAAATTCTTCTATCTCTCTCTTACAAAAACGTACTACAAACTGAACTTGGGCTAACCATGTTTTAAGCACAGGTGTTGAACGCACGGGTTGCTACGCTAACGTGTTTGATTTTAAAAAAACTGCCGTCGTAGTATGAAAGCGAAGAACTCGTGTTCAACAAATAAAATTTATACCAGAACGAAAATCCCGAGTCGAACTCAGGGAGGCTACGTCGATCTATATATGCAATTATATATATTTTTTTAGAGTTTTTCTTGAAAAGTGAGGCGATGTAATTACAATGAAGCCATAATAACAACTAGACTAAACAAGAGAGAGAGAGAGAAAACATGCATTCAATAATTCAAAATGTTTATACAATAAAACCAAAGAAGAATTACATTAGAAAGCGGGAAATCAGCTACACTAGAAAGTAGGAAAATTCTACACTAGAAAGCTGTAAAGAAGAATGGGAGAGAGAAGTTATCCTCCTCGAGATCGCTTGGAGGACGAGCCGGATGAGACACCACCTGGACGAAGGAGGATGGAGTGGGAAGAAGGAGATCGGGGCAGGAGGAACGAGAACGGAGCAGCACGTCGTTGTCGTCGCGGGATCCGCTTCTGAAATGAGAGTAAAAATTTGACTATCTCACGAGGAGCATCCTGGGTGTGGGACAAGCTTCTCTTGAGCTATGGAGAGGTAGAGAAGAGAAGGAAGGGATGAGAATTTCGTGTGGAGGGGGTCTCCTTTTATAGTTGCAAGGAGTGGGGGTAATTTGGTCATTACAACTCTAAAAACATTAAATTAGGGGTCTTTAGTGATGGATAAAACCGTCGCTAAAGCCCCATTGTGGGTGTAGTGGGGACGCCCGCTCATCTTCCACGCCGACCACATTCAACTACTCTCAGCCGTCTGATCGTGAGATCGAACGGCTTAAGTCGCACCTCTGCATGCCTGCCTGCGTGCGATCCCACGTTACTCGTGGGCATGAGTGGGTGCATCATCTTGATTGAGCGCACGTGGCCGTTGGATCGCGATCGTGTGGTCGTTCGGGCGTGTACTTCCACTCCAATTGTTGCGTAGCGAGGCTCGAACATGCACCTGCATTTTGCGTTAGAGCGCTCAACCAACGTGCTGTGGGCGTGTTTGTGTCGAGCGCTTAACTTAAGCGCAGGCACATCGCAGCCGTTGGATCTTGATCCAACGACGGGGAAGGGTTGATGCGGAGGCCTTCAGCTGATGCGTGCGGTCAATTGGGTGGTCGAGATGGCACCACGTGGCGCCAACTTGGCCGTCCATCTTCTGGATGATGTAGATGGTGCCACGGTTGTCGGATTGAGTCTATTTTCACGCCGTTAGGCTACGATCGTCGATCCGAATCCATCTGTGTGGTCGGATTTGTCGTTTGAAGTGCAGATTCACACCATCTTGGCCCTTGATCTTCTAGGGTTCCCTGATCTCTATCTGATGCTACAGATGTCTGATTAGGGCAATCTTGGAGTCGGTGAACTCCAATCGTCGCTCTGATCACATCTATATGGTTGGATCTTTGATCCGAGGCCCCGATAAAAAGTTTGCCTTGTCCATGAACATAAAAGGAGATAATTAACCTCCATTTTATTTAAACTAATCTAAATGCAAGATGTTGCATGTTATGCAATATTTATAGTATGCAATGCAATCCTATGCTTAAGAACATGCATAAATAGACATCTTAAGTAGTGTAAACATATTTACATCATACCCCCATGCCTACCTTTTGCTAGTCCCTAGCAAAAACTACATGCTATTTATAAAAGAGTCAGGTTGGATTATTTGGGCATGAGTTATTTTCAATCACTAAGAAAATGTTTACTTAGAATCTGAACTTTCAAAGACACAACAGTTCCTAAGTATCTGCCAAAATGCAGACCCCCTCAAGCCCTCGCCTTATTCAAAGAAAAATTCCTTTATCTTTTTCTTCTTTTCTAATTTTTTTTGGATTTTCGAGTTTTAGGGTTTAAGAGTGGCTTTCTACAGCCATTCAACTCACCCAAGATTTGATAAGAACCTTAAGTTCTAAGCATCTTATTGTGAATGTGATGGACTCGTTGACCGGCAGTTAAAATAGACTTTGGATTTCTGTGCCTCTAGGTGACCTAAAAAAGAGAATTCTGCCTAAAGGTGTATCTTTACAACTGGTAGCTTTCTCCCTACTTTTATTTTTTTACGGAGTCAACACAAGGGTGAATCCAGTGTATATCTCCCTGATTTATTCTACTTCTTTGCTTCTTCGTAAGAGTTTTGGGAATTTTCAGTGCATTTATTGAGCTGGGTTCTGGACAACTGGTCGATGAGCTGTTACCACTGACAACTTGCCAGGCATACTCATGCGGCGAAGTGTGGCATATTTCTTTTACTTTTTTTTCTCCTTTTCCTTTTGTACTTTTTTTCTTTTTTTTTTCTTTTTAAGTAGGTGGCTTCCCTGGTCTAAGATTTACCTAAAGGCAGCAAAAAGAGAAAGGTCCAATGACTGGGCTCTGGACAACCTACCTATGGGTTGTTACCCACAATAGCTTGCCAGCCATATCACCCTAGAAGGTTCATTAGCTACCCAATTTCCGTTAAAATCGTCGAACAACGAGTCAGTGCAAAGAAAGTGTGTAGATGCTTAAAACTCAAAGTTCCCTCAAATCAGAGGGCGGGTTGATAAGTCGTGTACTTATCACCCAAACTTATTTACTCAAATTACAATAGAATTAAGGTTGGCGAGGACTCAAAAAACAAATCCACATTTTAGTGGATACACGGGCTGATTAAGTCTAAAGACCTGAAGGGTCTTTGTGTTTAGATCCTAATGTAAAATTTCCTAAGATTGAAAAGTCCTAATGTCCAACTATTCCTTCCTAATTCTTTTTTCTTATGTATAAATAAGAAGAGAAAAATAATTTACATGAATTTCACAAAGCTGACCAAATGATTCAAAAATGAATCCACCCCTCATGCCTAGCTGATGCAATGTCCACATTGAGAAAGAGACATGAAAGAAAGGGTAGAGTATGAAAGATGTCACCTGAATATGAAGCTCGTGTCAGCTTTGTATCATATGTACAACTGCTAAGTTTAATGCCATCAGCTAGGCGAAGTCCAGCCAAAGAAGTCACAGAATGGCTAGAGCAACAGTGTCTGAGATGGGTTCTAGAAGAATACGGTCAATAACAGGCTTCATACGTTGACCGTTGACTTTAAATGTGTTACCCATCTTTGGGTCAGAAATCTGAATGGCTCCATTTGGAAAAATCTGGTCAATTATGAATGGGTCATTCCATTTAGATCTAAGTTTGCCAGGAAAGAGCTTAAGTTTAGAATCGAATAACCAAACCTTCTGGTTCAGCTCAAAGCCCTTGTGGGAAATCAGTTAATCATGTAGAGCTTTGGTCCGAGCCTTGTAGATCTTGGAATTCTCATATGCGTCATTTCTAAGCTCCTCCAACTCAGATAGTTGGAGTTTCCTGGTCTTCCCAGCTAAATTCAGATCTAAATTGCATTATTTGATCGCCCAGAATGCCTTGTGTTCAATCTCTACGGGTAGATGGCATGCCTTTCCATACACCAAACGGAATGGAGACATGCCGATGGGCATTTTATATATCGTACGGTAGGCCCAAAGAGCATCCTCAAGCTTTTAAGTCCAATCCTTGCGATCAGGCCTAACTGTTTTCTACAGAATGTTCATGATCTCTCGATTGGAGATCTTGGCTTGTCCATTCATCTGGGGGTGGTAAGGTGTGGAAATTCGATGATTAACCCCGTATTTGGCCAACAAATTCTGGAATTGGGCATTAGCAAAATGAGTGCCACCATCACTGATGATAGCCCTCAGAATCCCGAACCTACTAAAGATATTTTTCTTGACAAAATCGATGACCACCTTGTGGTCATTGGTTCGGGTAGGAATCACCTCAATCCATTTGGACACATAATCAATAGCAACAAGAATGTGCTGATGTCCAAATGAAGGGAGAAAGGGTCCCATGAAATCAATGCCCCAAACATCGAAAATTTCGACAGGAAGAATTGGGTTTAGGGGCATCATATCTCTCTTAGTTATGCTCCCTAGTGCCTGACATCGAGAACATGACCTTGAGAAATCCTGGGCATCTTTAAATAAAGACAGCCACAGCCAATAGAAGCCAGATTGCAAGATTTTTGCAGCCGTCTTTTTCCCGGAGAAACGTCCACCACACCCAGATGCTTGGCAAAACTTGAGTATATTGTTGAATTCTGCGGTACAGCTTAGGGTCCTCCTAGAAGTAGCATTTGGACTCAGATTTGAGTCTATCCTGTTGTTGCTTAGTCCAATCCTAGGGGATTTGACCAACGGCCAAATAGTTAACAATGTCAGCAAACCATGGGGTGTGGAAACCTAAAACTGTAAGAATAGTTTCATCTGGAAAAGTGTCTACAATCGGAATGTTCGGACGAGAGGAATCACCTAGGAGTCTCAACAAATGATCCACTGCCACATTTTGTACCCCAGTTTTATCCTTAATTTCAAGATCAAATTCTTGAAGCAGAAGAATCCAACAAATAAGCTGGGGTTTAGCATCCTTTTTGGCTAAGAGATGTCTCAAGGTCGAGTGGTCGGTATAGATGATAACATGAGACCCTAAGAGATAAGCCCTAAATTTTTCTAAAGCGAACACTATGGCTAGTAATTCCTTTTCAGTAACAATGTAATTCCTTTGGGCTTCATCCAGAGTTTTACTAGCGTAGTAGATGATAGAGGGCTTTCTATCAATTTTTTGACCCAAGACAGCCCCGACCGCGTAATCAGAAGCGTCGATCAAGATCTCAAAAGGGGCTGTCCAAATTGGTAGTTGCAAAATTGGAGCACAGGTGACTGCCGTTTTCAGGAAATCAAATGCCTTTTGGCATGATTCGTCAAAAACAAACGGCGTTTCTTTGGCAAGAAGATTGCTCAGGGGATGAGCAACCTTCGAGAAATCCTTGATGAATCTTTGATAGAATCCCACATGGCCAAGAAATGATCGGATTTGTTTAACAGATGTGGGAGGAGGAAGTTTAGCGATAGCATCAATCTTAGCTTTATCCACTTCAATTCCCCATTCAGAGATTACATGACCCAAAACGATGCCTTCTTGGGTCATGAAATGACTCTTTTCCCAGCTAAGGACCATTCGTGTTTTGATACATCGCTTAAGAATCATTTCCATATTAGCCAAACAAGATTCAAATGATTCTCCGAAAATAGAGAAATCATCCATGAAGACTTCCATAAACTCTCCCACCATGTCAAAAAATATGGCTTGCATACACCTTTGAAAAGTTGCAGGTGCATTGCATAACCCGAAAGGCATCCTACGAAAAGCAAAGGTTCCGTAGGGACAGGTGAAAGTAGTTTTTTCCTAATCCTCGGGATGGATAGGAACTTGGTTATATCCCGAGTAGCCATCAAGAAAACAGAAGTACTTCTATCCGGCTAATCTTTTCAAGATTTAATCGATGAAGGGTAGGGGAAAATGATCCTTTTTAGTGGTTGTGTTCAGCTTCCTATAATTAATACAAACCCTCCAAGAGGAAGCTGAACGAGTTGTGACAGATTCTCCTCTCTCGTTAGTTACAACGGTAATCCCGACTTTCTTCAGAACAATCTGCATGGGACTTACCCAGGGACTATCAAAGATTGGATAAATAATTCCTGCATCAAGCCACTTTATGATTTCCTTTTTGACCACTTCTTGCATATTTGGATTTAATCTTCTCTGCATCTGGCGAGAAGGGCAGGATCCATATTCCAAAAATATTTTATGATTGCAGTAAGATGGCTCAATCCCCTTGAGGTCATGAATGGTCCAACCAATTGCCTCCTTGTGTTCCTTCAGGACCTTGATCAATTTAATCTCTTGCTCCTTTGCCAATTTAGCACTGATAATCACAGGAAGTGTCTTCTAAGGTCTTAAAAATTGATATTTCAAATTCTCAGGCAATGGTTTCAATTCAAGCTGGGGTAGGTTGATGATTGATGGTAAGGTAGATGCTAAAGACTCAACAAGAGGAAGAGGTTGTGAATGAACAAAATCAATAACCTCTTTAGAAGATGGCAGGTCAGCCATAGAGGGTTGCAGGTCGAATTCGTCATCAAAGGAGGAACTTTCGATTGAAGAAACCATCAAACAAGTTTTAATGCTTCCATTATCCTCCTCAAGTTTCTTAATAAATCCATAATCCTCAAATTTATTGATCGCCTTAAAAATATCCAATTTCATTCGTTGATCCCCAAAGGTGATTTCCATGCTACCGCTTTCATAATTAATGTTGGCCTTAGCGGTAGCCAGGAACGGACGCCCCAGAATGATGGGTGTGTTCCTCAAATTATCAGGTACATCCATGTCAAGGACAAGGAAATCTACAGGAAAATAGAAATCCTTGAACTTAACTATAACATCTTCAATAATGCCTCGTGGATTTGTGACCGAGCGGTCTGCTAACTGTAGAATTACTGAGGTTGGCCGAAGTTCACCTAAACCAAACTTCTCGTAAAGAGAAGTCGGAATTAGGTTGATGGATGCACCCAGATCCAAAAGTGCTCTATCAAATGTGTAATCTCCGATGACACAAGAAATCAATAGAGCACCTGGATCTCTCTTTTTCTGAGGGAGGTGGTGCAAGATAACAGAACTAGCCTACTTGGAGAGTACCAACTTCCTCGGAACAGATTCTCTCGATTTACGCTTTTGTGCACATAAATCCTATAAAAATCTTACGTAAGCCGATATGTGCTTGATAGCATCAAGGAGCAAGATATTGATCTCAACATTCTTAAATAGATTCAGAAGCTCCTCATTGCTATCAACAGACTTCTTCTTTGATTTGATCAAGGCTTTAGGAAAAGGAACATGAGTCAGATCTTTGGAATCAGGTTCTTGAGCCTTGATTTCTCCTCCAGAATTCTCCTCTTTCTCCTCAGGTTCTTCAGGATTCAGAATATTAGAATAGTGTGGTTGTGTATCCTGAGTCTACTTACCACTCCTCAAGGTGACAGAATTTGCAGATGCATAAGAATTTGGGTCTTGGGGAGGGTTAGGAAAGATTGGAGGGGCTTGATTAGCCAGGAATTATTGATTTGCATAAGAAGAAGAGGAAGAGGAGGAACCCTGCTCAACCACTTGAGCATGTGCGTGTGGGTCCCTCTGATTTCCGTACCCATGGGCTTGGTTGCCCGAATTCATAATATTTCGCGAGTTGGGTATGGGTTGGGATGGTAGAGATCTGGGTTGACGAGAGTTAGCAATGAGCCTGGACTACAAGTTGTCCAGTGAGGTTTTCATTTACTGCATGAGCTGGAGCATGGATCCTTGTGGTTCAAATTAGCCTGCCCTGTGGGTTGACAGGCATTCTAAGCTAGCTGATTGACTTGATTTGGAGGCAACTGAGTATATACATGACCCTGACCCATTGGTCGTTTTGGAACATAGTTGCCGAGTCAAAATTGGGTCTGTTGCCCTAGGTTTTTCCAAGAGAAGTTAGGGTGGTTTCTCCAACCCGAATTATAGGCATTAGAGTAGGGGTTGGATCTAACATTCTCTTGTACAGCATAGACATCCTCATAGGGTGAGGATGGAGAGAAAGAAAGGGAAGGATCATAAAAATTGGGATCAAAGGCCCCAGTTTGGAACCCGTGGGGTTTCGAAAAATGCTGACTCATAGGTTGAGCCATATCGAGTTGATTCACGAACTCCCATCCAGAAGGAGCTCATGAAGAATGGAATCCCAAATTTTGGGATTGAGTGGATCAAGAGTTGTTCATAGAATTGCTAGCCATCCACTCTTCCATTCTCTTAGTAACCAAGTCCACCTTATCAAGTTTGTTACAAATCAATTCCATATCAAATGAATGAGAGTCTTGGACTTCATTAACATTTGATCTGGGCTGCTGGGACCGGTTAAATGTATCCATGGAGGCATGATTGACTGAATTCTCGCTTATTTCCTCAAATAAATTGTGTGCACTATCTGCGTCTTTATTAAGGAAATTGCCTCCGCAAGAAGCATCTACATGATTTCTGAGTTGCCTAGTCAACCCATGATAGAAGATCTGCACGAGTTGCCATTTCGGCACCTCGTGGTGTGGACACCTCCGCAATAGGTCCTGGAATCGCTCCCAGGCCACATGAAACTGGTCCCCCAGCCGCTAGGTAAAGGTAGTGATTGCCTGTCTCAAAGCATTGGTACGTTCGACTGGGAAGAATTTCTTCATAAAGGCTGATTTCAACTCATTCAAGTTGCAATTGGTCTTCCTATTGTCCTATACCACTGCGCAGCCTTATCCCTAAGAGAGTGGGTGAAGAGCCTCATGATCATTTGCTCCTCATTTATGTTTCATGCCTTGGTTGTCTGGACCAAAGTGATCAAGTCCTCCAAGTGCTGAAATGGATCTTCGGAGTCAAGCCCATGATAATGTTTGATCAGGCTTAAAACCTGGGGCTTGATTTCTACATCACTGATTGGAATCTGGACACTGGGACATTCCCCGTAATTTGAAGGATCATAAAAATCCTTCAAGGGTTGAGCGCCCTGCATTCTCTGGAACCATTCCTGCATTCTCTGCATTTGTTCCAGTTGCCTTCGAAATTCTTCCGGTGGATTTCCAGGCAGAGGAGGCTATTGGTCGGCCATGGGATCCATTTGACCAAAATCCAATTTACGCCTCCTAGAATACTCTAATGGTCCTTCCAATCGGGGATTCAATGACCGTCTTCCCAGCATAAACTAGGAGAAAGTCGGAAGGACTGGGGATAGGGACCCTACAGCACAACAAAATAAGGCTATCCTTAAGTAGGGTAGCCTAAGGATCTACTGACTCCCAAAACTTGCCTTAAGATTGTAAATGATTTACTCTACTTGCATCTGCTCAATCCAACCAGTTAGAAGGAAGGATTGGGGAGAAGGTTCTTCCTTTGGCTTTCGCCTCCGGTTCCTAGTGTACCCCCCAGCCGTGGTCGTTTGACACTACTCCCCTAGCTAGACATTAGATTAATCAACATCAGTAGGTTAATCAAAGACAATCTCATACTAGGCCCTGAAGAGCGAATTAGACCTTAAGGCCAACGTCTACTCAATTTTATTAAAGCCTGGGATTATGGTGCTTATGGAATGTGATGGGCCCTTAAAATGAGTTATGCCCTTAATGATTGATTGAGATTTGTGTAAGTGTGTGCACAACCAAGGTTTTCAAGCAAGATTATTTGTGATGCATGGATTTTAATGTTCAAATCTTGCTTAAGTAGCTTTTTAGGGTTTCAAATTAGGTGGATTGCAATCAAGTTTCTAGGCAAACCAAGTTGTCAAACATGGGTGAAGATTGTTTTCCTTTAAAACCAAAAAGAAAGTGGAGTGCCTGGAATAGACCTAGATTGAAAACCCTAAGGAGGAGCTACTTGATGAGTTGATTTTAAGTAGAGTGGTGCAGCCCAAACAACTCAAACAACTTGCCACAAATGCACCACTAAGTTAGGCATACAAAGATGGTTAACCTAGAATGATTTCTACTCTTTTATGTGTTTCTTTATGTGTACCAGTTCCACAGATCAGAACCTGGTTGAGTAAAAACAAATCAATTAGGTTAAGTGCCTTGAATGTGGGTGTACATTGTGTGTTTGTTGAAAATTACCCCACAAGATTATCTTTTTGTTGTTTTTTTTATAATTGAGGGTGGAATGAATGTGAGTGAGAATCCAAACAACCAAACTATTTCTAGGATTTATGCAAACACCTAGGTTAATTGGAATTTGGATTTAATGTGCCAAATGAAATCTATGGAGGGGGGAAGAATAGGGAGCACTTACAGTTGTCTTTAACTGCACTTTACTCTGGTCTACCGCTTGATGATTCCCTGATGGAGGTCTCTGTAAAACAATAGACACAAGAGAAAGCAAGTTAGAAAACAAAAAAGTGCATGAAATGCGAAAAGAAGATTGGAAATCGTTGCCTCCCCGGCAACGGTGCCAAAATGTTGAACGCACGGGTTGCTACGCTAACGTGTTTGGTTTTGAAAAAACTGTCATCATAGTATGAAAGCGAAGAACTCATGCTCAACAAATAAAATTTATACCGGAATGAAAATCTCGGGTCAAACTCAGGGAGGCTACGTCGATCTATATTCGCAATTATATTTTTTTTAGAATTTTTCTTGAAAAGTGAGGTGATGTAATTACAATGAAGCCATAAAAACAATCAGACTAAACGAGAGAGAGAGAGAAAACATGCATTGACTAAATCAAAATGTTTATACAATAAAACCAAAGAAGAATTACACTAGAAAGCAAGAAATTAGCTACACTAGAAAGCATGAAAATTCTACACTAGAAAGCTGTAAAGAAGAATGGGAGAGAGAAGTTATCCTCCTCGACGATCGCTTGGAGGATGAGCCGAATGAGACGTCGCCTGGATGAAGGAGGACGGAGTGGGAAGAAGGAGATCAGGGCAGGAGGAACGAGAACGGAGCAGCACGTCGTTGTCGTCGCGAGATCCGTTTATGAAATGAGAGCGAAAATTTGACTTTATCTCGCGAGGAGCATCCCAGGTGTGGGACAAGCTTCTCTTGAGCTTTGGAGAGGTAGAGAAGAGAAGGGATAAGAATTTCGTGTGGAGGGGTTCCCCTTTTATAGTTCCAAGGAGTGGGGGCAATTTGGTCATTACAACTCTAAAAACATTAAATCAGGGGTCTTTAGTGACGGATAAAACCGTCGCTAAAGCCCCATCGTGGGCGTAGTGGGGGCGCCCGCCCATCTTCCACGCCACCCACGTTCAGCTGCTCTTAGCGGGCGTGCGTGGGCGCGTCATCTTGATTAAGCTCGCATGGCTGTTGGATCGCAATCGTGCGGTCAATTGGGCACGTGCTTCCACTCCAATTGCTACGCGACGAGGCTCGAACGCACGCCTGCGTTTCGCGTTAGAGCACTCGACCAACGCTCTGTGGGCACGTTGTGTCGAGCACTTAACTTAAGCACAGGTGCATCGTAGCCGATGGATCTTGATCCAATGGTGGGGAAGGGTTGATGCGGAGGCCTTCAGCTGATGCATGCGGTCAATTGGGTAGTCGAGATGGCGCCACGTGGCGCCATCTTGACCGTCCATCTTCTAGATGATGTAGATGGTGCCACGGTTGTCGGATTGAGTCGATTTTCACGCCGTTAGGCTACGATCGTCGATCCAAATCCATCTGTGTGGTCGGATTTGTCGTTTGAAGTGCGGATTCACACTATCTTGGCCCTTGATCTTCTAGGGTTCCTCGATCTCTATCTGATGCTATAGATGTCTGATTAGGATGATCTTGGAGTCGTTGAACTCCAATCATCATCCTAATCACATCTGTATGGTTGGATCTTTGATCTGAGGCCTCGATAAAAAGTTTGCCCTGTCCATGAACATAAAAGGAGACAATTAACCTACATTTTATTTAAACTAATCTAAATGCAAGATGATGCATGTTATGCAATATTTATAGTATGCAATGCAATCCTATGCTTAAGAACATGCATAAATAGACATCTTAAGTAGTGTAAACATGTTTACATCAACAGGTGCTTTAACCGTGGAGTTCAATGAACCTTAGGTTAGTTCCTGTGGGCCTTAGAAACCTTCGCGGTAGACTGAGGCTAAAGCTGGTCAGGTGCGGATCTTAGTTGGTTCTTAAGTACCTCTAGGTTAAAGCTGGTCAGATGAGCATAAAAAGGCATGGTCTAGAATTTAAGTTAATTCCATGAGATTTTGCTAAGGGACTAATAAAATTTAGGCATGGGGATATGATGATAATGTCATCATCAGCCATATCTAGCTTTATTTAGTCATATTTCATTACTAAATGCTCCTACATAACCGCTAGAGGACCATAATTCATTGCATAATCATTCTGAGAGAATAAAAGTAAAATAGGGGTAAAACTATAGTTTTAATAGTATATCTTAATTTCAGAATAACCATGGGATTTCTCAAGGGTTAAATAACGGTCAAATTGTCTTATTGTCTAACAAGTGAGTCCGTACAGACAGAAAATGGTTTTCGTGCATTTCAGGAATTAAATGACATCTAAAACCCTAAAAATAGACCTGCTTAATCTACTGAGGTTCTGGTCAGGATAAAATTCACATAAATCCTTTAAAAATCATAGAAAAATATTATCTAAGATTTAGTACCTTCAATTTAGCCATCAGAACTCATCTTGACCTAAAATAGAGCCGCAGACAAACTTTTACCCTAATTTAGGTTTTTGCATAAATTACCCAATCAAACGAGCTCAAAACTAAAATCCAACATCACCATTGGATTCCATAGATCTAAATTAGATTTGTATCAAAATTTGGGCTAAATCTGAGATCATTTCAACTTAGTTTGCATTTTAGTCCAAGTCTAATTCTTAATCTCCCAAATAACTCCTCAGCTTTTGAATTTATTACAAAAAGCCCTATTTTTGTCATCTTCTTCAAATAGGTCCCTACCACCCTAGAATCCTAATCCTACAACTCTGACGAGCTTCATTTGGCATGATCTCTCAAATTTCTTGATGAATCCTTCTCAGATTTGAGAGGAGAATTCATTAAGAAATTAGCTTCCTTTTTAGCCAGATCCAAAGTCCCAGAAATCGCCCAAATCCTCATGCAAATCCTTCAAAGGGTTGTGTTTCCAACTCCATCGAGCCTTCCAAGCTTGGGAAGCTTGCTTCCCAAGCTCTAACTGCTCCCAGAGGCCTATATAAGGATCCCCAAGGCCTACCCATTCTTCTCAGCTAGGTTCCTAGTAAAAAATCTCCTCTTTTCTCTATCACCGGCCACCTCCAACCTAAGCTCTGGCGGACCTTCTCGATCTCTCTTCTCCAGGCCTCCAACGACCAAATTGGAAGCGCAGCAACCTTCCCCATCTTCCTCCACATCTCACCGGTCACAGCAGGTGCCATCTTCCCCTCTCCTCGCCACCGTTCCCCTCACAGAGGATTCATCTTCCCCGACACCGGTCGATCAAAGTCAGTGGCGCCCTCCTTTCCTCTATTAGATTAGGGTTAGTTTAGTTAGTTTAGCATCTTAGGTTAGTTTTACACCCTAAAAAACCCAAAAACAAACCCTCGACACTGCCATTCACCCTCATCTCCTCCATCTCCAGCGACCACTCCGGTGAGGGTTTCTGTCCGCTACACATCTCCAACCCCCTCGTCGACAAGCTCACAACTTCCGCCGTGCGCCCATGACCAAAAGCCCTAACTCTATTGGGCCGCTCAACCACCCCAGTCACCTGTCGACTAACCCACTGTTCTCCACCCAACTCCTTCACCGTTCGGCCACCTCACGCACTCCCACACCACGAAATCACTGCCATTCATTTCCTTGCCTCACGGCGACGCTATTGAACCTTTTAACTGGGGCTTTTAGCCCATATTTCATGTTTTCATATTCTACATCGAAGCTCCACCACCACTATCATCTCTACCTATTCTTTTTTGTTCTCCGATTGTTCCACGTCCAAGCAGCATCCTCAGGACTTGCGGACTACATCTAGGCTTCGCTCTAGGATCTCAATTCAAGCTTGCATACCCACCTGCTACCCTAATCAAGGCCTTCAACATCAGCTGCTGCACTGAGACGAAGGGAGACTAAGATAGTCCCACATTTTGTGGGACAAAGAAGCTGAAGCCAAATAAAAGGAATTTGTGTCTACGGTTGTTTGCCTCGACACACAGGGGGGTGAGGTCCCTTGCACACCCCCTCACACGCCTTGCCCGTGACACCACCACGTGGGCCTAGCTCCAACCCGACCCACCTACGCCCGCACACAGCTCGGCTGCTACCCCACACCGGCACGATTACCCGATAACCCAGTACTGTGCATGGCCCTAGAAGGGCGGGAAAGAGGTTGACCTAGAGATAGAAAAGGAGAAAGAGTGTGGGGCAGGGGAGGGTTTTGCTTCCCTGTGTATTGGGCTAACACTTAGCCGCATCTGAAGAAGAGTTGCCCCCCCTGTCCATAGAAGAACAGAAGGTAAAATAGAAGACAAGGTAGGAGAAGTTGAGGACAGAAGAAAGAAAGGAGAAGGAAGAAGGACTCAGAAGAAAGAAAGAAGTAGAGTTCAATGCCCTCTTAGCACTGTAGCAAGGCTGACTTAAGCTACTTGGATAAAGACTCTATCGTCTGATGGAGTGCACTGTGCACTTGGTTTGAATAATTGATTAATATTTGAGTAATTGCTATATGTGTTAGACTAATAATTGGTAATCCAAATCACCAATATTTTGTCTAGATTTCTTTTGACGCATCATATACTCATGTTTTACATTGCATATTAGTTTTTGAGTAATTTCTTGTGCTCATTTATATTAATTATTGAGATTAGCGATTGAATTCTATATTTGCTTCCAGCGAATGACCTCAGACTTCATTCGAGTTATAAATTTTATCTGTTTTGAGCGATTTTGTCCTATACTACAACACATCTCTTAAACAACAATGAATTCACTATAAAACAACAACCCTTTGCCCTGGGTGTGTGATGAAGAAAGAAAGGCTAACACTTAGCTTGTGCTTGCGAAGGATTGAGAAAGTTGTGCTTAATAAAGGCCTTGGTCTTTGAGAAGGCCTTAAAGAAAGCTTGGGTGCCCTTATGTGCCTTTTGTAAGGCTCTGTGCTATGAAGCTAAGTTGTGTGATACAACATGGGCAACATCTGATTTGGTTCTGCTGGTACTGTTGGATTATTTAAGTACCTAAGTTATCTAATTGAGGCACTGTTGGATTATTTAAATAAATTGAACATGAGATGCATGCTTAATTAGAGGGATCTAAATGGTGATTTAAATCACCACTTTTTAGGTTTTCTCTATTCTTTTTGTCTTTACATCTTCTAAGATACATTGGATTATATTTGAATATTAATTTGCCAAGTTTCATTCATTGCATATTTGTTATTTGCTCAATTTATTATGCTTATTTATTCTGAATGAAGATTAATGCATGAATTCCATATTTGCTCCCTGCGAACGACCTCGGACTCCTTTCTGAATCTGAGTTTTATAAATTTAAGTGTTTGTATGATTTTGTCGATTATACTACAACACATATACTTCTTAACACTAGATGAAACTGTACCAACAGTCAAGAGACTACACTACCTCCAAAGGTAAAAGTATACCATGTAACACTATTACTCCTGAAATCCTCCATTTGACCTATCCAACTTGCATCAATATACCCTTCCAAAATCAAAGGATATTTACAATAATGCAAACTGGGGGAAATAGTTTCCTTTAAGGACCTAACTGCTTGGTCCAAAGCATCCTAATGAGTATAGTCAACACAACTTATGTATCTACACAACTTAGACATGGAAAATGAAATATCTAATCTATTGTAGTTAGCCAAATACATCAAGCTTCCTATAATTGATGAATATCTAAGCTGTGAAACAAGTGTTTCATTGTTATTCTTATTCTAAGCTATGAAACAAGAGTCAAAGATCAAATGGAGTGCTTACAACCCTGTAACCTTGATAACCAAATTTCCAAAAATCCTTCTCAACATAATGATATTGAGAAATAGCTATCCTTTCTGTTGACCGAATCAGTTTGAAGCCCAAGATCACATTTGCTACACCCACATCTTTCATCTCAAACTTACTACTCAAGAACAACTTAGTTTCATTTACAATCCTTATGTCTGATCCAAATAGTAATATATCATCTACATATAGGCATAAAATAATACACGTATCACTTTTAATGGTAGAGTAGCCATACCTGTCAAACTCATGACCCACAAAGCCAAAATATTGAATAGTTTTATCAAATATTTCATACCATTGTTTGGGTACTTGTTTTAAATTATAAAGAGATTTAACAATCTTGCAAACTTTTTTCTCACTCCCAGGAGCTACAAATCTCTCATGCTAGTCGTTATAGATCTCTTCCTCAAGATCACCGTGAAGAAACGTGATCTTCACATCCATTTAATAGATAGTGAGATCATAAATGGAAGCTAATGTAATAAGCATCTGGATAATAATTATCCTAGTTACCAGAGAATAGGTATCGAAATAATCGATACCTTCCATTTGCTTAAACCTCTTGGCAACAAGTCTAGCTTTGTATTTTTCAATAGATCTATCAGGCCAAAGTTTCCTCTTAAATACCCACTTGCACCCAATAGTAGAACACCTTGGAGGTAGATCAACCAACTCCCAAGTGTTATTAAAGATAATTGAGTCAATCTCATTCTTAATGGCATCTTTCCAATGTTTAGCTTTAGAAGAAGCCATAGCATCGTGATAACTGGTGGGAACACTCTGGATCTGGTAATGAATAAAATCACTTCCCAAATCCTTGGAATTCTTAGTCATTTACTCCTCATAGGTTCAAAATCCTCTACTTCATTAGGTTCAGAATGGGAAGAGCTAGCCCCTACATTAGATATCCTTTCCATTTATTCAGGAATAGAACTAGATGTGGTGTGGCTAGACTTTCTAAAGTCACATTTTGAAGTAATTTACTCTACATAGGGGAAACATTCTCAAATAATGTTGTATTACGAAGCTCAACAATAGTTTTGACATTTATGTCTGAAATATCAGATTTTATAACTAAAAATCGATATGCATAGTTGTTGTCAGCGTAACCGAGAAAGATCGTATCAACTGCTTTATGACTAAGCTTCTTTCTCTTGTATTCTTGAACATTTACTTTTGCAAGATAGCCCTATATTTTGAGATATTTTAGACTTAATTTCTTATTTATTCAAATCTCAAATAGATTATTTTCTTTATGTTTAAGAGAAACTCTAGGTAAAATATGACATGTCATATTCAAAGTTTACTCCCATATATAAGTAGTTAATCTTGAGTGTTTCCAAAATCATTATCGTGTCTCCTAGTTACACAATTCGAAAGGGACAAGCTTGGGTTTGAATGGCTAGATGATTGGAGAGAAACTAGGTCTTTGATCCCCGATCTCGTGGGTGTTTGATTGACAACTTGCACCATTATAGTTAGCTCAGCTGTGGGCAAAAGCTAGGCAAGAGTACTGCTAACAAAGGATTGTAATATTTGCATCGATCATTCTATGGACTTATATTGCAACTAGCACATATCTATACCTAAGTATATTATATCCTGAATTACGAAGTTAACAAGAAAAACATAATTAAAGAAGTTCAGATAGAATAAGGAAAATGTTGCGTCCACCAAGTTGAGATTTGGTAAAATCTTGTAGAATATTGGAAATCAAAGTAATAACCGAACAAAATTCATCTTTCTATGAAGCTTTTGACACATTAATATTTTAAATGGTAAGCTCATGTTTAGGTTTTCTTCGTTAAGGTTTCTATACGATAGATGCAGAATCCCACCAATCGATCGGATCGATCATATAATTAATATATTTTCACCAATCCCCACTGACTGATTCTATTCTCCATTGACGAGGGTAGTATGGGGAGGAGTCTTTGATGAGCACCTTTTGTCCAAGAGAAGTCTTTATTATTCCAAACAGGGATGGAATAGCATTAGATCCCTATAATAACTATAATATACGATCATGAGTTGTGTATAATGAGCTTCCGATCTTCCAACATCAACCAAGCCCATGGTACTGTTGCATGCAACTGTTAACGAAATGATATATGTATTGTTAATTAAATGCAAGTGATCGTCTTGACCAAGATCAAGCAACTATAAAAATCAAGATTTGATACTGTAGCCGACCAAAGCTTGCAATAGCATTTGTCCCACCAATGTTTGCTACCAACCTACAAACAACGAAAACAATGATCATTGACAACTCAGTAACATTGGATTTTGGCATATATATATAACTTGAAAGGAACTCTCCAGTGAAAGTATATACTCCCTAGATGTAGGGTTGCTTGGGCTAGGCAAATCTTAGGTCGACCATCACCTTGCATCACATACCACCATAAAGTGGCATCTGATCAAAAAGAAGTGAGCTAATCATGGTTAATCATGACACATACTAGAGTGAAGAGTGTCCTCATGTCATCACCCCCAACTTTAACCCTTAGTTTACAGCTGAAGTCCTTAGGTTGCTGATGATAATATCATCATTCATCATATCTAGCTTAATTTGACTAATTTATAATGTTAAATTCAATTTATTAACCAACAAAATGATATAACTTAATAATATAAAGAATTAGAAGGAATGACATTCAAATTAGTTAATTTTACTATTTTAACAGGCTAGCATAAATGTAGATTAACTAAAGAGTAAACCTATACTTAATTGAAAGTTAAATGAGCTCAAATTTCGAATAAACATACTTGCATTGATTGATTCAGGATTTTTATTAAGATTTAAGGCTAAATCTCAAATAAAAACTTTAATTATAGCCTCACTTAAATTAACAGGATTCCAATGAAAATAAATGTAATATAAATCCTCTAAAAATAATTAAAAAATATTTCATGAGATTTGGAATAATCAATTTTACATAAAGAACCCAATTTGACCTAAAATATGAACCAAGGTTAATATTCAATACATTTTGGGTTAAAAAGTAAATTGACAAAGAAAACTTCATAAAAATCTAAAATTGAAGTCACCAATGGATTCCTTAAGCCTAAATTAGCTCACCAAGTAGGTGGATCTCATATTCACCTACTTTACAATTTGGCCCCTAACTTTCAAATTTCTTACGATTTGGTCCAGATACCTTTCATTATGGTCCTTGTTGACGTTAGCCATCTTCAACCTTCAAGGGTTGCGATGAAGCTTACAACCGCTTCTTCAGGGATCTGATCCTGGATCTTCGCTCAAAAAATCAAGATGTACGCTAGCCACTCTTTTCTTCTGTGGAAGACGTGGACCACAGCCAAAACCATTGTTGGAGATCAACTAATTCAGCCATATCAAGGCATGAATTGGTCTCAATCATACACACTGACCACCTATAAAGCTCCTCTACGCAACATTGAAGATTTTGGTCAAAGTTTGGTCAAGTTTCCTGCCCTCCTTCTCTGCCTCGACCGTCGTCTCCTTTGACCCCGACAACCCTCTCTGACCTCCTCTTTCGTAAATGCTCCAACCTCAAGAGCAGTACCATCGTCTTCCTCTCCTTCATTCGGTCCTTGCCTACCAACGTAGGACCTCTAAGCCTCCTTCCTTGTCATTAGTCTTCCTCTAACCCTCCGTCATCTTCACATCTGGCAAGACATCCCCGGACGTTCTCCAACCCTCTTGTCAACTCCTAGGTAATGATTCTTCCCCTCCCTCTATAGAGTAGTTTAGGTTAATTTAATTTAGGAATTAGCTTTGATTTCTCTTCTTCTCTCTTCTTCTTCCCCATGTCTGGCGATGGACCTTCGCTTCACCTCATTCGTCATCTCCACCATCCAACTACCCCACAAGCACCGCAAGGCCCTGGTGAGCAAAATCCCTCAAGAAATTGAGGCATTTGCTCACTGGAGCTACCCCGCCAAACTTCGCCATCGCCCACCATCTTCCTCAAGTCTAGCGAGCCGCATTCGACCTCCCCAAGCCAGATTACCGCCACCACTACCTTCGCTAGACCCTAGCAAAGGTTTTCAATATTTAATTTGGGCCTTGAGGCCATATTTTTCAGTGCAGGTCTTCGCCACCTCCACCGTCTTCTCTGACCACGGTAGCACATCTCCAGCCTTCAAGAATAGACAAAGCTTTACGAGAAGCTTCCTTAGGATATGATGAAACTCTCGAGACAATTACCTAGCTCTGAGACCTCCTCCAGCCCTCAAACAATCTCAGCCACCTCTGGTGTCTTCTCCGATCACAGTAGCCACCTTCAAACCACTACGAGCTCGAAAGCTTTGCACAAAGCTTCCTAGAGCTCGCAAGAAGCTCCTGAGCTACTTTGTAAGTGTTGGAGAAGCAACAAGAGCTCCTTCAATCTTCTCTAGTTTCTTCAATGGAGAAAGCAAGGTCTGAAGGAGTACAGTTCAAGGACTCAATCGAACATTTCCATTTAATTTTAGGGTCATTTTTATAATTTTTTCTTGAATTAGTACGGACCTATTTGAAAAAATATTTTATCCAAGGGCTTTATTACAATATCCTACCTTTTTATAAATTGTTTAATCCTTAATCGTGCTAATAATTTTTGATTAGCTTTAATTAAGCATCTAAGAATTAGGTTTGCCTTCATCACTTAGCGCTTAACCTCGCTATTCAATTCTACCTAATTTTGCTTGCCACTTTAGTCCCACATCGGTGGGGACAAAACCCGCAAAGCACCTTATTAGGAGTTGTGCCCCCTGATTGCTTAGCCAAAATCAAGGGGTCAACTCCCCATAGCCACACACTCACGCACACGGGCCCGATATGGCATAGGAGAGATTGGGCCCATTTTGGGCTTAGTGGGCCGAGCTTGTTTTTAGAGGGAAAGAAGAAAAAGAGACAGAAGTAAAGGCTTAAATCCAAAGTTCTTTAAATCTAATTGCCACATTTAGTCCTACATTGTGGGGAATGAAGCTTGCAAGGTGCCTTATAAGGATTTGTGTGAATAGGCTTATCAGCCTAAATATGGTGGCTCCTCATAGGGCATATATAAGCCCATTGAGCGATAATATATGTACATGCATCTAGAGAGCATTTAAGGCCCATATAGAGCATGAGAGGAAGTTGCAGCCCATTGGAGAGTGGGTTGGACTGTGGAAAGGTTACTTGTGCTAGACCCAACCTTTTTGGTGCAAGGAAAGGGGAAGAAAGACTTGGAGAAAAAAAAGAGAGTGCATGCTCATAGGAGAGGAAAGAACAAAGGAGAAAAAGCATTCTTCTTTTCTTATATTTTTGGCACTTGATTTGATATTCTATTTTTGAGTTTGATTACATGTTTTTCACTTATAATTCTCTTTGTTATCAAACCTGTGAGATTCACATTTTGTAAATAATTTGATAGTCATAAGTCATGTAAATTTTTACTTTCTGCAAATAACTTCGGACTCAAACTTTGAGAATTATAAATTTTAAATGTTGATTCACTTTTATCGATTATACCACGATGTTTTCCTAAACTCTCGACCTAAGCATTAAACAATCGCACCCATTGTATAGAATGTGAGGTGATGCAGGGCAAGTGAATGGGTGAAGGACACCACCTACCATGCAACCAATGATTGAACATTGTTAGATTTCCTATTCTTTAATAAAATGCTAAAAGGTATGTTTTGAGATGGGGGACCATATGACTCATTAGGGAATTGGGATTAGAGGGTGGAAATCGCTATAAATAGATTTAGGAGGCTAGTTTAGTGGGGTTAATTAACTCTGCTTTTGTAATAAGGCTTCTCTTTCAAGGCACAAAATGGAATGTTAAGGGGTCACAATCAATGCAAAATCTGCACTATGTTCTCAGAACTTATGTTCCACATCTGAACGAAGGGGAATCTTAGGTTTTTGCTATGTTGAGCAACAAAACAAGCAATATATCAATCAAGATATAGCTCAACGGGTGGTAACCATTAACTACAGCAAAGGGATCAACTCAAGTTCAATTCTCGACTTTGCATTACTCAGGAGTTGATGTTCCAAAACTATCAATTCCTCCACTTTATACTTGCAAGGTATTCTCAATCATAAAAAACGAACAAACAAGCCATGTATCACATTGGAGTAACAGAACAAGCTATATATTTTTTAAATTTAGATTAGGCTACATGTACGGTTTCCACTCAACTTAGGTTGTGCTGGAAGTAAGGTCGGTAGCTAGGAAGCAAAGGTAACAAACCTAATCACATTTCTACGGTCTATCTCCTTGGTGGAGAGAAACCGTAGAATACGTTGCCATATATATATATGCTGATATGCACAGATAGATGAAATGTTCAACCTTTCCATCACTGCAATAAACTCTATAATTAGATTTGGGCAAGATCGCAACCAGATCTATAAGCTGGCATAAAGGGCATGACTAACTAAGGGTATACAATTAAGATTAGATTCTTTGGTCGCGTTAAGAATATTAGATTTGAAGGCGTTCACCACCCGGAATCTACTTTTTACTTCTAGGCCATTCTTAGAGTTCTAATTAATTAAGTTAGAACGTGCAAAGGCCTCGGTGCTCTCAGGAAAGCTGAAAGCCTTTTTTGACCAATATTCTCCCTGCTGTGGCCTCTTCTACCACACCTTTTGTATACATATTCTCCATTCTAATGCCTAAAATCATCGGGAGAATTTTGTCGATCCTTTTCTATATCTACAAAGGTCACAAAAATACAATGTATTCCTCTATCAAAAGTCCCACCGTTGAAAAAAAAAAAAAAAAAAAGTGGTATTTCTTAGGGAACAGACAAATAAAAAATTAATAGATAGCATAATAAGAGGTTGGTTTATTCAGGACAAAGAGAAGAAAAAATAAAAGATGGGGAAAATAACCAATATGATTACAGATTGGGAATATATACACACTTTCGAGTCATAGATTCGATTAGAAAATCATTGTGTAATTTATTGTAGAAATAGAGGTGCCTACGTAAATATCTCTAAAAAAAATTTGAAGATTCGATAACAAATAGCTTACGTAACAAATATTTCAATGATCTCCGGTCTGTCCGGTCAAGAATACAATCCTTGGAATACATACACTTTTCTGCCAAACACGTTAACAAGAACAATTGTTGACAGTAGAGATACTCGATGGAAGATATTCTTTTTGCTTCGACAACTGCCTCCTCTGATTAAAGGAATCGTTTTCCTTGATAAAATTCATGTCTTGTATAGTGTGTTGAACTCCTTTTATCTCTTGTTGTTTGTTATTTTTATTATTTTACTAAGTCACGAGTTATATAGTAGGTTTTGATGTACATTTTTTATTTTTTTAAATATTTTTAAGAAGTGGTGAATGAATAAGATCTACTTCCATATTTTATTAAAAAAAATTTTACATAATAAATTTGTAAGTTAATTTATATAATACATAACATACATTTATATTACACATTAGTTTTGTAACTAACGGAAAAATGTATCATGTACACTACATGACATATTTGTAACTTGCTAAAGGAAGATAAAATAGAATGGATTTTTAATTAGGTATAATATCTTCTCCTATGTTTTGGAAGGAGTCGATTGTTACTTAGCACCTAAAATGGCGGGATAGATTCTTTTGATTGTAATTTACGAGGGTTGGAAGGGTAACATTTTGTATCTTACTTGATGAGTTTGCATGTAGCTTGTATGTTACATATTATCTTTGTAACTTAGAAATTATATATTACGTAAATTACACAATATGTTTGTAACTTACTAAATGAGAGATAAAACAAAATGGATTTTTGTTAGTTACAATATCCCCTTCTAATTTTACAGGGCCGGTTAATAATTAGCCTCTAAAACACTAAGAATGACTATGTACTTTACATAACTTATATATTACATATTACGTTTGTAACTTAAAAAATATATTATGTATATTGTATGACATGTTTGTAATTTAGTAAAAGAAAGATAAAATAGAATAAATTTTTAATTACCTAGAGAATCCCCTCCTTTTTCTACGGATTAGTTATTAATTACCCTGTAAAAAGTGAGATAGAATCTTTTTATTTGGAATTCATGAAGGTTGAAAGACTTACAGTCTAGTTTTTACGTTTTGCATATGTGGTTTTGAGTGAAATTAGTGGTTTTGTCACCATATGCTAAGTCTAAAATCTATGGCCCTGGTACCTTAGCTTAAATAAGTTGTTTGAGCTTTAGGCTTATTATTCAAGCATTATTCATCAATAAATCCATGACATAATTTCATATTAACTATCCAAAAATAGTAATACAATGTCAACATGGTTCCAAGCTCAACAAAGGAGAGAGAACACACGGAACAAAAATATACTCAAAGAAAATACAGAAATGAATCCGACGACACAAGAATAACTTGAAAAATGAGTAACGAAAGAGATTACTCTATCTAATGTCACTGGTGGATCACGATAACTCTAAACAGTATGCAAAAGGTTTTGAAATGCATGCCGCACCTTCTTCAAAATCCACGCACGCATTAGGTGGGATTCATAAACTAGACACACCAAGAATTGGCTCAAAAAATCCATTAGACATGTCTCTAATTTTTAATGTAAAGAAAAATACTTAAAAAGGGACAATAAAGGTTATCAACGCTTAGTATGCATCAATACAATTCCACCATCATCCTCGTTGTCGAAATCCGAGGTCAAGAAGGCCACGAATTGCTTAGAAAAGCACGAGGGGTCGCTGAACTAACTGGTTCAAGTGAACTAGTTGACCAGTCCATATGAATCGCCACGACACTTGTCGCACAGCAATTCATCATGCACACTACCCGAAAATTACACCTACACCCATGTGAATCCTTTCCGTCCATGGCCACCACACGTCGCCAATTTGCGTAGCCATCAAAATCATGCATGCGTATGCATCTCTTTACGTGAACACGTTCGTTTGGTTCCTCCTGCAACGACATATGGTGCAAATCCATGCACCATTGTCAAATCGAACGATGCTCAATTGCCACTGCCACTGCCTTCGAAAGAATTACACGAAGAACCCTAGGGAAAATCCTAATCACACATAGGTCCCTAACTTTCCTAATTCACTTCTTTCCTTCTTTAAATCTCTCTTTCTCTTAAGATTTGGAGGCTCAATTAATGTAATGATGGCTCCAAACGTAAGGAGGCCATTTTATAGACATAACGCAAGGTTTAAGGATGGGGTTTGCAGCAAAATTACCAAAATTACCCATGGTTTTGGTTCACTCTACATTTAAGTCATTATTGATTTGTTTTGGACCTAACTTGAGCCACATGCATCGGATTTGCAAAAAATAAGTGTCGTTGAAAACCTCATTGATGATAACATCATCATCAGCCATATCTAGCTTTAATTAGTCATAATCAAGAAATAAATGCTCCTACATAACTGCTAAAGAACCCTAATTCACTGCAAATTCATTTTGAGGGAAAGACAGTAAAATAGGGATAAAATGCAGTTTTAGCAACATATCTCAATTGCAGAATAACTGTGGGTTTCTTCAGGGGTTAATTAAAGGTCAAATTATCTTAATTTTCTAACAAGTAGTTCCATGCAGACAGAAATGGATTTTCGCGTGTTTCGAGAATTAAATGACATCTAAAACCTTCAAAATAGACCTACCTAATCTAATGAGGTTATGGTAAGGATAAAATTAACCTAAATCATCTAAAAATTATATAAAAATATTCTCTAGGGTTTGGTACCTTCAATTTGACCATTTGAATCCATCTTGACCAAAAATAGAGTTTCAGACAGATAGTTGCTTTAATTTGGATTTTGGCATAAATTACACTGTCAAACTTGGTCGAAACCTAAATCCAACTTCACCATTGGATTTCTTGGGTCCAAATTAGGTTTGTACCAAAATTTGGGCCCAATCTGAGATTGTCTTAACCTAGTTTGCAATTTGGTCCTATTTAAGTCTTTTTTCTCACACACATGCCCCTAACTTTGAATTCCTTACTAATAGGTCCCTATCTTTGAGTCACTCTTTTCAAATAGGTCCCCCTGCCATTATCACTGAGGAATCTTTCTCCGGTGACCTTTGATTGAAGAGAACTTCTTTGATTAATGAATCCCTTCCAAAATTGGAAGGGAGATTCCTTGAGAAGTTCTCTCTCCAACGGTTCAAGTTTCAATTTCTATAACATTCCCAATCTCTCATATGAATGCATGAGAGATTTTGGAATCTCTTAAGTTTCCTTCTCTAGCGATCTTTCCAAGCTCGCAAAGCTTGATTCCCAAGCTAATCTGACTCCTTGAGACCTATATAAGGATCCCCTTGGCCTGCTCGTCCTCCCTACGCTTGAATTTGTCATGGAATCCCTCTACTTCATCCCTCCTCTCCGGATGAATATCTCCTCGATGTCCAGTGATCTTCTTCGACCTCCCTCATCGTCCTCCCACAATACCGGTGACGGATTCCCCTTCCTCGTCTTCCTCCACATTGTGCTGTACCCACCGATGCCTCTCCCTCCGTCGTCCTCATTGTACTACCCTGACCAAAGCCTTCATCTTCCATCGTGTCGACCAATCAAATCCTATGCTGCTCCATCCCTTCCATCTATAATTCTAGGGTTAGTTAGGTCCCTCTTCCTCTTTACTTCATTCCCAACTTCTTTCCTATCCCTTTCGACCACAGACTAGGCTAGCTCTTTTATAGTTTTGATGAGGGGCAAATAAGGTATTTAACCCTTAAATTCATGCAACAACCTCTTGGTTAATCAGATCTGTCAATCGGGAGATCCACAGACCTGATTAGGCCTCAAAACACCTTCAAAAACTCCTTCTACGCACGTATTTATTCTCTGATCGACACGTGGCATGCTCTGGCACATTGGATGATGATCGT
Source organism: Thalassia testudinum (assembly GCA_037157565.1). Classification (NCBI taxonomy): domain Eukaryota; kingdom Viridiplantae; phylum Streptophyta; class Magnoliopsida; order Alismatales; family Hydrocharitaceae; genus Thalassia; species Thalassia testudinum. Next base: position 19,266,945 of record JAZHRO010000065.1, on the reverse strand, counting down.
ATGGCTCTGCTGCTTCCTCACGTGCGCTCGCCCACTTCTCCTTTCTTCACATGTGCCTGCATGCCTCATTTGAGCGCTGCATCCTTGACAGCGTGCATGCGCTTTGAATTTGGTTCGCGCACCAATCACTTCTCAGCCATCCGATCTTACGATCAGACAGCTTAAACGCATGCAGCGTACCGCCTTTCCTTCGCTTTGAAGAAATGAGTGGGATCGCATGTTAAACGTACGTTGAATCCCATGTTCTGCTGCAGTGCACTCAGATCATGACATGCGGTCACATCCTTGCCCTTCGCTCATGATCCGACAGTCAATTACACCCGTGACTCCCCACTTTCCTGATTTGAGCGACGCTCAGAGAGAACGAGCGTTGCTGGTTCACGGTTGAGCACTCTAACCAATGCACTGAGGCCTTTGCTTTGTTGCGTTTACGTTTTAAGGCAACTTATTCTTGGCCGTTGGATGAAGATCCAATGGTTGAGATCTTTTTTCCTTTGATGAGGTGCGGATGGATCGAGGAGGTGATGGCCATCCAACAACCCACAACGGGTGAGGGATGGTCTTCAGAGATGGGCCACCGGTGAGGGGCAGCTGTGATGGTGCCACATCATCATGGCCGTCCATCTTCTTTTCCATGTATCTAGTGATGTAGACCTTTGATCGGGTTGATTTTTGCGCTGTTGGACTGCGATCGTTGATCCGGATCCATTCGTGTGGTTGCATCTTTCATCTAAGGCTCGTATCTTTGTCCTTTGGATCCATGATCTCCATTCTTTTATGGACTGCACATGATGCTCTAGTTGTCTGATCTAGACGATTTCGAAAGCATTGGATTCCTGTTGTCATTCTGATTAGATCTGTCTAGTCTGATCTGTCATCCACAGCTTCCAATCATCTGCAATTAAAAATATCTCTCATTAGTACATAAAATGACGATTTTATCTATGCAGCTAATCAAACTAACCATTATGTAAATTACGATGCCTATGAATGCATTATTCCTAAGTTATACTAGAATCTAGCTTAATTTAGGTAATATAGGTTGCATGATTCCTGTGCAATCATACCCCCATGCCTAAATCTTGTTAGTCTCTAGCAAATGCAAGACTAAATGCAAACTGGTCGTACATGATAGACTAGTGATTTATTTCTTTTGTTTTCATCCAAAACTTTAGAAATCTAGATAATCATGAACGTGTTTTGTTGTAGCCTATGCAATGGATCCAAGTGAAAAGTCAATCCACATCTAAAGCTCATACTTGACCCTTAGTAAAAATCTATTGGGATAGGTAGACTTCTCCCCTCAGGGTTATAAGATAATATGTAAATTCAACCCCAATTTTTGGCTTAGGTAGAAGATTTCTGAGTCAAGTAGATTTGTATTTGGTGGCTCACACTCATCTTGTGCTGCATATAGACTAGTACTTTAGAACCTAGATTTTCAAACTATTAAATAATTTAACTCAAAGAGAAGCGGAGAAACTATGCTCTCTTTAGTTCCTTTGTACTCATTCTCTCTTTCTTTTTTTCTTTCTTTATTTTTCTTTTTCTTATCTTTTCTTTTCTTTCTTTTTGAGCTCACAATCTCACCAGATTTATCAGTATATTTGGTGGTCTCTCCTGGCATTAACACTTTGATTAGGTTCTGATAACTCTATGACTAAGTCAGAATTTTTCAACCTGTATTCAAGTGGCCAGAAATATATAAAAGTAAGTCAAGGCTATATTTGGTGGATTGTGAAGGTGGTAGGTGTTATTGCCTCATTACATTTGAAATAAACTCTAACTTATAAACTCATTCTTTCTACTCTTTTCTTTTTCTAAATTTTTTCTATGTATATATATATATATTTTTTTTCTTTTCTTTTCTTTTTCCTCTATTTTTTCTATAAATATATATATATATATTTCTTTTATTTTATTTTTCTTTTTTTTCGCATCCAAATATCTACTAACACAATGCAATATGGCATATGAACTTTCTTTTACGAGGCATTATTCGGGATTAGGGGCGTTCAAGAGGATATCGGGTGGCTTATTTGGTAGAAGTGACTATTTTCAGCATCGGGAAGGGAATGGATAGGACAACGCATTTCTGATCTTGATATTAATACTCTCCTTCAGTCGAGGATTTCGTAAAGGACGGTCATGACCATCTACCTTAGTCCTAGTTTTATTAGAACCCATTCTCTGCCTATTTTGCCTTATTTGGTGGCTCTCAAGAGATTCGCACTAAGAACTTGTATGCAAAAATCAAGAGTAAAAACTATGCTTAACTTCGAGCATCATTATCTAATTATCCAAAAGTTAAGATTCCTCATACTAGCCTTAGAGCACCAGCAGACTTTCTACTCTCACCTCACACTTGTTTGATGGATCTGCTAGAAGATAGTTTGCCTGACTCCCTAACTACTATCCAAGGGCTTAGTGATAAGTCAGTTTTTGCTTTCAAATAATGTGATTAAGATGATTTGTCGCTTTAGGATTAAAGTGGTGGAAAACTGCTTAACAAAATAATTAAAATTAAAATTAAACCACTCACAGGAGAGTGGGTCGTGTCCATAGGTAGGCAATTACTTATTTAAACTCGTAATTAAGTAGAAATCAAGTTCGCTGAAATATTCGTCAAATCAAACAATGCCTATGCAGCTCTGAATGTAAACCTTAAATTTATGGAGAAGTCAAGGGGTGTTAATGTAATTTTTACGTAGGAAAATTATCTATGTGCAAGGGTATGCTATGTACTTTTCACTTTCATGCATACTAAAATGTAATTCAAAATTAAATACAATGCATATAGAGATGAATAATAAGGCTTAACAATTCTCTAGAAGCATAAGCATGAAGGCATAAATTCACCACAATTTAATTAACCAAATAAATCAAGAAAATGAATGTGGCAATGGCAATTTCTATAAATAGAAATGTAAGTAAAAATAGAGGATTATACCTCTCTCCTCCTCGCACACGGGAGAGAGGCTCATTCGAGGAGCTACTCCTATAAGAGGTTAGCCGAAGAGAGGACTTCGCGGCGGTAGTGGTGGCGTGTCATGAGATGGCTTGGGCTGACTCGATGTGGGAGAGAAGCGGCAGCAGCGATGGTGGCTGTTGCTGCTCTTGCACACGCTGCGGCTGGAGGTGCGGGCGGCGGGTGCTGCAGGCAGCAACACGGTGAAGTGCGGACACACACAGGGAGGTGCGCACGGGCTGGAAGTGGGGCGCATTGCTAGTACATTGGTGAGGGCCGTGCGGTGCTGCATGCTGATGCGTGCTGCAGGAGGTGCGACGCGCGATTGGGCGGCGCTGCAGCTGGCCGCTGCATGCAGGTGGGGGCTGCACGTTAGCTGGAGGTGTGGGGGGCTACTGAGGCACAGAGGGGAAGGTGCGCTGAGCTGCTAATGGCGCACGCCCACTGCGGTGGTGGTGCAGCACACGTTGGGCTACTGCTATGAGTGGTAGGCACGCACGGAGGGGTGTAGATGGGGTGCATGCAGGCTAGTGGAGCGCAAGTGCGTGGCGAGCGTGGGGTGGTCGTGGAGGGCTGCTGCGGGTGTTCTGGGGTGCAACAAGGGGCGCGCATGGTCCTGCTGCTGCAGGAATGGTGTGGCTTTTGGGTTTGTTTTTAGTGGAGTGGAGGAAAAACAGAGGATGGGGAAGAAGATGAAGGTGGTGATGGTGCCTGTGGACAAGGGTAACAAATCGTGCATCAGTAGATGCACTCACGGTAGGTGAGCTTCAAGGAGCTCGTGGACGGTGGTGGTCAAGTCCATCCTCTTGGAGTGGCGGTCTGTCACCCCGCTGGCCCATGGTATGATGGAGCTTGGCTGTGGAGGCCCACGATGGTGGAATGCTGCACGGTGGTGGAGTGGGTGGTGGCCTCCCTCTGAACGGTAGCCATTCCTCCTTTGTAGTCACAGCTACCAAGATTTGAAATTCAAAAGGCCACATTGAGTCAATGCTGGACGAGTGAATGTGCAGGAGGAGGAGGTGGAAACGGAGTGGTTACCTGCAAAAAGGAGAAGAAAAAGAATAATAAAATAATTGGGATTATTTATACATAATTCCTTAACTTCTATGTTAATTAAAACAATGTATGTAATGCACTTAATTAATTAACTAATCAAATGTATGCAATCCTAGGTTAATTCTAAATGCATTTAGATATGGATGCCACACATGAATTATGCACTTAAGCTAAAAATATGAATTAATTTAATTACATCCTAATGTAGGCTATCTAAATGTTAAAATTAGCTCAATTTCAAGGCACTTAAATACTTAAATAGCCCACAAATATGGGCTAATCAAATACCCCAATGCCTAGTTTTTGCTAGTCCCTAGCAAATCTAAGTAATAACCTAGCACTCCAAGTAGACTAGCCAACCCAATCGGTCTTCCTTTAGAAACTTGTTAAGTTCAGACTTTAGACCTAAGGTTCTCAAGTAGTTGCTAAGTTACGGACTAGTTCAGCTAAAGATGAGTTGCAGGCACAGGTTTCTCTGATTTCTAACTCTACCCTAGGGTTTATTGATCCTCGAGATTAAAGCATCCGTACATGTGCATTGGTCTGAGTTATTTGAGGTTGGTATGATTACCAACCTAGAGAGGAAAATAATTTTTTTATTTTTTTTCAATATATATATATTTTTGTTTGACTCCTCTATGTCTAACCTTGGATTAACTATCAACATTGTCTGTGTTGGATTCATTATCCCCATCACCGTACCTCGAAGGGTGCCTGGCTTTCGATGCTTCGAGATAGCACTGCCCATAGCGACCCCAAGAACTCCTGGCAATCGACACTTTGAGATAGTATCGCCCATGGATTTCTTAAGAGAATTCAGGCCTGTGGCAATTGGCACTTCAAGATAGGGCCACCCATGGTACCTGAACCGCACAATGCGCTTACATGCCCCTAGTAGGATGGATATCCTAAGAGACAAACGTCGAGGAGGTGACATGTTATCATCGCATCATCAAGGTGAGTATGCACTCCAGGTCTCCTACGGCAGGAACTCTTCCAATCAAACTATGCTTTCAAGCTTCTCCTAAGTCAAAACTAAGAGAACCAAATTTTCTTTAAGAAATGAATTAGGGTGATCACTATTTACACAAGACCAAGCGTGTGAAATTTGGATGCTTGGGTTACAAGGACCCGTAAACCAAAAGGTAGAACAAGACTCCAGGTATTACCCAGCCTTAACTCAATCTCTAACTAAATGGTCTACAACATAACTCCTACTTAAGTTTTTAAGTTCACAAAAGACCCTAAGGGTCAAAAGCTAGTAGCTCAACTTAGCTTCTAAAGTTCGACACCTAGAATCAACTTAGTCTAACCTAAAGTTTTGGTCTGCTTAAGAATGCAGGGCCCAACCAGTTCAGCTCAATAATTACAAAATATTTTTCTCTTTGTTCTCTCTCTCTCTCTCTCTCTCTCTCTTAATGCAAATGTATGCAATGCGGAATGCTTTAACTAAATGCATGAATGCGCTATGTATAAATGCTATGTATATCCCCAAGTACACCACCCCATGCCTAAAATTTGCAATGTGCCCATTGCAAAGAAGGATATTACCTGGGTCAGAGATGAGCTGCCATTAATTTGCTAGCAGTCGAGTAGCCAAAGAACCCGCAAATCAGGCTCAAGGATCTCAGAAATAGGCCCTAAAAATGAGCAAAGTAATGCTGGCTTAGAAAACAAGTAACCTAGGATGTTGGCAACCTGATGATGAATCCCAATAGCAAATGCTCACCCAACTAAGATGGGAATGAAATCTTCCCAGGTCACCAAAGGAGGTTCTAAAGGATAAACTGGCATAACAACCTCCAAAGGGGTAGGGGGAGGATGACAAGGATCCTCTAAAAGGAATGGGAAGGAATGGTGTAGAAATAAACACCTAGGGTAATGAACTGACCATTGGAATCATCAATCCATACCCGATATCCCATTACAAGAGATATTGGTTTGTTAATCCCCCTGGTCAGAACAAAAGTGAGCATATCTCTAAGCCAAGGATCATCTAAGGTTTCGAGGTTGCAGGATGGCCATAAGATCTAGGTTGGGTTTAATCAGCTCAGTGTCCATCCCTAACAATCTTTCCAAATCCTTAATTGCATCCCTAGAATTCCTTGCACTATCACAAGTATCTTCCTGTACTTCATCAGGAATCAAAATTTCACCTTCAAATGTAGCGAATCAGAGGGTGACCTCAAATCAAATGAAGGCAGGTTGGAAGCAACAGATCTAGGGATTATCCTATCAATGCCATCCCGGGTTCTTGTTCTTTACTCAAATCTTCCCCGGAGTCTATATGTGAACCCTCATAAATCTTAGAAGTTGCTTCCAAATTTTCTATTATTTCATCATAAGGAGAAATATCATCGATGGGTGTACTAAGGAAACCTAATTTGGTCAAATTTGTGACATCCTCATGGGCTAACTCTTCAAATAAGACACAATCACCCTTAGTGTCACTCCAAATCTTGAATGTAGGTTCCTCATATAATTTATCCTTCTCCTCATCATACAATTCATCATATACCCGAGGTCTAGAATCATCTAATATCTCAGCAGATCCCCTAGGGAACTCTATCTGGGGTAAATGGTTTACACTGGAAACATCGAACTCCTCAGATAGGTCAATTTCTTTAGGGTTAGGTTCCCTAAGGGTGGGCTTGAGTTCCATCTTGTGAATAGAAGGGAGGGCAGGATTAACAACTTAACTTAACGGAACCATTTGATAAGTTAGTTTTCGCTTTCAAATAATGTGATTAAGATGATTTGTCGTTTTAGGATTAAAGTGGTGGAAAACCACTTAACAAAATAATTAAAATTAAAATTAAGCCACTCACAGGAGAGCGGGTCATGTCCATAGGGAGGCAATTACTTATATAAACTCGTAATTAGGCAGAAATCAAGTTCACTGAAATATTTGTCAAATCAAACAATGCCTATGTAGCTCTAATTGTAAACCTTAAATTTATGGAGAAGTCAAGGGGTGTTAATGTAATTTTTACGTAAGAAAATTATCCATGTGTAATGGTATGCCATGTACTTTTCACTTGCATGCATACTAAAATATAATTCAAAATTAAATACAATGCACATAGAGATGAATAATAAGGCTTAACAATTCTCTAGAAGCATAAGCATGAAGGCATAAATTCACCACAATTTAATTAACCAAATAAATCAAGAAAATGAATGTGGCAATGGAAATTTCTGTAAATAGAAATGCAAGTAAAAACAGAGGATTGTACCTCTCTCCTTCCCGCAACACGGGAGAGAGGGTCATTCGAGGAGCTACTCCTACAAGAGGTCGGCCTAAGCGAGGCCTTCGCGGCGGTGGTGGCGGCACATCGTGAGATGGCTTGGATCGGCTAGATGGAGGAGAGAAGCGGCGACGGTGGTGGCGGTTGTTGCTGCTCTTGCACACGTTGCGACTAGAGGTGCCAGCGGCGGGTGCTACAGGCAGCGGCATGGCGAAGTGTGAACGCATGCAGGGAGGTGCGCGCGGGCTGGAAGTGGGGTGCGCTGCTGGTGCATTGGTGAGGGTTGTGCGGTGCTGCATGCTAATGTGTGCTACAGGAGGTGTGGCACACGGTTGGGCGGCACTATAGCTGGCCGCTGCACGCAGTTGGGGGCTGCACATTGTCTGGAGGTGTGGGGGGCTGCAGAGGAGCGGAGGGGAAGGTGCGCTAAGCTGCTAGTGGTGCACACATGCTGCAGTGGTGGTGCAGTGTGCGCGGGGCGGGCGCTGTGAGTGGCAAGCGTGCACAGAGGGGTGCGGATGGGGCGCACAAGGGCTGGTGGAGCGCAGGTGTGTGGCGCATGTGAGGTAGTCATGGAAGGCTACTGCAGGTGTTCTAGAGGCACAGCAAGGGGCATGCACAATCCTGCTGCTGCGGGAATGGTGTGGCTTTTGGGTTTGTTTTTGGTGGAGTGGAGGAAAAATAGAGGATGGGGAAGAAGATGAAGGCGGTGATGGTGCTTGTGGACAAGGGTAACAAGTTGTGCATCAGTAGATGCACTCATGGTAGGCGAGCTTCAAGGAGCTCATGCATGGTGGTGGTCAAGTCCATCCTCTTGGCGCGGTGGTCTGTCACCCCGCTGGCCCACGGTATGACAGAGCTTGGCCGTGGAGGCCCACGGTGGTGGAATGGGTGGTGGCCTCCCTCTGAACGGCAGCCATTCCTCCTTCTTTGCAGCCACAGCTACCAATATTTGAAATTCAAAAGGCCACCGTCGAGTCAATGTTGGACGAGTGAATGCGTAGGAGGAGGAGGCAGAAACGGAGTGGTTACCTGCAAAAAGGAGAAGAAAAAGAATAATAAAATAATTGGGTTTATTTATACATAATTCCTTAACTTCTATGTTAATTAAAACAATGTATGTAATGCACTTAATTAATTAACTAATCAAATGTATGCAATCCTAGGTTAATTCTAAATGCATTTAGATATGGATGCCACACATGAATTATGCACTTAAGCTAAAAATATGAATTAATTTAATTACATCCTAATGTTGGCTATCTAAATGTTAAAATTAACTTAATGTTGAGGCACTTAAATACTTAAATAGCCCACAAATATGGGCTAATCACTTAGGATAAGAAACATTGCTTCTTCTTGGCAAACTAAAGATGTCTATCGATCTTCACAGAAGATTCATTGCAAATTCTATGTGTAAGTGTGAAATTATACTGAATTCTAAACTCATGAATCAACTTAAGAATAAATCCCTAATAAAACCTTAATAAAAATTCTTTATGCCTAAATGCATTTTTCTTTCCTAACATAAAGAAAAAAGAATACATGCAATGTCCACCCCCCATGCCTATTCATTACAATGTCCTCATTAAAATGTATGCATGAAAATCAAAATATAATAAGTAAGAGGAGGGGATATCACCTGACTAAGCTTTTAATCCAAGTCAGTATGGATGCAGAATTACCTGTAATGAATACTGGGTTGCCTCCCTGCTAGTGCTAAATTTAAAGTCATTTGCTGGACCTAAACCCAAATGTGAATGATCAGATTGATTGGTTGAGTCAAGATTAAAATGAATATATGATCGTGTAGTGCAAGGATCAATGATCCACAAATGCATATTAGTTGATGATGAATAACAAGCCTAAAAGGTTGGAAAAATAAAGTGAACCAGCTTGAAACTATTTGCAACCAGATGCTACAAAAGAGAGAAACATTAGTGCAGCTGCCATAGTGCAAAGTAGATAGTGGCAACCTTAAGAAGTGATGCATGAGTAAGGCAAATGAGGTGGATATAGGGTGGTTTGTGGGGAATAAATCATATGGGTCCTGAAAGTGATGGGAAATGAAAGGAGGAATTCGAGTGGTGTAGTCTGAAATGGTATAGGAAACTACTTCGTAAGTCAAGTTAGGTATGGATGGATGTCAAGCAGGTAAGTCAAATAAGATCTAGTGGTCCATCTCACTAGTTTCGGACTTATCAGAATCATCAATCTTATTCTTGGGGTGATCAAAAATCTTATTTGAGTCACCCAAATCATGATGCAAGTCTTCAAATGTAATGGATGGAAATTCATTATTCCTTAGAATCACAGCCCCAGGGGGAGTAAGATAGGGGTTTAGATTAGTCAACACCTCAAATCATTTTTGTTCTGTGAATTTCTTGGTAGGTTTATAACTTTGATTCCAGTTGTGTTTCTCCTGGACTATATCTTCTAAGGGAATGTCTTCTTGTGTCTCATCAATCAAGTCAAGTTCTTCACAATTCCATGATTCAGCTAAATTCTTTGCTTCCTCAGATAGATCTTCATAAGTCATCCCCGATAATTCTAAAATTTCTTGAACATCTTTTTCATAAGGGGATTGTCTATTTTGTTTAATCTCGAGATATTGGGGATAAGGGTCAGATTTTTCCTCAGGACTCTGGTGGATGGGAAGAGAAGGGTGCAAATTAGTTGAAACAGAAGTGACAGTAGGTTCGGCTTCTATATGGGATATCTTAAAATGATTAGTATTGCCAAATCCAGATATCAAATCATTTAAGCACATCTGATCATGGTAATCCTCGGACAAGATCACATCAGAGTATTCAACCATGCTTGGCTGGGAGTGTCACTGTCCCCAATTTTTCTATCTTCTTGATCTTGCTTTGATCCTCCCAAATCATCCATGTAGTCCAATTATGTGTCTTTAAACATAAAAAACTCATACTCTGGCCCACCATGGATTGTCTCCTCAAAATAGAATGGTTGCAATTCAAGGCCTAAATGAAGATATAATTCCTCAAGTGAGCCTTCCTCCTCAAAGTTAGTTTTTGGAATATCAAAATTATTTATTAGTTCAGCTATAGGCCTAAGTAGGATCTGTTCTGCATAATCACAGGGATGGTGGGTGGGCTCAGTGTATGTAGAGGTTGGGATTGGATAAGATGTCATACTTAAGGCTGGATCCTCAACCTTGAGTGCCTTACCACCAACTTGTGGCATACTCACACCAGATTTATCACCTTTTGCTTTTTGGATTCTATTGAGTTATTTTGTCAGATTATCTGTACTTCTTTGATTAGCTTCTCTCATCCCCTGAACTACTTGGAGTAATTGGGTGATCGTCGGATCATCGCCATGGTCAGGGATTTGAACATGTTGAGGATAATAATTTTCAGAATTTCTAACCTTAGTCAAATCAGAATGCCTAGGGTAAGAATCATATCCTTAGTTGGGTGGTGTAGGGTTATCTCAATAAGAAGGTGAAGTTGTTTGGATGGAATTGGGATAATTTGCAAAGTGATTTCGAGGATAGGATTGATATTCTTGGTATTGGGATTCTGAGGCATATCCCTGATCTAGGGAGAGATGAGGTTGGCTGAACTGGTCAAGATAGTTGGCCATGCCAATCAGGTGCTAGTCCTACATGGAGAGTGTCTTTTGAGGTTGTAGAGATCCTTGATATCCAAAGATTTGTGTTGGATTCTATGAGGTCTGGCTAGCTATACTCGGGGAATATGAGGTGTAGGCCAAGGAATCAAGTCCCGGGTGTTGAGGAGAGTTCTCCCATCCTGAAGAAGTTGAAGGGAAGGGTTGGGATAGGGAGAAAAGGAGGAATAGTGTGAGGAAAAAGAGTATGGGTCCATGGCTTCCTCCTCAATCAGTTCTTCCTCATGGCAATTAGTCATTGGAATGTATTCAGAAAAATTAGGTATTCTCCTTAGTTTACTCTCTAAAGGTGGTACCAAATCAGGGTTCAGAGACCTTTTAGCATCCATGTACCAAAAGAAAGTTAATAGATGAGAGAGAGAAGATAGATGAGATAATACCTCACCCTTTCAATGCAAGCAATCAAACTAGGCCTTAGAGTGTTAACCCTAAATAGGCCTGATCTTGGCTCCCAAAAACATGACTGGGTTAGATCAACCCTTAAATTACTTGGCTGGCCAGAAGGGTGGGACCCCTTAGGACACCCTGCACGGAGGGACACCACTAAAGGTTAACGCCATTACCGCATCGACCGTTCTTGTCACCAGTGGGTCCAAGTAGACAAGGCCTTAACCTTAGCCCAATCTAATTTCAAGTCCCCAAGACTATTTGTCCCACTTAGGGCACGTCTACTCAGTTTTAGGCTTGGGTTTGATGCGCTTTTGAAATATGATGGGCGTTAGGGGGTGTTTTCCCTTAAAATTGATTTCAGATGTGTGAGTGCATAGGTAAGGGGTTCACAAGAATTTTTTTTTTATGATGAAGTGAATTTTAGGATTCAAATGCTTGTGTTAATACGTTTTAGGATTCACTTGAGTTAATATCTTCAATCAAGGTTCTGATGAAGCACACAAGAATTTTACAAATCCCAATTGTTTAATATGTTTCATTTAAGTATGGAAATGCAGGTGTGCTCTACCCTTAATGTGAAATCCTAAGCACAGATAGTTCTAGATGATTCTTTTAAGTCCAAATTCAGGGAAGTGGTGTCACCTAGGCAATGCAATCAATTGGTCCTATTACACCACTAACTAGACACTTCAGAAAATATTTTCAAGAATTTTTAGTGCACTTTTTCTATTTTTTTCTTATTTAAAGTGTATTGGGGGTTTTGAAATATGTTTTGACCCCTAGTTCGTGATTAGATAATACATGCAATCAAATGTGTAGAGAATATTTTTTTCATATTTTTTGTAAATTCTTTATTTCTTTAGAAACTCAGTGCCATAAATTTCAAGTCAATTAGAGTTATATAAAAATTCTTATAATATTTTGAACTCTTAAAAATCAGGAATAATAACCATTTTGATAATAGATCAGTGTATGAATTTTTAAATTTTTCTATAACTCTGATTTGTACAAAATTTGGATATGTTGTTTCTGACTTCAACACTCACGTCCAATAAAAAGTTTAGAATTTTTGCGCATGCGGATCATGGGAAATTAAATTTATAAGTTATGAGTTTCTTTCAGCCTGAAAATCACTAACAAGAGAGATTTTTTTTTTAAAAATAGGCAAACAAATTCTAACTAATCCTAAGGTTCAAAAAAATACTAATTTTTCTAACTAATCTAAACTACGGGTACTTACTTGAGATTTCGACTTGCGATTTCTCTGTTTGTTGCGTCTTTCTCTTGGATTTCTGCACTTCCTACACACGCAAATAGAATAGGTTAGAAATCTCAAATAAGCACTATGAAGAAAGTTTTCAAAAATCTCCGTTGCCTCCCCGGCAACGGCACCAACTTGTTCGGCACGTAAATCGCAATTTAAAAGATGATTTAGTTGTAGTATAGCGCGAAACACATCAACAAATAAATTTATAAGAACTGGTGAGTATCGGGTCATTTGAAGGAAGGCAATATTGATTTTATACAGAAGCTTTTCAATAAACTAATTATATATATGTGTATATATGTATAGAGCAGATATCAGGCATTCAGAAGATCAGAATTTTATTGCATTCAAAAATAGTCTTTTTCAAAATAGAGATTGTTATGCTAAACAGAGAAAGAGAGATAGCAGATAGAGAAAGGAGAGAGAGAGAGAGAGAGAGAGAGAGAGAGAGAGAAGAATAAGGCGAAGAGATGATGCCACTTGTAAGATGCTTGCGCAAGATGCAGCATCACCTCAGATCCAAAGCGTCAGGATAAGGGGTAGAGCAGAGTTGCAGAGGGAGAGCTTGGTTTGGAAGAAGGTGGAAGAGTTGTATGGAGTTGATATGAAGTTGATGATCCATCAAAGGGGGCTTTGGCCTTCTTTTATAGTTTTGATGAGGGGAAAATAAGGTATTTAACCCTTAAATTCATGCAACAACCTCTTGGTTAATTAGATTCATCGATCGGGAGATTAACAGACTTGATTAGGCCTCAAAACACCTTCAAAAACTCCTACTCATGGATTTATTGTCTAATCGACATGTGGCACGCTCTAGTGCATTGGATGATGATCACATGGCTTCACTGCTTCCTCGTGCGCGCTCGCCTACTTCTCCTTTCTTCATGCACTCCCGCATGCCTCATTTGAGCACCGCATCCTCTACCGCATGCGTGCACTTTGAATTTGGTTCGCACGTTAATCACTTCCCAATCATCCAATCTTACGATCGAAGGACTTAAACACGTGCAACATACCACCTTTCCTTTGCTTCAAAGAAACACGTGGGATCGCACATTAAATGCACATTGGATCCTGGATTTTGCCACGGCACGCTTAGATCATGCCACACGGTCACATCCCTACCCTCCGCTCATGATCCGACAGTCAATAGCACCCACGCCTGCCTGCTTTCCTGATTTGAGCAATGCATAGATCGATCAGGAGTCGCTGGTTCGCGATTGGACGCTTTAACCAACGTGCTGAGGCCTTTTCTTTGTTGCGTTTACATTTTAAGACAACTTATTCTTGGCCGTTGGATGAAGATCCAACGGTCGATATCTTCTTTCCTTTGATGAGGCGCGGATGGAGCGGGGAGGTGGTGGCTCGTGGATCATTGGATGGCCTTGGATCGTTGGATGGCCATCCAACAGCCCACAACGGGTGAGGGATGGTCTTTAGAGATGGTTCGGTAGTGAGGGGTGATTATGATGGTGCCACATGGCACCATCGTGGCCATCCATCTTCTTTTCCTTGTATCTGGTGATGTAGACCTCCAATCGGGTTGATTTTTGCGTCGTTGGACTGCGATTGTTGATCCGGATCCAACCGTGTAGTTGGATCTTTCATCTAAGGCTAGGATCTTTGTCCTTTGGCTCCATGATCTCAGTTCTTTCATGGACTACACACGGTGCTCTAGTTGTCTGATCGAGACGATTTCGAAAGCGTTGGACTTCCATCGTCGTTCTAATCAGATCTGTGCGGTCTAATCTATTATCTGTGGCTTCTAATCATCTACGATTAAAATCATCTCTCATTAGTACATAAAATGATGATTTTATCTATGTAGCTAATCAAACTTACCATTATGCAAATTACGATGCCTATGAATGCATTATTCCTAAGTTATGCTAGAATCTAGCTTAATTTAGGTGATTTAGGTTGCATGATTGCTGTGAAATCACAAATATAACAACCTTAAATGATGTTTCGCCCCAAAAATTGAGTGAAGTTATAGGAACGAAAAGCCACACTATGTTCATAATAGCCTTAAAGAGGAATAACAACCTTAAAGAGAAATAAACTAGGAGATTATGGACTCACCAATGAAAAGAGTTAGGTATTTTTCCGTCATTTCCTCCTCTGGCTTCCAAGCCACCTCCTCGGACTTCTGACTCCTCCACAAGACCTTTACCAGGGTGATCTCCTTGTCCTGCAACCTCCGAGCAGTTCAATCCAGAATCTACACCAGTTGCTCCTAGTAGGTCAAGTCGTCTTTGATCCCAACATTCTTGTAACAATCCCTAATGATTAGGGGATCAGAAGGTCCTTAGGAATTGTTGTTTGGGTGGCATCTCTTGATAAAGTGAGCTTCTTGAGTATAGATGAAATAATATCTATTTTATTTCCAGGTGAAACAGGGTTGATTTCTTAATGTTAATCCTTCAACGTCAAGTTCTCTTATGGAATGGTAGAAGAAACATCAGACAAATTTGATGGGCATACTTAATTATGGTCTAACATGCTTAGTCATGTTGGTTTTGTAGCATTATTTTCATTGGAATTAGGGCATTTTATATATAATTGCATGCATGCATCTTAGAATTAGGATTGCATTATTAAACCTAGTTATTCTATGATTATTAATATGAAGCTTTGTTCTTTTTGCAGGGATGCTTGAGTTTGAGGGAGCTAATCCTAACCCTAAATCCCTAAGTGGCACCACCTTCCTAAACCCGAGCCTCCACTTTCTTAATTCCTAACCCTAACCCCAATTCCTAATCCTAATCCTAATCCCAATTCCAAACCCTGATCCTAAACTCTAGCCCACCTGATTCTAGCCACCAAAACCCTAATCCTAATCTGATTGCGTAGCAATCATAGGTCTTAATATACCTAAATAATGTTAGGACCTAATTTAACCTGTAAATAGTGCATTTATAAAATTGCACATCATGCATTGCATTCTTTTATTCAGCTGTACACATAATAATGTTATTTTATTGTGCTAGCTAATATTTATTCTGGTCTGCAGGCAATAAGGAGCTTAGGAGAGGTCCTGATCTGAATAAAAGCTGGATAGGAGCTGGAGTTGCAGCTTGGAATAAAGCAAGAATAAAGGAAGACTGAAGACATAGAAAGAGAGAGAGAGAGAGAAAGAGAGAAACTAGACTAGTTGATTAAATAAATCCAGGAATTAAAAGAAGAAGATGAACTTGGATATCCCTATCCCTAGCATCCTAGGATAACCATATGTCAGCACCTATCCTTGAAACATCTCCATATTAGGTTAACTCATCTTAGAAACCAAAACATGGATAACACTATCCATGTTTCTATCTCCAATATCCACAAACACCTATTCACTATCCATGTTCCTAGCCCTCCTATCCCCAACCCAATCCTCACTATAGAATCTTATCTACACCCATAACACCCTCTATTGACTTAACTTGAGTCAATTGGGTCAGCCACCAATCAATTCTGTCTAGTTGGACCTAATTGGGCTAACCTAAGACTAATTAGGCTCATTGAGCTTAATTGGGCTTCACCTTAACCTAAATGCCCAAACCTACACCTGTTTGGGTGCACCACTACTTGATTGGGTGCACTTAACCCCAATTAGGTTCACCTAGAATCTAATTGGAACCTTATCTACCCATCCAAGTCTAATTAGGTTCACTTGAACCTGATTAGACTCGACCCTGACCTACTTAGGTTCACCTACACACCTTTTAGGATCACTTTAACCCATCCATCTAGACCTAACCTAGTAGACCCTAGGCTAACCCAACCCAATTGAAACCCAAACCAACACAACTTAACCCTACCTTTTTCAAAGACGTACACCTACCCAACACCACTTCAACGCAACCCCAACCCCCTTCCTTGAAAATGGGCGACCTCCAACCATCCCACAACCTATTGTATGACACCTAAAAGACCTATCCCTCTTTTTTATAAACACAACCCAAGCTGCCCACCCACCCATCTTCCTCCTTCAACTTACCACCATAGTTGCTCCACCTTAAGACCTCCAACCTACTACTTCAAGGTTGACCACCTTCCCTTGGTGACTGACCACCGCCACCACTCCCTACCACCATCTAAGATCACCAAAGCCTCCCTTAGGAGAGTACCTTTGGTGCCCTTGTTTCTTATTTCCATTATAGTTCTTCTTGCTCTTTTGTTACTGCATTTAATTCTTGAAAGTAAATAGTTTTATTCTCTCTATTAGGCATGCCTAAACTCACCCTATGTTGTGGGCATGCCACTCTCTGATCCATGGCATGTAGGACGGTCATTGCGACCATACCTAGCCACCACCACCCTCTAATGCCGACTGCTCTCCACAATCACTTCTGGTGAGGTGGATTTCTGTTACATTAGTTTTCATTCCTCTCATCTTCATTTTTGTCATTAATCATTCCACTATTATTGTTCCAAATATTTTATTTGTCACTTTCATTATTCAAAGCAATGCAATATTTATTTTAATTTATTATGTGCCCATTACAAATCTGATTTCTACAATTTTTGATTTCATATTCATAATCGTCACAACACCACACTCCACCCCAACCCTACCATTGGTAGGGTGGACATCCATCAACACCACCATCCCCACCACCATCTACTCCTATCATCATCCCATTAGGGTTAGATTAGTTAGTCATTTCATTAATTGATTTCGTGTAGTTAGGTTAGCTGCATTAGGATCCATTTTCGTATTTCAAAATGCCAAAAAAATTGTAAAGACGAAAAACAAAAAACAATGTTAGTCCTAGTTATCATAATCATGCTCGTAATCACAACGACTACACTTTTCACACTTGATGCACCAAAGTCTACTCGCATTTCATTTCATGTCGTCACCATAGGTTTCTATTTTTCTTAGGACGTAGTTGATCGCGCTTGATTTTGTAAAGCAAAAACACAAAAAAAACTGAAGAAAAAATATAGATGGAGGCCCCTGCACGAGTGAATGACGTGAACATTTTTCTAAACTCTCTTGATAGTGTTCATATAATTCAAGAATTTTGTAATCAACATTATATGTACACATTTTACGTATACCTTCGCTACATGAAGATTGTCTACGTTGAGATTGCAACGGGCAAAATTCAAGTGTGAGAAATCAACCACCATCTCCAGGCTTAGGTTAGGTCAAGTTCAGGTTTTAGGGTTTTAGATTTAGATTTAGGTTGGATTAGCTAAGTTAGATCTTGGTCAATTAAACTTCTAGGTTAGTTTTAGTTACAAGCACAGAAAAGAAGTTAAAGTCGAAAATCGTTTTCAAAAATTGCAATCTCTTTGCCCCTCCCATAATTTGACCGAGACTCACCCTTGAGTTTTGTAACTATTTTTGTTTAGGTTAATTCGAGCCTATACTATGATGCAAAAACACAACTTTGTGCAAATTTAAACCCTACCATAATGTTAATCATAATCCTAAACCTAGTTAACTTGCCCTCTAAGCCACCACACCACCCCACCTTATTTACACCCACCCTTAATATAACACATATTTATCACTCATGCCACCCTTGGATGTCCATTTTAATCATTTACCAAACACTATTCACATCTAAGAACTTTTCTGATCCTTTTTGCCATGAAATCAAGATCCTAATCCTAATCCTGATCCCAAAATTCATGACATCCTGACACACCTTTAGTATCTTGGACATAACTTTTTCATTTGGAATCTAAATTGAGTGATTCAAGTTGTATTTGAAAGATGATTTCAAGGGCTACTGCTTTCCTTGTATGTACAATTTGAGGTTCAGAATGGAAAGAAGTCAAAAATCTAAGACAAGTTAGGGAAACCCTAAAAGGTTGTTGCAACACCCTCTATAAATAACCCCTTCCTCAATCTCCACCACTATCTAGCCTTCCTATCTAGGTTTTCTTCTTCTTCCCTTCCCTTAGGTTTCCTCTTCCTCTAGATTTACTTCCTTTTTAGGTTCTCCTTCTTCTCTTCTTCTTTTCCTTCTTCCCTACCTTTACCTTCTCTTCTGCCTTCTTCTCCAAGGTGCTACGCCATCTACTGATCTTCGCACTTCCTTCTTCCTAATGCTTGTTGGAAGAACTCTCCCCCACCGCCTCGAATCATTTCTTCCTCACATCAACATCTATGGCTTGCTTCTTCTTCTTCTTCTCTAGTTTTGTAATTTATCCATGCACTTGTTAGCAATGAAACTATAATTTTTGATGTGCAATCCATGCTTCACTAGAGTAGATTTGTAATTTGTGAAATTGCAATAGATATAAATGAGTCATCATAGTGTGAAAACATGATCATTTAAATATGAAAATCAAACTCCTGAAAAATAAAATGAGTATAAATATAAGAGTATAGGTTGTCTCAGTGGGAAACGAAGTGCTCGAGATGCTTCCTAGCCTACGCAATCACTATGAATCATTTTGCCATTTTTTGAGGTGTTTCTCTTTTCTTTTTCTATAGCAAGTAGGGTAGATGGACTGTTCTAATCCTACTTAGAAGACACACCTAAACCCTAACCCGATAATTGTCAAAAAATTTCCCAAATTTTACTTAAGATTTATGATTTAATGAGAGAATAGATACATGTTATTTCATGAAATTTTAATATGTAAATTCAAGAAAAATCTAGGAAGTCAGAAATTTCAGCTTTTGTTCTATAGTTTGACCCCCTATCAGTACGAGAATTTTGTAATTTTTTCTAGAAAGAGTTAGGCTCTGAAATTTGGTAGCATGAATTCCAAGTTGATACCCAACCCACAAACAAAATTGGGAGATTTTATAATGACTAAAACTTTCAAAATCAAATTTCTAATTCTAACCTAGGTCTCTTGACTCAATACGAATTCAGAACAAACCTAACTAAGGGACACTTTTTTTGCATTTTTTGATTTTCCAGATTTCTTTGGGTTTTTGAAATAAGAAAGTAGTAAAATAGAGACACAAAATTAGCATTAGAAAACCAAGAAATTTTTATTACAAATCTAATCAAGTTTTGTAATTAAGTAAGCACAAAAGTCAAAAGGAAACAAGAAGAAGGAGAAGAACAAGTAGAATAGATCAATACGTGGTGAAGCAATGGCAACGGAGGACTCATGACAGTGGTGGAGTGATCCTCCACAACCCCCAAGATGTGGATAAGTAGCAAGGAAGACTGGAGAGTTCAAGCATCTTGTGTGGAGAGGAAGATGAAGATGAAGTAGAAGGTGGAGAAGAAGAAGGTAGTAGGAAGCTTAAGGAGAGGGAATTCTCGAGGAGTTAAGGACCTACGGGAAGGTGATGGGAAGGTGGTGGAGAGGTAGAGAAAATGGTGGACAACCAAGGGAGAGGCTGAAGAGAGTGTTGGTGTGAAGGACGAAGGAGCTTGGGAAGGAAGAAGAAGGTGAAGGGGAGAGAGGGGGGCTATGGTGTTGGAAGGTAGAAGAAGAGGAAGCCAATGGAAAGACCAAGGGAGGAAGAAGCCCTTTGTATGGTGGCATGGAGGTCTATATAGAGAGGGGGCATGGCCTTTAGGGTTTAGTGGAGGGAAAGCCAAAGGATTTTATGGCATGTAGGATTAGGTTTTGTTAATTGATTGACTATCTAGATCACTTATTAATTATGGTTAATTAATCACATTGTAGTATAATGTCGCAATCCAGATGGATATTATTTTATTTACATACAATTTTTACTAGTTTATTCCATGTAGTTCACTGGGTGGCAATTATTGATATACATCACTCTCTATTATCCAAAAATCATCTTTTATTCTAAAAATGTTAAGTTTATTTACAAATGAATGAATAATGAATGAAAGAATCAAAGAATGAACTAATCTTAGTCAATTAGTACAATAATGAAAGAATTATGTTACTGAGAATGCCTTAAACATATAAATAGGTAGAAAGGCATTAAAAATTAATCTAAACTAATCTAAGTTAGTTATGTACACTAATAACCAAGTAATGCCTTAATATAGGCACAAAAAGGATATATATACTAACATATACTATATACTATACTAACATATATAACTATCTATACTAACATCTATAAACGTCACTAAAAGAGCTTTAAAAACATATATATACAAAATAAGGCAAAACAATATGTATGCACTCTATATACTATATATATACTAAACTACATATGTACACGTATATACACTTACTAATACTTATAACATACATATACAACACACATATTTAACTCATACTTAACACACACACACAACACACAGCACTCACTAACACATATAACTCACTCAACTTTCTAACACTTAGCCATATTATCACTAACTTAACCTAAGTTAAACTTAACCAAAAATTTGTTAATTGGCAGACCCAACCCTTCACAGAATCAACAGCCCACTAAGGGTCGAATTGACCACTACTAATCTTGGGCCCATAGTTTTTATTAGGTGTTTTTGCATAGTTTAGGGCTAATATAGGCCCACATAAACAGCTCACAGCCTAGCCGAACCAAGATCCCAACCCACCTCTCTCTTCTCTATAATATCAGTTTTACTAATCTCTATGGGATTTGACCCCTATTCTTGGGACAAGAGGCTTATGGGTGCTTTTCCTCTTATATGGCTATAAGAGGCTGTCAGCCCACGATATGGGACTATCTGTGGCGCCCAACTTGGAGCGCCAAGACGTGATTTATTGCAAACATTGGGGCATAATTAAGGTACTTAATTAAATTATATGTTCGTGTAGCCTATACATAGGGCTACTTATTGGTATAGTTATTTTAACTCAATTAAATATATAATTATATTTAAAATTTCATTAAATTTAAGTAAAAATACATGTTGATTTCAGGTTTAATTCATTAATTAAAGGGTAAATTAATAAATTAATTATTCAATTGACTTATAAATTAGTTAATATACATTATTAACTTATTATTACATATTTTTACTTTATTTTTATTGATTTATTTTGATTTATGTACATTTAAATATAAAATTTACATATATATATATATATATATATAAACAATATAAATATTATTCTACACAGTATAAATATGCTATAAATATATTGAAAATACTTTAAACTATAGTATACAAGTATACAACAAAATTTACATCAATAATTCATTAATTTACTAATTTAAATTATATTAACTTACTAATATGCCTAGTTAACTTATAAATATAATTATGTATAATATATAGATAAATAAACAAATATAAAGGTATGTTACTATACATTATAATTACCTTATGTTATATATACAGTTATAATTATAGGTATAAGTATATACATAGCTATTTTGAATTACATATGGATTACATACATATGATATAAATAAATAAATTCATAATTATATTATTATAATACACACTGTATGATTTAATATAAATACCTACCTAAGTAAATAAAATAAATATATATGTTATTTATATGCTTTATATGCATATAAGTTACTATATACACTTAATTTAGAACTATATACAAGTATATACACTATTTACATAGATATTTTTGTATGATTTTTGAGTTTTTTAGATTTTTATTTTCTTTTTGTGTTTTGTAGAGATAAGGGAAGGGTAAGCCAAGGTCAGAAGAGAAAAGAAGAACACTTTTTGATGATTTTGTATTAGTTCTTTTATTTCTAAACCAGTAGAAGATCTAGACTTTTACTAGTATGTTCTCTTAACTAGAAAGCTCAAAACCTAATCTAAACTCACATACACCTAAAACTAAACCCAAGCTAACTCAAGATACATTTATTTTATTTATTTACAATTAGTTTTTATTTTTTTATATATTTACAATTTGGGCAAAAGAAGGCTTAATGAAGAGTACAACACGAAACCAAAGCCATCCAATTCATTCAAAAGGGTTTGGAATGGAAGTACTTATAACACTTTCAGATATCATTTAGAATTGAATTTACACAGCAAATCATGGATTAATCATTGAATTACAACAAATTAGCACTTTTAGACAGATTTCAGCATATACATCTTGCTGACAATGAATTCTAAAGGGAATTAACAATGTTCTAGATCACCTTACAACATATCTGAATACATGAATTCTTATTTAACTTCAATCCAACACTAAACTATTTTGAAAACTAATTTCCAACTCAAATTGAGTTCAAGAGCTGCTGGATCAAGTATCCAACAGTCATGACAATGTCACCTGCTATGCAAAGATGAATTAAACCTTCTCAGGTTTGATTTGTATATTCTAAAATCTACTCAAATACCTGATGAATGAAATTTATGCACCCTTCATTCCAAATAATCATTATAAATCTCAAATTAACTAAAAAACCACCAAGAAAACATGATTAAGCACTCATGTAGTTTAGTTCAGCAGAGTGGCTACTACTGCAGCTGTTATTAACATTAGATTGAATCTAAAAGTTTCAAACATCAATCACAACATCCAAACATGCCATATAATCATCTGAAATCTTCTTCAAAACCTCGCTTACTCATTAGAACATTACTTGAATGCTTAACTCTCAAATTATCGATCAGACCTGGGCGATGGGTCAAGCATCCCAGATCTGATTTAGCCTAATAAAACATTCATTTAATATGTCACAAACATTCAGAAAGATGTCTGAAACTCATTCAAAATTAGATTGAGGCTCAAAAACACATCAAAAACCCTAATCAATCCTCCCTACATTGCTATAGACAGTGAAGAGAGGAGAATCAATTCAGGCCTTGAAACAACTTAAAAACAAGTCTCAGACCTTCCTTAGCATCATTCAAACCTACTCAAGGTTCCAAAAACCAGATTTACTTCATTCTCAATGAAATCAAGATGTTGCCCACGTGGGCCTTGATTTGAGATCGTTGGCTTGATCTGATCAGCCAGAGTCTTTGCATACTATTAACTAGTGCTCAGGGACTTCAGGTGATCCTTAGAAAAGTCTCAAGTAATTGCAAGAACCTCTAATCAGTGACACTGATTTCATTAGTTCCGCTACCTCAAGCGATGTACAAAAATAGGAACTGAGATGAAAATTAGGCACGAGTGAATCTTGTTTTAAAAGTCTAATCAAAACATCTCAATCCCATCACAGTAAATTCAATTACACAAATATAAGCTCAATTTGATGAATTAAAACCAATTGAAACCTATTCGCTTAAGAAATTCTTCATTCAATCACAGAAATCAAATCAGAATTAATCAATCAATTAAATCAGCTCAATTCAAATCGAAGGGAGGGTACTTGTGAACCTCTGAAATGAATGGATGAACCCTCCAGTGGAATAAACCAGACGTGAGATCTAGAAGCTAGAAAGCTTTAGGTCTCAAGTAGCTCTGGCAGATGGGGTGATCAGTGACTTACGACGATGAATAAAGTGGAAGAACGTGAGATGGTGTGGGAGATTAATGCATCGAAGTGGATAGGTGCATTCATCCCCTCTGATCTGAATTAATCAGAGGATGTAGATTGGTGAGGATCTAAAACTAAGCTAAACTACTCCTAAGCCACCCCATAAAACCATGAAATTATGATCTAAACTATCTAATCTACTCCAAATCTATCTAGAAAGCAAATAAATCTATCTAGAAAGCAAGTATATCTACTCTAATCGGAAGAATGGGATTCCTAGACCATGACTAACAATCAATGGTGACGAATTGGGGAAGAAGATCTCTAGCACTTGAAAAGCCCACTAGTGGAGCTTCTGGGATGTCTTGTGGTGTTATGTGATCCAACTCAACTTGGACAAAGTGAGGGAGGGAAGGTGGCTATTCTCACCAGCCTTGGAGTGAAGAAGGAGAAACTGGAGAGGGAGGATAGGACCAACCCAAGGAAGTAGGAAGGGAGTCGATCCTTTCGCACAAGGGTCTGGGAAGGAGTTTAAATAGGGGTAAGGTGGATCAGATCACTGGGTACAGTGGGCCATGGACATTAGGCTTAAACGGCTATGATGGGTCTCGAGGAGCGCGGGAACTTTTTGGAATGAACTTGAGCCATAGGACATGATCTGGGTGAGGGGGCGAAGGTGCTCGCATCGAAAATCGAAGGATGGTGGAAGATCCACCATTGAATTTGTGGAATAAGAGATGGATGACTCCTGGAGCGCGTGTTCTTCGCCCGCTACAGTATAAGGACAAGATAGCACCTGTAGGTGTATTGTTGCAATTGCATGAATACCCTTATAGTGAAATGGTAGGCATTTTGCTAAAAAACCCATAAGTGATCAGAAACAATGCATCCACGTCCCTGGAAGCTTGCAAATGAATCCCTGGTGAGTTTTATATAAGGACTATGCGAAGAGATTGTTAAATATGAAGGACCTAAATGTAATGCATCAAATTCTAGGTCCTAATGATGTCAGAATGTAATGAAATTTTTACGACAACTTAATTGAACAATTTAGAAGTTAATCCAACCATTGATTTGTTTATTCAAGCTCAAATTGGTGTTCAATTTCCATTCAGATCATCCATTTACATATTTAAATATAGAATCTCTCAAAATTGACCTAATTATGCATTTTTAACACAATTGATGTTTTAAGCCATTTCATTAATTCCCACACTTAACCCATTTATCATGTTAATATGATAGAGTTTAGTCTAGGCATTTTAGCTATAATGAGCCACATCTCATTATTAATTAGGAACTAGGATTAGGAATTATGTGATTTGATTAGGATTTTTGGGATTTGGAAGATGGCCTTACATGGAGATGTGGTAGGCATTTGGAGTTGACTTGCGTGACCTTAAGTGGAGGTTTAGGAGGTGGTTGCATTGGGTTTTTGGAGGTGGAATATGGAGGCATTTTCACATTGGGTGTAGGTTTAGGAAAGTAATCAATTAAAATGTTGATTGATTGATTGAAATTGGAAATAGGTTTAGGTAATTTGTGGATGGGATTTTTATGGAGGGAAATGCAATAGATGGTGGTGGAATATTGTGGAAGGTTCTAGAGTGTAGGGTTAGGGTTTTGGGAATGCATCATTAGGAATGGGATCAGGATTTTTGAGGTGGAGATTTAGGAAAAGGAATAAGACTAGGTTTAGGGTTAGGGTTTAAGTGTAGAGGGGAATTACAATTTTGGATTAGGGATTGGGAATTGGGATTAGGGTTAGGATGACTAATTTAGGCTGGTTAGGGTTTAAGGCTAGGGTTTAGGATTATCGTTTGGAGTTGGGATTAGGGTTAGCATTTCTTCTTCTCTCACAAATTTAATCTAATTTTTTGCTTGACCTAGGCATTTTGCATAGAAAAGAACCTCAAATTAGTATTCATGGAATAAATAGGCTCAATTATGCATTCCTATACCTAAGATGAATGCATGCAAATATTTAAAAGATGCCCTAATTGTAATGCAACTAATGCCACAAAACTAACAACATTAAGCATGCTATGACATAAATAAGCACACCTATCACTTTGCTTATGTGTTTCTTATTGGTTTCATACCTAAAAATACCAAAAAATTAGAAAACCACAAGAAACCAAAAAATTAAGAATAGTGTTTCTCAATTCACATCCATTCATCTCTTAACCATAATCGCAATTCTAACATTAAAAAAATGACTTTGCAAATTTCATTCTTTCAAAAATTGCCAAATTTTGTCTATAAGTTAGGAGTCGAGTAGGGATTTACACTACAAAATTTTGGGTCCAAATTTGATCTATCAAACTTTAGAAAATTCATGCACTAACTTAGGGTCCACCATTAAATAGAACATTAAAATTTTTATATTCCCAAATTTTTAGCGATTTTTATACACTATGATTTGCGCGAAATCGCTTTTGGATATTTTCTTACTGAATCATAAATCTTATATAAATTAGGAATAATTTTATGACATCATTAAGTTTAGATGAGTCACATTTCTTACACAAGGGGTCAAAACAGTCCTTTTATCCAGTCTTGAAAACAAAAATCCAAAAATATAGGAAAACACTTCAAAAAACTCCAAAAAAAATTTGCACATTCATTGCATAAGTATTGGACACTTGTGCATTTGGGGTTGTGTGGCTCATATTAAGAACATAAATCCCAAAAAATTGGAATCTCGCACTACCAAGCACTACTTCATTAGGTATCCAAAGAATGGCAGAAGTCATTGCTTCTACGACCCTGAGACCCAAAGGCTATTCATATCTATGAATGCTATATAATCTTGGAAGAAGAATTCATATAGAAGGTCAAGATAAAAATGAATGGAGCTCATTGAGTTAGGTCAGATCAATGAAGCCTCTATTGTAGAAGAAAGAGACCAACCAAAAACAAGTGATGCTCCCATTCCACTTAAGAGTTCTAAAGCTATGTATCCTCTTAAATGATATAGATTCCATGTCTTTGATGAATCTGAGATTGGTCCTGCCACATATTGTTGTGTTGCTTTCATCGTAGTTTAAGAAATGCGTCATAATATAGTCAACCAAAGTGAGACAACATTTAAATTTGTAATCTTGAAAATAAGAAATGAGTCTGAGGTTGTTTGGAGGAAGCAATTATAAGCAAATCAATCACTAATCACAATATTAAACATAACAATTTGCAAGTGAATCAGATAACTAGAAAGATATGCAATATATGTCAGAAAATGTATCTCAGAATGTAGGTATCAAAGTGCAAAAAGATTGGGTTAAAATGGTGGTTTGAGCCACCACTTTAACCCTAAGTTCTAAGCTCCAATTCAACTCAAATATATGAATAGTAACCATAATCAACGATCTTAGTAACATCAGAACCAAGCACAGAGCACCAAAGTATCTAATCAGACGATAGTATTAAGGCTCAGACACCTTATCTCACGCCTCAGCAGAAGGCTAAGGCACAACATTGCAGAAGAGAGGCATAAGGGCCTCACAAGCCATAGAATGGCTAAGTCTTGAGTGAGGGGGGGAATGAATCCCGAGGCCACAATGCAAAACCCTTCCCCTTCCTCAAATTTCTCTTTCTTAGACTAAGTCGGACCTTGGTCACCAGTTAAACGGATCTGACCCAAACCGTGGGCGAGGGCACATGCAGTAGCGCATGTGAGATGAGGACCTCACCCTCATGTGCTTGGAGGCAGATAGCTGCTGGCAAGATTTTAATTTATGTACCTTTACACACTGCTAACTCAACAATGTGGGACTAATCCCACGTCCTTCTTTCGTGCAAAGCTTCGTGTGAGCTGCTTCAGCTGGTGTTGACAATTGAGGACCCTACAGCTACATCTTTGCTTGATTGAATTCCTGGGAAGTTGCACGAGTTAGGGCTTCTTCGATTGAGGGCAGCAGTAGATCAGGAGTTGGTCAGAGACAAGCATACCTGGTCGAGGAAGATGGTGGCAGTGATGATGATCTGGCGAATTCCTAGAGAATAGAATACGGCCTTGCGACCTCGTCAAACAAGTGCAAAAGCTTCACTGGTGTCAGGCGAAGGTGTTGGTGGTGGAAATTGGGAGTGGTTGTTTGTGAGGAGGTGTGGTGACGTTGAAGGAGGTGTGCGTGGGTCGAGGTGTCCGGTGGGGTGTAGAAGAGTGCAAAGCCCAAAATTTCTTGAGGGCTTTCACTCAGTATGACACGGCAGAGGTTGTGGAGGTGATGGCATTGTGTTTGGTGGTCTGTGGAGAACGTGCGAGCTTACCAGAGCTTCGCTTGCAGTGGGGAAGATGGCGGGTGCGAGTGTTGTATGGTGGTCATTCCTAAGTTCTAAGGGTGTAGAAATCAACTATAGAGGGAGAGGAAGGTAAGGAGGTACTTAGCTGGACAAAAGAGTGAGAGAGTTGAACCAACGCTGATTGGCCGATGTCAGAGAGGATGAGATTAACGACGAGGGAGTGACGAAGAAGGAGAGGTCGGAGGCAGCCGGTCTTTGGTTTGATGCGGTCATGAAGAAGGGGCGAGGAAGATGAGCTGGTTAATGTGACCGTTGGTTGGCTCAATGAAGGGGTTGGAGAAGACTCACAGGAGCCGAAATCGCGATGGCCGGAGAAGAAGATGGGTGATTTCCAGCTCTAACTTGGTCGAGGAGAATGCCTAGGACACGAGGGATTTTTATAGAGCTCCAAACCGAACGTGTTGAACGCACGTGTTACTACGCTAACGTGTTTGGTTTTGGAAAACCTGTCGTCATAGTATGAAAGCAAAGAACTCGTGTTCAACAAATAAAATTTATACCGAAATGAAAATCCCGGGTCGAACACAGGGAGGCGGACATTTGATTGAAAAACACGCGTTTATTTTATTTGTCATAAAGTAAATTAATTGATTAGAACTATCTAACTATTTACACTAATAGAAGAGAGAGAGAAAGAAAATATTACAAAGAAAAACCAAAAAGAGATGTAGAATGAACATGGAATTTCATCATTAGAAAGATTATTCATTACACTAGAAAGAGGGAAAATGATTACACTAGAAAATAGTAAATCTATTCTAGAAAGCAGTAAATTTATTCTAGAAAACAGTAAAAAGAATGGGGAGAGAGATATCCTCCTTGACGGTCGCTTGGAGGACGAGCTAGACGGGACGATGCCTGGACGAAGGAGGATGGAGCAGGACGAAGGAGGACGAAGCGGAAGAACGGGAATGGGGCAGCACGTCGTCGTCGCGGGATCCGCTTCTGAAAGGGGACGAAAAATTGACTTTATCTCGCAAGAAGCATCCCGAGTGTGGGATAAGCTTCTCTTGAGCTTTGGATAGGGAGAGAAGGGAAGGAAGGGATGAGAATTTAGTATGGAGGGGCTCTCCTTTTATAGTTACAAGGAGTGGGGGCATTTTGGTCATTCCAATTTGAAAAACATTAATTCAAAACCTTTAGTGACGGATAAATCCATCGCTAAAGGTCCTAACGTGGGCGTAGTGGGTGGCGCCCGCGCACCCGCTCACCTCCTCATGTGTAACGTGCGTTCACGTTCTTTAATCATCAGCGATCGGACGGCTTAAGTCGCTCGTCGCCACACCTCCTCTCTGTGCCTCACCCCGTCTAATCTCGCGTCCCCTTGCTGCGTCAGATGGTGCGTTCAGCCAATTGGGCATGCACAGCCGCTCGATCTCCATCATGCGGTCGATCATGCCCGCATGGCCGCACCTGCTTGCCCACTTCTCGTGACTTGATCGTGCGCTTCACGCTTCGGGAGAGCACCTTCGACCAACGTAGCACAAGAGCATTTGTGCTGCGCTAAGGATTTGTGCGCGCGCATCCACAGCCGTTGGATGAGCATCCAACGGTGGAGAAGCAACGCTCTGATTGAAGAAGAGAAGGTGTGGCAGGTGCTTCGGCCGGTTGGGCGGTTGAGATGGCGCCACGTGGTGCCATCTGAGCCGTCCATCTTCTGGATGATGTAGATGGTGCCACGGTTGTTGGATTGAGTCGATTTTTACGCCGTTAGGCTGCGATCGTCGATCTGAATCCATCCGTGCGCTTGGATTTGTCGTTTGAAGTGTGGATTCACACCATCTTGTCCCTTGATCTTCTAGGGTTCCTCGGTCTCTATCTGATGCTACAGATGTCTGATTAGGGCGATCTTGGAGTCATTGAACTCCAATCGTCGCCCTGATCACATCTCTACGGTTGGATCTTCGATCCAAGGCCCCGATAAAAAGTTTGCCCTGTCCCTGAACATAAAAGGAGACAATTAACCTCCATTTTATTCAAACTACTCTAAATGCAAGATGATGCATATTATGCAATATTTATAGTATGCAATGCAATCCTATGCTTAAGAACATGCATAAATAGACATCTTAAGTAGTGTAAACATGTTTACATCAGAATGTAAAGTCGTGGTAAGAGGCATGAATTTCTTGAGAATTCAGAGAAAAAGATCCCCTAAAATTTTGAGCTCGCTTTAGCTCTAGAGATTTCCTTGGGATCTTTGAGGTTGCTCGAATGATTAGGAATTGTCTTGTGGTCAATCTCTGCAATTTTGGAGAGATTTGGCTTTGATTTGATGGTGGAATCCTCCCTTGAATCTCGACTGCAAAGCTTGGTTCACACTAATGGTGGTAGGGACCTAAGTAAAGAAAATGACGAAAAGTTAGAGACCCACATGAAATAAACTTGAAACCTGAGGGGCTAAATGTAAGAAATAGAGTTTTAAAGGGCTAAAATGAAAACTAGGTCAAGATGAGCTTTGATTGAGCCCAAATTTTGGTGATAACATAATTTGAACCGAAGGCATCTAATGGTTAACATGGATTTGAGTTTTGACCATTTTTTATTGGGAAATTTGTATAGAAGTCCAAATCAGGCAAAATTCTATCTGAAACTATATTCTTGGTCGAAATAGGTTCAAATGGTCAAACCAAGGCTACCAAACCTTTTAGAATATTTTTATATGAAATTTAGGAGGTTTATATTAATTTTATCCTAACCAGAACCTCTTTAATTTAAGTGGGTTGATAATTAGGGTTTTGGTGCCGTTTTCTCCCTCGAAATGCGTGAGACCCCATTTTTGTTAGTGTTGACTCACTTTTTGGAATTTTGTGCTTACTTGACCTTCAGTTAACCCCTGAGTGACCATGTGGTTAATCTGTGTTTGTGATGTGCTGTTAAAATTACATAATTAACCCTGATTTCCTGTATTCTTCACAAATCAGAATGATGCGAAGTTGTGGCCATCGGATGATTTGGTAGGAGCTTTTATCAATCAAACCTAACTAAATGTGGCTAGTTAGGCCCATGATGGTGTTCCCATCATACCCCCATGCGTAACTTTTGCTAGTCCCTACCAAAATCCTATGGATCAACCAGATCTCTAAGCTGGATGTAACTGTCAGGATGCCTTCCTAAATCGCATCTCTAGAAATCAGATCCAAATACCAACAATAGGCCTAAAGGTACTCAAGTACCAGCCAAGATCAAGACCTGACTAACTTCAGCCTGGGTCTGCCATGAAGGTTTTTAGGTCCCACAAAAACTACTTAGAGGTTTGTTGACCCCAGTGATTAAAGCACCCATGTCTAGACGTATCGAGTCTAGGTTTAGTTTGCTAGTGCATTTTGATAAGAGAGAGAGAAAAGAATTTTTCATTTTGAGAGTTTTATTTCTTTTCCTTTTGTATTTCCCTAAATCGAACATCGGATTGGCTCTAAACACGGTCTGTATCGGATTCCTTGCCCCCATCAGCAATACTCGAAGGGTCCTTGGCTTTTGATGCTTCAGGATAGCACCACCCATGGCAAACACCAGATTCCTGGCTTTTAACACTTCGAGATAGTGTCGCCTATGGTGTTCTGTATCTGAATCCAAACCCTAGCAATCGACATTTCGAGATAATCCCGCCCATGACACCTGAACCAGCACAAAGTGCATACATGCCCTTGGTAGGATATTTAGATATTCTAGAAGATAAGCACCAAGGAGACGATATGTTATTACACATCTTCGAGGGGAGTATTTTTCATTCCACCTCTCCGCGTCGAGAATTCGTCCAATCAACTTGTGTCTTCGAGCCACTCCTAAGTTAGATCTTTGGATGACTTTTTCAAAACAAAATACTTTTGCCATTATTTCTTCGCTAAGTGCAATGAACCATACTGCTGAGTGAATTTTGGGTGCTTAGGTTACCAAGTCTCGCAAACCAGAGGGTAGGCAATGGGGTCAAATAATCCCTAAGCCTTAGACTTAATACATCAGCCTCGCACTTTCCTCAACCTCTTGAGGACTAATCCAGATCTTAATGGATACATGAATGTTTAAATCCTATAATAGATCCAAAAGGCCTAAGGTTGGTACTTGTCACTAATCTTCTAAGTTTTTGCCTTCCAGATCTTAATTGATCATTCAATCTAGCGTAGAAATTAGGTGAGTTCCATACTCAATCACAATGGACTACCTCATTTCTTTCTTTTGAGTGCTCCTTTTTCCTTTTCTTTTCTTTTCTCCTCAATTTTTTTCAATCAAGCTCAAAATTGACTCTCCTTTCTCCTTTCACTTTTTTTTTGAATGAAACCCCTCCATGAATCGAATTTCATAGCATTTTGTACTTTAATACCCCCATGCCTAAGATTTGCAATGTCCTCATTGTAAATTAGGTGGGTTCGAGTTTAGCTTAGATCATACATTAGAACAGGTTGGGTGGTGAACGGGTCAGGATGACTGTTGCAGATGATTTCAAGCTCTGATACAAGTATCAAAGGTGGAGTTAGTTGTTCTAACAGATGAATCCTAAAGTGAAATATGATTTCAGTGAAAAGATAGGTCAGAAAGGTCTCAGGTTTTTCAAAATGACCGGTTGCCTCTCGTTAAGCGCTAAGTTTAATGCCTACAGCTGGGTACAATGTAGCTCAAGGAGAATGGAGATTAAAAGATATTGTAGCTAGATTTGAGTCAGTGAGTATGAGGAAAGGTTTGAGTCTCTGACCATTCATGACAAATGGTTCTGAGTCGTTACTGAGTTCGTTGATTTTGACAGCTCCGTTTCCAAAGGTTTGTCAAATAAGGAATGGTCTAATCTACTTC
Organism: Thalassia testudinum; assembly: GCA_037157565.1. Lineage (NCBI taxonomy): Eukaryota > Viridiplantae > Streptophyta > Magnoliopsida > Alismatales > Hydrocharitaceae > Thalassia > Thalassia testudinum. The sequence goes on along the minus strand of JAZHRO010000065.1, from coordinate 19,233,991 downwards.
AATCTTAGTTTTCCTAGGAAGAACTTGAGCTTAACATCAAAGAGTAATACTTTCTGACAAGGATGGAAAGATTTTCGTGAAATGTGCCTATCATGGAAGCCTTTGACCCACTCTTTGTGGATAGCGAGTTCTCGTACGCATCATTGCATAGTTCCTCAATCTCGCTCATTTGCAACCGGCGGTAGATTCCAACCTTCATGAGATTTAGATTACACTTCCGTACTGCCTAGTAGGCTTTGTGCTCCATTTTTACGAGGAGGTGACATGCCTTCCTGCACACGAGTTTGATGCGAGACATTCCTAACTGGGTCATATGGGCTGTCTTATAGGCCTACAAGGCTTCTTCCAGAAGGTAGGTAGATCAATCTTTCCTATCAGGCTGAGCAGTGACCTGAAGGATTTTCTTGATCTCCCGATTGGATAATTCAGCCAATCCATTAGTCTAGGGGTGATAAGGAGTCAAAATACGATGCGAAACCCTATACTTTTTCATCAAGGACTGGAAGTGAGCATTCGCGAAATGAGATCCGCCACCAATGATGATGTCTTTTGGAACCCTAAATTTGGAAAAGATGTTCTCCTGGATGAACCGAAGAACAACTTTATGACCATTAGTTCTGGTCGGACGGATTCGATCCAATTTAAGACATAATCAACAGTGAGTAAGATGTATTCACAGCCATTAGATCTTGAAAATGGTCCCATGAAATCGATTTCCTTGATGTCAAAGATTTCGCACAAATTGATCGGATTCAAGGGCATCATATTGTGTGGGCCCATGTTATCGAGGGTTTGACAATGAGCACATAGGATTATGCACCTCTGAACATTGTGGGCCAAAAGAACCCACACTGGAGGATCTTTGCTGTGGTTTTACGCCCAGAGTAATGGCCACCACGGGCTTGGTCATGACAAAATGAGATGACATCATTGACGTTGTCGTTAGGAATGCATCTCTGAATCACTTGGTCATTATCGATGCGAAAAAGGTATGGATCTTCCCAGACATAATACTTGGCATCAAAAATTAGCTTGTCTCGCCATGAGGTCGCCCAATCTAGTAGGACTTTCCCTATAAGCAAGTAGTTCATGATGTCGATAAACTATGGAAGTCCATCAATGGCTAAGAGATGCTCATACGGAAACTACTCGGTGATAGGTACGGATGGGTCAATGACCAAAGAAGGAAGGAGAGACAAATGCTCAGCTACCACATTCTGCTTTCTTGCCTTGTTGTGAATTTCAAGATCAAATTCTTGTAACAGCAAGATCCAATGGATTAATCTAGGCTTCGCGTCCTTCGTAAGTAAGTGCCTCACTGCAGTGTGATCTGAGTAAATGATGACATGGTATCCCAAGAGGTATGACTTGAATTTCTCCAGACCAAACACTATAGCCAGCAGCTCTTTCTCCATAATCGTGTAATTACACTGAGCCTCGTCTAGTGTCTTGCTGGCGTAATATATAACCACCAATTTCCCATCGATTTTCTGATCCAGCACCACTCCTACTGCATAGTCAAACACATCTCACATGATCTCGAAGGCTTGAGACCAGTCAAGAGATTGTAGGATCAGTACTTGGGTGGCTCAGTCATGCAGGATCTCAAATGCGTGAATGCACTCACTTGCCATCTTGAATGGTGTGTCCTTTGAGAGTATATTTGTCAAGGGGCATGTGATTTTAGAGAAATTAGATATGAACCGGCAGTAGAATCCGACGTGCTCCAAGAACAATCTGATGCCTTTGATCAAGTAAGGCATAGGTAATTTAGAAATCAGATTTACCTTGGCTTGGTTTACTTGGATACCTCTCTCAGAGACAAGGTGTCCAAGAACGATGCCCTCAAGAACCATGAAGTGGCACTTTTCCTAGGAGAGAACCATGTTCACTTTGATGCATCTTTGAAGGATTTGGACCAAATGCAGGAGGCAATCATTGAAAGATTCACCAAAAATCAAGTTGTTTATGAAGACGTCAAGGTATTTACCTACAATATAGGAGAATATGGTGAGCATGCACCACTGAAAGGTGGCGGGTGCAGAGCATAGCCTAAATGGTATCTTGCGGAACGTGTACAATGACGAGCGAGTTTTCTCGAAGAAAAGTTAGGGTTTTGAGAAAACCATCATTGTAGTCGCAAAACTCGCTATCAAATAAAATTTACTGAAACTTGAAAAGGAGTCTCGGGTCAAACATAGGGAGGCAATGTTTGTTTCTTTGAAATCTGCATTTTTCTTTGTTTCTTTTTGGTGTTTTTGGGGTTTTGTGAATTTTTTATTATTTTCGTAATGAAGAAATAGCCAAAATAATCTTTGGGCAAGGATAAATAAAGAGATAGAGAGTAGAGAAATGAAGCAAATATGATATATCAAAATGTTGTTTATTACACTAATTAGAAATATGCTAAACAAAATAACGAGAGAATGAAGATGAGAAGAAATCTCCCAAAGTGGATGTCTGGCGAGACGACGGCACTTGGTGGCAACTTGGATGGAGGAGATGAGATGCTGGACGTCAGGGATGAGGTGTAGAAGGAATCCAGGTAGAGGGCCACTTGACCGAGCTGAGGGAATGGTGATGAGGAGGTGGAGGTGATCATCTACTTGAATGGAGGTGAGGGGATGGCTTTGCGGTCTCTTATGAGGGAGGTGAGGGTATATGTTTACGTGCTCCTACCATGTTTTAAAATTCATTTTGCATTGTAGTATAGCCGATAGAAGCATGTTTACATTTAAATTTATAACTCAAATTAGCCAGAAAGAAATTTGAGGTCATCTCTGGGAGCAAGCGTATGCGCAAATTACCACCATTTAATTTTGCCCAAATAATTTTAATGATTTATTGGATAATTCTAAAATGAGTTCACTATTGTACTCATAGAACATGCAAGTATTAATAACTATATGTTAGAAGCTCAGTAAAAAAATTAATAATCAATGATAATCAAATATTTGTTCAATTAGGCATAAATGAGCTCTCACAGTAATATCTAATACATTAGTGCAGACAAAATTACTCAGAACAGATTTTGGATCAATAATAACACTGTTTTTCAGTTCTGTCCTTGTATTGCCACAATTAGGTCCCTGCAGCTTTTGATTTCGTCCTTAGGAATCCTTTCAAATGGGTCCTTTTCTCTTGTAAAGGTCCCTAGACCCTTTTCAATGGAGTAGCAGCTCCTCTTTCTTCTCCAACTTCGATGCTCCTCTTCTTCTTCGGCGAGGCTCATAGGTGAGTGGTCAGAATTGAGTTTGCGTGGTTGGTATGCTCCAGTGAAAGGCGAAGGAGGACCACCAGTTCATGGCTGACTAGACAGTGGTGGTGGCATGTTGTATGGAAGCTCAGAGGAGGCCTAGCGACAGTGTGGGAGGAAAGGTCTTCAGCGAGTACCTACCACATGAAGCACGACCTTTTGGCCTTGATCAAGTACATGGGAAGCTTCGGCATGTCACGCCGGAGCAAACCCCTCTAGAGATTTGGTGAGACAACCGACGGTAGAGCTTCACGAAGAAGCTCCCTTGGGCGTCAATGGCATGGGTTAGAAGTGGGAGGAGGAGTTCGTGGACGGAGCTATGGAGCTTGAGATATCTTCTACCTACCTAGAGGAACAAAAACCCTATGACTATTGGATGAAGGGGGACGAAGATGACCTATCGGTGAAGGTCAACGACGATGAGGTTGGAGGTGAAATCGGAGTAGAGGAGGAGGTGAACAACTCTAAAGCTTCGCGAGAAGCTTCGTGCAAGGGAGAAGAGCGAAAGCCCTCTCTCAATTTTGGCGAGAGAGTGGCGAATGAAGGGGTCAAGGGAAGCTCTAAGGTCATCCAATGGGAAAGCACTTGGGAGGAAGAATAAGAGGGTAGAGCATGTGATTTCCAGATGACGGCATCGGAGGGGTCACGCAAAGCTTTATAACCTCATGCACGGGTCAAAGGTTGCAAGAATTGCTCGGCCATTCTTGCAACCTCTGCATCAGTTTTGGCCGAAGATAGCACGAGGTGGAGGCTGCCAATGATGGTGGAACAACTGCCTGTGGGTGTGGAGCGGTGAGGGAAGCAACTTCTCTTTAGCCACCGAAGGCAACCGAGCTTTGATGCAGCCGGATTTCCCACGCGAAATTTGCCATCCATACGCCATGGTCATTTGAAGGTTTAGGGACCTTCTTGTGAAGAAGATGAAGAAGTTGGGGGGTTATTGTGAGGAAGTCAAAAGTTAGGGTCCCATATGTAAGGGAATTGGTTTTCGAGGTTTAAAATGCAAACTAAGTTAAGATGAAGTCCAAATGAGCCCAAATTTTTATGGTAACCAAATTTGGACATGAAAAATTTAATGGTGACTTCAATTTTATATTTTTATATCGTTTGCATGGCCAATTTATGATTAAACCCAAAATATACTAAATTCTCGTCTATGGTTCTATTTTAGGTTAAAACAAGCTCCGATCATCAAATTGATTGTGCTAAACTTTATAGAATATTTTTAACTGATTTTTAGAAGGTCTAGATCACATTTATTTTCATTGGAACTATTTTAATTAAAGTGGGTTAGAAATTTGTCAATTTTGATTAAGGATTAACATTCAAATTGAATGTAAATCCTAAATTATTTAGTGCCAACCCACTTTCAGGACAATTAAGCTTAATTGACATTTAATTATCCATAAGTGATTAGCCTATATTTGTGGGCCATTTAAGTATTTAAGTGCCTAACCATTAAGTTAATTCTAACATTTATTTAGCATGCATTAGGATGTAAATAGATTAATTTATATTTTTGATTTAATTGCATAATTCATGCATTGCATTCATTTAATTAGTTCACCAATTAAGTGCATTGCATGCATTGTTTTAATTTAACATAGAAGTTAAGGGCTTATGCATAAATAACCATAATATTTTATTCTTTTATTTTTTTCTCTTTTGCGCAGGTAACTCCTCCGGCTTCGGCTTTGCCTCCTCCTCCTGCGCATCACATTTACGCTACAGCATTTTGAATTTGAAACGATGGTTGTGGCTACAAAAGGAGGGAGAGCTGCCATGTGCGGGAGGCCACCATCCCCCACCCACCACTATGCAGAGAGTTGACCTCTCATCCGCTCCACCACCACCGGCCTCAACCATGGCGACGAGCCACCACCACCGTGGGCGTGTGGCGTGACAGGCCACACTGCCATCTGGAGCTCGTTTGCACTACTGTGAGCACCTCAGTGTGCACTACCCTCACCGTCATCACCAACATCCACCACTGCAGCCACCGCAACTTCACGACCCCATCTGTTAAGACGTCTATGAATGTTCCCAGACGTCTGAAACTCCCACAACACCACCTTCATCTTCTTTCCCCGTCCTCTGTTTTTCCTCCACTCCACCAAAAGGAACCCAAAAACCACGCCACTTCCACGCATAGCTCTTAGCTGCTGCACACACCTGCCTGCTCCTCACCATAGCTGCCTTCTACCCTGCTAAGTGCCATTGCGCGCCACCTGCCCGCGTGCATGCCAGCTGCTCACTGCAACCCCTCAGTGCCCCCCACTCCATCAGACCACGCCCGAGTACGCCTTCAATAGCAGAACCCGTGCCTCATCAACTTCTCTAGCGCGCCCACCTCCAGTGCCATTGCAAAGCCCTACGCCCGCGCCCACCTCCAGTGCCATTGCAAAGCCCTACGCCTGCGCCCACCTCAGTGTGCTCACCTCTGCGTGCTCCAGCCTTCACGTCTGTATCCTCCCTATGGGCCTACAGTGCCTCACCACTTGCCTCTAGCCCAGGCTGCAGAACGCACGTCCACCTCTGCTTCATCCAGCGCCATTGCAACGCCGCACCTCCGCACATGCCTACACCTCTGCAAAGCACCCAACTCCCACCTGTAGCGGTGCCAACAGTACCATCACCTCGCGCAACACCTGCAGCGTCGCACCTTCGCATGCGCCTATGCACTCTGTAGAGCTCCCAGCGCCCACACCTCCGCGACTCCGCGCACTTGCAGCGTCCTCTGCACCCACGCGCGCCTTCACCAGCAAGCGCGGCAGCAACAGCTCCTCCACCGCCGCCACTCCTCTCCTTCGCCATGCTGGTTCTAGCCATCTCGTGACACACTGCTGCCACCACCACGACGCCCTCGCTTCAGCCAACCTCCTGTGCGAGTCTCTCCTCAATTGAACCTCTCTCCCATGCACGAGGAGAGAGGTAAAATCCCCTGTTTTTGTGTTAATTAAAAATTACATTTAATGCCATTGCCACCAAAATCAATTTTAATTTATGATTTTTTTATTGTGGAAAAATTGTGACTGCATACTCATGCTTTCTGATAATTGCGCGGTTATTGATATTCACATGCTTTAACATTGGTTTTGGGATTAAAATGTGCACAAATTTCCTCTAATACATGTCCATTGAAAATTACATAAAATCATCACATATTTATTGAATATTTCAGGAAGAAAAAATTGCACAAATACCCTTATATTTTTGAGTTATTGTGCATCTTCTTTCCATCGCATTTCATGTCGGATTTGATTAGGGATTTCGCACTTGATTTAAAGGATACAAAATAATCGAGATTTTATTGCATCATTGCCTCCCTATGGACACGACTCGCTCCTAATTGAGTGGTTATATTAATTGTTGATTAGTCGATTTTTCCACCACAGAGAACTCCAAACGACGTATCATTTTATGTGACAAACGATTTTAAAAGCGAAGAATCGACTCATCAATAAGTTCACCCTCCAACTATTCTACATTTATAATTGTTTGTGAAAATTGCAATATTAACCCCTTTTCTATTAATTCCTCTCTCTTCTGCCCTGATTGAGTTATACCCTTTTAATATGTTAATTAAGTAAATTTAACCTTAGAACTTAGCTAAATTAGGTTAGTTATAGAAGATGATGGAGATGCATCAGTATGGTTGACTACTTGGTGGAGTAAGGGAATGCTGCACTAATAGGAGGCCGTGGAGCATGGGAATGAGCTCTTGGGAGCTTGGGAGGCTTCTTGGAGCTCTAGAGTTGGTGAGGAATGGCTAAGTAGAGATGAGGCTCAATGGAAGGTGAAGGGGGGTTTAAATAGGTGAAGGGAGGAGGCTTGTCATGGCCATGCACTTCAATGCCACGCACACGACACGTGCCGAGCGTGCACTACCCATGCATAGCTATTAACAATGCAATGCACGTGCGCGCGCATCGCACGCTAGGTGCTGGCGATATACGCACCGCTGCTGGCTAATGCTGGAGCGTTCGTAACCGTTAGATCGCGAGTGGATGGCGCGGATCGAGTGGAGGTCATGCATGCTTGAAATTGAATCGTGCGCTCGCTAGCGGGGGGAAGAACGTCAGCCGTTGGATTCGCGATTATGCGGTTGGGGGCATGCGTGGATTGCACGTTCTCAAAGATCCAATGACAGAGAGCGTGTGCAGTTGTCTTAAATGGGCACCCTAGATTTCTCATGTCTAATTTAGCATGCATCTGTGCGTCGTCAGGAGGGCATCTAATCGTGCATGCGCAATCCTGACCGCTCGATCATGATTGAGCCGTCCAATTTGGCTGGCATTGAAGAGGCTACGGCAGATCGAAGCTTGAACCTATGCCTCTCCCTTGAGGAATGGGCGCGATACCAGTGGGGCAAAGTGCTGGATGGTCGGGCCAACGGCCGCTGCTTCCTCGATTCTCGACCATTGGATGAAGATCCAACGATCAAGATTTCATCAGACCTTCTTCCTTTGGCGTTGAGTGACGGGTTGAGCAATGGATTCTCAGTCGTTGGATTGAGATCCAACGGCTGGGATCTCCTCTTGAGGATCTTTGGAGGGGAGCTAGGTGATGTTGGGCTCTCTGGATGGTGCCACGTGGCACCATCTAGACCATCTACCTTTCTTTCCTTGTAGAAGATGCTACGATACCTGGATCGAGATGATTTCCACAACACCGAACTGTGATCTCGCTCTAGATTCATCCATACGGTCAAATTTTACATTTGAAGCTTTGATATGTCATGCCCTATCTCCTGGCCATAATAATGCAGGAATTAATGTACAATTTATACATATTACACTAAATGCAGTATGATGAATGTTATGCTCTATTTATACTATGGAATGCAATGCTAGGCTTAGGAACTATCGTAAGTAAGCATTTAATCATGAATACATGCGTGTTTATCATACTCTCATGCTTATCTTTTGCTAGTCCCTAGCAATTAACCTAAATTCTATGTATAAAAATAGAATCAAGATTTGATTACTTAGGCAAGATTTGTTGATTGCATTAGAAAATTTCACTAAGGACCTAATTACAAAAACTCAACAGAGCCCGAGTGCCTGCAAGAATGTAGACCGCCCAAGTCTTCACCTTATTTGAGAAGGGAAGATACATTTTTATTTTGCTTTTTCTTCTTTTCTAACTTTTTTGGAATTTTGGAGTTGAGAGTTTCGGGATAACTTTCTACAGCTACCCGACCCGCCCAAGACTCGAAAAAGACTCTAAGTGCTAAGCATCTTGTGAAAGAGTGATAGACTCACTAGGAGGTCTTTAAAATAGACTCCAGGTTTCTACGACCCTAGGTGACCTTAAGAGTTTTTGCCTAAACGTTTATCTTTCAGGTTGGTAGCTTTCCCCCTATCTTTTTAGTTTTTATGGGGTAAACACAAGGGAGAACCTAGTGTATATCTCTTTGATTTATTCTACTTCCTCGCTTCTTCCCTAAGTGTTTTGAGAATTATTTTTGTATTTTTATGAGCTAGGCTTTGGACAATCAGCCAATGGATTGTTACCCACGACAACTTGCCAGCCATACTTGTGCACTGAAGTGTGGCTTATTTTTCTATTTTTATTTTTTTACTAATTTTTTTATTTTTATTTTTGAGTATCATTTTTTTCTTTTCCTAAGTAGGTGGCTTCCCTGACCTAAGATTTACCTAAAAGCAGTAGAATGAGTATGGTCATGTAGTTGGGTTCTGGACAACCGACCAATGGGCTATGACCCATGACAACTTGCCAACCAACTACCCTAGAAAGTTCATTAGCTACCTAATTTCTATAAAAACCGTCGAAAAGTGAGTCAGTGCAAATAGTGTGTAGATGCTTAGACATAAACTCCTCTCAAATCAGAGGGTAGGTTGATAAGTGATGATAATATCATCATGAGCCATAACTAGCTTTAATTAGATAGGATTAATTGACAAATGCTCCTTCATAGTCGCCTGAGTGGCATAATTCCCTACACATCTATTTTGAGAAGAATGTAATAAAATAGGGTTAATTTTACAGTTTTAATGGCATATCATGAATGTAGAACAATCACAGGGTTTCCTAGGGCTTAATATAAGGTATAATGAGTATTAAAGTCTAATAAGAGGGTCCATGAAGATAGAAATAGTATTTCATGCATTTTGAGAGTCGAATCAAACCTAAAATCCTAATTTCAGACCCGCTTAAATAATAGAGGTTATAGTCAGGATAAAATCCATCTAAACATTCTAAAATTCATAGAAAAATATTCCATGAATTTTAGTATCCTTGATTTGACCTTTGGAACCTATTTTGATCTCAAATAGTCACAGACACAATTCTACTCTAATTTTTGTTTCTGCACAAATTGCCCATTCAAACTTGGTCAAAACTTAAATCCAACTTCACCACTAGATTTCTTGGATCCAAATTAGGTTTGTACCAAAATTTGGGCCCAATCAGACTCCATTTTGACCTAGTTTGCATTTTAGTCCAGTTAAACTCTTTCTCTCCCAAACAGCCCCTCAGCTTTCAAAATCCTTGCAAAGAGCCCCCTAGGTTTGTCATCTTCTTCGCAAGTATGTCTCTACCGCCATTAGAGGTCAACTGGCCCCCAGGCAGTGTTTGACCACTCCTAATCCTACTCGAATCTTCATCAAATCCCACCAAATTTGGTGAGATTAATGTTCACACCATGGAGAATTGATTGGGACCAGTTTTGGATCCCAAATCACATCTGATTGGCTGTGCGAACCCACGAGATCAATAGGTGCTTCTTGATTCTTAAGAAAGATAATTAGGCTTGTTTCCTACTTAGAAGCCTACCAGAAGCTTTATAAAAGCTCCCTCATTGCAAATCCATGCTCCTTAGTCGAGTTTAGGCCGAAAAACTCTATTTCTTCCCTTCTTGGCCACCCTACAGCTCGACTTTGACGACCACCTTCTCCATCATCCTATGGATGGCCAATGGCCAAATTGGTCCATCCTTCTTCTTCTTCATCTTCCTCCGCATCTCGCAAGACACAACTAGAGCTGCCTCCCCCTCTCCTCATTGCTGTCTCCCTCAACGGAGAGTTGTTGAACGTACAGGTTGCTACGCTAATGTGTTTGGTTTTGAAAAACCTGTTGTCGTAGTATGAAAGCGAAGAACTCATGTTCAACAAATAAAATTTATATCGAAATGGAAATTCCGGGTTGAACACAGGGAGGCGGACATTTGATTTAAAAAATTCATCTTTATTTTATTTGTTATAAAGTAATTCAATTGATTAGAACTATTTAACTATTTACAATAATTAGAAGAGAGAGAGAGAATAAGGGAGAGAGAATAATACAAATAAAAATCAAAAGAGATATAGAATGCATATGGAATTCATTATCGAAAGGATTGTTCATTACACTAAACATCACGACGAGAAAGCAGGAAAATGATTACACTAGAAAGTAGTAAATCTACTCTAGAAAGCAGTAAAAAGAATGGGGAGAGAGATATCCTCCTCGATGATCTCTTGGAGGAGGACCCGGACGAGATGACGCCTGGACGAAGGAGGACGAAGCAGGAAGAACGGGAACGAGGCAGCACGTCATCATCGTCGCAGGATCCGCTTCCGAAAGGGGGACGAAAAATTGACTTTATCTCGCGAGAAGCATCTCGGCTGTGGGATAAGCTTCTCTTGAGCTTTGGAGAGGTAGAGAAGAGAAGGAAGGGATGAGAATTTCATGTGGAAGGGGTCTCCTTTTATAGTTGGAAGGAGTGGGGGCAATTTGGTCATTACAACTCTTAAAACATTAATTCAGGACCTTTAGTGACAGATAAAGATGTTGCTAAAGGCTTGAACGTGGGTGTAGTGGGCGGCGTGCGCGCGCTCGCTCGCTTGCCCGCGCTCGCTCGCTTGCCCGCTCGTTCAATGCACGCGCAGGTCCAGCCAATCTCAGCCGTCCAATCGCGAGATCGGACGGCTTAGATCGCGCCTTCGCCCGCCTGCGCTGCATGCCCCATCGCGTGCGATGTTGCGTCTTCGCCGCGCGTGCAATAGCACGTGAGCGCTATCGGGCGCGCAGAGCCATTCAATCGCGATCCAACGCTCGCCCGCGCCCACTCGCCTGCACCGCTCGCCCGCTCGCGAGGAATCGAACGCGCACCAGCGCCTTGCGATAAGGCGCTTGCCCGCTGCGCTGTGGAGGGGAGTTGGTCCCAGAGACGTTTTAAGGTGCACGCATCCACAGCCGTTGGATGAAGATCCAACAGCCCAGATTGTGTGCTGGATGTCCTTTGGAGAGGTAGTGGCGGTCTTGAGGGTCGGTTGGATGGCTAAGATGGCGCCACGTGGAGTCATCTTGGCCGTCTATCTTCTGGATGATGTAGATTGTGCAACGGTTGTCGGATTGAGTCAATTTTCATGCCGTTAGGCTGCGATCATCGATCCGAATCCATCCGTGTGGTCAGATTTGTCGTTTGAAGTGCAGATTCACACCATCTTGTCCCTTGATCTTCTATGGTTCCCCGGTCACTATCTGATGCTACAGATGTCTGATTAGGGCGATCTTGGAGTCGTTGAACTCCAATTTTTGCCCTGATCACATCTGTATGGTTGGATCTTCAATATGAGGCCCCGATAAAAAATTTACCCTGTCCATGAACATAAAAGACGACAATTAACCTCCATTTTATTTAAACTACTCTAAATGCAAGATGACGCATGTTATGCAATATTTATAGCATGCAATGCAATCCTATGCTTAAGAACATGCATAAATAGACATCTTAAGTAGTGTAAACATGTTCACATCATACCCCTATGCCTATATTTTGCTAGTTTCTAGTAAAAACTATATTCTATTTATAAAAAAATCAGGTTGGATTATTTGGGCATGAGTTATTTTCAATCATTAAGAAAATGTCTACTTAGGATCTGAACTTTCAAAGACACAACAACGCCCGAGTATCTGTCAAAATGCAGACCACCTCAAGCCTTCGCCTTATTCAAAGAAAAATTTCTTTTTCTCTTTTTCTTCTTTTCTAAATTTTTTTTGGATTTTCAAGTTTTAGGATTTAAGAGTGGCTTTCTACGGCCATTCAACTCACCCAAGATTTGATGAGAACCCTAAGTTTTATGCATCTTATTTTGAATGTGATAGACTCGTTGACCAGCAGTTAAAACGGACTTCGGATTTCTACGCCTCTAGGTGACTTAAAAAATAATTCTGCCTAAAGGTGTATCTTTACAATCGGTAGCTTTCTCCCTACCTTTATTTTTTACGGGGTCAACACAAGGGTGAATCTAGTGTATATCTCCCAGATTTATTCTACTTCTCTACTTCTTCCTAAGTGTTTTGGGAATTTTCAATGCATTTATTGAGCTGGGTTCTAGACAACCGGTCGGTGAGCTGTTACCATCGTCAACTTGCTAGCCATACTCATGCGGCGAAGTGTGGTTTATTTCTTTTTTTCTTTTCTCCTTTTCTTTTTCATATTTTTTTTTTTAAGTAGGTGGCTTCCTTGGTCTAAGATTTACTTAAAGGCAGCAAAAAGAGAAAGATCCAGTGACTGGGCTCTGGACAACCTACCTTTGGGTTGTTACTCATGATAACTTGCCAGCCATATCACCCTCGAAGGTTCATTAGCTACCCAATTTCCGTTAAATCGCTGAACAACGAGTTAGTGCAAAGAAAGTGTGTAGATGCTAGAAACTCAAAGTTCCCTCAAATCAGAGGGCGGGTTGATAAGTCATGTACTTATCACCCAAACTTATTTACTCCGATTACGATAGAATTAAGATGGCGAGGACTCGAAAGACAAATCCACATTTTAGTGGATACATAGGCTGATTAAGTCCAAAGACCTAAAGGGTCTTTATGTTCAAATCATAATGTAGTATTTCCTAAGATTGAAAATTTTCTTAAACCCAAGTTCTTTTTCTTAATTCCAATTTTTTTTTTAATAAAAGAAAATAAAAAAAATCTACAGAGTCGACGAATAAATTCAGAGATGAATATCCACCCCCCATGCTTATCTAATGCAATGTCCTCATTGTATTAAAAAGACATAAAACAGAGTGGAATAACGTAGAAAGCACCTGAATTGCGTGAATGTCAGGTCCGCTCTGAGATGAAAACTAAAAAGAACTGTATATGTGCTGAATTTAGTGCCTTCAGCTAGGCACATTATACAGAGAAGAGAAATAAAGAATTCACAAGTGCAGGTCAGAATAAGAATAAACATAAGAAACCTCTGACCTGTCAGCAGAGGTCCACAGATGTGGACCAAATTGTGCTGCAGACCCATACCCCATAATCGAGAATATCTCAGGTTCTGGATAAAAATTACCCAAGACCTAAAATCAGTATGAAAGCAGGGTTGGGCCTACGATTTATGAGGATGCAACCCAAGACCAAAAAGTTGGATTACAGAGAAATCAAGCTCAAAAGAATAATCATTGAATGGGTGCTTGGGTTGGACATCCTCAGAACAGATGTCGTAAGGGTTCTGGTTTGATGGTTTCAGCTTAATAGGAACCCTTCGACTCAATCTTCTACTTCCTCCAGAACTTGCTTCCCAAATCAAAATTTCCCAGCTCCTATCCTCCTCATTCACATGTCACATTCCAGGACCTCTTGCACCCCATCTAAAATTTCCAAGTCTAAAAGATGTGACTGAATTAGAATTGACTTAAGTCTAATTATCTCAGAAACAGAATCATCGATAAGCTTAATGGGGTGTAACTAATAATCAGGGCATTGAATTGAATCCTCCAGAAAATACGATTGTGGATCCATAATATGAGCCCTAATAAAATCAATTTCCTCAGTTATTGGGTTATCAAATGATCTTTCAGATTCCTCAGGCCCAATCATCTCACAGAAATTGTGTTCTGTAAACTCGCGTGAGACTTTGCAACATGAATCTTCACTATCAGAATAAAAGAAATCAAGATCCGTATTGATGTATGTCCCAAAATCATTTGTCACTTTCTGTTCCAAGGAGACATACGTTTCCTCGTACCCTGGCTCAGGGATCTCAGGTGAAGAAATCAGATCTTCCTTAATTGGTTGCTCTAATTCAATCTGGTTAACCTCATAACATGTGTCCCCCCAACAGGTGCCTGAATGGGTTTTGACATTGGCTTTCCTGAAGGGAGTTCATTCTGGGAATCATCCCATGATTGAATCAAAGCGACCACAAATCTCATCCTCAATTTCGCTAATTTCCCAAGTAGAAACTCACCCGGGTTCTTATCCTTAACCTCCTGGAGCCAATCCAACAAAGACTTCTTCAAATCATCAATCATTTCAATCAGGGGCTCCAATCTCTTAATGCAAGGTATTGGCTGAACTTCTGAAGATTGTATGATATTCCTTAAGTTAGCCAGAACCTTATCTTGAACCTGGTTACCCTGAATCAAATGAGTTGGTTCAGGGTTGGGCGGGTTTGGGGTCAAAGCAGGGGAATTAACGAATTGAGATTCGTTATACCCTTCCTGATAATAGGTCAGTTCAGATTGTTCAAAAGGTGGTGATGACCTAAAGGCAGTGTAATCAGAGGATGGGTAAGGATCAGTGTATCCTTCTTGATTGTAGATCATATTAGGTTGTTCATGAAAGGTTAACGATCTATAATCGATGTGGCTTTGAGAAGGATAGAAATCATAATCAAAGTGTTCAGGGTAAGGCCCTAAACATGAAGGTCCGGAACTGTATCCCCAATCCGAGTTATACCAACTAACTGATGGTTGATTACAATACGAGTCGGAATAATCGTCATGTTGAGGATAATTCAAAACAGGAGGGAAAGAGCGGAAATGCATGTAATATGTGGAAGGATTCATGAGAGACGGGAGGAAGAAAGGCCCCCTGCAATACAAACAATCAAACCTGTCCTTAAGTGGGCTAGCCTAAAGGCCTACAGACTCCTAAAACCTGTCTTGAGATAGAGAAACAATTTGATCTACTTCTGTCTGTTCAATCCAACCAGTTAGAAGGAGGAACTGGGGAGAAGGTTCTTCCTTCAGCTTGCACCTCCGATTCCTAGTGTACCCCCCAGCCGCAATCGTTTGATTCTACTCCCCTAGCTAGATAGAAGATTGAACAGTAGAAATAGACTAATCGAAAATAATCTCGTTCTGGGCTCTGAAGAGTGAGTCGAATCCTTAGGGCCAACATCTACTCTGTTTTATTTAGGGCTAGGTTTGAATGTGCTTTGGAATGTGATGGGCCCTTTATCTGGGTTGTGCCCTTAATGATTGATTGATTTGTGTGTGCGTGCACAACCAGTGGTTTTCAAGCAAGATTATTTTTTTGATGTGGTGAATTTTAGGGTTCAAATCTTGCTTAGTAGCTTTTAGGATTCAACTTTAGGTGTTTTCAAACAAGTTTTGTTGGCACACCAAGTTTTGAAAGCATAGGTGAAGATGTTTTCCTTTGAAGCTTAAAAAGAATGTGGAGTGCCTGGTAAATCCCTAATAGTTGAACCTAAGTGGCAACTACTTAATGAGTTGATTTTAATTGAAGTGGTGTGGCCCAATCAACTCAAACAATTGGCCTGTTGCACCACTTAATTAGGCACATAAGTGATTACCTAATCTGATTTCTACTATATTATGTGTTTGGATGTGTGTACCGGCTCCAAAGATCAGTTTACCGGTTGAGTTTGAAAATCAGATGAGGTTGTGTACCTCTGTGAGATTTTTTTTATTTTTCTTTTTTTAATGTGGGGGTTGGGGCAGGTGTGGGTGTCAAACAACAAACAATCTAACCTTAGAGTTCATAAGAACACTTAGGTTGATTAACGTTTGTGTTATTATGTTGTGGAATGAAATCTAATGGGTGGGAGGTGGGGGATAACTTTCAAAACCTTCCACAGCACTTTACTCCAATCTACCGCTTTTGCTCGTCTCAAAAGAGTACCTGCAATCACAATAAGAAAGGAGGGAAGTGAGGTAAATGATTTGTAAGTTAGAAAATGTGAAGAAAAATCAAAGAGCGTCGCCTCCCCGGCAACGACGCCAAAATGTTGAACGTACGGGTTGCTACGCTAACGTGCTTGGTTTTGAAAAACCTGTCGTCGTAGTATGAAAGCAAAGAACTCGTGTTCAACAAATAAAATTTATACCGAAATGAAAATTCCGGGTCGAACACAGGGAGGCGAAGTTCGATTTAAAAAATTCACGTTTATTTTATTTGTCACAAAGTAATTGAATTGATTAGAACTATCCAACTATTTACAATAATTAGAAGAGAGAGAGAATAAGGGAGAGAGAATAATACAAACAAAAATCAAAAGAGATATAGAATGCATATGGAATTCATTATCGAAAGGATTGTTCATTACACTAAACATCACGACGAGAAAGCAGGAAAATGATTATACTAGAAAGCAGTAAATCTACTCTAGAAAGCAGTAAATCTATTATAGAAAGCAGTAAAAAGAATGGGGAGAGAGATATCCTCCTCGACGGTCGCTTGGAAGACGAGCCAGATGGGACGATGCTTGGATGAAGGAGGACGAAGCAGGACGAAGGAGGACGAAGCGGGAAGAACGGGACTGGGGTAGCACGTCGTCATCATCGCAGGATCTGCTTCCGAAAGGGGGACGAAAAATTGACTTTATCTCGCGAGAAGCATCCCGGGTGTGGGACAAGCTTGTCTTGAGCTTTGGGGAGGTAGAGATGAGAAGGAAGGGATGAGAATTTCATGTGGAGGAGGTCTCCTTTTATAATTGCAAGGAGTGGGGGCAATTTGGTCATTACAACTCTGAAAACATTAATTCAGGACCTTTAGTGACGGATAAAATCATCGCTAAAAATCTGAATGTGGGAGTAGTGGGCGGCGCACGTGCGCCCGTTCGTTTGCCTGGGCGTTCAATGCACGTGCACGTCCAACCAATCTTAGCCATCTGATCGCGAGATCGGATGGCTTAGATCGCGCCTTCGCCCGCCTGCGCTGCGTGCCTCATCGCGTGCGATGCCGCATCTTCGCTGCGCGTGCAATAGTGCGCGAGCACTATCGGGCACGCAAAGCCATTCGATCGCGATCCGACGCTAGCCTGTGCTTGCTCGCCCGCGCCTCTCGCCCGCTCGCGAGGAATCGAACGCGCGCCAACGCCTCACGATAAGGCGCTCGCCCACTGCGCTGTGGAGGGGAGTTGGTCGCAGAGACATTTTAAGGCGCATGCATCCACAGCCGTTGGATGAAGATCCAACGGCCTAGGTCATGCGCTGGATGTCCTTTGGAGAGGTAGCGGCAGTCTTGAGGGCCGATTGGACGGCTGAGATGGTGCCACATGGTGCCATCTTGGCCGTCCATCTTCAGGATGATGTAGATGGTGCCACGGTTATCGGATTGAGTCTATTTTCACGCCGTTTGGCAGCGATCATCAATCTGATCCATCCGTGTGGTCAGATTTGTTGTTTGAAGTGTAGATTCACACCATCTTGGCCCTTAATCTTCTAAGGTTCCCCGATCACTATCTGATGCTACAGATGTCTGATTAGGGCGATCTTGGATTCGTTGAACTCCAATCGTCGCTTTGATCACATCTGTACGGTTGAATCTTCGATCCGAGACCTTGATAAAAAATTTTCCCTGTCCATGAGCATAAAGGAGACAATTAACCTCCATTTTATTCAAATTACTCTAAATGCAAGATGATGCATGTTATGCAATATTTATAGCATGCAATGCAATCCTATGATTAAGAACGTGCATAAATAGACATCTTAAGTAGTGTAAACATGTTCACATCAAGGGTTCTTCTTCACGTTCGGCCATCACATCGGCATTGGAATCCTCTTCCTCTTCGTCCTGTAATTAGGTCAAACTTCTCCCCCTTCTCCTCCTAAACCGCCCTATCTCTTTCTTTTCCTAAATTGACCAACGACCATGCCTCTTCCCTTCGCCTTCTTCTGCTCTAGCCAAGCTCCGGTGAGGTCATGAGCTCGCTACATAGCACCGCTCGCCTCTCCAAGAATCCCAGAAGCATCACCATGCTCCCCACTTCAAATGCCCTCTACCTATTTCATCTTTCATCCACCCAAACACTTCAACAACCAACCCACCTCAACACCTCCGCCTTCGACTTCGCACGACTTCCACACACATGCCCATGACACACAGACACCACATCACCTTTGCCATCCTCAAGTGAAGATTTTGAGATGCTTTCACATGGCCGCAAAGTCATTCTTTGTGTTTCAGGTCTTCACCGGAGTTCATTGCTGCCGCCATCATCTCCGCCCCTGCTTGTAGTCCTCCAACGAGCTCTAGGTCTAATTTGACTTCTAGGTGACGTGGATTATGCCTATGTATCTAACTGCAAGCCCAATTGTAGATGCGAAGCGACCAGTGGCTGCAATCGAGTGAGGGTTCCATCTGCAGCTGATGCGTGAAGGAGCCATGGTGTAATAGTCCCACATCATGGGATTCCAGACCAAAAGCAGTGGATATATTGATTTTGTTTTCTGGGCTCTTTGCCTTAGAACATGGGGTGAGGTCCCCTTCACATTGCCTTGCACTCCTTAGTCACCCGCACCCTCGGTGACCCTAGTCAAACTCAATTACCTGCTTAGTTGTTTCCAGATCCGAATAGCCCTGGGTCTC
Organism: Thalassia testudinum; assembly: GCA_037157565.1. NCBI lineage: Eukaryota > Viridiplantae > Streptophyta > Magnoliopsida > Alismatales > Hydrocharitaceae > Thalassia > Thalassia testudinum. The sequence goes on along the minus strand of JAZHRO010000065.1, from coordinate 19,215,168 downwards.
TGAGGGCGGAGGAGGAAGGATTTGTGAGGAGGAGTGGGGAGGGTTTTACTCTGCAGTGCTTTGAGATGCGTGCCCTTTGAGAGAGGCTAACACTTATTCTCTATGCTATAGAAAAAGGTCGTGCATTAAGGAAAGAAAGAGAACCCTCTGCTTAAGAAGGCTTGAGAAGGAGAAGCTTTGAAGAGAGAGGAAGGAGAAGCTTGTGCTGTCGAGGCTAAGTGTTGAGACACTTAAGCCATCTTAGGAAGGAAACTAACGCATGATACTGAGTACTGTAGCATTGAGAACACTGTTGACTTATTTATTTGGCTACATTGAATGGTTGGGATATATACTTAAATAAACTAGAATAATTGGTGATTTAAATCATCATTCTTTTGTCTTCTTGATTTCCTTTTATTCCAATGAGTGTTTGAGATACTTTTGCTCCTTATTGAATATATTTTTGAGTATTTGATTCATTGAATATCTTTTATAGCATATGTTTATTGTGCTCGTTCATTTCAATTAAAGATTAGTGTTGTGAATTCCATATTTGCTCCCTATGATTGATCTTGGACTCTTTTTCGATTCTTAGTTATAAATTTAATTATTTTCAAGAGATTGAGGCTTTGCTACCATGATTATTTCCTTAAAACCCCTCGATAGCCTGTGAACAATAAGTCATGTACTTATCACCCAATTTATTGGCCAAATTAGAATAAAATTACTTGGCAAGGACTCGAGACCAAGTCTACATTCGAGTAGACACCCAGGCTGATTAAGTCCGAAAACCTGAAGAGTCTAAGTGTTCAGGTCCTAAAGTATCATTTCCTAAAGTTTGCAACTCCTAATGCCTAAGTTCTCTTGTCCTAATTCTAGTTCTTTTTTCTAAATAACAGGAGATTACTATTATGGGCTGACAACATGATTAAATCGCAAAATATCCAACCCCCATGCCTAGCTAATGTAATGCCCTCATTGCAAAATAAAAGCGTACAGGAGGGAAGAATAGGAAGAATATCACCTGAATTTCGTGAAACTCCGGTCATCTCCAATAGTCTATACACATGCTAAGTTTAGTGCCCTAAGCTAGGTGTTATTCGACCAACAGAGATTAGGGCAAGGTGAGAGCAACCTTGTCCGAGACGGGTTCAAGGAGCACATGGTCAACATATGGATTGAGACATTGCCCGTTAACTTTGAAGGAATTACCCGTCTTTGGGTCAAATATTTCGACGGCCCCATGATAGCGATTTCCCGCGGTTTGTTAAATACGTCGTTGTAATGCGCAAAATCGATCAACTCTTAAATTTATATTCCTAGATAGGGGAGTATCTAGGGTCGTCCAAGGAGGCCAAATGTTTGCAAAATTGATTCTCTTGCTTGGAATACAAATCTCAACTTTCTTTTTGGTATTTTTTCAATATATCATTTTTTTTCTTTTTGAATTAAGACAACATGCGAAATGGTGGCAGGAAGGTGATTTACACTTCAAATTTAATAAACTACTTCTAAAGTGGCAAGTAGAACCTCTCCCTAAGCTCACTCTAGGCAAGTGGAGGCCTAGAATAATTAGGGAGAGGGAGTGAAGAATGCTAAAAACAAAGCAATTAGAAATGCAAATAAGGAAATTGTAAAGAAAGCAACTAGATAAATGAAAAAGTGTTTTACAAAAAGGCCTAGTAGAGGAATGCTTCTACTACTAGAAAATTGTAGATAAGAAAAGCAAACACAAATCCTCTAGATAGATGGTGAAGAAGAGGGCTTCTTGCTCCAAGGTTGGTAGCTCCCAATCTTGAAAAGAGTCCTCCAACTCCTTCCGTGCTGTGCTCCTCCAAGGTGATGTCCTCCAAGGCAAGCCCTAAGGGGGCGTGCCCTAAGCTTCTCTCCAAGGGTGGATGTCCACCCTAAGTCCTTCTCCCTTGCCTGGCCATCCTCCTTGAAGTGGAAGAGTCCTCCTCCTTGGCGTGGCCTAAGTTGAAGAGAGTGGGGAGAAGAAGGCACCAAAAGGGCTGGTGTTGTGCCCCTTTAATCTCCTTCTCTACTCCTTCTTCTTGGCCGTAGGTATAGGTGGTATAGGTAGCAAATTACACTAATGGAGGATGCTTTAAAATGGTGGTAGGTGGTGGGTTTATATGGAGTAGGAAGGTGGCTAAGGTGACTCTTGGAATGGAGGGCTAAGATGGAGGGATGGAGGTGGTTGGGGATCCTAAGGCTAAGGGCAATTGGCGCCAACTCATGGGGTGTTAAGGGGGTGGTTATGGTGGTGTTGGTGACTTTTGGTGGTGGAGAGACACCACCATTTTGGTGCCATCCTAGGGTCATCTAGAAGGGGGCTTAGGTGGATGGTGGAGATGGATTTAAGGAGAGGTGTATGGTGGAGATGAAGGGAATTTTGGAGGGAAAGTTGGAGTCAAAAGGGAAGGGTTCTAGAAGGTTATTTTGGAGGGAAAATAGGTGGCTTTTGGTAGTGGTGATGGGGTGAAGGGGTGTGATGGTGGTGGCGCCAACTTGGAGTAGGATAGCTAGCTTGGGTGAGCTTAGTTGATGGAGCTAGCTAGGGTTGAGTTGAAGGTGGTGGATGGCCAAGGAGCTGGGTGCTAGCTAAGCTAAGATAAGATAAGCTAGCTTAGCTAAAGGGGGAGTAGAGGAGAAGGTGCTGGAGCTAGGGTTTGGAGGGAGGAGCTGAGGAGGAGAAGTCTGGAGCTGGAGCTGGCTGCTGCTGAAGAGGCTGGCATGGGGCTACTTTAGTTGGCTTAGCTTGCTAGTTCTTTTCTAGCTGCTAAGCCAAGCTAAAGTGAGCTAGCTTCTACCATAATGAGCTGAGGTGAGCTAGGTCTGCTGCTCCCGGGGAGAATCAAGCTGGTTGAGGCAGCTAAGGTAGCTTAGCTCAATTGAGTTTAGCTAAGCTAAGTCCCCGGGAGCCGGACTTGAGCTTCCTGAGCTGGGATGAGTTCTTCTTCAACTGGCTGGAGTTGACTGGAGCTGGATGTAGCTGGATCTGAGCTGGGGTGAACTCCTGTCAACTCAGCTGAGCTAGCTAGAGCTCCCTGTGGGCTAGTGGGAGCTGAGATGAGCTAGACTTAGCTAAGTTGAGCTGGATCTGAGCTGACTTGACTAGGGTGAGCTAAGATGAACTCTCTTGAGCTGCCATTCAGCTGAGATTAGCCGAATGGAGCTGGGATGAGCTAACCCTAGTTCAAGTGAGCTAGGTTCCAGGTGTGGTGAGCTGGATCAAGCTGAGTTCCAGCTAGTCTAGGCTCCTCCTTCACCATTTGCCTTCTTGAGTGCTAGGGTTTTAGGGATCTGTATATCTGTACATCCCTAACACACAAAAACATATTAAAAAAGATAATAAAAATTGAAATGCATGCCTAACCTAATTTATGCCTAAATGCATCCCAAAAACCCATTTGCGGAGTAAAATCGTAAGAGCTAGGTTTGTTTAAATATATAAGAATGATGATAAACTAGCATTTATCACACCCCCATGCTTATCTTTTGCTAGTCTCTTAGCAAAACTTTAATTTTCGAAATCGGAAATTTTGGGAAATCTAATTTTTTTGACTTTTGAGGAGAAAAAGAGATTAAGGGACCTTGGTAGATTAAAACACAGGAGGTACGAGATTTGTTAAAGATAAACATCGAGATTTATTTTTGGATTCGACCATTAGACAGAACGGGATCACTATATCCTCCAGAAAATTCACAAATTAACCCCTTGTTAATTCGAATGACTTGAAATGTTTGTTTTTAGGATTTTTCTGGCTCATGAATTTGATTCGCAACTTGCAAAAATCCTTTAAAACCTAGTGTTTGTGCTTGTGAAAAGCCAACAATTATAAGGGCATGTTTATTTATTATTACTCTTTTTTTTTTCTCCCCCATGCTTATTTTTAGCTTAGTCTTACAACAGATGTGTCGGGATCATCATTCCCGTTACCATTCCTCGAGGGGGCTCTGGCACTAGTACTTTGGGATAGCACTATCCATGACACCACCCAGGAGCTCAGAACCCCAAAACACGATGCGGTGTAAAGGGGCGCTCCAAGCAAACTCAAGCTCTTGCTCCAACACTATAGGTAGAGCACCGTCCAAGACACTTGAGCTGCTAAAATGCGCTTTAATGCTCCATCTAAAGATATGAAATATAGATATGGAGCAGCGCCGAGGCGGTAACATGTTGACTTCGCGTCCTCAAAGGAGGTATTTTCCTCCTCGGTGGTGGGAACTCAAACCAATGATCTCCTTCAGACTTTTACTAAGTCCAAACAAGGGAGCTTTTCAAATTTTTAGTTATTTTTAAGTGTTGGCTTGTGTGTGAAAATTGACACAAGAAGTTTCTCAAGACATGCAAGTTTTTGAATCAGAAACTAAGTCAAATACTTTCCGTATTACAAAATAGGATCAAGTCACCTGAACTATCATGAGTTCAGGTGGAATTTTAGAGAAGGATATCTGATCTAGTCTAAAATAGACCATGGAATTCTAATGATCAGATCCATGTCCTCATCCTTAGTTTGTTAAAGATTAAATCCAATTGTATCAAAAGTGAATTTTTCGACCTTAGTCTTAATTTCAAAATTTTTTCTAAAAAAGTTTTCAACATTTTTATTTTTATTTATTTATTATTTATTTTTATTTTTAGGTATGCAAGCAGGAAGTAAATTAAAGAAAAATGCTTATTTTTAGGTTTTGAAAATCCTAAATCGATCGTCAAATTTAAAAACACCCCCCCATGCTTAAGATATGCCATGTCCTCATGCATTAGGAGGGAAAAGGGATCACCTTAGTGAAGAACGGTCGGGTTTAGGATGAACAAAACCTGGAAAAAGAAGAAAAAGGGAAAGCAAGAAAAAATGATGGGTTACCTCCCATCCAGTGTTATCTTTTACACCATTCAGTCGGGCGTGAAGGTATGCACGGAAGATGTAAAATCATGTAAATAATTGGACACTTGGATGTCGGCAAAAAAGGCGTCTTCTTCTAGATCCCTAGAAAATTGATTAGAAGCAATATTGGGCTCAAAGTTGGATGGAAAATGATAGGTGTAGCTCGAGTCTGGCCATGGTTTTAAATCAGGTTGGATGCCAAACTCGGGCGAGGTTGGTGGCAGGTCCGTAAGAAAGGAGTCGGGGAAGGAATGGTGAGGATTGGGTGAAGTTAGTGTGGAAAAATTAGGTGCGTGAATAGTGGGTGGGTTAGGGTGTTAGGGTGGGTATCAGGAATAAATTTGGGGTCAAGACAAGTTTCCGGATCACAGATTTCGCCGACCACTGATTCTAAATCAGAGTCCTCAAAAAAATTATGGTCGGTAAGGGTATCTATTAACATTGTCTCCTCCACCATATTGGAAATTTCAGTATCTGAGTCCTCAAAGAAGTTATCATCATGGAATCTCCTGGAGGATTTGAAAATATCTAAAGTGATAGTTTGGCCTGCACAGTTGATATCCATTTTGCCTGTGTGGCAACTGATGTTTGCCTTTGCAGTGGCCAAAAAAGGGCATCCAAGGATTATTGGGGAGTCCAGTAATGATTCCGGTACCTCAATGTCAAGAACCAGAAAATCTGCAGGGAAGACACAATTCTGGACCTTGACTAAAGCATCCTCAACAATCCCACGAGGTTTGATTGTAGATCGGTCAGCTAATTGCAGGGTAACCTAGACGGGTTTTAATTCACCAATCTGAAATTCTTCGAATAAACTCATGGGAATAATATTAACTGAGGTACCAAGATCAAGGAGGACGCAATTAAATGTAGTGTCATCAATAATTACAGAAATTAAAGGCACCCTTGGATCTTTCATCTTAGGAGGCAGCTTACTCTGTATGACGGAGCTTACTGTCTCCGAAAGATGCACCTGTCCTAGATTTTTGGCCTACCTTTTAGGAGTACAAATCTCCTTCAAAAATTTAGCATAGGTAGGTATATATTTGATGGCATCTAGGAGAGGAATATTGATATGAACTTGCCCAAATAGATCCATGAGTTCTTCTGTAGTGGGCTCTGATTTCTTTTTTTTGTTGGTGGTGGGGAGGAGAGCTTATGGGAAAGGGATAGGAATCTTGTCTTGAGATTTTTGTATTTCTTTTTCTTCCTGATGGGGAGGTGGGGAGTCAATTTGCACAGGTATTTCACCAGGTTTGTGTGAAGGACCGAGGTCAGTGGTGGTTGTCCCACTCCTCAAAGTAATTGCATACGCAGTCGGATTATTATTTGGAGGAGGTGGGGGGCCTGTGATTGCGAAAACTTGGGTGGCTGCTGAGGTGGTGGATTAGGAGGAGGCTGATTCGAATAGTGTGGAGTTCTGCCCGTATAATGGTTCCCTTGGTGATTAGGGTTGGGCATGGGTTGGGACGGAAGATGTCCTGCAAGTCTTTGCATGGGAGTAACCCCAATCTGATTGTTCATATTTGTGATGGTGTGGGTTACTTCCGTCATTTTTGTTTGCATTTCCTGCAGGATTCGCATCATCTGGGCATTGATGTCTTGTTGGGATGGCCCAGGATGGAAGTTTGGATTCAGCCCATACCCATTAAAATGATATGGTTGGGAGGAAACTTGATTATTCCAGGAGTAGTTCGGGTAATTTTTCCAATTAGAAGAATTTTTAAAGGGCTTCTGGATGGCAGAAATATTTTGAGTGGGGTTAAGATCTGGATAGTTATAATTCCCTAGTGAATCATGGGCAACCACAGAATAATCAGCAGAAGTAGTGTTGAGATTGTGCAAATTTTTTCTTCGTGGAAAGTTAGGTTGGGTTAGATGTGGGTGTGGAGCTTGAGTTGATGTGGCCAGTCTTTCCTCAATTTTATTTTGATTAATATGCATCTGGTCGAGTTTTTGAGCGATCAATTGAAGATCGTCTTAGGTGACAGGGATAAATTGAGTACCTATTTCATGAACACCGAACTGCGGGTTTTGGGTTTTGCAAAATGTGTTCATGGAAGCTTGATTAAATGAATTTTCACTCATTTCTTCAAACAGGTCGTAGGCACTTTTAGCATCGTTATTTAAGAAATTGCCGCCACATGAGGCATCGACAAAATGTCGGATTTGAACTTCTAATCCATGATAGAAGATTTGCACGAGCTTCCATAAAGGAATCTCATGGTGCGGGCAACTTCTTAAGAGATCTTGAAATCTTTCCCAAGAATCATGGAAGGTTTCACCAGATTTTTGGTGAAAGGTCGTAATAGATCTTCGCAGGGAATTGGTATGACCTATGGGAAAGAATTTCTTAAGGAAGGCGCTCTTGAGCTGAGGCTAAGTTGTGATGGGTCGGCCAATGGTCCTGAACCAATAAGCGGCCTTATCTTTAAGAGATAATTGAAAAAGTCTCATCAGCCATATGTCTTCTTGCACATTTCAGGAACGGGTTGTCTGTGCAAGAAGAATTAGCTCTTAAAGGTGGCTGAAAGGGTCTTCCCTAGGAAGGCCATGAAAGTGTTTAATTATGTTCAAGACAGCAGGCTTGATCACAAAGTCCCCCTCTGGTATGACCACCCCTGGTCGTTCCTCATAATAAGACGGATCATAGAAATCTTTTAGAGGAACAACAGGCTGTTGACGGGGTGGTGGGTTTGGCCTTGGGTTGGCTAGGTTTTGGATGTTCCTAGTCAATGTTTGATGATTGGAATTTAATTTATTAATCTGCTCAGCCATCAATTTTAAAAGATTAGGTAGGGGGTCATGATGTTGTGTTTGGGGCAACTCAAGATTAGGGAGCTCCAAGTGTGGGAAGTTAATGGTGGGTGGGTTTTGGGTGGAAGGGTTAGAATTAGGGTTAGTGGTGGGGTTAGAGGTGGAAGTGGAAGGGTGAGTGGACCTATTTTGTTGTGTTTCAATTTTTTCAGGAGAAGAAGACAGAAAAGGTGGTCTTTTTGCACAGGAAGCGAAATCAAATGGTCCTTCCAAGTGCGGATTTTGAGACCGTCGCCCGTGCATAAAATGGAAGAACGGGAGGGGAGGAGAAGAGAAAGAGATGAGAGAAAGTGTGCAATTCAAACAAACAAAACTAGACCTAACTTAAATGTGACTCCCTAATAATAACCTAAGACTTGGTCTATATAGGAAATAAGTAGTCAATAGTGAATACCCGTTATATCAACAAATCTAGCCAAGTTGCTTAAGGGGAGGTTTGGGCCCAAACGTTTCCCAGGGAAAACCTCAGGTGCTTGCACAAACCCGCGCCTGGTCGTTTGACACGGCCCCTCAGCCTGAACACCAGATATAGATGACAAAATTGGTACTAACTAAAGAAAACTTAAGACCTAAATAGAAAGCCTAAGTTGATAAAGCCTTAGGGGTCAAGTTGCTACAAGTTTTAATTAGGTCTAGGATACTACAGTGCACACGAAATGATGAGGGCGTTAATTGGGTTGTTGCCCTCTTATTTTGATTTTTTTGGTGTGTGTGCAAGAATTGGAGAGTGGCTCCAATGAAAATCAAGTTGTCACACAATTTTTTTGTATTTTTGTCTTTTAGGATTTGATTTAATTAAATGTGTTTTAGGATTTTTCTCTTTAAATTTTCAAACAAGTTTGAAATTTCACAATCAAAGGAAAGACAAGTTGTATTGGTGATGGTTAATTTCCTTTAATGTGAGTCTTTAAAAAGAAAGAAAGAAATCCTAAGTCAATTATCCCTAAGACAGAAAATTACTACCAATGAATTAATTTTAGGCTTTCTATATTAAGTAGTGGTCCAAACAAGTCAAACAACACCACTACTTTGAAGAAAATAAAACAAGGATTCCAAAAAAGATTTTTGTAAGATTTTAGGAATTTGTTTGATAATTATTTTGAATTTTTAATTATACTGGTGTTAAATCCCAGAAATGATACTTGTGGGTATTTTGGACTTTTAGTATTACCACCGACCTCAGAAAATTTTTGTGATTTTATGCGATATGTAAAATTTCACAACGATTCCAGAAGGCTAAATTTCACAAAAATGTGGATGAGTATAAAAATTCTAAAAATTCGTAGACAGTAGTAAAATAGGAAGATTAGAGGGTGTGACCCCTTCTGCAGTCCATGAATTTTTAAAAATTAAATACAAATCCAATTAATCTGAAATTTGGAACAGATGTTCCTAACTTAATTGGGAATCACTGTATGAAATTTTATGATTTTATGAGGCCTGTGGTGTTACGAATCGATTTTTCAAGTTCGGACAGAAATCTGGACCCGAAAAATAGAACACCAATACTTGCAATGGAGTGGTGTTAAAGAAGCATTCAAGCAAATAATGGATTTTATATGGGCACCACTCCACGTAATTAAATTGTTTATGGTCCTGAAAGCCAAGTTTAATATTTTTTGGTAGTCTTTTAGCCTAAATGTGACAAGAAAGGGGAACCAACCTGAATTTTATGGGAAGAAAAAGATCTTTGAGCTCACGCTTCCAGATTCCCGCCTTCCCGCTGTAATTCCTGCACACACAAAAGAAAGAAAGAGAAGGGGATGAGATCTACTTCAAGCAAGAGAAAATTAAATAATGCAAAGCCGTGCCTCCCCGGCAACGGCACCAAAAAGTGATAGCGATTTCACGCGGTTTGTTAAATACGTCGTTGTAACGCGCAAAACCGATCAACTCTTAAACTTATATTCCTAGATAGGGGAGTATCTAGGGTCGTCCAAGGAGGCCAAATGTTTGCAAAATTGATTCTCTTGCTTGGAATACAAATCTCAACTTTCTTTTTGGTATTTTTTCAATATATCATTTTTTTGTTTTTGAATTAAGACAACATGCGAAATGGTGGCGGGAAGGTGATTTACACTTCAAATTTAATAAACTACTTCTAAAGTGGCAAGTAGAACCTCTCCCTAAGCTCACTCTAGGCAAGTGGAGGCCTAGAATAATTAGGGAGAGGGAGTGAAGAATGCTAAAAACAAAGCAATTAGAAATGCAAATAAGGAAATTGCAAAGAAAGCAACTAGATAATTGAAAAAGTGTCTTACAAAAAGGCCTAGTAGAGGAATGCTTCTACTACTAGAAAATTGTAGATAAGAAAAGTAAACACAAATCCTCTAGATAGATGGTGAAGAAGAGGGCTTCTTACTCCAAGGTTGGTAGCTCCCAATCTTGAAAAGAGTCCTCCAACTCCTTCCTTGCTATGCTCCGCCAAGGTGATGTCCTCCAAGGCATGCCGTAAGGGGGCGTGCCCTAAGCTTCTCTCCAAGGGTGGATGTCCACCCTAAGTCCTTCTCCCTTGCCTGGCCATCCTCCTTGAAGTGGAAGAGTCCTCCTCCTTGGCGTGGCCTAAGTTGAAGAGAGTGGGGAGAAGAAGGCACCAAAAGGGCTGGTGATGTGCCCCTTTAATCTCCTTCTCTACTCCTTCTTCTTGGCCGTAGGTATAGGTGGTATAGGTAGCAAATTACACTAATGGAGGATGCTATAAAATGGTGGTAGGTGGTGGGTTTATATAGAGTAGGAAGGGGGCTAAGGTGACTCTTGGAATGGAGGGCTAAGATGGAGAGATGGAGGTGGTTGGGGATCCTAAGGATAAGGGCAATTGGCGCCAACTCAAGGGGTGTTAAGGGGGTGGTTATGGTGGTGTTGGTGGCTTTTGGTGGTGGAGAGACACCACCATTTTAGCACCATCCTAGGGTCTTCTAGAAGGGGGGTTAGGTGGATGGTGGAGATGGATTTAAGGAGAGGTGTATGGTGGAGATGAAGGGAATTTTGGAGGGAAAGTTGGGGTCAAAAGGGAAGGGTTCTAGAAGGTTATTTTGGAGGGAAAATAGGTGGCTTTTGGTAGTGGTGATGGGGTGAAGGGGTGTGATGGTGGTGGTGGCAACTTGGAGTAAGATAGCTAGCTTGGGTGAGCTTAGTTGATGGAGCTAGCTTGGGTTGAGTTGAAGGTGGTGGATGGCCAAGGAGCTGGGTGCTAGCTAAGCTAAGCTAAGCTAAGCTAAGCTAGCTTAGCTAAAGGGGAAGTAGAGGAGAAGGTGTTGGAGCTAGGGTTTGGAGGGAGGAGCTGAGGAGGAGAAGTCTGGAGCTGGAGCTAACTGCTGCTGAAGAGGCTGGCATGGGGTTACTCTAGCTAGCTTAGCTTGCTAGTTCTTTGCTAGTTACTAAGCCAAGCTAAAGTGAGTTAGCTTCTACCATAATGAGCTGAGGTGAGCTAGGTCTGCTGCTCCCGGGGAGAATCAAGCTGGTTGAGGCAGCTAAGGTAGCTTAGCTCAACTGAGTTGAGCTAAGCTAAGTCCCCGGGAGCCGGACTTGAGCTTCCTGAGCTGGGATGAGTTCTTCTTCAACTGGCTAGAGTTGAGTGGAGCTGGATGTAGCTGGATCTGAGCTGGGGTGAACTCCTGTTAACTCAGCTGAGCTAGCTAGAGCTCCCTGTGGACTAGTGGGAGCTGAGATGAGCTAGACTTAGCTAAGTTGAGCTGGATCTGAGCTGACTTGACTAGGGTGAGCTAAGATGAACTCTCTTGAGCTGCCATTCAATTGAGATTAGTTGAATGGAGCTGGGATGAGCTAACCCTAGTTCAAGTGAGCTGGATCAAGTTGAGTTCCAGCTAGTATGGGCTTCTCCTTCACCATTTGCCTTCTTGAATGCTAGGGTTTTAGGGATCTGTATATCTGTACATCCCTAACACTCAGAAAAACATATTAAAAAAGACAATAAAAATTGAAATGCATGCCTAACCTAATTTATGCCTAAATGCAGCCCAAAAACCCATTTGCGGAGTAAAATCCTAAGAGCTAGGTTTGTTTAAATGTATAAGAATGATGATCAACTGGCATTTATCACCCCATTAGAAAAAATATGCTCAATAATGAACTGGTCATTCCACTTAGATCGAAGCTTGCCAGGGAAGAACTTAAGTCGAGAATAAAAAAGACAGACTCTTTGGTTTAGCTCAAAGCTCTTATAGGAAATCATTTGTTCATGAAGAGCTTTGGTCCTTGCCTTATAGATTCTTGCATTCTCATAGGCATCATTTCTAAGCTCCTCTAACTCAGATAGTTGGAGTTTCCTGGTCTTCCCAGCTAACTCTAGGTCAAGATTGCATTTCTTGATGGCACCAAATGCCTGGTGTTCTAATTCTACAGGTAAGTGACATGCCTTACCAAACACTAGATGGAACGGAGACATACCGATAGGCATTTTGTACGTTCCTACGGTAAGCCCAAAGAGTATCATCCAGCTTTTGGGTCCAATCCTTCCTACCAGGCCTAACCATTTTCCGCAAAATGTTCTTGATCTTCCTATTGGAGACCTAAGCTTGTCCATTCTTTTGGGGGTGGTAGGGTGTGGAAAATTGATGATTCACCTTGTATTTTTCTAGTAAATTACTGAACTGGGCATGAGTGAAATGCATGCCACCATCACTAATAATGGCCCGAGGAATCCTGAACCGACTAAAGATATTTTTCTTCACAAAATCGATGATCACCTTGTGGTCATTGGTCCGGGTGGGAATTGCCTCAATCCATTTGGACATGTGATGTAAACACATTTACACTACTTAAAATGTCTATTTATGCATGTTCTTAAGCATAGGATTGCATTTCATGATATAAATATTGCATTACATGCATCATCTTGCATTTAGAGTAGTTTGAATAAAATGGAGGTTAATTGTCTCCTTTTATGTGCTTGGACAGGGCAAATATTTTATCGGGGCCTCAGATCAAAGATCCAACCGTATGGATATGATCAGGGCGACGATTGGAGTTCAACGACTCCAAGATCGCCCTAATCAGGCATCCGTAGCATCAGATAGAGACCGGGGAACCCTAGAAGATCAAGGGCCAGGATGGTGTAAATCCGCACTTCAGATGGAAAATCCAACCACACGGATGTATTCGGATCGACGATCGCAGTCGAACGACACAAAAATCGAGTCAATCCGACATCCGTGGCACCATCTACAATTTCCAGAAGATGGACGGCCAAGATGGTGCCACGTGGCGCCATCCCAGCCGCCCAATCGGCCTCAGGAGTCCTGTGAAGTCCGCGCAACGTCTCCTCTCCGCCGTTGGATCTCGATCCAACGGCTGCGGTCGCGCGCGTTTAAAAACGTCCGCGCGACCATTTCGCCCGCGTAGCGCAGCGGCGACGCAGCTGCGGGCGAAGCGGAGGTCGCGGGTTCGAGCCGCGGAGAGGGGGTCGAAGGCGCGGGCGAGCGGGCGCGCACGAGCGTCGGATGAAGATCCAACGGCCGCGCGCGCCCGATAGCGCCGACGCGCAATTGGACGCCCTGGTGGGCGCGCGATCGCACGCGGGCGGCGCGCTACGCAGCGGGCGCGGGCGCGATATAAGCCGTCCGATCTCGCGATCGGACGGCTGAGACGACGCGGACGTGCGTCTGCGTTACGCGCGCAGGTAGCCGAGCGGGCGCGCGTGGCGCGGCGGCGACGGCGACGGCGGGGCTTTAGCGACGGTTTTATCCGTCACTAAAGACCCCTTATTTATTATTTTGAAGATGTAATGTCCATTTTGCCCCCACTCCTTGCAACTATAAAAGGAGACCCCCTCCATACGAAATGGGCATCCCTTCCTTCTCCTCTCTACCTCTCCAAAGCTCAAGAGAAGCTTGTCCCACACCCGGGATGCTTCTCGCGAGATAAAGTCCAAATTTTCGTCCCCCTTCGGAAGTGGATCCCGCGACGACGACGGCGTGCTGCTTCGTTCCCGTTCTTCTGCTTCGTCCTCCTTCGTCCCGCTTCGTTCTCCTTCGTCCAGGCGTCGTCCCGTCCGGCTCTTCCTCCAAGCAACCGTCGAGGAGGATAACTTCTCTCTCCCATTCTTATTTACAGCTTTTTTAGTGTAGAATTTTCCTGCTTTCTAAGAGTAGTCTATTCGTCCTCCGAGCGATCGTCGAGGAGGACATTTCTCCCTCCATTCTTTTAATGCTTTCTAGAGTAATTGTTTTATGTTTTCTAGTTGTAAGGAACGAACTCTTTTATGATAAATTCCTTGTCTATTCTACATCTCATTTTGCTTTCCATGTATAGTATTCTTTCTCTCTCTCTTACTCCCTCTCTCTCTTTTATTTGTTGTAGATACTTAGATAGTTTAAATTGAATTTCTTCGTGACAAAATAAAAAAATGAAACGCGAAGTTTTTAAATCAAACGTTCGCCTCCCTGTGTTCGACCCGGAATTCTTATTTCGGTATAAATTTTATTTGTTGAACACGAATCCTTCGCTTTCGAACTACAACGACGGGTTTTTCCAAAAACCAAACACGTTAGCGTAGATTCGCGCTCAACAACATGTAATCCACAGCAATCAGAATATACTAGTGTCCAAATGAAGGAGGAAAGGGTCCCATGAAATAAATGCCCAAAATGTTGAAAATTTTGATAGGAAGTATCAGGTTTAGGGGCATCATGTCTCCCTTGGCCATGTTCCCGAGTGTCTTGCATCGGGCACATGACCCTGGGAATTCCCAGGCATCCTTAAATAACGACGGCTAATAGAATCCTGATTGCAAAATTTTTGCTGCCATCTTTTTCCCGGAAAAGTGTCGACCACACGTAGATGGATGGCAGAACTCAAGTATACTATGGAACTCATTTTCTGAGTTGCATCCGCAAATAATCTAGTCGGTGCCTATGCGGTACAGCTCGAGATCATCCTAAAAATAATATTTGGCCTTAGACATAAGTCTATCCCGCTGTTGCTTGGTCCAATCCTGGGGGATCTAACCAACAACCAAATAATTAACGATATCTGCAAACCAGAGTGTTCAGATACTCGAGACTATAAGGATAGCCTCATCTGGAAAAGTGTCAGAGATAGGGATATTTAGATGAGGAGAATCAATCAGGATTCTCGAAAGGTGATCCGCCACTACATTTTGTGCCCTAGATTTGCCTTTGATTTCAAGATCAAATTCTTGAAATAAAAAAATCTAGCGAATAAGTCAGGGCTTGGCATCCCTTTTGGTCAAGAGATGTTTCAAGGATGAGTGGTCGATGTAGATCATAACACAAGAACCTAAAAGATAAGACCTAAAGTTTTCCAAAGCAAAAACTACAGCTAGCAACTCCTTTTCAGTAACGGTGTAGTTCCTCTGGGCCTCATCCAGAGTTTTGCTAGTGTAGTAGATAATAGAGGACTTCTTACCTATTTTCTGACCCAAGATAGCCTTGACCGCATAATCAGATGCATCAGCCATAATCTCAAATGGGGCTATCCAAATAGGTGGTTGCAACATTGGGGTGTAGGTGATTGCCATTTTCAATAAATCAAATGCCTTGCAGCACGATTCATCAAACTTGAACAGCGTGTCTTTGGCCAGAAGGTTACTCAAGGGTCGAACAACCTTCGAGAAGTCCTTGATGAATCTTCGATAAAAACCCACATGACCCAGGAATGATCGGATTTGTTTCATAGATGTGGGTGGAGGAAGTTTAGAGATGGCATCCACCTTAGCCTTATCAACCTCAATTCCCTGATTAGAGCCACATGACCCAAGACAATGCCTTCTTGAGTCATAAAGTGGCTCTTTTCCCAGCTAAGGACCAGTTATGTCTTGATGCATCTCTTGAGGATCAATTCCAAGTTAGCTAGGCATGACTCGAAGGAATCTCTGAAAACGGAGAGATCATCCATGAACACCTCAAGACAATCTCCTACCATGTCAAAAAAGATGGCTAGCATGCACCTTTGAAAACTCACGAGTGCATTGCAAGGCCAAAAAGGCATCCTACAGAATGCGAAGGTTCTGTAGGGACATGTGAAAGTTGTCTTTTCCTGATCTTCGAGATGGATAGGGACTTGGTTATATCCTGAATAACTGTCCAGGAAGTAAAAATACTCTTGCCCAGCTAACCTTTCTAGGATTTGATCAATGAATGGCAAAGGGAAATGGTCCTTTTTGGTGGCAGTGTTCAGCTTCCTATAATCAATACAAACTCTCCAAGCAAAAGCTGAACGGGTGGTGAAAGATTCCCCTTTCTCATTAGTCATGACGATTATCCCCGCCTTTTTGGGCACAATCTGAACAGGGCTAATCCACAAGCTATTTGAGATTGGATAAATAATGCCTGCATCGAGCCACTTGATTATTTCCTTCTTGACCACTTCTTGCATATTAGGGTTTACTCTCCTTTGCATCTCGCGAGAAGGGCAGGATCCATCTTCCATGAAAATACGATGATTACAGTACGATGGTTTGATCCCCTTAAGGTCGTGGATGGTCAAACCAATTTCCTCATTATTCTTCTTAAGGACTTCAATCAATCTTAATTCTTGCTCCTTAGTAAAATCAGCACTAATAATCATAGGGAGCGTATTCTTAGGTCCTAAGAACTCGTATTTTAAATTCTGAGGCAATGGTTTCAATTCTAGCTGAGGTGGGTTTAGTATAAAGGGTAAGGAGGATGCTGATGAAGATTCATCAGGACGGTCCAGTGGAAGAGGTTGGCAGTGAACAAAATCAACAACCTCTTCAGGGTGTGGTGAGTCTGCCATGAAGGGTTGTGGGTTAGGTTTGCTAGTGCTGGTCGAGTCCTCGTATACATTGATCGACATACATGTCTCAACATTGCCATCTTGATCCTCGAGCTCCTCAATAAATCCACAATCCTCAAATACTTTTATCGCCTTGAAAATATCAAGTGTCAATTTCTTGTCTCCAAAGGCGATCTCCATACTACCGCTTTCACAATTGATGTTGGCCTTGGCGGAAGGTAGGAATGGGCACCCCAGAATGATGGGCGTGTTCCTCAAATCTTTAGGTACATCCATGTCAAGGACTAGGAAATCTACAGGAAAATAGAAGTCCTTGACCTTGACAAAAACGACCTAAATAGCGCTTTCGGTGTGGTGATCGAACGGTCCGCTAACTGTAGCGTTACTGAGGTTGGCCTAAGTTCACCTAACCCAAACCTTTCATAAATAGAGGTTGGGATTAGGTTGATGGATGCACCTAGATCCAATAGTGCTCTATCAAAAGTGTAATCCCCAATGACACATGAAATCAAGGGGGCACCTAGATCTCTCTTCTTTTGAGGAAGGTGATGCAAGATAACAGAACTCGCCTGCTCAAAGAGAATCACCTTCCTTAGGGTGGATTCTTTTGGCTTACACTTTTGGGTACATAAATCTTTTAGGAATTTAGCGTAGCCAGGATGTGCTTAATAGCATCAATGAGTGGGATATTGATCTCTACACTATTGAATAAATTTCGGAGCTCCTCGTTGCTATCTAGGATTTTCTTCTTCCTAGTTTTCAATAAGGCTTCAGGGAACGGGATGTGGGTGGTGTCCTCAATTTCAGGTCCCTGGGCCTTGTTTTCTTCTTCAACCTCCTCTTTTTCTCCCTTGGGCTCCCCTGGTTTTCGATTGCTAAAAGATAGTTCAGGGTCCTGGGTTTGTTTCCCACTCCTAAAGGTGACAAAATTTACAGACACGTATGGGTTCGGGTCTTGGGGATTGTTAGGAAAGATAGGAGGGGATTGATTAACCAGATAACCAAGGTTAGAAGGACTCTATTCAATACCTGAGCATGTGCATGAGGGTCCCTCTGATTCCCGTACCCTTGGGCTCTATTGCCCTGATTTTGTACATTGTGAGGGTTGGGTACGGGTTGGGATGGTAGAGATCTGGGTTGTCGGGTGTTGGCAATAAGTCTAGATTGCAAGTTGTCTAGTGATGTCTTCATTTGCTGCATAAGCTGGAGCATAGATCCTTGCATTTCTACCATCTGTTGGTTTAAATCATCTTGTCCTGTAGGTTGTTGGGCATTCCAAGATGGTTGAGTGACCGGTCTCGGGGCAACTGGGTGTATACTTGACCTTGACCCATAGGTCTTTGAGGTGCATAGTTTCTAGGTTGTGTTTGGATCTGTTGCCCTTGATTTTTCTAGGAGAAGTTAGGGTGGTTCCTCCTACCCGAGTTATAAGTGTTGGAATACGGGTTGGACCTAACATTCTCTTGTATCACATATGCTTCCTCATAGGTCGAGGATGGAGAGAAGGAAGGATCAGAAAAATTGGGATCAAAGGCCCTACTTTGGAACCCATAAGGTTTCAAGAAATTCTAACTCATAGGTTGAGCCGATTCTAGTTGGTTCACGAACTCCCACCCCGTTGAAGCTTGTGAGGGATGGAAATCCAAATTCTGGGATTGAGTGGGTATAGAAGTGTTTCCTGAGTTTCCAATGATCCACATTGTTGGTGTTAGTGCACCATGATCATTTATTTTGATGAAAAAAAAACACGTGTTCTTTAACATTTGCATCTGAAGTCTTAGATTTTAGGATATTTGCAAATGGTGACATGTTTAGACAAAGTTTGAGCTCGCTTCCATGGCGAATTGGAAGAGCTTGACAGAGGAGAAGGAGCTTTGCGAGGAGAGAAAGCTTAAAGAAGGAAGGAGATGAAGAATAGGTAGATTTCCCTTCTTATTCATTGTAATTTGTACTTTGTTTTTTTATTGCTCTTTATTTTATCTCTCAGTAGCATGTTAAAGAGCCTCAAAGTACCCTCAAAGTTGTCCTAGGAATACCTTCTCAACCTAGGATACTTAGGTTTTCCGTAGAGAACTTAGGAAACCTAAATAGGGTTCTGACAACCTAATCAGACATCTAATTTGGAAATCAGACCTCTGATAGTGACTTTTAAGATGTCTGACTGTTGACTCAGATGTCCAATAACTTACGCTGGACTTCATAGGTTCTATTTAATGAAATCAGATGACCAGACCTTAGTCTAGACGTCTTAGAAGATGTCTGATGGTTGTACCAAACGTCCAATTAGTGGGACGTTGGCTAACAAAGTAATCGTTGAGGAAAATAACCGTTAGGCTTCTATCATATATCTATAGAGGATCCTAGATATTTGATATGTGACTGTTGAGTCTTGTTGTGAGCCAAAATCACCTTTGTCAGATTATCTAGCCGTTTGGACCTTGGGAAATTCATTCTCGTAGTACAATAGGTTTCCAGACGTCCGGACCTAGGCCCAGACGTCCTGTACATCATCTGATGGCCTTACACTAGAACTCTATTTAGGTCTGAACAAATTCAGGAAGGAAACCCACCTAGAATCAGATGTCTGACTTAGTTCCCAAACATCTTAAACTAGTTTTCCAGACATCTGATACCTGGACCAGACATCTGATGACCCTATCAGAATCATAAATGATTCTGATTATGGCCTATTTTCCCTTGGGTTCAACCCCAACGGCTATGGAAGCCTTCTAAGTCATTCCAAAGCCTTCCTTGGCCATCTATAAATAGAGGAGGACCCTGGCCTTGTGAAGACACACCAAGAAACACACTCTTCGCATCCTTTGTATCCAAGAGAAGTAGAAGCTGTAGCTCTCTAAGCATTTGTTCTACATCTAGAGAGCTTCAATCTAGTTGCATACCCGCTCTCCCTCCACGATTACTAGAGCGATGAAGTGCCACCGCGTGCTTCACGAACCAGCGTCGGCATGCCGATGCACTTCCACCAAAAGGAAGTTTCTAAACTCCTATAGTAGCTAGGTTTAAGTTTTGTGGCTCTATAGGACTGCTGTAATTTATTATCTTTGTAAATGTGTTGGATATTCGCTTTGCAAATTCCTGTCTCCTTCATGAGACAAAATCCTCCTTGTAAAGAGGAGGGGTTGAGGAATGCTACCCTCGTACTCGTAGTGTGGTTGTAATTGAGATTGTACTACCCTCATTAAAGTAGTACGTTAGTGAATTTGATTGACTAGGTAGATAGGAAATCCTAATTCGAAAGGATTAGGTGGTGGTTTTTACTCGATTTGGGTTTCCACCTAAAAATCTCTTGTGCCTTTGTGTGATTTCTTATTTTTGTGAGATTATTCATTTTAATTCCGCAATTTCTACGTCATGCATATCTCACCCCCTCCCATAGGGAATTACACACTCTTCCATCCTTTTAGCAACCAGGTTCACCTTATCCAATTTGTTTTAAATCAATTCTATGTCAAATGAATGAGAGTTTTGAATCTCATTAGCATTTAACTTAGGTTGTTGGGACCAGTTGAAAGTATCCATGGAGGCATGATTTATCGAATTCTTGCTCATTTCCTCAAATAGATCATATGCGCTATCTGCATTCCTGTTAAGGAAATTACCTCCACAAGAGCCATCGACATGATTACGGAGTTGTTCAACCAACTCGTGATAAAATATCTGCATGAGTTGACATTTTGGCACCTCATGGTGTGGACACTTCCTTAAAAGATCCTGGAATCGCTCCCAGGCACCATGAAATGGTAATTGCCCGTTATAAAGCATTGGTCCGTCCAATCGGGAAGAATTTCTTCAGGAAAGTTAACTTAAGAGCAGCCCATGTTTCTATTGGTCTTCCAATGGTCTAGTACCAATGTGTGGCCTTATCCCTGAGAAAATAGGGGAAAAGCTTCATGATCATTTGCTCTTCATTCATATTCCTAGCTTTGGTGGTCTGAACCAAACTTGTCAAATCCTCAAAGTGCTGGAATGGGTCCTCCGAGCCAAGCCTATGGAAATGTTTAATCAAACTTAAGACTTGGGGTTTGATTTCTACATCTCCGACAAGAATCATGACGCCAGGATGTTCCCCATAATTTGAAGGATCATAAAAATCCTTTAAGGGCCGAGTGTCCTGACCATTCATTCATTGGAACCATTACTGCATCTACTGCAATTCTTCCAACTGCCTCTGAATCAACTTCTACTGGTTCAGGGGTAGGGGATGTGGTTGTTGATTAACCATGGGATTTTCTTGGCTATAACTCAACCTTCGCCTACAACAAAGGTCTTAAGGTCCTTCCAAGTGAGGGTTCAATGACTTCCTTCTAAGCATGCACTGGAAGGAAGTCGGAAGGACGGGGGAAAAAAAATGGAACCCTACAGCACAAAAAAAGCAAGCATGTCCTTAAATTGGGTAGCCTAAGACCTATGCTTCAGAAATAAACTCCAACCACACCACGAATTTGGTGTTGTCCTTACTCTAGAATATGGTAAAGTTGGCTTGGCGAAGTAAGGGGAGCGTGTCCCAAAAGCCACTAATTATGCCAAACCCCTTCTTACTTAAGTCGTTTGACAATCGGGCCCCCCAACTTAGCACCTTTTGAAGCAAGCAGATGTCATTAATTCGAAGTGCATTCCAGGAGTACCCTGAAATGGACTTCGTGAATCCTAGGGACAATGTCTACTCAATTTTAGTTATGCTTGGGATAGTAGTGCTTTCGGAATGTGATGGGCCCTATTAATGGGTTGTGCCCTTAATAGTTCATTTGAAAATGTGTGAATGTGCACAACCAAGAGTTTTCAAGCAAGATTATTGAGGATGAAGTGAGTTTTAGGATTTGAATCTTGCTTAGTAGCTTTTAGGATTCAAATATTAGGTGTATTCAACCAAGTTTTTGAGAGGCAAACCAAGTTTCAAAGAATGGGTTCAAGTATCTTTATGAATTAAGAAAATATGAAGTGCCTGGCTTGACCTAACTATTTGAATCATATGGGGCAGCTACAAGATGAATCCGTTTTAAATTAGGTGGTGAGGCCCAAACAATTCCACCAATTGGCCCAAATGCATCACCAATTAAGGCACACAAAAAGTGATTAACTTAATCGGATTTCTACTCTTTTATGTGTGTTGATCGTGTACCGGTTCCACAGGTTGGAATCCCAATTGAGTAGATATAATCAAAAGAGGTTACGTGCCTCAAATGTGCATGTGTACAGTATGTATGTTAATTTTGTCCCACAATCAGAAAGTATACACTTTTTTTTTGTGTTTTTTTTATATGGGGTGAGATGAGTGGAGGTGGCAAACAAGGCAAATAATTTCTATCCTAGGGTTTGTGAAAACACCTGAGTAGATTAGGTCTTGATTATTAAGGTGGCGAAGTGATCTAGTGGGTGGGTAAGTTGGGGGAAACTTACAAATATCTCTACCCACACTTTACTCCAATCAACCACCTTCAACTCCTTGATCGGGTTCCTGAAAGATAGTGAATCAAAGAAAAAAGAGTTAGAAAAATATGTAAGTAATACGGAAAAACATGGAATATTGAATCAAAGTCCGTTGCCTCCCTGGCAACGGTGTCAAAATGATGAGTAGGTTTTCGTAAAGAAAAGTTAGGGTTTTGAGAAACCATCATTGTAGTCATAAAACTCACTATCAAATAAAATTTACCGAAACTCAAAAAGGAGTCCCGGGTCGAACACGGGGAGGCGACGTTTGTTTCTTTGAAATCTGCATTTTGCTTTGTTTCTTTTTGGCATTTTTGGGGTTTGTGATTTTTTTGATATTTTCATAGTGAAGAAATAGCCAAGATAATCTTCAGGCAAGGATAAATAAAGAGATAGAGAGTAGAGAAATGAAGCAAATCTGATATATCAAAATGTTATTTATTACACTAATCAGAAATATGCTAAACAAAATAACAAGAGAATGAAGATGAGAAGGAATCTCCTAAAGTGGATGTCTGGTAAGATGACGGCGCTTGGTGGCAGCTTGGATGGAGGAGATAAGATGCTAGATGTTGGGGATGAGGTGTAGGAGGAATCTAGGTAGAGGGCTACTTGACGGAGCTGAGGGAATGGTGATGAGGAGGTGATCGTCTACCTGAAAGGAGGTGAGGGGATGGCTTTGCAGTCTCCTATGAAGGAGGTGAGGGTATGGTTGAATGCTTGGTGGAGTAAGGGAATGCTACACTAATAGGAGGTTGTGGAGCTTGGGAATGAGCTCTTGGGAGCTTGGGAGGCTTCTTGGAGCTCTAGAGTAGGTGAGGAGTGGCTAGGTAGAGATGAGGCTCAGTAGGGAGGTGAAGGGGGTTTAAATAGGTGAAGGGAAGAGGCTTGTCGCGGCCATGCACTTCAATGATGCTCACACGACACACATCGCGCATGCACCGCCCATGCATAGCTGCGCGTAGCGCATTGCGTGCTAGGCGCTGGCACATCTGAGCACCGCAACTGACCAATGCTGGAGCATCTGCAGTTGTTAGATCTTGAGTGGATGGCATGGATCAAGCAGAGGTCACACACGCTTCAATTTGAATTGCACATTCCATGGTGGGGGGAAGAATGTCAACCGTTGGATTCGTGATCATGTTGTTGAGGGTGCACGTCGATCGTGTCATTGCGAAGATCCAACGATGGAAAGCGTGCGCGGTCGTCTTAAATGGGTGCCCTAGATTGTGCGCGTTTGATCTAGTGTGCATCAGTGCGCCGTCGGGAGGGCGTCTAATTGCCCGTGCACGATCTTGACCGATCGATCAAAATTGAGCGGTCCAATTTGGCTGGCGTCAAAGAGGCTGCGGCGGATCAAAGCTTGTACTTGCGCCACTTCCTTAAGGAATGGGTACACTACCAATGGGGCAAAGTGCTGGATGGTCGGGCCGAGGGCCGTTGCTTCCCCGATTCTCTATCGTTGGATGAAGATCCAATGGTCAAGATTTCATCTGACCTTCTTCCTTTGCCGTTGAGTGGCGAGTTGAGCGGTGGATTCTCAAATGTTGGATTGAGATACAACGGCTGGGATCTCCTCTTAAGGTGCTTTGGAGGGGAGCTGGGTGACGTTTGGAGCTCTGGATGGTGCCACATGGCACCATTTAGACCATCCACCTTTCTTTGCTTGCAGAAGATGCTACAATGCTCGGATCGAGATGATTTCTATGTTGCCAGATTGTGATCATCGCTCTGGATTCATCCATGCGATCGTATTTTGCATTTGAAGCTTTGAAATGTCACGCCCTATCTCCTAGCCACAATAATGCAAGAATTATTATACAATTTATACACATTACACTAAATGCAGTATGATGAATGTTATATAGTATTTATACTATGGAATGCAATGCTAGGCTTAGGAACCATCATAAGTAAGCATTTAATCATAAATACATGCATGTTTATCGTACGTCCCGTAGGGGCTAGTAAAGGTGGTCTTTTTCTGATCTTTGGGATGAATTGCCACCTGATTATATCCGGAGGAACATCCAAGAAACAAAAAAATTGATTTCCCACCAGTTTCTCGAGGATCTGATCAATTATTAGGAGCGGGAAATGATCTTTCTTTGTGGAGTCATTCAATTTCTGATAGTCTATGCAGACTCTCCATGAATTCACAATATGAGTCAGGATGGTCTCTCCAGATTTGGTCATAATCACGATGAGCCTTGCCTTCTTAGGCACAACTTGGATGGGGCTCACCCAGTGGCTGTCAGAGATCGGGTAGATGATGCCAGTGTCTAACTACTTGATGATCTCTTTCTCCACGACCTCTTGAAGATTGGATTCAGTCTTCTCTTCATTTCTCGAGATGGTCGTGAGCCCTCTTCGGTGTAGATATGATGTGTGCAATAAAAGGGGCTTATCCCAGTCAGGTCATCTAGAGTCCATTTGATGGCTCTTCGATGCTGCTAGAGGACAGAAATCAGCTTTGTTTCCTGATCAAGTATGAGTCGGGAATTGATGATCACACCAAACGTTTGATTGGAACCCAAGAAGACATATTTCAAATGATCCGAGAGGGGCTTCAAATCTAGTACCGGGTTATCAGCAGCAAATAGGGGTTTAGATGGGCCTCAGAAGATAGGGTGGAAGCTATTGGTAGGTCTGGATCAATTTCGGGCTACTCTATCTATGGGTTCAGATCTTCTTGTGGCTAAGGATTGGGGATAATTTGGTTTTCCTCTGTATTCAGGTCCTCAACTAAAGAACTGATGTTGCATACTTCTTCAATTTCCCCACAGTTTATTCCCTTCTAGGCCTTAAAGATATCAATCTGTAATGTCATATTACTAAATTTTAACCCAATCTAGCCCTCTTCACAATTGATATTTGCCTTAGCTATTGCTAGGAACGGTCTCCCTAAGATGATCGGTGTATCTCTCAGATTTTTAGGAGTATCCATATCTAGTATGATGAAGTCCACCGAGAAGTAGAAATCTTGAATCCTAACTAGAACATCCTCGAGAACCCTCTAGGTGACTTGATTGATCTGTCTGCTAGTTGCAAGGTCACCTTAGTCGGTTTGAGCTCAGTTTTCTCGAAATGATCTAGTAGGGATGTAGGAATCAAGTTTATGGAGGCTCCTAAATCCACTAAAGCTCGATCAAATTCTAGGTCGCCGATCTTATAGGAGATCAAAGGGGTGCTAAGATCTTTCACTTTCTGTGGCAGTTTCTCTTGATGATTAAGCTAGCTTGCTCAGATAATACGCTTTGGTGTACATAAGTATTTCAGATATTGCTCGTAAGCTGGTACGTGGTAGATCACATCCATAAAGGGGTTGTTTTTCTGGACTTGCTTGAAGAGCTTACCCAAGTCTTCCTCAAGTGCCACAGGTTTGGATTGCCTCTTTCCTTTGGTCAAGGCCTTAGGAAATGGAACCTCTGTAGGTTCCTCTGGGATTTGTTCAGGCTCTGGATCTAGGACAGGGGTGTCCTGGATAATCATCCTAGGGTTGGGCTCTGAACTACCAGGTCTTGAGTGGCTAGGATAAGGTGGATTCTGAGTCAATTTGCCACTATGGGTGGTAACTACATTAAGGCCTACCTAGTTATGGTTTAGAGTTGGCAAAAGAGGTGGTTGTTGCTATTATCTTGAATATGATGTCGAAGCCTCCCTCCCATTAGGTGATGAAGCAGAATGGGCCTGATAAACATAGTGAGCTCAGCCCTAATTTAGGTTCATAGAGTGCCTTTGGTTCGGCACGTTATTTGGATTCGGCAGAGGTTGAGATGGGAGTGCACCAGGCTGGCGAGACCTAGCCATTTGTGCGAGCTAATTTTAAACCTCTGTGATCTCTTCTTTGTGCTATTTCTACATAGCCACATTAGTCTTTTGAATGTCAGCCAAGGTTTGTAGAATCAGATTCATTTGATCTTCTCTCGATGGCCCAAATTGGTAATTCTGATTAGGCCTAGGATGAGCAGGCTGATATGGGCACGGAGCATGTGGTTAGGGTTGGAATTGCAATCTTGTGTTTTGATTATTTTCTGACCACATGAAGTTGGGATGATTTCGCCATCCAGGATTATAGGTATTAGAGAAAGGGTCATTCTGGATGGTTTGGAGATCCTCATAGGTCTGACGAACTCTAGAGAAGTCAGAGTTCCCCCAACTAGAGTAGGCAAGTCTAGAGTTTCCTCCAAAATCAAGATCAGATGAGGGTGGCTACGGGTCCATCCCCTAGTAAGAGTGGTGGTGAATGTTATGCACAGCCTCCCTACCTGAGGGTGGTTGTGCATATGTGTTCTGCTGTGCGACAGTGGCTCTTTGTAGATGGCGAGTCAATTCATCCACCTTTTTCTCAATGATAAAGACCTTATCCAAGCAACTAGCCACCAACTCAAGATCGATGGATCTGGATAGGCCTTAAGTCTCATGTGCCCCTCGCATGTTTGTCAATGCGTTGGTGGTCATCTGGTAGAACATACCCATAGATTCATTGTTTATGGAGTTCTTGCACATATTCTTGAGAATCTCCCAAACAGTATCTTCATGTTGACCCATGATGTTTCCACCACAGGTTGCATTGATAAAGAGTTTGATATCCTCAGAGAGCATTTGGTAAAAAGACTGGACTTGTTCCTATTTAGGAATTTCGTGATGGCGGCATTTCTACATGAGATCCAAAAAAGGTCCCATACCTCATGAAGTGGTTCTCCCACATTTTGTGTGAAATGCATGATCTGGTGCCTCAATGAATTCGTGCGACCAACTGGGAATAATTTCTTCAAGAATTCAGATTGGAGTTGCTCCCATGTGTTGATCAAATGGGTTAGAGTTTGATACCAGTGGGCAACCTTATCCATAAGTAAGAAGGAGAACATCTTCATGAGTAGGATGTCCCAATTTTGAATAGGAGGCCCAAAGGTCTAGGCCAGATGTTCCAGTTGCTTGATGTGCTAGAAGGGATCTTCGGAGTTCAAGATGTGGAATTTGGGGATAGCATTAATCAGATTCAGCTTCAGTTCAGTGTCAGGTCCTCCAGTTGGGATTTGTACCTTAGGTTTGATTGCCACCGCAGCAGGATTGTAATGATCTTCCATTTGAGGATGTTGCGGTGGATTCGTAAAAGCTTGGAATAGATTGTTGAGGCACTATAATTGATTCCGAAGATTGGGCTCTTCTTCTTGGTTCTCCATGGATGCAGATGATGGAGATCTGGGCTCGGATATGGAAGAGTCGGAAGAGATATCAATTTGGTCAAGTGGTAGCACAAACAAGTGGGTCGAGGCTTGGCCTCAACAAGAATGAACTGCTAATGGAGGCCTCAAGAGTAGTCTTAAGGGCCTCCTCCCGAACATGCACTAAAGAACCAAATGAGGGACAGAATATGTAATGGACCCAATCGAGGCACCCAAAAAATCTTTGGATGACTAAGGAGGTTCGAGGTGAATGATACCTCTAAATCAGAAACTCACTCACCCAAGAATTACTTGGGCAGCTAAGAAGGGAGAGTCCCACAAAGACCCCTACACGATAGAGCATCCCCACGGGTTACAGAGTTTCCCCTACCCGACCTTTCTTGTCACTGAGAATCCAAGTAGACCAGAATGAGCAAGCTTGACTCCTAAGTCTACCAATTTTAATCTTGAGTATGTGCCTTTAATTTCTCTTGAGCATTAGAGTTGATTTTTGATTTGTGACCTAATTTGGAGGGTGGTTAGCCCACAAAGTAGATCGACTTCACCTAACCTACCCTAAAATTGAGGATGAGTTAGGTAAAGAACCCAAAGTCACCCTGAGTGGTTTACAAACAAGTTATTAGGTCCCAAGTTTTAGTGATTCAAGTGATTGTCAGAGCCTGCTTTTAGGGTTCACTTGATTAGATCAATTCAACCAAGGCTTAGGTAATACACAATGTGGGAAATCTGTTCTCTTTAAATCAGGCAAGTGTGTTTTCCTGAAACCCTAAAATGGAAACCCTAATTTGGTTCTATTTTTCTCAAGTCCATTTCTTTGCAAAGTTGGGACCTAGGGCTCAATCAAGAAGGTGAATAGCCCAAGGCACTTTAAATCCCTAATAGATGCAAGTATCAAGATGGGGATCTCTAAGCAAATCAAATCAAATCAAATTAGGTGACTCAGATGATTGATTATTATGAAATAAAGCGATTTGATCCTAATTGGTTCTTTTTATAATATTTTGAGAGATAAGGGGATTAAGAAGAAGGGAATGAGATTACCTACCGCTGGTATGGTTGTTCATGTGGCCGCTCTTAAGATTCACCTCTCAAACAATCACAACAAATCAGATAAAGCAAGTCGTACCAAATCAGAATTATAATCAGTGAATGAAATGCGCATTGCTCCCTAGCAACGATGCCAAAATGTTGTGTCGCTTTCATCATAGTTTAAGAACTGCGTCGTAATATAGTCAACCAAAGCGATATATCATTTAAATTTGTAATCTCAAAAATAAGAAATAAGTCCAAGGTCATTTGCAGGAAGCAATTATAAGCAAATAAATCACTAATCACAATATTAAGAATAACAATTTGCAAGTGAATCGAATAACCATGAAGATATACAATATATGTCAGAAAATGTATCTCAGAATGTAGGTATCAAAGTGCAAAATGATAGGGTTAAAATGGTGGTTTGAACCACCACTTTAACCTTTTTCTAAGCTCCAATCCAACTCAAATATATGAACAGTAACTGTAATCAACGATCTTAGTAATATCAAAACCAAGCACAGAGCACCTAAGTATCTAATCAGATGACAGTATTAAGGCTCAGACTCCTTATCTCACACCTTAGCAGAAGGCTAAGGCACAACACCGTAGAAGAGAGGAACAAAGACCTCATACGCCACAAAATGGCTAAATCTTGAGCAAGGGGGGAACGAATCCCAAGGCCATAGTGCAAAACCCTCCCTTTCGTCCTCAGATTTCTCTTTCTCAGACCAAGTCAGACTTGGGTCATCGGGAAAACGGATCTGACCCAGACCTGTAGGCATGATCGCGCGCGAGTGATGTCGTATGGCTTATCATAGCTAAAGCAAGAAACTAGGTTAAACACTACTGAATTAACACATGAAATGGGTTAAGTGTGGGAAATAGTGAAAAATACCTAAAACATCAAATTTATGTTAAAAATGTGAAATTAGGTCATTAAATAAAATATTCAATTCATTAATGTAAAAAGATGATCCAATTACAAATTGAACACATAATTGAGTTCAAAACTTCAAATCAAAAGTGAAATTAAATTCTTAAATGTTCAATTAAGCTTCAATAAAAACTTGGTTTCATTTGGACATCATTAAGACTTTGCACTAATAGTTTTTCAGTTAGGTCCTTTGTTCACACACATTTTTTCACATTAAAAACCTTCCAGGGACTTGTTTGAAAGCCTCCAGGGACCTCTTTGCAGATCCTAAGGATGGCTTTGCTATCAGTTCGCACCACTTATGGGCCATTCCACAAATGTTATATCCCTTCACCCATAAAGGCTTTCCTGCAATTCCACCATTAGACTTGCTGCACCGGGTCTACTGTAGTGCACAAAGAACTCACCCAATCGCAACCATTCACCCTTTGATCTCTTGATCTGATGGCCGAAACCAATTCGAACCTTCACGTGCTTCATCACGTGTAGTCACCCTTTGCCCCAGATCTTATCTAATGGCTAACTTTTGGATTGGACTCTCGCGTGCTCTTTCAAGCTCATCCTCACCATTGGTGCCCTAGGTGTATAATCACACCTCTCTGGTGCTCTGATCCAGTGACCCGCTTACTTAAGTAGCTACCCTAAGCACGCGCACGCCCATCGACTCCCTCCTCCATGAGCCAATCCCTTCATCTAGTCTCCAGTTCTCCTTCCTCCTTCATCAGGGCCGCCATTGATAGGGGTGACTCTTCTTCCTCAATTTTGTTGCCACAGCAACCCACTATGGATCCAGGGATCCCATTCCCTCATTGGAGTCCTCCTCATCTCCCTTCGTTGCTGTAGTGACCAGGTGCAGCCTAGGCATCCCATTCCTCCTTTAGATTAGGATTTCTCTGCTTTGTAGAGTAGTTTAGAGTAGTTGTTAGTGTAATTTAGATTCAGTGGAGTACAATTAGTGCATTAGTTTATGGATTTAGTAGTTAGATAGGAGTAGATTAGGGTAATTTTCCCTCACTTCCTCTGATCAACTCAGATCAGATGAGATGAACCCACTGCCATCCACATGTCCATTCTTCTCCCTCTTCACTTCACAGTACACGTTCACTCATTGATGCATTCTTTTCATCAATCCCCTACTCACGAGAGCACTCAACAGATCTGAAGCTCATTAGCTTTCAGATTTGTTGAATCGCTCAAACATCAAATCAAGGGCATTTCATTCAGCCCATATTCCCACTGATGCCCTCCCCCTTATTTGAATCGAGTAGAATTGACTGATTTTATTGAGATGGTGTTTGATAGTTGATTGAATGAGTTTTAAGCTAATTGCAATCTATTTGGATTTAATCGATTAAATTGGCTTTATATGAGTTTGATTTGAAGCATTCAGCTAGTTTAAACTTATTTGATCAAGTTTTCAAAGATCATATTCACTATGCTTTATTCGATGTTAGATTCTTAATTTTTTTGGTGATTGTTAGGTAGTTTGAGTCAATGAGAATCATACGAAGTGATTCAAGGCCTATGCAAGGACCTAATGATCTTTCTAGGATCACTCAAGATCATAAACACAGATTTATAGTGTTTAGGAGCTCAAAGTGATCCATTCACAATGACATTCTTATATTAAGCAGCCCAATCTGGGCAACATTGGTTTTTCCACTACAGATTGTCCTTAATCAATGCTTTGATGGTTGAATGAGTTATTTCAGACCTCTGATTTGGTTTTAAGTAAATTTTCGAGCTGGTAAAGAGGTATTTGAGACAAAAGGGAATTGGATTTCAAGGTCGTAAAGCAGATCTAAGAGCGGTGTGAAAGTAGCAGTTGCTGTTCTGATACTCGAATTCCCCCTGATTTTGATATTGGTTCTGAATAAATTTTTCTCAGCCAAGACCTATTAGGTCTGATATTCATTTAGATACAGCAGCAGCTGCAACTGCTAAAATTCTAAGTTGTACAACAGCTGCAGTAGCCACTGTTTTGGCTGGAAAAGTTGGCTGAATTTGGGATTTTGGCTAGGAATTTGGGAATTCAAGTGAGATGACCTATTATGTAGTGTTATGCATATTTTTTATAAGCATTCATGTACTGATATAACTTATAAATTTGATTTAGATGCTTTAATTTCAAGTTTTCAATTCTTTTATCAGCTTTTTCATTTGTACAATCTGTCCAAACTTGATATTAATGAAATTCAAAGTGGAAATCATGCTTAATTGCCCATACATGTCTCATATGGTGTGTTGGATGTTTTGAGATGTCTATACAATTTTTCCAGCCATTAGAACTCATCTTTAGGCATTAGGTTCCACTTTGAAAGCCCTTATAAGGCCTTACATGTGTCAACTTTATACATAAATAAAAAATTTATAATAATTCCAAAAAAATAAAATAAATGTGTCTTGGTTAATATTAGGTATATTTTTAGGTGTGTACCAAATTTCAAGGAATTCTGAACCCTCAGCTTGGTAAAACATACTAGCCGACGGTTTAGTATACCTTGGAACTTAATAAAAGAACTTAACTTCAAAAACAACAAAAACAACCCTTCACTCTCATCTCACTCTTTCTCTCTCATCCCCTATCTCTACTATATATATAAAACCTATAAAAATCAGGAAATACCTAAAAACTTCCAAAAATACCATGTATATTATGTATATTCTTGTATATATTAATTAAACCTAAGTTATATGTAATATTGTATAATATGTATATAAATAACTTGTATATATATTATATTGATTAAATTAAGTATTTAGAGTAATCTAATGTTTATATAATCTTATTGTATTATTCTATATTAATTTATATAACTTAAATGTATAATAACAAAGTAATTATGCAAATCTATTTAAATGTACATATATGTACCTCATACTGTACATATATATTTATATATGTATTATGAATACTATAATACATGTAATTGAATTTAATTATTTGTTTACAGTAAATAATTAAGTTATTAAGTTAACTAGGCAATTTATTAAGTTAAAATAAAATAAATTAGTACTTTATGTTAATACTGAGATAATTTATATTGTATACTTGTAATATATTATATTAAGAATTTTCAACTAATTTATACTGTATTTATACTATATTATAGTATTTATAGTTTATTTATATGTAAAATCATCTAAAACATGTATTTAATTGTAAATAAATTAAAATAAAGCTTATAAAATATAATAAAAATCTGTAATAAATATTTATTATGTATCTTAATATTGTATTAAGTCAATTGTATTATTAATTAACTAATTTATACTTTAATTAGCAAATTAAACTCTAATTTAATGTGTATAAACTGTAGACTTTAGTTAATTTAATTATATAATAAATTAACTTATTCTTTTAAAGTAATTACATAATTATTAGCCCTATGTAAGGACTTTATAACCCTATAATTTAATTTAAATTTATATTAAATTATGGCCCTCAAATAGAGGGCCAAAGTTGCTAATTCAAACACGGAAGCGCATAGCTGCAGCGCTTAATTGAGCATGAGGTTACTGCCACATTGTGGCTTTAGGAGCGGCCGCAGCGCCTTAAAGGGAATTTGTGTTTCTCCCCTTCAGTCGTCAGGATGCCGGGTGCCCTCTCAAACACATTCCTCTCTTCTCAATACCTTGAGCATATGTGATATGGCATATGAGTATGTGTGCGGTGAATGGGCCTTGTTGGGTCCATTAATGAGCATTGAACCAAAATTGATACACCTAATAACTAAACTACGGTGGCCCTAGTAGAGGTCTGGTCTCACCCAGTAATGGGTGCTGCGTATCCCTTTGAAAAAGTCGCCTGCCCATTAAACCTAATTTTTGGGTTGAGTTGAACCAAATCGGTCTGAGCTAAGTGTTAAGAAAAAAAAATAGAGAAGAGGAAGAAGAAAATTTTGCTAAGTGTTGAAGAACCCCCCCTGCGTGTATAGTGTGCATATGTGTGTGTTGTGTGCGTATGAGTATGTGTGTATGTATATATATATATATTATATAAAGTATATGTATATAAATAATATAATATAATGTAGATAAATAATGTATACTATAAATAATATAGTATAGTATATGTAAGCATGTATAGAGTAGAATGTTTGAGCTCTTATGTATATATAACACTTAGAGCTTTAGTGACAAATTCATCCATCACTGTATATATATGTATGTTAGAATAATTAGTTTTTGCCTTAAGTAGTGTAAATATGTTACTAAGGCTACACTAACGTATATGTATGTCACTGCACATAGGATTATATGTTAGTATGGATAGTATTTCACCATATGTTATGTATATAATTTTACTTAGGTTTTAACGACACTTATACATGCTACTATATATATAATATATGTTACTATAGGTATTAGTATGTTATAATAACTTAGTATAGTAAGTATTATTAACTATTTTTGTACCTATACTTAGGTATTAACTATATTTGTTGTAAATAATTAACATAGAGTAGTTATACATAATTTTTTATGCTTATTTGTGTATATTTGTTTTCAAGCATTGTAATGTGTTTTAAATCATTCTTTTGTACACAATTAACCAATTCATGTAATTATTTGATTCTTTCATTCATTTTTGTAAATAAAATCAACATTTTTAGGATAAAAGAATGTTTTTGGACTTAGAGAGTGATTTATATCAATAACTGTCTCCCAGTGACAACTTAGAATAAACTAGTAAAAATTAAGTATATAAATAAAATTGATGCGACATCGGTTTGTATTTGTGACATATTCTACAACAACAACAATTTAAAACCTCTTTTAGTACGA
The DNA here is from genome assembly GCA_037157565.1 of Thalassia testudinum. Classification (NCBI taxonomy): domain Eukaryota; kingdom Viridiplantae; phylum Streptophyta; class Magnoliopsida; order Alismatales; family Hydrocharitaceae; genus Thalassia; species Thalassia testudinum. The sequence goes on along the minus strand of JAZHRO010000065.1, from coordinate 19,181,347 downwards.
ATCGGTCGTCGACGAACATATTTTTTAGCGCCATTGCCGAGGACAAAAACCCATCAATAGCACTTTATTGTGATTGTTTGATGAATGTCGCAGAAAGTCGATTAGAAAGGGTGGGTGTAGTGGTGCGTGTGGGATGAGGACCTCACCCTCATGCACTTGGAGGTAGACAACTGTTGGCAAGATTTTAATTTATGTGTCTTTACGTGTTGCTGAGTCAATGATGTGGGACTAATCCCACGTCCTTCCTTCATGCAAAGCATCACGTGAGCTGCTTCAGCTGACACTGAGAATTGAGTACCCTGTAGCTGCATCTTCGTTTGATTGAATGCCTGGGGAGTTGCATGAGTTAGGGCCTCTTCGATTGAGGGCAGCAGGTCAGGAGTTGGTCGGAGACGAGTGAACGTAGTCAAAGAAGATGGTGGCGACGATGGCAATCTGGTGAAGCTCTAAAGAATAGAATACAGCCTTGCAGCCACATCAAAAAAGCTTCGTCGTTGTCTGGCGAAGGTGCCGGTGGTGGAAATTGGGAGTGGTTGTGTGTGAGGAGGTGCGGTGACGTCGAGAAGGTGTGCATGGGTCGAGGTTTCCGATGGGGAAAAGAAGAGTCAAAGCCCAAAATTTCTTGATGGCTTTCACTTAGTGTGACACATCGAAGATTTTGGAGGTGATGGCATTGTGTTTGGTGGTTGTGGCTGCCATGCGAGCTCGTCGGAGCTTCATCGGTCGTGGGGAATATTATGGGTGTGAGTGTTGTACGGTGGTCGTTCTTAAGTTCTAAGGGGGTAGAAATGAACTATAGAGGGAGAGGAAGGTAAGGAGGTACTTAGCTGGGCAAAAGAGCGAGACAGTCAGTCCGGCGTTAATTGGTTGACATTGACGAAGATGAGATTGATGACGAGGGAGCGACGAGGAAGAAGATGTCAGAGGCGGCTGATCTTTGGTTAGATGTGGTTGCAAAGAAGGGCAAGGTAGATGAGCCGGTCAATGCGGTCGTTGGCTGGCTTGATGAAGGGGTTGGAGAAGACTCATCAAAGCCGAAGTCATGACGGCCAGAGAAGGAGAAAATGGGTGATTTCTGACTCTAACTTGGCTGAGGAGAATACCTAGGACAAGAGGGCTTTTTATAGAGCTCCAAATCGAATGTAAAGTCATGGAAAGAGGCATTAATTGCTTGAGATTTCAGGGAAAAGATCCCCTGAAATCTCGAGCTCACCTGAGCTCTAGAGATCTCCTTGGGATCTTTGAGTTGGCTCGAATGATTGGGAATTGTCTTGCGGTCAATCACTCCAATTTTGGAAAGATTTAGCTTTGATTTGAGGGAGGAATCCTCCCTGGAATCTCGGCTGCAAATCTCAATTCACACTAATGGCGGTAGGGACTTAAATGATTAAAATGATGAGAAGTTAGGGGCCCACATGCAATAAACTTGAAACCTGAGGGGCTAAATGTAAGAAATGGAATTTTAAAGGTCTAAGATGAAAACTAGGTCAAGTGATTGAGCTTAAATTTTGGTGCTAACCTAATTTGGGCCCAAGAAATATAATGGTGAACTTAGATTTGAGTTTTTACCATGTTTGATTGGGCAATTTGCATAGAAGCCCAAATCAGGGTAAAATTTCATTTGAAACTCTATTATAGGTCAAAATAGGTTCACATTGTCAAACCAAGGGTACCAAACCTCTTAGAATATTTTCTATGAATTTTGTGAGGTTTAGATTACTTTTATCCTGACTAGAACCTCTTTAATTTAAGTGGGTTGATAATTAAGGTTTTGGTGCTGTTTTTGCCCTTGAAATGCGTGAAACCCTGTCTTTGTTAGTGTTGACCCACTTTTTAGACCTTTTATGCTTATTTGACCTTCAATTAACCCATAAGTGACCCAATGGTTAATCTGTGTTTGTGATGAGCTGTTAAAATTACAGAATTAACCTTGATTCCTTGTATTCTCAAATCAGAATGATGTGGGGTTGTGGTCCTCGAATGATTAGGTAGGAGCTTTTATCAATCAAACCTAACTAAATGTGACTAATTAGGGCCCATGATGGTGTTCTCATCACATATGATAAGGCAATGGATGATCATGATGTGGATAGGTGGAGGATAGCAATGTAGTTTGAAATAGACTCCATGCATAAGAATGATGTATGGACCCTCGTAGATCCTCCTAGTCAGCTAAAACCCATTGGGAGAAAATGGATCTACAAGATAAAGTGGGGCCTGAATGGGAAAGTAGAGACCTTCAAAGAATAGCTTATGGCCGAAAGCTATACCAAAGGAAAGGATTGACTATGTGGAAACCTTCTCTCATGTTGCCATGCCTAAATTCATTTGGATATTACTAACCATAGTTGCATATCAAGACTATGACATCTAGCAAAGGGATGCCAAGACAGCTTTTCCCAACAGTTTCCTCAACGACATCTAAATGGAGCAACCTAAGGGTTTTCGAGTAGATGGTGGGGAAAGAAAGGTATGCAAGCTAAAGAAGTTCATTTATGCACTTAAGCAAGCTTCTCATAGCTGGAACATCTGATTTGACAAACAAATAAAGGGTTAGGGATTCCATTAAAACCCAGATGAACCTTGTGTTTATAAGAAGGTCAGCAAGACTATTATCATACATGGATGACATCCTACTCATTGGGAATGATGTAGGAATGTTATCTATTATTAAGCTCTGATTATAGCATAACATTGAGATAAAAGATCTTGGGAGTGGCTCTTATATCTTGGGTTTGAAAATGTTTTAAAATAGAGAGAAGAGAATCTTGGGGTTATCATAGTAATAAGGATACATAACCGAGGTCTTGGAAAGATTCCACATGGATAACTCCAAGAAGGGCTTGCTCCCTATTAGACATGGAGTTCACCTGTCAAAAAGCATGTCTCCCCAAAAAGTTAAGGAGAAGAAAGTCATGGGTAGATGTTGTTGAGGGACTCATCATGGCTCCTAATTCACCAAAATAAGCTAGATTATCTAGTTAATTAATTAGTAATATCACTGAAATAGGGTTAATTTATAAATAAGCCAATAAAACATAAGATCTTTAATTACATGATAAAATATCTTAATTAATGTATAATAAGCATTCCTTTATATTTATATGACTTAAACATAAGCATTTGGCAACTTATAATTAATTTAATTAAGCTTATATGTATTACACAACTTAAGTTAATATTATTAGCATTAATGTTAACCATTAAATTAAATAATGCACAAGGGGTAAAATGTAATTTCAAGCCATAAATATATTAGTTAACATATTTATAATATATATAAAATGTTGAAAAAGAAATAAATTAATTTACATATTTAAATTGATAGTTTACATTTTAATCCCTAAGATTCATTTCAAAAAAGTCCTTTCATTAAATAGAGGTCCTTCATAATTTGCATCTAGGTCCACCATTCACCTTCTTCCTCTTTACTTCTTCAATGGTTGGTGATGGCCAATCAACTTTAGTTCCAATGTGCATCCATCCAACGTTGAAGCTACTTTTCATTGGTTGCGAAGGAATCTTTCAACAAACATTCTTCATCCAACAGTTTAGATCCATCATTAACGACCATTCACGATGTGGATGACGATTGGCATTGCGATGAACTTAGATGCTCTTCCAGCTAGATACATCCCCCCTAACCCTTGTCGCACCCTATAAATAGTCGTCCACCCCTCCGATACCAAGGGTCAACTGCTTAACCTACTTCCCTCAACTGTAGTCGACAATAGGTATTCGTCACTCTTGTGGCGATTTCTTCCTTTTTCTTCGGATCAGCTCTAGTGGAGCTGGTCACCTCTCTCAACTCAACATCCAAAGCTCTTCCATGATGGCGGAGCTCCGATTCCAACTTCTCCTCAATCTCTCGCCAAAGATTCTTCTCAGCATCCTCTGATTTCTTCCAATCCAACAAAGCATCGCTGGTATCTTCCTCCTCCATTCATGCAAGTAACAAGTAGGTTAGCTTAGTTCAAGTTCTTAGATTAGTTTAGAGTAGTTAAATAGTTAGATTAGCATAGATTACTTCCCTAATTCTCCTTCTTCTTTGACTCCAGCAAGGCCAAATTTGACCTTGCCGACCTTCTGTTTGGTCACTAAATCAGTGTTTTAAAATTGTCACGTTGCAGTATAGCCAAAATAGCGCTCAAACAAACAAATTTATTACTCGAAAAAGTTTCGAGGTTGAACACATGGAGCAATATGGAATTCAGTTCTCAAAAATTGCAATTTAAGACAAGAAAGCTATGAAATTGTAAACAAATACTGTTTCAGAATAAAGTAGCACTAGGATCAAGTGTCAAACTACAAAAATAATGGAGAAAAGTGGTGATTTAGATCACCAAATACTCCTTACGATGATAGCTAATGAGCTCAATGTATATATGTATGACATGCAATCAAACCAATCGTTTGATTTACTAATCAGACGGCTTAAACTACTCAAGCCTTTCTCTGTTCTTCTTCTTCTTTTCTTTTCTCTTCTTTCAGTTACAACCCCTCCTCTTCTTTGTGTTCTTCTCTTACTTTCCTTCTTTGTCTCTGCAACTCTTCTTCTTCCTTCAGCCCTTCTTCTTTCTCTGGCTTTCTTCACACAGCAAGGGAAAAGCTTCTGAATTCGGCTAAGTGTTAGCCGATTCTCACCAAGAGAAAAACCCTCCTGCTAGTCGCGTAGGCTCTCCTCTCTTTCTCTCTTTAGGATTTGCTTTCCCAAAGCCACAGGGGTAATCGAGTTGTCGGACCTAGCGTACCTGGGTCTAGGCTCACCGGTAGTGGGTGGTGAGCGAGAAGTGAGCTTAGGCAGGTTAACAAGTCAGGCCAGGTCTGCGGGCAGAGGTCACAGACGAGGCACAGGTGTGCGGGTGAGAGGGACCTCACCTCATGTTTTGAGGTGGAAAGCCTGTATGACTTTTTCAATTTATGCGGTGCCACCTCATCCCTCATTTTCGATGTGGGACTAAATTCCCACCCTCCTCACGCACACGGCTGTAGCTGGATTACACGCTCAATCGGGGCAACTGTTGAGGATGTAGCGTCTAATCGAGGCCTTGGAATGAGACCTAGAGCGTAGCCACGTCTCCTGAAGGTGTTGCCTGGACCATGCGCGGATAGAACATGCTCAAGCTTCCTTTGAAGCTTTGCGTTAATGGCGTGGGAGCTTGACACCTGAAAACATCAACATGGCCTTCGGCTGCATCAAAAGGTTCAGAGAGTATCGCCATAGCACGGTGAGTTCATAGGGGAGGCCGGTGTGGCGGATGGGTGTGGATGGTGGTCGGACGATCATGGGTTAGGTCAGAGATGATGGGTCTGTTCAGGGCGGTGTTCGGGTGGATGATCAATCGAAATGAGAGAGGGGAAATGAGCGGAGAGGTGTGACGGAGGTTTTAAGGTAGTTGGCGAGGGGTTTGGTGGTGTGTGGAGCGAGATGTACCTCGTCGGAGGTGTGGCCGGAGTGATAGACGATGGAGTCGCGAAGGCGTGGTCGAGGTCGAAACGACATGTCAAAAGTGTTGGTGTGATGAGGAAGGGTTTAGGGAGCAGTTGAATGTAGTAATGGACGAAGTAGGAAGAAGAAGGCGTCGGTTGTGGTGTTGCCAACGTCGGAGAGGAGAATAGCTTTGGAGAGAGGGAAACGGCGAGGAAGGAGATTAGGACGTCGGCTGGTACGGTTCGACGTGGGAAGAAATGAGGAAGATAACTCCACTACTGGTTTTGCGAATGGAGGATGAAGAAGGATGGAGGAGTTCGTCGGACGTCGAGGAGCTTTCGACCGAAAGAGAGAGAGAGAGAGGAATTAGGGGGGATCTTGGCCGATTTCGAGCGTAGGGAGAACGGTCTGATCAAGTGGTTCTTTTATAGACCTCCGAAAGAAGTTTTGAGCTTGGGAAGCTTGGAAAGCTTGCCGGAGTTGGGAAATTCCTTGATACCCAAATCTCATGCATTCGCATGAGAGATTGGGAAGGTTTTGGGGTGTGGGATTTGGCTTAATGGGAAGGGAATTTCTTGACGAACTTCCCTTTCAAATTTGAAAGGGATTCGTCAAGAAATCAAGGGGTTCTTTCTAAATCAAGGTCGTCGGAGCAAGTAGGAATAGGTTTAATGGCAGCAGGGACCTTTTTGTGAGAGCAGCGACAAAGTTAGGGGTCTATTTGAAAATATTTTGAAAGTTAAGGGCATAAATGTAATCAGACAAGACCAAGTTGCAAACTAGGTCAAGATAAACTCATCTTGGGTCCAAATTCTGGTTAAAACCTAATTTGGACCTAGGGAATCTAATGGTGAAGTTGGATTTTGGTTTTGACCACTTTTGACTAGGTAATTTATGCAAAAATCCAAATTAGGGCAAATATCTGTCTAAGACTCTATTCTGGGTCAAAACGGGTTCTGATAGTCAAACTGAAGGTTCCAAACCCTAGAGAATATTTTTATATGAATTTTATAAGATTTAGGTGAATTTTATCTTGACCAGAACCTCAGTTAATTTAGTGGGTCTGCTTTTAGGGTTTCAAAAGTCATTTAATTCTCAGAACAAGTGCAAATCCTTTTCTGATTGTTCTAACACACTTGTTAGCCTTTTAGGACCATTTGACTCTTAATTATCCCCTAGGAAAACCCGTAGCTGTACTGCATTCATGATATGATGGTAAAATTGGAGTTTTAACCCTAGTTTCTTATTTTTCCCTCAGAATGATTATACAGTGACTTATGGCTCTCTAGCAGTTATGTAGGAGCATTTACTGACTTAATTGGATCAAAATGAGCTAATTATGGTTCGTGATGGTGTTCCCATCATACCCCCATGCCTAGCTTTTGCTAGTCCCTTAGCAAAATTTCAATGTATCAACTTTGATTCCAGACCATATGCCTTTTGATGCTTAAAACTCTGATGTGTGTTTTTTTGTAGATTAGGTTAGAATGCCAATAGTAGGCTTAGAGGTACTCAAGTATCAACCAAGATCTGGACCTAACCAGCTCTAGCCTCAGTCTGCTGCGAAGGTTTCTAAGGCCCACAGGAACTAACTTAAGGTTTGTTGAACTCCGCAGTAAAAGGACCCGTGCTTGTAACAAGATTTAGCCCAGGTTTAGTTTGCAGTACGTTTTTGTAAGAGAGAGAGAGAAGAACTTTTCTTTGTTTTTGGAGAGTTTTCTCTCTCTTTTATTTTTATTTCTAGCTTCAGATTAGCCTTACAACATGGTCTGTATCGGATTCCTAGTTCCCACCATCAATCCTCGCAGGATCTCTGGCAATCGATGCTTCGCGATAACACCGCCCATGGTAACCCCCAGAATCCTGACTTTCGAGATTTCGAGATAATCTCGCCCATGGCATTCTGTAGCTAAATCCAGACCCTAGCAGTCGACATTTCGTGATAATGTCGCCCATGGCATCTGAACCAGCACAAGGTGCCCACATGCCCCCGGTAGAATATTTAGATATCCTAGGAGACAAGCATCGAGGAGATGATATGTTATTACGCATCTTCAAGATGAGTTTCCAGCCTCTGCTTGTCGAGAACTCATCCAAATCAACCTGTGTTGATCAGCTGCTCCTAATCTAGGTAACTTTTTCAGATAGATTTAAGGCATTTGCGTGATTTTGATACTTAGGCATGCTGAACCAGACTGTGTGTGGATTGGGGTGCTTAGGTTACCGAGTCCTGCAAACCAGAGGTCTATTAACGAGGGTGAATAATCCCTAAGACTTAGGCCTAATACTTAAGCTTCGCATTTTCCCCAACCTCTTGAGGATTATCTAGACCTTGGCGGATACTTGACTTTTTAAGCCTAGGATTGCAGCCCAAGGACCTAAGATCAGCATTCTTACTAATCTCTTTTTATTTCTTTAGCACTTTTTATCTTTCATTTTTTATTTTGATTTGGTCTAGAGCTAAGTCAATTCCTTAATCTTTTACTAATAACTATCTCTTTTTCTTTTCTTTTCAAATTGTGCTCCTTTTTGACATTTTTATCTTCTCCCCTTTTATTCCTCAAAAATGATATGCCATCAATTCAAAATTTCCTCCCTTCTCCTATTTTTGTTATTTTTCAAAAATTATTATTATTATTATTTTTGATGAAATCCTTTCTGTTAAAGTGATTTTCATATTATTTTACACTTTAATACCCCTCCATGCCTACGATTTGCAATGTCCTCATTGTAAATTAGGTGGGTTCGAGTGTTGTTTTGCCAGTGCAGGTAGTAACAGAATTCAATCCTGCCTGGTTCTGGTTTGGTGTGGGTAAATGAGGTGCTTATTGCTGGTAACCAGTATATGATGTGAAGCCTCCATCCCGTCGGGTGATGGAGTAGAAGGGGCCTGATAAACAAAGTGAGCTTGTCCCAGATTTGGGTTCATAACGTGCCTCTGGTTTGGCACGTTATTCGGATTAGGCAGAGGTTGTGAAAGAAGTGCACTAGGTTGGCGAGGATTTGCCATTTGGGTAAGTTGATTGTGAACCTCTGTGATCTTGTCTCTGTGCTATTTTTGTATAGTCGCATTCATCTTCTGAATGTCAGCTACTGTCTGAAGGATAAGAGTCATTTGATTTGTATGAGTCGGCCAAGATTGATAAGTTGGGTTAGGCCGAGGCTTTGGCAGCTGATATGGATGAGGAGCTCGTGGTCAGGGCTGATATTAAGGTCTCTGATTTTGATTATTGCCTGACCATGTGAAATTGGAATGATTACGCCATCTAGGGTTGTAAGTGTTTGAGAATGAATCATTCTGAATGGCGTTGAGGTCCTCGTTGGTCTGAGGAACCTCAGGAAAATCAGAATACAAGGGTTCAAAGTTCCCCTAACTAGAGTAGGTGGACCCAGAGTTTCCTCCAAATCCAGAATCAGAAAGAGTGGATATGAGTCCATTCCCTGAGAAGAACGATGATAGATGTTTTACACAGCCTCCCTGTTAGAGGGTGGTTGCGAGAACGGGTTTTGTGCAGAGGTGACTCGCTGCAAATGTTGAGTTAGCTCATCCACCTTCTTCTCAATAATAGAGACCTTGTCCAGATGACTGGCCATCAGTTCCAAGTCGACGGAAAAGGACAGGCCCTGCGTCTCATGTGCTCCCTTTGGATTTGTCAATGCACGGGCATTCGTTCGATCGAACATGCCGATGGATTTATTATTGATGGAGTTCTTGCACATATTCTCGAGAATCTCCCACACGATATCTTGGTGTTGACCCATGATGTTTCCTCCACGGGTCCCATTGACGAATAATCGAATATCCTCATGGAGTCCCTGGTAAAAAGACTGGACTTGTTCTTATTTAGGAACTCCGTCGTGGGGCCACTTTCACATGAGATCCAAAAAATGATCCCATGCTTCATGAAGTGGTTCTCCTGTTTGTTGTGTAAAATGTGTGATCTGGTGTCGTAAAGCATTTGTCCGACCAACAGGGAAGAACTTTCTCAAAAACTCATATTGAAGTTCCACCCAGGTGTTGATTGGTCGCATTTGGGTTTCGTACCAGTGAGCAGCTTTATCCATGAGAGAGGACAACATTTTTATGAGTAGGATATCCCGATTTTGAGCTTCTGACCTAATTTGAAGCATCTAGCTGCAAATTAGGGTGCTTAAGATTTCACTTGAACTTTTAAGATGTGTTGACTGTAAAAGTGACCTAATTTAAAGATTGGCTGACCCAACAAGGTGGGTCAACTTCACCTGTTTGTCCTTTTAGGGTTTTGCTTGAATAAATCATTTCAATCGAGGTCTAGGCACACATTATTTTGGAGATAATTTCTTTGTAAGCAAATGTGTCTCTAAAACCCTAGACTGGAATCCTTAATTAGCTCTGCTTGGTCCAATTTAGTTTGTCAAAAATGTGATACCTAAGGCTCAAATAATAATGTGATAGCCCTAGATACCTTAAGCTTCAAGTGGGTGCACAGATCAGGATTTGTTGTTTAAATAGAATGTATCAAATCAGGCAACTTGCTGAATTATCTAAGGATAAAATACAAGTAGCCCTAATTGATTTTTTTTCTTTTAACCTTTTCAAAATCAGGGGCTTAAGAGAGAGAGTAGTTAGAACTTACCTACCTTTGGCATGTTTAATGTGCGGCTGATCTTCCCGAAATGTATACCCCCTGAAACAAACCATAGAAAAAGAGATATAACAAGTTAGAATCCAAATCAGGAATTGCAATCAAGAGTTCTAAATTGCTTGTTGCTCCCCGTCAGTGGTGCCAAAATGTTTGGCCACTAAATCGATGTTTTAAAATTGTCGCGTTACAGTCTAGCCAAAATAGTGCTCAAACAAATAAATTTATTACTTGAAAAAGTTTCGAGGTCGAACACAAGGAGCAATATGGAATTCAGTTCTCAAAAATTGTAATTTAAGACAAGAAAGCTATGAAATTGTAAACAAAAACTATTTTAGAATAAAGTAGCACTAGGATCAAGTGTCAGACTACAAAAATAATGGAGTAAAATGGTGATTTAGATCACCAAATACTCCTTACAATCATAGCTAATGAACACAATGTATATATGTATGAAATGCAATCAAACCAATTGTCTGATTTACTAATCAGATGACTTAAACTGCTCAAGCCTTGCTCTGTTCTTCTTCTTTTCTCTTTCTCTTCTTTCAGCTACAGCCGTTCCTCTTCATTCTGTTCTTCTCTTACTTTCCTTCTCTGTCTCTGCAACTCTTATTCCTTCAGCCCTTCTTTCTCTGGCTTTCTTCACATAGCAAAGGAAAAGCTTCTGAATTCGGCTAAGTGTTAGTCGGTTCTCACCAAGAGCAAAACCCTCCCCCTACCCACGTAGGCCCTCCTTCTCTCTTTCTCTCTTTAGGATTCGCTCTCCCAGAGCCACAGGGGTAATCCGGTTTTCAAACCTAGCGTACCCAGATCCAGGCTCACCAGCAATGGGTGGTGAGCGAGGAGTAAGGCTTAGGCGGGTTAATAGGTCAGGCTAGGTTCGCGGGCAGAGGTCATGGACGAGGCACAGGTGTGCAAGTGAGAGGGACCTCACCCTGTGTTTTGAGGTAGAAAGCCTGTATGACTTTTTCAATTTATGCTGTGCTACCTCATCACTCATTTCTAAGGTGGGACTAAATGTCCCACCCTCCTCGTGCACATGGCTGTAGCTGGATTGCACTCTCAATTGGGGCAACTATTGAGGATGTAGCATCTAATCGAGGCCTTAGAACAAGACCTACAGCGTAGCCGCATCTCCTGAAGGTGTCTCCTGGAGCATGCACGGATAGAATGGGCTCAAGCTTCCTTTGAAGCTTTGCGTTAATGGCATGGGAGCTTGACACCTGAAAACATCAACAAGGCCTTTCGGCTGCGTCAAAAGGTTCAAAGAGTATCACTGTAGCACAACGAGTTCGTAGAGGAGGTCAACGTGGCGGATGGGTGTGGATGGTGTCCGGACGGTCACGGGTTAGGTCAGAGATGATGGGTCTATTCAGGGTGGTGTTTGGGTGGATGATGGATCGAAATGAGAGAGGGGAAATGAGCAGGTAGCCATGGCAAAGGTTTTAAGGTAGTCGGCGAGGGGTTTGGTGGTGTGTGGAGTGAGATGTACCTCACCAGAGGTGTGGCCAGAGCGGTAGACGATGGAGTCACGGAGGTGTGGTTGAGGTCGAAACGGTGTGTTGAAAGTGTTGGTGTGATGAGGAAGAGTTTAGGGAGCAGTTGAATGTAGTAATGGATGAAGTGGAAAGGAGAAGGCACTGGTTGTGGTGTTGCTAGCGTCAAAGTTGAGAACAGCTCCAGAGAGAGGGAAATGGCGAGGAAGGAGATTAGGGTGCCAACTGGTATGGCTTGACGTGGGAAGAAATGAGGAAGATAACTCTGCTGCTGGTATTGCGAACGGAGGACGAAGAAGGATGAAGGAGCTTGTCGGACATCGAGGAGCTTTCAACTGAGAGAGAGAGAGAGAGAGGAATTCAGGGGGATCTTGGTTGATTTCGAGCTTAGGGAGAATGATATGATCAAGAGGTTCTTTTATAGAGTCAGAAAAAAATTTCGAGCTTGGGAAGCAAGCTTCCCAAGATTGGAAAGCTTTCCGAAGTTGGGAAATTCCTTGATACCCAAATCTCTCATGCATTTGCATGAGCGATTGGGAAGGTTTTGGGGCATGGGATTTGGCTTAAAAGGAAGGGAATTTCTTGACGAACTTCCCTTTCAAATTTGAAAGGGATTCATCAAGAAATCAAGGGGTTCTTTCCAAATCAAGGTCGTTAGAGCAAGTAGGAATAGGTTTAATGGTGGTAGGGACCTTTTTGTGAGAACGACGACATATTTAGGGGTCTATTTTAAAAGATTTTGAAAGTTAAGGGCATAAATGTAATCAGACAGAACCAAGTTGCAAACTAGGTCAAGAGAAAGTCATCATGGGTCTAAGTTTTGGTACAAACCTAATTTTGACCTAAGGAATCCAATGGTGAAGTTGGATTTTGGTTTTGACCACATTTGACTCGGTAATTTATGCAAAAACTCAAATTATGGCAAATGTCTGTCTGAGACTCTGTTCTGGGTCAAAATGGGTTCTGATGGTTAAATTTAAGGTTCCAAACCCAAGAGAATATTTTTCTATGAATTTTATAAGGTCTAGGTGAATTTTATCTTGACCAAAACCTTAGTTAATTAAGCGGGTCTATTTTTAGGGTTTCAAAAGTTATTTAATTCTTAGAACATGTGCAAACCCTTTTCTAATTGTTCTAACCCATTTGTTAGCCTTTTAGGACCATTTGACCCTTAATTATCCCCTAGGAAAACCCATGGTTGTAGTGCATTCATGATATGATGGTAAAATTGCTATTTGTACCTTAGTTTCTTATTTTTCCCTCAGAATGATTATGCAGTGACTTATGGCTCTTTGGCAGTTATGTAGGAGTATTTACTGACTTAATTGTATCAAAATGAGCTAATTATGGCTCATGTGGCATTCCCATCACCTTCAAATTATCAATTTTTTACACCTCTCAGCCTTTTCTACTTCGATTACTCATTGGTCACCGTACACCTAAATCCAGTTCAACCTTCGGCCACCGCTGTCTATTGAGAAGGTCAAAGGAGTTCCTTCACCTAATTAAATCATCCATACACCTTTGCCTCAACTCACAGAATAATTCACCCTTATCTATTTGATGATTCATTGATCTATATTGCTTAACAGACTTGATCTTCATTTGTAGCTAATTAAAGTTTGTTAATCCTTTAAAGACTTTATTTGATCTAATTGATAAGTTCTGGAGCTTCTTAAGAAGCTTAGAAAGCTTCTAAGCTAAACTTTTAGTTGTTTCATTGAGTTTGAGATTCCGATGATCTATTTTGATGATCATCAGAGCTCTGGTGACCTTGATTGAGAAGAAAAGTGCTTAATTCAATTTCTACTACTCTAAAAACACTTTAGAAACATCTAGTGAATCATTTTCATTCATTTAAATTGATTTTCATTTATTATATATCTCTACTCATCTTCGTCTTCTTTAGCTCTGGAAAAGCTAAGTAGAGGCATTCTCTCACTCTTTGAGCTTCTAAATAGATCAGTGAGCTTCAATAGGATATCTTAAGCTTAGAACAACCCTTAGTTAGATTGTTAGAGGTCTTGAATTAGTCTGTCGATCAACCTCACTTTTGAATTCAGGTGGCAACCTTTGAATCCATAGAATATAGGTCAATTTCATTTCTATTTGATCCTATTAAGTTCCTTAAGACATTTTAAGACTATTTGGGTTATTAGTTAAATCTGAATTGTCTTCCTTCCCAAAGTCAACTTTTAGCTTGAGCTGAGTCAACTCTATTTGCCATAGGAGCTCAAGCTCAAAGCTCCTGAGCTTGGTTTCAAGAGCTGCAGTGTGTTGCTAGGCTTGCTAGGAGCTTGTTAGAACCATCTTTAAGAAGATTTGAGATTGTTTAAAGTCTGTTGTGTATCTTTGAAAGTGTTGGGTTCAATAGGAACTATGAAGGTGTCCTTTATGCAATGTCAGGTTTTCTTTAGTTCTAAGAGTAATTAAAGAATTACTGAAAGCATTAGAAACCTATTTAGATACTTTGGATAAAAAATTTCCTTGATTTGAATCATCTATATCTTTCTCTATTGTGGTTAGCTTGAGGTATCAATCTCCAGGTAGTCTCTAGGATCAAAATCATTCCTCTATGCTATCAGATATCTGAATTGGTTTTAGGCACTAAAAACTTCATTTAGCAATGAAGTGAGAGAGAGATTAGGAGTTAGGCATAGATCTATAGGTTTAATTGAAGAGAAGCCATTGATCTCCACCATCATGGGAGACAACCATGTTCAACGGCTGAATCAACCAGCGAAAGAGCTCAATTAGACCAATTGAAGAGTTAAATTAATGGACTAATTCAAAGTTTGAAGATCTGGGTGCCTGGCTGCTGAAGAATCACTTGATTCAGAGAGAAGCCAAGAATGAAATCACTGCTGAAGCTGCTGCATTTGCACTGAGAGAGAGGGGGACTCTTTAGTTCCACCTCATCGACTAAAGACCACTTGAATGTGGATATAAGGATTTGCGCCCATAGCCTCTCTAAGAGACTACAATGCCTGGTGCGTGCGGGCAAGCGTGCCCACTATACCCTTTGATGATGATCTTGTGGCTCTGGGAGAGTGGCCTAGAGGTGAGATTTAATCCTGTGGTGACACGTGGCCACTGATGTAACTGTAGTATGGCTCATCTGAGCTATTGATTCAATTCAAAGTGTGCCACATGTCCAAATCTTTTTAGAGTAAAGACTAAGTGCCTTGTGCTTGCCTTGTGCTGAGAAGTGTTTAAGAGTGCTTAGCACTTAGTGTGAAATTTGTTAAGGCAATGGCTGTGGTTGTTAAGAACACTTGTGATAAAAGAGAGCTTATATTGTTTTTATAAAACAACATTTTGTTAATTTTTTTCTTTTATATGCTCATCTTTCTTTTGGAATTAATTGCTATGCCCATTAATTAACTTGTGTAATTAATTCATGTGGTTAACATATTATAATTATATGTTTAACTAAGTAATTAACATAATAATATAACTTAAGTACTTAGTTAAGGTAGTAATATAAGTTAAATAAGTAAATAAACTATTTAAGTTAAGTAGTTATAACTAAACATAAGGAGTGTAAGTTAACTAAGCTATAAGTTAAATTAAGTGTAGTTAGTTCTAATTAAGTAATCTATAGTAGCTAATTAAGTAAATACTTAATAAGTTATTAGTATATAAGTTAAATAAGTTATGTTACTAGTTATCTAAGTTAAGAAGCTTAGTTAAGTAATAAATCATAGGTTAACTTATAAGTAGTCTAATTAATAAACTAAGTAGTTAATTTATAGTTAGTATTAATTAACTTACTAGGAAGTAGTATTAAGTTATTTAAGTTAGTAAGTTAACTTAGTAATTTAGTTAAGTTAGCTATGTATTGTATAATTTAAGTATAAGTAGTATACTTATTTTGTAGTATTAACTTAATTAAAGAATAAAGGAATAATTTAAAGAATAATTGGTGAATTTTGCTAATTTAGCTTCCGAACAAATGACTTGGACTCGAAACCAGTATAAACTATAAAATATGTTGACTATCTTTCTCACTGTACTATGACATAATAACGACACTTATTAATAATGAAAGGTAGTTGCACATCAGATGTCCATATGCCTCCATAGTGAGTACCCTAATGCATGCCATGCTCTGTACACGAACAAGAATTTATCATGCAACTGGCGCAGTAAGCCATTACCAATCCTATTCGAGATAGGAGCACTGGACTGACGTCATGAACATTCTTAAGTTCCTGAGAAGGACAAAAGACTACTATCTTATCTTTGAAGATGGGGATCTCCAAGTGTTAGGGTACATCGACTCCAACTTCCAGTCGGATATTGACAATGGAAAGTCCATGTCAGGGTTTGTTTTCTTGTTGAACGGTGGTTTTGTGAGTTGGAGAAGCAAGAAGCAGGATACCACTGAAGATGAATACATCGCTACATCTAATGTTGTGAAAGAGGTGGTGTGTATATGCAAGTTTCATGAGGAACTTGGCAGAGTTCCCTTGATACAGTCGTAAATCCAATTGTTGTGCAACAACACAAGTGCCATTGTGCAAGTGAAGGAGCCTCTCTCTCACCAGAAGAGCAAGCATATTGAGAGGTGATTGCACAACAATCATGCAACCTAAATCACTTGAATTAAGCTAGATTCTAGCATAACTTAGGAATAATGCATTCATAGGCATCGTAATTTGCACAATAGTTAGTTTCTTAGTCATATAGATAATATCATCATTTTATGTACTAAAGAGAGATGATTTTAATCACAGATGATTCGATACCACGAATGTCAGATAAGACCAGATGATCTGATCAGAACGACGACAGGAGTCCAACACTTCCGAGATCGTCTCAATCAGACAACTAGAGCATCGTGTGCAGTCCATAAAAGAACGGAGATCATGGAGCCAAAGGACAAAGAACCGAGCCTCAGATGAAGAATCCAATCGTACAGATGGATCCGGATCAATGATCGCAATCCAACGACGCAAAAATAAACTCCAAACAACTCTTGCACCTTCCTCTTTGTGATTCTCCGTCCCTCTGCAACTCCGTTCCGACCTTTGTCCTGATGATGAGCCCATAGTTGTGGGCTAATTAGTTATTTAAATGCCTAGACATTAAGTTAATTTTAACATGCATTTAGCATGCCTTAGGATATAAATACATTAATTACAGATTTGTTGCATGCATCGCATTTTTATGTAAATTAGGTCTTAGCATGCATGGTTTTTAATTTAGTTTGCATTTAGTGGGAATTGTACATAATACATGCAATTAGATATTTTATAAGGATTTCTCTATAAATAAGCCAATGCTTATTATATTTCTCTTCTTTTTTGTAGGAACGACTCCACCTCTCCTCCTCCAACTATACCTCATTAATGGCCGTTTGAAGTGGATCTACTCCCGTCTCTTCGTTTCAAATCCATGCAGATGGCTACAAGAGAGGGGGAGCTGCTACCGTGCTTGGGGAGACTCCGCCCTAACTCCACCACCGTGAAGAGCTTCGAGATCACCTCCATCACCACCACTATGCGTCTCCAAGGTCGAGCATTGCCACACCGTGGGCCAGCGGGGTGACAGACCGCCACGCCAATCCTGCGAGCTTGGCCATCACCGTGTGTGTGTGTCTCCGACGGCCACGCAACCATCACTGTGCAACCACCGGATCACCTTCCCTATCCAGGCACCACCAACACCTTCTTCCTCTTCTTCTTTCTTCTTCTTCCTCTGTTTCTTTTCACTAAAAAGAACCCAAATTGTCATCACCATCTCCACCACCTCACCGTGCGCATAACCCTCCTCTCCACGCACACCTGCAGAGCCACTGCGCGATGGAGCCACCCATGCATTCGTGCCCAAGCAGGGCCGGTGTCCCCCTCGCCAACTAACTGTGCAGCTGCACGCACGCATGCACGCCTGCTGCATGCACAATAGAAGCGTGGGTGCACGACTCTCCGCACCTCTTCGCCTCAACTTCACTCATGCACCCCTTCGAGCGCATCTCCACGTGCATTGCTACCTCCTTCACCACCTGCTTGGCCATCCGCGTGCACACGCACAAGTGGGTTGCTATGTGCACCAACCTCCACACTCCAGCTCCTCGCTGCAAGCTACACCCCAGCCCCTAGCGCACGCCCACCAACGCCCCTCCGATGCACCTACTCACCTCCAGACCACGTGCATTGCACCTCCACACACACAGCCTCCGCATAAACTGCATGCTCCTCCTCGCCTTGTCTCTAGCAGCAGCGCCAAGAGCTTTAAGCTACTACTCCAGCAGCAATAGAGAAGACTCACCAGCTGCTCCTCACCGTTCCATCTCTGTTCACCACCATCCTCCACGTGCGTAGGCACTCCTGCAGTAGCACGTAGCTGATTAGCCCATAGTTGTGGGCTATTTAAGTATTTAAGTGCCTACACATTAGGTTAATTCTAACATTTATTTAGTATAAATTAGGATGTAAATAGATTAATTCATAGTTTTAATCTAATTACATAATCCATACATTGCATTCATATCTTAAGTGCATTTAGAATTAGCTTAGAATAGTATTCATCTAATTAGATAACCAATTAGGTATATTATTTTTATTAACATAGAAGTTGAGGGTCTATACATAAATAACCCTAATATTTTAATAATATTTTCTTTATTCTTCTTCTTTCAGAACGGCTGGCTGCCGCTCCAATGCCCGGCTGATGCAGTGAAGAAGCCATTCAAGGGGGAGCGGATGTGGTGGATCTGGTCGGCGGCTGATTTCAAATTTGTTCAGGCCACTACAAAAGGAGCACGGAGGCAGCCGAGCTCAGGAGGCCTCCGCCACCGACCCACCACTGTGTAGAGAGAACCTCTCTCTTCCACTCCACACTGCCGGCCTCTACTGTGGCGGCGAGTCTCCACCACCGTGGGCGTGTGGTGTGACAGGCCACACCGCCATCCGGAGCTCGCCCGCATTACCATGAGCATCTTAGCGTGCAACTCCCTCGCCGTCATCGCCGACCACCATCACCGACCTACTGATTCAGCCACCCTCTCAGTAACTTAAGACGTGATAACGAAAATACGCGGTTTGTTAAAATACGTCGTTGTAACTCGTAAATCCGCTTTCGCTCTTAAATTTATATTCCTAGATAGGGGAGTATCTAGGGTCGTCCAAGGAGGCCAAATGTTTGCAATAGTGATTCTCTTGCTTGGAATACAATCTCAACTTTCTTTTTGGTATTTTTCAATATATCATTTTTTTTGTTTTAAATTAAGACAACATGCGGAATGGTGACGGGAAGGTAATTCACACTTCAATTTAACTACTACTTTCTAGTGGCAAGTAGAGCCTCTCCCTAAACTCACTCTAGGCAAGTGGAGGCCTAGAATAATTAGGGAGAGGGAGTGAAAAATGCTAAAAAGCAAAGCAAGTAGAAATGCAAAATAGAAAATTGCAAAGAAGGCAACTAGATTACTGAAAAATGTTTTACAAAAAAGGCTAGTAGAGGAATGCTTCTACTACTAGAAAAATTAAAATAAAGAAAAGCAAACACAAATCCTCTAGATAGATGGTGAAGAAGAGGGCTTCTTGCTCCAAGGTTGGTGGCTCCCAAGCTTGAAAAGAATCCTTCAACTCCTTCCTTGCAGTGCTCCGCCAAGGTGATGTCCTCCAAGGCAAGCCCAAGGGGGCGTGCCCTAAGCTTCTCTCCAAGGGTGGACGTCCACCCTAAGTCCTTCTCCCTTGCCTGGCCGTCCTTCTTGAAGTGGAAGAGTCCTCCTCCTTGGCGTGGCCCAAGTTGAAGAGAGTGGGGAAAAGAAGGCACCAAAAGGGCTGGTGATGTGCCCCTTTAATCTCCTCTACTCCTTCTCCTTGGGCGTAGGTATAGGTGGATGTAGGTAGAAAAATACACTAATGGAGGATGCTCCAAAATGGTGGTAGGTGGTGGCTTTTTATAGAATAGGATGGGGGGTTAAGGTACCCCTTGAAATGGAGGGCTAGGATGGAAGGATGAGGGTGGTTGGTGATCCTATGGCTAGGGTGAGTTGGCGCCAACCCAAGGGGTGTTAAAGGGGGTGGTTATGGTGGTGTTGGTGTCTTTTGGTGGTGGAGAGACACCACCATGTTGGCGCCAACATGGGGTCTTCTAGAAGGGGGGTTAGGTGGATGGTGGAGATGGGTTCAAGGGAGATTGTGTGGTGGAGATGAGGGGAGATTTTGGAGGGAAAGGTGGCGCCATTAAGGGGTGGTTATGGGTAGTTTTTGGCGCCACTTTTAGGTGTCTTTTGGAGGTGGTGGGTAGGTTAGGTTGGTGCCAAGTAGGTTAGCTTATGTGGGGTTTAGGTGGAGCTAGTTGGGTGGAGTTGGTAGGTGGGTTTTTGGGGTGGTATAAGCCAAGGAAGTTGGAGCATAGCTAAGCTAAGCTAAGCTAGCTTAGCTAATGGAGGAGTAGAGGAGAAGGTAATGGAGCTAGGGTTTAGAGGAAGGAGCTGAGGAGAAGAAGTCTGGAGTTGGAGCTGGAGCTGGCTGCTGCTGAAGAGGCTGGCATGGGGCTACTCTAGCTGGCTTAGCTTGCTAGTTCTTTGCTAGTTGCTAAGCCAAGCTAAAGTGAGCTAGCTTCTACCAAAATGAGCTGAGGTGAGCTAGGTCTGGTGCTATCGGGGAGAATCAAGCTGGTTGAGGCAGCTAAGGTAGCTTAGCTCAACTGAGATGAGCTAAGCTGAATCCCCGGGAGCTGGACTTGAGCTTCCTGAGCTGAGATGAATTCTTCTTCAGCTGGCTGGAGTTGAGTGGAGCTGGATGTAGCTGGATCTGAGCTGGGGTGAACTCCTGTCGACTCAGCTGAGCTAGCTAGAGCTCCCTATGAACTAGTGGGAGCTGAGGTGAGCTAGACTCAGCTAAGTTGAGCTGGATCTGAGCTGACTTGAGCTAGGGTGAGCTAAGGTGAACTCTCTTGAGCTGCCATCCAGCTGAGATTAGCTGAATGGAGCTGGGATGAGCTAACCCTAGTTCAAGTAAGCTAGGTTCCAGCTGAGGTGAGCTGGATCAAGCTGAGGTGAGCTGGATTAGGCTGAGTTCCAGCTAGTCTGGGCTTCTCCTTCACCATTTGCCTTCTTGAGTGCTAGGGTTTTAGGGATCTGTGCATCTGTACATCCCTAACACTCACAAAAACTTATTAAAACGACAATAAAAAATGCAATGCATGCCTATCCTAATTTATGCCTAAATGCAGCCCAAAAACCCGTTTGCGGAGTAAAATCCTAAGAGCTAGGTTTATTTTAATGCATAAGAATGATGATAAACTGGCGTTTATCACCTGCAGACCCCTTCCCGCACTTGCAGAACCTTCAGTGCACCCACGTCCGTCAACCTTCAGCTCAAACGCGCCTCAACTCTCCAACAGCCATGCCTCCGCTCAACAGCTTGCAGAACCTTCAGCGCACCCACGCCTGCGCCCTCCAACGCTCACCGGCTGCAGACCTGCGCACGCCTACAGATCAGCCCACGCCACCTTCCCCACGCCCATCAGCCTGCAGCACACCCGTGCCCACCATCAACCGTGCCTGCAGACCTCCGCAGCGCACGCCATCCTCCAACCGCGCTGCAGCACCCTCCGCCGCGCTTGCAGAACCGCCTGCAGCGTCCTCTTCCCCGCGCCTGCAGACGAACGCCTGCCACGCCAGCCGCAGCAGTGCCCACGGCAGCGGCAGCAGCCACCCCCGCAGCAGCAGCAGGCGGCGGACTTCACGCCAACAGCCTGCGCAAGCTGCCAGCTGCAGCACCTCTGTCGGAGCTCGTCCGGCCACCTCTGACCGCCGCTCGACTCGCCGCCACCACCGATTCGAAGCCCTTGATCCAAGGGACCTCCTCCGAGCTTCCCGCACCCGACCATCGGCTCCTCGTCGCGCAAGACAACGGGGAAAAATTCCCCTGTTTTGCTACAGTAAAACGTTAATTAAAATTTACATTTTCTGCCATTGCCACATTTTAATCATATTCTATTGACTCTGCATTGCGGAAAATATCCTGTAGTTTCTCATAATTGCCATTTCAGCATTGTTTCTTGCTTAAACCTTAATCTAAAGGCAATCTTGGCTTGGTTCTTGTCCAAATTGACTACGAAGAAACATTTTTAAGTGGTGCGAATTTTAATACGTTATTGCCTCCCTGTGGATACGACCCGCTCCTCTGCGAGTGGTTATTTCTTGTTAAAAATTGATTAGTCGATTTTTCCACCACGTTAAACTACAAACGACTTAAAAGCAAAAGATCGACCAGTCAGTAGCCACCGCCATCTCTTCCTTGCGTCGCATGCAGCAAGTAGGAAGAAGCACCGCCGGAACCCATATTGTTGGCCACTTCGTCCAACCACCTCCGGCTACCTTGTGACTCACCACCGCTACCACTGCGAGGCCCTCGATCCATCCACCTCTAGTAAGCTCCTCGTGGCCGAACTCGTTGTCCTTCATATGTGAGAAACAACAAATAAAATCCTCTATTTTTATTGTAATTAATAATTACATTTTTTGCCATTGAGGGGGGGAAGGAATTTTAGTTAATAATATTCTATTCGGTTGATTTTATGAGCATATTCCTCTTATTATGCATAAATGCAATATCAGCATGATAATGTCTTATTATCTCAATTGAAAAGCGATTTTATTTGATTTCCTGACAAAATTAATTGTGAACATCTATTTTTAACTTGTGCGGGTTTAAATAGGCCATTGCCTTCTTGTGGATACGACTTGCTCTTCTGCGAGTGGTTTAATTTTAATTCAATACTTTGATTAGTCAATTTTCTACCACTTCGAAATATGACAAATCTTCTTAATCATCATTTTCAAAAGTGAAAATCGACTCATCAAATGGCGTCGTTGACGTGGAGGCAACATGCTTAATTAAATTGCATTCATTCATTTGTTAACATTAATTTAAATTTTGAATCATATTTAACTCTGGATCTTTTTATTCTGGTGAGAGTGTAACACTTTGCGACACACATTCTATGACTCACCATCACACCAGCTGTCATGAGAGGTGTCTCTTGACATCACCAGAGGAGAAATTGTTCGCGCCACCTTGCAAGGAACCAGATTGCCAGGAGAGGAAGGACGAGGACGTGACGATCATCTCCACACATTTAGTCTTTGATTTGATTAGAGTAGGATTAAAACTTTAGACTTAATTTTCCTTGCACATTTGGTTTGAGACCCTTGTTCTAGGGTACATTTTAGGGGTTTGTTCCTCGTCCTTCATTTAGGCCCCTATGTGGGTAACTTTTTGGGAGTCTATTCCCATTTATTTAGACTTAGATTTTTATTTTCTTTCATGGATTGATTTTTCATTATTTATGCAAAGGTAGTTAAAAATAACAAATAAAAAAAAAACACGAGCTACCTGCTAGAAGCTGCCTGCCTATAGGTCAAATCATTTAGGATTGAATGAGTAGCATCTAGATCTAATTTCTTGTCTTTCATATTGCATGAAAAATGCTGGAATTAGGTATGCACTTCTAACTTTTCATGTCTACCTTCATGCAAATGCATTTGGATTAATTTCAAGAGCACATAATCTGTATTGAATAGATCTAACAAGTGGTCATATTTAATTTCTTGAAAACGAGTTTAAGTTAAGGAGGGGCATTTAAAAACCAAGGACTTGATTTTTAAACTTGGCGTGCGATTTAAAATTCAAAAAACATTTTTTTTGGTGTACGCACACTTTACTATTTTGTTGCACTGAAGCACGGTCATAGACACTTTTAGGTCTTGGAACTACTAGGACAAGAGCCCTCCTACTATTGGATTCTAAAGTGTTCAGAACTCGAGATCAAAGGTTTTGTAACTCCAAAGAGGGGGATACCCTGTCACAGTTTTTTAGGGTAGTTAAGAAGCACCGTGAAAGCACAACTTCAAGGAAGGCTTAGGCCTACTTACATCCCTTGATCTTCCATCTTTGGAGTTGCTCTACCATTTGAACTTTAGGGAAGAGCACCTAAGCTTCAACTAGGTCTTTTTAGGAATTTTGTAGGTTGAAAATAGATGCACAATTGATTGGGCAACTTGCTTTGTCACCTACAATCTGAATTAAAATCTCAAAAGCTTAACTGATTAAAGACCTAAAAAGTCCTCTGATTTGTGTTTGTATTAGGAGGAATTTGATTGTGGTGTGAGTTAGAATGGACCATGTTGACTTTCATCCTTTCACATCTTGCCCACACCCTTACCCTCACTCTGTGATCTTTGATCCCATACGCCACGATGGTCCATCTTTTGATGGACAAAATGATAACCAGTGGGATCCTTTTTACTCCTGTTATAGGAGTATTAGCCTGGGTAAGCCTCAAATCAGTGAGAAGAACCTAGGAGTGGGATTTGCCTTACCCAATATCCTATACAACATAGAAATGCCCAACCCACCCTCCCTGAATGATTATAATGGTTGGACAGAAACTCCTAGGAACTATAAGCTTGAGCCTGACTTCTCTCCTGATAGTAATGGTGATCTCTCCTCCTTGAAGATGGAAATACAAGAAATGCAAGACAAAATGATTGAATTATTAGGAGAATCTTCGAGAGCAGGCCAACAAGAAAAAGAAGAAATTAGCCACCCTATCTACCCCATTGAGGATGAAGTGCACCCCTTTACGCTACATGCATCTTCCATGGGAGAGCTACACCCTAAGTTGGAAGGGAATTTTGGGGATTATGTAAGGGAGAATAGCTACTTCTCGAGGATTGATTTTGAAACCTCCCCACTAGATGACACTTCCTTGAGAGGTCCACACACCTTAATTGGGAGGAGGATATGTATGAAAGAAGCTATACATTGGATGAAGAAAGGTGGCAACCCAAGGAAGATGATGATCAAGTTGAGTATCCACCTAAATTATATTGGAGTCAAAAGAAGGGAATGATGGCACCATTGGATGACCTCGACCTAGATGATAGTATTTTTGTCACATTTGATGAAGTGGGCCAAAGTCAAGTTGTTAATCCTGCCCTCCCTTCTGATCACGAGATGGAACTCAAGCCCACCCTTAGGGAACCTAACCAGAAGAAATTCACCTATTTGAGGAGTCTGATGATACAATTAGGGACAATTTACCCCAGATAGAGTGCCCCAAGGGATCTGTGGAAATGTTAGATGAATTTAAACCTCGAGTGAATATTGAATTAACGATTGAGGAGGATGAATTATGTAAGGAACCTGAACTTAGGATATGGAGTGACATTAAGGGTGATTATGTCTTATTTGAAGGATTAGCCCCTGAGGATGTCACAAATTTGACCAAATTAGGTTTCCTTAGCATACCCATTGATGATATCTCTCCTCATCACGAAATAATGGAAAACATGTAAGTAACTTCTGAGGTTTATGTGGATTCACATATAGACTACAAGGAGGATTTGAGTAAAGAATAAGAACCCGGGGATGACATTGATAGGATAATCCCTAGATCTGTTGCTTCCAACTTGCCTTCATTTGATTCGGAGTCATCCTCTAATTCGCTTATGTCTGAAGGGGAAATGTTGACTCCATACATTGAAATGATCATTAATGAAGTGCAGGCAAATACTTCTGTTGTCGACGTTTTGTGCGGATTTAAAGGATGTCACGTTGTAGTATAACCGACAAAATGTCTAAACAAATATAAAGAATTTTATTACTCGAAGACTGAAGTATCCGAGGTCGAACACGAGGAGCAATCTCAGTACTTTGTAAAACCAAAAAATACAACTGTTTAAATGCAAATATAACTCATTCAAAGAGAGAATTTTAAAAAATAGGATTTGGAAAAAAAAGTAGAATTGGACGTCTGATTTGTGTATCAGACGTCTTAAATGTGATCTCTCTTTCTCTCTTCTTCTTCGTGGCTCTTCTCCTTCCTTTGCTTTTCTGGTATCTTTCCTTCTTCTCCTGCCTTGCCTTTCTTCTTTCTTCTTCTTCTTTTTCTTCTGATCTCTTTGTAGTCTTCCCTTGTCTTCTTCTTCGTTCTTCTCTCTCTTCTGCCTTGTCTTCTTTCTTCTTCTCTGAAGAGAATTCTCCTTTCACTGCTACACAGCCTCTTCTTTCTTCTCTTCCTGTTCTACAGCCACTAAGTGTTCGCTGCCTAGGACAGTTCTTCCTTCCTGCACACACCACACAGTAGCAAAAACCTACCCCCGTCCCTCTACCCAAGCGTCTCTCTCTCTCTCTCTCTGAAGCAATGCACTCACGGACGCTCTCCCAGAGCCACACAGGCAATCGGGTCGGGTTCGCACCCAGGACCAGGTGCACCGGCAAGTGGTGATGTGCGAGGAGTGCCAAGGTCTAGGTCGGGTCGGATCAGCCAGATCCGCGAGGTCAAGCCGCGGACGAGGCGTGTGAGGGCAGTGAGGGACCTCACCCCTGTGCTTACGGAGGCAACCGGCTTAAAGCACAAGTACAATTTATAGCGTACCTGAGTGCTGCAATCCCACGATGTGGGACTAAAGGTTCCGCCCTGATCTCACGCGCGCCCGCAGACTCTCGTATGCAATTGCCCAAACTGTTGACTCTGCTGGCGCTACTGGCTGGCCTCGGTTGCTTCGCGACACTTGCGAGAATCTGCTGCACCTGCCGCCTGGGAAGCCTGACGCCTGCTGCTGCTCCAAGCTCCCTGCTGCTTCGGCTGTTAATGGCGGCTGGGGCTTACACCTGACATCCAACAGAACGGCCTATTGGCCCAATCAAAATAGCTGGAAACCTTCGCCGTAGCACGGCGAAGGCGGTGGGTGATGCTGCAGGTTGCCGGTCGGCCTCGGCATGCGTGCCTAGGTCAACCTATGGCCGGAGATGGTGGGTTGGTCGGGGGGTGCTTGTGGAGGTCTGGAGTGGCAGTTATGGGGTGGAATGGGTTCCTGGTGGTGAGGCGGAGCTCTCGAGGTGGTTGGCGAGCCGTGTGGAGTGGCGGAGTGGTGTGGGCGGCTCGCCGGAGTGAGGTCGGAGGCGAGGAAGATGGAGGCGGTTAGGTACTGTCGAGGGGTAATCAAGTAAAATAGTTGGGGGAAAAGAGAGAGGAGAGGATGGAGAACGTATCTGTGGTTGTCCGGAAGGAAGGGAGGCAGTGGAGAGGACGGCTGGTAACTGCCGTCGTCGGGGAAGAAAGACCCTAAGGGAGGAAGCGGCGACAAAGACGAGGTCAGAAGTGCGCACGCGGGGTACAACGCGACGCGGGAGGAAGCGGCGGAGAGGACTCTGCTGCTGGTATGGCAGCAGAGAGACGAGAAGGAGGGGAGGAGGTCGCATGAGCTTGTGGGTCGTTTGGCCAGAGATGGGAGAGGGAGGAATTTGGAAGGGATCTCCGTCAAAATCAAGCTTGCCTTCTGCGGTAGGGTCTGGGGTGTCTTTTATAGGTGCTGGCCGCACCTACCAGCGCGTGGAGACCACGCAATTAGGTCTACCGGCTCGCCGGAGTTGGAAGGAAGGTGGATACCCGAATCTCTCGTGCGTTCGCACGAGAGATTGGGTTCACACCAGCGATTGTAATTGGCTTTATAAGGAAGGGAATTCCTCAGAGAATCCTCCTTCCATTTCTGGGAGGGAATCTCTGAGGGATTAGAGAGCAATCTCTCTCGAAACTTCACCGGAGCTTGGTTCTGCCCTAGCAATGGCAGCAGGACCGGTTTGCAAAGGAGGCGAAGAACCTAGGGGGCTCTCTGCAAAGGTATTCAAAAGATAGGGACCAATTTGTGATTTGGGTGTACTAAATTGCAAAGTAGGTCAAGATGACCTCTCCTTAGGTCCAAATTTTGGTATAAACCTAATTTTGACCTAAGGAATCCAATGTAGAAGTTGGATTTCAGGTTTGACCTCGTTTGACTGGACATTTTGCGTAAAAACCCAAATTAGGTTAATTGAAGAGCTAAGACCCTAATCTAGGTCAAAATAGGTTCCAAAGGCCAAATTAAGTGTTCTAAACCCTAGAGGATGTTTTTCCATGATTTTTAGAGGGTTTACTTGCTTTTTATTCTGATCGGAACCTTGTTAATTTAAGCGGGTCTGTTTTAGGGTTACCTAGTGTCATTTAGTTCCTAGATTGCACATGAACCCATTTCTGATTATCTCAACCAACTTTTTATCTTATTTGGACCATTTGACCTATGTTTTGCTTCTCAGAAATCCCGTTTATGTAATGCACTGGTAAAATTGCAGTTTTATCCTTTATTTCATGTTTTCTTCTCAGAGCACTTGTTCCTTCAGTTAAGCCTTCTTCTAGGTTATGTAGGAGCTTTTATCTTCTTTATTGGGTCAAAATGAGCTAGTTATGGCTCATGATGAGGCTCTCATCAACTTCTAATAGTGCAAGGAATGCTAGGGATGCAATTAAGGAATTGGAAAGATTGTTAGGGATGGACATCGAGCCAACTAAACCCGACTTAGATCTTATGGCCATCCCCCAACCTTGAAACTTGGATACCCTAAACGATCCTTGGCTTAAAGACATGCTCACTACTATTTTGACCGGGGAACTTAATATACCAATATCTCTTGTAATGGTGTACCAGGTATGGATTGTTGCTCTCTATGGTCAGTCCATCACCCTGGGGGTTTATCTCTACACCATTCCTTCCCTATTTCTTTTGGAGCATCCTTGTCGTCCTCTCCTTACCCCTTTGGAGGTTGTTATGCCAGTTTATCCTTTAAAGCCTCCTCTGGTGACCTGGGAAGATTTCATTCCCATCTTGGTTGGGCGAGCATTTGCTATAGGGATTCATCATCTGCTCGTCAACATTCTAGGTTACTTGTTTTCTAGGCCAGCATTACTTTGCTCATTTTTAGGGCCTATTTCTGCGATCCTTGAACCTGATTTACAGATTCTTTGGCTACTCAGCTACTAACAAAATAACAGTAGCCCATCTTTGACCCAGGTAATATCCTTTAATGCAATGAGGACATTGCAAATTTTAGGCATGGGGGGGTGTACTTGGGGATATACATAGCATTTATATATAGTGCATTCATGCATTTAGTTAAAGCATTTTGCATTGCATACATTTGCATTGAAAAAAATAAAAAAAATAAAAAAATAAAAATATTTTGCATTGAGCTTAACTGGCTGGGCCCCGCATTCTTAGGCGGACTAAAGCGTTAGGTTAGACTAAGTTGACTCTAGGTGTCTGAATTTAGAAGCTAAGTTGAGCTACTAGCTTTAGACCTTTAGGGTCCTTTGTGGACTTGAAAACTTAAGTAGGAGTTAAGTTGCGGACCATTCCTCAAGAGGTTGAGGAAGGAAAGCTAGGGATTGAGTTAAAGGCTAGGTAGTATCTGGTGTCTTTTTCTACCGTTTGGTTTACGGGTTCTCGTAACCTAAGCATCCACATTTCACATAGACTTAGTCTTGTGTAAATAGTGATCACCCTAATTCATTTCTTAAAGGAAAGTTGGTTCTCTTAGTTTTGACTTAGGAGAAGCTTGAAAACATAATTTGATTGGAAGAGTTCTGTTGAGTGAGGAAAACTACGCGTTCGGAGTTGGATTCAAAAACCCAACGTTGTAGTTCGAGTCGCGAAGAAATTCATTCAATAGATAAAATTTATACCAAAAAATCCGTAAAGAAGTTCTGAGTCGAACACAGGGAGACTATGTTGATCTCAAAATCAGTGATTATATTTTTTTTGTATTTTGTTTAAAAGGAGAAATAATCACAATGGAATCTCTATAGACAGTAAGAGAGAGAGAAATCACTTGGTATTTGAATAATGTTTTACAACTAAGAAAGAAGGAAATGATTACACTAGAAAGCGAAAAATTGATACAACTAGAAAGTGGGAAATTCTACTCTAGAAAGCAATGAAAGAAGGGAGAGAGATGATATCCTCCTCTATGAATGCTTGGAGGACGAGTTGGACGGAGGCGATGCCTGGAAGATGGAGGATGAGGCGGGAAGAAGGAGGACGAAGTTGGAAGAATGGGAACGAGGCAGCACATCGTCGTCATGGGATCCACTTTCGGAACGGGGGCGAAAACTTGGTTTTAACTCTTGGGGAGCATCCCGGGTGTGGGACAAGATTCTCTTAAGCTTTGGAGAGGGAGAGAGGAAAAGGAATGGATGAGAAATTCGTAGAGTAGGGGTCTCCTTTTATAGTCGCAAGGATTGGGGGAATTTTGGTCATTACAATATCAAAAACATTAATATGGGACCTTTAGTGACGGACTTAAACATCGCTAAAGGACCATCGTGGGTGACATGTGCATACGCTACACGCGTCTGCTCCTCTTCCGCGCCTTAATGCCCATGCACGTTTGGACGATCTCAGCCGTTCAATCTCAAGATCGGACAGCTTAAAGTCATCGACATAGCGCCCTTCAAAACGCCTCTGCTGTGTGCCTACATGCAATGAGGCATGCAGACACGTGTCATCGTGCACCTACGCAATAGAAGAATCCTCTGAGTGTCATGTCTCCTCCCCTCAGCAGCCCGATCTTCATCTGACAGTCCAATCGCACCTGTGCCCACGCCCATCTGGATTGAGGCGCTCAGCGCGGCTCAAACGCACGACCCCTACGTCGCTTACAAGGGCACAACTGCTGGGCTGCGCCTTTGTTTGTGTTACGAGGAGGTAATAGGTGTGCAGATCTGTTGGCCGTTGGATTGAGATCCAACCACTAGGATCGCTCGATGGAGGGCCTTTGAAGATGCAGCTGCGGTTCCTTGGGGCCGATCGGGCAGTTGAGATGGCGCCAAGTGGCACCATCTTAGCCGTCCATCTTCTGTGAGTTGCAGATGGTGCTACAGATGTTGTATTGTACCAATTTTCATGTCGTTGGGCCACGATCATCTATCCGAACCCATCCATGCAGTTGGATTTGTCGTCTGAAGTGTGGATTGGCACCATCTTGGCCCTTGATCTTTAGGGTTCCTCGGTCTCTATATGGTGCTACGGTTGTCCGATCAAGGCGATCTCGGAGTCGTTGAACTCCAATTGTCGCCCTGATCAGATCCGTATAGTTGGATCTTCGATTCGAGGTCTCAATAAAAAGTCACCCTATCCCTGACCATAAAAGGAGACAATTACTATACAATTTATACAACTTGACCTAAATGCATGATTATGATTGTTATGCAATATTTACAATACATGATGCTAATATGGTACTAAGGACATGCATTAATAGACATTATAAGTTAATCAGTTGTATGCACATCACACTCCTATGCCTATCTTTTGCTAGTCCCTAGCAAAAACTACATGCTATTTATAAAAGAATTAGGTTGGATTACTCAGGCACAAATCATTTTCAACATTAAGAAATTATTACTTAGGACTTGAACTTTCAAAGACACAACAGCGCCCGAGTATCTACCAAAATGCAGACCGCCTTAAGTCCTTGCCTTTTTCAAAGAAAGATTTCTTTTTCTCTTTTTCTTGTCTTCTAATTTTTTTGGATTTTTGAGTTTAGGGTTACAGAGTGGCTTTCTACCGCCACTCAACCCACCTAAAATTTGATAAGAACCCTAAGTTTTATGCATCTTTTGTGAATGTGATAGACACGATTAGTAATCAGAACAGACTTCGGGTTTCTACGTCCCTAGGTGACCTTAGAAAGAAATTTGCTTGAAGGTGTATCTATACGACCAGTAGCTTTCTCCATACTTTTATTTTTTATGGGGTCAACATAAGGGTGAATCCAGTGTATATCTCCCCGGCTTATTCTACTTCTTCGCTTCTTCCTAAGTGTTTTGGAATTTTTAGTGCATTTCTTGAGTTGGGTTCTGGACAACTGGTTGATAAGTTGTTACCACCGACAACTTGCCAGCCATACTCGTGTAGCGAAGTGTGGCTTATTTCTTGTTGTTTCTTTTCCTTTCTCTTCTCCTTTTTCTTTTTTTTTTTCATTTCTTTTTGAACTTTCTTTTTTTTTTAAGTAGGTGGCTTCCCTAGTCTAAGATTTACCTAAAGGTAGCAAGAAGAGAGTGGTCGTATGAATGGGCTCTGGACAACCTACCTATGGGTTGTTACCCACGATAACTTGCCAGCCGTATCACCCTAGAAGGTTCATTAGCTATCTAATTTCCATTAAAATCCCCGAACAATGAGTCAGTGACTAATAGTGTGTAGATGCTTAGACTTAAAGTTCTCTCAAATCAGAGGGCGGGTTGATAAGTCGTGTACTTATCACCCAAACTTAATCAAATTAAAATAGAATTCAGGATGGCGAGGACTCGATAAACAAATCCACATTTTAGTGGATACTCGGGCTGATTAAGCCCAAAGACCTAATGGGTCTTAGTGTTCAAATCCTACTATAATATTTCCTAAGATTAAAAGGTCCTAATGTCCAAGAATTCCTTCTTAATTCAAATTTTTTTTATATGTATTATAAGAAAATAAGTAGAATTTACAAGAATTCCACAGAGCTGACAAAATGATCCAGAAATGAATCCACCCCCCGATGCTTAGCTGATGCAATGTCTGCATTGAGAATAAAAGACATGAAAGGAAGGGTAGAATGCTGAAGATATCACCTGAGTATGAAGCTCGGGTCAGCTCTGAGTCAAACTGTACAACTGTTGAGTTTAATGCCGTCAGCTAGGCATAGTTCAATCGAAGAAGTCACAACATAGCTAGAGCAACTGTGTCTGAGATGGGTTCTGGAATAGTACGATCAATAATAGGCTTCAGACATTGACCATTGACTTTGAATGAATTACCCGTCTTCAGGTTAGAGATCTGAACAACCCCGTTTGGAAATATCTGATCGATAATGAATGGGCCATTCCATTTCAACCTAACTTTTCAGGGAAAGAGCTTAAGTCGACAATCGAAGAGCCAGACCTTCTAGTTTAACTCAAAGCTCTTACGAGAAATCAACTGGTCATGAAGAGCTTTGGTCTGAGCCTTGTAGATCTTGGCATTCTCATACGCATCATTTCTAAGCTCCTCCAACTCAGATAGTTGGAGTTTTCTGGTCTTCCCAGCTAAACTCAGATCTAGATTACATTGCTTGATTGCCCAGAATGCCCTATGTTCAATTTCTATGGGTAAATGGCATGCCTTTCCATACACCAGACAAAACGGAGACATGTCGATGGGTGTTTCATATGCCGTACGGTAGGCCCAAAGAGCATCCTCAAGCTTTTGAATCCAGTCTTTGCGATCAGGCCTAATCGTTTTCTGCAGAATATTCTTGATCTCCTGATTAGAGATCTCAGCCTGTCCATTCATTTGGGGATGGTAAGGTGTGGAGATTTTGTGATTAACCCTCTATTTTGCCAGCAAATTACGGAATTGGGCATTAGTGAATGAGTGCCACCATCGTTGATGATGGCCCTCGGAATCTCGAACCTGCTGAAGATATTCTTCTTGAGAAAATTGATGACCACCTTGTGGTCAATGGTTTGGGTAGGAATGGCCTCGATACAGTTGGACACGTAATCAACAACAACAAGAATGTACTGATGTCCAAATGAAGGGAGGAAGGGTCCCATGAAATTAATGCCCCAAACATCAAAGATTTCAACAGGAAGAATCGGGTTTAGAGGCATGTCTCTCTTGGTTATGCTCTCAAGTACCTGGCATCGGGAACACGACCTCGAGAATTCCCGGGCATCCTTGAATAAAGACAGCCAATAGAATCCATATTACAAATTTTTACAGCCGTCTTTTTCTCGGAAAAGTGTCCACCACACGTAGATGCATGGCAAAACTTGAGTGTACTCTTGAATTCATTCTCCGGAATGCATCAACGAATAATTTGATCAAAGTCGATGCGATACAATTCAGGGTCCTCCCAAAAGTAATATTTGGCGTTAGATTTGAGTCTATCCCATTGTTGCTTGGTCCAATCCTTGGGGATTTGACCAACAACTAAATAATTAACGATGTTAGCAAACCACGAGGTTTGGACACCTGAAACTGTAAGGATGGTCTCATTCGAAAAATGTATTAGCAATTGGAATGTCCAGACAAAAAGAATCACTTAGAAGTCTCGACAGATGATCCGCCACCACATTCTATACCTCAGATTTATCCCTAATTTCAAGATCAAATTTTTGAAGCAGAAGAATCCATCAAATAAGTTAGGGTTTGTCATCCTTTTTGGCCAAGAGATGTCTCAAGGCCAAATGGTCAGTATAAATGATGACATGAGACCCTAAGAGGTAAGCCCTAAATTTCTCTAAAGCAAATACTATAGGTAGTAATTCCTTCTCAGTAATAGTGTAATTCCTAGTAAATGACAGAGGGCTCCCTGTCAATCTTCTGACCCAAAACAGCCCCGACCGCGTAATCAGAAGCGTTGGTCATCATCTCAAATGGGGCTGTCCAAACCGGTTGTTGCAACACCGGAGCACAAGTAACTGCCATTTTAAGAAAATCAAATGCCTTACAACATGATTCGTTGAAATCAAATGGCGTATCTTCAGCGAGAAGGTTGCTCAAAGGATGAGCAACCTTAGAAAAGTCCTTGATGAACCGCCTATAGAATCTCACATGACTAAGAAATGATCGAATTTGTTTGACAGATGTGGGAGGAGGAAGCTTAGCGATAGCATCAACCTGCGCTTTATCCACTTCAATTCCCCATTCAGAGATTACATGACCCAAGACGATGCCTTCTTGTGTCATGAAATGACTCTTCTCCCAGCTAAGGACCATTCTTGTTTTGATACATCGTTTAAGGATCATTTCAAGATTAGCTAGACAAGAGTCAAACGATTCTCCAAAAATAGAGAAATCATCCATGAAGACTTCCATAAACTCTCCCACCATGTCAGAGAATGTGGCTAGCATACACCTTTGAAAAGTCGCAGGTGCATTGCATAAGCCAAATGGCATCCTACGGAAAGCAAAGGTTCCGTAGGGATTGGTGAAAGTCATTTTTTCTTGATCCTTGGGATGGATAGGGACTTGATTGTATCCCGAGTAACCGTCAAGGAAATAGAAGTAATTATGCCTGGCTAATCTTTCCAAGATTTGATTGATGAAGGGAAAAGGAAAATGATCCTTTTTCGTGACTGTGTTCAGCTTCCTGTAATCAATACAAACTCTCCAAGAGGAAGCTGAACGAGTTGTGAAAGATTCCCCTTTCTCGTTAGTCACAACAGTAATCCCGACTTTCTTAGGAACAATTTGCACGGGACTTACCCAAGGACTATCAGAGATCGGATAAATGATTCCTCAATCGAGCCACTTGATAATCTCCTTCTTGACCACTTCTCGCATATTCAAGTTTAATCTCCTCTGCATCTGGCGAGAAGGGCAGGATCCATCTTCCAAAAATATTCTGTGATTGCAATAAGATGGCTCGATCCTCCTAAGGTCATGAATAGTCCAACCAATTGTCTCCTTATGTTCCTTTAGGACCTTAATCAATTTAATCTCCTGCCCCTTTGTTAATTTAGCACTAATAATCATATGGAGCATCTTATGTAGTCCTAAAAACTAATATTTTAGATTCTCAGGCAATGGTTTTAGTTCAAGTTGGGGAGGGTTGATGATTGAAGATAAGGAAGATGCTGATGAAAACTCATCAAGAGGAAGAGGTTGAGAGTGAACAAAATCAATAACCTCTTCAGAAGGTGGCGGGTCTGCCATAGAGAGTTGTGGGCCCAAATCATTATCAGAGGAGAAACTTTCAAATGCAGAAACCATCACACAAGTTTCAATATTCACATTATCATCCTCAAGTTCCTCAATAAATCCACAATCCTTGAATTTTTTAATCGCCTTAAAAATATCCAATTTCATTCTTTGATCCCCAAAGGGGATTTCCATACTACCACCCTCACAGTTAATGTTGGCCTTGGCAGTAGCCAGGAACGGACGCCCCAGAATGATGGGCGTGTTCTTTAAATTCTCAGGTACATCCATATCAAGGATAAGGAAATCTACAGGAAAATAGAAATCCTTAACCTTGATAATAACATCTTCAATACTGCCTCACAGATTTATGACCGAACAATCTGCTAACTGTAGCGTTACTGAAGTCGGCCAAAGTTCACCTAATCCAAACTTCTCGTAAAGAGAAATTGGAATTAGGTTAATGGATGCACCCAGATCTAGCAGTGCTCTATCAAAGGTGTAATCTCCGATGACACAAGAAATCAAAGGAGGACCTGGATTTCTCTTTTCCTGAGGGAGGTGGTGCAGGATAACAGAACTAGCCTGCTCGGAGAGTACCACCTTCCTCGGAACAGATTCTCTCGACTTACGCTTTTGTGTACATAAATCCTTTAAAAATTTCACGTAAACTGGTTTATGTTTGATAGTGTCAAGGAGAGAGATATTGATCTTGACATTCTTGAAAATATTCAGAAGCTCATCATTACTATCAACAGACTTCTTCCTTAATCTAATCAAGGCCTTAGGAAAAGGAACATCAGTCGGATCATCGAAATTAGGTTCCTGAGCCTTGATTTCTTCTCCAGAGTTCTCCTTTCTCTCCTTAGGCTCTTCAAGATTCGATAAATCAGAATAGTGTGGTTATGGATCCTGAGTTTGTTTACCATTCCTCAAGGTAACATAATTAGCAGATGCATACAAATTTGGGTCTTGGGGAGGGTTAGGAAAGATTGGAGGGGCTTCATTAGCCAAAAAACTTTGATTTGAGGAAGAAAAGGAAGGACCCTGCTCAAACACATGAGCATGTGCATGTGGGTCCCTCTAATTCCCTTACCCATGGGCTTGATTGCCTGGATTTTTGATATTACGAGGGTTGAGTATAGGTTGAGATGGTAGAGATCTGGATTGACGAGAATTAGCAATGAACCTATTTTGCAAGTTGTCCAGTGAGGTTTTCATTTGTTGCATGAGTTGGAACATAGATCCTTGCATCTCTACCATTTGTCAGTTCAAACCAGCCTGCCCTACGGGTTGACGAGCATTCCAAGCTGGCCGATTGACCTAATTCTGGGGCAGCTGAGTGTAAACGTGACCTTGCAGAGCATAATTGCTATGTTTGAATTGAGTCTGCTGGCTTGAGGTTTTGTAAGATAAGTTAGGGTGGTTCCTCCAACCCGGATTGTAAGCATTAGAGTAAGGGTTGGACGTAACATTCTCCTGTACAGTATAAACATCCTCATAGGGTGAGGATGGAGAGAAAGAAAGGGAGGGATTAGAGAAACTGGGATCAAAGGCCCCAGTTTGGTACCTGTGGGGTTCCGAATAATGCTGACTCACAGGTTGAGCCACATCAAGTTGATTCACAAACTCCCGTCTAGAAGGAGATCGCGATGAATGGAATCCTAAATTCTGGGATTGAGTTGATCGAGAGTTGTTCTTTGAATTTCCAGCCATCCACTCCTGCATTCTCTTGGTAACTATGTCCACCTTATCAATTTTATTACAAATCAATTCCATATCAAATGAATGAGAGTCATGGACTTCATTAACATTCGATCTGGGCTGCTGGAACTGGTTAAAAGTATCCATGGAGGCATGATTGATCAAATTCTCGCTGATCTCCTCAAACAAATCGTGTGTGCTATCTGCATCTTTGTTGAGGAAATTGCCTCTGCAAGAAGTGTCCATGTGATTTCTGAGTTGCTCAGTCAACCTATGGTGGAAGAGCTGCATGAGTTGCCATTTCGGCACCTTGTGGTGTGGACACCTGATAGCGAAAATACGCGGTTTGTTAAAATACGTCATTGTAACGCGTAAATCCGCTTTCGCTCTTAAATTTATAATCCTAGATAGGGAAGTATCTAGGGTCGTCCAAGGAGGCAATATGGTTGCAAAATTGATTCTCTTGCTTGGAATATATCTCAACTTTCTTTTGGTATTTTTCAATATATCATTTTTTTTATTTTTAAACTAAGGCAACATGCGAACTGATGGTGGGAAAAGTGTTTACACTTCGAATTAAAATACTACTTTTATGTGACAAGCAGAACCTCTCCCTAAGCTCACTCTAGGCAAGTGGAGGCCTATAATAATTAGGGAGAGGGAGTGAAGAATGCTGAAAATAAGCTAATAGAAATGCAAACAAAAAAAATTGCAAAGAAGGCAACTAGATAATTGATAAAGTGTTTTACAAAAGGCCTAGTAGAGGAAAGCTTGTACTACTAGAAAATTGCAAATAAGAAAATAAAACACAAATCCTCTAGATAGATGGTGAAGAAGAGGGCTTCTTGCTCCAAGGTTGGTGGCTCCCAAGCTTGAAAAGAATCCTTCAACTCCTTCCTTGCAGAACTTCGCCAAGGTGATGACCTCCAAGGCAAGCCCTAAGTTTCTCTCCAAGGGTGGATGTCCACCCTAAGCTTTTCTCCTTTGCCTGGCCGTCCTCCTTGAAGTGGGAGAGTCCTCCTCCTTGGCGTGGCTCAAGTTGAAGAGAGTGGGGAGAAGAAGGCACCAAAAGGGCTGGTGATGTGCCCCTTTAATCTCATTCTCTACTCCTTCTTCTTGGCCGTAGGTATAGGTGGTTTAGGTAGAAAATATACTAAGGGAGGATGCCCCAAAATGGTGGTAGGTGGTGGCTTTTTATAGAATAGGATGGGGGGTTAAGGTGCCCCTTGAAATGGAGGGCTAGGATGGAAGGATGAGGGTGGTTGGTGATCCTATGGCTAGGGTGAGTTGGCGCCAACCCAAGGGGTGTCAAAGGGGGTGGTTATGGTGGTGTTGGTGTCTTTTGGTGGTGGAGAGACACCCCCATGTTGGCGCCAACATGGGGTCTTCTAGAAGGGGAGATAGGTGGATGGTGGAGATGGATTCAAGGGGGATTGTGTGGTGGAGATGAGGGGGGATTTTGGAGGGAAAAGTGGCGCCACTAAGGGGTGGTTATGGGTAGTTTTTGGCGCCACTTTTAGGTGTCTTTTGGAGGTGATGGGTAGGTTAGGTTGGTGCCAAGTAGGTTAGCTTATGTGGAGCTTAGGTGGAGCTAGTTGGGTGGAGTTGGTAGGTGGGTTTTTGGGGTGGTACAAGCCAAGGAAGTTGGAGCATAGTTAAGCTAAGCTAAGCTAAGCTAAGCTAGCTTAGCTAATGGAGGAGTAGAGGAGAAGGTGTTGGAGCTAGGGTTTGGAGGGAGGAGCTGAGGAGAAGTCTGGAGCTGAAATTTGGAGCTGGCTGCTGCTGAAGAGGCTGGCATGGAGCTATTCTAGATGGCTTAGCTTGCTAGTTCTTTGCTAGCTACTAAGCCGAGCTAAGGTAAGCTAGCTTCTACCATACTGAGCTAAGGTGAGCTGGGTCTGGTGCTCCCGGGGAGAATCAAGCTGGTTGAGGCAGCTAAGGTAGCTTAGCTCAACTGAGTTGAGCTAAGCTGAGTCCCTGTGAGCTGGACTTGAGCTTCCTGAGCTTGTATGAATTCTTCTTCAGCTGGTTGGAGCTGGATGTAGCTGGATCTGAGCTGGGGTGAACTCCTGTCAACTTAGCCGAGCTAACTAGAGCTCCCTATGGACTAGTGGGAGCTGAGATGAGCTAGACTCAGCTAAGTTGAGCTGGATCTGAGCTGACTTGAGCTAGGATGAGCTAAGGTGAACTCTCTTGAGCTGCCATCCAGCTGAGATTAGCTGAATGGAGCTGGGATGAGCTAACCCTAGTTCAAGTAAGCTAGGTTCCAGCTGCGGTGAGCTAGATCAAGCTGAGGTGAGCTGGATCAAGCTGAGGTGAGCTGGATTAGGCTGAGTTCCAGCTAGTCTGGGCTTCTCCTTCACCATTTGCCTTCTTGAGTGCTAGGGTTTTAGGGATCTGTGCATCTGTACATCCCTAACACTCACAAAAACTCATTAAAATGACAATAAAAAATGCAATGCATGCCTATCCTAATTTATGCCTAAATGCAGCCCAAAAACCCGTTTGCGGAGTAAAATCCTAAGAGCTAGGTTAGTTTTAAAGCATAAAAATGATGATAAACTGGTGTTTATCACACCCCCATGCTTATCTTTTGCTAGTCTCTTAGCAAAACATTAATTTTTTTTGGAAAACAGAATTTTTGGGAAATCTAATTTTTTTGACTTTTGAGGAGAAAAAGAGATTAAGGGACCTTGGTAGATTAAAACATAGGAGATACGGGATTTGTTGAAGATAAACATCAGGATTTGTTTTTGGATCCAACCATTAGATAGAACGGGATCAATATATCCTCAGAAAATTCACAAATTAACCCCTTGTTAATTCAGATGACTTGAAATGTTTGTTTTTAGGATTTTTCTGGCTCGTGAATCTGATTCGCAACTTGCAAATTCCTTTAAAACCTTGTGTCGGTGCTTGTGAAAAGCCAACCTTAATAAGGACGTGTTATTATTATTATTTTTTTTTTATTTTTTCTCCCCCATGCTTATTTTTAGCTTAGTCTTACAACAGATGTGTCGGTATCATCATTCCCATTACCATTCCTCGAGGGGGCTCTGGCGCCAGTACTTCGGGATAGCCCTGTCCATGACACCACCCAGGAGCTCACAACCCCAAAACACGATGTGGTGAAAAGGGGCGCTCCAAGCAAACTCAAGCCCTTGCTCCGACGCTATAGGTAGAGCATCGTCCAAGACACTTGAGCTGCTGAAATGCGCTTTAATGCTCTGTCTAAAGATATGAAATATAGATATAGAGCAGCGCCGAGGCGGTAACATGTTGACATCGCATCCTCAAAGAAGGTATTTTCCTTCTTCTCGACGGTGGGAACTCAAACCAATGACCTGATTCAGACTTTTACTAAATCCAAACAAGGGAGTTTTTCAAATTTTTAGTTGTTTTTAAATGTTAGCTTGTGTGTGAAAATTGACACAAGAAGTTTCTCGAGAACCGCAAGTTTTTGAGTCAAAAACTAAGTCAAATACTTTCCATATTACAAAATAGGATCAAGTCACCTGAACTATCATGAGTTCAGGTGGAATTTTAGAGAAGGATATCTGATCTAGTCTAAAATAGACCCTGGAATTCTAATGATTAGATCCAAATCCTCATCCTTAGTTTGTTAAAGATTAAATCCCATTGTACCAGAAGTGAATTTTTCGACCTTAGTCCTGATTTCAAAATTTTTCCTCAAAAAGTTTTCAAATTTTTTTTTTTTTTGGGTATGCAAGCAGGAAATAAATTAAAGAAAAATGCATGTTTTTAGGTTTTAAACATCCTAAATCGATCGTAAAAATTTAAAAACACCCCCCCATGCTTAAGATATGCCATGTCCTCATGCATTAGGAGGGAAAAGGAATCACCTTAGTGAAGAACGGTCAGGTTTAGGGTGAATAAAACCTGGAAAAAAAAGAAAAAAGGAAAGCAAGAAAATGATGGGTTACCTCCCATCCAGTGCTATCTTTTACGCCATTCAGCCGGGCGTGAAGGTATGCACGGAAGACGTAAGATCATGTAAATAATTGGACACTTGGATCCCCGCAAAAAAAGTGTCGTCTTCTAGATCCTTAAAAAATTGATTAGAAATAATATTGGGATCAAAGTTGGATGGAAAATGATAAGTGTAGCCTGAGTCTGGCCATGGGTTTAAATTAGGTTGGGTGCCAAACTCAGGCGGGGTTGGTGGCAGGTCCGTTAGAAAGGGGTCGGGGAAGGAATGGTGAGGATTGGGTGAAGTTAGTGTGGAAAAGTTAGGTGCGTGAATAGTGGGTGGGTTAGGGGGGGTATCAGGAATAAATTTGGGGTCAAGACAAGTTTCCGGATCACAGATCTCGTCGACCACTCAGTCTGAATCAGAGTCCTCAAAAAAACTGTGGTCGGTAAGGGTATCTATTAACATTGTCTCCTCCACCATATTAGAAATTTCAGTATCTGAGTCCTCAAAGAAGTTATCATCATGGAATCTCCTGGAGGATTTAAAAATATCTAAGGTGATAGTTTGGCCTGCACAGTTGATATCCATTTTTCCTGTGTGGCAATTGATATTTGCCTTTGCAGTAGCCAAAAAGGGGCGTCCAAGGATTATCGGGGAGTCCAGTAATGATTCGGGTGCCTCAATGTCAAGAACCAGAAAGTCTGCAGGGAAGACACAATTCTGGACCTTGACTAATACATCCTCGACAATCCCACGAGGTTTGATTGTAGATCGGTCGGCTAATTGCAGGGTAACCTCGACGGGTTTTAATTCACCGATCTGAAATTCTTCGAATAAACTTGTGGGAATAATATTTACAGAGGCACCAAGATCAAGGAGGGCGCGATTAAATGTAGTGTCATCAATAATTACAGAAATTAAAGGTGCCCCCGGATCTTTCATCTTAGGAGGCAGCTTACTCTGTATGACAGAGCTTACTGTCTCCGAAAGATGCACCTGTCCTAGATTTTTGGCCTGCCTTTTAGGAGTACAAATCTCCTTCAAAAATTTAGCATAGGCAGGTATATATTTGATGGCATCTAGGAGAGGAATATTGATATGAACTTGCCCAAATAGCTCCATGAGTTCTTCTGTAGTGGGCTCAGATTTCTTTCTTTTGTTGGTGGTAGGGTAGAGAGCTTGTGGGAAAGGGATAGGAATCTTGTCTTGAGATTTTTGTTGTTCTTTTTCTTCCTGATGGGGAGGTGGGGAGTAAACTTGCACATGTATCTTACTAGGTTCGTGCGAAGGCTCGGGGTCAGTGGTGGTTTTCCCACTCCTCAAGGTAACTGCATGTGCAGTCGGATTATTATTTGGAGGAGGTGGGGGGGCCTGTGATTGCAGGAACCTGGGCGGCTGCTGAGGTGGATTAGGAGGAGGCTGATTTGGATAATGTGGATTTCTACCCATATAATGGTTCCCTTGGTGATTGGGATTGGGTATGGGTTGGGACGGAAGATGTCCTACAGGTCTTTGCGTGGGAGCAACCCCAATCTGATTGTTCAGATTTGTGATGTTGCGGGTTACTTCCGTCATTTTTGTTTGCATATCCTGCAGGGTCCGTAGCATCTGGGCATTGATATCTTGTTGGGATGGCCCAGGATGGAAATTTGGATTCGACCCATACCCATTAAAATGATATGGTTGGGAGGAAACTTGATTATTCCAGGAGTAGTTCGGGTAATTTTTCCAATTGGAAGAATTTTTAAAGGGCTCCTGGATGGCAGAAATATTTTGGGTGGGGTTAAGATCTGGATAATTGAAATTCCCCAGTGAATCATGGGCAACCTCAGAATAATCAGTAGGAGTGGTGTTGAGATTGTGCAAATTTTCTCTTCGTGGAAAGTTAGGTTGGGTTAGATGTGGTCGTGGAGCTTGAATTGATGTGGCGAGTCTTTCCTCAATTTTCTTCTGATTAATATGCATCTGGTCGAGTTTCTGAGCGATCATTTGAAGATCGTCTTGGGCGACTGGGATAGATTGAGCGCCTATTTCATGAACACCAAACTGCGGGTTGTGGGTTCTGCAAAATGTGTTCATGGAAGCTTGGTTAAATGAGTTTTCACTCATTTCTTCAAATAGATCATAAGCACTTTCAGCATCTTTATTTAAGAAGTTGCCGCCACACGAGGCGTCGACAAATTGTCGGATTTGATCTTCTAATCCATGATAGAAGATTTGCACGAGCTGCCACAAAGGAATCTCGTGGTGCAGGCAACTTCTTAAAAGGTCCTGAAATCTTTCCCAAGAATCAAGGAAAGTTTCGCCAGATTTTTGGTGAAAGGTCGTAATAGATCTTCGTAAGGAATTGGTACGACCTATGGGAAAGAATTTCTTGAGGAAGGCACTCTTGAGTTGAGGCCATGTTGTAATGGGTCGGCCAATGGTCCTGAACCAATAAGCGGCCTTATCTTTAAGAGATAATGGAAAAAGCCGCATCAGCCATATGTCTTCTTGCACATTTCGGGAACGGGTTGTCTGTGCAAGAAGAGTTAGTTCTTCAAGGTGGCTGAAAGGGTCTTCCCTAGGAAGGCCATGAAAGTGTTTAATCAGGTTCAGGACGGCTGGCTTGATCTCAAAGTCCCCCTCCGGTATGACCACCCCTGGTCGTTCCTCATAATAAGACGGATCATAGAAATCTTTTAGAGGAACAACAGGCTGCTGACGGGGTGGTGGGTTTGGCCTTGGATTGGCTAGGTTTTGGATGTTCCTAGTCAATGTTTGTTGATTGGAATTTAATTTATTAATCTGATCGGCCATCAATTTTAAAAGATCAGGTAGGGGGTCTTGATGTTGTGTGTGGGGCAACTCAAGATTGGGGAGCTCCAAGTGTGGGAAGTTACTGGTGGTTGGGTTTTGGGTGGAAGGGTTAGAATTAGGGTTAGAGGTGGGGTTAGAGGTAGACGTGGAAGGGTCAGTGGACCTATTTTGTTGTGTTTCCATTTTTTCAAGAGAAGACAGAAAAAGTGGTCTTTTTACGTGGGGGGCGAAATCAAATGGTCCTTCCAAGTGCGGATTTTGAGACCGTCGCCCGTGCATAAAATGGAAGAACGGGGAGGGGAGGAGAAGAGAAAGAGATGAGAGAAAGTGTGCAAATCAAACAAACAAACTAGACCTAACTTAAATGTGACTCCTTAATAATAACCTAAGACTTGGTCTATATAGGAAATAAGTAGTCAATAGTGAATACCCGTTCTATCAACAAATCTAGCCAAGTTGCTTAAGGGGAGGTTTGGGCCCAAACGTTTCCCAGGGAAAACCCCAGGTGCTTGTACAAACCCGCGCCTGGTCGTTTGACACGGCCCCTCAGCCTGAACACCAGATACAGATGACAGAATTGGTACTAACTAATGAAAACTTAAGATCTAAATAGCAAGCCTAAGTTGATAAAGCCTTAGGGGTCAAATTGCTACAAATTTTAATTAGGTCTAGGATTCTATAGTGCACACGGAATGTGGAGGGCATTTATTGGGTTGTTGCCCTGTTATTTGATTTTTTTGTGTGTGTGCAGGAATTGGAGAGTGGCTCCAATGAAAATCAAGTTGTCACACAATTTTTTTTTGTATTTTTGTCTTTTAGGATTTGATTTAATTGAATGTATTTTAGGG
Source organism: Thalassia testudinum (assembly GCA_037157565.1). Classification (NCBI taxonomy): domain Eukaryota; kingdom Viridiplantae; phylum Streptophyta; class Magnoliopsida; order Alismatales; family Hydrocharitaceae; genus Thalassia; species Thalassia testudinum. The sequence continues at coordinate 19,137,004 of JAZHRO010000065.1, read as the reverse complement.
TTTCTTTAGTTAAATTTTCAAACAAGTTTGAAAACCCACAATCAAAGGAAAACAAGTTGTATGGGTGATTGTATATTTCCTTTGAATTAATCCTCAAAAGAGAAAGAAAGAAACCCTAAGCCAATTATCCCTAAGACAGAAATTTAACTACCAATGAGTTATTTTTTAGGCTTTCAGAATTAAGTAGTGGTCCAAACAAGTCAAACAACACCACTACTTTGAATAAAATCAAACAAGGATTCCAGAAAATATTTTTGTAAGATTTTAGGAATTCGTTTGATAATTGTTTTGAATTTTTAATTGTACTAGTGTCAAAGTTCAGAAATAATACCTGTGGGTATTATGAACTTTTTAGTACTACCACCGACCTCAGAAAATTTTTATGATTTTATGTGATATATAAAATTTCACAAGGATTCCAGCAAGCTCAATTTCCCAAAAATTGGATGAGTATAAAAATTCTGAAAATTCGCGGACAGTAGCAAAATAGGAAGATAAGAGGGTATGACCTCTCTGCAATCCACGAATTTTTAAAAATTAAATACAAATCCAATTGATTTGAAATTTGGAATAGATGTTCCTAACTTAATTGGGAATCACTCTATGAAATTTTATGATTTTAGGAGCCTGGGGTGTTAGGAATCGATTTTTCAAGTCCGGACAGAAATCTGGACCCGAAAAATAGAACACCAATACTTGCAATGGAATGGTGCTAAAGAAGCATACAAGCAAACAATGGATTTTAAAATGCACCACTCCACTTAATTTAAGTGTTTAGGGTCCTAAAAGCCAAGTTTAATATATTTTTGGTAGTTTTAATTATTTATGTGACCAGAAAGAGGAACCAACCTGAATTTTCGCGGGAAGAAAAGGACCTTTGAGCTCTCTCTTCCAGATTCCCGCCTTCCCGCTGTAGTTCCTGCACACACAAAAGAAAGAAAGAGAAGGGGATGAGATCCAATTCAAGCAAGAGAAAATGAGTTAATGCAAAGCCGTGCCTCCCCGGCAACGGCGCCAAAAAGTGATAGCGAAAATACGCGGTTTGTTAAAATACGTTGTTGTAATGCGTAAATCCGCTTTCGCTCTTAAATTTATAATCCTAGATAGGGAAGTATCTAGGGTCGTCCAAGGAGGCAATATGGTTGCAAAATTGATTCTCTTGCTTGGAATATATCTCAACTTTCTTTTGGTATTTTTCAATATATCATTTTTTTTATTTTTAAACTAAGGCAACATGCGAACTGATGGTGGGAAAAGTGTTTACACTTCGAATTAAAATACTACTTTTATGTGACAAGCAGAACCTCTCCCTAAGCTCACTCTAGGCAAGTGGAGGCCTAGAATAATTAGGGAGAGGGAGTGAAGAATGCTGAAAATAAGCTAATAGAAATGCAAACAAAAAAAATTGCAAAGAAGGCAACTAGATAATTGATAAAGTGTTTTACAAAAGGCCTAGTAGAGGAAAGCTTGTACTACTAGAAAATTGCAAATAAGAAAATAAAACACAAATCCTCTAGATAGATGGTGAAGAAGAGGGCTTCTTGCTCCAAGGTTGGTGGCTCCCAAGCTTGAAAAGAATCCTTCAACTCCTTCCTTACAGAACTTCGCCAAGGTGATGACCTCCAAGGCAAGCCCTAAGTTTCTCTCCAAGGGTGGATGTCCACCCTAAGCTTTTCTCCTTTGCCTGGCCGTCCTCCTTGAAGTGGGAGAGTCCTCCTCCTTGGCGTGGCTCAAGTTGAAGAGAGTGGGGAGAAGAAGGCACCAAAAGGGCTGGTGATGTGCCCCTTTAATCTCCTTCTCTACTCCTTCTTCTTGGCCGTAGGTATAGGTGGTTTAGGTAGAAAATATACTAAGGGAGGATGCCCCAAAATGGTGGTAGGTGGTGGCTTTTTATAGAATAGGATGGGGGGTTAAGGTGCCCCTTGAAATGGAGGGCTAGGATGGAAGGATGAGGGTGGTTGGTGATCCTATGGCTAGGGTGAGTTGGCGCCAACCCAAGGGGTGTCAAAGGGGGTGGTTATGGTGGTGTTGGTGTCTTTTGGTGGTGGAGAGACACCCCCATGTTGGCGCCAACATGGGGTCTTCTAGAAGGGGAGTTAGGTGGATGGTGGAGATGGATTCAAGGGGGATTTTGTGGTGGAGATGAGGGGGGATTTTGGAGGGAAAAGTGGCGCCACTAAGGGGTGGTTATGGGTAGTTTTTGGCGCCACTTTTAGGTGTCTTTTGGAGGTGGTGGGTAGGTTAGGTTGGTGCCAAGTAGGTTAGCTTATGTGGAGCTTAGGTGGAGCTAGTTGGGTGGAGTTGGTAGGTGGGTTTTTGGGGTGGTACAAGCCAAGGAAGTTGGAGCATAGTTAAGCTAAGCTAAGCTAAGCTAAGCTAGCTTAGCTAATGGAGGAGTAGAGGAGAAGGTGTTGGAGCTAGGGTTTGGAGGGAGGAGCTGAGGAGAAGTCTGGAGCTGAAATTTGGAGCTGGCTGCTGCTGAAGAGGCTGGCATGGAGCTATTCTAGCTGGCTTAGCTTGCTAGTTCTTTGCTAGCTACTAAGCCGAGATAAGGTAAGCTAGCTTCTACCATACTGAGCTAAGGTGAGCTGGGTCTGGTGCTCCCGGGGAGAATCAAGCTGGTTGAGGCAGCTAAGGTAGCTTAGCTCAACTGAGTTGAGCTAAGCTGAGTCCCTGTGAGCTGGACTTGAGCTTCCTGAGCTGGGATGAATTCTTCTTCAGCTGGTTGGAGCTGAGTGGAGCTGGATGTAGCTGGATCTGAGCTGGGGTGAACTCCTGTCAACTTAGCCGAGCTAACTAGAGCTCCCTGTGGACTAGTGGGAGCTGAGATGAGCTAGACTCAGCTAAGTTGAGCTGGATCTGAGCTGACTTGAGCTAGGATGAGCTAAGGTGAACTCTCTTGAGCTGCCATCCAGCTGAGATTAGCTGAATGGAGCTGGGATGAGCTAACCCTAGTTCAAGTAAGCTAGGTTCCAGCTGCGGTGAGCTAGATCAAGCTGAGGTGAGCTGGATCAAGCTGAGGTGAGCTGGATTAGGCTGAGTTCCAGCTTGTCTGGGCTTCTCCTTCACCATTTGCCTTCTTGAGTGCTAGGGTTTTAGGGATCTGTGCATCTATACATCCCTAACACTCACAAAAACTCATTAAAATGACAATAAAAAATGCAATGCATGCCTATCCTAATTTATGCCTAAATGCAGCCCAAAAACCCGTTTGCGGAGTAAAATCCTAAGAGCTAGGTTAGTTTTAAAGCATAAAAATGATGATAAACTGGTGTTTATCAACACCTCTGCAATAAGTCCTGGAATCGCTCCCAGGCAACATGAAACTGCTCTCAGGCTCCTAGGTAAAGGTAGTAATTACCCATCTCAAAGCATTGGTACGTCTGACAGGGAAGAATTTCTTCATGAAGGCCGATTTCAAATCATTCCAAGTGGCAATTGGCCTTCCTATAGTTCTGTACCAATGAGCAGCTTTATCCGTAAGAGAATAGGGGAAGAGCCTCATGATCATCTACTCCTCATTAGCATTTCGTGCCTTGGTATCCTAGACCAAAGTGGTAAAGTCCTCCAAGTGCCGAAATGGGTCTTCAGAGCCAAGCCCATGGAAATGTTTGACCAGGCTTAACACCTGGGGCTTGATTTCTACGTCTCCACTAGGAATCTGGATGCCAAGATGTTCCTCGTAATTTGAAGGATCATAAAAATTCTTCAAGGGTTGAGCATCCTGCATTCTCTGGAACCATTCTTGCATTCTCTACATTTGTTCCAGCTGCCTTTGAAATACCTCCTGTGGATCCTGAGGTAGAGGAGGCTATTGATTGGCCATGGGATCAATTTGGCCAAAATCCAATCTACGCCTCCTAGAATACTCTAGTGCTCCTTCTAATCAGGGATTCAATGACCTTCTTCCTAGCATAAACTAGGAAGAGGTCGGAAGGACTAGAGATAAGAATCCTGCAGCACAACAAAACAAGGCTATCTTTAAGTGGGGTATCCTAAGGATCTACAGACTCTCAAAATCTGTTGTAAGATTATAAACGATTTACTCTACTTGTATCTACTCAATCCAATCAGTTAGAAGGAGGGACTGGGGAGAAGGTTCTTCCTTCGGCTTGCGCCTCCGGTTCCTAGTGTACCCCCCAGCCGCAGTCGTTTGACGCTACTCCCCTAGCTAGACATCAGATTAATTAGTACAAGCAGGTTAATCGTAAACAATCTCAGACTTGACCCTGAAGAGTGAATCAATCCTTAAGGCCAATGTCTACTTGATTTTATTTAGGCCTAGGATTGTAGTGCTTATGGAATGTGGTGGGCCCTTAAGATGGGTTGTGCCCTTAATGATCAATTAAGTATGTGTGAGTGCGTACACAACCAGAGTTTCCAAGCAAGAATACTTGTGATGAGTAGATTTTAGGGTTCAAATCTTGCTTAAGTAGCTTTTAGGGTTTAGAATTAGGTTTAATTCAATCAAGTTTGAGGCAAACCAAGTTTTCAAACATGGTTGAAGATTACTTTCCTTTTGAAATAAAAAATAAAGTGGACTGCCTGGTATTGACCTAAATTGAAAACCCTAAGGGGAAGCTACTTGATGAGTTAATTTTAAGTTGAGTGGTGCGACCTAAACAACTCAAACAATTGGCCACAATTGCACCACTGAGTTAGGCACACAAAGCGATTAACCTAGACTGATTTCTACTCTTTTATATGTTGATTTGCATGTACCAGTTCCACATATCAGAATCTAGTTAAGTAGAAGAAAATCAATTAGGTTAAGTACCTTGAATGTGGGTGTATGTTGTGTGTATGTTTGATTTATCCCACAAAAGTATCTTTTTGTTGATTTTTTTTTATGCAAGGGTGAAATGAAAGTGGGTGCAAATCCAAGCAACCAAACTAATCCTAGGATTTATGCAAACACCTAGGTTAATTGGAGTACGAATTAATGTGGTGAAATGGAATCTATGGAGGGGGGAAAATGGGGAGCACTTACAGTCGTCTTCAACTACACTTTACACTGATCTACCGCTTGACGATTCCTTGATCGAGATATCTGCAAAACAATAGACAAGAGATAAAGCAAGTTAGAAAATAGTAAAGTGCGTAAAATGCGAAAAGAAGATCGAAAAATCGTTGCCTCCCTAGCAACGGCACCAAAAGTTGAGTGAGGAAAACTACGCGTTCGGAGTTGGATTCGAAAACCCGTCGTTGTAGTTTGAGTCGCAAATAAATCTGTTCAATAGATAAAATTTATACCGAAAAATTCGTAAAGAAGTTCCGAGTTGAACACAGGGAGGCTACGCCGATCTCAAAATCCACGATTATATTTTTTTTGTATTTTGTTTAAAAGGAGAAATAATCACAATGGAATCGCTATAGACAAAAAGAGAGAGAGAGAACAATCACTTGGTATTTGAATAATATTTTACAACTAAGAAAGAAGGAAATGATTACGCTAGAAAGCGGGAAATTGTTACAACTACAAAGGGGGAAATTCTACTCTAGAAAGCAATAAAAGAAGGGAGAGAGATGTTATCCTCCTCGACGAATGCTTGGAGGACAAGCCGGATGGAGGTGACGCCTGGAAGATGGAGGACGAGGCGAGAAGAAGGAGGACAAAGTCGGAAGAATGGGGGCGAGAAGAAGGAGGACAAAGGCAGCACGTCGTCGTCGTCGCAGGATCCACTTCCGGAACGGGGGCGAAAACTTGGTTTTAACGCTTGAGGAGCATCCCGAGTGTGGGACAAGCTTCTCTTAAGCTTTGGAGAGGGAGAGAGGAGAAGGAAGGGATGAGAAATTCGTAGGGTAGGGGTCTCCTTTTATAGTTGCAAGGATTGGGGGCATTTTGGTCATTACAATATCAAAAACATTAATATGGGACCTTTAGTGACAAACTTAAACATCGCTAAAGGTCCATCGTGGGCGACGTCCGCTCCTCTTCCGCGCCCTAACACTTGGGCACATTTCGATGTTCTCAGCTGTCTGATCTCAAGATGGAACGGCTTAAAGTCATCCTCACAGCACCCTTCAAAAAGCCTCTGCCGCACTCCAGCATGTGATGCGGCGTGTAGACACGTGTCATCGCGTGCGTACGTGATCGAAGAATCCTCCACGTGCCACGTCTCCACCCCTCAGCCGCCTCATCTTCATCTGACAGCCTAATCACGCCCATGCCTACGGCCTTCTGGATTGAGGCGCTCAGCGTGGCTTGAACGCGCGAACCCTACGTCGCCCACAGGGGCACGACTGCTACGCTGCGCCTTCGTTTGTGTCGCGCAGAGGTAATAGGTCCATGGATATGTTGGCCGCTGGATTGAGATCCAACGGCTAGCATCGATCAATGGAGGGCCTTTGAAGATGCAGCTGCGGTTCCTTGGGGCCGGTCGGGCGGCTGAGATGGCATCTGGACGACTAAGATGGTGCCACGTGGCACCATCTTAGCCGTCCATCTTCTGTGAGTTGCAGATGGTGCTACGGATGTCGAATTGGACCGATTTTCATGCTGCTATGTTGCGATCATCGATCCGAACCCATCCGTGTGATCGGATTTGTCATTTGAATTGTAGATTAGCACCATCTTGGCCCTTGATCTTTAGGATTCCTCAATCTCTATCTGGTGCTACGGATGTCCGATCAAGGCGATCTTGGAGTCGTTGAACTCCAATTGCCACCCTGATCAGATCCGTGTAGTTGAATCTTTGATCCGAGGTATCGATAAAAATTCACCCTGTCCCTGACCATAAAAGGAGACAATTACTATACAATTTATACAACTTGACCTAAAAGCATTATTATGCATGTTATGCAGTATTTACAATGCATGATGCTAATATGTTACTAAGAACATGCATTAATAGACATTTTAGGTTAATCAGATGTATGCACATCAAGTTCCTACCGCAGGAGAGGTGAAGTATATACTCACCTTGAGGAAGCGATGATAACATGTCACCTCCTCGGTGCTTGTCTCTTAGGATATCCATCCTACTGGCGGCATGTAAGCGCATTGTGCGGTTCAGGTACCATAGGTGGCCCTATCTAGAAGTGCCGATTGCCACAATCCTAAATTCACTTATGAAATCCATGAGCGATACTATATCAAAGTGTCGATTTCCAGGAGTTCTTGGGGTTGCTATGGGCTGTGCTACCTCGAAGCATCGAAAGCTAGGCACCCTTCGAGGTTCGGTGATGGGGACAATGAATCCGACACAGATCGTATTGAAAGCACATTCAAGGTTAAATCTAGAGGAATCAAATAAAAATATATTACAAAAAAAAAACTCATTCTTACTCTCTTTCTAGGTTGGCAATCATACCAACCTCAAATAACTTAGACAAATGCACATGCATGGATGCTTTAATCTCTAGGACCAATAAACCTTAGGGTAGAATTAAAAATCAGGAAACCTGTGTCTACAACTCGTCTTTAGCCGACCTAGTCTATAACTTAGCAAATATTTGGGAACCTTAGGTCTAAAGTCTAAACTTAACATGTTTCTAAAGGAAGACCGATTGGGTTGGCTAGTCCACTTGAAGAGTTGGGTTATTCCTTGAATTTGCTAGGGACTAGCAAAAACTAGGCATGGGGTAATTGATGAGCTCGAGACTAGTAAAAACTAGGCATGGGGCAATTGATGAGCCCATATTTGTGGGCTAATTAGTTATTTAAATGCCTAAACATTAAGTTAATTTTAACATGCATTTAGCATGTATTAGAATATAAATACATTAATTATAGATTTCTTGCATGCATTGCATTTTTATGTAAATTAGGTCTTAGCTTGCATGGTTTGTAATTTAGTTTGCATTTAGTGGGAATTATACATAATATATGCAATTAGATATTTTATAAGGATTTCTCTATAAATAAGCTAACGTTTAGTATATTTCTCATCTTCTTTTTCGTAGGAATGGCTCTGCTTCTCCTCCTCCAGCTATATCTCCTTAATGGCTATGAGAAGAAGATCTACTCTCGCCTCTCCATTTCAAATCCATGAAGACAGCTACAAGATATGGGGAGCTACTACAATGCTCGGGGAGACTCTGCCCTGACTCCACCACTGTGAAGAGCTTTGAGCTCACCTCCATCACCACCACCATGCGTCTACAAGGTCGAGCATCGCCACACCATGGGCCGACGGGGTGATAGACCACTGCGCCAATCCTACGAGCTCAGCCATCACCGTGTGCGTGCATCTCCGACGGCCATGCAACCACCATATCACCTTCCCTATCCACGCACCACCAACACCATCTTCTTCTTCTTCTTTCTTCTTCTTCCTCTGTTTCTTGTCACCAAAAACAACCCAAATTGTCATCACCATCTCCACCACCTCACCGTGCGCATAAACCTCCTCTCCGCGCACACTTGCAGAGCCACCGTGCGACGAAGCCACCCTCACATCCATGCCCAAGAAGGGCCAGTGTTGCCTCGCCAACTCACTATGTAATCGCGCACATGCATGCGCGCCTACTGCGTGCATAGCAGAAGCATGGGTGCACGACTCTCCATGCCTCCTCGCCTCAATTGCATGCGTGCACCCCTTCGAGCGCATCTCCACACATGTTGCTACCTCCTTCATCGCCTGCTCGGCCATCTGTGCACACATGCACTAGTGCGTTGCTGTTTGCACCTCAAAACACGCCTATAATAATGCCTTCTTGTGCTATTTTCTAGCATTAACTATGTATATTATAATCCTGTAGTTGCATTTGTAAAAATGCTTGCATGCATGCATTTAATCATGAGAGGAGGAGAAATGAATAAATGGCTTCGTAATTCACATTTTTCTTCAAGTGCCTCCTTGCAAAATCACCCTCTTTTTATTTTTCCTCTTGATTTCTTCTTTTCTCTCCTTCCCGCAGCTGCATGCAACGCCATGCGAGTTCTCCCTGCCAACGCCACTCCCTGCTGTCCTTCTCGCACCATTCCCTGCGGTGGCCATCTCCCCCATTCCCCGCATGCTGCATGGCCATGCTCTCCTCCTCTATAAAGCAGCAGCTTCTTCCTCGCGAGAGGAGGGGGTGAGGAGGGGGAGCTGCAGAAAAGACCCCACAGCCACCACCTTCCTCTCCACCGTTATCCCCTCCCATACGCCGGCCCTCCGTCGAGGAGGCACCCGGCGAGCAGGAGAACCCACTGTGGTGCACACCACCACAGTGGGAGCACCACCGCCCAGCTCTTCAACGAGCCGGTGGGCATGGTGTCTTCTTTTCTTTTCCTTTTCATCTCCGCGCCATTGCTACCGCTTCAAGCTCCGAAGCTTGAAGCAGCAGCAGCAGCAGCCAAACCGCGGCGGCGGCAGCAGCAGCAGCTCCCCCCGCCTCCTCCGCGACCGTCCCCGCAGCCGCCCGTCGACTTCGCGCGCGCCTGCAGGGCCATTCCCCGCTCAAGTCTCCGTTCTGTCCACGCCGCAGTTGCACCCGCAGCCGGCTGCCGCGCGCACTGCAGCGGCCAGCTACGGCCTCGCGCCGACCCCCGCGACCCTCCGCGACCACCGCAGAACCTCCTCCACGCTCGCCCCTCCGTGCCTTCGCCCGCCCATCGTCATCGCGCACGCCTGCAGAAACCCTACGCGAAGGCGCGCCCGCACCCGCCGTCTTCAGACGTCCGCCTCCGCCTTCAGACGACGCAAAGTTAGACGTCTGCCGCCTCCGGCAGACGTCTTAACTCGCGCGTCCGCGATCACTCCTTCGCCCGCTCTCTCTCTCTGCCGATCTCTCCCGCCCGCTCTCTCGCTGTCTGGCGTTCTCTACTCTCTCTCACGTACTCTCTCTCTCTCTGTTCTCTCTCTCTCTCTCTTTACTCACAGCAACACACACACACACATTCACCGACGCACACACACACACTCACACACTTATAGTAACCCATATATACTTATACATTTATGTACATACATATGTACATATATTTTCACGTTATTTACTATACGCTGTATCGCGGGAATATCTGTACCAGTTGCTGATATTCCCCGATACACGTGTACAGAAAGCGTGGACACATCCATCCTCCATCCACACTCCACGCAGCACCTAGTCGTGTTCGTTGCGTCTCTCTAGACGTCGACTGACTCGACATAGTGCTACACTCCATCGTCACCTCCACCCCCACCCCTTTATATATATACTACATATAAATATATATCTATAGCTACTATATTTACTTTCTATCTGTTAGCTTCCTTCTTAGTAAAAAGATAAGAAAAAAGGTATAAAAGTGAAAAAATAATCTTTGATTTGCAGGTACCCCGTCTTGCAAGTAGCAAGGCGTGTTTTGAAACTCTGTTTTGGCTAAAAGCCAAGGACACAATTTTGAGGGTGTGCCTCAAGAACAAGGATTACCAGAAAAAAACCTAAATAAGAAAAATACCAAAAACACAATAAATGAACGGAAGAGACGCGTTTTAAGGAAAACGTAGAAACTCGACTTGAACCCCACTTCTCTGAGTTCGACCCTGGGCCTAAAAGTGACAAGATAAAATCAATTAGGCCAGGTTAAAAATTTTGTAAAGAGATGGTTAGGTCTGAATTAGGTTAACCACTATACACATTTCAACGATAAAAATATCATATTAACAACCTATTCGGGCTGACCCATCATAACTTTTCTGGCGCCGTTGCCGGGGAAGTGCGCTTTCGAGTAAGTTTCTATCCAATTCCTTTAAATTTGTCTCTTCTCTCTTCACGGGTATTGTTGTTTTTGGTGTGCAGGTGAACCTGGTGGAAGGAGAAGAAGGTTGACGAAGTCGAGGACGTGAGCAGATCCAAGGCGGGAACGAGAGCGTGAAGACGCCGACATCGCATTGGAGCTTCGCACACGTTGCTGAACAAGTACATTTTCTTTTCTCATCAAATTAGGGTTAACTTGCCACCACAATAAAAAAAAAAAAATTTAAAACTAAAAACTAGAAAAACTTCTTGGGATTTCTTGAGGGCAAGTGGATTAAAATTCACTTGATTGATTGGTTGTCTTCACTCCCACTGCCCCGGGATTTCCCGCCTTACTTCGCATAGCGAAAATCCTAGAATCTTGATTCTTAGATTTTTCGCCATGGGAAGTATTCTTTGAGGCAAAGAAAAAGATTGCTTGTATCCCTCTTTTGCCTCACTTATCTTTAATTCAGGATCACATTTTTGGTGGGGAGACTTGGAATTGGGTTGATTCCAACCCCACCACGACTTTTCAAACTTGCCTGTGATTCGATCCTGAATACTTCAACCCCAACAATTTTAGTTTCTTTATCTGTTGGTTGAAGCCTTGTGTGTGGATATCTTTCTGGTGATTGGGAGCACTAGAATTGAAGTGCTTTGGCTCCCTTTCACATTGGTATAAAATTGATTCGTGCATCCACACTTAGAAATCTCCATTTAGGGTAGCCCATTGCATTTTAGCATGCATTAACTAACTGATAATTGAAGAAGGGTTTCTTGGGTTTTAGAAGGAAAACCTGTATTTTTGCAAAAACCCGGAGATTGGTTGAATTGGTAATTCAGCAAAACCCTAAAATTCATACTACTTAAGGCTGAACTCTAAAAACCATTCGCCAATAAAAACTTCAATTCGGGGAGATTTCCCCGTTGCATGCTTGTTCTTACACACTCTTAAAATCAATCACTTGGGCATTACCCGTAAACAACGCCCTTCACATTCCAAAAGCACTTGACCCTAAGCCTCTAATTAAAATTGGTAGTAACTTGACCCTTTTTAAGGATTGGAGGTCTAACTACCTACGTGTAGCGACTACGTGCTGGTGAGAGTTCCCGCGTGCTATCGGGTGTCTAAGACTGGGGCAAACGGCCTTTCAATCTGGCCCGGTGGTTCCGCGGTGCTCGCATTCGGTTCCGTAGTTCGTGATAGTAGGTAACTTAGATCTTTAGGTCTAAGGGCACACTGTAGAGGTTAGGAACTTGACTGTATTGATTTGTAATCAAGTGTACCTTTGCGGCGTCATTTCTCTCATCTCTTTTCCCTACTCATCTCCTCAACTCTTCCTCCGGTAGTGCATGTTTGGGAGGAGGTCACAAAACCTTGAATTGCTTGTATTGACTGATAAATCTAGAAAAAGAGCCGAATCATCCTCCTCCTCCACAAACATGGCACACACCCCCGCCTCACCACTTCGTCACAATTTCAATTCTTTCAACACCAGGCTTATCCCGAGAAACCCTGCAAGACCTTCGTTATCGAGTGTCGCGCCAAGCGACTCGGTAAGTCATCTGGAACTGGCTTCTGCGACCCAGTATTTCAACACGGAGGACCAAGCCTCCGTGTACTCGGACACATATGCGGACACGTCTTCTGGCATAGAAGATGCCTGCACCCTGGGGAATAACCCATTTTCTGCCACGTATAACCCAGGGTGGCACAATCATCCCAATTTTGCATGGTCCAACAACCCGCAACGTCGAAACCCCGTTGGTGGACCAATGCGATCGTCCGCACCCGTCATCCCAAGGGCCCAGTCTAATCCTATGGCAAATCTGCCATCAGGCCCTTGTGTACAGAAAACCAAACACACATCAAAACCTCTTGATAAATTGATGCGAATGATGACGGAAATGTCAAAGCGCCATAAAGAAAACATGACCTCTCTTCAGTATTTGGCGCAGCAGAATGCTGAGATCAGTCAACTAAGCATGGCGACTCGATCTCAGGGCACTTTTCCCGCCCAACCTGTTCCAAACCCGCAAAACTTTGTACCCTGTGGTCCACAACCACAGGTACAACCTTCTCAGGAACAGGTTCATCAAATTCTACAAGCTCCAAGTATTCCTCCAGGATTTCAGGTTAATCCCGCTGCAGCACCGCACTCTTATGCTGATAGTGATCACATCAAGGATGACACGTCTGACGAGGACGTGACTGTCAGTACGTGTATCGAACTAATTGGAGCCGATTCTGACTGCTGCGAATTACCTGACGACTGCCTGACCAACACAAACTGTGACGTTCCCCAATCCCTCCCTATTCCTGTACCTTCTCCTGACTAGACTTCTGACGAGGTTTTTTCTGCTTCCCATACCTTGTGGTCTGAGTCATCGCCGGGCTGCTCACCGCCAGTCCACACTATGGAAGACCGGATTGCCCTTTCTTTCCCGCTAAATCAGGTGGATTTGCAAATCCACACTGGGACCTTGAGCCCACATCTTACTCACCGGGGCTATTCCCTTTTGGATCCATCTATCCAAAAAGCCCCCCTTCTTGGCCAATCTAAGGGCCAACTTCCTCTTCCTGATCTGTTTTCTGATCCACCTGGGACACTCTCGTCCCAGAAAATGCCAAATCTCTCACCATCCACCATTACTTTTCACGCCTCTATCACGATTACTTCGCTTTTCTCTTCACCACCCACCATCCACCCACCCTTCCACCCTGATTTATACCCTGAACCTCAGCTCCTGTTACCCGATCTGTCGTCCGTTCTCAGCCTTTCCCTGCATGCATATGAGGACATAGCATTGTTTGGCATGGGGGGGTGGATAGGCATCCATAGGATCCGGGTATTTTATGGTATCAGACAATTACCACCTATTTATAAATATGCAAGAAAAAGAAAAAAGAAAAGAAAAGAAAAATAAAAATATATATATATTAGTAATAAATGGTGTTTAGTAATGATCTAAAAGCTGAAACAAAAAATACAATAAGTGTTTATGGATATTCAACCTCTATTTTGAAGAATTTCCAGGCCATAGAAGCTTGATTCGCTCAGGCTCGGCTTAATTCACTTAAAGCATTGACGAAATAGATCAAAATCTCTCCTAACTAAGAACGTTTCTTGTACCTGAGACACCAGTACAGGATTCGTTGGTTTGCTTTTTCTTGAGAGCTTAAGTAAACTTGGTTCACACTACACATATCAGGAAAGACCAGGTGAACATAAGATCCAACCCTAGTGTTCATTAGGAAAGGTGGAGTCCTTACCTGTGCGTGCTGGTAGACTTTTTATCCCAGGCTTTAGTCTTGTGTTTAGGAGTGACTCTTTCCACCAAAAAGAAACTCTCCCATCAAAAAGAAAAATAAGTGTTCTCCTTCAAAATGTGTTGTAAGAGATATACTGACAGGTGTTTCAAAAAAAAAAGAAAAAAGAAAAAAAAAAAAGAAAAAAGAGTTGTCAAAAAAAAAAAAAAAAGATGTTGCAAAAGAGTCGGTATATCTCATAAATGATTGTATACTTTGTTTTTCGGTGAGCCACAAAAAAAAAAAAAAATCAGAAAATGGGAGTTGAGTTTTCCGTAATCATCTTAAGGGTCAATCCGAAAACACGAGCTGAAACTGGGACCAACCTGTACTTAAAAATTCGTGAAACCCTGGGAGTGAGTCTTAAGGTTCATCTGGTCAGTCTTGATCCTTCACTATGCACAAACCATAACCTCTTGAGCTCTCGAGTACGACAAAACCTCCTGGGTCCTGAAAATCGTACTTAAGGTTTAAATATCAAGAGCCCTGGTTAGTTGAGAGATAATCTTTGTCATGTAAGACTTAAAGTACTGGTAATCTTCTCTACAATTGGTTCTCACAATATCCGATAATAAACACACCGATATCATCTCAGAAGAAAATCTTCAGCTTAAGATCATTTCTAAATACGGTTTTGCTAGGGACTAGCAAAAGATAGGCATGGGGGCATATGTTTGCACCTCAAAACACGCCTATAATAACGCCTTCTTGTGCTATTTTCTAGCATTAACTATGTATATTATAATCCTGTAGTTGCATTTGTAAAAATGCTTGCATGCATGCATTTAATCATGAGAGGAGGAGAAATGAATAAATGGCTTCGTAATTCACATTTTTCTTCAAGTGCCTCCTTGCAAAATCACCCTTTTTTTATTTTTCCTCTTGATTTCTTCTTTTCTCTCCTTCCCGTAGCTGCATGCAACGCCATGCGAGTTCTCCCTGCCAACGCCACTCCCTGCTGTCCTTCTCGCACCATTTCCTGCGGTGGCCATCTCCCCCATTCCCCGCATGCTGCATGGCCATGCTCTCCTCCTCTATAAAGCAGCAGCTTCTTCCTCGCGAGAGGAGGGGGTGAGGAGGGGGAGCTGCTGAAAAGACCCCACAGCCACCACCTTCCTCTCCACCGTTCTCCCCTCCCATACGCCGGCCCTCCGTCGAGGAGGCACCCGGCAAGCAGGAGAACCCACTGTGGTGCACACCACCACAGTGGGAGCACCACCGCCCAGCTCTTCAACGAGCCGGTGGGCGTGGTGTCTTCTTTTCTTTTCGTTTTCATCTCCGCGCCATTGCTGCCGCTTCAAGCACCGAAGCTTGAAGCAGCAGCAGCAGCAGCCAAACCGTGGCGGCGGCAGCAGCAGCAGCTCCCCCCGCCTCCTCCGCGACCGTCCCCGCAGCCGCCCGTCGACTTCGCGCGCGCCTGCAGGGCCATTCCCCGCTCAAGTCTCCGTTCTGTCCACGCCGCAGTTGCACCCGCAGCCGGCCGCCGCGCGCACTGCAGCGGCCGGCTACGACCTCGCGCCGACCCCCGCGACCCTCCGCGACCACTGCAGAACCTCCTCCACGCTCGCCCCTCCGTGCCTTCGCCCGCCCGTCGTCATCGCGCACGCCTGCAGAAACCCTACGCGAAGGCGCGCCCGCACCCGCCGTCTTCAGACGTCCGCCTCCGCCTTCAGACGACGCAAAGTCAGATGTCTTCCGCCTCCAGCAGACGTCTTAACTCGCGCGTCCGCGATCACTCCTTCGCCCGCTCTCTCTCTCTGCCGATCTCTCCCGCCCGCTCTCTCGCTGTCTGGCGCTCTCTACTCTCTCTCACGTACTCTCTCTCTCTCTCCGTTCTCTCTCTCTCTCTCTCTCTCTTTACTCACAGCAACACACACACACACATTCACCGACGCACACACACATTCACCGACGCACACACACACATTCACACACTTATAGTAACCCATATATACTTATACATTTATGTACATACATATGTACATATATTTTCACGTTATTTACTATACGCTGTATCGCGGGAATATCTGCACCAGTTGCTGATATTCCACGATACACGTGTACAGAAAGCGTGGACACATCCATCCTCCATCCACACTCCACGCGGCACCTAGTCGTGTTCGTTGCGTCTCTCTAGACTTCGACTGACTCGACATAGTGCTACACTCCATCGTCACCTCCACCCCCACCCCTTTATATATATACTACATATAAATATATATCTATAGCTACTATATTTACTTTCTATCTGTTAGCTTCCTTCTTAGTAAAAAGATAAAAAAAAAGGTATAAAAGTGAAAAGATAATCTTTGATTTGCAAGTACCCCGTCTTGCAAGTAGCAAGGCGTGTTTTGAAACTCTATTTTGGCTAAAAGCCAAGGACACAATTTTGAGGGTGTGCCTCAAGAACAAGGATTACCAGAAAAAAACCTAAATAAGAAAAATACCAAAAACACAATAAATGAACGGAAGAGACGCATTTTAAGGAAAACGTAGAAACTTGACTTGAACCCCACTTCCCTGAGTTCGACTCTGGGCCTAAAAGTGACAAGATAAAATCAATTAGGCCAGGTTAAAAATTTTGTAAAGAGATGGTTAGATCTGAATTAGGTTAACCACTATACACATTTCAACGATAAAAATATCATATTAACAACCTATTCGGGCTGACCCATCAGTTGCTGCATGCATCGACCTCCATGCTCCAGCTCCTCGCTGCATGCTACACCCCAACCCCTAGCGCGTGCCCACCAGCACGCTCCAGTATGCCCACTCAACTCCAGACAACGCACACAGCTCCTCCACGCACACAGCCTCCGCACGCCCCTCCTTGCCTTGTCTCCAGCAGCAGCAGCAGCAAGAGCTCTAAACTGCTACTCCAGCAGCAATAGGGGAGCCTCACTAGCTACACCTCACCATCCCATCTCCATTCACCACCGTCCTCCACGTGCATAGGCACTCCTGTGGCAGCACACAGCCACCTCCATCTCTTCCTTGCATCGCATGCAGCAAGAAGCAGGAAGGAGAACCATCAGAACCCATATACTTGGCTACTCTGTCCAACCACCTCTGATTACCTTGTGACTTGCGGCTGCCACTGCCGCGAAGCCCTCGATCCACTCCACCACCAGTGAGCTCCTCGTGGCCAGACTCGTCGTCCTCCGTGCGTGAGAAGCAACAAACGAAATCCTCTATTTTGATTGTAATTAATAATTACATTTTTTCCCATTGAGGGGGGAAGGAATTTTAGTTAATAATATTCTATTCGGTTGATTTTATGAGCATATTCCTCTTATTATGCACATATGCAATATCAGCATGATAATGTCTTATTATCTCAATTGAAAAGTGATTTTGATTCTGTTTCTAGACAAAATTAATTATGAACATCTGTTTTTAACCTGTATGAGTTTAAATAGGCCATTGCCTCCATCTGGATATGACCCACTCTTCTACGAGTGGTTTAATTTTAATTCAATACTTTGATTAGTCGATTTTCCAAAACTTAGAGCTACAACGACAAATCTTCTTAATCATCATTTTCGAAAGCGAAAATTGACTCGTCACCTGACGCTCTGGATCTGAGGTGCTACCGCATCTCACACAAGCATCCTACAAGTGGTAGCATCTCTCTGCTTCCTTCTTTCTCCCTCTTTCTATCTCTCTTTCCTTATCTCTTTCTCTCTCTAGCTATCATTTATCTATTTCTAGTAGCATTCTCTATTGCGAAAACTCTATCTAATTACAATAAAATTCTGATCTTCTGAATGCATGATATCTGATTTGTATATATATATATATAAATATTTGTTTAGAGCAAAGTTCTATTGAAAATCTTCTACATAAATTGTGATTGCCTCCGTACGAACGACCCGGTAGTCACTGGTCTTTACAAATTTATTTATCAATGTGCTTTCGTGCTATACTACAACTAAATGATCTTTTAATATGTGATTTACGTGCCAAACAAGTTGGCACCATTGTTGGGGAGGCAACGGAAATTTTTTTTTAAGCTTTTTGATATGTATTTGAGATTTCTCACTTGCTATTAATTTTGTGTATGCAGAAAATGAAGAAATCTGAACTAGACACGACAACAGAGAGTGCTTACTCATTGAAATTAACTACGGAGGTAAGTACCCGTAGTTAAATTAGTTAAATTTAGGATTTGTTTGAACCTAAGGATTAATTAGAATTTGCTTGCTTATTGAAAAAAAAAATTCTCTTGATTTTCAGGCTAAAATAAAGTTTTATCTTAAAATTCAATTCCTGGAGATCTACACGTCCAAAAGTTCTCACATTTTTACTGGACGTAGGTTTCAAAGTTAGAAAAAACATATCCAAATTTTTCGCAAATTTGAGTTATAAAAAAGTTTAAAAATTCACGCACTAATCTGTTATCAATTCAGTTACTGTTCCTGATTTTTCAGAGTTCAAAATATCATAGGAATTTTTGTACAACTCCGATTAACATGAAATTTGAGGCACTGAATTTTTGAGATAATCAAGAATTTAGGAAAAATATGAAAAAATATTTATTGTAAGTTTGATTGCATGAATTATCCAATCATGAACTAGGGGTCAAAACAGACTACAAAACTCTTAGTATACTTTAAATCGGAAACAAATAGAAAACTTGCATTAAAAATTCTTGAAAAATATTTTCTGAGTGCTTAGTTAGTGGTGCAATAGGACCAATTAATTTCATTTCTTGGGTCACACCACTAATCTGATTTTTGGACTTAAGAGAACATCTAGCAACTATCTGTGCATAGGGTTTCAAATTTAGGGTAGAGCACACTTGCGTTTCCATACTTAAAGGAAATATATCAAACAATTAGGATTTACAAAACTCTTGTGTGCCTCATCAGAACATTGATTGAAGATATTAACTTAGGTGAACCCTAAAATGCATTAACACAAGCATTTGAATCTTAAAATTCACTTTACCCTGAAAAATTGCTTGTGAACCCTTTTGCTTGCACACTTCACATCTCTGAAATCAATCTTAAGGGAAAACACCCTCTAACGCCCATCATTTTCCAAAAGCACATCAAACCCAAGCTTAAAACTGGGTAAACGTGCCTTAGGCAGGACTAATAGACTTGGGGACTTGAAACTAGATTTGGCTAAGGTTAAGGCCTTGTCTACTTAGACCCACTGGTGACAAGAAAGGTTGGTGCAGTAACCGCATTAACCCTTATTGGTGTCTCACCGTGTGGGGTGTCCTAAGGGGTTCCACCCTTTTAGCCAGCTAAGTAATTCAAGGGTTGATCTAACCCAGTCATGTTTTGGGGAGCCAAGATCAAGTCTAATTAGGGATGACACTCTAAGGACCAGTTTGATTGCTTGCATTGAGTGGGTGGGATTTCTCTCATCTATCTTCTCTCTCATCTACAGGCATTCTTTAGGTGTATGCAAGGTAGAAGATCTCAAATTCCTGATTTACAACCACCATTAGAAAGAATTCCTAGGAGAAGACTGAACCATCCAGAATCTGAATCTGAACCCTCTGCAATGGCTAGTCACCTGGTCATGCGTGTTTCGTGTGTTAGAAATCAAGGTTACAAGTAACCTGTCATCATAGTTGCAAAACACGTCGATCAAATAAAATTTATACCGAAACTCCTAGGGAGTCCCAGGTCGAACACAGGGAGGCACCATTTACTTTACATGAAAATCGTGCTTTGTTTTGTTTCTTTTTGGTATTTTGGGGTTTTGTTATTTTTTTTATATTTTTGAAATAAAAGAAAACAAGCAAACGTATCACAAGATAGAGATGTGGAACAAATATGATATATATTACTTCCAATGTCAATTACAAGAAACTATGAAAGCATATAAAGAGAGGGAGGTGAGAGAAAATCTTCCGAATCGGCTGTTCGGTGAGACGACGGTGCTTGGCGGAAGCTTGGACAAAGGAGGTGAGGAGAGATAGGATAGAGGTGAGATGTTGGGGGATGTCGGGTTGAAGAAAGCTTCGGCATAGCTCTAGAATGGAGGTGAGAAGATAGAGTTGATCTGCTATCGGAATGGAGGTGGGAGGATAGCTCCAAGATGACCTATGAAGGGAGATGGGAAGTTGGAGGAGTATTTGGTAAGGCAGAGGTTCGCTACACTAATAGGCACCTTGGGAGCTGAAGAACAAGCTCTAATGGAGCGTTGGTAGGCTTGCTAGAGCTTGGGTGTAGGTGGGAGTAGAGTAGGTAAAGATGGCTTGGAAGGGAGGGGGTTTAGGTCCTTTTATAGTGGAGGAGAAGAGGCTAAAAATGGATAAAGGACCTTTAGCGACCTCCAGAACGTTGCTGGAAATGTTGCTGTAGACAGCTCACCTCCACCCACGCCCATAGCTGGCTCTACTGGCTTGCAATGAAATAGTGATGGCTGTAAGCATTGCTGTAGGTTAGCCCAGCTGTGCTGAAAGCTGGCGCCAACTGCCCTTACGCCCGCGCTGCGCTGCCCCGCTCATCACGCGCACTGATCGCACGTGCCCTGCTGTGTGCATGCTTGCTATGTGCTGGCGTGCTCAGATCGAGATGATTCCCGCATTGTCGAACTTCAATCATTGCTCTGGATCCATCCGTACGGTTGGATTTTCCATCCGAAACCCATATGGATGTCGTATTGCCTCCTGGCCATATAAAATGAAGGAATTAATATACAAAATATACAACTATCTTAAATGCCATGCAATGGATCTTATGCAATATTTATAGTATGATATGCAATGCTAAGCGTAGAAACTATCAAAAATAAGCAATTTATCATGAATTTATGTTTGTTCGTCATACCCCCATGCTTACTTTTTGCTAGTCCCTAGCAAAATTAACCTAAATGTTATGTATAGAAGTAGAATCAGGGTTCGAGTAATTAGGCAAAATTCATTGATTGCTTTAGAAAATCTCTACCCTAAGACCTAATAACAAAAACTCAACAGTGCCTAGGTGCTTGCCAGAATGCAGACCGTCCAAGCCCTTGCCTTATTTGAGAAGATAATTTTTTTTTAATTTTTTTGTACTTTTAGAGTTTGAGAGTTGCGGGATAACTTTTTACGGCTACCTGACCCACCCAAGACTCAAAAAGGACTCAAAGTGCTAAGCATCTTGTGAAAAATAGTGAAAGACTCACTAGACAGCCGTTAAAATGGACTTCGGATTTTATACGACCCTAGGTGACCTCGCCTAAAGGTTTATCTTTACGATCGGTAGCTTTCTCCCTCTTTCTTTCATATGGGGTCAACACAAGGGCGAACCCAGTGTATATCTCCCCGATTTATTCTACTTCCCTACTTCTTCCCTAGGTGTCTTGGGAATTATTATGCAATTTTTCTTTGTGAGTTGGGTTGTGGACAACCGATCGATGAGCTATTACCACCGATAACTTGCCAGCCATACTTGTGCGGTGAAGTGTGGTTTTATTTATTTTTTCATTTTCTCCTTTTTCTTTTATTTTCTTTCTTTTAAGTAGGTGGCTTCCCTGATTTAAGATTTACCTAAAGGCAGTACAACGAAAATGGTCTTGTGGCTGAGCTCTGGACAACCGGCCGATGAGCTGTTACCACCGACAACTTGCCAGCCATACCACCCAAGTCGGTCCATTAGCTACCCAATTTCCGTAAAAATTACCGGAAAGTGAGTCAGTGCAAAAAAAATGTGTGTAGATGCTTAGGCTTAAAGTTCCCTCAAATCAGAGGGTGGGTTGATAAGTCGCATACTTATCATCCCAAATTATTTACTAAATTAAAATGAATTGTAATTGGCAAGGACTCGAGACTAAGTCCACATTCGAGTGGACACCCGAGCTAATTAAGCTCGAAGACCTGAAGAGTCTAAGTATTCAGGTCTCAAAGAATCAATTCCTAAAGTTTACAACTCTTAATGCCTAAGTTCTATTTTTCTAATATCTTTTTTTATCCTTTTTCAAATTTTCAATTTTTTTTTTAATTTTATAAGTAACTAAAAGAAATTCTACGGAGTTAACATAATGATTTCAGGAATTGATTATCTAGCCCCCTATGCCTAAATGATGCAATGTCCTCATTATAAAAATAAAGACATGAAAAGGGCAGAGTACACAGAACATCACTTGAGTGTCGTGAAAATCCGGTCAGCTCCGCAGAGAGAAGAGTGTATACACACGTGTTAAGTTTAATGCCTTCAGCTAGGCATAACATACATATAAATAAGAAATTGAGAATTCACAAGTGCGGGTCAAAATCAAAATAAAAATATTGATCAAAAAGCCTACCAACAAAATATGTCCACAGACATGGACCAGATTATGGTGTAGACGCATGCCCCAGGGTCGAGTGGTTCTCAGGTTCTGGATGAAAATCACCCAGAGCTGAAAATTGTTGTGTTTGCAGGGCCAGGCCTACGGTTTAGTGGTGTGCAACCCAAGACCAAAGTGTCGGACAATGGGTAAAGATGGTTCAATAGGTGCGGTTGTCCACTTAACATCTAGCTCAGAAAAATAATCAGTTATTTTGAGCTTGGGTTGCACGTGAAAGATATCGTAAGGGTCCTAGTAGAAAGTAGGTGGTTTTAGGTCAATAGGTACCCCTAGATCCAAAATCAAACTTCCCTCAGAATTAGCCTCCCAAATCTTTATTTCAACAATTCTATCCTCCAACATCAAGGGCTCAGGCTTTGGGACCTCTAGCATATTATTCACCCCATATGATTCTCCCAAGTCCATAAATCGTGGCTGAACCAAGATTGACTTGGGCACAAAGATCTCAGAAGTCAGCTCTTCGGGGTGCAGATGAGGACTGGGGTCACTGATTGAATCATCAAGATTCGGATCCTCCAAGTTAGCCCTAACCGAATGTAATTTCCCTACTTGGAGGGGTGAGATCAGTGTGACAAAAAAATGCGGAATTGAAAATATAAACAATCTCACAAAAATAAGCAATCACAAAATGTACACAGGAATTTTTAGGTGGAAACCCAAACCGGGTGAAAACCACCACCTAACCCTCTCGAGTTAGGATTTTCCGATCAACCTAGTTGATCAAATCCACTAAACGAATCACTTTAAAACGAGGGTGATTCAACCTCAGTACAACCACGCTACAAGTACGAGGGTAGCGTTCCTCAACCCCTTCTCTCCATGAGAAGGATTTTGTCTCACGAAGGAGACGGGAATTCGCAAAGCGAATACCCAACCAAAATACAAAGATAAAATAAACAACAAACCCATAGAGCCAACAAAGTAATTTAAACCTAGCTTCTATAGGAAATAGGAAACTCCCCTTTGCAAGGAGTGCGTCGAGGATGACGCGGGTGCGTGAGCCACGCGACGGCGCAACTTTGCCCTCGTAGACAACGGCGGGAGAGCGGGTGCGCGAAGGGAATGATGCTCTCAAGATGTAGAACTTGAGCTTAGAGAGCAAGAGCTTCTTGGACACAAGAGAGTGGAAATACTTGATCTTAGTGTATTGCAAAGTGTTTCTTGTGTTTCTCTTGTTGTATTGGTGTGTAAAGGCTCCCCTCTATTTATAGAGGCCTTAGGAAGGCTTTGGAAGGCTTGGAAAAGCTTCCATAGCCGTTGGGAACAAAGTCCAAGAGAATCAGGCCGAAATCAGGACAATGATTACATTTGACAGGGTTATCAGACGTCTAACTCTGGCATCAGACGTCTAGAAGGCCACTTTAAGACGTCTGATTCCAAGGTCAGACGTCTGATTCTATGCGGGTTTCTCCCTGACTTGAATCAGATCTAAACAGGGTTTTTGCGCAAGTCCATCAGACGACATACAGGACGTTTGTCACTATGTCTGGACGTCTGGAAACCTACTTTTACTGTGGGAATTGATTTCCAAATGTTGCAACGGCTAGAAAATCTCTGAGAAGAGATTTTGGGTCAGCCGAGGCAAAACGGTCATTTATCAGACGTCTGGAAAGTCCTATGGACGTCTGATAAGGCTCTAACGGTCATATTCTTGAGTGTCTGCTAAGCCAGCCAACGGTCCACTAATTGGACGTCTGGCAAATCCATCAGACGTCTTCTAAGACGTCTGGTCTAAGGTCTGGACGTCTAATTTCATCAGACAGAACTAACTATGTCCAGCCTAACAGTTATCAGACGTCTGAAACAGCAGTCAGACGTCTTAAAATACATTATCAAACGTCTGATTTGGGAATTAGACATCTGGAAATACTGTTTGAACCCTATATTGGTTTTCTAAGTATTCTACAGAAAACCT
The DNA here is from genome assembly GCA_037157565.1 of Thalassia testudinum. Classification (NCBI taxonomy): domain Eukaryota; kingdom Viridiplantae; phylum Streptophyta; class Magnoliopsida; order Alismatales; family Hydrocharitaceae; genus Thalassia; species Thalassia testudinum. The sequence goes on along the minus strand of JAZHRO010000065.1, from coordinate 19,112,837 downwards.
AAGTATCCTAAGGTTGTGCCGATGTTCCTAGGACTACTGTTAGGGTTCTTTGAGGCTCTTTAACATAATTTCTAAGGAAAATAAAGAGCAAGAAAAATAAAGATAAAAGTACATGAAAGGATTAAAAAGAATCTATCCTATTCTTCTTGTCTTCTATCTTCAATCTGTCGGTCCACGCGAACCTCCTCTGTTTTCCGTCAAGCTCCTCCAATCCGTCCTGGATGCGAGCTCGAACTCCGTCTAAACACGTCCACATTTGCAATTGACCTGAAATCTAGGACTCAAATTGCAAATGTTAAATAACACGTGTTTTGTTATCATCAAAACAAATGATCGTGGTGCTCTAGCACTAACAATCTCCCCCTTTTTGATGATGACAAAATCGTAAATAATAATACATAAAAAATCCTCCCCCTTTTTGACATTATCAAAAAGGTTTAATTGATTTTAAAATTCCTATAACTCCCCCTTAAAACATGCTCTTCTATGAGTTTCTTTTGACAAAGGTAATGTCCTCCCCCTTTTTGTAACAATGAGATAGCTATTATTTTTCTCCCCCTTTCTAAAGGAAATTTAGCTACCTTATATCTCCCCCTTAAAAATTGACAATTAGCTCATTAATTTTTAACTCCCCCTATCTAAATGCTTATAAAAAGGTAGGGTTAAAAATTTTACCTCACCTACCATGGCCAATAAAATGGCCCGAATGGTGGTGGTGGATGCCACATCGGATGGGGCTCCCATCCGTAGCTTGGAGGCCCGGGCATTAGCACCGGTCTCCAATCTGGTGGTCGACGTGCGGCGGGTCCGTCGTTTGTTCGCCGTCTCGTAGGCCTTCTTGTTCTCCTCCTTGGTCTACTCCTTGGCTCCCCTAACTTGAGTTGACCAGCCTTGAGCCTGTAGGTCCAGTCCCTTATGGTGTAATTATCCCTGAATCCTACAAAACAAGATTCTAATTCTTTTTTCGGTATCCAAGTGGGCTTGGATCCGGATTTGTTAGAAGGTCTCCTTGATTGAGATCCTTTCTCAACCTTAGGGCTATGAAAATCATCTACTTTATTGATTAGTTTGTTAGAGTTTTCCCTAAGACATGCAATTTCTTTTTCTATAGTATTCATCTTAGTCTTTAAATCAGAAATTTCTAACTTAAGACTATCATTTTCCTCAATCAACTTATTATTTTCATTGATGAGGTTATGATTTTCTAATAACAGGTTATTATCCTTAGGACTAGTTTCTATGTCCTTAAGTTTTATTTCTAACCTATCATTTTCAGATTTAAGAAAACTAAGATTCTTTTTCATGCTTTTGTTTTCTATTTTTAATGATTTACTAAGCTCAAATAGTTCATTAAAAGCTTCTTGTAAATCATAACTTACCTCATTGTCGCTGTCGTCGCTTCCGCTTTCATTGTCGCTATTACTTCCTCTGGCCATGAAACCAAAGCAAGCAGTTTATTCTTTTTCTTCTTCTTCTTCCTCCGAGCTTGTCTCCTCATGAGTGCCTTCCAACCTCCTCCATATCTCGTGGGCGGTGGTGCACTCTTTGATTTTCTCGAACTCCTTCAGACTCAATGCGCAATACAGGGCATTTATTGCCTTTGCGTTGAGTGAAAGCTCTTGAATCTGCAGTTGCGAGTAGCCTCCTTGGGGTCACTTCGGGATCTCGTATGGGGTTTCGCAACATCCCCATACCTCGAATTCAGTGGCTTGGAGCCACGTCTTCATCCTCAGCTTCCAGTAGCTGTAGTTGTTCCCGTCAAAGTAGGGCGGACGGGTTCTGGACTGCCCCTCAAAAATCCTACACGCGGAACTGCTTCCCTCCATCGATCATCTTGCTTGGCTGTTCGCCGAAATAGCAAGACCTGCTCTGATACCAAATGTGATTTCCCTACTTGGAGGGGTGAGATCAGCGTGACAAAAAAATGCGGAATTGAAAATATAAACAATCTCACAAAAATAAGCAATCACAAAATGTACACAGGAATTTTTAGGTGGAAACCCAAACCGGGTGAAAACCACCACCTAACCCTCTCGAGTTAGGATTTTCCGATCAACCTAGTTGATCAAATCCACTAAACGAATCACTTTAAAACGAGTGTGATTCAACCTCAGTACAACCACGCTACAAGTACGAGGGTAGCGTTCCTCAACCCCTTCTCTCCACGAGAAGGATTTTGTCCCACGAAGGAGACGGGAATTCGCAAAGCGAATACCCAACCAAAATAAAAAGATAAAATAAACAACAAACCTATAGAGCCAACAAAGTAATTTACACCTAGCTTCTAAGGAAATAGGAAACTCCCCTTTGCAAGGAGTGCGTCGAGGATGATGCGGGTGCGTGAGCCACGCGATGGCGCAACTTTGCTCTCGTAGACAACGGCGGGAGAGCGGGTGCGCGAAGGGAATGATGCTCTCAAGATGTAGAACTTGAGCTTAGAGAGCAAGAGCTTCTTGGACACAAGAGATTGGAAATACTTGATCTTAGTGTATTGCAAAGTGTTTCTTGTGTTTCTCTTGTTGTATTGGTGTGTAAAGGCTCCCCTCTATTTATAGAGGCCTTAGGAAGGCTTTGGAAGGCTTGGAAAAGCTTCCATAGCCGTTGGGAACAAAGTCCAAGAGAATCAGGCCAAAATTAGGACAATGATTACATTTGACAGGGTTATCAGACGTCTAACTCTGGCATCATACGTCTGGAAGGCCACTTTAAGACGTCTGATTCCAAGGTCAGACGTCTGATTCTATGCGGGTTTCTCCCTGACTTGAATCAGATCTAAACAGGATTTTTGCGCAAGTCCATCAGACGACATACAGGACGTCTGTCACTATGTCTGGACGTCTGGAAACCTACTTTTACTGTGGGAATTGATTTGCAAACGTTGCAACGGCTAGAAAATCTCTGAGAAGAGATTTTGGGTCAGCCGAGGCAAAACGGTCATTTATCAGACGTCTGGAAAGTCCTATGGACGTCTGATAAGGCTCTAACGGTCATATTCTTGAGTGTCTGCTAAGCCAGCCAACTGTCCACTAATTGGACGTCTGGCAAATCCATCAGACGTCTTCTAAGACGTCTGGTCTAAGGTCTGGACGTCTGATTTCATCAGACAGAACTAACTATGTCCAGCCTAACAGTTATCAGACGTCTGAAACAGCAGTCAGACGTCTTAAAATACATTATCAGACGTCTGATTTGGGAATTAGACATCTGGAAATGCTGTTTGAACCCTATATTGGTTTTCTAAGTATTCTACAGAAAACCTAAGTATCCTAAGGTTGTGCCGGTGTTCCTAGGACTACTGTTAGGGTTCTTTGAGGCTCTTTAACATAATTTCTACGGAAAATAAAGAGCAAGAAAAATAAAGATAAAAGTACATGAAAGGATTAAAAAGAATCTATCCTATTCTTCTTGTCTTCTATCTTCAATCTGTCGCTCCATGCGAACCTCCTCTATTTTCCGTCAAGCTCCTCCAATCCGTCCTGGATGCGAGCTCGAACTCCGTCTAAACACGTCCACATTTGCAATTGACCTGAAATCTAGGACTCAAATTGCAAATGTTAAATAACACGTGTTTTGTTATCATCAAAACAAATGATCGTGGTGCTCTAGCACCAACACCGAATCCAAATCTTCAATGAATGGGCTATCAAATGGTTCATTAGATTCCTCATGCCCATTTGTCTCACTAAAATCATTTTCCTTATGTTCAAGTGAGACTTCACCTAAAGATTCCTCACCCTCAAAGTTAAAGAATCCATGATCCTCATTTATATATTTCTCAAAATCATATGTCATTTCATGGTCCGTGGAGACATATTTTGCCTCTCTCCCTGGCTTGGGGATCTCGGGTGAATCAATCGGTTCATCCTTAAATGGTTGCTCTGGCCCATCCTGGTCATCCCCAGTCTTAGAAAATGTATCCCCCCCGATAGGTGCCCGAGCAGGTTCAGACATTGGCTCTCCTGAAGAGGGTTCATCTTGAGGATCATCCCAAGATTTGGCTAGTGCAACCACAAATTTCATCCTCAACCACGACAATTTCCCAAGAAGAAACTCACCCAAGTCCTTATCCCTAACACTTTAGAGCAAATCCAATAGAGAACTATTAAGTTCATCAATCATTTTGATCATAGGCTCTAATGCTTCAATGTATGGTATTGGTTGAGCTTCTAAAGATTGTATAGTGTTCCTCAAATAAGCCAACACCCTATCTTGGATCTAGTTCACCTGAACCAACTGGTTCGGTTCAGGTTTGGGTGGGTTTAGGTTAAATCTAAGGGAGTCAAGATGTCGAGGTTCTTGGGTCCCTCCTTGATGGTAGGTCATTTCAGGTTGTTTAAAGGTTGGTGGCAACCTAAATTCAACATAATTTTGGGGAGGGTAAGTGTTATAATCGGCATATCCTTCACGGTTGTAGATCTGGTTAGGTAGATCATCAAAGGATGGAGATCTATAATCATTATTGCTCTGGGAAGGATAATAATCATAGTCTTGTTGTCCAGGGTTAGGCCGTGGACACTGAGGTCCGAATTCATATCCCCAATCAAAGTCATCCCGGCTAGTGGATGGGTAATTACAAGTCAAGTCGGGATAGTAATAATCTTGGGGATAAGTGGTGGTAGGGGGATAGGATGTGAAATGTGTGTAGGATGTGGAAGGGTACATGGTGAAGTAAAGAGAGAAATCAGAAGAGAAAGGAGCCCTGAAATATAAAAATGCAAGCCTGTCCTTAGTTTGGGTAGCCTAAAGGTCTATAGACTCGGAATCTGTCTTAAGATTATAGACGATTTACTATACTTATGTCCAGGCAATCCAACCAGTTAGGAGGGACTGGGGAGAAGGTTCTTCCTTTGGCTTGCGCCTCCGGTTCCTAGTGTACCCCCCAGCCGCGGTCATTTGACGCTACTCCCCTAGCTAGATATCAGATTGACTAGTATAAGCAGGTTAATCATGAACAATCTCAATCTGGATCCTGACGAGTGAACCAGTCCTTAGGGCCAACGTCTAATTACTTTTAGTTAGGCTTGGGACAATGGTGCTTCAGGAATGTGATGGGCCCTTTAGATGGGTTGTGCCCTTAATGATCAGTTAAAATGCGTGTGCGTGCACAACCAGGGTTTTCAAATAAGGTTATTTGATGATGTGTCTTTTAGGATTTAACCTTGTTTAGTAGCTTTTAGGGTTTAATTCTTAGGTTGGTTCAATCAAGGTTTAGTAGAACACTCCAAGTTTTGAAAGCACGGGTGATGATATGTTCAATTAAAATAAAAAATAATGTGGAGTTCCTGGTTCATCCCTAAGAATAAACCCTAAGTGGCAAGCTACTTGATGGATTAGTTTTGCATTAAGTGGTGCAGCCCAAATAGCTCAATTAATTAGCCAATTGCAGCACTTAGTTAAGGCACACAAGAATGCTTAACCTATTCAGATTTCTACTCACTTATGTGTATTTAGTTGAAGTGTACCGGGTCCACAGGTCAGATCCCGATTAAGTGGAAGAATCAAAGTGATTGTGCGCCTTAGGATAAGAAGTTGTGGGTGTTAAGTGTGTAGCTTTCAAAAAATCTCACAATCAAATAACACTTTCTTTTTTATTTTTTTTTATTTATGTGGATGGCGAGGTGAGTGGAGGTAGCAAATAAACAACCAAATCTATCCTAGGGTTTGTAAAAAGCACCTAAGTTGATTTGGGTTTGAGTTATTAGGTTATGGAATGAAAACTAAGGTGGGGGGGTGTAGGGGACACTTACAAAACACTCTACCCGCACTTTACTCCAGTCTACTGCACTTGGATCTCCATGCTAGGGTACCTGCAAGATAGTAGATCAAAGACAAGTAAGGTTAGTACTATGTAAATGCAAAAAAATGCAATAAACAATAAAGTAAATTCCGTTGCCTCCCCGGCAACGACGCCAAAATGGTTGTATTGTCCCCGGCAACAGTGCCAAAATGGTCGTGCGTGTTTTGTGTGTTAAAAATCAAGGTTACAAGTAACCTATCATCATAGTTGCAAAGCACGTCGATTAAATAAAATTTATCGCAAAACTCCAAGGTAGTCCTAGGTCGAACACAGGGAGGCAACGTTTGCTTTACTTGAAAACCACGCTTTGTTTTGTTTCCTTTTGGTATTTTGGGGTTTTGTTATTTTTTTGTATTTTTGAAATAAAAGAAAACAAGCAAACGTATCACAAGATAGAGATGTGAAACAAATATGATATATATTACTTCTAATGTCAATTACAAGAAACTATGAAAGCATATAAAGAGAGGGAGGTGGGAGGAAATCTCCAAAATCAGCTGTTCGGCGAGACGACGATGCTTGGCGGAAGCTCGGACGAAGGAGGTGAGGAGCAAGAGGACGTCGGGTTGAGGAAAGCTTCGGCGTAGCTCCGGAATGGAGGTGAGAAGACGGAGTTGATCTGCTACCGGAATGAAGGTGGGAGGACAGCTCCAAGGTGACCTATGAAGGGAGATGGGAAGTTGGGGGAGTATTTGGTGGGGCAGAGGTTCGCTACACTAATAGGCACCTTGGGAGCTTGAGAACAAGCTCTAATGGAGCGTTGGTAGGCATGCTAGAGCTTGGGAGTAGGTAGGAGTAGAGTAGGTAGAGATGGCTTCGAAGGGAGGGGGTGTAGGCCCTTTTATAGTGGAGGAGAAGAGCCTAAAAATGGATAAAGGACCTTTAGCAACCTCCAGTCCGTCGCTGGAAATGTTGTTGTAGACAACTTACCTCCACCCACGCCCATAGCTGGCTCTACTGGCTTGCACTGAAATAGCAATGGCTGTAAGCGTCGCTGTAGGTTAGCCCAGCTGTCGCTGAAAGCTGGTGCCAATCGCCTTTGCACCCACACCGCGCTGCCCTGCTCATCACGTGTGCTGACCGCACGTGCCCTGCTGTGTGCGCGCTTGCTATGAGCTGGCGTGTGCGCTTGCCATGCGCTGTCGTGTGTGTGCGCGTGCACGTTGCCTTGCGCTGGCACTGTCGCTCCATGCGCTCGCCCAATTGTGAATTGGAGGGGCTGCGGGTATTCGAACCCACGCCCCACCTTTGCAAACCAGCGCTCCCACCATTGTGGCAAACCTTCCCTTGTGTCATGTGGAGTGGCTTGGTGCGCCCGCTTCCCAGCCGTTGGATCTTGATCCAACGTCTAGGATTGAAGGGCGCAGATGGAGTTGGGCGGTGCTGCTGGCCGATGTTGGGCGGCCTGGATGGCGCCATGTGGCACCATCTGGGATGTCCGTCTTCTTCTTGTAGAGGGTGCTATGGTGCTCAAATTGGGATGATTCCCACGTTGTCGAACTGCGATTATCGCTCTGGTTCCATCCGTACGGTTGGATTTTCCATTTGAAACCCATATGGATGTTGCATTACCCCCCTGGCCATATAAAATGAAGGAATTAGGATACAAAATATACAACTATCTTAAGTGCCATGCAATGGATGTTATGCAATATTTATAACATGATATGCAATGCTAAGCCTAGGAACTATCAAAAATAAGTAATTTATCATGAATTTATGTGTGTTCATCATCACCACAAGGAAGAAGAGATTGATGAACAAAATCTAGATTCTACGACTCTCTTACAAATGCAAATCACTAAGTAGGGCCAGCATCATGTCCAACAAATGGAAGTCATAGTGTAGGCCATCTCTCGACTCCAAAATGGAAGGGCAGATCGGCCTCTCCGTGACTTTTATAACTCTCTTAATACCAACCTGAACCCTTTGTCAGGGTTCTACAGGATGGGGATGATTTTGGACTCAAACCTCAGATTATTAATTTGATTCCCCACTTCCATGGCTGTGAGTCAGATGATCCCTTCCACCACCTTGAAGAGCTAATACACATAGGAAGGACCTTTCGCCTTAGGAACATGAATTAAGGTACCCTGATGATGAAGATGTTCCCATTCTCCTTTAAAGATAAAGCTGTACATTGGTTGAGAGTAATTGGTAGACCAATCCTAACTTGGGAAGACCTGAGAAGCACATTCCTAAAGAAATTCTTCCCCGTAGGAAAATAAAATGCCCTTAGATGTGCCATAACAACCTTTAAGCAGAACCCTAGGGAACAACTAAATGAGGCTTAGGAGAGGTTCAATGATTTAGCTAGGAAGTGCCCTCGTCATGGGATTTCGAGGTGGCACTTGGCCCATATTTTCTATTATGGGTTAAGTGACAATTTGAAGAATTTTGTTGATGCAGCATGTGGGGGCAATTTCCTGAGTCGAGATGCTGAGGGAGCCTTTCAATTGTTTGAGAATATGAGTGAAAATTCCCTCAACAATGCCTCAAAGTCCGCCTTTAACAGAGCTAATCAACCAAGGAGAGGAGTTTATGAAGTGAAAGATAATTCAAACTTGGTTGATTTAGAATTAATTGCACAACAATTAGATAAGGTGGAACTCGTGGGAAAGAATGTGGAGAATTTGGATAAGAAACTAGATAATCTTCTGAAGGGTGGGAATTCCTTAGGTACATAATCCAGATTAAATCCTATGCCTACCCAAGGAGTGCCTATTTTAACCCACAACCAATTCCCCAACCCCTTAGGTTAGGAAATAGTGCACAACATTAATGACCTAACCATGGCTCCACCTATGAGCAACTGTACTTGGACCCATCTCTTTCTGGGTACCAAGGAGGGACCTTGATGCCCTTGAATTCTGAACTAGGCAGCTCGATGCCTAGTTATCCTATGGACGTGAATGCACTCCAAGGTTACACTAGAAATGAGCCTTATTCAAACACTTACAACCTTGAATGGTGCAACCATCCTAATTTTGCTTGGTTAAGTCAGAAACCCGCTCAAGGTCCTAACTTGACTAAGCCAAACACTTATGGGCAACCTAGTAGGTACACACAACCACGCACATACCAGCCACAACCTACTCAAGAAAACCAGCCAATTGATCTGAGTCTGGTCGTCAAAGAAATGAGAGAAATGAATCAATTGAGGACAAATTTGATAGGACGATTAGAGCAGCTAGTTGATGCTAGACAACACGGGATGTTGCCATCCCAACCTGTCCCAAACCCAGGGAACTTCAATAGGGTTAACCAACACAACACACAGGAGCAACAAGCACACCTAATTCAGCTTGCTCCCCAACACCCACCAGGCTTTGTTAACCCTAACCCAACCAAGGCTCAATCCATTTTGCAGAACCCACCTTACCATTCTAACCCTAATGCACATGCCTGTGCCGTCACTTTGAGAAGTGGGAAACAAATCCAAGATCCTTCTAAATGAAAATCTTACCAAGATCTTGAGGAGTCAGAATCTAACCTGGGAGACCAAACTAATCTAGAAAACAAGACTCAAGATTTGAATACTCTTGATTTTTCTCAAGCACCTTTTGTTGAAGCCTTGATCAAACCCAAGGAAAAGAAAATCGATAAATCTAAGGAGTGCCTTGGGATTATAAAGCAAGTCCAGGTAAATATACCACTCCTTGAAGCTATTGAGAACATCCCGGCCTGTGCGAAATTTCTGAAGGAATTATGCACACCAAATGCTAGGCTAAATCATCAAAAAGGTTGTGAGTTTTGAATAAGCCACTTCCATCATCCTCAATAAGCTCCCTTCTAAAAAGAAAGATCCAAGGATCCCCTTAATCTCATGTGAAATAGATGGTTTCATCCTGGATCGAGCCTTACTGGACCTTGGTGCTTCCATTAACTTAATCCCCGCAGAATTATATGAAGAGCTAGATTTAAGCCCCTTGCAACACACTGATGTGACCCTTCAGCTTGCTGATAGGTCAACTAAAATTCCGAAGGGCCTTCTACTGAATGTGATTATAAAAGTGATGGATTTTGAGTACCCTGTGGACTTCCTTGTTTTGGATATGGAGGCATCAGAAAGCCTGAACCACACCCCAATAATCTTAGGAAGACCTTTCTTGGCCACTGCTAAGGCTCTAATCAACTATGAGACGGGGATTATGCACATCACCTCTGGAAGGAAAAATTGTCAACTCAATATCTTTAAACCTTTCCAAAAAGAATAAGGTGAATTCTGGTTCCATTGAGGTTGTAGGAACAATTGAACAAGTTTTGACAATTCACACTAAAGATGATCCAAGTCAGCCAAAGCTCAGGACCAGTACGAAGGGAAAGAAGGAGATGTACTTGAGGATAATTCTGGTCTACCATCTCCTATGGAAAACCAAATTGAATAGGACATTAGTGAGATTGAGAAACTCCTAGGAGTAACTTATGATGTAGATGATAATATAAAGAATCCTTAATACATCCACCCTGAAATTCATGAACTTTTGAATTCTAAGGGAGTTCAAGAAAATGAACAATCTATGGACATGAACCAGGAAGTAACCCCAGATGAAGAAGTTCAACACATAATGGAATGGGGAAGAACTTATAAGCCAACTGCTTCAAATGGATGGCTTGACTCAGAAGAAGTGACTTCGGGTGAGGAAGAGGAAATTTCTGATGAAGATATTGAAGAATTCCACACAACTCTACCCCTATCCTCATATGACCCATAACCTAGAGAACTCATGATTTTTTATATCAACTACCATTATGAAGACCTTTATTTCTGTGATTCAAAACCAGATTTAATTCTAAATCATGATTTCAATCTAGACCCTATACCACCTGATCTTGAATTATGGAACTGAATTGACAGACAGGGTCTACAATTTGAACCTCATCCACCTGACCCTATTTCATATTCCGAATTAGAAAGACTTTTTGGGGTAGGACTGCATCATCAGCTGGTCCACATTTGTGGATCACTGATTCTTAGGGGATATTTCATCATCACCACCGCGATATGATGCCTTTACAGCCGATTCTCGTATGCAAAATCTTCGATATTTGGGGCATTGATCTCATGGGACCCTTCCCTATCTCAAATGGCTTTGAGTACATTCTTCTCATTGTAGATTACATGTCTAAATGGATCGAAGCCATCCTGACCTGAACCAACAATCATAAGGTGGTAATCAAATTCATTCACCAGAACATCTTCGAGTACATTCTTCTCGCTGTAGATTACATGTCTAAATGGATTGAAGCCATTCTGACCAGAACCAACGATCATAAGGTGGTAATAAAATTCATTCACCAGAACATCTGAACGAACGATCATAAGGTGATAATCAAATTCATTCACCAGAACATCTTTTCACTGTTCGGTATCCTACGTGCCATTATCTCTAATGGAGGAACCCATTTCACGAACACTCAGTTCAGATCACTGATGATCGAGTATGGGGTGTCATATCGAATCTCTACTCCTTATCATCCCCAAACCAACAGTCTAGCTGAGCTATCAAATTGGGAGATCAAGAAAATCCTTCAGGTTACTATTTAACCTAACAGGAAAGATTGGTCGTCCCAACTTTTGGAAGCCTTGTGGGCTTATAGGACTGCCCACACGACCCAATTAGGTATGTCTCCCTTTAGATTGGTGCACAGGAAGGTGTGTCACCTCCCCATCGAGTTGGAGCACAAAGCCTATTGGGTAGTACAAAAGTGTGATCTAGATCTTTCTAAGGTAGGAACCCACAGACAGCTTCAAATGAGCGAGATCAATGAACTATGCAATGATGTGTACGAGAACTTACGAATTACAAAAAGTAGGTTAAGGCCTTTCATGACAAGCACATATCCAGAAAGAACTTTCACCATGGTCAGAAAGTCTTACTCTTTGATGCCAAACTAAAACTCTTCTCTAGCAAACTCAGATCGAAATGGATTAAACCATATCTTATCCGACGGATTTTTGGAAATGGTGCCATTGAAATCAGTCAACCCATTCTTGATTCTGAACCTTTTATTGTGAATGTCCAGCAACTTAAGCTGTTCATTGAACTCACCGATACAAACTTGGCAGAGGTATCTTTTGATCTCCATTGTCCCTGCGCATATTGCGCTCGGCTAATGGCGTTAAACTCAGTGCTTAACGGGAGCCAAACCGTCATCTTTTTGAAAAAACCCGAAACCCTTCTTGACATATCCTATACTGAACTCATATTGCACTTTAGGGTTCGTCCATTAGAACAGCTGACTCCACCTCGAGTACTCGTACCAGAGCTTGAAATCGTCTGCAACAGTCACCCCGACCCATCCACCCACCTGTTCTAATGTACGGTCTAAGATGAATTGGAACCCACCTAATTTACAATGAGGATATTGCAAATCATAGGCATGGGGGGTAGTAAAGTGCAAAATGCTGTAAGAATCACTTCACAAAAAAGGGTTTCATAAAAAAATCCATATTATAAAAAAAAGGGGAGGTTGAGGGAAACGAAGAGGCATTTTTGAAAAGGAGGAAAGAAAATTGAAATGAAAAGAAAGGAGCACAAAGAAAAAGAAAATTAAGTCCCTTAGAAACAATTTGGAACCTACTTACCTTCTAGGTTGGATCGAATGATGAATTAAGTCCAGAAAGGCTAAAAACTTAAGGGATTAGTGGTGAATACTGACCTTAGGCCTCTTGGATCAGTATTAGATTTAAACATTCACGTACTTGTCAAGATCCGGATTAACCCTCAAGAGGTTGGAGAAAATGCAAAGCTTATGTATTAGGTCTAAGGCTTAGGGAGTATTCGGCCTCATTAATTGACCTCTGGTTTGTGGGACTCGGTAACCTAAGCACCCTAATCCACACAGTTTAGTTTAGTGTGCTTAATTAATCAAAATCACACAAAAGCATTAATTCTGCTCTGAACAAGCTACCTAGATTAGTAGGCTTATCACCAATTTGGATGAGTTCCTGGCACGGTGAGGTGGGAAATTCCCCTCGAAGATGCGCACTAACATACCGTCTCCTTGGTGCTTGTCTCCTAGGATATCTAAATATCCTATTAGGGGCATGTAAGCACCTTGTGCTGGTTCAGATGCCATTGACGACATTATCTTGAAATGTCAATTGCTAGGATCTGGATTTAGCTACAGAATGCCATGGGCAGGATTATCCCGAAATCTCGAAAGCCAGGGTTCTGGGGGTTGCCATGGGCGATGCTGTCTCGAAGCATCGAAAGCCATGGACCTTGCGAGGATTGATGGTGGGAGCGAGGAATCCGATATAGACCATGTTGTAAAGCCAATCCGAAGCTAGAAATAAAGAAAAGAAAAGAGAGAAAACTCTCTAAAAATGAAAAAAATCTTCTGTCTCTCTTACAAAAATGCACTGCAAACTGAACCAAGACTAAAAATGTTTCAAGCATGGGTGCTTTAACCATGGAGTTCAATGAACCTTAGGTTAGTTCTTGAGGACCTTAGAAACCTTCGCGGTGGACTAATGCTAAAGTTGGTCAAGTCTGGATCTTGGCTGGTACTTGAGTACCTCTAGGCCTATTGTTGGCATTCTGACTTAATCTACACAAGAAAGCACACATCAGAGATCTAAACACATGGTCTAGAATTTGAGTTAATTCCATAATATTTTGCTAAAGGGACTAGCAAAAGTTAGGCATGGGGTTATGATGATAACATCGTCATCAGTCATATCTAGCTTTAATTAGTCATAATCAAGGAATAAATGCTCCTACATAACTGCCAGAGAGCCCTAATTCACTGCAAATCCATTATGAGAGAAATACAGTAAAATATGGGTAAAACTGTAGTTTTAATAGCATATATCAATTGCAGTACAATCATGGGATTTCTCCAGGGGTTAATTGAGGGTCAAATGAACTTAAAAGTCTAACAAGTGGGTTACTATAGACAGAAAAGAGTTTTCGCGTGTTTTAAGAATTAAATGACATCTGAAATCCTAAAAATAGACTCGCTTAAATAACTGAGGTTTCGGTCAGGATAAAATTCACCTAAACTCTCTAAAAATCATATAAAAATATTCTCTAGGGTTTAGCATCCTTAATTTGACCATCAGAACTCGTCTTGACCTAAAATAGAGCCATAGATAGACTTTTGCCATAATTTGGATTTTTACATAAATTACCTAGTCAAACTAGGTCAAAACCAAAATCTAACTTCACCATTAGGTTCTTTAGGCCCAAATTAGGTTTGTACCAAAATTTGCACCCAATCTGAGATCATCTTGACCTAGTTTGCAATTTGGTCCTGTTTGACTCTTTTATCTCACACACATACCCCTAACTTTTGAATCCTTTACAAATAGGTCCCCAACTTTATCGTTTCCTTTTTCACATAGGTCCCTATTGCCATGAAATCCTAATCCTACAACTCCAGTGAGCTTCATTTGACATTTTCTCCTTGATTCCTTGACGAATCCCTCTCAGATTTGAAAGGGAAGTTCGTCAAGGAATTCCCTTCCTTTTGAGCTAGATTCGAAGCTCTAAAATTGGTCCAAATCCTGGTGTGAACCTTTGAAAGATTTAGGTCCCCATCTCTGGTGACCTTTCAAGCTTGGGAAGCTTGCTTCCCAAGCTCAAATCATCCTCCAGAGGCCTATAAAAGAAGCCCCAATGCATACCGTCCATCCTGGACTCATTTTTTGTCAGAATTACCCCAATTTCTTCCCTCCTCTCTGGTCAAAAAGCTCCAAGAGCTTCGGCAACATCTTCAACCACCTTCTCATTTGTTCTTACAAAACCAGCAGCAGATTTTTCATCCTCAGATTCTTCCACATGCCGCAATACCAACAACCGTTCCCTTTCATGTCTTCATCGTTGTTCCTCCCCTACAAGAGAGTTCGTCTTCTCCGTCGCCGGCATATCAAAATCAGCTTGGATCTTGCCCCTTTAGTCCACTTAGAATAGGTAGTTAGGTCTCTTTAGGTTCCTAGTTTAGTTTCCTATTCAAAAATCCCAAAAATAACCCTCGATGTTGGCGTTCACGCTCGCTTCCCTGTCTCCGGCAATCCCTTTGGCGAGGCATCCCCATAGCTACACCCTTCCATCTACCTCGCCAATGCACCTACAAGCACCACCGTCCCTCCACTCACAAAACCCCTTTCTCTATTCGCCTTCCTGTCCACCCGAACCCTCCCCCAAACAAACCACCTTCGCACGGCCATCTCTGCCTCTTCCAGACCACTACATGCCTTAACACACCACGAAATCACTGCCGTTCACTTCCTCGCCTCACGATGATGCTATAGAAACTTTTAATCGGGGCTTTGAGCCCGTATTTCATGTTTCAGATTTAACATCGAAGCTCTGCTGCTGTCGCTATCTCCGGCTTTGTTCTTCAAGCTTCTGGACCTGCAAGCCCTAGGTGGATGTCCCAAGCAACGTGAATTGGTTTTAGGTCTCATTCCAAGTCCCTAATTCGAAGCGCCAGCCACTGCCATACGTCAATTGAACGAGGAACTCACGGTAGCTGACGCACGTAGAAGAGCCTAGTGGGGATAGTCCCACATCTTTCACAACAAAGCAGATGCAGTGCAATAAGAGGAAAAGTGATTGGGTCTTATCGCTACAAGTCACTTGGGGTGTGAGGTCCCCTGCACACTCACACACGCCTCGCCCATGACACTATGCACGTGGGCCTAGCTTGACACGTATACCTTCCTAACCCACGCACACCTCGGCTGCCATTCACGGCCAGTAGCCCTGGTCCCGAGTGTGCTCTTGCCCGAATCTGATTACCCGATACTGTGGCCTTGGGAAGGCGAGGAAGAGGAAACCCAGAGAGAGAAAGAGAAGAGAGAGTATGGGTAGGTGGTTTTTCTTTCCTGTGTATTGCCTAACACTTAGCGAAAAATCAAAGGTGCCCCTGTAGAGACAGAGCTAAGGAAAGAAGAAGTGAGGCAGAGAAGCTAGGAAGGAAAGAAGGGGAAAAGAAAAAGAAGAGCAGAGAAGGAAGAGAAGAGGAAGAAGTACAGTGTCCTCATGGCACTGTAGCAAGACACTTAAGTTGTCTGATTGAGTGCCCTGTTGTCTGATGGAGTGCACTGTGCACTAAAGTTTGCATGGTTGATACTGTTCATTTATTTAGATGATTCAGTTATTATCTGTGTATCTAAGCTAATAATTGGTGATTCAAATCACCATTATTTTATCTTAGATGAACTTTTGCCTCAATAGATTCTTGATATACTCATGTGCTACATTGAATGTTAGTTTTGAGTAATTGTTATCATTAATTGTACTCATTTACATTATTTATTGAGATTAGCGATTGAATTCCAATTTGCTCCCAGCGAACGACCTCAGACTTTCATTCGAGTTATAAATTTTATCTATTTTTTGAGCTATTTTTTAGGATTTATTACTACAACGAACGCATCTTCCAAAACCCTCGAATCCGCTCGTTAATAAGATTGTGAGCTCAAAGAGGAAAGAAAAAGGAAAAGAAAGAGAGAGAATGAGTACAAAGGAACTAAAGAGAGCACAGTTTCTCGCCTCTCCTTGAGTTGAATTATTTCATAATCTGGAAATCTAAGTTCTAAACTACTAGTCTATATGCAACACCAGACGAGTGTGAGCCACCAAATACAAATCCACTTGACTAAAATCATCTTCTACCTAAGCCAAAAATCAAGGTTGAATTTACAGATTATCTTATAACCCTGAGCGGAGAAGTCTGCCTATCCTAATAGATTTTTACTAAGGGTCAAGTACAAGCTTTAGATGTGGATTGGCTTTTCACTTGGATTTGTTGCATAGGCTACATCAAAACATTTTCACGATTGTCTGGATTTCTAAAGTTTTGGATGAAAACAAAAGAAATAAAACTCTAGTCAAACTCTTGATAAAAAAAAGTAGCCATCGCTTTTCATTTAGTCTTGCACTTACTAGGAACTAGCAAGATTTAAGCATGGGGGTGTGATTGCACAGCAATCATGCAACCTAAATCACCTAAATTAAGCTAGATTCTAGCATAACTTAGGAATAATGCATTCATAAGCATCGTAATTTGCACAATAGCTAGTTTATTAGTCATATAGATAATATCGTCATTTTATGTACTAATGAGAGATGATTTTAATCGTAGATGATTCAAAGTCACAGATGTCAGATCAAACCGGATAGATCTGATCAAAATGATGATGGGAGTCCAACGCTTCTGAAATCATCTCAATCAGACAACCAGTGCATTATGTGCAGTCCATAAAAAAATGGAGATCATGGAGCCAAAGGACAAAGATCTGAGCCTCAGATGAAGAATCCATCCACACGGATGGATCTGGATCAACGATCGCAGTCCAATGGTGCAAAAAATCAACTCCAGACATCTCTTCCACCTTCCTCTCTACGATTCTCCATCCCTCTACAACTCTGTTCCGACCTTTGTCCTGACCCTCTGGATCTGAGGTGCTATCGCATCTCACACAAGCATCCTACAAGTGACGTCATCTCTCTGCCTCCTTCTATCTCTCTCTTTCTATCTCTCTTTGTATCTCTCTCTCTGTCTCTCTCTATCTCTCTATCTCTAGCTATCTATCTATCTGTTTCTAGTAGCATTCTCTATTGTGAAAACTCTATCTAATTATAATAAAATTATGATCTTCTGAATGCATGATATCTGATTTGTATACATATATACATATATAAATATCTGTTTAGAGCAAAGTTCTATTGAAAAGCTTCTGCATAAATTGTGATTGCCTTCCTGTGATCGACTCGGTACTCACTGGTCTTTACAAATTTATTTGTCGACGTGTTTCGCGCTATACTACAACTAAATAATATTTTAAAATATGATTTACGCGCTTGTTATGACCCAGTTCCCGAATCCCTACAGGACCCGAGACCGGCTCGACTTGACTAATCCCAAGACCCAATTGTCCAACAAGAAAAAACCAAAAAGCAGGAAAGTAAACCACATTTACTATGCTAACTAACAGTAAAAGAGTACAAGCAGTAAAGGAAGTAAAAGCTGCTAACAGTACATATCACCACCACAATAGTAAAGTAGAACAAAGTACAGAACAAATATGGTAACAACAGTCTAAACTCACTAGCAAAAGGAAGTACAATAAAAATAGGATCCACTACTGGGCTCGATTGGGCTCAGCACGCTATACAGCTTGTGACTCGGGCTGCTCAACTCCTGGACCTGTAAAGGGTATGAGTAAATGAGTCAGCAAACACTCAGTAGAGTGGTAACCAAACTAACTAAAGCAGTAAGAGCTAACAGGTAAATTTAACTTTTCCAACTATATCTTTTGCAAGTCATTCTTTTTCACCCATTGGTTTACTTTTTAGATCTCTTTCTTGATCTCGTATGTTCCTTGTGGGAATGATCTTGATTGCAGTCTTTTTCGAAGAGTAAAAGGCACACGTGGTGCTCTCCTGGCCGAGAGAGTCCCCCGTAGTGATCCTACACCCAGTCAACCACCCTGAGGTCACAGACAGACATAGTGGTGACTACTGCATCCGCGGTAAGTGCACGGGTAGCTACCGCACACTGGCACGTGGTCAGTCATTTCCACTAGCGAGTACACCCAAAGTACAGCATGGAACAGTGTAGGGCCTAGCCCTCTCAGCAACAAGGGTCTAGCTCCTCAGAACCAAACGGGGGTCTCGCCCCTCCACAAGTCGGTGTAGGGTGGCTAGCTGAACCCCGGGCCCCATGGGGTGGCTAGCTCTCTCCCTACACTAGTAGCTCTCCCTGGTATAGTGTACGCGAGGGCCAACAGAAGTCGGTGTAGAATGGCCAACCCTAACCCTGAGTCCCAACCCAAGGGCGGCTAGCTCTACTCTACACTAAACAGGGGATAGTCGCTCTCCTTGGTGCACGTACTCAAGGGCCAGCACACTTCCCACTCACATTTCCAGATCCATTCCATTTTTCCCCAGGAGCTCTACTCCTAATTCCCCATAGGGTTCATGCTCATATTCACCATGTTGTTCCATACCAGGTTTCATCATTCACATTCCCATTCTCATATTATACCAATGCAGCTCGTATTTTCATAATTTAACATATACAACAAGTAATGTCGCAAGCAACTGTTTAACTAGCACAAGCATTTCATATTTCATAGGCAGCTCGTATTTATTAACAGGCAGTTGTTTACAATTCTATTCATTCATTTATGACTTGAATCTCAAACACGCATACAAACAGTGCAAGCATGTCTCGTCCTAGGATTCATGTCATATCCTAGGTTTCTAGTTATCTAATTTCACCTATGCATTCATGTTTTATGATTAAAATAGGGTAAAACCACTCTACCAGACAATCCGGGACTATTGGGGGCTCGAACGACAGACTCACGTTCCTCTAAAACTCCCAAACATGCAACTGATCGAAGTCCTATACCAAGGAACATAACACAAAGGAATGTTCAAAATAGTATATAAGGATTTCTAACATGTAGAGGAACTCACAAGGAAACCACAGATATCTTGTTTGCGTAAAACAGACCTCAAACGGACCCTAAACAAGTTAAAAATAGAACTGTAGACCTAAATCAGACGTCTAGCGCAAGGTCCAGACGTCTTAAAAGTCACCAGGGTCACACCTCAGGTTCCTACATCGACTTCAGATGTCTAGAACAACTACTTGATCGTCTGGACCCAGCTCTAGACATCCGACCTCTCCTCCAGTCATCTGGGCTGCTTTCGGCCGTCTGGTAAGCTGTCCAGACATCTGAAACACGTGGGAGGGCATAGCCTGCACCTTCCCAAAGCTGTCCCTGTGTAGATAATATCTTCCACTTTTAGCCACACAGATCGACTTTGCGGTGCGTTCTGCATGGCCATAACCGCAAGAGGAACGTACCTTTGCGAAACTCTGCTTTCAGACATCTAGTGTCGTCACCAATCGTCCAGCTCATCGTCTGGACGACACACCAGATGTCTAATTCTGGGAAAAACCTAGAACCAGAGCGACCTCCCACTCCCCTCGCCGCACCTAGCCGCGGCTTCTCCTCCTCGTCTGCATCTCTGGCTGCAGCAGAGTGTTGGGGACGTCTCCCCCGACGTGCTCCTCCTTCCGCACGCGTCGCTCCGGCCATGCATCCTTCGGTGAGTTCCCACGAACTCGCGAGCTCAAGCTCCTCCTCCTCTCTTCACGTCGCCTCTCCTCCTCGCTCCTTGCTCTCGCGGCCTCTCTCACGCTTGTCCCTCTAGCTGCAGTGGAGGGAAGAAGAAAGGTGGTGGTGGTGGAGTGGAGAAGAGAGGAGGGGGGAGGGGGTTATATAGAGGGAGAGGCTAGGGCTCTGTGGAGAAGAAAAGAGAGAGAGAGAGAAAAGAGGGTGACTGTCTGCGCGTAGCCAGCTTGCAGATGCGACCCTACGTACAAAATTTTCAACCTTCAGACGTCTGGGAAGGGGTTCAGATGTCTTACCAAACGTCTGACTGACAGTCTAGACATCTTAAAAGTCTCAAAACAGAATGGTTCTTTTCAGCGCCGAACAAGAGGAAGTACCACATCATCCAAGAGATCGCCAAGCATGGCAATGTGATCATCACAAAGGTCATTTTCGTGGACAACGTTGCTGATCATCCACTGATCAAGGCCTTGACTAGAGAGTCATTTGATCAGCAAATATGTAGTATTGGGCTAAAGGAGGTTATTGAATTATTCTGAGGGCAAGTGGGAGTCTATTGGATTTGTATGCCATGAGCAAGTGATTCGAGTTATGTAATAGATTACATTTGCATTTGAATAAAGAATTCGATTATTTTCTTGTAAGTGAATTGGGTTCCTTACTACTATTAGGGTAACGTACTTAACCAAATCAAATAAACCCAATGTGCGTTGATTCAGAGATCTAAATGGTTTAGAGAATCTGATAGCACATTAAGAATTAAATCATTTTATTTGATCAATTACTTTCGATCTAAGTTGAGATGGCAACCTTCTCTAGAGGTCATCGCCTAATTAATGTTCTTGAATGGAAATTCGAGAATTGTCACGTAGGTTGGTTAAGGAGTTAATTTGATGAAACAAGAGATAGTGGAAGTCTTCCTCTAATGCTGCCATAGAGAAGGTTATCCTTTGACCTGTGACAGTTATGAGTCTCTATTCATGAATACATGCATTTGGCAGACCAATAGTTGATGCACCCACCTTGGTGCTAACACTGGAAAGATGGTGTGTGTGGAAAAGGATGGGTGATGCATGATCTTTTGAAAGGATCATACAAATTTGTTACATAGGTGTATGTAATAGATTGCAGGCACGAGCTCACTCTGGGTATATTAGCAATGACAATTTTACATGTGGTTGTAGAGTCCTGGTCAGACTCAATGCAAGAAGAGAAGAAGATAGACTTGTTGGAAAGGTTTTAATCTTCGTTCTCATTCCAATGTTAGAAGGATACCCAAAGAGGAATGACAATATTCTAATGAGATTAGACCTCGGGATAATATTTTCCTCAATGTGTGAAGGATTCACAAGTATTTGAATACTTGAGGGGGTGTAGTGCCAAAATTCCATTAGTCCTATAGCTTCATTATTGAAGTAATAAAACCAATAATAATTTTGATGTGTTTATAATTGTAATTTAAAGTGTTAAATTACATTTTATTTGGTGATTAATTGTACCTAATTTGATTAGGTAGGAAATCCAAGTGTTAGATTACAATTAATTTAAGTTTGGATGCTAGATCCAAACATCCCATTAGTTGTTATGTACTAATCAAGCAAAATTCAATTAGGATTAGATTCCCACCATTGGATTGAGAACCAATGAATCCTATCAAATTAGGTTTAGGGTTTGGAATCCCTATAAATATCTCCCAATGGGAAACCTAAATTCCAATTAATCATTCAATCAAGTAATGACTTGATTTCCAAGCCACCAAATTCATCACCGACAACCATAGCTATTGCCAGGAGAAAGTGATCATCCTTTACAAGCTAGTGGTCCAATCATTGTATTGGATGACGCTTGCAGTACTAGCCAGATGTTTGATTCCAACATCAGATGTTTGGTCACTTAAGGGTCTGCACTCTTGCTTGAGGGCCTTCTCAAGCTAGTTGACCAATGCTACTTGTTGGTCATCCGGTTAGTGCTTGGCTAGATTTTTTTCACTCCTTTTGAAGGAGTTCTTGTTGCGCACTTGTGGTTCTGAGGCAAGGTGTTGCCCCAGATTCACGAAGGGTTCATAGATCTCATCTGTGGTTGGATTTTAGCAACATGAATAGCCTCATCCACTTATCAAGGAGAAGGAATTTGGTTCTCCTAGAATTTATTTGAGGCATTGCACTTAGGGTGCTACACTACTACTCAAGAAAGGTATCAAATTACGATACTTGTGGGAACATGGAATGGGAGGAAACTAGTTCCTCCCATGTGGTTCCGACTTAGGTGTTTTAGTTTTCATATTTCTAAATCAAGTTTCTGGAATCTATTAAAACTTGTTTATTGAAATTTTTTAAAACACCTATATCTTGAGTTTTCACGCTCTCGTGATGCCATGTCTCCATATGATCAATCCTTTTAAGAGCTTCATTGAATCACTTGAACTGTAACGACCCATGTTTCCATAGAATTTTTTTTCTCTAAAGCATTTATATTTATCAATTCATGGAACATGGAGCGTTACATACAATGACTTAATAATAACTAAAAGTAAAGTTCTAGTGAGTATAAATTTAGGCAAAGACTACGTACCTCTATTCGCATAGTTGAACTGGTACACCATAGAAAAAAACCTAAATCCTACAAGGAACCTACGGTACCCGATTTCGTAGGGTTTCAAATGAAACCTATGAGTTGTGAAACTCTGTAATCATAGGGACTAACATTAAAAAAATAATAAATGATCCAAAACCTTTAACATAATTAGATAGCATGATCTTATAATTCCAATAGATATCTTGCTATATCCAATTGTACATTATCAAAAATAATGACCATCTCTCATCCCAACTTAACTTTCATTACACAAAAGACACGAGTCATAATGGTGCTTTACACTAATTACATTCCTTCGTTTTTTCTATATTGCATTGTTGTCTTAAACTTTTATGAAGCAAAAGATAACATATAGCACACGAAGGACATTATTTCATAAATAATTCTTTCTTAATAACAGAAGCAATAAGTCACCATTATTGCCCTAAATCTTGTAGTCATTCAATTCTTCATCATTACATACATATACTCTTCCAAAGTTTACTTAAATATAAGAAATCCATAACTTTTCCCTTAAAAATTTGAGTAGTTACACTTCATTTTCTATACAAACAATGCTCCAATGATCATGTTGCATGCATAAAAATATTTCATAACCTTATCCATGATTTCACAACAACATTCCAAGGAAATTCATCCCGTAACACATGCCACATGGCATTTCTATGTCAATATTCATTTTCAATGATTTATTGCATGGCATTCAATAACAATTTCATGGCAATGGTTTACTTTATTAAACCATTTTGCATATAGACATTTGCTTTAGTGCACATATTGCATTTCATAACAATTTCATGGCAATGGTTTACTTTATTAAACTATTTCTTGCATAAAGATGTTTGCCTTAGTTCACATATCATTAGGTGGCTTTGAAGGCTTAACTGCCTACACAAGCAGTCCATGAAACAATAACATGCATGCCAGTGTAGCTACAACTGAGATGGGCTTATCTTTTGCCACTATGGTTCATAGAACCATACACCCCCGAAAGGCATTACTCCCTCATAGGGCCCATGAGACTCCTTTGAGTTAGTGCCTTATCATATTCATGAATCATAATTCCATACTTCTCAGGAAAAGCTTATTGTTGTAGTTTCAATTATCTTAGTACTTTATAAATACTTATTTCATCCATTTCTTTTTTGTATGCCATATTCAATTGTACACACCTCTGTAATATTACTTCATTTCTTTATACCGATATCTTATATATTGTATAGCTTGCACATATACCTTCAGAAAAGAAGCATATTACATAGTCATTAGTTTTCATGTACTTAGTTCATCATCACACATTCCAAGGGATATGTTCAGAATTACTCAAGTAATGCATACATAAAGAGGTCAGTATTTAATATTAGTTTGACTTATAAGATCTTATAATAAAATTAGTACTATTATCAAGTTGGGAAAACTTACATTCAAGTACATACAATTATCTAGTTGTCTCATTCATGAACTTATAAGTGTTACTGACGAGTCAATTCTTTGCTTTTAAAGTCGTTTGTCACATAAAATGACGCGCCGTTTGTAGTTCTATGTGGTGGAAAAATTGACTAATCAACAATTAAGATAACCACTCAATTAGGAGTGGGTCGTATCCACAGGAAGGCAGTGGCCTATTTAAACTCACAATGGTCAAAAATCGATGTTCACTATTAATTTCGTCAAGAAATTAAGCCAAAATTAATTTTCAATTGAGATAGTAAGACATTATCATGCTGATATTGTAATTATGCAGAACAAAAGGAAGATGCTCATAAATGTGCCACAATAGAATATCCAATAAATTAAAACTCAACTCCACAATGGCATTCACATGTAATTATTAATAGAGATGAAAATAGAGAATTAATTCTCTCACTTCGTCACGCATGGAGGAGACCTCAGCTGGAAGCGTGAATCTCACCGGAGGTCAAGTGGGTTGAGGGCTACTCGGCAGTGGTGGCAGCTTGGCGAACGGCTGTCGGAGACGGTGGCGGCGAGGAGGAGATGGTAGTGGGTACATTGGGCGACTTTTGCTGCTGCTGCTGCTGTGGGAACTCCTGAGCTGCTGGCTAAGTGCTGCTAGAGGCGTGCAGCTGCTGAGGCACGCGGGCTGTGTGGCGAGGACACGAGCTGGCAGAGCTGCTGTGCGGGTGGTGCGCCTGGAGGTGAGTTGAAGGGGGCGTGGGATTGCTGGCAGAGCACATGCAAGTTGCGTGCGTGCGGAGGAGAAGGCGCAACTGCTGGAGGTGATGCACGCCCGCACGCGGTGGAGCTAGAGGGCAATGCATGATGCTGTTATGCACGCGGAGAGAGGCGTGTGTGGAGAGTGCAGCTGCTAGTGCTGCACGCTGATGGAGGAATGGCACGGGGAAGCTGCTGCGCATAGGGGGTGCAGCGTGGAGGCGTAGGAGGTAAGGGGGCTGCTGCGCGCTGTAGGAAGGGACGCATGCAAGGAGTGGTTGGCTAGGGCAAGCGCTGGCTGTGCGAGCGGAGGGGAAGCAAGTTGGGTGCTCTGGAGGGGTGCTGTGACTGCTGGTGGTAGCGAGGAGGGCTGCGCAGTTGGCTACGCACGTAATGTGGTGAGCTACTGCTTGCGGGATGTGCGCATAAGCCGTATGTTGGAGGTGGTCGTCTGAGGCTAGGTTGCTGCCTGCTGTGGGTGTGGCTGGTGAAGGGTTTCGTTGAAGTGGAGGGGAAATAGAGCAACGAGAAAATAGAAGAAGATGGAAGAAGGTATGGGAAGTCAAACGTCTGGGATCATTCTTAGATGTCTTAACTAGCGCGGGGGTGAGGAACTAAAGGTGGTTGCTGGTAGTGGTTGTGTGGCCTTCAGGCGCATGCTCACAGTGATGCACAAGCCACAGATGGGGTGCTGGTTTGTCACCCTGCTTGCCTGCGGTGGAGTGGTCTTGTGCTCCCGGTGGGAGGCCGGTGGTGTGGAACGAAGAAGGTCTAGGCTCTGTGCAATGGTGGGTCGGAATGGTGGTGGCCTGCCTTCTGATGATGTGGCTATCTTCTTTTATGCTGTAGGAGGAGGCACACAGGCGGACGTTGGTGAAGCGACAATATCGTGGGGTGCAGGGATCCACAATTGTCGCTGTGCATTTAGCTCGCACACTCGAGCATGCAGCCGTTGGAGAAGAAACAAATAAAATAAAGAAAAGAAATAAGGGGTTATTTATGTGCAAACTTTTAGAAGAAATGTGAAATAAAATAATGCATGTAATGCAACCTAAAAGATTAACTATTCTAATGCATGCTATTCTAAATGAATTCTAAGTATGAATGCAATGCATGAAATATGTAAATAAATGAATACCTAGACTAATCTATTTACATCTTCTTGTATGCAATTTATATGCCAATATTAATCTAATTCCTAGGCATTTAAGTAAGTAATTAGCCCACAAATATGGGCTCATCAAATGCCCCCATGCCTAGTTTTTGCTAGTCCCTAGCAAATTCAAGCAACAACCCAACTCTTCAAGTAGACTAGCTAACCCAACGGTCTTCCTTTAGAACATGTTAAGTTCAGACTTTAGACCTAAGGTTCCCAAGTAATTGCTAAGTTACAGACTAGGTCAGCTAAAGATGAGTTGCAGGCACAGGTTTCTCTGATTTCCAACTCTACCCTAGGGTTTATTGGTCCTAGAGATTAAAGCATCCGTGCATGTGCATTGGTCTGAGTTATTTAAGGTTGGTTTGAGTGCCAACCAGGAAAGAGAGTAAGAAAGAGACTTTTTTTTTCTTTTTTTTTAATTAATTTTTTTGTTTGATTCCTTTAAGTTTAACCTTGGATAAGCTATCAGCATGATCTGTGTCGGATTCATTGTCCCCATCACCAAACCTTGAAGGGTGCCTAGCTTTCAATGCTTCGAGGTAGCACCGCCCATAGAGACCCCAAGAACTCCTGGCAATCGACACTTCGAGATAGAATCGCCCATGGATTTCTAAAGCGAATTCAGGCCTATGGCAATCAGCTCTTCGAGATAGGGCTGCCCAAGGTACCTAAACCGCACAATGCGCTTACATGCCCCCAGTATGATGGATATCCTAAGAGACAAGCGAAAAGGAGGTGACATGTTATCATCGCATCCTTAAGGTGACTATGTACTCCACCTCTCTTGCGGTAGGAACTTTTCCATTCAACTTGTGCTTTCAAACTTCTCCTAAGATAGAACTAAGAGAACCAAATTTTTTTTCCCCAAGAAAGAAATTAAGGTGATCACTATTTACACAAGACCAAGTGTGTGTGAATTGTGGATGCTTTGGTTACGAGGACCCGTAAACCAAATGGTAGAAAAAGACACCAGATACTACCTAGCCTTTAACTCAATCCCTAGCTTTCCTTCCTCAACCTCTAGAGGAACGGTCTGCAACTTAACTCCTACTTGAGTTTTTAAGTCCACAAGGGACCCTAAAGGTCTACAGCTAGTACTTCAACTTAGCTTCTAAAGTCAGACACCTAGAGTCAACATAGTCTAACCTAAAGTTCTGGTTTGCCTAAGAATGCAGGACTCAGCCAATTAAGCTCAATGATGTAAAATGTTTTTTTTTTTTGTTTTACGATCAAATGTATGCAATGCAGAATATTTAAATTAAATGCATGAATGTACTTTGTAAAAATGCTATGTACAGATGCCTCAGGTCCTATCCCCCCCATGCCTTGTTAAAACAATGTCCTCATTGAAAGTAGAAAAACCAAGGGAAGATATTACCTGAGGTGGAAAAGAAAGGAGCTAAGGCTCCTCGAGAGTGAGCTCGTCAACCAGCTGGCCATCCAAAGTTACATAAGGTTTTAATCGTTGGCCGTTGACGGTGAAGGGAGGTGCTGAAGAGCAAGGATTCTTGATCTCCATAGCCCCATGCAGAAATACTTTGGTGACAATATAAGGCCCATCCCAACGTGATTTCAATTTTCCAGGAAACAACTTAAGTCTGGAATTAAAAAGCCAGACTTGTTGATTGGGCTCAAAGGTCTTTCTAAGGATGTACTTGTCGTGCAAGACCTTAGTTCTCTCTTTATAAGCTTGGGAGGTGTCAAGCATCATTCCTCAGCTCCTCAAGCTCAATCAACTCTAGTAAACGTGCTTTACCAGCTTGCTCTAAATCCATGTTAACACTTCGGATAGCCCAAAGTGCCCTATGTTGAAGTTCAATAGGTAAGTGGCATGCTTTCCCGTACATAATCCGAAAGAGAGACATACCCAAAGGGTTTTTGTAGGCTGTTCGATAAGCCCATAAAGCGTCATCGAGCTTTGGGACCAGTCCTTATCTGGCCTAACAGTCTTTTCTGAAATTTTCTTGATCTCCCTATTTGAGACTTTAACCTGGCCACTTGTCTGAAGGTGATAAGGGGTAGCAATCTTGTGAGTTACTCACAAACTCCTAAGTTGCCGATTGAAATGATGGTTACAGAAATGAGGTCCCCCATCACTTATAATTATCTTGGGGCAGCCAAAGAGAGATATGATATTGGCCTTCACAAATTTCAAGACCACAGAGTAGTCATTTGTGTGCGTAGGAATGGCCTCTATCCACTTGGAAATGTAATCCACTGCCACCAAGATATATTCAAATCCATGGGACGAAGGGAAGGGATCCATGAAGTCTATCCCCCAAACATCAAAAATTTCCACAGGTTGGATAGGGTGTTGGGGTATCTCATTATGCTTCCAAATCGTTCCAATTCGTTGACATCTGAAACAGGCCTTAACAAAGTAATGGGAATCCTTAAATAAAGAAGGCCACCAAAAATTGGATTGGAGAACCTTAAAAGTTGTTTTCTTAGCACCAAAGTATCCTCCACAATGAAGCTCATGGCAAAATCTCAACACACTCTGTTGCTCTTCTTCAGGCACACATCGTCTCCAAACTTGGTCTTGTCCAATATGAAATAATTCTGGCTCTTCCCAATGAAAGAATCTAGCATGGGAAATGGATCGCTTCCATTTTTGCGCATCCCAAGAGCCAAGGGTTTCTCCAATGACCAAGTAGTTAACTGTATCTGCATACCAGGGTGAAGTCGGTGTTACCGCCATAAGGGTTTTATCAGGAAATGTCTCGCGGATGTCTCCAGATTGAGAGTCATCAATGGGAAAGTGAGACAGGTGGTCAGCCACTACATTTTCCACTCATTTCTTTTCACAAATCTCCAAGTCAAACTCTTGAAGGAGTAGAATCCATCTAATTAAACGTGGCTTAGAATCTTTCTTGGCAATGAGATGTTTCACTACCGCATAATCAAGACCACCTTGGATCCAAGAAGGTAAGACCTAAACTTCTCCAAAGCAAAAACTATAGCAAGTAATTCCTTTTCAGTGACTGTGTAGTTTTGCTATGGTTCAGTTAAAGTCTTGCTAGCATAGTGCAGCACATGTGGTTTTCCCTCAACCCGTTGTCCAAGGATGGCTCCCACAGCATAATCCGAAGCATCACACATCAACTCAAATGGGAGTGTCCAATTAGGAGCTTGAAGAATAGCATAGAGGTCAAGGCCTCCTTCAGCGTATGAAAAGCCTTGGCACACTTTGAATCAAAATCAAAGGAAGAATCCTTCACCAATAAGTTGTAAAGTGGCCTAGAAATTTTGCTGAAATTCTTAATGAATCACCTATAAAAACCTACATGGACCAGAAAGGATCTAATCTGTTTGACATTCGTAGGCAATGGAAGTTTGGAAATACAATCAACTTTAGCCTTATCCACTTCCAAGACCCTTTTAGACACAACATGCCCAAGTACAATGCCTTCTGTACCATGAAATGGCTTTTCTCCCAGCTGAGGACTAAACCGGTCTCCTTACATCTCTTCAGCACATTCTTTAAGTGTAGGAGACATTGGTCGAAAGACGAGCCATAAATGGGGAAGTAATCCATAAAAACCTCGACACACATCAATCATGTTCAATAAAATGGACATCATACACTGCTGGAAAGTTGCAGGTGCATTACATAATCCAAACGACATACACCTAAATGCAAAAGTGTCGTAAGGACTAGTGAAAGTTGTCATATCCTAATCATCAGGGAAGATTGCAACCTGGTTGTACCCAGAACGGCCATCTAAAAAGCAGAAATACTTGTTCCTTGCCAATCTCTTAAGGATCTGATTAATAAAGGGCAAGGGAAAATGATCCTTCTGGGTAGCGGTGTTTAGTTTGCGGAGGTCAATGCAGACCCTCCAACCTGTTGAGGGTCTAGTCACCACTTGTTCACCCTATTCATTTGTTTCAACCGTGAAGCTTGCCTTCTTTGGCACCACATGTATTGGACTAACCCATTTGCTATCTGCGAAGGGATAAATGATCCCAGCATCCAACCACTTCAGAATCTCCTTTTTAACCACTTCCCTCATGTTGGGGTTAAGACGTCATTGCATGTCTCGAAAGGTTTTGATGGAATCATCAGTATAAATGTGATGCATGCAGAACGTAGAGTCTATACCCTTAATATCAGTGATCATCCAAGCTATGGCTTCCTTGTGCCTTGATAAGCAGTCTAACAAGGCTCCCTCTTGCACTTCAGATAGTGCAGATGAGATGATTACAGGGAGCATATCATTTGGCCCAAGGAATACATACTTGAGAGAGTCAGGGAGGGGTTTCAGTTAAAGGTCGAGGGCTTGTATGGTTGAGGGTTTCATAATAGAAGTCCCCATCTCAGGTAGCAAATCTACCTTAGGCAGACATGATGGAGAAAGAGACTCAGTAGAAACTCCAAGCAATTCCTCAAGTTCTAGCACATCCCCTTCACATTCCTCCAAGAGATGGGAATGCTCATTTAACAAGACATGCTGAAGGGGGTCATCACATAAAATTGTGGGAGTTGTCTGTTCAAACAGATCATCTACCACCTCAACCTAGGAACAATCCTCAAATCCATCTTGTTTATAAGCATCGAACACATTTAGCCAAATTTTCCTATTCCCAAAGCCCATTTTTAATGCCCTAGTGTGACAATTAATTGAAGCATTAGAAGTCGCAAGAAAAGGGTAGCCCAAGATGATGGAGGGCTTGTTTGGTTTGTTGGTAGGGTCAGTGTCCAAAACTAGAAAGTCAATGTGGAAAAAGAAATCCTCCACTCTCACAAGGACATCTTCCAATAGGCCCCGTGGTGTCTTCAAAGAACGGCCTACAACTTGGAGGATTACAGGGGAAGGCTTCAGATTGCTTCCTCCAAGTTGTTCATATACATAGCTCGGAAGGATGTTCACCCCCGCACCCAAATCAAGCAGAGCCTCGTCTATTTGTAGGTCGCCAACGACCACTAAAATGTATGGGGTTCCTAGGTCCTTAAGTTTCAGGGGTGTCCCATGTTGTATAATTGAGCTAACATAATCAGGCATGACAACCTTTAATTAGACCTGTTTCCTTGATTGCCACCTTTTTGTGCATAGGTCCCTAAGAAAGAGGGCATAGGACGGAATCTGCCTGATAGCTTCAAGCAAGGGCAGATTAATTTGCACTTGTTTGAAATTCCCCATTATTTCATCCATCCTATCTTTGGCTCTAGATGAGCCAGCAGAAATCTGCCCAGAGTTAGATAAGCGCTCTGGAAAGGGCACTCTCGATCTCTGGGTGGAAGGGTTGTCATGTCAGGTAAGAGGGAGAACGGGGACAACCTTTTCCGGTGAGGTGATTTCAAGCGGAGAAGAGTTGGGCTACTCTTCTCTAGTGAGGTTGAAAGTCGGAGTGAATGGTTTTCAGAAGCTGGGACTATAGGAGCATCAAATTTGGAAATTTCTTTCCCACTCCTCAGAATAGTCACCGCCTGGGCTTGCTCCCTAAACATAACCCCTTTCCCTTTAGGATTCTCCTTAGATGAACTGGGAAGCTTCCCAGTCTCTCTTTTATCCATGGAATCAACAAGGTGTCCAATTTGTGATTTCATCTCATTGATTTCCTTGTCATGAGATTGGATGATCATACTTTGATTCTCCTACATGGCTTTAAACATAGCTTTAAGCTCATCCATCTCAAAAGTCTTAGATGGTTGGGAAGTCATAGGAGGTTGATTATACTGTTGAGTCTGAAAGGGTTGGGTTCTGTAATCCTTGAATTAGAGACATTCCCCTGTCTCCATGAAAAATTGGGGTGGTTCCTCCATCTCTCGTTATTAGTGTTTGAAAATGGGTCATTATGAGGTCTGGGTCGGAACCCTTAGGCTGCATTCAGGTTCTCCTGTACAAGGTCAGGGAATTGGGAGGCCAAATGACAATCCACAGTAGCGTGCATATTGCCATTGCAAATGGAGCATTCAGAAGCTTGGGAAGCAGAGGCATTTGGAGTGAGTTGGCTAGGGTTTGTCATAAGCCTTTCCATGTATTGGTTCAACAATTGAATCTGAAAGGCCAAATTCTTGGTATCCCTAGCCTCATTTGCCTCCATCTTTCGCTGCATAAGAGTGTGTTTTCTACCCAAATAGGCAGAATTAAGATGGATAGAATTCTCACTCAAAGTTTCAAAAAGATCCCAAGCCTCATCTTCAATTTTTGTGTGTAAGGTTCCTGCATAGGCACCATCCACTGTTTACCTGTGCTTGCCATTTAATCCAGTGTAGAACCTTTCTACAAGTGTTATGACTCGGTTCCTGAATTCCTACAGGACACGAGATACCGGCTCGAATTATCCCAAGACCCAGTCGTCCAACGAGGAGGTAACAAAAAAAGCAGTAAAGTAAACCACATTCACCAAGCTAAGAAACTAATAGTAACAAAAGTACAACAATAAAGAAGTAAAACTTCTATAGTACACACCACCACAACAGTAGGAAAGTAAACAGGTACAGGAATATAATATGTAGAACGAAAGAGTACAGAATATAAAGGTACAAGAAGCTATTCACTACTACAAACGAGTACAAAAAGAGCTACTACTGGGCTCTACTGGGCCTAGCACCCTCTACAGCCGTAGGCTTTGGTTGCTCAACACCTTGACCTAAAAAGGGTTATGAGTACATGAAGTCAGCAAACGCTGAGTAGAGTGGCAACCAACTAACTAAAGCAGTAAAGGTGGATAGGTAGCTGTTGTTTTTCAATTTCTTTCTTTCTTTAACTAATTTTTCTTTCTTTCACCACTTGGTTTATTTATCAGGTCTCTTTCTTGATCTCGAATGTTCCTCATGCGAACGATCTTGATTGCAATCTTTTTCGAGGAGTAGAAGTTGCACGTGGTGCTCTCCTGGTTGGGAGAGTCCCCCGTGGTGGTCCTACACCCAGTCAACCACCCCAAGGTCATGGACAGACGTAACGGTGACTACGGCACGTGCGATAAGTGCACGGGTAGCTACCCCGCATTGGCATGTGGTCAGTCGTTTCCGTTAGCGGGTGCGCCCAGAGCACAGCACGAAACCAATATAGGGCATAGCCCTCACAGTAACAGGGGTCTAGCCCCTAAGAACCAAACAGGGGTCTCGCCCCTCCACAGTCCGTGCACCCTCGCCTGACTACCCTGGTTTGCCCAGTGGGCCAAACTAGTCGGTGTAGGGTGCTTAGCTGAACGCCAGGCCCTGTGGGGTGGCTAGCTCACTCCCTACACTAGTAGCTCTCCCCAATACTGTGTACGTGAGGGCCAAGAAGTCGGTACAGAGTGGACAATCCTAACCCCAGGTCCCAACCCAAGGGCGGCTAGCTCTGCTCTGCACTAAACAGGGGGACAGTCGCTCTCCTTGGTACTCCGTACTCGAGGGACAACTCACTTCCGCACTCACATTCCCAGTTCCATTTCATTTATTTCCAGAAGCTCTACTCCTAATTCCCTGTAGGGTTCATGCTCATATTTCTCAGGCCAAGCCATATCAGGTTTCATCATTTCTATTTCCATTCTCAGCTTATACACATGCAATTTGTAAATCTATTCCATATTTAGTTTATTCACAGGTAGCTCATGTTTCCAACATTCACCTTTCCATTTTTCAAATTATATACATGCGGCTCATACTACGTCATTTCACAGGTACGACAGGAAGGTTACATTCAACTGTTAACTAACACACATACTACATATTTCGTAGGCAGCTGTTATTCCTTTCAGGCAATTGTTATCATTCTATCTACTCATTCAAGAATGCAATTCTTTCATTCAATACAGATAATCCAGTATTTCTTGTCATAGGATTCATGCCATATCTTAGGTTCTAATCATTCATTCCACACATACAATTAGGTTGTAATTAAATTAAGGGGAAGGCACTCTACCAGTAAACCCACGAGTAATGGGGGCTTGAACGGCAGGCTCACGTGCCTCAGCAAGTCCTGAACCCGCAACAGGAACCGGTCCTATCACAAGGATCAATCATAAGAGAATACTCAGAATAGTATAGAAACTATTCCAACAAGTAGGGGAATTCATACGGAAAACATCAGTATCTTAATTGTGGAAATCGAACCACAAATGGACCTTAAACGGGTCAAAAATAGTGATTTTGACTCAAATCAGATGTCTGGAACAACTTTCAGACATCTTAAAAGTGTCCAGTGCCATACCTAAAGTTCTGCGCCACTCCCCAGACATCCAAGAACTCCGTTGGACCATCTGGACCCAGTTTCTAACATTCGACCACCTCTCCGGACAGCTGGAAGCACTTCCCGCTGTCTGGTGCCTCACCCAGACATCCAAAGTGCGTGGGAGGGCGTGTCCCACGCCTTCCCAAAGAAACTCCTACGTGAATCAACCGAATCTCTATCAAAAAGGCAAGAAACAGTGTCTCAGCAGAGCGGCCTACATAGCCGTATCCGCAAAGGAGACGTACCTTTGCGAAACCTAGTCCTCAGTCGTCTGGAACCTCCTCCATACGTCAACTACGTCGTCTGGATGTCGCTCCAGATGTCTGATTCTGGGAAAACCAGAACCAGACCTTGCTTCCGCCCTCTCGCTCCGTGCGTGGCCGCACCGCGCCCTCTTGCCTGCTGCTCCGGCTGCAGTAGTGTCGGGGAGGACCTCCCCGACGCACTCATCCTCCCTGTGCACGTGTCGACCGGCCGTGAGCTCACCGGCGAGCTCCCACGCATGCTCGAAAGCTTGCTCTCCTTTCCTCCTCACGTCGCTCCTTCTCTCTGCCGTTCTCGCTCGGCTGCCCTCGCTAGAGGGTAAGAGGAAGGTGGCTGGGAAGTGGGGTGAAACGAGGGAGAGGAGGGGGGCTTATATAAGGGTGTGGGGTTAGGGTTTTCATCGGGTGGAAGGAGAGAGAAGAAGAAGAAATGAGGGAAGTGTACTGTCTACGCACAGCACACGCGCAAACTTGAGCTTGTACTCAAAATTTTTGATTTTCAGACGTCTAGGTAGGCATCCAGATGTCTGACTAGACGTCTAACCCAAGTTCCAGACATCTTAAAAGGCTCAGACAGCACGGGTCTTAACATCATAACAAACTCAAAGGAAGTTTCGTCCCCGAAACTTGAGCTAGCTAGGGTACGGAAAAGGAACAACATACACATAACAAACTCAAAGAGGACCGAAGCTGGTCTGAAAAGACGTACCATCAAAAAGCACTGGGTACCGCTCTCGCATCGCTGCCTCAGGCTCCCAGGTAGCATCATCGTACCTATGGCTACTCCACAAGACCTTCACCAGGGGTACCTTCTTCCGTCTCAAACTCCAGACGGCTCTGTCTAGTATCTGCACTAGTCGCTTGTGGTAGGTCAGGTCGTCACCCACCTCGACACTCTTGTGGCTTAGAACGTGATTGGGATCGGCGACGTTCTTCCTGAGGTTGGACACGTGGAACATGTCATGCACACCAGAATGCTAGGGAGCAAGGGAAAGCCTGTAAGCAATGGGTCCAACCCGCTCCAGGACCTCAAAGGGCCCCACAAACCTCGGTGCGAGCTTCCCTTTCACCCCAAAAAGTTGGAGGTCCTTCATGGGCGAAACGCGAAGGAAGACGTGATCCCCAACCTCAAACTGCACCTCTCTGTGCTTCCGATCAGCATAGCTCTTCTGTCTGCTCCTGACAGTGCGAAGTCATCTATGAATCTGTTCAAACACCTCCTGACTTTGCCGGATCAGCCTGGGGCCAACCTCCCACTTGGTCCCCACCTCAAACAAACTCAAGGGTGCCATACACCTTCGTCCATACAGAGCCTCGTATGGTGCCATGCCGATGCTCAAGTGGTAGCTGTTATTATATGCAAACTTTGCTATGGGCAAGTGCTCCTCCCAAGAGCCCCTCCAATCCAGTACTTAGGCACGCAAAAGGTCCTCAAGCATTTGTATCGTGCGCTCCGACTGTCCGTTCGTCTAGGGGTGGTATGCCATGCTGAACCTCAATCGTGTCCCCAAAGCCTATTGAAACTCAGCCCAAAATTGGGACGTAAAACAGGTATCCCAGTCGGACACAATCTCCCACAGAACTCCATGCAGATGTACCACGTCACGGATATACCTCTCTGCCAGCTATGCTGGTCCCCAGGTGACTCGGATCGGCAAGAAACATGGCGTCTTTGTCAATCTGTCCACAATCAGCCATATTGTGTTGTGTCCTCGCTGGGTAACGAGCAAGCCCACCACCAAGTGCATGGTGATGCTCTCCCACTTCCACTCTGGCATTGGAAGTGGCTGCAACAGCCCTATAGGCCTCTGATGCTTGGCCTTCACCTGCTGGCACACCAAACACTATTATACGAACTCACCTACATCCCGCTTCATTCCCCTCCACCAAAAGTCATGTCTCAGATCATGATACATCTTTGTGTTCCCGGGATGTATGGTGAACCTGGAACGGTGTGCCTTAGTTAGGAGCTCTCTCAACAGCTCCTCGTCCCTGGGAACGCACAAACGTCCCCTCATGCGCAGTGCCTCGTCAGTAAAGGAGAAGTCTCCATGGTCCCCTGACAGTACTCTTTCACGCAACGACTACGGGTACGGATCTGCCATATGTCCTGTGATGATGCGGTCCATCAGCTCTGGCCTCGTCTGTCGTGTCACAGTCACTGCCCCACAGTGCCCCAGTAACTTTAGGGGTCGCCAACTGCCCATCTCCTCCATGAGTTTCCAACTCTATGCCTGTAAACTGGCCAAATGGGTGGGCGCCTTCTGGCTCAAGGCGTCAGCCACCACGTTGGCCTTCCCCGAATGGTAGGAAATGCTGCAGTCATAGTCCTTCAAGAGCTCTAACCAACGTCTCTGTCTCATGTTGAGCTCCTTCTGATCAAACAAGTACCTAAGGCTCTTATGATCTGTGAATATCTCAAAAGTCTTACCGTACAGGTAGTGCCTCCAAGTCTTCAGCGCGAAGACGATAGCTTCTAGCTCTAGGTTGTGGGTAGGGTAGCTATGCTCATGGGGCTTCAGTTGCTGCGAAGCGTAAGGACAACGTGACCCCGTTGCATGAGCACACCCCCTAACCCCTGTAAAGAGGCATTCGTGTACACAACGAACCCGCCACTGCTGTCTAGAATGGTATGCACAGGAGCCGAAGTCAGCCTCTCCTTCAACTCCTGAAAACATGCCTCACAAGCGTCTGTCCAAGAAAAGGGCACGTCATTCCACGTCAACTGTGTCATAGGATGTGCAATATGCAAGAAACCCCTAATAAACCATCGATAGTAGCTGCCAGTCCTAAGAAACTGCGAATCTCTGTCACTGTATGTGGTCTCTCCCACCTGAGCACACCTCAACCTTGGCTGGATCCACAGCCAAGACATTCCCTGAAATCACATGACCTAAGAAGGTCACCTCCCTCAACCAGAACTCGCACTTGCTGTACTTAGCATACAACCTACGTCGTTTCAACGTATCCAAAACCATCCACAAGTGTTGTCCATGCTGTGCCTAGTCCTACAAGTAGATGAGCACATCATCGATAAATATCACCATGAACTGATCTAGATATGGTCTGAACACCAGATTCATCAAGTCCATGAAAGCAGCGGGGGCGTTGATCAGCCCGAACAGCATGACCAAAAACTCGTAGTGTCAGTACCAAGTGTGAAAAGCTATCTTGGAGACGTCGGCCTCCTTGATACTCAACTGGTGGTAGCCAGACCTCAAGTCTATCTTGGAGAAAATCGTGGCACCTCGCAACTGGTCAAACAAGTTGTCAATCCTCGATAGCGGATACTTGTTCTTGATGGTGACCCTATTCAGCTGTCTGTAGTCCACACAAAGGCGTAGGGTACCATCCTTCTTCTTCACAAATAATACCAGGGCTCCCCACGGAGATGCACTGGGCCTCACAAAGCCCTTCTCCAAAAGGTCCTGCAAGTGGAACATGAGCTCTCGCAGCTCAAGTGGTGCCATCCTGTAAGGTGCTGTAGAAATGGGGCTAGTCCTTGGTACCAGTGAGGTCTCAAACTCTATCTCACGCTCAGGCGGTAGTCCTGGCAGCTCCTCTGGGAACATGTCGGGGTACTCTCTGACCACCGGGATACTCTGAAAGTCTGCCACGGGGCTGGGATCTACCACTACATAAGCCAGAAAGCCCTCACACCCCTGGCCAAAAAGTCTTGCCGCCCGAAGTGTAGAAATGCACCTGAAGCCTCCGTCCACTAGCTGTCCGTGAAACTCAAAAGAAGGCATCTCCGATATGGAGAAGACGATCTTCCTCTCAAAATAGTCCACCAAAGCGTGGTAAGCGGATAGCCGATCCATCCCTAGAATCACGCCAAAGTCCTCCATCGGTATCACAATCAGATCAGCGGGGAGGCTGTGTCCCGCAACATTGACCTCACAGCCTGAGTAAACCTCCTTAGCTACAAACAGCTGACCACTTGGACCTCTGATCACGAACAGATCCTCTAACAACACATAGTCCTGCCCCGAATTGATAGCAAAACTAGCAGCAACAAACGAGTGTGTGGCGTCGGAATCAAAAAGTGTGTAAACTAGCCTGGCAGAAACTATAACCATACCTGCCACCACTGAACCTAAAGCTCTGGCGTCTTTGTGTGTCAGGGCGTTAATACGCCCCTCAACTCTCGGTGCGGAAGAAGCAGCCACATTCTGCGTCGGATGGGTAGTCGCTGGTCGGTACCTTCCCAGCGACCGCGGACCTCCACCATGCTCCTGGGAACCACGGCCTCCTGCTCGTCCTCTAGAACTCGGTGCGGGGAGCATCTGCTGACCTCCAGCCCTAGACGGGTAGACCCTCCTGATGTGGCCCAGCTAGCCACATTGGTAGCAAAGGGGAACTCGACTCCCACCCTCGGTAGGTCCCTACTGATGGTTGGGCGAGGGTCCAGTGCTTGCAACTGGCCCCTGTTGAGGGCCCCCAAAGGCCACTGACGGCCCAGCAAAGCGTTACAACTCTCCTGCGGGTGCCGCGTAACTCCTTTCTCACTGGCCCTGTGAGTAGTCTGGATGGTAGGGCCTCTTCCGTCCACTGTCAGTGTCACGTGCGGCCGGGTTGGTCTCCTCATATGTCATAGCTGCCTCCACCACCCTCGAGAATGTAGGCAGCTTCAGTGGTTTGACATACCCCCAAATAGTAGGCCAGAGCCCCTCAGTGAACCTCCGCAGGCGCTCCTCCTCAGTAGCTACACCTGTCACGGCGAAACGAGACAGCTCCAGAAAATGCGTGCGGTACGCGCTCATGGTCATTGTCCCCTGGCGGAGAGTGTGGAACTCCCGCCTCCTCTGATCCTGCCACTTCTGGGGAAAGTACTGCTCGTAGAAGAGGGTGACAAACTGGTCCCAAGTCGGCTCGGCCCTCTCCTGACCTTTGACTGCCCTCCACCACCTGTATGCTGCGCTCTCCAACTGGTACGTGGCAAAGGCCACGCGGCACTCCACAGGGGGGCGAAGGGTGTCAAACACCTTCTCGATCTGCTCGAGCCAGTCCTTCGCCTCGGTCGCGTCCTCATCCCCCATGAAAGTGGGGGCTTCAGCTTCCGTAACTATCCGAAAAGCTCATAATGGCGCTGAAATGGGGAAACCGGTACGCCTCCACTCAAGGAGGGCTCGTGCTCGGAAGTGTCAGAGGACGGTGGGGGCAGTGGAGGGCCACCCCCTCCCCCACGTCCAACGCTGTGTCTGTCTCGTGATCCCACAGAGGACTCCCCCTCCACAGCCCCAAGGAGAGGTGCCCATGGAGGCTGGTAGAGCTTCTCTCGTACGATCTCCCGTATCAACTGGGCGAGGTCCTGCGCCTGAACGACCGAAAGTAGTGGCTGGTCCACTGAGACGTCGGGCTCAACATGTCCGCCCCACCGACCTCGACCTCGGCTGCATCCGTGGCCCACCTCAATGACTCCACATCTAGGAATCTCCTGCAAGGAGACACGAACATAGAACAAGATGTCAATTCCAACAGACATTCAGTAAAAGAACCTTTGAAAAAATATCAAAAAGTACGTTGTGGTGGTTACTCTAGTTACAAGCACGTGAATTGGTTATTTTCCAGCTAGTTGGTTCATTTCTCGAGATGACCTTGCTCTGCTACCATCTTTCTACGACCTGGTTCCCGAATCCCTATAGGACACTAGACCGAACCGACTCGACTGATCCCAAGACCCAGTCATCCAATGAGGTGGTAACCAAAAATGCAGTAAAGTAAACCACATTCGCCATGCTAAGCAACTAATAGTAACAAAAGTATAGCAGTAAAGAAGTAAAATTGCTACAGTACACACCACCACAATAGTAGGAAAGTAAATGGGTACAGGAATATAATGTGCAGAACGAAAGAGTATAGAATATAAAGGTACAAGAAGCTACTCACTACTACAAACGAGTACAAAAAGAGCTACAACTACTGGGCTCTACTAAGCCCAGCACCCTCTGCAGCCATAGGCTCTGGCTGCTGATGAGTGGCTACTCATCATGGCTAAAAGGCTGAAATTAAGCTAGACACTAAGCAAAACAATATCAAATTAACATATAAAAAGGGTTAAGTGTGGGAATTAAAGAAAAGACCTAAAACTTTTAATGTGTGTTAAAACTTCATAATTAGGTCACAAAAGTGAGATACTTTGAAAACAAAAGAATAAATGATGATCCATGCATCAATTGAACACATAAAC
Source organism: Thalassia testudinum (assembly GCA_037157565.1). NCBI lineage: Eukaryota > Viridiplantae > Streptophyta > Magnoliopsida > Alismatales > Hydrocharitaceae > Thalassia > Thalassia testudinum. The sequence goes on along the minus strand of JAZHRO010000065.1, from coordinate 19,072,389 downwards.
AAGTTTTAAAAGACAAATCAGAAGTAAAATAAATGTATTAAATGTTCAATTAAGCACATGTAAAAATTTGAAAGCAATTGGACATCATTTAGGCTTAGAAATAAATATATTACAATTAAGTCCTTCATGCATTACATTTCTACCCTTCAAAACTCCTTCTTGGACCTTTTTGCAAGCCGCAGGGATCCTTCTGTATGACTGCAAGGCCCTTCCAGTTATAGTTCTTTTCACTTTTGGACCTGCACGCTATTCTTCTACCCCTTCGTTCAAGGGTCTTCCTGCAAGTTTTCCCTCATTTCAGAGAGAAGCCTGTGTTCCTCACGCGCACTGTAGCACGCGAAGAACATAGCCATTCTCGACCGTCCATCGCACTTTTGATCTCGATCTGCGGCTGGATTCTATTGGAACCTTCGCGCGATTCGGTGCGTGCGTTCACCTCTCTTCCCAGATCACATCTGACGGTCAGATTTCCCTCTCGACTCGCCGCGCGCTCTACCCATCTCATCCTCACCGCCGGCCTAATTTTGATTAACCTCACCCTTGCGGTGATTCCAGTCATTGAGCTGCTATTTAAGCACCTCAGTGGTGTCGTGCGCAAAGGATCGCTCCCTCCTACATCTCTTAGCGATCAGTTCGTCCACTCCAGTCTCTCCTCCTCATCTAGACCCTGATTTCACAGCCACCGGCTGTGGAATCATCGCCTGCTCTTGACCCTCCTCGTCGCTAAGGACCTCGTAGCACCTGAGGACGACCCTGGAGTCTCACTAGCAGACTCTTCCCTCCGTTGGAGTCACCCTCCTCCTTTCTTCCTCCTTAGCCGCTGGCTAAGGACCCATAGGTCCCATTCTTCCTTTTAGTTTAGGTTTTTAATTCTGCACAAGTAGTGTTAGATTTAGTTTGCAGTAGTTTAGAATAGATTTAGTTTTAATTGTTAGTGTTTAATGTTAGTTGTAGTTAGATTAGTCTTAGGAGTAGAATTAGTATTAGATCCCCTCCCTCACCTCCTCTGATCAGTCCAGATCAGAGGGGAAGAATCATCTGTTCATTGTTCAATTTATCTCCCTCTTCATGTTTTGTTTTTCCTTCATCCAAATTCTGATTCTTGTTTTTTCCTTTTTAACGATGAATTTTTCATCAATCACCCACACATCCTGACCCAATTTCAGATCTGATGGCGCACTGCCTCAGATCTGAAAGTGGCGTCACAAGCACCATTTGGGGCTTCTCACTCACTCCATTTGTTTCACAAAAGCCCCTCTGTTTTAAATGGATTGCCTCAGTTTGTCAGAGCACTTTTGATTTGGATTTTAAAGGATTTTTACTCTCTGAAATGTTTTGACAGATCTGACAAATTGAAGGGATTTTTGGTTTTCATTGTGGGCAAGGACTCTGAGAAGTTCTCTGGTGACAGAGAACCAATCAGAGGAGCCTTTCATGATTCTGTTTATACTTTGTTTTGAATGCATTCACCAGCTTCCATTAAATTTCCTTAATGCATTCTTAGTCTCTTTTTGCTATTTTAGAACTGCCATACACTATTTGTGTTGATGATCATTTCTGTATGGTGATTCTCTAACCTAAGGAGTTTTCCATACTCCTTAAGGTTGCAAGAAACTGGGATTGTGTTTCTTTGGTTTTAATTGATCGAGCTAAGTCTTCCTTCATGCTGTCTATGGCATTAGGAAGACTAACTCAATGGCATTTGAGTTTTGATCTGAAAGGATGCTTCTGATAAGGTTTTTCCTAATGAGTGTTTGAGCTGAATTTACCTGAGATTTTCGTGAGATTTAAACCCTTATCAGATTTGGATTTCAACTCTCAAAATTTTTAGTTTGTTTTGAATTTTCTCTTATTCCCAGTTATACAGTAACATGCTGCATCTAGCAGCTACATTCCCCTCTTCTCTAAATTTCCCTCTTCTCTAAACTCCCTTCTTCTCTAAATTTCCCTCTTCTCTGTAGAATACTTCCCCCCTCTTCAAGTGGACTAACTGCAGCAGCAGTTAGCCATTTGACAGTGGCTTAAGCCACTGCTGCTGCTACAAAAACTCACCCTGAATAGCAACTAAAACCAACACTAAAATAGCACATTCTTCTCTTCTCCATCTCCTCTGACAGTAGCTGCGGCTGCTGTCTAAACTCAAATAAAAACTTAATCAACCCTAATTCCCTAACTTCATACTAAAACCTAATTATACATACTTATTTTAAAACTGTAAATATACCTATCTATATCATTCTAACTATAATATACAGACTAATTATGTAAGTATAAATACATAGATATACTGTAATTACTGTACAAACTTAAATATATATATATATCTATGTACATATGTAATCTATGTAAATATATGTATATATACTAAACTATTATGTATGTATCTACTTAATTATGCTTATATAAAGATACAGATTTCTATTTACATATTTAATAGCTAAATTATAGAGTAACTTAGCTAAATTAATAATTTAGAGCTATAATTAAATTAAATAAATCTATAAACTTAGGAAAATATTTATAGTAAGTAATTTAAGCGAATTAAAGTATAATTATACCTAGTATAACTTACTGTAACTTAGTTTTAATTTTAAACACCCAGAACTGCTATTTTAGCCTAAATAAAACATAAATAAATTCGTAAAAATACAATAAAAATATGTATTAAATACTTAAGTATGTAAATTAAAACTGTTTAAGGTCAATTAGACCATTTACTAATTATTTTATAAGTAATTAACTATTTAATCACCTAAATCAACCTGTATAATCAGCTTAGTTTAGCGAATTTATTTGTATAGTAAAAATATTTAAAATTCAAAATTAATTAATCAATTATGTAGTATTACGTAAATATTTTATTTACCATATTTTATTTTATTTTTTTTAATAATTTATGGCCCCCAAATCGAGGGCCAAAAATGCGCACAGACGCAGCTGCGTCTGATTTCCAGCGCACGATGTGGCGCTGGAATAGCGCCACATCGTGTGCTGCAAACCAAACGCAGCCATATAAATATAATTTATGCTATACCTTAAGCAGTCGTCAAGGCGTGGGGCGCCCGATACACTGCCTATTATTTCCGGTCCGATTACCTGATGTGTGCTGAACTTTGATATGTGTGTGGGGCTGGCGGCCCGAGCGTGTGCGAGCTTGAAGGCGTTGGGCTGAGGCCTGACGCTGAGATTGTAAACGTAACTAAGCCACCAAATCTTTAGATTAGGGTGCGCTTAGTAGAGTTCTGGTCCCGCCCTCTGGGTGCAGCGTATCCCTCGAAAAACGCGCCCGCAAACTAGGCACGTTTTAAACTAATGACGTTAGCCTAACCCCGTCTCCACCGCAGCCTCTGAAATACCACACAGAAGAAATTGAAAGGACAGACGACTTAAGAGAAGGAACACACGAGATAACAAGAATAGAAAAGACTTACTGTACATACAGCAGTAGAATAAGTAATATACATACGTATAAGTAAACCCACATAATTACTAACAGAATAAAACGACACTATAAATGTCGCTAAAGACCTCAGTTTGCTTCTTTAGGTTGTATATAGTGTTTTCTGAGATTTAGCGACGTTTATATCTGTCACTAAAACTGATATATATGTCACTATAAATAAAAGACTAGTAAGTTAAGTTTTTACACTATGGTATCCTAATGTAGTATGAACTAACATATTAGTGTTAATAGTATAACTTGTAAATACATAGTTTAGAGTATAATAATAGATTGTTTGATGCTTGTTCATAGTTAGTATTTTTGCAAGCACTTCTTAGTAACTAGGTAAATAAAACATTCATTCATTCTTTAAGTGTAAAGTTTCTTTTTGAATAAGAAGACAATTTTGGAGATAATCAAAGAGTGACCGAATTAAATTCAATAAATTGCCTCCTATACGACATCCTTAATGTTATATTATACACCCTATACTACAACGACATGATCATAACAATAATCATTCATCATCATACAACCATTGTGCTATATACACATTGTAGGTCATCGGTGTCATTGTTATCATTGTCATTCACACATTACACACATTACACCATCATCAACCAACTTCATCAGCTGCTCAACACCTGGACCAGAAAGGGTTATGAGTACACGAAGTCAGCGAACGCTGAGTAGAGTAGCAACTAACTAACTAAAGAAGTAAAGGTGGATAGGTAGCTGTTGTTTTTCAATTTCTTTCTTTCTTTAACTAATTATTCTTTCTTTCACCACTTGGTTATTTATTAGGCCTCTTTCTTGATCTCGAATGTTCCTCGTGGGAACAATCTTGATTGTAGTCTTTTCCAAAGAGTAGAAGTCACACGTGGTGCTCTCCTGGCTGGGAGTGTCCCCCGTGGTGGTCCTACACCCAGTCAACCACCCCAAGGTCACGGACAGACGTAACGGTGACTACGGCACGCGCGATAAGAGCACGAGTAGTACCCCGCACTGGCACACGGTCAGTTGTTTCCATTAGCAGGTGCGCCCAAAGCACAACACGGAACCAGTATAGGGCATAGCCCTCTCAGTAATAAGGGTCTAGCCCCTAAGAACCAAATAGGGGTCTCACCCCTCCACAGTCCACGCACCCTCGCCTGACTACCCTGGTATACCCAGTGGGCCTAACAAGTTCGTGTAGGTGGCTAGCTGAACCTCGGGCCCCGTGGGGTGGCTAGCTTAGTCCCTACACTAGTAGCTCTCCCTGGTACTGTGTATGCGAGGGCTAAGAAGTCAGTACAGAGTGGCCAATCCTAACCCCAGGTCTCAACCCAAGGGCAGCCAGCTCCGCTTTGCACTAAACAGGGGGACAGTCGCTCTCCTTGGTACACCGTACTCAAGGGCCAGCTCACTTCCCTACGCACATTCCCAAGATGTTAAGAATCATGTTTCTGAGCCTTTTAAGACGTCTGGAACTTGGGTCAGACGTCTGGTCAGATGTTTGGATGCCTTCCCAGACATCTGGAAATCAAAAATTTTGAGTACGAGCTTACATCTACTCACGTGCTATGCGCAAACAGTACACTTCCCTTGTTTCTTCTTCTTCTCTCTCCTTCCACCCAACGAAAACCCTAACCGCACACCTTTATATAAGCCCCCTCCTCTCCCTCATTTCACCCCACTTCCCAGCCACCTTCCTCTTACCCTCCAGCGAGAGTAGCCGAGCAAGAATGGCGGAGAGAAGGAGCGACGTGGGAGGAGAGGAGAGAAAGCTTGCGAGCTCTCATGGGAGCTCACCAATGAGCGCACGGTCGGTCGGCACGTGCGTAAGGCGAAGGAGTGTGTCGGGGAGGTCCTCCCCGACACTACTGCAGCCGGAGCAGCAGGCGAGAGGGCGCGATGCGAGAGGGCGGAGGTAGGATTTGGTTCTTGGCTTTTCCCAGAATCAGACGTCTGGAGCAACGTCCAGATGACGTAGCCGACATCTGGAGGAGGTTCCAGATGACTAAGTAGGTACATCTCCTTTGCGGATATGGCCATGCAGGCCGCTCCGCCGAGACACTGTTTCTTGCCTTTTTGATCGAGATTTGGTTGCTTCGCACAAGAGTTGCTTCGGGAAGGTGTGGGACACGCCCTCCCATGCACTTCGAATGTCTAGTCGAGGCACCAGAAGTTGGGAAGCGCTTCTAGATGTCCGGAGAGGTAGTTGGACGTCTGAAACTGGATCTAGACGGTCCAGTGGAGTTCCTGGACATCTGAGGAGTGACGCAGAACTTGAGGTATGGCATTGGACACTTTTAAGACATCTGGAAGTTGTTCTAGACGTCTGATTTGAGTCAGAATCACTATTTTTGATCCGTTTAGGGTCCGTTTGAGGTCTGATTTCCTTAATTAAGATACCGATGTTTTCCGTATGAATTCCCCTACTTGTTGGAATACTTTCTATACTATTTTGAGTATTCTCTTGTGATTGATCCTTGTAATAGGATCAATTTCCATTGCAGGTTCGGGGCTTGCTGAGGCACGTGAGCCTGCCATTCAAGCCCCCATTACTCCTGGATTTACTGGTAGAGTAGCTTCCCCTTAATTTAATTACAACCTAATTGCATGTGTGGAATGAATGATTAGAACCTAGGATGTGGCATGAATCCTAGGATAAGAAATACTGGATTATCTGTATTGAATGAATGAATTGCAGTCTTGAATGAGTAGATAAAATGATAACAATTTCCTGTAAAGGAATAACAGCTGCTTGCGAAATATGTAGTATGTGTGTTAGTTAACTATTGAATGTAACCTTCCTGTCGTACCTGTGAAATGATGTAATATGAGCTGCATGTATATAATTTGAAGAATGGAAAGGTGAATGTTGGAAACACAAGCTACCTGTGAATAAACTGAATATGGAATAGAGTTACAAATTGCATGTGTATAACCTGAGAATGGAAATAGAAATGATGAAACCTAGTATGGCTTGGCCTGAGAAATATGAGCATGAACCCTACAGGGAATTAGGAGTAGAGCTTCTGGAAATAAATGAAACGGAACTGGGAATGTGAGTGCGGAAGTGAGTTGGCCCTTGAGTACGGAGTACCAAGGAGAGCGACTGTCCCCCTGTTTAGTGTAGAGCAGAGCTAGCCGCCCTTGGGTTGGGACCCAGGGTTAGGATTGTCCACTCTGTACCGACTTCTTGGCCCTCACGTACACAGTACTGGGGAGAGCTACTAGTGTAGGGAGTGAGCTAGCCACCCCACAGGGCCTGGCGTTCAGCTAACCACCCTACACCGACTAGTTTGGCCCACTGGGCAAACCAGGGTAGTCAGGCGAGGGTGCACGGACTGTGGAGGGGCGAGACCCCTGTTTGGTTCTTAGGGGCTAGACCCCTGTTACTGAGAGGGCTATGCCCTATACTGGTTCCGTGGTGTGCTTTGGGTGCACCCGCTAAAGGAAACGACTAACCGTGTGCCAGTGCGGGGTAGCTACTCATGCGCTTATCGCACTTGTCATAGTCATCGTTACGTCTGTCCGTGACCTTGGGGTGGTTGATTGGGTGTAGGACCTCCACGGGGGACTCTCCCTGCCAGGAGAGCACCACATGCGACTTCTACTCTTCAGAAAAGACCGTAATCAAGATCGTTCCCATGAGGAACATTTGAGATCAAGAGAGAGACCTGATAAATAAATCGAGTGGTGAAAGAAAGAATAATTAGTTAAACAAAGAAAGAAATTGAAAAATCGAGTGGTGAAAGAAAGAATAATTAGTTAAACAAAGAAAGAAATTGAAAAACAACAGCTACCTGTCCACCTTTACTGCTTTAGTTAGTTGGTTGCCACTCTACTCAGCTGATGAGAGCCTCATCATGAGCCATAACTAGCTCATTTTGACCTAATAAAGAGAGTAAAAGCTCCTACATAACCTAGAAGAGGGCCTAATTGGAGGAATAAGTGTTCTGAGAAGAAAACATGAAATAAAGGTTAAAACTACAATTTTACCATTACAGTACATAAACAGGATTTTTCAGAGACAAAGCATAGGTCAAACGGTCTAAATAAGATAAAAAGTGGGTTGATTCAATCAGAAATGGGTTCATGTGCAATCTAGGAATTAAATGACATCTTGTAACCTTAAAACATACCCTCTTAATTCAACAAGGTTCCGATCATGATAAAAATCAAGTAAACCCTCTAAAAATCATGGAAAAATATACCCAAGGGTTTAGAACATTCAAATTGTCCTTTGGAACCTAGTTTGACCTAGATTAGGGTCCTAGCTCATCAATTAACCTAATTTGGGTTTTTACGCAAAATGTCTAGTCAAACGTGGTCAAACCTAAAATCCAACTCCACCATTGGATTCCTTAGGTCAAAATTATGTTTCTACCAAAATTTTGACCTAAGGGGAGGTCATCTTGACCTACTTTGCAATTTAGTACACCCAATCACATTTTGATCCCTATCTTTTGAAAACCATCACATAGAACCCCCTAGCTTCCTCGCCAATCTTACAATCTGGTCCTTCTGCCATTATTGGGGCAGATTCCTTCTCCAGCGAGGATTAGAGAGGGAATACGCTCAGATCAGAGATCCCCTCCCAAAATTGGAAGGGAGATTCTCTGAGGAATCCCCTTCCATCTGAGCCCGATCATGATCCCAGATTTGCACCCAATCTCTCATGCGAACGCACGAGAGATTTGGGTATCTAACCACCTTCCATCTTCGACGAGACGTCGGTGATAGAAGGCGTGCCTTCCACGCACCATAAGCATGGCAAAACACCTATAAATTAAACCCTAACTCCGGCCACATCTCCTCAGCTTGACTGGGCCGAGATTCCACCTCAGATTCATCTCCTTCTCCGGCCAAGAGGTCCAGCGAGCTCCGGCGAGCCCCCTCCCCTTCCTCTTCTCTCTACCACAAAACCAGTGGCAGAGTCGTCTTCCTCATCCTCCTCCGCATCGCGCAATACCCGTGCTCGCTGCCCTAGCCTCGTCGTCGCCGCCGTCCTCCCCCACTGGGCATCTTCTTCTCTGACGACATCAGGTACAACCGTCCACCTCTTCATCCCCTTCGTCCCTTTAGTTAGGTTAAAATCATTGCCCTCTATCCCCTCTTTCATTTCCTCACTTTATTTCACTCAATCGAACCCTCGATCGCCGCTGTTCACCATCACCTTTCTCATCTCCGGCCACCCTCCGGTGAGGCGGTCCCGTCGCTCCGCAGCCCCACATGCCTCGCCGACCATCACATAACCTCCAACTCACCTCACTGAGTAACATCCGCCCATCCACCGTCCCTCCACGCCTCCACAATAGCCCCCGAATACACCCATCCATCCGACCACAGGACGACCTAGGCACTCACGCCTAGGCTGCCCCGTGGCCTGCCACCTTGCCCTTCACCTTTGCCGTGACAAGGCGAAGGTTCCCCAGTGATATGATTAGGCCGCAAGGCTCTTTTCGTGTCTAACAGGTTCCACACCCCGGCCGCCATTGACGGCAACTCGAGGAAGCTCCACGCTCGCTCCAGGCTTCAGGACCACAAGGCTCCAAGTGCAGCTCACTTGGGGAGGCATTGCGAAGATATCTGATCCAGCGAGCGACGCAACAGAGTCTGCAGTAGTGGCAATTGTAGGAAGGATTTCTGCGGGCGTGCACGAGAGAAGGCCGGGAGCTTTAGTCCCACATCGGTAATTCACGACGCGCTAATATCCTTTATATTGATTTTATGAAATACACTGTTCGCCTCCAATTACACTTGGGGTGAGGTCCCTCACCTATCTCATTGCACCTCGTCCATGGTTTCACCTCATGGATCTGGCGCGATCCAACCCGAGTATGTCCTGAGCACACCTCGCGCATTACCCTCACGCCGGTGCGCCTGGTCACAGGCATGCGATCCGACCCGTTAACCCGGCTCTGGGAGAGCGTGCTGTGAGTGGTTTACGGAGAGAGAGAGAGACACACGGGTGTGGGTAGAGGGATAGGTTTTGCCTTGGCTGTGGTGTGTGTAGGAAAGAAGGAAGGGAGGAAGAAGCCAACACTTAGCCGCTGTAAGGAAGGAAGTTCTAGCAAGGAAGCAAGAGAGACAAGGTCGAGAAGAGGAACTAAAGGAAGAGGAGCCAAAGAAGATAGAAGAAAAGAAGCAGAGAGAGATACTGCAGGAGAACAAAGAAAGAAGGCAAAAGAAAAGAAGCACTGCAAGAGAAAGAACAAGCACAGAGAAGAGGAAGAAAATCAGAAGATGATGAATCAAAGAAGGGAAACACACTTTTAAGACGTCTGATTCCATGATCAGACGTCCAATTCTTTCTTTTTACCATAATTGCTTTTAAACTCATGCATTTACATTTGAATTAAAGTTTTGAGTAATTAAAGTGTTCAATTACATTCTTGAGATTAGTAGTAAATTCCAATTGCTCCCTGTGTTCGACCTCGGATACTCCGGTCTTCGAGTAATAAAACTTTTATTTGTTGACGATGCTTGATCACCTATACTACGACGTAATTAACTGTTAAAACACGATCGATTTAGTCGCGTCAACATCAGCATTCGTTGACTTTGTGCACTCATAACCCTTTTCAGGTCTAGGTGTTGAGCAGCCAGAGCCTACGACTTCAGAGGGTGCTGGGCCCAGTAGAGCCCAGTAGTTGTAGCTCTTTTTGTACTCATTTGTAGTAGGAGTAGCTTCTTGTACCTTTATATTCTGTACTCTTTCATTCTGCACATTTTATTCCTGTACCCGTTTACTTTCCTACTGTTGTGGCGGTGTGTACTGTAGCAGTTTTACTTCTTTACTGCTGTACTTTTGTTTCTGTTAGTTGCTTAGCATAGTGAATATGGTTTACTTTACTGCTTTTTTGGTTACCTTCTCATTGGATGACTGGGTCTTGGGATCAGTCGGGTCGGTCCAGTCTCATGTCCTGTAAGGATTCGAGAACCGGGTCGTAACAACAAGCTGCCATCTTGGCACTTGATGATGGGGACATAAGCGTAACAAATCTTTGAAGCGCTCCCATGCATCATGAAATTGTTCTCCATCTTGTTGAGCAAAACCTATGATTTCCCTTCTGTAGTGATTAGTCTTGCTCATGAGGAAGTATTTTTTCAAAAATTCTCCCTTCAAGGCTTCCCAAGTATCCACTCTACCATCTAGAGTGTGATACCAATGCTTCGCCTTATCTTTAAGGGAGAAAGGAAAGAGGGTTCACATTTGGCCGTCATCAGTAACACCCTGCAATCTCACCGTGTCACAGACCTCGGTGAATTCCTCCAGATGCCTGTAGGGGTCCTCCCTAGAATTACCATAGAATGAGGGCAACAAAAATATGGTACTACTCTTGATTTCATATGGATTATCCCCCCCAGGTCTTCTCAGTGTATGGCCAAGTTGACTGATAGGGATAAAATAATCTATCAAAGATCGTTGGTTTTCCACAATTCTATTCTCTCTTTCCTCGGCCATCTCTTTTCTCTCTTGGTTGGCTCTCCTAAGGATCCTTTCAGGTTCTGAATTAAACACAAGTTGTCTCCTCAAAGATCGCCTACCAAGCATACACAAGCAAACATAATTCCAAAGGACTTTTATGCCTTTAATCAATTAAGGCCTTTAAGATTTAAGTCCAGTTGTTGATGACAATACAAATTGCCCAAATAATTACATGCCTATTGTCGACCTACGAAATGCCTTATTGAAGACCTAATTGGAACTTAGGTACTCTGCCCTAAAGTTCAAATGGTAAAGTACTCCAAGGATGGAAGATCAAGGGATGCAAGTAGGTCTAAGCCTTCCTTTAAAGCTGTGCTTTCACGGTGCTTCTTAACTACCCTCAAAAATCCATGATAGGGTATCCCCCTCCTTGGAGTTACAAAACCTTTGAGCTTAAGTTTCAAGCACTTTGATATCCAATAATAGGAGAGTTCTTTCCTAGTAGTTCAAAAACCTAGGGGTTTCTAAATGCATGCTTTGGTGCAAAGAAGTGTTCATACATGGTAAAAGTTTGAATTTTTGAACCACAGCACAATGTCTCAAATCAACTCCTTGGGTTTTATACATTCCTCCTTTGATTAGTCCTTTTTCAAAGAATGTGACCACTTATTAAATCGTTTCAAGATAACTTATGTGGTTTTGTAATTAAGTTCAAAATGCAATGCGTGATCAGAATATGAATACAAAGTAAGAAAATGCATACCTTGCTTCCAGCAATCAACAATGTGAGAATGCACGCAATGCAGAGAAATAAATCTAGAGGCTGCTCATACAAACCTGAATGGTTCGTCCTAAGGGTAGGCAACTCTTTTTTTTTTTTAAACTAATGCACAATCAAAATAAAATCAATCCACAAAAGAAAGTAAAAACCTAAATCTAAAGAAAAGGGGAATAGACTCACAAAAATTACCCAACACGGGCCTAACAAAATTGGGGAACAAACCCCTAAAATTGTACCCCAGAACAAGGGTGAGAAAAGAAACAACTAAACTAAACCTAAAGAGTGTACACTAAATGCTGAATCAAAAGTTAAGAGGAAGATCCTCCTAGATGGTCCTTCGTGCATTTCTATGTGTATGGGTCAAAACCCACAAGTTCCTGTGATGATCTCGGAGGTGGCCGCAAGATCCACCAAGATGTGAAGCTTAGTTCCTCCTCCAAGTAGTGGAAACAAGGTCCACCACGGCATTGCTGAGGTCGATGCGACAACCCGTGTGTAAAATGCGTACCTCGCACCAAATCAAATAAAACAGGTTAAATATGCCTCAATTAAAATGTGAACAAATAAATAGATAAGTGAGAGTGTAACAAGCCTATTGTCTCCCCAGCAATGGAGCTATTTGATGAGTCGATTCTTCGCTTTTAAAGTCGTTTGTCACATAAAATGACATGTCGTTTGTAGTTCTATGTGGTGGAAAAATCGACTAAACAACAATTAAAATAACCACTCAATTAGGAGCAGGTCATATCTATAGGGAGGCAGTGGCCTATTTAAACTCACAAGGGTCAAAAATCGATGTTCACTATTAATTTCGTCAAGAAATCAAGCCAAAATTGCTTTTGAATTGAGATAGTAATACATTATCATGCTGATATTATAATTATGTAGAACAAGAGGAAGATGCTCATAAATGTGGCACAATAGAATATCCAATAAATTAAAAATCAACTCCCACAATGGCATTCACATGTAATTATTAATAGAGATGAAAATAGAGGATTAATTCTCTCACTTCATCGTGCATGGAGGAGGCCTCGGCCGGAAGCGTGAATCTCACCAAAGGTCAAGTGGGTTGAGGGCTACTCGGCAGTGGTGGCAACTTGGCGAACGGTGGCCAGAGATGGTAGCGGCGAGGAGGAGACGGTAGTGGGTACGTTGGGTGTTGACGCTGTCTCGATCGTGTTTTAACAACTAATTATGTCCTAGTATAGGTGATCAAGCGTCGTCAACAAATAAAAGTTTTATTACTCGAAAACTTAAGTATCCGAGGTCGAACACAGGGAGCAATTGGAATTTACTACTAATCTCAAGAATGTAATTGAACACTTTAATTACTCAAAACTTTAATTCAAATATAAATGCATGAGTTTGAAAAGCAATTATGGCAAAAAGAAGAATTTGGACATCTAATCATGGGATCAGACGTCTTAAAAATGTGTTTCCCTTCTCCTATTTCTCTTCTTCTGATTTTCTTCCTTTCTTCTTCATTGAGCTTCTTTCCTTGCTTTTTCTGTTACGAGTCGTGCTTTCAAACGTCTTTTAAGACGTCTGGGAGGTGTCCCAGACGTCGTACCAGACGTCTGGTATCACTTCCAGATGTCTGGGATTCATTTTTCTGCACGCACACCATTGCATCTGCGCGCCTGTACGCGTAGACCTGCTCCGCCTCTTCTTTTTCCCTCTCCCTCCTGCGCCCTCTGTCGCACTCTCTCTCTCCTCCTTGCGCGGCCTTAAAAGGCCATTCCCTCTCCCTCACTCCCGTCACCTCCGTGTCCTTCCTCTTCTCCTTCCAGCCAGTGCGCGAGAGCATGCGCGAGAGCGAGCGCGAGGGTGCAGCGGTAGCGGCGACAGCCGCGGCGGGTGCGGGAGGAGGTGCTGCGCGGTGGAGGAAGCGCTTGGCCATGAGGGCAAGCTCGTCGGGGCTGCTAGGGCCAGCCGGCGGGGGGCGCAGCTGGCGCGGAGCGACGCGGGAGGACTGCTGCAGCTCGAGCAGCAGGCGGAGTACTCGCGGCGCGGCCGAGCGTCGCGAGCAGAGGGAGAGTGGCGCCCTGGTTCTGGAAACTTTTCCAGAATCAGATGTTTGGGCTAATAACCAGACTACGGGCACGACGTCTGGAAGACTATCCAGACGTCTGAAAGGTGAGTTACTTCCGTCTTCTTCCTTTTCTTCGACTGACCGTACTGAGAGAGAGAGATGGGTATGCGTAGGTTCGGTGATTCTCCATCCAACGCGAATCAGACGTCTGGCTCCAGTGCCAGACGGCTGGAACGACTTCCAGACGTCCTAGGTGACCATCGGACGTCTGGGAACTAGGCCAGACGCCCTCGTAGGCTTCTGGACATCTGAGAGCCCATGCAGAGCGAGGTAATTCCCTGATCCACTTTTTAAGACATCTGGAAGAAGTTCCAGACATCTGATTTTACACTGTTTCGTCGTTTTCGACCCGTTTCGGGCTCGTTGAGGCTCCGTTTTCTGCATTTCGAGTTACGTTCTTTTCGGAATTACATCCTCTACCTGTCTACAGTAGCTGTACACTGTTTTGAGAAGTTCCTTGTGTTTGATCCTTGTAATAGGACCCCGTTCCGTTGCAGTCTCGGGGGTCGCGGAGGCACGCAGGATTCCTGACCACGCCCCCATTACTCCCGTTTTACCTGGTAGAGTGGCTTTAAGTATAATCTGTTAAATTATGAAACCATAAATAGAACCTAGGACATTGCATGAATCCTAGGAATGAGAAATAGATTGAATGGTAGATTCCTAGGGTGTTGCATGAATCCTAGGGCTGGAAAACTAGATTGTATGATAGATCCTAGGATATGGCATGAATCCTAGGATGGGAAAACTAGTGGAATGTATGAATACTGCAGTCTTGGAAAATGTGGAAAGGAAATACTAGCTGCCTGTGAATTGAATTAACAGCTGCCTGTTATGAATAAATAAACGTGATTGAGAATATGGATTGTAAGAACGTGAAACTGGAAAGTGAAACCTGGATGTTCTGAGTTAAAAGAGCTGGAACCCTACGGGGAATTAGGAGTAGAACTCCTGGAAAGTGAATGGAATAGAATTGGGGAAGTGAGCTGGCCCTTGAGTATGGAGTACAAAGGAGAGCGACTGTCCCCCTATTTACTGTAGAGCGAAGCCAGCCGCCCCAGGGACCCAGGGTTAGGAGGGGCCACTCTGTACCGACTTGCTGGCCCTCGTGTATGTAGTACCGAGGAGAGCTACTAGTGTAGGGAGGTACTAGCTACCCCACGGGCCCTGGGGTTCTGCTAGCCTCCCACACCGACTTGTTAGGCCCGCTGGGGCAAACTAGGGTAGTCAGGCGAGGGTGCGCGGACTGTGGAGGGGCAAGGCCCCTGTTTGGTTACTGTGGAGTGGTTGGACCAATGTTACTGAGAGGGCTCTGCCCTGTACTGGTTCTGTGCTGTGCTTTGGGCGCACCCGTTAACGGAAACGACTGACCGCGTGCCAGTGCGAGTTAGCTACTCGTGCGTTTACCACGCGTGCCATAGTCACCGTTACGTCTGTCAGTGACCTTGGGGTGGTTGACTGAGAGTAGGATCACCACGGGGGACTCTCCCGGCCAGGAGAGCACCACGTGCTACTTCTACTATTCGGAAAAGACTGCAATCAAGATCGTTCCCACGAGGAACATTCGAGATCAAGTGAGGGATCTGAGAAATAGACAAATTGTGAAACAATAGAAAGGCGTAAATAAAGGAAGAAAGAAAATTTAAAACAGCTACTGTACACTTTACTATTTCTTTAGTTTAGCTGCCACTCTACTCAGCGTTTTGCTGACGTGTTACACTCGTTACCTTTCAGGACTAGGTGTTGAGCAGCCAGGGTCAGCGGCTGCAGAGGACGCTTGGCCGAGTAGGGTCCAGTAGAGTTACCACTGTTCTCTTGTACCTCTTTTTGTTCCGTTATAGTGAGTAGTTCTTGTTTCCGCTATACTTTTCTTTACCTGCAGTTCATATTATGCTATGAATGTTGTTCTACTGTTGTGGTGGTATATATGTAGTGGTTTCTTTCCTTACTGCTGTATTTCCTTACTGTCAGTTATATTCATGTTGAATGTGGTTTATTTTACTGCTCTTTTGGTTACTTCCTCGTTGGATGACTAGGTCTTGGGATTAGTCGAGTCGGTCCGGTTCTCGTGTCTCGTAGGGACTTGGGAATCGGGTCGTTACAAGATGGTATCAGAGCAAGGTCGTCCCGAGAAGTGAATCAACTGACTGGAAAATAACCAATTCACATGTCTATAACTAGAGTAGCCACCACAACATATCTTTTGACATGAGCTCTTAGACATTTCTGTTCGGTATCGTTCCGTAGTGACGTGTTCCGTTTTGTTTCGCGTCTCCTTGCAGGAGATGCCTCGTCGTGGGACCAGTGAGGCAGGCTGCGGGCGCGGCCAAGGACAAGGTCGACGAGGTGGGCGTGCCATTGCCGACACCCCAGTGGATCAGCCACTACTCCCGGGCGTCCAAGCCCAGGACCTCGCCCGGCTGATATGAGACATTGTACGTGAGGAGCTCCACCCACCGCCCCGAGCACCTCACCCTGGGGTTGCGGAGGATGAGCCCTCTGTGGGACCACTCGACGGACACGGCGCTGGACACGGGGGAGGGGATGGGCCGTCGCAGCCCCCACCTTCCTCCGATACTTCCATGCACGAGGCACCTTCGCCTGGAGGTGCACCAACACCTCCCCTACAGCGCCACTTCGAGCTCTTCGGGCAGCTCCGGAAGCTGAAGCCCCCCTCCTTCAAGGGGGATGAGGACCCGACCGAGGCAGAGGACTGGCTTGAGCAGCTGGAAAAGATTTTCGACACCCTTCACCCCCCGGTGGAGTGCCGCGTGGCCTTTGCCACATACCAGCTGGAGAGTGCGACACACAGGTGGTCGAGGGCGGTCCGGGGACAGGAGAGGGATGAGCCGACCTGGGACCGGTTCGTCGCCCTCTTCTGCGAGCAGTACTTCCCCCAACGTGGCAGGACCAGAGGAGGCGGGAGTTCCACACTCTCCGCCAAGGGACGATGACCGTGAGCGCGTACCGCACGCGTTTCTTGGAGCTGTCCCGCTTTGCAGCGACAGCGGTAGCTACTAAGGAGGAGCGCCTTTGGAGGTCCACCGAGGGGCTCCGGCCTGCGATTCGGGGGTATGTCAAACCCCTGAAGCTGCCTACGTTTTCGAGGGTGGTGGAGGCAGCTATGACTTACGAGGAGACCAACCCGTCCGCGCGAGACACTGATGGCGGGTGGAAGAGGCCCTTTCACCCAGACCTTTCACAGGGCCGGCGAGAGAGGAGACACATGGCGTCCGTAGGAGAGCCGTCACGTTTTACAGGGCCATCAGTGGCCTTTGGGGGCCCTCGATAGGGGCCAGTCGCTAGCACCGGACCCCCGCCCAGCCGACAGTAGGGACCCACTGAGGGCGGGAGTCGGGTTCCCCTCTGTTACCAGTGTGGCCAGCTGGGCCACATCAGGAGGGACTGCCCATCTAGGGCAGGAGGTCAGCAGATACTTCCCGCGCAGAGCACTGGAGGACACGCAGGAGGCCGCGGTTCCCAGGCGCGAGGAGGAGGACAGCAGTCGCGAGGAGGGTACCGGCCAGCACCTACCCATCCGACGAAAAGTGTGGCTGCTTCGTCCACACCTAGAGCTGAAGGGCGTATCAACGCCCTGGCACACAGGGATGCCAGAGCTTCGGGATCGGTGGTAGCAGGTATGGTTTTAGTTTCCGGCAGACTCGTTTACACGCTTTTCGATTCCGACGCTACGCACTCGTTTGTCGCAGCCAGTTTCGCAGTTAGTTTGGACCAGGATTATACACTGTTAGAGAATCCGTTCGTAATCAGAGGTCTGAGTGGTCAGCTGTTTGTAGCTGAGGAGGTGTACACGGATTGCGAGGTCAGCGTCGGGGGACATAGCCTGCCAGCTGACCTGATTATGTTACAGATGGAGGACTTTGGAGTGATTCTGGGGATGGATTGGCTGTCCGCTTACCACGCCTTGGTGGACTGTTTTGAGAGGAATATTGTCTTCTCCATACCGGAGTTTCCTTCTTTCGAGTTTCACGGACAGCCAGTGGATGGAGGTTTCAGGTGCATTTCGGCACTTCGGGCGACGAGACTTTTGAGCCAGGGGTGTGAGGGCTTCCTAGCTTGTGTGGTGGCAGAGCCCAGCCCTGTGGCAGACTTCCAGAGTATCCCGGTGGTCAGAGAGTACCCTGACGTGTTCCCAGACGAGTTACCAGGACTACCACCCGAGCGTGAGATCGAGTTTGAGATCTCACTAGTATCGGGGACCAGCCCCATCTCCACCGCGCCATACAGGATGGCACCACTTGAGTGCGAGAGCTCAAGTCCCAGTTGCAGGACCTTTTGGAGAAAGGTTTCATGAGGCCCAGTGCGTCTCCCTGGGGAGCCCCGGTACTGTTTGTGAAGAAGAAGGATGGTACCCTAAGCCTTTGTGTGGACTACCGACAGCTGAATAGGGTCACCATCAAGAACAGATATCCGCTGCCGAGGATCGACGACTTGTTTGACCAGTTGCGGGGTGCCACGATGTTTTCCAAGATCGACTTGAGGTCGGGATACCACCAGTTGAGGATCAGGGAGACCGACGTCTCCAAGACAGCTTTCCGCACCCGGTACGGACACTACGAGTTTTTGGTCATGCCGTTTGGGCTGACCAATGCCCCCGCTGCTTTCATGGACCTGATGAACCGGGTGTTTAGACCGTACTTGGACCAGTTCATGGTGGTTTTCATAGATGATGTACTCGTCTATTCTAGAGATCGGACGCAGCACGGACAGCACTTGCGGATGGTTCTGGACACTCTGAGACGATGCAGGCTGTATGCCAAGTACAGCAAGTGCGAGTTCTGGTTGAGGGAGGTGACCTTCTTAGGTCATGTGATCTCTAGAGACGGCTTGGCGGTGGACCCAGCCAAGGTCGAGGCAGTACTCAGGTGGGAGAGACCGTGTTCAGTCACTGAGATTCGCAGTTTCCTGGGACTGGCAGGCTATTACAGATGATTCATCAGAGGATTTTCACAGATTGCACATCCTATGACACAGTTGACCCGGAAGGACGTGCCCTTCGCTTGGACAGATGCCTGTGAGGCATGTTTTCTGGAGCTGAAGGAGGGTTGACCTCGGCTCCCGTGCTCACCATCCCTGACAGTAGTGGCGAGTTCATTGTGTACACGGACGCCTCCTTGCAGGGATTAGGAGGTGTGCTCATGCAGAGGGGTCACGTTGTCGCTTACGCTTCGCGGCAACTGAAGCCCCATGAGCATACCTACCCTACCCACGACCTAGAGTTGCAGCTGTTGTCTTCGCACTGAAGACTTGGAGGCACTACTTGTACGATGAGACCTTCAAAATTTTCACAGATCACAAGAGCCTCAGATACCTTTTTGATCAGAAGGAGCTCAACATGAGATAGATGTTGGTGCTAGAGCACCACGATCATTTGTTTTGATGATAACAAAACATGTGTCATTTAATATTTGCGCTTTGAGTCTTAGATTTCAGGTCAATCGCAAATGGATACGTGATTAGACGGAGTTCGAGCTCACATCCAGGACGGATTGGAGGAGCTCGATGGAGAGCAGAAGAGATTCACGAGGAGCGATATATTGAAGATGGAAGGAAATGAAGAATAGGATAGATTTCCTTCTTTTGTACTTGTATTTTTCATTTCTTTTGTTTCTCTTTATTTCCTTAGATAATTCATGTTAAAGAGCCTCAAAGTACCCTAACAGTAATCCTAGGAACACCTGCACAACCCTAGGATACTTAGTTTTTCTGTAGAATACTTAGAAAACCAATATAGGGTTCAAATAGAGTTTCCAGACGTCTAATTCCCAAATCAGACGTCTGATAAAGTATTTTAAGACGTCTGACTGTTGTTTCAGACATCTGATAACTGTTAGGTTGGACATAGTTAGTTCTGTCTGATGAAATCAGACGTCCAGACCTTAGACCAGACATCTGAGGAGACATCTGATGGATTTGCCAGACGTCCAATTAGTGGACCGTTGGCTGGCTTAGCAAACACTCAAGATTATGACCGTTAGAGCCTTATCAGACGTCCTAAGGCCTTTCCAGACGTCTGATAAATGATCGTTTTGCCTCGGCTGACCCAAAATCTCTTCTCAGAGATTTTCTAGCTGTTGCAATGTTTGGAAAATCCATTCCCACAGTAAAAGTAGGTTTCCAGACGTCCAGACATAGTGCCAGACGTCCTATATGTTGTCTGATGGACTTGCACTAGAACCCTGTTTAGATCTGATCCAAGTCAGGAAGAGACCCGCCCAAAATCAGACGTCTGACATTGGAATCAGACGTCTTAAGCTGAACTTCCAGACGTCTGATGCCAGAATTAGACGTCTGATAAGCCTGTCAGAGCAATGATTGTTCCTGATTTCGGGCTGATTCTCTTGGACTTTGTTCCCAACGGCTATAGAACCTTTCCTAAGCCTTCCAAAGCCTTCCTAAGGCGTCTATAAATAGAGGGGAACCTTTGCAACACAAAGACACCTAGAGACACCAAGATACACAAGAAACAATTCGTATTACACTTTCCACTCTCTTGTGTCCTAGCTAGCTCTTGCTCTTCAAGCTCAAGCTCCATTCTCTTGAGAGCATCAAGCTTCGCGCACCCGCTCTCCCGCCGTAGTTCATGAGAGTGAAGTTGCGCTGTCGCGTGGCTCACGCACCGCGTCATCAACTCGACGCACTCCTTGCAAAGGGGAGTTTCCAAATTCCTATAGAAGCTAGGTTCATAATTACTTTGTTGGCTCTATAGGATTACTTGTTTATTTTATCTTTGTTATTTGGTTGGGTATTCGCTTTGCGAATTCCCGTCTCCTTCGTGAGACAAAATCCTTCTCGTGGAGAGAAGGGGTTGAGGTACGCTACCCTCGTTTAAGTAGCGTGGTTGTATTGAGGTTGAATCACCCTCGTTTAAAGTGATTCGGTTTAGTGGATTTTGGTCAACTTGGTTGATCGGAAAATCCTAACTCGAGAGGGTTAGGTGGTGGTTTTCACCTGGTTTGGGTTTCCACCTAAAAATACTTTGTTTACTTTGTGTGATTGCTTATTTGCAAGATTATTTATATTTCAATTCCGCATTTTTTTTACGTCACACTGATCTCAGCCCCTCCAAGCCTGAAATTTCAACAGAGACGTTGGTTGGAGCTCCTGAAGGACTACGACTGCAGCATCTCCTACCACCCGGGAAAGGCCAATGTGGTGGCTGACGCCTTGAGCTGTAAGGCTCCCGCACACTTGGCCAGTCTACAGTTACAGAGTTGGAGCCTTTTGGAGGAGGTGGGCAGTTGGCGACCTCTAGAGTTACGAGGGTACTGTGGGGCAGTGACGGTGACACGGCAGATTAGGCCAGAGCTGATAGACCGCATCATCACAGGACAGATGGCCAATCCGTACTTGCAGTCCTTACGCGACAGAGTACTGTCGGGAGACCCGGGGGACTTCTCTTTCACAGACCAGGTGCTGCGCTTGAGGGGACGGTTGTGCGTTCCCAGAGACGAGGAGCTGTTGAGAGAGCTCCTGACTGAGGCACACGGTTCCAGATTCACCATACATCCCGGAAACACAAAGATGTACCACGACTTGAGATGCGAGTTTTGGTGGAGGGGGATGAAGCGGGATGTGGGTGAATTCATGCAGCAGTGCTTAGTGTGCCAGCAGGTGAAAGCCGAGCATCAGAGGCCTGCACGGCCGCTACAGTCGCTTCCAGTGCCAGAGTGGAAGTGGGAGAGCATCACCATGGACTTGGTGGTGGGCTTACCTGTTACCCAGCGGGGACACGACGCAGTCTGGGTAATAGTGGATAGACTGACGAAGACGGCGCGATTCTTGCCGATCCGAGTCACTTTGGGACCAGCACAAATGGCAGAGAGGTATATCCGGGATGTGGTACGACTACACGGAGTTCCGCGGGCTATCATATCCGACTGGGATACCCGCTTTATGTCCCAGTTTTGGGCTGAGTTTCAGCAGGCCTTGGGGACGCGGTTGAGGTTTAGTACAGCTTACCACCCCCAGACGGACGGACAGTCTGAGCGCACGATATAGACACTTGAGGACCTTTTGCGTGCCTGTGTACTGGACTGGAGGGGCTCTTGGGAGGAGCACCTGCCCCTGGCGGAGTTTGCATACAACAACAGTTATCACTCGAGCATCGGCATGGCTCCCTACGAGGCTCTGTACGGATGGAAGTGTACGGCACCCTTGAGTTGGGTTGAGGTCGGGACCAAGTGGGAGGTTGGCCCCAGGTTGATCAGGCAGAGTCAGGAGGTAGTTGAGTAGATCCACAGGCGACTCCGCACTGTCAGGAGCAGACAGAAGAGCTACGCGGATCGGAGATGCAGAGAGGTGCAGTTTGAGGTTGGGGACCACGTCTTTCTTCGTGTTTCGCCCATGAAGGGCCTGCAGTGGTTTGGGGTGAGAGGGAAGCTCACGCCGAGGTTTGTGGAGCCCTTTGAGGTCCTGGAGCGGGTTGGACCCGTTGCTTACAGGCTTGCCCTCCCCCCGCAGCTTTCTGGTGTGCACGGCGTGTTCCACGTGTCCAACCTCAGGAAGTATGTAGCCGATCCCAGTCATGTACTGAGTCACGAGAGTGCCGAGGTGAGCGACGACCTGACCTATCCCGAGCGGCCAGTGCAGATTCTAGACCGAGCCGTCCACAGTTTGAGACGAAAGCAAGTACCCCTGGTAAAGGTTTTGTGGAGGAGCCAGCAGTACGAGGAGGCTACCTAGGGCCTGAAGTGGCAATGCGGGAGCGGTACCCGGAGCTTTTCGCGGGTACGTCTTTTCGGACTGGCTTCGGTCCTCTTTGAGTTTGTTATGGCTATTTTGACGTTTTCCCGCACCCTAGTTAGCGCAGGTTTCGGGGACGAAACTTCCTTTGAGTTTGTTATATTGTTACGAGCCATGCTTTCAAACGTCTTTTAAGACGTCTGGGAGGTGTCCCAGACGTCGTACCAGACGTCTGGTATCACTTCCAGACATCTGGGATTCATTTTTCTGCGCGCACACCGTTGCATCTGCGTGCCTGTATGCGCAGACCTGCTCTGCCTCTTCTTTTTCCCTCTCCCTCCTGCGTCCTCTGTCGCGCTCTCTCTCCTCCTCGCACAGCCTTAAAAGGCCACGCCCTCTCCCTCACTCCAGTCACCTCCGTCTCCTTCCTCTTCTCCTTCCAGCCAGTGCGCGAGAGCGTGCGCGAGAGCGAGCGCGAGGGTGCAGCGGTGGCGGCGATAGCCAAAGCGGGTGCGGGAGGAGGTGATGCGTGGGGGAGGAAGTGCTCGGCCGTGAGGGCGAGCTCGCCAGGGCTACTAGGGCCGACCAGCGGGGGGCGCAGCGGGCGAGGAGCGACGTGGGAGGACTGCTGCAGCTCGAGCAGCAGGTGGAGTACTCACGGCACGGCCGGGCGTCACGAGCAGAGGACGAGTGGCGCCCTGGTTCTGGAAACTTTTCCAGAATCAGACGTCTGGGCTGATAGCCAGACGATGGGCACGACGTCTGGAAGACTATCCAGACATCTGAAAGGTGAGTTATTTCTGTCTTATTTCTTTTCTTCGACTGACCGTACTGAGAGAGAGAGATGGGTACGCACAGGTTCGGTGATTCGCCATCCAACGCGAATCAGACGTCTGGCTCCAGTGCCAGACGGCTGGAACGACTTCCAGAAGTCCTGGGTGACCATCGGACGTCTGGGAACTAGGCCAGATGCCCCCGCAGGCTTCCGGACGTCTGAGAGCCCACGCAGAGCGAGGTAATTCCCTGATCCACTTTTTAAGACGTCTGGAAGAAGTTCCAGATGTCTGATTTTACATTGTTTCATCGTTTTCGACCCGTTTCGAGCCCGTTCGGGCTCCGTTTTCCGCATTTCGAGTTGCGTTCTTTTCGGAATTACATCCTCTACCTGTCTACAGAAGCTGTATACTATTTTGAGAAGTTCCTTGTGTTTGATCCTTGTGATAGGACCCCATTCCGTTGCAGTCTCGGGGGTCGCGGAGGCACGCGGGATTCCCGACCACGCCCCCATTACTCCCGTTGTACCTGGTAGAGTGGCTTTAAGTATAATCTGTTAAATTATGAAACCATAAATAGAACCTAGGAGATTGCATGAATCCTAGGAATGAGAAATAGATTGAATGGTAGATTCCTAGGGTGTTGCATGAATCCTAGGGCTGGAAAACTAGATTGTATGATAGATCCTAGGATATGGCATGAATCCTAGGATGGGAAAACTAGTGGAATGTATGAATACTACAGTCTTGGAAAATGTGGAAAGGAAATACTAGCTGCCAGTGAATTGAATTAACAGCTGCCTGTTATGAATAAATAAACGTGATTGAGAAAATGGATTGTAAGAACGTGAAACTGGAAAGTGAAACCTGGATGTTCTGAGTTAAAAGAGCTGGAACCCTACGGGGAATTAGGAGTAGAACTCCTGGAAAGTGAATGGAATAGAATTGGGGAAGTGAGCTGGCCCTTGAGTACGGACTACCAAGGAGAGCAATTGTCCCCCCCTGTTTAGTGCAGAGCGGAGCCAGCCGCCCCAGGGACCCAGGGTTAGGACTGGCCACTCTGTACCGACTTGCTGGCCCTCGTGTACGTAGTACCGAGGAGAGCTACTAGTGTAGGGAGGTACAAGCTACCTCACGGGACCCGGGGTTCTGCTAGCCTCCCACACCGACTTGTTAGGCCCGTTGGGGCAAACCAGGGTAGTCAGGCGAGGGTGCGTGGACTGTGGAGGGGCAAAGCCCCTGTTTGGTTACTGTGGAGGGGTTGGACCCCTGTTACTGAGAGGGCTCTGCCCTGTACTGGTTCCGTGCTGTGCTTTGGGCGCACCCGTTAACGGAAACGACTGACTGCGTGCCAGTGCGGGTTAGCTACCCGTGCGTTTACCGTGCGTGCCATAGTCACCGTTACGTCTGTTAGTGACCTTGGGGTGGTTGACTGAGAGTAGGATCACCACGGGGGACTCTCCCGGCCAGGTGAGCTCCACGTGCTACTTCTACTATTCGGAAAAGACTGCAATAAAGATCGTTCCCACGAGGAACATTCGAGATCAAGTGAAGGGTCTGAGAAATAGATAAATTGTGAAATAATAGAAAGACGTAAATAAAGGAAGAAAGAAAATTTAAGACAGCTACTGTACACTTTACTGTTTCTTTAGTTTAGCTGCCACTCTACTCAGCGTTTTGCTGACGTGTTACACTCGTTACCTTTCAGGACCAGGTGTTGAGCAGCCAGGGTCAGCAGCTGCAAAGGACGCTTGGCCGAGTAGGGTCCAGTAGAGTTACCATTGTTCTCTTGTACCTCTTTTTGTTCTGTTATAGTGAGTAGTTCTTGTTTCCGCGGTACTTTTCTTTACCTGCAGTTCATATTATGTTATGAATGTTGTTCTACTGTTGTGGTGGTATATACTGTAGTGGTTTCTTTCCTTACTGCTGTATTTCCTTACTGTTAGTTATATTCATGTTGAATGTGGTTTATTTTACTGCTCTTTTGGTTACTTCCTCGTTGGACGACTAGGTCTTGGGATTAGTCGAGTCGGTCCGGTTCTCGTGTCTCGTAGGGACTTGGGAATCGGGTAGTTACATTTTCCTTCCTATTTTCTTCTGCAGTTGCTTTCTCTCTACGGGTCTTCTTCTTCTTCCTTGGCTCTGCTTCCTTCCTTGGTTCTGTTTGCCTTCAGTTCCTCTTCTTCTTCTTCTTCAGTTCTTCTCTTTTTCCTTCGCCTCTTCCTTTTCTTCTCTTTTTCCTCTGCGAAGGCTTCCTTCCTTCTTCTTCTTCAGTTCTGTTTCCCTTGGCATTTCTTCTTCTTTTCTGTCTTGCCTTTCTTCCTTGGCAGAGCCTCCTTCCTTCTCTCTTCCTCTGCTTGCAGCGGCTAGGTGTTGACTTCTTCCTTCCTTCGTTGCACAAACCACAACAAAGCAAAACCTATCCCTCTACCCACACCCGCGTGTCTCTCTCTCTCTGTAAACCACTCATCAGCACGCTCTCCCAGAGTCGGGTAAATGGGTCAGATCTTGTGCCCGGGTCCAGGCGCACCGACGTAAGGGTGGTGCGCAAGGAGTGCTCAGGGCAGTGTCGGGTCGGGTCACCAGATCCGTATGGTGAAACCACAGACGAGACGGTGAAGATAGGTGAGGGACCTCACCCCAAGTGCGTTCGGAGGCAACGAACCCATATCACAAAAATGTTATAAAGCACTCCAGCACTTTGTAAGTTAACGATGTGGGACTAATACCCACTGCCTTCTCTCGCAAGGCCGCAGCAGACCATGCCTTCAATTCCCACAACTGTAGGCTCTGTGGCATCGCTCGCTGGACCCCTTGTCATCGTAGGACCTGCCCAAGTTCGCAGCACCTGGAATCTTGCAATCCTGAGGCCTGGAGCAAGTGTGGAGCTTCTTCAAGTTGCCGTCAATGGCGGCCAGAGCTTGAGATCTATCAGACACGAAAAGAGCCTCGCGACCTAATCAGATCACCGGGGGACCTTCACCGTGTCATGGCGAAGGTGAAGCACTAGGTGGTAGGTTGCAGGGTGACCTAGGCGTGCGTGCCTAGGTCGCCCTATGGCCGGACGGGTGGGTGTGTTCAGGGGGCTGTTGGGTAGGTGTAGAGGGACTATGGATGAGTGGAGGTTATTCAGTGAGGTGAGGCGGAGGTTATGTGATGGTCGGCGAGGCGTGTGGGGCTGCGGAGTGATGGGAGCATCTCGCCGGAGGGTGGCCGGAGATGAGGAAGGTGATGGTGAACAATAGTGGTTGAGGGATGTTTGATGAAATAAAATGAGGGAGATGAAAGAGGGGATAGAGAAGAAGAGTTTTAAACTAACTAAAGGGACGAAGGGGATGAGGAGGCGGACGGCAGTACCTGCTATCGCCGGAGAAGAAGACGTCCAGGGAGGATGATGGAGGCGACGGCGGGGCTAGGGTAGCTCGCACGGGTGTTGCGCGACGCGGAGGAGGATGAGGAAGATGGCTCTGCCACTAGTTTTGTGGCAGAGCAACGAGGAAGAGGAGGGGTGATTGTGCAGCAATCATAGGTCTTAATTGACCTAAATTAGGCTAGGACTTAGCATAAGTTAGGGTTATGCATGCATGCATACGCACTATCTGCATCTTTACTGCTTTTCTTTAGCTGTGCATAAAATAATGTTATAATGTGCTGATTAAGTGCATTATGTCGATTGCAGGGAATAAGCTTATCAGGAATAACGGGAGTCGTAGCAGAGTTGGAGCAGAAGGCCAAGTTTAGATATAGGAATAATAATGTAAGGGGGTTAAAAGTTTGCTATTCTATTAAGTAGGAATAAAGCAGTAAAATGTGAAGAGCTTAGGTCCATCCTAGCCCTAGGATAGCCTAGAGACTTCCCCAAGCATTAGCCACCCTTAGATTAGGTCACAACACCATAGGAAGCCTTAAAACCCTACTTCCAACCCTTCTCTAGATGTCCAAATAGGTTTTAAGACGTCCAGGACCCTTAGCCAACTCCCGCACACTTCAAACCCACTTCTGCAGTGTTATTGGACGTCCAGACACTTTGTCAGATGTCTAATTTTTGCAGAATACCCAAAACAGAGCCCGAAACCCTTCCTGATTCTGATTGGACGTCCAGACAACAAGTCTGGACTTCTGATCTTTTAGTATAAGATGTCTGATTCTATAATTAGATGTCTGCTCTCCAATTCCTGTTTTGAGATTTAAGCCTTGATCTTGGATCTCTAGGTCCCTAAACCAAATTCCAACCCCATAGGAACCTAAATTAAGGTGCCCTAACCCTAGTACATCACCTCTAGACCTCCCTAAGGACCTAATTAGGTCCTCACTAAACCTAATTGACTTGGATCTTAGTCAATTCCATCAGTCTATTCAATTGGACTCATTGAGTCCAATTGAGCCCTGATCTCAGCACACACTGTCCAATTGGACTCAGTGAGAGTCCAATTGACCTAGACCTGACTTAATGGAGTTGTTTTACTCTCAATTAAGTTTCCACACACCCAATTAAACTTGTATTAAGTTTAATTGCACTTTACCTTAGTGAATTAGGGTTTATAACCCTAATTTGAGACGTACCTTGACCTAAACCCACTAGAACCCAACCTAATCAACCTAGCCACCTAATTTTCGACCCACACACACCCACACACACCATCCACACGAAAATATCTAGCCTAGAGTTCTCTAGAACTCTCTACCATGTGTGGTTGCCTTGGTTGCCAAAAATAGCAACCAAGAGCCATTCAATTTTTAGATCCACATTTGGTGGATCTAAAAACCACCATCCACCCTCTCTCTCTCACTCTCCCACGAGCTCCCACCATAGGCCTCTCTATAGAATTCCATAATTCTCTAGAGAGCTTCCATTGGGTCTATAAAAAGACCCCATGGGTGGCCATTAGCACCAATTCACTCCCTTGGCAATTGCTCTCCATTGGTGCCATTCACGCCACCTCCACTTAGCCACTCACTCCACCTCCACGAGCTCACTACCACCACCATGGAGGACACTATGCCGGGATGCTGGATCAACCCAACCTCTCTCCAAGGGCCGGCCTAAGTTCCATTGGCCACCCCTCCTTCTCTCAACCACTCAAAGGCCATTGGGGACCACCCCTGAATGCCCTTCCATTCTGCTAGATTTAGATTATGCTCTTCGTATATTTACTGCTTAGTAGTGTAGTCTTACTTCTCCCCCAATGATGCATGCGAAATCCCTCCATCGATTCTTGTATGCGATCATTTTCTGGTAGCTAGGTTTAATTTCAAGCATTCCTGTATAAGCTTTCCTCTAGATTTCCTGTACAAACAACTCTCCCCCAATGAATGAATGAAAAATGCATATATATATATATATATATATATATATATATATATATATATATATATATATATCTTTATGTGTTTGAAATCACCATGAGCTGAATGATTATTTTATTTGCGTGATTTAAGTGCCTATTCTTTAACCGCCTATATATTGCGCACCAGAATACTAAGTAGAGCAGCTGTAAGATCGATTTCAAAAATAGAAACACGCCTCCCAGAGACGAACGACTCGGACTGAAGTCTCGTTATTTTACAAAATAATATTTTTGACGAACATTTTTGCGCGACTATACTACGACGCTTTTATCAAAAATGCGATCTACGATTTCTTCCAACAAAATGGCGCCGTTGCCGGGGAGGCAATGTCATTTTTATTGATTTTGATCTTTTACTTATCATTGACAAATCTGCCTCCACTTCGCTGTTGATGTGCAGGAACACGGAACAAAAATGGGATCTGTGCACACATCGAGCGCGGCGAGGAAAATCAGGTGCACATCACATTCTCTTAGAGTAGGTTTATTTTCTGAACCCTAGGAGTAGATCTACTTCCTGCAAGTTCTTCTGAAAAAAAAAATAGAGAGATTTTTCTTATTTTCGTGAAAAAAAAAAATTTAAAAATCAAAAATTTTGAAAAAAAATCTCTTTAGATTTCCTTTTGAATCTTGGTTAGGAAAAAAAAAGAAAAAAAAGAGATATTTCCATTTGAATCTTTTGAAAAATTATTTTTTTAAAAAATAAAAAATAAAAAAGAAAGTGCAAAAGATTTTTTAAAAAAAAAAGCATTTTTGGTGGAGGGCTTGAATTTCAAATTCATACCTCTTCAAAAGCTTTTCCACCACCTTCTGATTTTCGGCTAGATTTCAATTCTCACTTGAAAATTCGACTGCCGAAAACTCTGTTAGCAAAAAATTTGAAAATTCAGGAAAAACCTTCAATTTCAAACCATCTTTTAAATGCCACCGTTATGTTGAAATAAATCCAAACATAAAATTTTTAAAAATTCTCGAAGTGTACGAGGGTCAGATTGACCCAAATTCAAAAATTTTTAAATTTCAAAAAGCGATTCGGAGAAATTCGAGAATCTGTTTTGACAAACAATGGTGGGGTTTGAAAGCTGATCTAATTGGATTTATTTTCCATATTTTTCCTAAATTTTTGAAGATCATTTGGTACTGTTTCAAGGCAAAAAACCATCTAGGGGTCAAAGTTCCAAATCTGACCCCCTGATATTTAAAATTCCCTAGAAATTCGGTTGAAACAGTAAAAATTCCAAAAAAATATTCTATGAAAAACTAATTGAAATAGGAATCTACTCGCAAAATTTTAAATTAATTTGATTCCAATTATTATCAGAGAATCTACATTATTTTTGTGGTCTGTTGAAATAAAAAAAAAAACCCTAGAAGTGCATGCAACTTAGGTTGAACCTTTAGGGTCACAAATAGAGACCACACTTTTGGCTAACCTAGACTTAATCAAGTCTAGTTAGCCGGTGAGCTTGGTCACCTTGTGGGCCACTCACCACAAGCCTAACTAAAGAAAATGGGTTAAAAACTGATTTTAAAACACGAAATCAACCCGAGTTCGTTGTTGTACTACTGGATGAGTTTAATCTCTCTTGCCAAACCTGGTGACTAAGTCTATGGGGTAGTGTCAAACAACCGCGGCTCGGGGGTCAACGGAACCAGAGGCGTAAGCCAAAGGAAGAACCTTCCCCTTAGTCCCCTCGTAACCAGACTGGCTGGGTTAGCTTGAGAGGCAGGATTCACTTTCAGTTGGCTGTACGACGAATTTATCTTTAGGAATTTAAATCCATAACGAAAAATCTGGTCACCTGATCTATAAGGACCATTTGATTGACAGGGCCTTAGCCTTGTCCTACGTGGCTACACCAACCCAGGGGTTGGGCGGTGTATGCACGAAAGGAGGTCACTTCGACCTCACTTGGTTGGACCTTGGGAGCCGCTCCCAAGGAGGCGAGTCACTTCTTCTATCTGTTGAGCTGCGATGGCTAACATTGGATCTAGACCTAATCAGGATCCAAAAGAGCTGGACCCATGAGCTTATCTGAGAGCTTGGGTCACTGAATCAGGTCAACCTTGGGATCAGAACCCAAGGTGGCGAAGATGACTTTTCGCTTCGCCTGATCCTTCTCCTCGAGTTATTGAAATGGTTAACCCATATCCTAACCCTGGATATTATGACCCATACCAGTCGCTCCCTCAAAGGATCGCATCTTATAACCCAGGATATGGATTTCATACTCCTGCTTCTCACCCATGGAACATGGGTAGACCTGATTCACCCCCTGGAACCCCTGAAGAGCTACCGGTGCATATGCGGCCACATTATAGAATACAGAGAGCTATAGCGAGCGCTAAGGAAAAGGCCGCATCCTATCTACGCGAAATCCAGGCTATCATTGAGCCGAGCCAAAGACAAAGCCGGATTCTGCATCAACAAGCCGTGATGGAGCTCCTTCAGGAAACAGTAGAGATAACAAGGCAAATTGGACAAAATCAGAAAACTCAAGAACTATTGCTTTTGAGATATCAAGTGGAAAATAGCATTGATGACCTCGAAGAATCTGAAACAACTACGCCGAAAGAACACACAGAAGATTCTCGGGAGCAGATGCCCGAAGATCACTCAGGGGAAAAAGAATCTAGCATGGATATGAGATAGGAGCAGGAAGTATGACGAATTGGTTCATCTGAAATTGAGGAGGAAAGGACTGATATCTCCAGGACTGAGCCGCAATCAGATTATCCTGAATCCTAGGAGACACCTATTGGGTTAGATGACCCAATCGAGACAAGGGAAGTAGATCCAATTGAGGATATGGATCTTGAGGCAAGCATTACATGCCACACTACTGATCAATCTAGGCCACTTCCCATTGTAGGTGAACCTGTGCTAGAGCCAACATCTTCTGATCTGCACTCTTCTTCTTTCACCTACATCCCTAATTCAGATATTAGAGATTCTAAGATGACACTTTCTATCCTTGATCGTAACATCCGAAACCAGAAGTAGCTATGGACGACTTAACTGAAGAAATAAATATGCTACCTGAGGCAGGAATTAGTGAGGAACCCAATGCATATGAGGGTGAAGCTATGAGCAGAAGGAGCTGGGGACGCACCTATCATCCTAGTAGATGGCTCGACTTTGAGCCTGAGGAGACAGCCGCTGATGAATCAGAGATGGGTACTGATGAGGACGAAGTAATTTCTGATGAGGATTTCAGTGACCTCCCCATAGATTTTCTACTTTCACGAATACCCCCGTATGACCCAGAGCCTAGAGAGGGAATGATCTTTGATGTCAATTATCATTATGAGGATCCCTATGACTCAGATTCTGGTTCTAAGGTACATTTTGATCTACTCCCTCAACAACTTCCTGCTGAATTGTGGGACATGATAAATCAGCTGAATCAACATCATGATTCCCCCTCTGATTATCCTCTATTTTTCACCACCACTCCACACTTTCTTATAGCTAGACTTTTTCGAGTAGGGGTGCACAATCAGCTGGTTCACATCTCCGGACCACTGATTCTGGGAGCATATGAGCATATCTTTCTCTTAATCTTAGCCGGCTCCTATGCTAGAAATGACACATCTGATTGAGTGCTCGTCTAGCTGGAGGCGTTAAACTCAGCGCATATAGATACCATTTGCCCTACATTCCACCATCATTTATATATAACCATTTTTATACATAGTATATTTTTGTTTTAGCATATTTCCCTTTTGTATATTGCATGTTAACAGGTTGGCCGGTGCTGAATATAATTTCAGGAGCAATTCCAGGTGACTTCTACCCACTCATCTCTGTCGAATTTATTTTCTTTTATATTCATGCATGAGGACATGCAAGAACTTAGGCATAGGGGGGTAGATACAGCAAAAACTGAAATTTTTTTTTTTGTGCCAACACTTAGGAAAACCTCAGAGCTGCATGCAAAACATACTTTAGGACCTTAAATAAAAGAATAACTGACTCCACCTCCAGTGCTCTCATTGGAGCTAGAAATCGTTCGCAACAACCAATTCCGACCACCCGCTCACCTTTTGTTCTAAATTTAGGGTCAAGCTGATTGTAACCCGATACGGGAAATTCACGAAATACAAATTATATGAGGTTACATGTTTATAGCATATATAGATATTGCATTCATGAATAAGATTATTTTATTAAGAGAATGCATTAGGGATTTTATCCTTTAGTTGATTCCTGTAATCTGTAATCCAGTACAACTTTTCACACACGTAGAATTTGCAATGGATTCACGGTGAAGGCTGATAAACGTCTTCAGTTTGTCGAGAAGAAGTAGTGCTTCTTTTCCTGAACCCTTGGATAGTGTTTTGGGAGTCAGGCTGATTTTCTTCCAAAAATCCACCATATAGTGTGAGAGTGTAGAGTGTATTGGTGCTCTAAGATTAGTGCAAGGAATCTGGAATCCTAGATAATTAGGTGATGTTACTCTGAGATTAGACATAGTTTTCGCTTTCGATTCCCGCGTATACATTTTTGTGCGAAATTGTGAGAGCCACCGAATAAGGCAAATACACGGAGAGCGAGTTTTCATAAAACTAGGGCTAAGGTGGATGGTTACGACCATTCTTTACGGAATCCTCAGCTGAAGGATGGTATTGATGTCAAGGT
This sequence comes from Thalassia testudinum, assembly GCA_037157565.1. NCBI lineage: Eukaryota > Viridiplantae > Streptophyta > Magnoliopsida > Alismatales > Hydrocharitaceae > Thalassia > Thalassia testudinum. The sequence continues at coordinate 19,039,182 of JAZHRO010000065.1, read as the reverse complement.
CAGAAATACACAGTCCTATCTGTCTTTCCTGGTGCCGTGAGTAGGCACTTCCACCAAATAAGCCACCCAATGTCTCTTGAGTACCACCAATCCCCAATAATGCCTCAATAAAGTTCATGGATGTATGCTAGTTGTGTTATGCTGAAAAAAAAAAATAAAAAAAAATGAGAAAAAGAAAAAGAAAAAGAATGATGAAAAGAAAGAAAAGTTGAAAAAAAAAGTTAGAAAAAGAAAAAAAAAGGAAGAAAAGAATGAATATTTAGTGTTTATCAAGGCAATACCAACAAATAAAATTGAGCTCCACCAAATATGGCTTTAACCTATTTTTCTTGTGTTTCTGACCACCAGAATACTGGCTGAGGAATCCCGACTTAGTGTTAGGGTTATGAGAACTCAATTAAAGTGTTAATGCCTAGTGAGACCATCAAATACAGATCCTATGTGTGAATCTTGTGAGGTTTTGAGCTCGAAGAAAAAGAAAGAAAAAGAGCAAGAGAGAATGAATACAAAGGAATCAAAGAGAGCATAGTTTTTCTCATCTTTCTCTAGGTTAAGTTAGTTAGTAATTTGGGAATCTGGATTCTATAGTACTAGTCTCTATGTAGCACCAAGTGAGAATGAACCACCAAATATATAATCCTTTCCCTCAAAGATTCTCTACCTAAGCCCAAAGCCGGGGTGAAATTCATAGAATATATTGAATACCCGAGGGAAGAAATCCGCCTATCCCGCTAGAATTTTTATTAGGGGTCAAGTACAGGCTTTAGAGGTGAATTAGTTTTTCACTCGAATCAGTTGCAAAAGCTATATAGCTGCACTTTCACGATTGTCTGGATTTCTAGAGCATAGGATGAAAACAAAAAGGAGAAAAATCTCTATGCAAACACTTGATAAAATAACCAGGCCATTAGGGACCCTTGCTGTAAATAATTTAGTCTTGCATTTGCTAGGGACTAGTAAGATTTAGGCATGGGAGTATGATTGTGCAGCAATCATAGGTCTTAATTGACCTAAATTAGGCTAGGACTTAGCATAAGTTAGGGTTATTCATGCATGCATACGCATTATCTGCATCTTTACTTCTTTTCTTTGGCTATGCATAAAATAATGTTATAATGTGCTGATTAAGTGCATTATGTCGATTGCAGGGAATAAGCTTATCAGGAGTTGGATCTGAAGCTGGATCAGGAATAATGGGAGTTGTAGCAGAGTTGGAGCAGAAGGCCTAGTTTAGATATAGGAATAATAATGTAAGGGGGTTAAAAGTTTGTTATTCTATTAAGTAGGAATAAAGCAGTAAAATGTGAAGAGCTTAGGTCCATCCTAGCCCTAGGATAGCCTAGAGACTTCCCCAAGCATTAGCCACCCTTAGATTTGGTCACAACACCCTAGGAAGCCTTAAAACCCTAGTTCCAACCCTTCTCTAGATGTCCAGGACCCTTAGCCAACTCCCGCACACTTCAAACCCACTTCTGCAGTGTTATTGGACATCCAGACACTTTGTCAGATGTCCAATTTCTGCAGAATACCCAAAACAGAGCTCGAAACCCTTCCTGACTCTGATTGGACGTCCAGACAACAAGTCTGGACTTCCGATTTTTGAGTATAAGATGTCTGATTCTATAATTAGATGTCTGATACTGCTCTCCAATTCCTGTTTTGGATTTAAGCCTTAATCTTGGATCTCTAGGTCCCTAAACCCAATTCAAACCCCATAGGAACCTAAATTAAGGTGCCCTAACCCTAGTACATCACCTCTAGACCTCCCTAAGGACCTAATTAGGTCATCACTAAACCTAATTCACTTGGATTTTAGTCAATTCCATCAGCCTATTCAATTGGACTCATTGAGTCCAATTGAGCCCTGATCTCAGCACACACTGTCCAATTGGACTCAGTGAGAGTCCAATTGACCTAGACCTGACTTAATGGAGTTTTTTTACTCTCAATTAAGTTTCCACACACCCAATTAAACTTGTATTAAGTTTAATTGCACTTTACCTTAGTGAATTAGGGTTTATAACCCTAATTTGAGACGTACCTTGACCTAAACCCACTAGAACCCAACCTAATCAACCTAGCCACCTAAGTTTCGACCCACACACACCCACACACACCATCCACACGAAAATATCTAGCCTAGAGTTCTCTACTCTACCATGTGTGGTTGCCTTGGTTGCCAAAAATAGCAACCAAGAGCCATTCAATTTTTAGATCCACATTTGGTGGATCTAAAAGCCACCATCCACCCTCTCTCTCTCACTCTCCCACGAGCTCCCACCATAGGCCTCTCTATAGAATTCCATAATTCTCTAGAGAGCTTCCATTGGGTCTATAAAAAGACCCCATGGGTGGCCATTGGCACCAATTCACTCCCTTGGCAATTGCTCTCCATTGGTGCCATTCACGCCACCTCCACTTAGCCACTCACTCCACCTCCACGAGCTCACTACCACCACCGTGGAGGACACTATGCTGGGATGCTGGATCAACCCAACCTCTCTCTAAGGGCCGGCCTAAGTTCCATTGGCCGCCCCTCCTTCTCTCAACCACTCAAAGGCCATCGGGGACTGTTTGTCGCGCTTTTGTGCGGTTTGTTAAAAGATAATATCGCGTTATAATATAGCCGCTAAAGCGTTCAAAACAAATAAAGATTTTTATTACTCGAAAACCGGAGTATCCGAGGTCAAACACAGGGAGCAATCTCAGTACTTTGTAAAACCCAAGAATACAACTGTTACATGCAAATATAATTGATTCAAAGAGTTTTTAGAAAGAGTAGAATTAGACGTCTGATTTATGTATAAGACGTCTTAAATGTGATCTTTCTTTGTTTCTTCCTTCTTCTCTTTTCTGCTTCTGTATCTTTCCTTCTACTTTGCCTTTCTGATCTCTTTGCAATCTTCCCTTGTCCTTCTTCTTCTTCTCTGCGAAGACTTCTAATCTTTCTGCTTTCCTTCTCCTGCGAAGGCTTCTTTCTTCTTCTTCTGTCTTCTTCTTTGGCTTGCTTTTCCTTCTTCTGCAGCGGCCAAGTCCTTCTCCTACGATCAGCTTGCCTGCACAGGAGCAAAACCTAACCCTTCTCCCTCTACCCGCGCGTCTCTCTCTCTCAAGCAATTCACTCAGAGCTGCTCTCCCAGAGCCACAGGCATTAATCGGGTCGGATCGTACCCGGGACCAGGCGCACCTGAAGGTGGTGTGATGCGCGAGGAGTGCGTAGGTCTAGGTCGGGTCGGATCCGCCAAGTCCGCGTGGTCAGGTCGCGGACGAGGCGGGTGTGGGGTCAGTGAGGGACCTCACCCCTGTGCTTACTGAGGCGATAAAGGTATATCACAAAACCAATTTATAGTGTACCTGAGGTTTGTAATCCCACGATGTGGGACTAAAGGTTTCGTCCTTCCCTCACGCGCGCCCGCAGACTCTCGTGTGCAATTGCCCACGCTGAAGGCCCTGCTACTGCTCCAAGCTGAACTCAGTCACCTCGTAACACTTGCGAGAGGCTGCTGCACCTGCCGCCTGGGAAGCCTGACGCTTGCTGCTGCTCCAAGCTTCCTGCTGCTTCGGTGTTAATGGCGGCCGGGGCGTTCACCTGAGATTCCACAGAATGGCCTATTGGCCCAATCAGAATAGCTGGAAACCTTCGCCATGGCACGGCGAAGGCGGTGGGTGATGCTGCAGGTTGTCGGTCGGCCTAGGCGTGCGCGCCTAGGTCAACCTGTGGCCGGAGATGGTGGGTGGTTCGGGGGGTGGTTATGGAGGTCTGGAGTGGTAGTTGTGGGGTGGAGCGAGTTCCTGGTGGTGAGGCGGAGCTCCCGAGGTGGTTGGCGAGTCGTGTGGAGTGGCGGAGTGGTGTGGGCGGCTCGCCGGAGTGCGGTCGGAGGCGAGGAAGATGAAGGCGGGTAGGTACTGTCGAGGGGTAATCAAGTAAAATAGTTGGGGGAAAAGAGAGAGGAGAGGGTAGAGAACGTATCTGGGGTTGTCTGGAGGGAAGGGAGGCGGCGGAGAGGACGGCTCGTAACTGCCGTCATCGGGGAAGAAAGACCCTGAGGGAGGAAGCGGCGACGAAGACGAGGTCAGAAGCGCGTGCGCGGGGTACAGCACGACGTGGGAGGAAGCGGCGGAGAGGACTCTGCTGCTGGTATGGCAGCAGAGCGACAAGAAGGAGGGAAGGAGGTCACCGGAGCTTGTGGGTCGTTTGGCCGGAGATGGGAGAGGGAGGAATTTGGAAGGGATCTCCGTCAAAATCAAGCTTAGCCTCTTCGGCCGGAGTTGTGGGTTCTTATATAGGCGCTGGACTGGGTGTGCAGGGCGTGAAGGGCACGTAATTGCCTGAGGTTGGTTGCCGGAGATGGAAAGGAGTTAGGATACCCAAATCTCTCGTGCGTTCGCACGAGAGATTGAGTTCACACCAGTGATTGTAATTGACTTTATAAGGAAGGGAATTCCTCAGAGAATCCTCCTTCCATTTCTGGGAGGGAATCTCTGAGGGATTAGAGAGCAATCCCTCTCTGAACCTCGCAGGAGCTCGGTTCTGCCCTAGTAATGGCGGCAGGACTGGTTTGCAAAGGAGGCGAAGAACCTAGGGGGTTCTCTGCAACGGTATTCAAAAGATAGGGACCAATTTGTGATTTGGGTGTACTAAATTGCAAAGTAGGTCAAGATGACCCCTCCTTAGGTCCAAATTTTGGTACAAACCTAATTTGGACCTAAGGAATCCAATGGCAAAGTTAGATTTCAGGTTTGACCTCGTTTGACTGGACATTTTGCGTAAAAACCCAAATTAGGTTAATTGAAGAGCTAGGACCCTAATCTAGGTCAAACTAGGTTCCAAAGGCCAAATTAAGTGTTCTAAACCCTAGAGTATGTTTTTCCATGATTTATAGAGGGTTTACTTGCTTTTTGTTCTGATCGGAACCTTGTTAATTTAAGCGGGTCTGTTTTAGGGTTACCAAGTGTCATTTAGTTCTTAGATTGCACATGAACCCATTTCTGATTGACTCAACCCACTTTTTATCTCATTTATACCATTTTACCTCTGTTCTGCCTCTGAGAAATCCCATTTATGTACTGCAATGGTAAAATTGCAGTTTTAACCTTTATTTCATATTTTCTTCTCAGAGCACTTGTTCCTTCAGTTAGGCCTTCTTCCAGGTTATGTAGGAGCTTTTATCTTCTTTATTGGGTCAAAATGAGCTAGTTATGGCTCATGATGAGGCTCTCATCAGGGACCACCCCTGAATGCCCTTCCATTCTGCTAGATTTAGATTATGCTCTTCGTATATTTACTGCTTTTATTTACTGCTTAGTAGTGTAGTTTTACTTCTCCCCCAATGATGCATGCAAAGTCTCTCCATCGATTCTTGTATGCGATCATTTTCTGGTAGCTAGGTTTAATTTCAAGCATTCCTGTATAAGCTTTCCTCTATATTTCCTGTACAAACAACTCTCCCCCAATGAATGAATGAAAAATGCATTTATATATATATCTCTCTTTATGTGTTTGAAATCACCATGAGCTGAATGATTATTTTATTTGCGTGATTTAAGTGCCTGTTCTTTAACCGCCTATATATTGCGCACCAGAATACTAAGTAGAGCGCTTTAAGATCGATTTCAAAAACAGAAACACGCCTCCCAGAGACGAACGACCGGGACTCAAGTCTCGTTATTTTACAAAATAATATTTTTGACGAACGTTTTTGCGCGACTATACTACAATTTCGACGACTTTCAAATGCGCGGAAACGTCTCTCTGTCAAGGGGTGATCGCCGGAGCTCGCTGGACCCCTTGGCCAAAGAAGAAGGAGATGAATTTGGGGTGGAATCCTGGCCAAGTCGAGCTGAGTAGGTGCGGCCGGAGTTAGGGTTTAATTTATAGGTGCTGGCCGTGCTTCTGGTGCATGGAGGGCATGTCTTCTGCCACCGACGTCTCGCCAAAGATGGAAGGTGGTTAGATACCCAAATCTCTCGTGTGTTCGCACGAGAGATTGGGTGCAAATCAGGGATCATGATCGGGCTCAGATGGAAGGGGATTCCTCAGAGAATCTCCCTTCCAATTTTGGGAGGGGATCTCTGAGGGATCTGAGAGTATTCCCTCTCTAATCCTCGTCGGAGTAGGATATCTCTCCAATAATGGCAGAGGGACCTGATTGTAATATTGGCGAGGAAGCTAGGGGGTTTTTGTGATGGTTTTCAAAAGATAAGGACCAAAATGTGATTGGGTGTACTAAATGCAAAGTATGTCAAGATGACCTCCCCTTAGGTCTAAATTTTGGTAAAAACCTAATTTGGACCTAAGAAATCCTATGGTGAAGTTGGATTTTAGGTTTGACCACGTTTGATTGAACATTTTGCGTAAAAACCCAAACTAGTTTAATTGATGAGCTAAGACCCGAATCTAGGTCAAACTAGGTTCCAAAGGCCAGTTTAAATGTTATAAACCCTAGGGGATATTTTTCCATGAATTTTTTAGGGTTTAATTGATTTTTATCCTGACCAGAACCTTGTTGAATTAAGCGGGTCTGTTTTAGGGTTACCAAATGTCATTTAATTCCTGGATTGCACATGAACCCATTTCTGATTGATTCAACCCACTTTTTATCTTATTTATACCATTTGCCTATGTTTTGTCTCTGAGAAATCCCGTTTATGTACTACAATGGTAAAATTACAGTTTTAACCTTTATTTCATATTTTCTTCTCAGAACACTTATTCCTCCAATTATGCCCTCTTCTAGGTTATGTAGGAGCTTTTATTCTCTTTATTAGGTCAAAATGTGCTAGTTATGGCTCATGATGAGGCTCTCATCATTGGGCAACTCTGGCTGCTGTTGCTGGTGTGGGAACTCGCAGGCTGCTGGCCGCAAGTGCTGTTGGAGGCACGTAGCTGCTGAGGCGCGTGGGCCGTGTGGCAAGGACATGCATGGGTAGAGCTGCTGCACGGGTGGTACACCTGGAGGTGCATTGAAGGGGGCATGGGATTGCTGGTAGAGCGCGTGCAGGTCGCGCGCGCGCGGAGGAGAAGGCACAACTGCTAGAGGTGATGCGTTCCTGCATGCGGTGAAGCTGGAGGGCAATGTGTGCTACTGCTATGCGCACAGAGAGAGGCGTGTGTGGAGAGTGCAGCTGCTATTGCTGCACACTGGTGGAGGAATGGCACAGGGAAGTTGCTGCGTGCAGGGGGTGCAGCGTGGAGGCGTAGGAGGTAAGGGGGCTACTGTGAGCTGCAGGAAGGGACGCATGCAAGGAGGGGTCGGCGAGGGCGAGCGCTGGTCATGCGAGCACACGCGAAAGCTGAAGATGAGGAGGCGCGCTCTGTGCTAGCGGAGGGGAGGCAGGTTGGGTGCATTGGAGGGGCGTTATGACTGCTGGTGGCAATGAGAAGGGCTGCGTACTTGGCTACGTGCGTAGCGTGGTGCGCTGCTGCATGCGGGATGTGCACATAAGCCACATGCTGGAGGTGGTCGTGTGAGGCTGGGCTGTTGCCTGCTGCCTGCTGCGGGTGTGGCGGGTGATGGGTTTCGTTGAAGTGGAGGGGAAACAGAGTAAGGAGAAAATAGAAGAAGACAGAAGAAGATATGGGAGGTCAGACGTATGGGATCATTCCCAAATGTCTTAACTGGCGCAGGGGTGAAGAACTGAAGGTGGTTGCTGGTGGTGGTTACGTGGCCTTCAGGCGCACGCTCGCAATGATGCATAAGCCACAGATGGTGAGGCGGTCTGTCACTCTGCCTGCTTCGGTGGAGTGGTCTTGTGCTCGCGGTGGGAGGTCGGTGGTGTGGAACGAAGAAGCTCTAGGCTCTGCGCAGTGGTGGGTCGAAATGGTGGTGGCCTACCTTCTGATGATGCGGCAATCTTCTTTTATGCTGCAAGAGGAGGCACACCGGCGAACGTTGGTGAAGCGACGATATTGTGGGGTGTAAGGATCCACAATTGTCGCTATGCATTTAGCTCGTGCACTCTCCTACATGCAGTCGTTGGAGAAGAAACAAATAAAATAAAGAAAGGAAATAAGCAGTTATTTATGTGCAAACCCTTAAAAGAAATGTGAAATAAAATAATGCATGTAATTCAACCTAAAAGATCAACTATTCTAATGCATGCTATTCTAAATGAATTCTAGGTATGAATGCAATGAATGAAATATGTAAATAAATGAATACATAGACTAATCTATTTACATCTTATTGTATGCAATTTATATGTGAATATTAATCTAATTCCTATGCATTTAAGTAACTAATTAGCCCACAAATATGAGCTCATCAGTTACCATCATATGTTAATAACAATTCATTAGAATAAGATTAAACATAAATCATTTAAGGTCAAGAGGAAGGTTTCTATATATATTAGGCAAATTATTTGCAGTAATAAAAGAAGTATGTAAAACCAATACTTTTACACCTGTCAACTATTGTCACATGTTAAGGAAAATACACACTTTGAGACATTGTTTATTTTACTAGAGTGGCTACAATGTAGGAGTGAATAAGGGCTGTGTTGACGCGTCTTGATCGTGTTTTAACAATGAGTCCCGTCATAGTATAGGTGACCAAGCGTTGTCAACAAATAAAAGTTTACTACTCGAAAACCTAAGTATTCGAGGTCGAACACAGGGAGCAATAGGAATTTATTACTAATCTCAAGAGTGTAATTGACTACTTAATTACTCAAAACTTAATTCAAAATATATAAATGCATAAGTTTAAAAGTCAATTGTGGCAAAAAGAAGGAATTTGGACATCTGATCATGGGATCAGACGTCTTAAAATATGTTTCCTCCTATCTTATTCTTCTTCTTCTGACTTCTGATGATTTTCTTCCTTTCTTCTTGGTGCTTCTTCTTCCTTGCTTCTTCTTTGCAGTTTCTTTCTCTTTCTTTTCTCTACGGGTCTTCTTCTTCTTCCGATGATTTTCTTGGCTCTACTTCCCTTCTTCTTCTTCCTTCATTAGTTCTGTTTCCCTTGCCTTCAGCTTCCCTTCTTCTTTTGCTTGTCTTTCCCTTTCTTTATTTCTTCTTCCTTCTTTAGATCCTTTTCTCTTTTTCCTCTGCAAAGCTTTCCTTCCTTCTGCTTCTTCTCCTTCTCTTGCAGTGGCTAAGTGTCAGCTTCGCTTCTCCCTTCTGCCTTCTCAACATAAACCAAAGAGGAGCAAAACCTATCCCTCTACCCACACCCGCGTCTCCCTCTCTCTGTGTATATCACTCTTCAGCACACTCTCCCAGAGTTGGGTAAAAGGGTCAAGTCGCGCGCCCAGGTCCAGGCGCACCGGCGTGGGTGTGGTGTGCGAGGAGTGCTCAAGAGGGCGTCGGGTCGGGTCGCGCCAGATCCGTGTGATGAGCTCACGGACGAGGCAGTGTTTAGGTGAGGGACCTCACCCCAAGTTTTATCGAAGGCAACAAGCACATAGCATAAAATCAATTTAAACCACTCCAGCACCCTACAGCTTACAGAGGTGGGAATATTGTTCCACCGCTCTTTCGCGCGCACCCGCAGGAGAGCATTCTCCAATTGTAGCACTGCAAGCTTCGCGGTGCCACTCTCTGGAACAGATGGATTCACGAGGCCTCCCGAGTTAGTTGGACCTGGACTCCTGGAGCACTGCAGGCTGGGACGAGCTTACGACCTCCACGAGTCATCCCTAATGGCGGTTGGAGCTCAAAACCTACCTGACACAAAAAGAGCCTTGCGGCTTAATCAAACCACAGGAGCACCTTCGCCGTGTCACAGCAAAGGTGAGGCAGTAGGTGGCAGGCCGTGGGGTGGCCTAGGCATCCGTGCCTAGGTCGCCTTGTGGCCAACTGGATGGGTTTGGTCGAGGGGCTGTTGTGGCGGTGTAGAGGGTCTGTGGATGAGCGGAGGATATTTAGTGAAGTGTGGTGGAGGATATTCAGTGAATTGTTGCGGAGGTTATGCGGTGGTTGGAGAGACGTGTGGGGCTGCGGAGTGATGGGAGTGTCTTGCCGGAGGGTGGCCAGAGATGAAGAAGATGGTGGTGGACAGCGGCAGTCGAGGAGCATTTGGTGAAATAAGATGAGGGAAATGAGAGAGGGGATAGAGAAGAATAGTTCTAACCTAACTAAGGGGACAAAGGGGACGAGAAGGAGGCTAGCAGTACCTGCTATTGCCTGAGAAGAAGGCATCCAGTGGTGGAAGACAGCGGCGATGACGGGGTTAGGGCGACTCGCGCGGGTGTTGCGTGACGCGGAGGAGGATGAGGAGGATGGCTTTGCCACTGGTTTTGTGGCAGAGTGACTATGAAGAGTAGGGGGGCTCGCTAGAGCTTGCTGGACCCCCTGGTCGGAGGAGAAGAAGAGGAAATTGAGGCAGAATTCCGGCTAAGTCGAGCTGAGGAGGTGCGGCCGGAGTTGAGGGTTAATTTATAAGCACAGGTAGGGACTCCTGTGCTTGGAAGCCAAGCTTCCAAACGCAGGAATCCTCGTTGGAGATGGAAACAGTTAAGTACCCAAATCTCTCGTGTGTTCGCACGAGAGATTGGGTGCAAATCGGGGATCACGATTGAGTTCAGATGGAAGGGAATTCCTCAAAGAATCTCCCTTCCAAATCTGGGAGGAGATCTCTGAGGAATCAGAGAGTATTCCCTCTCTATTCCTCGTCGGAGCAGGATCTCTCCAATAATGGCGGAGGGACCTGCTTGTAATAGTGGCGAGGAAGCTCAGGGGGTTTATGTAATGATTTTCAAAAGATGAGGGTCAAAATGTAATTGGGTGTACTCATTTGCAAAGTAGGTCAAGATGACCTCCCTTAGGTCCAAATTTTGGTACAAACCTAATTTGGACCTAAGAAATTCAATGGTGAAGTTGGATTTTAGGTTTGACAACGTTTGACTAGATATTTTGTGCAAAAATCCAAATTAGGTTAATTGATGAGCTAGGACCCCAATCTAGGTCAAACTAGGTTCCAAAGGCCAAATTGAATGTTCTAAACCCTAAGGGATATTTTTCCATGAATTGTATAGGATTTACTTGATTTTTATCCTGACCAAAATCGTGTTGAATTAAGCAGGTCTATTTTAGGGTTACTAGATGTCATTTAATTCCTGGTTTGCACATAAACCCATTTCTGATTGCATCAACCCACTTTTTATCTTATTTAGACCATTTGACCTATGTTTTGCCTCTGAGAAATCTCATTTTTGTACTGTAGAGGTAAAATTGCAGTTTTAGCCTTTATTTCATATTTTCTTCTCAAAACACTTATTCCTTCAATTAAGCCCTCTTCTAAGTTATGCAGGTGCTTTATTCTCTTTAGTGGGTCAAAATGAGCTAGTTATGGTTGATGATGTGGCTCTCATCATACCCCCATGCCTAGCTTTTGTTAGTCCTTTAGCAAAATTTCAAGGTTTTAATTTCTGTTCTAGACCCTGAGTGTCTATCATCAGTTATGATAAGTGCTTTTCTTTTTCTTTTGTGATTAGGTCAGAATGTCGACAATAGGCCTAGAGGTACTCCAGTACCAACCAAAATCCGGACCTGACTCTCTTTAGCTTCAATCCTCTATAAAGGTTTTTAAGGCCCGCAAAAACTAACCTAGGGTTTATTAGACTCCGCGGTAAAAGCACCCATGCTTGAGACATTTTTAGCCTAGGTTCAGTTTGCAGTGCATTTTTGTAAGAGAGTGACAAAAGATTTATTTATTTGGAGAGCTTTCTCTCTCTTTTCTTTTTATTTCTAGCTTCAGATTAGCTTCTTAACACGGTCTATATCGGATTCCTCGTCCCCATCATCAATCCTCAAGGGTCCCTGACTATCGATGCTTCGAGATAGCACTGCCCATGGCAACCCCCAGAACCCTGGCTTTCTAGATTTTGAGATAATCCCACCCATGGCATTCTGTGGCCGAATTCAGACCCTGGCGATCGACATTTCGTGATAATGCCACCCATGATCTCTGAACCAACAGAGTGCTTACATGCCCCCAATAGGATATTTAAATATCCTAAGAGACAAGCATCGAGGAGATGATTTGTTGTTACGCATCTTCGAGGGAAATTTCCCGCCTCTCTACACCGGGAACTCGTCCAAATCAACTTGTGTTGATTGGCCGCTCCTAATCTAGGTGACTTTTTCAGAACATTGAAACGCTTTTTGCAAGATTTTGATATTTATGTGCACTGAACCAGACTGTGTGTGAATTGGGGTGCTTAGGTTACCGAATCACGCAAACCGAAAGTCAGTTAACGAGGTCGAATACTTCCTAAGCCTTAGACCTAATACTTAAGCTTTGCATTTTCCCCAACCTCTTGAGGATTATCCCAATTTTAGCAGATGCGTGAATTTTTAAGCTAAAGAATCTTGCCCAAGAGGCCTAAGACCAACGTTCCCGCTAATATGTTGTTATGTCTCCTTAGCACTTTTCTTTTCCTCTTTTCTTAATCTGGTCTAGAACTTCAACTAATCCCTTGATCTTTTACTAGTGACTATTTCTTTTTCTTTTTCATTTTGTGCTCCTTTTTGTCATTTTTGCTCTTTTTCTCATCCTTATGATTATGTGGCTCATAAAATTTCCTCCCTCCAATTTTTTTGTGTTTTTGACATACGTGAATTTTTTTGTGAGAATCCTTCTGACTTTTTCTTGGTTCTGTATGTATGCACTTTATCACACACCCATGCCTAAGTTTTGCAATGTCCTCATTGTAAACAGATGGTGTGTAATAGTGTTGAGGTCAGGGACTTAGAACAGGATACATCAAGTGGGTGAACGGGTCAGAAATGACTGATGAGGATGATTTCAAGCTCTGGTACGTGTACGAGAGGTGGGATCAACTGTCTAAGGCTGAACTTAAGGTGCAATGGACGTGGAGTACAGACAGATAATCAGACGGGTCTCTATTTTTTGGAATGACGGGTTGCCTCCCGATAAGCACTAAATTTAATGCCTTCAGCCGAGCGGAACATGGGGTGGAGAGGGAGTGGTCAAATCAATGGAATTTTGTAAAACAAGCACCTTGATTAAGAGCTTGGTTGGTCCAACCAGGTGCTTAATTAGATCAGTGGGCTGATGATGCAGCCCAAACCCAATCAATCTGGTGGGTTGAAGGATGTAGATCAACAGATGCGGAACCCACAATATGCAATGTGGCTCGGATGGATATGGAAGTGACAACTCGGGTTTAGGCTGAGTAGAATCAGCCTGTTCAGAGTAGGGTTCCGAAAAATAATCAGTGCATGGTGTGGAAACCCTACAGGGATGATCAAAGAATGATGGGTCCTATTTTTTGGTCTGATCAATACCTGCTACCTGGTATAGATATGGAGTTGAATCATCTACAAACAGCTCAGTGAGAGGTGAATCAGAATAGAAATTGAGTCCGGTTGCTAGTTAGGGTAGAGAACAGGTTTTGATTGGTTCTGTATATGTGGAGCAGGTGGCTTCGAAGAGAATTGGCTTGTTATAATCAGGAAGCAGATTTTCTCAGATGTTATGGTCAGATTCGAAATCATTGGAAAGTTTGCGAAAATCAAAATCTGAATGAGATTCAAGAACATGAGTTCCACCATAGAATAAATCATATGTTGTAGATTCAGCAGCCTGACTGGGGTCTTGCCTAGATGTTAATTCTGAGCTTAAAAAGGTGTCCTTATCTGGTAGAGGCTCAGGTTTTAAGCTGGTAGGGCAGACCCAATTGAAACGCCACTCGTCCAACTCCTCAGTTTTTGTATTGTAGATTGGCATGACTTTCGAAAAATCGAGTAGTTCCTTCGAGGATGTTGGCGAGGGATATTCATCAAATAGAGGCCTAAAATCATATTTTTCATTAAAAGATTGATTTTCCTCATATGGGGCCTCGAAATCTTCCCAATAGGTTTCAGATCTAGATTCTGGGCTTAGGATGTGGGTTGAATTACTAGAATATAGGTCTGAGTAATCTTCGAGGGTCACCTTATCAGAATAAGGGACGGAATTTACACCCTCGAGAGGTTCAGTTCTACTCTCATTATTGCAGGAGTTTTGTGATTCTAAGCTTGGTGAATCATGGTCTAGAGTGGTTTCAACATGGTGTTTTCCTGCATTTGGAGCTTCCCAACCTTCTTCAATATTAGGCACATTGTACTCCATCTGGGTTGGGAATCCACAACCATTTTGTGCCTCAAACCCGAGATCAGATTGATCCTCGATGTTGTCCCAAGATGGTTCATCCTCTGTTTGTGGTATATACGGGCACTTCTGGTTGATAATTTGTTTTATTAATCTCATTATCTCTTCCCGTTTTTCAATATTATCTTGGTGTTGCTTCCGAAGTTGAGGATTTGTCATACATTGAAGGTATTCAAGATTGTGCAGTTTTTCTATCTCAATGTACCCTGTGATGAGCAAGTCACGGGTTGGTCCTTTTGTAGCTTCTGCCAATGGTACTTGGGCACAAGTTATGATAAAGGTTGTGGTTGTTGGGTCATCAACCTGAATGTTTTCTACTGGTGTTGAGGTTTTGTCTTCTTTTTCATAGAATTTCAGGTCATCCTCAATCATCCTATCTCTCATGGATCTCCGATATTTAGGTTTCTTGAATGGTAGTCCTAAGTGGTGTGGCTGCATATTTGAATCAGGTGGTGGACTCAAGATGTAGAATCAGAGTTTGAATCAGAATGTAGAATCAAGTTATGAAGCGATTAAATCTAACTGAAGAGTCCCACTGAAAATGTATGTGTGTGCTCTAAAGAGAAAAGAAGAGGGACTGGAGATGTTCTTGACCCAATCAAGACACCCAAAGACGTTTGGATGACTATGGAGGTTCGGGGCGGATGGTACCCCAGAATCTGAAGGTCGTCCATCTGAGAATTACCTGGGCAGCTAGAGAGGGAGAGTCCCGCAAAGACCCCTACAAGGTAGAGCGTCCCCACGGGTTAAAGGGTTTCCCCCACCCGACCTCTCTTATCACTGAGATTTGAGGTAGACCAAAATGGGGACCTTGACCTCTTAAGTCTACCACTTTTATTTCAAAGGTGCTTTAGGGTTCTCACTTGAACTTTAGATGTTTTGATGTTGTGACCTAATTTAGAGGTTGGTTGACCCAAGGGGTCAACTTCACCTGACCTGTCCTATAGATGGCAGAATGATTCTAGGCTTGGGGCCTAGAGATCACCCTGATTTGACTCCCAGTTTATTAGGTCCAAGATTTTAAGATTCAAGTGATCTTAGAGCTCAATTTTTCTTAGGGTTTGTCTTGTTTAGATCTCTTCAATAAAGGGCTTGGGTAGCACACTGATGTGGGAGGATTCATTTCCTTTTATACAGGCATGTGTGAACTAGCACTTCAAGACCCTACTGTAGAAACCCTAATTTGGTTCTATTTCCAATCCTCTTTTTCACAAAAATTCTCTTTGGACTTAAAAGCAAGAAGTGTGTTGTTCGCAGAGGTTAGGCGTGATTTCTATTAGGCACATGAATTTTGTGGGATAGAAAAAAAAATCGCTCCAACTTCAAGAAGATTTGAAAAAATTTTCGTAAAATCAGGAAACATTTGCCTTAAAGATGGTGATTACTATAGAAAGAAGGCAATTGATTCCTAAATTAATTTCTTCCTTTTGTCTTTCAAAGCTTAGGGGATAGTTTAAGGAAGAAAAGAAATTACCTGCCCTGGAGTGGTTGACTTGCGGGAGGGATTTTCTCATGAAATACCTGCAAGATCACATCAAAGCAAAGTAGGAAAAGTTAGTGTTCAATATGATAAAAAGAATGCAGAGACTAGTGGTAAATTGCACGTTGCTCCTTGGCAACGGTTCCAAAATGTTGACATGTATTGATCATGTTTTAACAATGAGTTACGTCGTAGTATAGGTGACCAAGCGTTGTCTATAAATAAAAGTTTATTACTCGAAAACCTAAGTATCCGAGGTCGAACACAGGGAGCAATTGGAATTTATTACTAATCTCAAGAATGTATTTGAACACTTAATTACTCAAAACTTAATTCAAAATATATAAATGCATGAGTTTAAAAGTCAATTGTGGTAAAAAGAAGGAATTTGGACGTCTGATCATGGGATCAAACGTCTTAAAAGATGTTTCCTCCTATCTTGTTCTTCTTCTTATGACTTCTGATGATTTTCTTCCTTTCTTCTTGGTGCTTCTTCTTCCTTGCTTCTTCTTTGCAGTTTCTTTCTCTTTCTTTTCTCTGCGAGTCTTCTTCTTCGTCCGATGATTTTCTTGGCTCTGCTCCCCTTCTTCTTCCTTCCTTGGTTCTGTTTCCCTTGCCTTCAACTTCTCTTCTTCCGCTTGTCTTTCCCTTTCTTTATTTCTTCTTCCTTCTTCAGTTCCTCTTCTCTTTTTCCTCTGTAAAGCTTTCCTTCCTTCTGCTTCTTCTCCTTCTCTTGCAGCGGCTAAGTGTCAGCTTTGCTTCTCCCTTCTGCCTTCCCTGCCCAAACCAAAGAGGAGCAAAACCTATCCCTCTACCCACACCCGCATCTCTCTCTCTCTCTCTCTGTGTATATCACTCTTCAGCACGCTCACCCGGAGCCGGGTAAACGGGTCAGGTTGCGCATCCGGGTCCAGGCGCACCGACGTGGGTGTGGTGCGCGAGGAGTGCTCAGGAGGGTGTCGGGTCGGGTCGTGCCAGATCCGTGTGATGAGCTCACGGACGAGGCAGTGTTTAGGTGAGGGACCTCACCCCAAGTGTTATCGGAGGCAACAGGCGCATAGCATAAAATCAATTTAAACCACTCCATCACCCTACATCTTACCGAGGTGGGACTATTGTTCCACGGCTCTTTCATGCGTGCCCACAGGAGAGCGTTCTCCAATTGCAGCACTGTAGGCTTCGCGGGGCCACTCTCTAGAACAGATGGATTCGTGAGGCCTCCCCGAGTTAGCTGGACCTGGACTCCTGGAGCACTATAGGTTGGGACGAGCTTGCGACCTCCTAATTGCACAGCAATCATAGGTCTTAATTGACCTAAATTAAGCTAAGACTTAGCATAAGTTAGGATTATTCATGCATGCATATGCATTATCTGCATCTTTACTGCTTTACTTTAGCTATGCATAAAATAATGTTATAATGTGCTGATTAAGTGTATTATGTCGATTGCAGGCAATAACCAGATCTGGAGCTGGATCTGGAGTAGGATCTAAAGCTGGATCTGAAATAACGGGAGTTGTGGCAAAGCTGGAGCAGAAGGCCTAGTTTAGATGTAGGAATAATAATGTAAGGGGGTTAAAGGTTTTTTATTCTATTAAGTAGAAATAAAGTAGTAAAATGTGAAGAGCTTAGGTCCATCCTAGCCCTAGGATAGCCTAGAGACTTCCCCAAGCCTTAGCCACCCTTAGATTAGGTCACAACACCCTAGGAAGCCCTAAAACCCTAGTTCCAACCCTTCTCTAGATGTCCAGATAAGTTTTAAGACATCCAGGACCCTTAGCCAACTCCCGCACACTTCAAACCCACTTCTGCAGTGTTATTGGACGTCCAGACACTTTGTCAGAGGTCCAATTTCTGTAGAATACCCAAAACAGAACCCGAAACCCTTCCTGACTCTGATTGGATCTGGACTTCTGATTTTTGAGTATAAGACGTCTGATTCTATAATTAGACGTCTGATACTGCTCTCCAATTCCTGTTTTGAGATTTAAGCCTTGATCTTGGATCTCTAGGTCCCTAAACCCAATTCCAACCCCATAGGAACCTAAATTAAGGTGCCCTAACCCTAGTACATCACCTCTAGACCTCCCTAAGGACCTAATTAGGTCCTCACTAAACCTAATTGACTTGGATCTTAGTCAATTCCATCAGCCTATTCAATTGGACTCATTGAGTCCAATTGAGGCCTCATCTCAGTACACACTATCCAATTGGACTTAGTGAGAGTCGAATTGACCTAGACTTGACTTAATTGAGTTGTTTTACTCTCAATTAAGTTTCCACACACCCAATTAAACTTGTATTAAGTTTAATTGCACTTTACCTTAGTGAATTAGGGTTTATAACCCTAATTTGAGACCTACCTTGACCTAAACCCACTAGAACCCAACCTAATCAACCTAGCCACCTAAGTTTCGACCCACACACACCCACACACACCATCCACACGAAAATATCTAGCCTAGAGTTCTCTAGAACTCTCTACCATGTGTGGTTGCCTTGGTTGCCAAAAATAGCAACCAAGAGCCATTCAATTATTAGATCCACATTTGGTGGATCTAAAAACCACCATCCACCCTCTCTCTCTCACTCTCCCACGAGCTCCCACCAAAGGCCTCTCTAGAGAATTCCATAATTCTCTAGAGAGCTTCCATTGGGTCTATAAAAAGACCCCATGGGTGGCCATTGGCACCCATTCACTCCCTTGGCAATTGCTCTCCATTGGTGCCATTCACGCCACCTCCACTTAGCCACTCACTCCACCTCCATGAGCTCACTACCACCACCATGGAGGACACCATGTCGGGATGTTGGATCAACCCTACTTCTCTCCAAGGGTCGGCCTAAGCTACATTGGCCGCCCCTCATTCTCCTCTCGACCACTATAAGGCCATCGGGGACCACCCCTGAATGCCCTCTATTCTTCTAGCTCTAGATCATGCTCTTCATAATTTTTATTGCTTTCATTTACTACTTAGTAGAGTAGTCTTCTCCCCCAATGATGCATGCGAAATCCCCCCGCTGATTCTTGTATGCAATCGTTTTCTGGTAGTTAGATTTAATTTTAGATTTAATTTTAAGCATTCATGTATAAGCTTTCCTCTAGATTTCCTTGTGCAACAACTCTCCCACGATGAATGAAATTTCATTATATATATATCTCTTATGTGTTTGAAATCACCTTGAGCTAAATGATTATCATATTTGCGTGATTTAAGTGCCTGTTCTTTAACCGCCTATATATTATGCACCAGCATGTCGTTTAAATAAAGTAGAGCGGCTTTAAGATCGATTTCAAAGATAAAAATAATGCCTCCCAGAGAAGAATGACTGGGACTCAAAGTCTCGTTATTTTCAAAATAATATCTTTGTTGGATCGTATTTCGCAACTATACTACGACACTTTTATCAAAAATGCGATCTACAATCTCCCAACACCTCCTCGAGTCACTACTAATGGCGGTTGGAGCTCGAAACTTGCCTGAAACAAAAAGAGCCTTGCGTCTTAATCAGACCACAGGAGCACCTTCGTCGTGTCACGGCGAAGGTGAGGCGGTAGGTGGCAGGCCGCAGGGCGGCCTAGGTGTGCATGCCTAGGTACCCTGTAGCTGGCCGGATGGGTTTGGTTGGGGGGCTGTTTTGGCGGGGTAGAGGGTCTGTGGATGAGCGGAGGATATTCAGTGAATTGTGGCGGAGGTTATGCGGTGGTTGGCGAGACGTGTGGGGCTGCGAAGTGATGGGAGCATCTCGCCGGAGGGTGGCTAGAGATGAAGAAGATGGTGGTGGACAGCGGCGATTGAGGAGCGTTTGGTGAAATAAGATAAGGGAAATGAGAGAGGGGATAGAGAAGAACAGTTCTAACCTAACTAAGGGGACGAAGGGGGCGAGAAGGCTGCCGACAGTACCTGCTGTCGACAGAGAAGAAGGCGTCCAGTGGAGGAAGACGGCGGCGATGACAGGGCTAGGGCAGCTCGCACAGGTGTTGCGGTATGCGGAGGAGGATGAGGAGGATGGCTCTGCCACTGGTTTTGTGGCAAAGCGACGAGGAAGAGTAGGGGGCTCACTGGAGCTCGCTGGACCCCTTGGTCGGAGGAGAAGAAGAGGAAATTGAGGTAGAATTCCAACCAAGTCGAGCTAAGGAGGTGCGGTCGGAGTTGAGGGTTAATTTATAGGCACAAGTAGGGACTCCTGTGCTTGGAAGCCAAGCTTCCAAGCACGGGAATCCTCATCGGAGATGGAAATAGTTAAGTACCCAAATCTCTCATGCGTTCGCACGAGAGATTGGGTGCAAATTAGGGATCACGATTGAGTTTCGATGGAAGGGAATTCCTCATAGAATCTCCCTTCCAAATCTGGGAGGAGATCTCTGAGGAATCAGAGAGTATTCCCTCTCTATTCCTCGCCGGAGTAGGATCTTTCCAATAATGGCGGAGGGACCTGCTTGTAAGAGTGGCGAGGAAGCTATGGGGGTTTATGTAATGATTTTCAAAAGATAAGAGTCAAAATGTAATTGGGTGTATTCATTTGCAAAGTAGGTCAAGATGACCTCCCCTTAGGTCCAAATTTTGGTACAAACCTAATTTGGACCTAAGGAATCCAATGGTGAAGTTGGATTTTAGGTTTGACAATGTTTGACTAGATATTTTATGCAAAAATCCAAATTAGGTTAATTGATGAGCTAGGACACCAATCTAGGTCAAACTAGGTTCCAAAGGCCAAATTGAATGTTCTAAACCCTAGGGGATATTTTTCCATGAATTTTATAGGGTTTACTTGATTTTTATCCTGACTGGAACCTTGTTGAATTAAGCGGGTCTGTTTTAGGGTTACCAGATGCCATTTAATTCCTAGTTTGCACATAAACCCATTTCTGATTACATCAACCCACTTTTTATCTTATTTAGACCATTTGACCTATGTTTTATCTATGAGAAATCTCGTTTATGTATTGCAATGGTAAAATTGCAGTTTTAACCTTTATTTCATATTTTCTTCTCAAAACACTTATTCCTTTAATTAAGCCCTCTTCTAAGTTATGCAGGAGCTTTTATTCTCTTTAGTGGGTCAAAATGGCTCTCATCATGCTGCATATTTGACTTTCTTAATTTACCTGCACTAAACTATGGGACATAAGAGGACATGCTACTACATTTTTTTTCATATTAACAGTCCTAATAATCCAACGTTGGAATTAGATCTAACCATGCATATTAATAACAATTGTCATTTTACGTTGGCATTTTTGTTGTTCACTCACATAAAAGAAAGTATAAATGTAAGTTAATGATTATACATATATGCATTCGTACTAATTAGAGACAAAAGAAGAAAATAGATCATGATGTACTTGAGAATGGATGCAATACATTTATCACATATGAAATATATAATCCATGAAATTAAAAGAAAACATATCAATAAGATCTTAAAGAAATCTTGTATGGTTCTCCAAGAAACATTTCAAAATTTTTGCACAAGTATAAAAATCTATCACTTATAGGGAATATAGTTGGCATAGTATTTTTTTATAGTATCAGATCGAGTCACCTTTCCCTACATATCAATTTCATGATAGAACATGGGAGGAATAAGTTGCAATAACTATGGGTTACACGATTTATTCCCGTTTACCTTCTACTGATGTTGAAAATGATAGATTCAACAACATTGGTATATCCTGCTGCAAACGACATCCATCACCTTGATCAACATCAAATCTAGATTCAACATTCACATGGGTGTGAAATCGGTAGCATGTTGGTAGCTTGGATGGAAAAGGCTTTACATGGAGGCCATATTTGCTTTCAAGATGGAGATAAGCAAGACCACATATGGAGAGGCTTATGACTTGTTGAAGTGTTGTTGGATTTTGAAATGAAGAAATATAAAGAGATGGAAGGACATATGAGAGCAATCATGGGTGGATGATAATGGATAATGATGCCCATGACTACGACTCTTGTCATTCAAGGATGGTACAATTATGGTGTAATATGATGGTACGAAAATTAAGAATGCATTGATTGGTGAGTAAACATGGAGAGATATAATTCATAACTAATGGCTTAATGAAGAATAAATCCATGTAATAAAGAAAAACAACACTAATTACTTAATGGGGAAGACTAGTTGTCTACTTTTTTTTTTTAGCCATTAATTTTTATGGAAAGATCCTTTAACAATTTTATTCATTCATTTATTTCCCTTTTCCTAATAATAGCTCATAACCATAATTATTCCATAATACACACATCTAATTACTTAATTATAGGAAATTTACGTTGAAAAAATCAAGATATTACATGAACATTCTTATGAATAAAAACAAAGGATATGAATGTTCCAATGAATTGGCTAATTATGATCATTAACTAATTGACTGGGGTGGGAGTTTAGGTTGTAACAATATAATAGAATAGAGTGACACAAAGTGCCACTTTAGGAAACATGTGTATTGCAAATCTTAAAAATTGTAGAGTTCTTAATAGAATTCATACCAAGATGACAAATCAAGCAATAAATGCCTTAACATGGGCCTTGGCTAACAAAATATGAATTGGTACCATGGGCACTTTGCTAACAAAAGAGGTGAAAAAGGCAATCTGTCAAAAGATTTGTTGTTGCTCACTAAATTATGTGGTAGTTTATATTTAGAAATTGGTAGTTTATATTTGGAGAAGAATCATCAAAATAGTTAATAGCATAAAAGTGGGTCTTAATAAAGTATACAGGAAAAGTAATGTGCTACCTTGATATTTCTTTGGCTCAAACACCATACACCTCACCAACCAATAGAATTGAGTCCCTCACCACCTACAAAAAAAAAAAAAAATCAAGATGACAGAAATAGCTACAATGGAGCATTTCACCAAAGCAGCATCTCTCTCTAATATCTTACCAGGTCAAAAACTAGATAGTATAATAAGTGGTGTCGTGATTAAAGACATCATCATTGAGGGTGACTTCTTGATGTCCTCTTAAAGTAGCTTCCTTCGCAGAATGGTGGAATGGGACACTAGAGGTCCCCTACCATAAGAAATCTAAGTTGATGGAGGTGGAGATAATGTCCTAACATACGTAGTTATGGACAAGGAAAAGATGCTCAACATAAAGTGCATTAATACCTCAAGATTAATTTGTCGAGCATGTTGGTAAACCTTGGAGAAATTCTCTAGACATAAGTTCACATTCAAAGTTCCTGTCCTTGTAGGTGGCATCTCGGTGTCAATATGCTACATAGAATGATGCTAGTTAGGATGCAAGAAGATCTATTACTAGGTTTAGGAGTTACTAAAGAAAATATATGACTAGGGTTGGAGTATTTCATTGAATTGTGATGATCCTTTTGGGGATGGGAGAAGACTAACCTTAGTACTATTGAGATGATTTTCAAGGATTATGGAGTCTATATAAGTGATAAAAGTTATTGGCCAATCTAATGATGATTGAAATGAAGGATTCATGCACGGAAAGGTTGTACACATCGTGACCTTGCCAATTGTTATGAGAAGGTCAACTTATCTATTACTAGTGTACCATAGTTTAGCTTAACCAAGTTGAGGATGAACCCACCGAGTACATCTCAACTTTGCAAGTTATCTAGCTATTGGATAAAGAGTGCAGTGAATATATAACTTACATGGTGACAATCTGAGGAGAGAAAACTAGATTTGGAGTGTACTTAACATTGATGTATTCAAAGATATCCTTCTAAAGAATCTACCTTGATTACCTCACAATGTTAGATCAAGGTTGAGTTCCTTGCCATTTTAGGGACAAACCTCATATCCATGACTCCTTGCTGGGTGGCACTTACGGAATTGAAGATGTTGAAAATGTAGTTCTAAGAACCATTTGAGATGGCATTCACCATGCCAAGTGTGTTACCTTATCCCTAGTTCTATTGGTGAAGATGAAGGACGACACCTTTCATCATTTGTTGATCATTGCTAGTTGAATAAGGTGATAGTCAAGAACTATTATCCTCTTTATGGATTAATTCCTATTTAATTAGCTCTAGGGAATGATTTTATTCTCTAAAGTGAATTTATAATCCAACTAGCACCATTTCAAGTTTAGATAGAGTAATACAATGAAGAACACCTTCTAGAAGTCCTATTGTCATTTTGAGTTCCTTATGGTGTCATTTGGACTATCACTCCATCATATGTTTATTGATGATGTCTTGATTTACTCACATGACAAAAGTTAGCTTGAAGAATGCCTTTATCTAATTTTGGAGACATTGACAAAGCAAGAGATATAGGTAAACTTTAACCAATGCAAATTATGGCTACACATGGTGACCTTCTTAGGCTAAATGACCTCTTTCATGGAGACTATTGTTGACCATGAAAAGGCTGATGTTATACTGAAGTAGAGGTAGCCAATGTCAGTAACAAAGATATACAACTCTTTCAGGTTAACAGATTGCTATAGGCAATTCATTTGGGGATTCTTGTAAATCGCCAACTCATTGACTCAACTAACATAAAAGGATGCTTGCTTTTAGATGCTTAAGAAGTTGATAGTGGCTCTTGCCCTCATGATGCGCAATTGTTATGATGGATATATGGTGTAGATGGATTCCTCTCATTAAGGTTTGGATTGCGTGCTAATGTAGCATCGATTGTCACCAAAGCATCGAGGAAACTAAAATTACATAAGATGAACTACCTAGAAATATAAGATGAACTATCTAAATATTTGGAGTTGGTTTCCATGTTCTTGGCTCTAAAAAAATGGAGGAACCATCCTTTTTGAGACCATGGAAAGTGATTGCCGAAAATCACACTAGATAAAATGTAGTCATTGCAGTGTAAAAGTTGGGATCATTTTAAAATTTGTAATACTGAACTTGAAAGATGTTTGCGAATAAAACAATGAGTCTAGGTTATCTTTGGGAGGCGATCAGAGTTTTCTTTACTTTTCAAAATGCTTGATTATTCTATTTTTAGAATTTTATATTTTGAATTTTTTTTTATTTTTGAATAGAAAACAGAATATGAGATTGAAGCAACTAACAAATGCGAATAAATCTAAGATAAGCAATTGAAAGCATATAAAATCATACGACAAGATAAATAAAAATGAACATTTATTAATCTAATAAGTTTGATTACAATCAATACAAAAGGAAGGACAAGAACAACTAGAAAAGCAATTAGAACAATGATCAACTTGAACAAAATTAACTAGAACAAAATTACCGTAAAACGAGAGAGAGAGAGAGAGAGAGATTGAGAGAAAGTCATAGAGAGGCAAGTGCAGAAGCATTGGAGTGGCAGTGGAGATTTCCACCCAATCTTTTAGCCCTTGAGAAGTAGAGGAGGAAGCCGAGACATGGTATAGGTGAAGATGAAGACAAATATGGTGTTGGTGATGGTTGGCCAATGGAGAAGGAAGGTGTAGAGAAGTAGGAGGGTTGGCTATGCTAGAGGAAGATGGTGAAGAAGAAGGTAACCCCAAGGGGGGCATCTAAAGGGAGAGGAATGTTCTCTATATGGCCAATTGTAGGTCCTTATATAGATGAAGGGAAGCAATTTGATTAGTGGATGTGTGTTGCCTTACATCAAGGGCTTTGGATGGCCATGATTGGAGGATAGTGTTGCGTCGAAAATCGTCATGTAAAGATCGCATTGTAGTATAGTGACAAAAATCAATACAACATTTAAATTTGTAATCTAGAAACCAAGAATGCGTCCGAGGTCGTTCGCAGAGAACAAGTATAGCAAATCAATTCACTAATCATAGTAATCAGAAAGATATGCAATATATGTCAGAAAATGTATCTCAGAATGTAGATATCAAAGTGCAAAAAGAATGGGCTAAAAATTGTGGTTTGAACCACCAAATTTAATCCTACAATTAGGCTCTTAATCAACTCAAATATTTGAATAGTAACTTCAACACTAATGTCGATTTCCATGTCAGCAGATGTGTCCACAATAACCAAGGAACCAAGGCAAGTAAACAATCAGATGTCAAGACCCTGGCTCAGATGCCTTATCCTCAAGGGCTCAAAAGAATCGCACAAGGCACAACACAACAGCAATAGTTCAAAGCAGAGACAAGGCTCAACTAAGTATGGAGCGAGGGAGGGGCATGAATCTCGAGGCCACAGTGCAAAAACCACCCCCTCCCCCCTCAGATTTAGTTCTTCTCTTTCTCAGATCTAGGTATACGTCAATCGGGTCAGAGTAGCCGGGTAATCGGATCGGAGCGTAGACCTGCGTCATGTACTGCAGGCGAGGGTGTGCGGGGCATGTGAGGAGGGGAGGGACCTCACCCTATGCATTCTGAGGCAGCCGGGTAATGGGAAGATTTCCTTTTATGCGCTATGTAGAGTTCGGTGCCCATGATGTGGGACTAAATAACACCTTCTTCTTTGCTCGAAACCGCTGATGTGAAGCTTCGAATTGAAGTGGCTGGTGCTGCCTTTTTGCTCAATTGCAGGTGCAGCTGTGCTCGAGAGTTGAAGCTACAACTATAAGATATGAAGCCGTGGTCGGAAGTGGATGGATTGTAGTGAGCAGAGGCAGAGAATCAACGATGATGAAGGAGCTCTACTCAGACCTCAAAAGCAAGAATACAGGCTCATTGCCCTAATTAGAAAGCTCAATAGAGTTGCCGAAGGGTGGTGAGTCTCGTGAAGGCTGTTTCGTGAAGTTGGGTGCAGTGTGGTGCTTGGCCAATGTCGGAGACTATGGCTGTGAGTGGGTGAGTTCGATGAGGTGAAAGAAAGATCAAAGCCCCAAATTTCTTTGGGGCTTTTGATCAGTGAAGTGGGTCGAAGCTTTTGGATTAGGACGCGGGTGATTTGGTGGAGTGAAGTGGTGGAGCAAAATCACCAGAGCTCGTGTCGAAGTTGGGGAAGGTGATGTGGGGGATGCATGTGTGATGATCGAACCGAAGGGCTAAGCAAGTAGAGGTGAAGTAGAAAAGGAGAGAGAGGGTTTGAGGGGGCTTGGGAGGGGTGAGAGAGACCACAGTGTCCACCGTTGACTGGACGGACGTGGAGAAGATGAAGTTGACGGCGAGGGGTCGATGAGGAAGGGGAGGAAGAAAATGCTCTTTCTTTGGCTGGAAAGATGCTCAATGAAGAGAGGAAGCTGGAGGGCCATCCAATTTGATGGTTGGGTGGCTAGAGGAGGTGATTGGAGAGGTCTCGTCGGAGTGCAAGTGCGATTGGCCTGAGGAGGAATAAGAAGGGGGAATCTGATCCAAACTTGGCTGAGGAGCATAGCCTAGACTCGAGGTGTCTAAATATGACCTATTTAGGCCCTTAAGGAGTCAATTCAAGCAAGTTCTTCTTGTTTCAAGGTCAGTTTGTCCTCTTGAAATTTCCAAGCTTTGCCGATGCAATTTTGGGCGCTTGTTGATTTTGAGATATGGTTCAACCTGTAAAGGATCAATTTAGGAGCAACTCTCCAAATTTGGAGAGATTTGACCGAGAAATCTTCGCTCAAAGTTGGTTGTGGAGCTCACATTAACACTCATGGTAGAAGGGGTCCTTTTGTAAGAATGATGGCAAATTTAGGGACCTTATTGCAAAAATCTTGAAAGTTAGGGGGCAAAATGTGGGAAAGAGTTTTTAAGGGTTAAAATGCAAACTAGATCAAGATGGACTCTGATTGGGCCCAAAATTTGGTGATAACCCAATTTTGACCCAAGGAATCTAATGGTGAACTTGGATTTGAGTTTCGACCATATTTATCTAGGAAATTTGCATAAAATCCTAAATCAGGGTAATTTTCTATCTAAAACTCTGTTCTAGGTCAAAATAGGTTCAGATGGTCAAATGAAGGTTACCGAACCTCTCAGAATATTTTTATATGAATTTTAAGAGGTTTATATTAATTTCATCCTAACCAGAACCTCTTTAATTTAAGTGGGCTGATAGTTAGGGTTTTTGGTGCTATTTTACCCATGAAATGCGTGAAACCCAATTTCTGCCATTGTTGACCCACTTTTTAGATTTTTATAATCATTTGACCTTTAATTAATCCCTAAATGATCCCATGGTTAATCTGTGTTTGTGATGTGCTGCTAAAATTATAGAATTAACCCTAATTCCCTATTCTCTTCTCAAATCAGAATGATGTGGAGTTGTAACTCTTAGATGATTAGGTAGGAGCTTTTATCATTCAAACTTGACTAAATGTGGCTAGTTAGGGCTCATGATTGTGTTACCATAAGATAGAAGAGGAATGACCAAGATTGAATGATGACCATTGGCGTGGACTTTAGGATATGCTAGGTTGGTTAGGTTGGAGGAAAGATGGAGGGTGGAGATGAAACCAAGTGGTGGTTGACCAAAATGATTTTGAAGGGATAAGTGGCGATGAACTTTGAATTTTTGTGGTCCCTTGGATGGAAGTTGGGTGGTGGAGATTAGGGTTTAAGGTTGGTCGGCCAAGGTGTTTTGCTGGGAGGGGATAGGTCGGCCATAGGTGGGATTGTTAAGGTGGATTTAGGTTGGTTTTAGGTGGGATTTTTGGTGGCCTTCGGATGGTGATTGAATGGAGGAGATTAAGGGATTGTGGCCAGCCATATTGTGGTGTTTTGGAAAGGATTGCATGGCTGACCATGTAAGGTGGTTAGATGTCAGGCATGGCTTAAATTTTTAAGGAGATTAAGTTGGCAATAAATGTAACCCTAGGTTAAAGTGGTCGGATAAGGTGATTTGGGTTAGGTGAGCTTGATTAGGTGCAAATAGGTCAAGTGAGATCAATTGGATTACCTCTGATGTGGATCTTTAACTCAGACCTAGAAAAAGTACCTGTAAGGAGAAGAAAATGTACATCAATGCACCACATAATTTATGCTAAAAATTACAATTAAACTCTAAATTGCAATATTTACAAAATGATGCACTAATGACTATAATGCCCTATCCTAATTCCATTATACCAAAAATACCCTTAAACCTGCAATAGTTTGTCATGAATTATGTAATTAAATATGAATTCATCATAAAGTACTTGGACATTTAAGAGCTTTGACACTTTTGGGACAGTTATATTCAAAGCTAATTCACCTCGCCATTCATAGCAATAGTTAATTTCAACTCCTAGACACTCTACGATCTAGTCTTAGTGTGGGTATCCAGGAGACTTCATCGTTGTAAACAACAGTTGGATCTATGTTCCTTAAGATGATGCTTTGCAGCATAAACTATTTGTAAGGCCCCATTTTTGTATAATTGTTGTCCACCCAGAAATAATAAGATGTATCATGACCTGTAAATGGATTTATGATGGCATGGTATGATGAAGGAAGTTGGTAAATTCAACAAATAGTGATTAGTTTACCACTAAGTGAAGGTAGAGCACAAAAGATCATTGTGATAATTTGCAACCACTCCATATGCCAGACTGAAACTGGAAGAGTATTTCCATGGACATCATAATTGAGACACCTTTTACTCGAAAAGCACAATGTGATATGGTAATAGTTGATAGATCGACAAAGTTAGCATGATTCTTTCCCATTAAAGTGACCTATTGTCTGTTATAACTAGTAGAGTTAAATGTTTGAGTTGATTGTGTCACTTCATGGGATCCTGTAGGAGGTTGATTTAACAAAGTTTGATGACTCACCTCTCAATTCTTGACCTTAGGGACTCAATTGTACTTAAGAATGTCTTATCACCAATGGAGATAGGCTAATAGAGAAGACTATATGGACATTGGAGGACCTATGCAAGAAAGTCTTATGAAATGAAAAGAATCCTCAAAAAAATCACCTTCCACGAGTTGAGTTCACCCATAGTAATGATTTTATATCATGTTACTATTGGCATGGCCTCATATAAGACTTTGTATAGGCAAAGTGTATGACTCCACCATGCTAGGTGGAGGATGGAGAGAATTGAGAAATGGGCCCAAGACTATATTTATTAGAGAGAAGAAATAGTAGAATAGATATAGAAGAAACTCCTTACAGCAAAGCTGTCAGAAGAGTTATGTCAATTAAAGGATCTAGTTTGAAGTTTGACTTTCTCTCCCTTGAGGGGTTACCTATGAAGCTCACATAGAGATAAGTTAAGGAGAAAGTTATTACTAAGGTTTGTGGGTCCTTTTGAGATCCAATAAGGGGTTAGGCATGTTTCCTATGCACTTTTGTCATACAATTATAACCAATATGCGTGACTTATTTCACACCTCTACCCTATGTAAGCAAGTTAATTTAAACTTATGTCATGTTTCCAATTAAGATAATATAGGGATTGAGGACATTATACATTAGGAGAATCTTACATGAAGGCTTAAAAGAGTGGTATAGAGCCTGTTAAATATCAATGTTCCTTTAATTAACATGCTATAGAGAAGCTAAATAGCTAAACATATAAAGAAGCAACTTGGGAGCTTGAAGCTAAAATGATGAAGAGATACTTAGTCCATAAAATTATAAGGTTGTTATGGACTTATTGATTACTAAAATTATTCATTAAAGGGATCTGGTTAGTGCGAGATAAAAGTTATAAACAAATAAAATTGCTACACAAATAAAACACCATAAGTGATATAAGAATTTGTAGGTAGAAAACCTAAAAAGGTAAAAACTACCACATAAGTCTCCCCGATATAGGATCTTCCTCAATTGGTAAGCCAAGCAAAATCAACTATTACAATACTTTAAGCCTACCAGTGGTGTAATGTTGCGTGGGTTCACTCAACTCAGTAATTAAGTTAATTTCACTTAATTAAGAGTAGAAGAAATCACTTAGCTTAACTCGAAGTTGTGTCGGTTGTGTAGTATAGGTTCGAATTAACCTAAAATTTTAGAAATTTTTACTGGTTGAGTCCAGGTCATTCACTGGGAGGCATAATAATTTTCTCCAAATTCACCAATTTTCTTTTATCTCTTTAAGTTTAGGAGGTAAAACTAGTGTGATTTTCAAGACATGAATTTTGTCAAAATATTTAAACTATAAGAATATACAAAATTCCATATGCAAACATATTTACTCAAAATGTTGTACTTTATTAACAAGTAAACATGCTAGTTTTTTTAATTTTATTTCATTCTATGAAATTTAGGAAATTAAAAAGTTATCCTATTAAAACATGCCTTTTACAATTAAGAACAAAAGGATACTGATGCAAGAGAAATTTATTTATTTTCATCTCTCTACAGCCTCTAATCTCCTTCTTTCTTTCTTTTTTTCTTTCTCTTTTATTTTCTTCTCTCGAGCTCTCTTTCTTCTTTCCTTCCTTGTGTTGTTCCTGCCTTCTTATCCTCCTCTTCTTTTTCCCTTAGTTTTTCTCCTTTGTTCCTTAGTCTTTTTCCTTAACACTTCTTAGCACCTACGCCTTCTCCTTTTGCACTTAGCATCCTTCAGCAGCTTCTCTTTTCCTTAAGCTTCCAACTGAATCGAGTTTTTTTTTGCTTTTTTAACCAAAAGTTTCTTTATTTACGACGAGGTCCTTTCGAGGATACACAGCATCCTAAGACCAAGGTGGGACCAGACCCTACTCGGTCCTCGCCTAATCTCAATTAGGTTTGTTTCGGTTCATTTGTTAATCGGTTCATAGTCTCGAGCCGCATCGGCTCAACCTGACCTCCCAGGCCATACTGTCCCTCCCAGGGCACAATTACTTCCGCACGCCCCCAAGGGCGCACACCCCGTCGGCATAAGCCCGCACACATAGAACACACAATGCTCAGATCAGATCAGAAGGAATCAGAACCGGTGCGCCGAGCGCTGACGACTGCATAGCCAAGGGAACAAATTAGTTTTATTCCCAGGCGCACGCTCGTGAATATTCGAGGTGGGACAAAGCTACCCCTTCCAGACCTGAATTCAAACGATCGTAACTTTCTACCCAGAGCTCCAAATTGAATGATTTAAAGTTTGTTGGAAAGCTCTAAGGGTAATCTACACAATTTTAGGGTCAATTTAATGTTTTAATGATGTTTTGCTCTTCAATTTAAGAGATGAAATCAGGGGTTTCTACGGGTTTTAAAAAGCCTAGAAAGTATTTTTATATCAGGAGAGTCCTTAGATGGACTTCTGTCATCTATTTAAAGGTCTGTATATGTTAAATAAACAATTCCGCTTCTGTTAGGATAGATTTTAAAATCTTATGACCTTCAGAACCTACAGAGAAGCTTTTCTCTTCTCTGAAAGCTTCAGAGGTTGATTTTTAGATTTCAATAAGTGCAACAGACACTTAAAAGTGTTCCTAATCTATTTAGATTAATTCTAAGGGTTATAACAAATCAATCTGGGCAGGTTTTAAGTTTGAATTTCATTAGAATAATACTTCTGTTGGTTTGGGTTCGAGAGTAACCCAAATTAGCAGAAACAAAATCTTCACTAATTACATCATCTGAGCTTTAATTAATTTCAAATCATCAAATAAGATCCCAGAATTAGTTTCCACTCCTCAAAATCTCAATTCAAGCTCAGAACTCCATTATCAGACTCAGGTTTGACTATGGAAGCTAGAAGATTGACTTTATGTTTAAAGCTTCCTCCTAAGAAATTAATGCCTCAATCAGAGTCTCCTCATCATCAGAAACTTATTTAGATCTTTAGATTTATGTTCTGCCCTTAATTTCTAGGGTTTTAGCTCGCCGCTTGAACTAAAATAGGTGTGTGTTCGATAGAATAAAGGAAAGATTGCTACAATGTTTTGAGGGTTAAAATAGCTTCAGTGCATCGCAATGGAGCTTCTGAGATCCTTAAATGTTTCTCAAATCCTTCATAACAGACTTCTCTAACTCCTCGGAGTTAGGGAAGAAGAAGTTCAAATCTAAAGCTCCAGTGGTTAAAACCTCAAATAAATATCTTTAAAACAGTCATTAATCCTTATTATACTATTTTAGAGCCACTTAGCAAGTTTAAGAGGCTGTAACACAACTTTGGCTTGCTGGAGCTCCGGTGAGTCCAGAAAATGTAAATTTTATGTACAGATTGACACAATTAACCATTTTTGATCTAGAAATGATCCTGATGTTACAAGGAACCTCTTTATCACATTAAATTCCTCATTTGTTCATTAAAATGTAAGATTTAACAGTAAGTTTATTTTCTTAAAAATTTGAGTGGTTAAAGCTCAGGACTTGATTTAACTACTCAATTGAGAAGTTAAATCAAGTCAACAGATGTTATTATTCATAAATATATATTTAATTTATAGTTTGAACTGTTCCTGAGCCGCCATGGACAACGAGCTCAGGAACTTAATTAAGATTTAGGCGTTTAATTATAGATGATAATAATATGTAATATAATGTCGATTATGGTTCATTAGTGGTGATAGGTGATGAAAGAACCCAGTGAAGGTGGAATTAGGCCGATTACTGTCACCATAGACAGTGTCAATAATCGGTGAAGGTGAGATTTGAATTAGGCATTTAGGTGATTTTATTAATGATTAAGTGAATTAGAAGTGAACATGGAAGATACAGGAAGGTGTACAGTGTATTAAAAGACAAAATTAAAGCTCTGGCGAGCTCAAGGAACTCGTTGAAGTTGGAGGAGATGAAACTAAAATCTGAAATTACTCTAACCTAACTAACTAAACTAACTAACTAAGCTAGCCTACTCCTACTCCTACTCCTAGTCTACTGTTACCTGGACGAAGGGGTTAATAGGGTTCCGCCGAAGTCTCATGGAGGACGACGAAATCAGAGGGTGGGAGAAAGATCTCTGACGGGTGGATTTGAGGTGGAGCAGAGGAATCCTTAGGTCGGCACCTTTGTCAGAGGTGCGGAAGACCACGATGGATCTCCTCGGCTACTTAAGATAGATGGAGGAAGTCGGAAGATGGAATGAGGAATCGCTGGAGGTTTGGAAGAATAACGTATTGGGTCGGCTCTAGTGTTAGAAGAGGGAAGGGAGCCAACTTGCCTAAAATCAGAGGTGTGAGGGGGTATTTATAGCAATCTGCGGTGAAGAGAGAGGCGGGGTCTGGCCGAAGACGGAGCTCGAGGAGCTTAACCTCCGTCGTCATCTCCGACAATGGTGAGGTTACCTCCCACTGAAAAATAGGATTCTCGGTTAATCCAGACCGATGGATGAAGTGGAGGTGGTGAGCGCAAGTTGCAAGAGCTTGGGCAAAGAGGAATGATGTCGGCACGGCGGTGATCGTGCGGTGGGATGACTCTCTGCCACCAGCCGTTCGTTCGACTAGAGAAGAAGAAGAAGAAGACGAAGAGGGACTTAGAAGTAATAAAACTTAAGGACCTATGTGAGAAATAAGAACCTGACTGTAATGAATATTAAGGACTAAAATGTAAACCCTGGTTTTGAAGGTTTATTTTAATTTAGATCTTTTTCAACTTTTTATATATGTTAGTAAATAAGGTAAATATTATGTTTACACCTTGAATTTACATTTTTGACCTTTTCAAATTAATTTATTAGATTAAGTAAAATTACTTAAGTTATTACATACTTAGGTATACATTATATTTAAGTTACTTATCTTATTAATTAAGGAAATGATTAGTAGGGTTTCGAGTCCAATTATTATCTAAATTATTAATAATGTTAATTGAATGATAAAATGTCATTTTCAACTTATTTTAAGGTCCTTAACTAAATATCCCTTATTCTATAATTAACCCTTATATATTCATAACCCTAGCTAATTAACTAGGAAGACTAGTTAATTAGGGGTAATTAGAGATCATGATGAGTGTCTCATCATGTAACCTCAAGTACAACCCCTCATTGGTCTCTATCGATGAGAATTTTGTCTCGAAGAGATGAGATTAATCCACAACTAGGCATCCTTACAACAAAACAAAAGAGAACAAACATACAAAACCTTATAGAGCCCAAAGAATAATTTAGTTGAATTTTGCTTCTATAGTGTGAATTACTTCACTTTAGATGGTGAGTGTAAAAATAATGTTTTGGAGAGTAAGAGATGAACTGCGACAGTCATCAAACAATCACAATAACGCATTGTAACAGGTTTTTATCCTCGGCAATGGCACCAAAAATATGATCGACTTTCAATTCACACTAAAAATGTAGTTTTAAAAGTCGTAGTATATGTCACAAAATGCAAACCGATGTCGCGTCAATTTTATTTATTTACAATTTTTACTGGTTTGTTTCCAAGTCATTCACTGGGAGGCAGTTATTGATATACATCACTCTCTAAGTCCAAAAATATTCTTTAATTCCAAAAATGTTAATTTTGTTTACAAAATGAATGAATGAATCAAATAATTAATGAATTGGTCAATTATCTACAAAAGGAATCAATTAATGAACACTAGAATGCCTTAACATATGCACAACTAACAAGCATTAAAAACTAGCTAATATTACACTATGTTAATTATACACAACTACTATAAGTAATACTTAACTATAGGTAAAAAAATAGCTACTAGCCTATACTACACTAAGTTAAAATTAATATACTAATACCTTTAGTAACATATATTATACATATAGTGACAGATATATACGTCACTATGGCTGTAGAAACATATATACATAAGCTAAGGCAAAAAGAGACCTATACTAACATATAAATAGATATACAGTGACATAAATAAGCATTGCTAAGGCCTTAGTAAAATTATATACATAACGTAAGGCAAAATAGTTGTATATACTGACATATGTAGTTATGTACAGCGGCAGATCTAACTGTCACTAAAGGTTTAATGTTATTTATATACATTTATAAGACCTCAAACAAGTACCTATTCTACTTATACATATATACATTAATTATATTTACTTACATATATTTGTATATATTTACTATTATGCTATATACTTATATATACATATGTTACGTATACACAACACAAACACATGCAGACACACAGCACATAGAATTTTTATTCAACTCACTTCTCTCTTCTCTTACTTAGCATATTTTGTAACTCTTTTCCTCCTCTCTTCACTTCTTCCTCAAAACTTAGCTAGATTTAGGGCCTTCTCTCCTCACTTAACTCTAGTTTACTATTCCTCAGGCCAAAAATTAGGTTTTTAATGGGCAGGTTGGCTCACTTTCGTGGGATACACAGCACCTCGAAAGGTGGGACCATACTGCTACTAATGAGCCAGCCCTTATTCTATTTAGGCGAGTTTATATCTAGTTTCAAGCACCTTATTGGGCCCACACAGGCCTAGCTATAGTACATGGCCTCCGTCCCATGCACTATACCAATATCCATTTATCATATGCTCATGGATCAGAGAAGGTGAGGGGATGTGCTTGTTTTGGTGCCCGGCACCCGACGACCGGGAAGGCAACACACAAAATCTGCTTATATTGCTGTGCTCGCATAATAGAAATTGATGTGGTGCTATGTTGCGGTGCCAAATTGGCGCTGCCAATGCTCGATATTGGATGAATTCTAAGGATTTAGCCCTCGATTTGAGGGCCCAAATTTAATCCAAATTTAAATTAAATTATATCGTTGTAAACCCTTATATAGGGCCACATAATTATGTAATTAGTTTACATAAATAAGTTATTTACATATATAATAAATTAACTAAAAGTGGATGTTTGTACATATTAAATTATATGTTAATATGTTAATTAAAGTATAAATTAGTTAATTAATAATACAATTGACTTTATACAGTATTAATATACACAAAAATTATTCATTACACATTTTTATTATATTTTATAAACTTTATTTTAATTTATATACAATTAAATACATGTTTTAGATAGTTTTACATATAAATAATCTATAAATACTATAATACATTATAAATATAGTATAATAGAATGAAAATATTTAATATAATATAATACAAATGTACATCATAAAATGCTTCAGTATTAACTTAAATTAACAATTTATTTTATTTTAAGTTAATAATTTACTTTGCTAACTTTATAACTTAATTATTTACTATAAATATATAATTAAATTAAATTACAACTATTATATAGTACATAATACATATATAAATATATAGTACAGTCTTAGGTATAAATATGTACATTTAAATAGGTTTATATAGTTACTTAGGTTATTATGCATTTAAGTTAAATAAATTAATATATAACAATACAATAAAGTTATATATACCTTAAATTATTATAAATACTTAATTTAATATATAGAATACATATATAAGTTATATCTACATATTTTGTACATATTGTATACTATATACATATAGCTTAAATTTAAATTATTATATACAAGTTTATACTTATTGTAGGAGGTACTTTTGGGTGTTTTTGAGATTTTTCTGATTTTTAAGATTTTTCAAGTTTAGTAGAGGTAGGAGATGACAGAGAAAGAATGAGATGAGAGGAAAGGATTGTTTTTAATGTTTTTGATATTTGATTCTTTTATTAAATTTTAAGATATACTGAACTATCGGTTGGTATGTTCTACCAAGCCGGGAATTCAAATTACCCTAAAACTTGACATACACCTAAGGGAATACCTGATCTTACTCAAGATAGGTTTATTTTATTTTTTTATGTTTTCTTTATAATTTTTATTTATAATACAATCTAACACATGTCTAGGCCTTAAAGGATTTCAACCTTAGAACCGAAGGCCTTGATTCAACTCTTAATGGCTAGAATGAGAGTATCAACACTCAAAATTGTCCATACGTCATCATGCAACAATTCTAAACATTAAAACTTTCACTTCTACTTTAATTTCACTAAAATCACCATTTGGACAACTAATCAATTTCAAATGAGCTAGAAGTTTAAAACAGAAATTACAAACATTTTGGAAAGAATTAAAATCAAATCCTAGTACATGAATGCTTGTACATGCTATTCTACAGTGGTACACAAGGTCATCTTCTCAATATCCTCAAATTCAAGTCAAGAGAACCTAATTACCAGCCAAATAGTAGAAGATGCTCGTAACAATAGCCAAATGCTGAAAAATCCTTAGCAGCAACTGTTGTACTTGCTTCTTTGAAACAATTGATCATATGCAGCACTTGGGTTCATCAGATGGCTCAAAAAGAAGATGCAGCTACTGCTGCAGCCAAGAATGCTTTTGCTATGAAACCAGTAGTTGGAAGCTACTACTGCAGTTGAAAACAAGCAACTAATAAGCTGCTAGTTTTCTTGAAAATTCTTAGTCCAAATCAAATTTTGAAACCTGATTTGACTATCAAGAAAGTCATGTTTAGATTTGATAAAACAGAACTCATAATCAATAAAGCCCATTAAACCATTTCATCTCCAAAACATTTGAAATCAGGGATGAGACACATTTCAAAATCAATGTTTGGTTGAACATATTAGATCAGTCTCCCTAATTTATTCATCTTTGAATTCAGACTTAGCTAAATCCATTCATTGAAATCATAAACAGTATTACACATTAAAAATATGAAAATCAAAATCTCAAAAATCTCAAGATGAATATGAAGCTATGTAAAATCATATCCTTCATCCCAAACTGCTGCAAAGAAATCCTTAAACCCTGATCAACTGTGAAGACTCATTCAAAAGCCAAATTTATCATTAGAATCGAATTCAAAATGGTGCTAGAGCCTCGAACCAATGTGATGATTCTCCTTAAAATTAGCATCTCAATTAAAAACCAAAAACTCATCCCTTAAGATGGACATATGACTTTTCAAATGCAATTGACACAATTCATTCAAATCAAAATCAGATGAAATCTTCAATGAATATTGATTTAAAATCGTGAAAGGGTTCTTTATAGCCAAATGGAATGAGTGGAATAACCCTTAGTTGGATTTGAGCGCACTTTGAATCTAGAAGCTATGAAGCTTTAGATTCATAGTGGCTTTGATGAATGGGATGGGCAGTGAATTAAAACACGAGGAAAATAGAAGAAATGGAAGTGTGAGGTGGTGAGGGAGATCAATGAACATAATGCATGGGCGAATTCATCTCCTCTGATCTGAATTGATCAAAGGAGGTGTGGGTCCATTAACCTAATCTACCACTAATTAACCACTAAATCCATGAACTATATTACTAATTCTACTCTACTAAATGTAAATTACACTAACAACTACTCTAGAAAGCACGTAAAACCTAATCTAAGTAGACGAATAGGACCTGTGGATCTCCACTCGGTGGATGGAGAGGAAGAAATGGAGGGTGAAGCTCCAGCAGAGTGAAAGCCCACTAGTGGACCTCTGGGTCATCTTAAGGTGTTACGTGATCCTTAGTGATGAGGAGAGTCGAAGAGGTGGAGCATCATCGCTAATGGCAATGGAAATAGGGTGCAATTGAGGAGTGGAAATCGAAGGGACGAAGGTGATCAACTCGAGAGGTGTAGGGGGGAGCTGATAGAATGATGATACCATCATCATTAGACATAACTAGATTTTATTAGTAAGAATTAATTGACAAAAGCTCCTACATAATTGTCTGAGAGCCGTAATTCCTTGCATATCCATTCTGAGAGTAAAACATTAAATCAGGGTTAATTATGCAATTTTAACATTACATCATGAATATAGAATAATCATAAGGTTTCCCAAGGGTTAATATAAGGTCTAACGAGTATTAAAGTCTAACAAGATGGTCCACATAGACAGAAAGAGGGTTTCACGCACTTCGAGAACTAATTCAGCCCCAAAAGCCTAACATCAAACTTGCTTGAATTATTGAGGTTTTGGTCAGAATAAAATTAATCTAAAATTTAAAAAATTCATATAAAAATATTCCATGAGGTTTGGTACCCTTGATTTGACCTTTGGAACCTATTTTAACCTTAAACAGAGTCACATACACAATTCTACCCTAATTTGGATTTTTATGTAAATTTACCAGTCAAACTTGGTTAAAACTAAAATCCAACTTCACCATCAGATTCCTTAAGTCCAAATTAGGTTTGTACCAAAATTTGGGCCCAATCAGGGTTGATCTTCACCTAGTTTACATTTTAGTCCAATCAGACTCTTTCTCTTTCAATTAGTCCCTCAGCTTTCAAAATCCTTACAATTAGCCCCTAGGTTTGTTGTCTTCATCGCAGATCGGTCCCTACTACCATTGGAGGTCAACCGACCTCCAGGCGACCTTTGACCACTCTTAAACCTACTCGAATCTTCATCAAATCCCACCAAATTTGGTGGGATTGATGTTCACACCATGGAGAATTGATTGGAACCAGTCTTGGATCCCAAATCACATCTGATTGACCTAGTGATGTAGACACAATTTTTGAAGATAAAATGACTATTCATGCATGTTCCTAAGCTTAGATTTGCATTTCATGTTATACATATTGCATAGCATGCATCATCTTGCATTAAGAGTAGTTATATATATTTTAGGTTAATTATGTCCTTTTTATGGCCAGGAGGAAAGGAGATTTATTTCATGGCCTCAAATGGACGATCTGACCATACGGATCTGATCATGACGATGATTAGAGTCTAACGCCTTTGAAATCTTCTAGATCAGAACCCCGTAGCATGATATGCAGTTTGAGGAAGATCAATGGCTGAGGGATTAGGTGACATAATTCAGAGCTTTAAACGCCAAATCCAACTACACGAATGGATCCAAATCGATGATCGCAACCCAACAGTGTGAGAATCGACCCAATCCAATATCTGTGGCATCATTTACAAAGCATATCAGATAGATGGCTCAGACGATGCCACATGGCATCATCTGGACTACCCACAGCCGCCCAAGGATCAGCGTAGCTCTCCTTCTCCAGTCAGATATCAGATCTGGGCCATTGGATCTTGATCCAACGGCCATGGGCACGCAACCGTCAAGATGTTTGCTCGACAAACTATGTGGCATAATGGTGAAGACAAGCGCTCGCAAACAGCGAGAGCGAGTTCAAGCCACAGTGCGGGAGGCGATCTCTCGAGTGCAGGTGCAATCAAATTGCGCCCATTGGATGGCCACCAAGTGGCAGAGAGGAGGCGATGTGGTACAATTAGACCCACGCGATCTACACTCGTGCGATCACATGCTAACTGATGCCTAATCTGACGAGCCAATGACCGTGAGATCTGAACGTGCGATCCTTAGGCCATCTCAACAGCTGCCAATGGTCCACACCTGATCCAGCCATGAGCGTGCGTGCGTGAGCATGAGCTGGAGGCAATAGCGACACTTGAGCTGGAACTTTAGTGACACCTTTGCTGTCGCTAATTATCCCTTACTTGGTTTAGCCCCTCTCCTCCACTATAAAAAGGACTACACCCCTCCATTCATAACCATATCTTCCTTTCTTCTCCTCACTACCTTCAAGGCTCTAAAGAGAGCTTGTTGCAAGCCCAGGATGCTCCTCTAGAATAGAAAATCAAATATTTTTTGCTCCCGTCATCGCCATTCGTGGAGCATCCTATGGCCATCCTCTCACCTACTTCAGGAAGTAGATCCTTGTCGCAACGCCATCCTGCCCCGCCCTCCATCCTCTAGCTACGTCCTCATTCGTCCTGCTCCTCACTACCTTCCTCCAGGCGATGTCAGAGCGAGTTGTCCTTCGAGCAACCGTCGAGGAGGATTCTTCTCATCTCCATCTACCTTTATTGCTTTCTAGCGTAGTTTTTCCCACTTTCATAGTTGTAGAAAACATTTGCTTCAAAATTATATGTGATTGTTTCTCTCTTTGTTTATTTTGCAAGTAGATTAGCTTGAATTCATCGACCTATTCTCTTGCTTTCTAAAAATACCAAAAAAATTAGAAAAGACAAAAATGACAAAAACAAATAAAAGCGAAATGTGGATTTTCAAAACCAAAGGTTAGCCTCCCTGTGTTCGACCTTGGACTCCCTTGGAGTTTTGGCTATAAATTGTATTTGATAGATGCATTTTGCGAGCTACGATGACAGGTTCTCCAAACCCCAATTTTAATTTGTGAAACACGACTCATCATTTTGGCACCGTTGCCAGGGAGGCAACGCTCTTTAGTTTTTTTGCGTTTTCCCGCATTACTTACATATTTTTCTAACCTTTCTTCTTCAATTTATTATCTCGCTAGAACCCAGTTGAGGAGTCAAAGGCAGTAGATTGGAGTAAAGTGCGAGTAGAAACATTATAAGTTTTCCCCCACCACCCCCACCCTAGATTTCATTTCACCACATTAATAACTCAAACCCAAATCAACTTAGGTGCCTTTTATAAACCCTAGGATAGATCTGGTTGTTTGTTTGACACCTCCACCCATCTCATCCCTGCATATATAAAAAGAAATACTCTTCTCTTGTGGGATTTACTGAAAGTGACACACATTAAACACCCACAACTCTCGACTTAAGGCGCACCATTCCATTTTGATTCTACCACTTAACCGAGATCTAAACTGTGGACCTGGTACACTTCAACTTAATACACATAAGTGAGTAGAAATCTGACTAGGTTAAGACTTTTTGTGTGCCTTAACTAAGTGGTGCAACAAGCCAATTGATTGAGCTGTTTGGGCCACACCACTCAAATTAAAATTGGTTCATCAAGTAGCTTGCCACTTAGGGTTGATATTTAGGACTGAACCAGGCACTCGACATTTTATTTCTGATTTTTAAAGGAATATATCTACACTTGTGTTTTCAAGACTCGGAGTGTTCTAAACTTGATTGAATACACCTAAGATTAAATCCTAAAAGCTACAAACAAGGTTAAACCCTAGAAGATACATTATCAAATAACCTTGTTTGCAAACCTTGGTTGTGCACTGATAAACGCCAGTTTATCATCATTTTTATGCTTTAAAACTAACCTAGCTCTTAGGATTTTACTCCGCAAACGGGTTTTTGGGCTGCATTTAGGCATAAATTAGGATAGGCATGCATTGCATTTTTTATTATTGTTTTAATGTGTTTTTGTGAGTGTTAGGGATGTACAGATTCACAGATTCCTAAAACCCTAGCACTCAAGAAGGCAATTGGTGAAGGAGAAGCCCAGACTAGTTGGAACCCAGCTTGATCCAGCTCACCATAGCTGGAACCTAGCTTACTTGAACTAGGGTTAGCTCATCCCAGCTCCATTCAGCTAATCTCAGCTGGATGGCAGCTCAAGAGAGTTTACCTTAGCTCACCCTAGCTCAAGTCAGCTCAGATCCAGCTCAACTTAGCTGAGTCTAGCTCATCTCAGCTCCCACTAGTTCACAGGGAGCTCTAGCTAGCTCAGCTGAGTTGACAGGAGTTCACCCCAGCTCAGATCCAGCTACATTCAGCTCCACTCAACTCCAGCCAGCTGAAGAAGAATTCATCTCAGCTCAGGAAGCTCAAGTCCAGCTCCCGGGGATTCAGCTTAGCTCAACTCAGTTGAGCTAAGCTACCTTAGCTGCCTCAACCAGCTTGATTCTCCCCGGAAGCACCAGACCTAGCTCACCTCAGCTCATTTTTGGTAGAAGCTAGCTCACTTTAGCTTGGCTTAGTAGCTAGCAAAGAACTAGCAAGCTAAGCCAGCTAGAGTAGCCCCATGCCAGCCTCTTCAGCAGCAGCCAGCTCCAGCTCCAGCTCCAGACTTCTTCTCCTCAGCTCCTTCCTCCAAACCCTAGCTCCAACACCTTCTCCTCTACTCCACCTTTAGCTAAGCTAGCTTAGCTTATCTTAGCTTAGCTTAGCTTAGCTAACAACCAGCTCCTTGGCCATTCATTACCTCCAAAATCAACCCTAGCTAGCTCCACCAACTCAAGCCTACCTAAGCTAGCTACCCTACTCAAGTTGGCACCACCTCCTAGCCATCCCTTCACCCCATTATCTCCACCAAAAGACACTTCAAGTTGGCACCAAAAACCACCCCTAACCACCTCTATATTGGCGCCACTTTCAGCCCCTTTATCCACCCTACACCTACCCACATAAGCCATCCTAGCCATCCACCTAACCCCCCTTCTAGAATCCTTCTTGGCGCCAACTTAGACCCTCTTCTAGAAGCCATTTTGGCGCCAATATCAAGGGGTGTCAACACACATAACCACCCCTTAGGTGTCCCTTAAGGTGGCGCCAAACACCCTTGGCCATTGGATCCTTAACCACCTCCCTCCTT
Source organism: Thalassia testudinum (assembly GCA_037157565.1). NCBI lineage: Eukaryota > Viridiplantae > Streptophyta > Magnoliopsida > Alismatales > Hydrocharitaceae > Thalassia > Thalassia testudinum. The sequence goes on along the minus strand of JAZHRO010000065.1, from coordinate 18,995,659 downwards.
CCATCCTAGCCATCCATTTCAAAGGTCACCATAGCCCCCCTCCTATTCTATAAAAGGCCACCACCTACCACCATTTTGGAGGCATCCTCCCTTAGTATATTTTCTACCTAAACCACCTATACCTACGGCCAAGAAGAAGGAGTAGAGAAGGAGATTAAAGGGGCACATCACCAGCCCTTTTGGTGCCTTCTTCTCCCCACTCTCTTCAACTTGAGCCACGCCAAGGAGGAGGACTCTCCCACTTCAAGGAGGACGGCCAGGCAAAGGAGAAAAGCTTAGGGTGGACGTCCACCCTTGGAGAGAAACTTAGGGCACGCCCCCTTAGGGCTTGCCTTGGAGGTCATCACTTTGGCGGAGTACTGCAAGGAAGGAGTTGAAGGATTCTTTTCAAGCTTGGGAGCCACCAACCTTGGAGCAAGAAGCCCTCTTCTTTACCATCTATCTAGAGGATTTGTGTTTTATTTTCTTATTTGCAATTTTCTAGTAGTACAAGCTTTCCTCTACTAGGCCTTTTGTAAAACACTTTATCAATTATCTAGTTGCCTTCTTTGCAATTTTTTTGTTTGCATTTCTATTAGCTTATTTTCAGCATTCTTCACTCCCTCTCCCTAATTATTCTAGGCCTCCACTTGCCTAGAGTGAGCTTAGGGAGAGGATCTGCTTGTCACATAAAAGTAGTATTTTAATTCGAAGTGTAAACACTTTTCCCGCCATCAGTTCGCATGTTGCCTTAGTTTAAAAATAAAAAAATGATATATTGAAAAATACCAAAAAGAAAGTTGAGATTTATATTCCTAGCAAGAGAATCAATTTTGCAACCATATTGCCTCCTTGGACGACCCTAGATACTTCCCTATCTAGGAATATAAATTTAAGAGTTGATCGGTTTTACGCGTTACAACGACGTATTTTAACAAACCGCGTGAAATCGCTATCATGCACACACACACATTTGAATTGATCATTAAGGGCACAATCCATCTAAACGGCCCATCATATTCCAAGAGCACAATCATCCCAAGCCTAATTAAAACTGAGCCCACATTGACCTTAAGGGTTAATTCGCTTTTCGAGGCTCAAACTGAGATTTTTTTTCGATTAATCTGCTTCTGTTGGTCCATCTGATGTCTAGTTAGGGAAGTAGCATCAAACGATCGCAGCTGGGGTTTACAGTAGGAACCGGAGGTGCAAGCCAAAGGAAGAACCTTCTCCTCAGCCCCTCTTTCTAACTGATTGGATTGACCAGATAAAAGTAGACCAAATCAATTATAATCTCAAGACAGGTCCTAGGAGTCTATAGGTCTTTAGGCCAACCCACCTAAGGATAGGGTTGATTGCTTGTATTGCAGGGCTCCTTTCTCTCTTCTGATTTCCCTCGTATTCTACTATGTATCCTTCCACATCCTACACTCATTTCCCATCCTACCCTCCTACCACCACTTATACCCAAGATGATTACTATCCTAACTAGACTTATGATTACCCATGCACTAGCTGGGATAACTTTGATTGGGGATATGAATCCAGACCTCAGTGTCCAAGGCCTAACCCTGGACAACAAGACTATGCTTACTATCCTTCCTAGAGCTACAATGATTATAGATCTCCATCCTTTGATGACCAAACCAACCCGATCTACAATTAGGAAGGATATGATGAATATAACACCTACCTTCCCTAGTATTCCACTGAATATAGGTCACCACCATTCTTTGAACAACCTAGAATGACCTACTATCAGGGAGGGACCCGATAACCTCAATATCTTGACTCTCATAGAATGAACCCAAACCCACCCAACCATGAATCAAACCATTCGATTCAGGTGAATCAGGTCCAAGACAGGGTGTTGGCTAACTTGAGGAACACCATCCAATCTTTAGAGGCTCAGCCAACACCATGCACTGAAGCATTGGGGCCTATGATAAAGATGATTGATAAGCTGAATAGCTCTTTATTGGATTTGCTCCAACATGTTAGGGATAGGGGCCTGGGCGAGTTTCTACTTGGGAAATTGTTGAGGTTGAGGAAGAAATTCGTGGTTGCCTTAGTCCAATCTTGGGATGATTCTTAGGATGAACCCCCTTCAGAAGAGCCAATGTTTGAACCCGCTCAGGCACCTATCGGGGGGGATACATTTTCTAAGATCGGGGATGACCAGGTTGGGCTAGGGTAACACATTGAGGATGAACCGATTGATTCACCTGAGATCCCCGAGCCAGGGAGCGAGGAAAAATATGTCTCTTTGAACCAGGAAATGACAATCAATTTTGAGACATATATAAATGAGGATCATGAATTCTATGACTCTGTTAATGAAGAATCTCTTATTGAAGTCTCACTTGAGCGTAAGGAAGATGATTTTAGTGAGACAAACAATCTTGAGGAATCTGATGAACCATTTGATAGCCCAATCATTGAAGAGTACGATCATGTTGAGTCTAACTTGGATGATTCGAATCCTGATGATTCAATCAGTAGCCCCATTCCTCAACCACACCCTAAAGAATTGAATGATGATATTTTTGAGATCACCAAACCCAAGTCAATCCTAATTCAGTCACAATTGTTGGACTTGGGTACTTCAAATGGGGTGTACAACGATTTGGAGGTCCCATGAACATTGATTTTAGAGGGTAGAAATGTGGAAATGAAAATCTGGGAAGCTACTTCTGAGGGAAATGCGATTTTGGATGTAAGGGTTCCTGTTGACCTGAAACCACCTACCTTCTATCAGGACCCTTACGACACCTTTCACGTGCGACCCAAGCTTGGAATAATTGACCATCTTCCAGAGCTAAACTATAAGTGGACACCCGATTTTAATGAATCAGATCAATCCATTGTCTGACACTTTAGTCTTAGATTGCACACCACCAAACCATAGTCCCGACCCTGCAAGCACAACAATCTTAGGTTCTAGGTGATTTTCATCCAAAACCTTAGAACCACTAGACCCTGGGGCATGGGTCTGCACCACAACTTGGTCCACATCTATGGACATCTTCTGCTGGCAGGTCTGAGGATTAATCTTTTGATTTTGCTTTTGACCTGCACTTGTGAATTCTCAAATTCTTCTTTGTATGTATATTATGCCTAGTTGAAGGCATTAAAATTTAGCACTTGTGTATATTCCATGTTCTCTACGGAGCTGACTGGATTGTCACGAAATTCAGGTGATATTCTATTATTCCACCCTTTTCATGTCTTTATTTTTACAATGAGGACATTGCATCATTTAGACATGGGAGGGTGGATACTTAATCCTGAAATTATTTCGTCAGCTCTGTAGAATTTCATTTATTTTCTTTAAAAAAAATTGAAAATTCAAAAAGATGAAAAGAAAAGAAGAAAAAAAATAGAATTAAGAGAAGAGAACTTCGGCTTTTGGAAGTTATTAACTTTAGGAAATGATACGATAGGACCTGAACACTTAGACTCTTTAGGTCTTCGTGCTTAATTAGCTTGAGTGTCCACTCGAATGTGGACTTAGTCTCGAGTCCTCGCTAAGTAATTCTATTTTAAATTGGTCAGTAAATTGGGGTGATAAGTATATGACTTATTAACCCGCCCTCTGATTTGAGGGGACTTTAAGCCTAAGCATCTACACACTGTTTGCACTGACTCACTTTTCAGTGGTTTCTTTGGAAATTGGGTAGCTAATGAACCGTCCAGGGTGATATGGCTAGCAAGTTGTCGGTGGTAACAGCTCATCGACCTGTTGTCCATAGCCCAGCCTGATAACGAATTTTACGTGGTTTGTAAAATGTGTCGTTGTAGTGCACAAAACCAATCAACTCTTAAATTTATAAAACTAGATAGTGGGGTATCTAGGGTCATCCAAGGAGGCAATATGTTTACAAAATTTAGGTCTTTTGCTTGGAAATAGAAATCACCTTTATTTTTGGTCTTTTCAACTATATCATTTTTTTAGGGTTTTGAAATAGTGAGCATTCGCAAAGTTGTTGACGAAGAAAAAGGTGATCTAAACCTAATCCACTAAACTATTGCTACATCTTGAAAAGAGTCCTCCAACTCCTTCCTTGCTATGCTCCTCCAAGATGGTGTCCTCCAAGGTGGAAGCTTCCACCTTAACTTTCCTCCACCAAGGGTGGCCGTGCACCACCCTTGCTCCTCCTTTCCTGGCCGTCCTCCTAGTGGGGGAGTGCTCCTCCTCCTTGGTGTGGCACAAGGGGGAAGAAAAAGGGGAAGAAGTCACCAAGGGGGCGGGTAGGATGCCCTCTTAATCTTCTTTTCTTCTTCTTCCTTGGCCTTGAATTATGGTGGGTATATGGTAGACTAAACTAATGGAGGATGGGAATTATGTGGTGGTAGGGTAGGGTATTTATAGGATGGGAAGGGGGTGGTTAGGGTGTTTTTTTGAGGGAAATGAAGGGGTGCTTGGATATTTTTTAAGGGAAAAATGGGAGGGAAATGAAGAGGTGCCATGGTTTTCCCTCCAAAAATACCTTCTAGAAGATGTTGATTTTGGAGGGAGAAAATGGAGGGTGGAGATGGGTTTTGATGGTGGATGTAGGGTGGTGATGGAAGGGATAGTTGGCACTAAAATAAAGTAGGAGTAGGTGGTCTTTTTGCTGGAGCTTAGGTAGTAGGGTAGTAGGTTTCGGTGCCATTGAGGTGGACTAGCTAAGCTAAGCTAGCTTAGCTAGCTTAGCTAGTAGGGAGTAGGGTTGGAGGCATTTAGAGCTAAGGTTTGCGAAGAGGAGCTGGATAGAAGAAGTCTGGAGCTGAACTAGAGCTAGCAACTGCTAAAAAGGATGGCATGGAGCTACTTTAGCTGGCTTAGCTTGCTAGTTCTTTGCTAGCTGCTAAGACAAGCTAAAGTAAGCTACCTTCTGCCATAAAGAGCTGAGGTAAGCTGGGTCTGGTGCTCCTGGGGAGGATCAAGCTGGTTAAGGCAGCTAAGGTAGCGTAGCTCAACTGAGTTGAACTAAGTTGAGTCCCTGAGAGCTGGACTTGAGCTTCCTGAGCTGAAATGAAGTCATCTTCAGCTGGCTGGAGTTGAGTGGAGCTGGATGTAGCTGGACCTAAGTTGGGGTGAACTCTAGTCAACTCAGCTGAGCTCGCTAGAGCTCCCTGTGGACTAATGGGAGCCGAGATGAGCTAGACTCAACTAAGTTGAGCTGGATCTAAGCTGACCTGAGCTAGGGAGAGCTAAGATGAGCTCTCTTGAGCTGCCATTTAGCTGAGATGAGCTGAATGGAGCTAGGATGAGCTAACCCTAGTTCAGGTGAGATGAATTCTAGCTATGGTGAGCTGGATCAAGATGAGTTTTAGCTAGTGAGAGCTTCTCCTTCACCAATTGCCTTCCTGAGTGCTAGGGTTCTAGGGATCTGGCAATCTGTATATCCCTAACACTCACAGAAACTCATTAAAAAGATAACAAAAAGTGCAATGCATGCCTAAATGCAACCCAAAAACCCATTTACGGAGCAAAATCCTAAGTGCTAGGTTGTTTTAATGCATAAAATGATGATAAATTGGCATTTATCACACCCCCATTCTTATCTTTTGCTAGTCTCCTAGCAAAACTTAATTTTTTACAAAATGAAATTTTTGGGAAATCTTATTTTTTTGACTTTGAGGAGAAAAAGATTAAGGAACGTTGGTTGGTTTAAACACAAGAGATACGGGATTTGTTAAAGATAAACATCGGGATTTGTTTTTGGATCCAAAAATTAGACAAAAATGGGATCAATATATCCTTCAAAAAATTCCGAGATTAACCCCTTGTTAATTCAGGTGACTTGAAATTTTTCTTTTTAGGATTTTTCTGGCTCTTGAATATGATTCGCAACTTGTAATAACCTTTAAAACCTTGTGTCTGTGCTTGTGAAAAGCCAACATTTATAAGGGCGTGTTTTGGTTTAAAACTTTTTTTTTTGTTGTCCCCCATGCTTATTTCTAGCTTAGTCTTACAACAGATGTGTCGAGATCATCATTCTCGTTACCAATCCTTGAGGAGGCTCTGCGCCAGTACTACAAGATAGCACTACCCATGACACCACCCAGGAGCTCACAACCCCAAAACACAATGCAGTGTAAAGGGGCGCTCTAAGCAAACTCAAGCTCTTGCTCCGACACTATAGGTAGAGCACCATCCAAGAACTTAAGCTGCTAAAATGTGCTTTAATGCTCCATCTAAAGATATGAAATATAGATATGGAGCAGCACCGAGGTGGTAACATGTTGACATCGAATCCTTAAAGGAGGCATTTTCCTCCTTCTCGGCGGTGGGAACTCAAACCAATGATCTGCTTTAGACTTTTACTAAGGCCAAACAAGGGGGATTTTCTAATTTTTAGTTGTTTTTAAGTGTTGGCTTGTGTGTGAAATTTGACAACAGAAGTTTCGCAAGAAAAGCAAGTTTTTGAATTAGAAACTAAGTCAGATATTTTCCATATTACAAAAGAGGATCAAGTCACCTGAACTATCGCGAGTTCAGGTGAAATTTTGGAGAAGGATATCTGATCTAGTCTAAAAATAGATCCTGAAATTCTAATGACTAGATCAGTATCTTCATCCCTAGTTTGTTAAAGATAAAATCCCATTGTACAAAAAGTGAGTTGTCAACCTTTGTCCCGATTTCAAAATTTTCCTCAAAAAGTTTTTTCAATTTCTTTTTTTTGGGTATGCATGCAAGAAAATAAAAATGACTAAAGAAAAATGCATGATTTTAGGTTTTGAAAATCCTAAATTGATTGTCAAAATTTTAAAAAGTACCCCCCATGCTTATGATATGCAATGTCCTCATGCATTAGGAGGGAAAAAGGATCACCTTAGTGAAAGGTGGTTGGGTTTAGGATGGTCAAAACCTGGAAAAAGATAGGAAAAAGGAAAGCAGGAAAAATGATGGGTTACCTCCCATTTAGTGCTATCTTTTACGGCATTCAGCCAAGTGTGAAGGTATGCACGGAAGATGGGTAATCATGTAAATAGTTGGACACTTGGATGTCCTCAAGAAATGTGTTTTCCTCAAGATCCCTGAAAAGATGAATGGCAAAGAAATCGGAATCAAAATGAAATGGAAAAATGGAAGAATGAGCTCGATTTGGCCATGGTTTAAGTGCATGTAAAATGCCAAACTCTGGTGGGTCGGGTGATAGGTCCAATGGAAAGGGAGGGGGAAGGAGTCAATGAGATGTAGGGTGGGTGAAGTTAGTGTGGATGTTTTTGCTGAAAAATCAAGAAGATTGAAAGAGTAAAAGTCAAACCCTAATTGATCTGAAAAGTCTCAGACCACAAAATCATCCTCAGAATAGGAATCAATAAAATCTGATCCATGGTGGTCAAAGCTGAGAAGGATTTGATCAACAAAGATTTCTCACAAATTGTTTCCATTGTATTATCAGTGTAAAAAAATTTATGATCAATGGATCTCTTGGAAGCTTGAAATAAATCTAATGAAAAAATCTGGTTACCGCAACTTATATTCATTTTCCCAGAGTGAGAGTTGATATTAGCTGTTGCAGTAATCAGAAGGGGTCTTCCAAGAATGGTGTTAGTGGGAGCTGCAAGTACCTCTATGTCAAGGACCAAAAAATTTACTGGATTTAGACAATTTCGGACCTTGACAATATGATCCTCAGTGATTCCCCACGGTTGAATGGTAGATCGATCTCCGAATTGAAATTGAACCTTAGTAGGTTTAAAATAACCAAATCGAGATTCCTTGAATATGACGAGGGGAATGATATTAATGGAGGTACCTAAGTCGAGAGGGGCGCGAAAAAAGGTGGTTTCATTTATGACAACCGAGATGAGAGATGCACCTAGGTCCTTTTTTGTGAGAGGCAACTTGCTCTGAACAATTGAGCTTGCTGTCTTAGAAAGGACCACCCTTCCTAGATTCTGAGCCTCCCTTCTTGGAGTAAAGTTTTCTTTCAAAAATTTTGCAAAGGCAGGGGTGGCATCTAGGAGGGGGATATTCCTCTCGACTTGCTCAAATAAGTCCAAAAGATCTTGGTGAGAGGGTTTTGATTTTTGATCAAAAAGATTGGATTGCAATGCTTGAGAGTGAGAAGTAGGACTTGCATCAAGTGTTTTTTGGGATTTCTTTTTCTTCTTCCTGAGTGGGATTAGGAGAGTTGATTTGCATAGGCTAAGAGTGGGTTTCATAAATTTGATATGAAGGCCCTAAATCAGTGGTGGTGTTCCCACTCCACAACATATCTACATATGTAGTTTGGTTATCACTGGGAGGAGGTGGGGGGCTTGGTGTTGATAGAAACCAAGTTGGTGCTGAGATATTGGGTTAATAGGAGGATGAACAGTGTGGTTCTGATGTTGGTGTCCACCTGGGTGTTGGTTCCTTTGATTGTCAAAGTTTGGTGTGGGCTGGGATGGTGAATGTTCTGCAGGTCCTTGAGTTGGAATAACCACAATTTGATCATTGAGATTGTTAATAACACGGGTGATTTTCGTAGTTTTTCTTTGCATCTCCTACAGGGTTTTCATCATTTGGGCATTGATATCTTCTTGAGATGGCCCAAATTGATAAGTTTGATTTGAACCATACCCTCCAAATGGGTTTTGTTGTTGGTGAGGAACTGGATTGGTCCAGGAGTGAGTCAGATAATTTTTCAAATTAGAGGAATTTTGCAATTGCTCCTGGAAGGTGGAGACATTTTGAGTGGGGTAATGATTTGGATAAGTATAATTCCCCGTTGTTGAATGCTCCAAGTTACTACGCTATCGTGTTTGGTTTTGAAAACCTGTCGTCGTAGTATGAAAGTGAAGAACTCGTATTCAACAAATAAAATTTATATCGGAATAGAAATCCTAAGTCGAACTCAAGGAGGCTACGTCGATCTATATTCGTAATTATATTTTTTTTTAGAATTTTTTCTTGAAAAGTGAAGCAATGTAATTACAATGAAGTCATAATAACAATCAGACTAAACTAGAGAAAGAGAGAGAAAGAGAGAAAACATGCATTCAATAACTCAAAGTGTTTATACAATAAAACCAAAGAAGAATTAACTAGAAAGCGGGAAATCAGCTACACTAGAAAGCAGGAAAATTCTACACTAGAAAGTTGTAAAGAAGAACGGGAGAGAGAACTTATCCTCCCTGATGATCGCTTGGAGGATGAGCTAGACGAGACACTGCCTGGACGAAGGAGGATGGAGCGGGAAGAAGGAGGTCGAGGCAGGAGGAATGAGAATGGAGCAGCACGTCATCGTCGTTGCGGGATCCGCTTCTGAAATGAGAGTGAAAATTTGACTTTATCTCCTGAGGAGCATCCTGGGTGTGGGACAAGCTTCTTTTGAGCTTTGGAGAGGGAGAGAAGAGAAGGAAGGGATGAGAATTTTGTGTGGAGGGGGTCTTCTTTTATAGTTGCAAGGAGTGAGGGCAATTTGGTCATTTTAATTTGAAAAACATTAAATCAGGGGTCTTTAGTGATGGATAAAACCGTCGCTAAAGCCCCATCGTGGGCGTAGTGTGGTACCTCCCACGTGGCCACTCGCCTGCTCGCGTGTAATGCGCGCTCCACAGTCTGCAATTCTTAGCCGTTCGATCGTGAGATCGGACGGCTTATCTCGCGCCTCCGCCCGCGTCTGATCTCACGTGAGGTGCGGGCGTGCAATAGCTCATGGGCGCTATCGAGCACCCGCAGCCGCTCAATCCTCATCGCACGATCGCACGCACCTGCTCGCCTGCGCCTGCTCACCGCTCCTTGCGATTCGAACGCGTGCCGCCAACTCGCGTAATCGTGCTCAACCAACGCGCTACAAGCGCATTTGTGTCGCGCTTTGAGTTTTGTGTGCGCGTGCTTACAGCCATTGGATGTGCATCCAACAGCAAAGAATCATCGAAGAAGAGAGGATGCGGCGGGTGTAGCGGCCAATTGGGCGATTGAGATGGCGCCACGTTGTGCCATCTTGGCTGTCTAATTAGCCCATAGTTGTAGGCTATTTAAGTATTTAAGTGCCTAGACATTAGGTTAATTCTAACATTTATTTAGCATAAATTAGGATGTAAATAGATTAATTCATATTTCTAATTCAATTACATAATTCATGCATCTTATTCATATTTAAATGCATTTAGAATTAACTTAGAATTGCATTAGCATTAGTTAACTAATTAGGTACATTGCATGCATTAATTTAGGTTAACATAAAAGTTGAGGGTCTGTATATAAATAACCATAATATTTTAACATTATTTTCTTTATTCTTCTTCTTGCAGGAACGGCTGGCTGCTGCTCCAACGCCACCAGCTGCCGCAGTGAAGAACCCATTCAAGGAGGAGCGGATGTGTTGGATCTGATTGGGCAGCTGATTTCAAATTTGTGCAGGCCACTACAAAAGGAGGAGAGAGGAAGCTGAGTGAGGGAGGCCTCCACCACCGACCCACCACTGTGCAGAGAGATCTTCTCTCTTCCATTCCATACCGCCGGCCTCAACCGTGGCGATGAGTCTGCACCACCGTGGGCATGTGGTGTGATAGGCCACACCGCCATCCGGAGCTCGTCCGCATTACCGTGAGCACCTTGGCGTGCATCTCCCTCGCCGTTGTCACCAACAACCACCACCGCAGCCACTATGCAATCACCCTCTCAGTCAGTTAAGACATCCGGGAAATTTCCCGGATGGCTGAAGCCACACCCCACTCCAGCAGCAACCACCGTCCGCCCACTTCACCTCCAGCGCCATCTCCACGCCCTCCAGCTTGCGCACCCACGCCACCCACGCCGATTGAGCGCGCAACCGCCTGCGCACCCACGCCAGCTGCAGCCGTACCTGCAGAACCTCACCCACTTACTCCCGCGCTCGCTCACCTTCAGCCTGCACCTCATCCCTCACCTCCGTGCACCCGCCTGCAGCGCACCCGCGACACCTTTAGCCTGCAGCACCTCACCGCTAGCGCCCTCCCACCAGCAGTCCTATGCGTGCCTCACCGCGCACGCCCTCCTCCCTCGCCTGCAGCACCCGCTCTCACCGCCAATAGAGCGTGCACCGGCTGCAGTGTATGCCCACGCCCTCAACCAGCACGCAGCAACAGAGCCTGCAGAACCTCACGCACACGCTCCTACACCCGCTTGCAACGCACGCTCACCGCCAACAGCAGCTGCAACACCGGCTGCAGCCACCTCCGTCAGAGCTCGTTCGACCGACTCCAGCTGCAGTGCGACACGCCGCCACCACCGCTTCGAAGCCCTCGGTCCAAGGAACTTCCTCCGAGCTTCCCGCGTTCGGCCATCCACTCCTCGTCGCGCACAGTAAAGGGAAAAAAATCCCCTGTTTTGCTACAGTAACTAAGCCATTAAAAATTACATTTTCTACCATTGTCAATTTTTAATAATATTTTATTGATTCTGCATTGCGACAAATATCCTCTAGTTACTCAGAATTGCTATTTCAGCATTGTTTCTTATTTCAACCTTAATCTGAAGGCAATTTTGGCTTGATTCTTGTCCAAACTAACTACGAACAAACATTTTTAACTGGTGCAAATTTAAATACATCATTGCCTCCCTGTGGATATGACCCGCTCTTCTGCGAGTGGTTATTTCTTTTTAAATATTGATTAGTCAATTTTTTCCACCACATAAAACTACAAACGACTTCAAAGCGAAAAATTGATTCGTCAAATGGCACCATTGCCGGGGAGGCAACAGACGCAATAATTTCACCTGATTTTATTTTGATTATTTGTCAATTGCATAGTGATTTGACCATTTACTATTTTCTTTTCTATGCGAGAAAATTTGTGCAAAAATCAGCCACTGTGAGAGGCAACCCTTGACGTCGCCGGAGGAGAATTGGACGAGCTATTTTGGAAAGGAGGAGAAGGACGAGGACGCGACGGACATCATTGTATATTTAGTCGCTAGTTTGATAGAATTAAGACTTTAGATTTAATTTTTCATTGCATTTTGTTTGAAACCCTTGTTCTGGGGTATATTTTGAGAGGTTTGTTCGCCGATTTTGTTTTGGGCCCGTGTTGAGTAATTTTTGGGAGCTTGTTCCCTTTTCTTTAGATTTAGGTTTTTAGTTTATTGATTACTTTTATTTGCCTGTGCATAAGTAGTTTAAAAATTAAAAAAATAAAAAAAATGAGCTGCCTGCTAGAAGCTGCCTACCTTAGGAAGAACCATTTAAGTCTGTATGAGCAGCCTCTAGATTTATTTCTCTACATTGCGTGCATTCTTGCATTGTTGGTTGCTGGAAGCAAGGTATGCATTTTCTTACTTTGCATCCTATTCTCGATCACGCATTGCATTAGGACTCAATTCAAAGACCACCTAATCTGTACTGAATAAATCTAACAAGTGGTCACATATTTTTTAGAAAAATAATTAATTAAAGGAGGGACATTTTAAAAACCAAGGATTTGATTTTCAAACTTGGAGTGCTATTCAAAATTCAAAATCTTTTACGATGTATGCACACTTATTTCACTTGCACCACGGCACACTTCTAGACACTCCTTAGGTTTGGAAATACTAGGACAAGAGCCCTTCTATCGTTGGATTCTGAAGTGTTCAGAACTTGAGATCAAAGGTTTTGTAAATCCAAAGAGGGGGATACCCTGTCATGGATTTTTGGGGGTAGTTGAGAAGCACCGCGAAAGCACAGCTTCAAAGGAAGGCTTAGGCCTACTTGCATCCCTCGATCTTCCATCTTTGGATTTACTTGACCATTTGAGATTTAGGGAAGAACACCTAAGCTCCAACTAGGTCTTCTTAGGCGAGCCATAGATCGACAATAGGCGTGTAAATTGATTGAACAAATTGTATTGTCACCTACAATCTGACTTAAAATCAAAAGCCTAAATTGGGAAAGACCTAAAAGGTCCTTTTTGAATTCTGTTTTGCTTGGGGAATTCTGATTGAGGTGTGAGTTAGAATGGACCACATTGATTTTCATCCATTCACATCTTGCCCACACCCTCACCCCCACTCTGCATCCTTCGATCCCAGACGTTGAGATGGTCCATTCCTTGATGGACATAATGACAATCATTAGGATCCGTTTTACTCCTATTATAGGAGTATTGGCCTGGTTAAGCCCCAAATCAGTGAGTAGAACCTAGGAGCTGGATTTGCTTTGCCCAATATCCCACATACCATAGAAATACCCAACCCACCCTCCCTGAAAAATTATAATGGTTGGACAAACACTCCTGGGTACTATAATCCTAAGCCTGACTTTCTCATGATAGAAATGACCTCTCCTCTTTGAAGATGGAAATACAGAAAATGCAAAATGAAATGATTGAATTGTTAGGAGAATCTTCGAGAGCAGGCCAACAAGAAAGAGATGAAATTAGCCACCCAATCTACCCAATTGAGGATGACGTACACCCCTCTACAATAGATGCATCTCCCGTGGGAGAGCTACACTTTAAGTTGGAGGGAAATTCTGGGGAGAATAGCTATTTATCGAGGATCGATTTTGAAACCTCCCCATTAGATGACACTTCCTTGAGAGATCCACACTTTAGGTGGGAGGAAATACACATGAAAGTAGCTATACATTGGATGAAGAAAGGTAGCAACCTGAGGAAGATAATGATAAGGTTGAGTATCCACCTGAATTATATTGGAGTCAAAAGAAGGGAATGATGGTACCATTGGAGGACCTCGACCCAGATGATAGTATTTTCGTGACATTTGATGAAGTGGGTCAAAGTCATGTTGTTAATCCTACCCTCCCTTCTGATCACGATATGGAACTCAAACCCACCCTTAGGGAACCTAACCCTAAAGAAATTGACCTATCAAAGGAGTTTGATGTTACCAGTGTAAACCATTTACCTCGGATAGAGCACCCTAGGGGATCTGCTGAGATATTAAATGATTCTAGACCTCGGGCACATTATGAATTGTGTGATGAGGAGGAAGATGAATTATATGAGGAACCTACATTCAAGATTTGGAGTGACACTAAGGGTGATTATGTCTTATTTGAAGAGTTAGCCCCTGAGGATGTCACAAATTTGACCAAATTAGGTTTCCTTAGCACACCCATTGATGATATTTCTCCTCATGTTGAAATGATGGAAAATTTGGAAGCAATTTCTAAGATTTATGTGGATTCACATATAGACTCCGGGGAAGATTTGAGTAAAGAACAAAAACCCGAGGATGACATTGATAGGATAATCCCTAGATCTGTTGCCTCCAACCTGCCTTCATTCACTTCGAAGTCACCCTCTGATTCGCTTATATCTGGAAGCGAAATTGTGACTCCTGATGAAGAGCAGGAAGATACATGTGATGGTGCAAGGAATGCTAGGGATGAAATTGAGGATTTAGAAAGAGTGTTAGGGATGGACACCGAGCTGATTAAACCCAACCTAGATCTTATGGCCATCCCGCAACCTCGTAACTTGGACACCCTAGACGATCCTTGCCTTAGAGAATTGCTCACTTTTGTTTTGACCAGGGGGCTTAACAAACCAATATTTCCCGTAATGGAGTATCGGGTATGGATTGATGATTTCTTTAGTCAATCAATTACCCTGGGGGTTTATCTCTGCACCATTCCTTCCCCATTCTTTTTGGAGGATCCTTGTCATCCTCCCCCTAGCCCTTTGGAGGTTGTTATACCTGTTTATCCTTTAGAACCTCCTTTGGTGACCTGGGAAGATTTCATTCCCATCTTAGTTGGGCGAGCATTTGCTATCGAGATTCATCATCAGCTCGCCAACATCCTAGGTTACCTATTTTCTAGGCCAACATTGCTTTGCTCATTTTTAGGGCCTATTTTTGTAATTCTTGAACCTGATTTGTAGGTTCTTTGGCTATTCAACCCATCTCTAACCCAGGTAATATCCTTCTATGCAATGAGGACATTGTAGAATTTAGGCATGGGGGGGTGTACTTGGGGATATACATACCATAGTGCATTCATTGCATACATTTGCATAAAAAAAAAGAGTTTTGAGCTTAACTGGCTAGATCTTGCAGTCTTAAGCAAATCAGAACTCTAGGGTAGATTAAGTTAATTCTAGGGTCAAACTTTAGAAGCTAAATGAGCTACTAGCTTTAGACCTTTAGGGTCCTTTGTGGGCTTAAAAACTTAAGTAGGAGTTAAGTTGCGGACCATTCCTCAAGAGGTTGAGGAAGGGAAGCTAGGGTTTGAGTTAAAAGGTGGGGTAGTACTTGGAGTCTTATTCTACCTTTTGGTTTACGGGTCCTTGTAACCCAAGCATCCAAATTTCACACACATGGTCTGGTAATTAACTTAATTTCTGTCTTTCTGAAAAGAGATTTGGTTCTCTTAGTTTTGACTTATGAGAGGCTTGAAAACACATTTTCATTGGAAGAGTTCCCGCCGTAGGAGAGGTGGAGTATATACTCACCTTGAGGATGCGATGATAACATATTACCTCGTCGGTGCTTGTCTCTTAGGATATCCATCCTACTAGGGGCATGTAAGCGCATTGTGTGGTTCAGGCACCATAGGCGGCCCTATCTCGAAGTATCGATTGCCATAGGCCTGAATTCGCTTAAGAAATCCATGGGCGATACTATCTCGAAGTGTCGATTTCCAGGAGTTCTTGGGGTCATTATGGGCGGTGCTATCTCGAAGCATCGCAAGCCAGGCACCCTTCGAGGTATGGTAATGGGGACAATGAATCCGACACAAACCGTGTTGATAGCTGATCTGAGGTTAGACTTAGAAGAATCAAACAAAAAAAAAATATATATATATATAAAATTTCTTTAACTCAAATAACTCAGACCAATGCACAGGCACGGATGCTTTAATCTTAGGGATCAATAAACTTTAGGGTCCAGTCAGAAATCAGGGAAAGTTGTGCCTGCAACTCATCTTTAGCTGACCTAGTCTGTAACTTAGCAACTACTTAGGAACATTGGGTCTAGAGTCTGAACTTAATATGCTTCTGAAGGAAGACTAAGTGAGTTGACTAGTCTACTTGGAGTGTTAGGTTTCGCTTAATTTTGCTAGGAACTAGCAAAAACTAGGCATGGGGGTATTTGATTAGCCCATAGTTGTAGGCTATTTAAGTATTTAAGTGCCTAGACATTAGGTTAATTCTAACATTTATTTAGCATAAATTAGGATGTAAACAGATTAATTCATATTTCTAATTCAATTACATAATTCATGCATTTTCTTCATATTTAAATGCATTTAGAATTAACTTAGAATTGCACTAGTTAACTAATTAGGAACATTGCATGCATTAATTTAGGTTAACATAAAAGTTGAGGGTCTGTATGTAAATAACCATAATATTTTAACATTATTTTCTTTATTCTTCTTCTTGTAGGAAAGGCTGGCTGCTGCTCCAATGCCACCAGCTGCCGCAGTGAAGAACCCATTCAAGGAGGAGCGGATGTGTTGGATCTGGTCGGGCAACTGATTTCAAATTTGTGCAGGCCACTACAAAAGGAGGAGAGAGGATGTTGAGTAAGGGAGGTCTCCAACACCGACCCACCACTGCGCAGAGAGATCTTCTCTCTTCCATTCCATACCGCCGGCCTCAACCATGGCAGCGAGTCTCCACCACCGTGGGCGTGTGGTGTGACAGGCCACACTGCCATCCGGAGCCCGTTCGCATTACTGTGAGCACCTTAGCGTACATCTCCCTCGCCGTCGTCACCAACAACCACCGCTGCAGCCACTGTGCAATCACCCTCTCAGTCAGTTAAGACGTCCGGGAAATTTCCTGGATGTCTGAAGCCACACCCCACTCCAGCAGCAACCACTGTCCTCCCACTTCACCTCCAGCGCCATCTCCACGCCCTCAAGCCTGCGCACCCATGCCACCGACGTCGACAGAGCGCGCAACCGCCTGCGCACCCACGCCAGCTACAACCGCACATGCAAAACCTCACCTGCTCACTCCCGCGCCCACTCACCTTCAGCTTGCACCTCATCGCTCATCCGCGCGCACCCGCCTACAGTGCACCCGCGACACCTTCAGCCTGCAGCACCTCACCGCTAGCGCCCTCCCGCCAGCAGTCCAACGCGTGCCTCACTGCGCACTCCCTCCTCCCATGCCTGCAGCACCCGCTCTCACCGCCAACAGAGCGCGCACCGGCTGCAGTGTGCTCCCACGCCTCCAGCCAACACGTAGTAGCAGAGCCTGCAGAACCTCACGCGCGCGCTCCCGCACCCGCCTGCAATGCACGCTCACCGCCAACAACAGCTGCAACACCGGCTGCAGCCACCTCCACCGGAGCTCGTCCGGCCGACTCCGGCCACCGCACGACACGCCGCCACCACCACTTTGAAGCCCTCGGTCCAAGGAACTTCCTCCGAGCTTCCTGCGTCCGGCCGTCCACTCCTCGTTGCGCACAACAAAGGGAAAAAAATCCCCTGTTTTGCTATAGTAACTGAGCCATTAAAAATTACATTTTCTACCATTGTCAATTTTTAATAATATTTTATTAATTTTGCATTGTGACAAATATCCTCTAGTTACTCAGAATTGCTATTTCAGCATTGTTTCTTGTTTCAACCTTAATCTGAAGGCAATTTTGGCTTGATTCTTGTCCAAACTAACTACGAACAAACATTTTTAACTGGTGCGAATTTAAATACGTCATTGCCTCCCTGTGGATACGACCCGCTCTTCTGCAAGTGATTATTTCTTTTTAAATATTGATTAGCCAATTTTTTCCACCAAATAAAACTACAAACGACTTCAAAGCGAAAAATCAATTCGTCACCGTCCATCTTCTAGATGATGTAGGTGGTGCTACGGTTGTCGGATTGAGTTGATTTTCATGCCATTAGGCTGCGATCGTCGATCCGAATCCATCCATGCGGTCGGATTTGTCGTTTGAAGCGTGGATTCACACCATCTTGGCCCTTGATCTTCTAGGGTTCCCCAGTCTCTATCTGATGCTACAGATGTCTGATTAGGGTGATCTTAGAGTCGTTGAATTCCAATCGTCGCCCTACTCACATCTGTATGATTGGATCTTCGATCCGAGGCCTCGATAAAAAGTTTGCCCTATCCATGAACATAAAAGGAGACAATTAACCTCCATTTTATTCAAACTACTCTAAATGCAAGATGATGCATGTTATGGAATATTTATAATATGCAATGCAATCCTATGCTTAAGAACATGCATAAATAGACATCTTAAGTAGTGTAAATATGTTTACATCATACCCCCATGCCTATCTTTTGCTAGTCCCTGGCAAAAACTATATGCTATTTATAAAAGAATCAGGTTGGATTATTTGGACATGAGTTATTTTCAATCATTATGGAAATGTTTACTTAGGATCTAAACTTTCAAAGACACAACAGTGCCCGAGTATTTGCCAAAATGCAGACCACCTCAAGTCCTCGCCTTATTCAAAGAAAATTTTCTTTTATTCTTTTTTTTCTCTTTTCTAATTTTCTTTTGGATTTTCAAGTTTTAGGGTTTAAGAGTAGATTTCTATAGCCATTCAACTCACCCAAGATTTGATGAGAATCCTAAGTACTAAACATCTTATTATGAATGTGATAGGCTCGTTGATCGGTGGTTAAAACGGACTTCGGGCTTCTATGCCTCTAGGTGACCTTAAAAAGAGAATTACAACCGGTAGATTTCTCCCTACTTTTATTTTTACGGAGTCAACACAAGGGTGAATCTAGTGTATATCTCCCCAATTTATTCTACTTCTCTACTTCTTCATAAGTGTTTTGGGAATTTTCAGTGCATTTATTAAGCTCGGTTCTGGACAATCGGTCGATGAGCTGTTACCACCGACAACTTGCCAGCCATACTCGTGCGGTGATGAGAGCCTCATCGTGAGCCATAACTAGCTCATTTTGACCCAATAAAGAAGATAAAAGCTCCTACATAACCTAGAAGAAGGCTTAACTGAAGGAACAAGTGTTCTGAGAAGAAAACATGAAATAAAGGTTAAAACTGCAATTTTACCATTGCAGTGCATAAATGGGATTTCTCAGAGGCAAAACATAGGTCAAATGGTCTAAATGGGATAAAAAGTGGGTTGAGTCAATCAAAAATGGGTTTTTGTGCAATCTAAGAATTAAATGACACTTGGTAACCCTAAAACAGACCCGCATAAATTAATAAGGTTCCGGTCAGAATAAAAATCAAGTAAACCCTCTAAAAATCATGGAAAAACATTCTCTAGGGTTTGGAACACTTAATTTGGCCCTTGGAACCTAGTTTGACCTAAAATAGGGTCCTAGCTCTTCAATTAACCTAATTTAGGTTTTTACGCAAAATGTCCAGTCAAACGAGGTCAAACCTAAAATACAACTTCACCATTGGATTCCTTAGATCTAAATTAGGTTTTTAACAAAATTTGGACCTAAGGGGAGGTCATCTTGACCTACTTTGCAATGTAGTACACCCAAATCATAATTTAGTCCCTATCTTTTGAATATCTTTGCAGAGAGCCCCCTAGGTTCTTCGCCCCCTTTGCAATCCGGTCCTGCCGCCATTGTTAGGGCAGAACCGAGCTTCGACGAGGTTTAGAGAGGGATTCCTCTCTGATTCCTCAGAGATTCTCTCCCAGAAATGGAAGGGAGATTCTCTGAGGAATTCCCTTCCATTTAAGGCTGATCACAACCGCTGGTGTGAACCCAATCTCTCGTGCGAACGCACGAGAGATTTGGGTATCTTAACTTCTTTCCATCTCCGGTGACCAACCTCAGATGCTGGCGTGCCCTCCACGCTCTGCACACCCGGCCCAGCATCTGTAAAAGAGACTACACCTCTGGCCGCTCGATCTAAGCTTGATTTTGACGGAGATCACCTCCAAATTCCCTCTCTCCCATCTCCGGCCAAACGACCCGCAAGCTCTGGCGACCTCCTCCCCTCATTCTCGTCGCTCTGCTGCCATACCAGCAGCAGAGTCAACTTCGCCACTTCCTCCCGCGTCGCGCTGTACCACGCACGCGTGCCCCTGACCTTATCTTCGTTGCTGCTTCCTCCCTCAGGGTCCTTCTTCCCCGACGACGCCAGTTACGCGCCGTCCTCTCCGCCGCCTCCCTTCCTTCCAGACCACTCCAGATACCTTCTCCATCCTCTCCTCTCTCTTTTCCCCCTGCTATTTTATCTGATTACCCCTCGACAGTGCCTAACCACCTCCATCGTCCTCGCCTTCGACCGCCCTCCGACGAGCTGCCCACACGACTCCGCCCCTCCACACGGCTCTCCAACCCCCTCATGAGCTCCACCTCACCATCAGGAACTCACCTCACCCCACCACTGCCACTCCAGACCTCCACAATCACCCCCCGAACAACCCAACATCTCCGGCCGCAGGTTGACCTAGGCACACACACCTAGGCCGACCTGCAGCCTGCAGCACCGCCCACCGCCTTCGTCGTGCCACGGCGAAGGTTTCTAGCCAATCTGATTGGGCCAATAGGCCATTCTTGTGTGTGACAGGTTTAAGCTCCGGCCGCCATTATCAGCCGAAGCAGCAAGGAGCTTACAGCAGCTTCAGGTACCAGGACTCCTAGGTTGCAGGTGCAGCAGACTCATGCGAGTGTCGCGAAGTGAGTGAGGCTAGCAAGTCGCACAGAGAGGCCAGCAGCTGGAGCAATCGCTCGACGAAAGCTTTGCGGGCGCGAAAGCAGGACCAACCAGATAGTCCCACATCGTGGGATTGCAAAACACAGGTATCATATAAATTATTTTTGTGTTTTAAGCCCATTGCCTCCGTAAGCACAGGGGTGAGGTCCCTCACCTGCCCTCAAACCCGCCTCGTCCGCGGCTTGACCTCGCGGATCTGGCGGGATCCCACCCGACCTAACCCTACGCACTCCTCGCGCATCACCACCTGCCGGTGCGCCCGGTCCCGGGTGCGAATTCGACCCGACTACCTGTGTGGCTCTGGGAGAGCGTCGTTGAGTGAATTGCTTGAGAGAGAGAGAGACGCTTGGGTAGAGGGACGGGTGTAGGTTTTGCTTTGACTGTGGTGTGTGTAGGAAGGAAGAAGCGAGAGAGGCAGCGAACACTTAGCAGCTACAGAACAGGAAGAGAAGAAAGAAGAGGCTGTGTAGCAGTGAAAGGAGAAGTTTTCGCAGAGAAGAAGAAGGAAGAAGGAAGACAAGGCAGAAGAGAGAGAAGAACGAAGAGAGGCTAAGTGAAGATGAAGGAAGGCAAGGTAGAAGAAGAAATAAGAGAAAAGAAACGAAGGCAGGAAGAAGAAGCCTGCACAAGACAAGAAGCAAAGGCAGAAAGAGAGAAGAGCACCGAAGAAGAAGAGAGAAAGGAGATTACATTTAAGACGTCTGATACAGAAATCAGACGTCCAATTCTATTTTTATTTCATAAATCCTTTTTAAAATTCTCTCTTTGAATCAATCCTTTTCATTTAACAGTTGTATTCTTTGGTTTTAAAAAGTACTAAGCTTGCGCCCTGTGTTCGACCTCGGATACTTTAGTTTTTCGAGTAATAAAATTCCTTATATTTGTTTAAACATTTTGTCGGTTGTACTACAACGTGATATACTTTAAACCCGCACAAAATCGTCGAGAACATGCAGCGAAGTGTGGCTTTTTTTTTTCTTTTCTCCTCTTTTTGACTTTTTTTTTCTAAGTAGGTGGCTTCCCTGGTCTAAGATTTACCTGAAGGTAGCAAAAAGAGAATGGTCCAGTGATTGAGCTCTGGACAACCTACCTATGGGTTGTTACCCACAATAACTTGGCAGCCATATCACCCTAGAAGGTTCATTAGCTACCAATTTCCATTAAAATCACCGAACAACGAGTCAGTGCAAAGAAAGTGTGTAGATGCTTAAAACTCAAAGTTCCCTCAAATCAGAGGGCGGGTTGATAAGTCGTGTACTTATCACCCAAACTTATTTACTCAAATTACAATAGAATTAAGGTTGGCAAGGACTCAGAAAATAAATCCACATTTTAGTGGATACACGGGCCGATTAAGTCCAAAGACCTGAAGGGTCTTTGTGTTCAGATCCTAATGTAAAATTTCCTAAGATTGAAAAGTCCTAATGTCCAACTATTCCTTCCTAATTCATTTTTTTTTTAATGTATAAATAAGAAGAGAAAAATAATTTACATGAATTTCACAAAGCTGACCAAATGATTCAAAAATGAATCCACCCCCCATGCCTAGCTGATGCAATGTCCACATTGAGAAAGAGACATGAAAGAAAGGGTAGAGTATGAAAGATGTCACCTGAATATGAAGCTCGTACCAGCTTTGTGTCATATGTACAACTGCTGAGTTTAATGCCGTCAGCTAGGCGAAGTCCAGCCAAAGAAGTCACAAAATGGCTAGACCAACCATGTCTGAGACAGGTTCTGGAAGAGTATGATCAATAATAGGCGTCAGATGTTGACCGTTGACTTTAAATGTGTTACACATCTTTGGGTCAGAAATCTGAACGGCTCCATTTGGAAAAATCTGGTCAATTATGAACGGACCATTCCATTTAGATCTAAGTTTTCCAGGAAAGCACTTAAGTTTAGAATCGAATAACCAGACCTTCCAGTTCGGCTTAAAGCTCTTGTGGGAAATCAATTGATCATGTAGAGCTTTGGTCAAAGCCTTGTAGATCCTGGCATTCTCGTATGCATCATTTCTAAGCTCTTCCAACTCAGATAGTTGGAATTTCCTAGTCTTCCTAGCTAGATTCAGATCTAAATTGCATTATTTGATCTCCCAGAATGCCCTGTGTTGGCATGCCTTTCTAAACACCAAACGGAATGGAGACATGCCGATGGGCATTTTATACACCGTGTGGTAGGCCCAAAGTGCGTCCTCAAGCTTTGGAGTCCAGTCCTTGCAATCAAGCGTAACCGTTTTTTGCAAAATGTTCTTGATCTCCCGATTGGAGATCTCAGCTTGTCCATTTGTCTGGGGATGGTAAGGTGAGGAAATTCGATAATTAACCCTGTATTTGGCCAACAAATTCCTGAATTGGGCATTAGTAAAACGAGTGCCACCATCACTGATGATGGTCCTCGGAATCCCGAACTTACTGAAGATATTTTTCTTGACAAAATCGATGACCACCTTGTGGTCATTAGTTCAGGTGGGAATCGCCTCAATCCATTTGGACACATAATAAACAGCAACAAGATTGTACTGATGTCCAAATGAATGGAGAAAGGGTCCCATGAAATCGATGCCCCAAACATCAAAAATTTTGACAGGCAGAATTGGGTTTAGGGGCATCATATCTCTCTTAGTTATGCACCCGAGTGCCTGACATTGAGAACATGACCTTGAGAAATCCTGGGCATCCTTAAATAAAGATGGCCAATAGAAGCCAGATTGCAAGATTTTTGCAGCCATCTTTTTCCTGGAGAAATATCCACCACACCCAACTGCATGGCAGAACTCAAGTATACTATTGAATTCAGTCTCCAGTACACATCGACGAATAATCTGATCAGAGCCGATGCAGTACAGTTCAGGGTCCTCCCCGAAGTAGTATTTGGCCTTAGATTTGAGTGTATCCCATTGTTGCTTGGTCCAATCCTGGGGGATTTGACCAACGGCCAAATAGTTAACAATGTTAGCAAACCATGGGGTGTGGACACCTGAAACTGTAAGAATAGCTTCGTCCAGAAAAGTGTCAGCAATAGGAATGTCCGGACGAGAAAAATCACCTAGGAGTCTCGACAAATGATCTGCTACCACATTTTGTACCCCGATTTTATCCTTAATTTCAAGATCAAATTCTTGAAGTAGAAGAATCCAACGAATAAGCTGGGGTTTGGCATCCTTTTTGGCCAAGAGATGTCTCAAGGCTGAGTGGTCGGTATAGATGATAACATGAGACCCTAAGAGATAAGCCCTGAATTTTTCCAAAGTGAACACTACAGCTAGTAATTCCTTTTCAGTAATAGTGTAATTCCTCTGGGCTTCATCAAGAGTTTTACTAGCGTAGTAGATGACAGAGGGCTTTCTATCAATTTTCTGACCCAAGACAGCCCCGACCGCGTAATCAGAAGCGTCAGTCATGATCTCAAACGGGGCTATCCAAATTGGTGGTTGCAAAATTAGACCACAGGTGACTACTGTTTTCAGGAAATCAAATGCCGTTTGGCATGATTTGTCAAAAACAAACGATGTTTCTTTGGCAAGAAGATTGCTCAGGGGACAAGCAACCTTCGAGAAATCCTTGATGAATCTTCGATAGAATCCCACATGGCCAAGAAATGATCGGATTTGTTTAACAGAAGTGGGAGGAGGAAGTTTAGCAATAGCATCAACCTTAGCTTTATCCACTTCAATTCCCCGTTCAGAGATTACATGACCCAAGATGATGCCTTCTTGAGTCATGAAATGACTCTTTTCCCAGCTAAGGACCAATCATGTTTTGATACATCGCTTAAGAATCATTTCCAGATTAGCCAAACAAGAGTCAAATGATTCTCCAAAAATAGTGAAATCGTCCATGAAAACTTCCATAAACTCTCCCACCATGTCAGAAAATATGACTAGCATGAAAAGTCGTAGGTGCATTGCATAAACCAAAAGGCACCCTATGGAAAGCAAAGGTTCTGTAGGGACAGGTGAAAGTAGTTTTTCTTGATCCTCGAGATGGATAGGAACTTGGTTGTATCCCGAGTAGCCATCAAGAAAATAGAAGTACTTCCTGGCTAATCTTTCCAAGATTTGATCGATGAAAGGTAGGGGAAAATGATCCTTTTTAGTGTCTATGTTCAGCTTCCTATAAACAATACAAACCCTCCAAGAGGAAGCTAAACGAGTTGTGACAGATTCTCCTCTCTCGTTAGTCACAATGGTAATCCCGGCTTTCTTCGGAACAATCTACATGGGACTTACCCAGGGACTATCAGAGATTGGATAAATAATTCCTACATCGAGTCACTTGATGATTTCCTTTTTGACCACTTCTCGCATATTTGGATTTAATCTCCTCTGCATCTGGCGAGAAGGACGGGATCCATCTTCCAAGAATATTCTATGATTGCAGTAAGATGGCTCGATCCCTCTGAGGTCATGAATGGTCTAACCAATTTCCTCCTTGTGTTCCTTTAGGACCTTGATTAATTTAATCTCTTGCTCCTTTGTCAATTTAGCACTGATAATCACAGGGAGCGTCATCTGAGGTCCTAAAAATTGATATTTCAAATTCTCAGGCAATGGTTTCAGTTCAAGCTGGGGTGGGTTGATGATTGATGGTAAGGTAGATGCTGAAGACTCAACAAGAGGAAGAGGTTGTGAGTGAACAAAATCAATAACCTCTTCAGAAGATGGTAGGTCAGCCATAGAGGGTTGCCGGTCGAATTCGTTATCAAAGGAGGAACTTTCGATTGAAGAAACCATCAAACAAGTTTCATTGTTTTCATTATCCTCCTCAAGTTCCTCAATAAATCCATAATCCTCAAATTTATTGATCGCCTTAAAAATATCCCATTTCATTTGTTGATCCCCAAAGGTGATTTCCATGCCACCACTTTCACAATTAATGTTGGCCTTAGTAGTAGCTAGGAACGGATGCCCCAGAATGATGGGCATGTTCCTTAGATTATCAGGTACATCCATATCAAGGACAAGGAAATCTACAAGAAAATAGAAATCCTTGGCCTTAACTATAACATCTTCAATAACACCTCGCGGATTTGTGACTGAGCGGTCCACTAACTGTAGCGTTACTGAAGTTAGCCGAAGTTCACCTAATCCAAACTTCTCATAAAGAGAAGTCGAAATTAGGTTGATGGATGCACTTAGATCCAAATGTGCTCTATCAAATGTGTAATCTCTGATGACACAAGAAATCAACGGAGCACCTGGATCTCTCTTTTTCTGAGGGAGGTGGTGCAAGATAATAGAATTAGCTTGCTCGGAGAGTACCACCTTCCTCGAAATAGATTCTCTCGACTTATGCTTTTGTGTACATAAATCCTCTAAAAATCTCGCGTAAGCCGGTATGTGCTTGATAGCATCAAGGAGTGGGATATTGATCTCAACATTCTTAAATAGATTCAGAAGCTCCTCATTGCTATCAACAGACTTCTTTGATTTAATCAAGGCTTCAGGAAAAGGAACATGAGTCAGATCTTTGGAATCAGGTTTTTGAGCCTTGATTTCTCCTCCATAATTCTCCTCTCTCTCCTCAGGATTCAAAAGATCAGAATAGTGTGTTTGTGGATCCTGAGTCTACTTACCACTCCTCAAGGTGATAGAATTTGCAGATGCATAAGAATTTGGGTCTTGGGGAGGGTTAGGAAAGATTGGAGGGGCTTGATTAGCCAGGAATTGTTGATTTGCAGAAGAAGAAGAAGAGGAGGAGGAACCCTGCTCAACCACCTGAGCATGTGCGCGTGTGGGTCCCTCTGATTTCTGTACCCATGGGCATGGTTGCCCGAATTCATAATATTTCGCGGGTCAGGTACAGGTTGGGATGGTAGAGATCCAGGTTGACGAGAGTTAGCAATGAGCCTGGACTACAAGTTGTTCAGAGAGGTTTTCATTTGGTGCATGAGCTGGAGCATGGATCCTCGCATCTCTACCATTTGTCGGTTCAAATCATCCTGCCTTGCGGGTTGACGGGCATTCCAACCTGGTTGATTGACCTGATTTGGAGGCAACTGAGTATATACATGACCCTGACCCATTGGTCGTTGCGGAGCATAGTTGTCGGGTCGGAATTGGGTCTGTTGCCCCGGGTTTTTCCAAGAGAAGTTAGGGTGGTTTATCCAACCCTAATTATAAGCATTAGAGTAGGGGTTAGATCTAACATTCTCTTGTACAGCACAAACATCCTTATAGGGTGAGGATGGAGAGAAAGAAAGGGAAGGATCAAAAAAACTGGGATCAAAGGCCCCAGTTTGGAACCCGTGGGGTTCCAAAAAATGCTGACTCACAGGTTGAGTCGCATTGAGTTGATTCACGAACTCCCGTCCAGAAGGAGCTCGTGAAGAATGGAATTCTGAATTTTGGGATTGAGTGGATCAAGAGTTGTTCATAGAATTGCTAGCCATCCACTCTTCCATTCTCTTAGCAACCATGTCCACCTTATCAAGTTTGTTACAAATCAATTCCATATCAAATGAATGAGAGTCATGGACTTCATTGACATTTGATCTAGGCTGCTGGGACCGATTAAATGTTTCCATGGAAGCATGATTGATTGAATTCTCGCTCATTTTCTCAAATAAATCATGTGCACTATCTGCATCTTTATTGAGGAAATTTCCTTCGCAAGAACCATCCACATGATTTCTGAGTTGCTCAGTCAACCCATGATAGAAGATCTGCACGAGTTGCCATTTCGGCACCTCGTGGTGTGGACACCTCCGCAATAGGTCTTGGAATCACTTCCAGGCCACATGAAACTGCTCCCTCGACCGCTGAGTAAAGGTAGTGATTGCCCGTCTCAAAGCATTGGTATGTCCGACGGGGAAGAATTTCTTCAGAAAGACTGATTTCAACTCATTTGAAGTTGCAATTAGTTTTCCTATTGTCCTGTACCAATGTGTGGCCTTATCCCTAAGAGAGTGGGGGAAGAGCCTCATGATCATTTGCTCCTCGTTTACGTTTCGTGCCTTGGTGGTCTGGACCAAAGTGGTCAAGTCCTCTAAGTGCTGAAACGAATCTTCGGAGCTACGCCCATGATAATGTTTGATCAGGCTTAACACCTGGGGCTTGATTTCTATGTCACCGGCTAGAATCTGGATGCCAGGACATTCCCCATAATTTGAAGGACCATGAAAATCCTTCAAGGGCTGAGCACCCTGCATTCTTTGGAACCATTCCTGCATTCTCTACATTTGTTCCAACTGCCTTCAAAATTCTTCCTGCGGATTTCCAGGCAAAAAAGGCTGTTGGTCGGCCATGGGATCAATTTGACCAAAATCCAATTTGCACCCCTAGAATACTCTAATGGTCCTTCGAATTGGTCATTCAATGACCGTCTTCCCAGCATAAACTAGGAGAAGGTCGAAAGGACTGGGGATAGGGACCCCGTAGCACAACAAACTAAGGTTGTCCTTAAGTGGCGTAGCCTAAGGATCTACTGATTCCCAAAACCTGCCTTAAGATTGTAAATGATTTACTCTACTTGCATTTGCTCAATCCAACCAGTTAGAAGGAGGGACTAGGGAGAAGGTTCTTCCTTCGGCTTTCGCCTCCGGTTCCTAGTGTACCCCCCAGCCGCGGTCGTTTGATGCTACTCCCCTAACTAGACATCAGATTAATCAGTATAAGTAGGTTAATCAAAGACAATCTCAGGCTAGGCCCTGAACAGTGAATCAGACCTTAAGGCCAATGTCTACTCAATTTTATTAAGGCCTGGGATTATGGTGCTTATGGAATGTGGTGGGCCCTTAAAATGGGTTGTGCCCTTAATGATTGATTGAGAATTGTGTAAGTGCATGCACAACCAGGGTTTTCAAGTAAGATTATTTGTGATGCATGGATTTTAATGTTCAAATCTTGCTTAAGTAGCTTTTAGGGTTTCAAATTAGGTTGATTGAAATCAAGTTTCGAGGCAAACCAAGTTGTCTAACATGGGTGAAGATTGCTTTCCTTTAAAAATAGAAAGAAAGTGGAGTGCCTAGAATAGACCTAGATTGAAAACCCTAAGGAGGAGCTACTTGATGAGTTGATTTTAAGTAGAGTGGTGCGGCCCAAACAACTCAAACAACTGGCCACAAATGCACCACAAAGTTAGGCACACAAAGATGGTTAACCTAGAATGATTTCTACTCTTTTATGTGTGCTTTGTGTGTACCGGTTCCACAGATCAGAACTCGGTTGAGTAGAAACAAATCAATTAGGTTAAGTGCCTTGAATGTGGGTGTACGTTGTGTGTTTGTTGAAAATTGCCCCACAAGATTATCTTTTTATTATTATTTTTATAAATGAGGGTGGAATGAATGTGAGTGACAATCCAAACAACCAAACTATTCCTAGGATTTATGCAAACAGTTAGGTTAATTAGAATTTGGATTTAATGTGACAAATGAAATCTATGGAGGAGGGAAGAATGGGGAGCACATACAGCTGTCTTCAACTGCACTTTACTCCGATCTACCGCTTGATGATTCCCTGATGGAGGTCTCTGCAAAATAATAGACACATGAGAAATCAAGTTAGAAAATAATAAAGTGCATGAAATGCGAAAAGAAGATCGGAAATCGTTACCTCCTCGGCAATGGTGCCAAATGTTGAACGCTTCGAGTTACTACGCTATCGTGTTTAGTTTTGAAAACCTGTCGTTGTAGTATGAAAGCAAAGAACTCGTGTTCAACAAATAAAATTTATACTGGAATAGAAATCCCGGGTCGAACTTAAGGAGGCTATGTCGATCAATATTCGCAATTATATTTTTTTTAGAATTTTTCTTGAAAAGTGAAGCGATGTAATTACAATGTAGCCATAATAACAATCAGACTAAACTACAGAAAGAGAGAAAGAGAGAGAGAAAACATGCATTCAATAATTCAAAGTGTTTATAGAATAAAACCAATGAAGAATTACACTAGAAAGTGGGAAATCAGTTACACTAGAAAGCAGGAAAATTCTACACTAGAAAGTTGTAAAGAAGAATGGGAGAGAGAAGTTATCTTCCTTGACGATCGCTTGGAGGATGAGCCGGCGATACTCCACCTGGATGAAGGAGGACGGAGCAGGAATGAGAATGGAGTAGCACGTCGCCGTCGTCGAGGGATTCGCTTCTGAAATGAGAGGGAAATTTGACTTTATCTCGCGAGGAGCATCGCGGGTGTGGGACAAGCTTCTCTTGAGCTTTGCAGAGGGAGAGAAGGGAATGAAGGGATGAGAATTTCGTGTGAAGGGGTTCACCCTTTATAGTTGCAAGGTGTGAGGGCAATTTGGTCATTTTAATTTGAAAAACATTAAATCAGGGGTCTTTAGTGATGGATAAAACCTTCGCTAGAGCCCCATTGTGGGCGTAGAGGGGCGCCGCCCACATGCACCACGATCTGCAATTCTTAGCCATCCGATCATGAGATCGGACAGCTTATCTCGTGCCTCCATCCGCTCCTCAGCACGCGCCTACCCGCGTCTGATCTTGCATGAGGCATGGGCGTGCAAAAGCGAATGGGTGCTATCGAGCGCTCGCAGCTGCAAGATCCTCATCGCACAGTCGCACATGCCCGCTCGCCCGCGCCCGCTCGCCGCTCCTTGCGATTTGAACGTGCACTGCCCGCTCGCGTAAGTAGGCTCGACCAACACGCTACAAGCGCGTTTGTGTCGCGCTTTGAGTTTTTTGTGCATGCACTTACAGCCGTTGGATGTGCATCCAACGGCTGAGAATCGTCGAAGAAGAGAGGGCGCGGCTGGTGTAGCGGCCGATTGGGCGGCTGAGATAGCGCCACATGGCTCCATCTTGGCCGTCCATCTTCTGGATGATGTAGATGGTGCCACGGTTGTCTCATTGAGTCAATTTTCATGCCGTTATGCTGCGATCATTGATCCGAATCCATCCATGTGGTCGGATTTATAGTTTGAAGTGTGGATTCACACCATCTTGGCCCTTGATCTTCTAGGGTTCCCTAGTCTCTATCTAATGCTACAGATGTCTGATTAGGGCGATCTTGGAGTCGTTGAACTCCAATCGTCGCCCTAATCACATCTGTACGGCTGGATCTTCGATCTGAGGCCCCGATAAAAAGTTTGCCCTATCCATGAACATAAAAGGAGATAATTAACCTCCATTTTATTCAAACTACTCTAAATGCAAGATGATGCATGTTATGCAATATTTATAATATGCAATGCAATCCTATACTTAAGAACATGCATAAATAGACATCTTAAGTAGTGTAAACATTTTTACATCACCCGTTGAACCATAGAAAGCCTCAAAATAATGATCATACTCAACGCAGGTCATATGCAAATTTTGTCTCTTTGGGATGTGAGAAGGGGTGAGACGTGGAATGTGTGGAGCTTGGGCAAGTGTGGTAGGACTCCCTTGGTTGGCTAGGTTTGTTAAATCCTTATGCAACTGTTGTTGCTTAACTTGTAGCTGAGCCATTAGAAAGTAGAAATTAGGTGGCGGGGCATGATTAAGAAGCTCCTAGGTGGAAAGATTGAGGAAAGAATAATTAGCATGAAAGTTAGACGACCAATTTTTATTTTCCATTTTTAAAGAAGAGGAAGAATGCAAGAAAAGTCTTTTTGGGGAGGCAAAATCAAGTGGTCCCTCCAAGTGTGGAGTTTTGGACCACCGCCCTTGAAAAATGGAAGAAATGGTAGGGGAGGAGAAGAGATGGAGATTAGAG
This sequence comes from Thalassia testudinum, assembly GCA_037157565.1. NCBI lineage: Eukaryota > Viridiplantae > Streptophyta > Magnoliopsida > Alismatales > Hydrocharitaceae > Thalassia > Thalassia testudinum. The sequence goes on along the minus strand of JAZHRO010000065.1, from coordinate 18,964,467 downwards.
AAAGTGTGTAATCAATCAATCAAAATTCTAGACCTAACTTAAATGCGACTCCCTAAAAAATAACCTAAGACTTGATCTACCTATGAAATAAGTAATCAGTAGTGAATACCCGTTCTGTCAACAAGTCTAGCCAAGTTGTTTAAAGGGAGGTTTGGGCCTAAGCATTTCCTAGGAAATCCCTAGGTGCTTGTACAAACCCGCGCCTGGTCAATTAACACGGCCTCTCGGCCTGAACACCAGATAAAGATGACAGAATTGATATTAACTAAAGAAAACTTAAGACATAGATAGCAAGACTAATTTAATGAATCCTTAGGGGTCAAGTTGCTATAGATTTTAATTAGGTCCAGGATATTAAAGTGCAAACGGAATGTGGAGGGCATTAATTAGGTTATTGCCCTGTTATTTCAAATTTTATGATGTGTGCAAGAATTGGAAAGTGGTTCCAATTTCAAATAAGTTGTCACACAATTTGTATTGGTGGTCAAACAAATGTATTTTAGGGTTTCTCTTTTTAAATGTTCAAATAAGTTTGAAACTTTCACAATCAAAGGAAAACAAGTTGTATTGGTGGTCAACTTCCTTTAAAAGTGGCTTTCTAGAAATACAAAGAAAAACCCTAATGTAATTTGATCCTAAGGCAGAAAATTACTACCAATGAGTTGTTTTTAGGCTTTCTGTATTAAGTAGTGGTCCAAACAATTCAAACAACACCACTATATCGAAGAGAATCAAACAAGGATTCCAAAAAATATTTTTTTAATATTTTAGGAATTTGTTAGATAATTGTTTTAAATTTTTATTTGTACTGATGTCAAAGTCCACAAATGATACCTGTGGGTATTTGGACTTTTCAGTATTACCACCGACCTCATAAAATTTTGATGATTTTATATGATTTGTAGAATTTCACAAGGATTCCAGAAAGCTAAATTTCACAAAAATTGGATGTGTATAAAAATTCTAAAAATTCACGGATAGTAGCAAAACAGGAAGATTAGAGAGTGTGACCCCTCAACAGTCCATGAATTTTTAAAAATTAAATAGAAATCCAATTAGTCCTTTGGAACAAATGTTCCCAACTTGATTTGGAATCTCTATGAAAAAATTCAAGATTTTAGGAGGCCTGTGGTGATCGGAATTGATTTTTCAAATCCGGAAAGAAGTCTGGATTCGAAAAAGCAGAATACTAATACTTGAAATAGTGGTGTTAATGGTGTGAACATGCAATCAATGAGTTTTAAAATGCACCACTCCACTTAATTAAGTTGTTTAGGATCCTGAAAGCCAACTTTAGTGTATTTTGGTAGTCTTTTAGTTTATGTGTGACAAGAGAAAGGGAACCAACCTGAATCCACGGGAAGACAAGGGATTTGAGCTCTTTCCAGAATTCTCGCTTGCTTCCTGTAGTTCATGCACACATGAGATAGAAGAAAAGAGAAGGGGATGAGATCCACTTCAAGCAAGAGAAAGGTGATAAAAGCAAAGCCGTGCCTCCTCGACAACGGCGCCAAAAAGTGATAACGAATTTTACGCAGTTTGTAAAATTCGTCATTGTAACGTGCAAAACTGATCAACTCTTAAATTTATAAACCTAGATAGTAAGGTATCTAGGGTCGTCCAAGGAGGCAATATGTTTGCAAAATTTAGGTCACTTACTTGGAAATAGAAATCACCTTTCTTTTTGGTCTTTTCAACTATATCATTTTTTTACGGTTTTGAAATAACGAGCATTCGCAAAGTGTTGACGAAGAAAAAGGTGACCTAAACCTAATCCACTAAACTATTGCTACAGTGAAAAGAAAGGCCTCTCCCTAAGCTCAATTTAGGCACGTGGGGGCCTAGAGTAATTAGGGAGAGGGAGTGAAAAAGTGCTAGATCAAGATAAAAAAAAAACAAATGCGACAAGAATTTAAAAGAAGGCAACTTGAATTGAATTGAACTTGTTCTACACAAAACACATAGAGGAAAGCTTCTAATCTACTTGAAATGCAAGAAGATAAAAACACAAATCCTCTAAATGAAATGGTGAAGAAGATGATGGCTTCCTACTCCAAGCCTGGTAGCTCCCGAGCTTGAAAAGAGTCCTCCGACTCCTTCCTTGCTATGCTCCTCCAAGATGGTGTCCTCCAAGGTGGAAGCTTCCACCTTAACTTTCCTCCACCAAGGGTGGCTGTGCACCACCCTTGCTCCTCCTTGTCTGGCCATCCTCCTAGTGGGGGAGTGCTCCTCCTCCTTGGCATGGCACAAGGGATAAGAAAAAGGGGAAGAAGGCACCAAGGGGGCGGGTAGGATGCCCACTTAATCTTCTTTTCTTCTTCTTCCTTGGCCTTGAATTATGGTGGGTATATGGTAGACTAAACTAATGGAGGATGGGAATTATGTGGTGGTAGGGTAGGGTATTTATAGGATGGGAAGGGGGTGGTTATGGTATTTTTTTGGAGGGGAAAGTGGGAGGGAAATGAAGAGGTTCCATGGTTTTCCCTCCAAAGATACCTTCTAGAAGGTATTGATTTTGGAGGGAAAAATGGAGGGTGGATATGGGTTTTGATGGTGGATGTAGGGTGGTGATGGAAGGGATAGTTGGCACCAAAATAAAGTAGAAGTAGGCGGTCTTTCTACTGGAGCTTAGGTAGTAGGGTAGTAGGTTTTGGTGCCATTGAGGTGGACTAGCTAAGCTAAGCTAGCTTAGCTAGTAGGGAGTAGGGTTAGAGGCATTTAGAGCTAAGGTTTGTGAAGAGGAGCTGGACAGAAGAAGTCTGGAGCTAAACTGGAGCTGGCAGTTGCTAAAGAGGATGGCATGGAGTTACTTTAGCTGGCTTAGCTTGGTAGTTCTTTGCTAGCTGCTAAGCCAAGCTAAAGTAAGCTACCTTCTGCCATAAAGAACTGAGGTAAGCTGGGTCTGGTGTTCCCGGGGAGGATCAAGCTGGTTGAGGCAACTAAGGTAGCTTAGCTCAACTGAGTTGAGCTAAGCTGAGTTTCGGAGAGCTGGACTTGAGCTTTTTGAGCTGAAATGAAGTCATCTTCAGCTGGCTGGAGTTGAGTGGAGCTGGATGTAGCTGGACATAAGTTGGGGTGAACTCCAGTCAACTCAGTTGAGATTGCTAGAGCCCCCTGTGGACTAATAGGAGCTGAGATGAGCTAGACTCAGCTAAGTTGAGCTGGATCTGAGCTGACCTGAGCTAGGGTGAGCTAAGATGAGCTCTCTTGAGCTGCCATTCAACTGTGATGAGCTGAATGGAGCTAGGATGGGCTAACCCTAGTTCAGGTGAGCTAAATTCCAACTATGGTGAGCTGGATCAAGCTGAGTTCTAGCTGGTGAGAGCTTCTCCTTCACCAGTTGCCTTCTTGAGTGCTAGGGTTCTAGGGATCTGGCAATCTGTATATCCCTAACACTCACAAAAACACATTAAAAAGATAACAAAAAGTGCAATGCATGCCTAACCTAATTGATGCCTAAAGGTAGCCCAAAAACCCATTTACGGAGCAAAATCCTAAGAGCTAGGTTTGTTTTAATGCATAAAAGTGTTGATAAACTAGCGTTTATCACAGCCACACGACCATTATCTTCATATTGCCTTTAGGTAAATCTTAGATCAGGGAAGCCACCTACTTAGGAAAAAGAAAAAAAAAGTACCCAAAAAGAAAAAAATAGAAAAAGGAGAAAATAAAAAAATAAACCATACTTCACTGCAGGAGTATAGCTGGCAAGTTGCCGTAGGTAACAGCCCATTGGCCAGTTGTCTAAAGCCTAGCTCACAAAAATGCACAAATAATTCCCAAAACACTTAGGGAAAAGCGGGGAAGTAGAATAAATCGGGGAGATATACACTGGATTTGCCCTTATGTTGACCCCATAAAAAATTTTAAAAGTAGCGAGAAAGCTACCGTTTGGAAAGATAAACCTCTAGGCAGAAATCTTTAAGGTCACCTAGGGTCGTAGAAACCCGAAGTCCATTTTAACGACAACCTAGTGAATCTATCACCCTTTCACAAGATGCTTAGCACTTAGAGTCCTTTTTGAGTCTTGGGCAGGTCGGGTAACCGTAAAAAGTTATCCCGAAACTCTCAAACTCCAAAATAAAAGATTAAAAAAGAAGAAAAACAAAAATGTATCTTCCCTTTCCAAATAAGACAAGGACTTGGGTTGTCTACATTTTGGCAGACACCTGGGTACTATTGAGTCTTCGTAGTTTAGGACCTTAGTTAAAATTTTCTGTTGTTAATAAACGACTTAGGCCTGAGCCATATAATCCTAATTCTGAATTAATACATAGCATGTAATTTAATTTTGCTAGGGACTAGCAAAAGATAGGCATGGGGGTATGATGTAGGCACAATTATTGAAGATAAAATGCCTATCCATGTATATTCCCAAGCTTAGATTTGCATTTCATGTTATAAATATTGCATAGCATGCATTATCCTGCATTTAGAGTAGTTGTGTATATTTTAGGTTAATTGCATCCTTTTTATGTCCAATAGGGAAGTGGATTTATTTTAGGGCCTCAGATGGACAATCTGATCATACGGATCTGATCATGACGATGATTGGAGTGTAACGCCTCCGAAATCGTCTAGATTGGAACCCCGTAGCATCAATTGCAGTTCGAGGAATATCAATCACTGAGGGATTAGGTGATGTAATTCAGAGCTTTAAATGCTAAATCCACTGCACAGATGTATCCGAATCGACGATCGCAACCCAACGGCGCGAGAATCGACCCAATCTGATGTCCGTGTCGTCATCTACATAGCATATCAGATAGACAGCTCAGATGATGCCACATGGCATCATCTGGATAGCTCACAGCCGCCCAAGGATCAGCGTAGCTCTCCTTCTCTAGTTAGACATTAGATTTGGGTCATTGGATCTTGATCCAACGGCCATGGGTGCGCGACCATCAATATGTTTGCTCGACAAACCGTGGCTTTAGTGCAATGGCAAAGACAAGCGCTCGCAAACCATGAGCACAAGTTCGAGCCACAGTGGGGGAGGTGATCTTGCAAGTGCAGGCACAATCGAATTGAGCCCGTTGGATGGCCATCAAGCGGCAGAGAGTGAGGCGAAGTGGCACAATCAGACCCACGTGATCTGCATACGTACGATCACATACTGACCGACACCCAATCTGATGCGCCAACGAGCATGCGGTCTAAGTGACACGATTCCTACGCCATCTCAACTGTCCACCTCTGATCCAACGGCTGCCAATTGTCTACACCTGATTCAGCCATGAGCATGCATGCATGAACGTGAGTTGGGGGCAACAGCGACGCTTGAGATGGAGCTTTAGCGACAACTTTGCTGTCGCTAATTATCCCTTACTTGTTTTAGCCCCTCTCCACTATAAAAGTCCTACACCCATCCATTCATAGCCATCTCTTCCTTTCTTCTCCTCACCACCTCCAAGGCCTTAGAGAGAGCTTGTCCCAAGCCCAGGATGCTCCTTTAGAGTAGAAAACCAAATATTTTTCCCTCCCCTCATCCCCATTCGTGGAGCATCCCGTGGTCGTCCTCTCACCTACTTCAGGAAGTAGATCCTCATTGTGATGCTGTCCTGCCCCGCCCTCTGTCCTCCGGCTCTGTCCTTGTTCGTCCTGCTCCTCACCACCTTCCTCCTGGTGACGTCAGAGCGAGTCATCCTCCAAGCAATAATCGAGGGGTATTCTTCTCATCTCCATCCATCTTTATTTCTTTCTAATGTAGTTTTTGCCACGTTCATAGTTGTAGAAAACATTTGGTTCAAAAATATATATTATTGTTTCTCTCTCTATCTCTAACTCTCTCTCTCTTTATTTTATAAGTAGATTAGCTAGAATTCATCGACCTAATCTATTGCTTGCTAAAAATACCAAAAAATTTATAAAAGATAAAAATGACAAAAACAAATAAAAGCAAAACGTAGATTTTCAAAACCAAAGGTTAGCCTCCCTGTGTTCGACCCGAGACTCCCTTGGAGTTTCGGTTATAAATTGTATTTGATAGACGCATTTTGTGAGCTACGACGATGGGTTCTCCAAAACCTGATTTTAATTTGCAAAACACGACTCATCACCTAGCGAATGCCTGAGATTCATGGGTTCTTCTTGAATCCTAAGCAAGCCAATTAAGCTTGTTTCCTGATCTAGAGCTCGGTTGGAGCTCTATAAAAGCTCCCTCGTTACAAATCCGTGCTCTTTAGCTCAGATCAGGCCACATCTCTTCACAAATTCCCCTCCCCGACTGCCTCCGACCAAAGCTCCTGTGAGCTCCTCCAACCTCCATCTTCGCCCTCTGCCACATACCATAGGCAGAGGGAGACATCTTCCCTCCCTCCTCTGCTTCTCGCAATACCAGCAAGAGACACCCTACTCCTTCATCCTCGCTGTTCTCCCCAACCAGAGACTTCTTCTTCTCCATGTTTGGCCATCACACTGGTGTGGAAATCTCTTTCCCTTTCATCCTATAGTTAGGTCTACCTTCTCCCTTTTCTCCTCCTTAATCTCATTAGCTCCTCTCCTTTCTCTTTCGACTGCCGATACGTCCTCAATGCCACCGTCTTCACCATGTCCAGCGTACCTTCGGCATGATCATCTGTGCTCCACACCGCACCAAACACCCTCACATTGGTCCTAAAAGCTCAGCTGTGCCTGACTGACCAAAACCCATCAAGAAATTGAGGGGAGTGGATCACCAAACGCCCTACCAAACTCGAGCTCCACCAGACCACTTCCTTGAGTTCGCCCGACCTCCATACACACTTCCACACCGTGTAAACACGACCACTTAGCTATTCTAAAGTGGCCGTGAGGCCCTATTTCTTCTTTCAAGTACTTACTGACGCTCCGCCGCCACCCTCATCTTCTCCGACCTCAGCGACAATTCTCCGACTACAATCCCCCTCAAATCCACTTCTAGGCTTTACGTAAAGCTCCCAGGACCCTTCCCAGGTAATTCAATAGAAGACTCCAGCCTCAGCACTACCTCAATTTGGCATTCCATTAGCTGCAACATCTGTGTGAAGAAGGTGGGACACATAGTCCCACATCGATGGTTGAGAGGCTTGCGACCGTGCATAAGTTATTTTTGTGAAATGACCCTATCTCCCAAGACATGGGGGTCGGGTCCCCATTCACCTGCTCACCCACTTACCTACCTACGCTCACACCTCGCTTGCGACACACTCTCGTAGGCCTGGTCCCTATACATGCCCGATTACTGTGCATGCCCGCATACCCAATAATGCCTGAGTCTTTGATAGAGAAGAGAGGAAGGATTTCTGAGAGAGAGAGGGAAGGGTTTTGCTACGCCATCCTTGTGCCCTTGTGTTGAAGAGAGGGGAGAGGCGTACACTTAGCCTCTAAAAGAGAAAGGCTATGCTCTGTGCTTAAGGAAAGCCTTGAGAAGGCATTGAAGCCTTGAAGAAGAAGAGACGGCTTTGAATAGCCTTGTGCCTTCTATAAGGCACTATGGTCTGTTGACACTTAAGTCGTCTAATGCTATATTCATGTCATCTGCTCTGAGTTTATTCTAAGCACTGTTGAATTATTTAAGTACTATAGTTAACATCGATGAAATTGAGTATGAGATATATGCTTAATCTAGATGAATAATTGGTGATTCAAATCACCATTATTTTGTCTTTTTCTATTCTTTTTATCTCACCATCTTTTGAATTACAATCTAACAAATTGTATTCATTGGATATCTACTTTGATGCTCAATTTATTGTGCGCATTGATTCTAAATGAAGATTAATGTGTGAGTTTCATATTTGCTACCTGCAAATGACCTCAGACTCTCTTTAGATTCTGAGTTTATAAATTTAAATGTCTTGTTATACGATTTAGTAGTGTACTACAACGAATGAATCTTTAAAACTCCTATTTTGCCAAACAACATTTTGGCAAAATGTTGTTTGGCGAAATAGGAGTTTTAAAGATGTGTTCATTGTAGTACACTCCTAAATCACACATCCATTTAGAATAGTTATGTATATTTTAGGTTAATTATGTCCTTTTTATGGCCAGGAGGGAAGGAGATTTATTTCAAGGCCTCAGATGGACAATCTGGCCATATAGATTTGATCAGGACGATGATCGGAGTCTAACCCCTCTGAAATCGTTGAGATCAAAATCCTATAGCACCATATGCAGTCTGAGAAAGGTCAATAGCCAAGGGACTATGTGATGTAATTCGAAGCTTCAAATGCTGAATTCGACTACACGGACAAATCCGGATCGACGATTATAGCCCAACGACATGCGAATTGACCCAATCTGACATCTATGGCGCCACCTACAAAACGAAGAAAATGGAAGATCATGATGGCTCCACGTGGTGCCATTATAGCTGCCCAAACCTGCCTAAGCCTCATCGCTCCATCTCGCAAGCATATCATCATGCGATCCTAGCTGTTGGATCATAATCCAATGACTGAGAATCACCTTAGCACGCCACTCTACTCTAAGGAGGAATGCAGGGATGAAATCCCAACCATTGGATCAAGATCCAACGGTCAGGAGAGGGTGCACACTGTTTCATCTTCTCGAAAATCCACACTGGTAGTGTGTTGGGTATTACCCTCGCCTACGACACAAGGACGACCATTCGAATCCCACCACGACGCTTGATCTTGTGGAGCGCGGGCGTAATCGAATTACGTTCGTTGGATGATCATCAAGCTGCAGAGAGTGCGGCAACATGCTGAGATTAGATTCGCTTAATGCGTGCATGTGCTAGATCATGCAATAACTCACGCTTAATCACACACGCATGACTCGTGGCGCTGGTCCTCGAGCGATCTCAGCCTCTCATCGCTCATCCAACGGCCACGATCCTCTCGCCGCACCCGTTCAAACCTTAGGTGCGTGATCAGCGCAATTTCAAGCATGAGCTCCGCGCAAACGTTAGCCATCAGATTTAGATCAGACGGTCCTAAACGCTTCAACCTCGTAACAGCTGTGCATGCGGAGGGTGCGCATACACAAGCGCCAGCTAGCCCTTTAGTGACATCCAAGGTAGATCTTCAGCGACGAATTTGATGTCGCTATAGCCCGTGGATGGATTTCCTCCTCTTCCCTTCACTATAAAAGGACCCCTACACCTCCCCTTCCTCTTCATCTCTTCCTTTCTTCCTCTCACCACCTCCAAGGCTCTAGAGAGAGCTTGTACCAAGCCTAGGATTCTCCTCTAGAGTAGAAAACAAACATTTGTTCCTGCCTCTCATCCCCCTTCGTGGAGGATCCTGTGGTCGTCTTCTCACCTCCCTTTGGGAAGAAGTTCCTCACCGCGACGCCGTCCTACCCCACCCACCATCCTCTAGCTCCGTCTTCATTCGTCCTGCTCCTCACCACCTTCGTCCAGGAGATGTCAAAGCGAGTCATCTTCCAAGCGACCGTCGAGGGGGATTTCTCTCACATATCTCTATATTTAGTGCTTTCGTAGTACAGTTTTCTCACTTTCCTAGTTGTAATAAACATTTCATTATAAAAATACATGATTGTTTCTCTCTCTATCTCTCTCTTTTTATTTTGTAAGTAGATTAGCTAGATTTCATCGACCTGATCTCTTGCCCTATTAAAAATACCAAAAAAAAATTAGAAAAGACAAAAACGACAAAAACAAATAAAAAGCAAGACTCGTATCTTTCAAAACCAAACGTTCTCCTCCCCGTATTCAACCCGGGACTCACTATTTTAGTTCGATTATAAATTTTATCTAATCGAGGAATTTTCTCATGAATCAAACTACGACAACATGTTTTCCAAACTTGAACCCTTTCCACGACGAGATCCAACGCGATCATTTTGGCACCATTGTTGGGGAGGCAACGCTCGTTGGTTTTTTTTGCATTTTCCCTCATTACTTAAATATTTTTCTAACCTATCTTTTTTCTTCGATTTATTGTCTTGCAGGAACCCGATTGAGGAGTTGAAGGTGGTAGATTGGAGTAAAGTGCGGGTAGAGATATTTGTAAGTTTTTCCCCCACTACCCCTACCCTAGATTTCAGTTCACCACACTAGTAACTCAAACCCAAATCAATTAGGTGTTTTTTATAAACCCTAGGATAGATCTAGTTGTTTGTTTGCCACCTCCACCCATCTCATCCCCGCATATATATATATTAAAAAAATAATAAAAAAATACTCTTCTATTGTGGGATTTTCTGAAAGAGACACACATTAACACCTACAACTCTCGACTTAAGGCGCACCACTTCACACCGATTCTACCACTTAACCGAAATTTGGCGTATGGATCCGGTACACCCTAACTCAACACACTAATAAGTGAGTAGAAATCTGAATAACTCAAATATTTTTGTGTGCCTTAACTAAGTGATGCAACAGGCTAATTGATTGAACTATTTGGGCTGTACCACTTAAGATAAAAGTGATTCATCAGTAGCTTGCCACTTAGGGTTGATTTTTAGGGCTGAACAAGGCACTCCACAATTTTTTTATGATTTCTAAAGGAATGCATCATCACCAGTGCTTGTAAAACCTGAAGTGTTCTTCTGAACCCTGATTGAACTAACCTAAGGATTAAACCCTAAAAGCTACTAAATAAGGTTAAACACTAAAAGGCGCATCATCAAATAGCCTTGTTTGCAAACCCTGGTTCTGCACGGACACACATTTGAATTGATCATTAAGGGCACAACCCATCTAAAGGGCCCATCACATTCCAAGAGCACAATCATCCCAAGCCTAATTAAAACTGAGTAGATATTGGCCTTAAGGATTGATTTGCTCTTCAGGGTGAGGACTGAGATTTTTTTTGATTAATCTTCTTCATTTGGTCCATCTGATGTCTAGCTTGGGGAGTAGCATCAAATGACCATGGCTAGGAGGTACACTAGGAATTGAAGGTGCAAGCCAAAGGAAGAACCTTCTCCCCAACCCTTCCTTCTAACTGGTTGGATTGACCGGATAAAAGTAGACCAAATCGTTTATAATCTCAAGGTGGGTCCTGGGAGTCTGTAGGTCTTTAAGCTAACCCACCTAAGGACAGGGTTGATTGCTTGTATTGTAGGGCTTCTTTCTTTCTTCTGATCTCCCCTTTTATTCTACCATGTATCATTCCACATCTTGCATTCATTTTCCATCCTACCCTCCTACCACCACTTATACCCAAGATGATTACTATCCCAACTTGACTTATAATTACCCATCCACTAGCCAAGATAATTTTGATTGGGGATACGATACCTGACCTCAATGTCTAGGGCCTAACCCTGGACAACAAGACTATGATTACTATCCTTCCCAGAGCTACAATGATTATAGATTTCCATCCTTTGATGATCAAACCAACTCAATCTACAATCAGGAAGGATATGATTATTATAACATCTACCCTACCTAGTATTCCACTGAATATAGGTCACCTCCATTCTTTGAACAACCCGAGATGATCGACTATCAAGGAGGGTCCTGAGAACCTCAATATCTTGACTCCCCTAGATTTAACCCAAACCCACCCAAACCTGAACCAAACCATTTGGTTCAGGTGAACCAGGTCCAAGACAAGGTGTTGGCTAACTTGAGGAACACCATTCAATCTTTAGAAGCTCAGCCAATACCTGAACTAAAGCATTGGAGCCTATGATAAAAATGATTGATGAGCTAAATAGCTCTTTATTGGATTTGCTCCAACATGTTAGGGATAGGGGCCTAGGTGAGTTTCTACTTGGGAAATTGTCAAGGTTGCAGATGAAATTTGTGATTGCCCTAGTCAAATCTTGGGATGATTCTCAAGATGAACCCCCTTCAGGGGAGCTAATATCTAAACCCGCTTTGGCACCTGTCGGGGGGGATACATTTTTTAAGACCAAAGATGACCAGGTTGGGCTAGAGCAACCCATTGAGGATGAACCGATTGATTCACCCGAGATCCCCGAGCCAGGGAATGAAGAAAAACATGTCTCCTTGGATCATGAATTGACATATGATTTTGAGATGTATAAAAATGCGGATCAAGAATTCTTTGACTCTGAGGGTGAAGAATCTCTTAGTGAAGTCTCACTTAAGCATAAGGAAGATGATTTTATTGAGACAAATAGGCCTGATGAATCTGATGAACCATTTGACACCCTGATAATAGAGGAATTTGATTTGGTTGGGGTTAACTTGGAGGATCCGAATCCTGATGGTTCATTCAGTAGCCCCATTCCTCAACCACACCCCAAAGGGATTGATTTTGATTTGGAAATCATTGTACCCAAGTCAATCCTTATTCAGCCACAAATGTTGGACTTGGGTATTTTAGATTGGGTGTACAATGATCTGGAGGTCCCAAAAACCTTGATCTTGGAGGATAGAAAGTTGGAAATGAAAATCTGGGAAGCTATATCTGAGGGAACTATGATTTTGGATTTAAGGGTTCCTGTTGACCTGAAATCACCTACTTTTTACTTGGACCCTTATGATATCTTTGAGATGCAACCCAAGCTTAGAATCATTGATTAACTTTTTGAGTTGAAATCTAAAAGGACATTGGAACCTATTGAACCATCTCTACCCATTGTCCAACACTTTGGTCTTGGGTTGAATACTACAAAACTGCAGACCCGACCCCGAAAGCACAATAATCTTCAGTTCTGGGTGATTTTCATCTAGAACCTTAGAACTACTTGACCATGAGGCATGGGTCTGCACCATAATCTGGTCCACATCTATGGGTATCTTTTGCTGGCAGGTCTAAGGATTAATATTTTGATTTTGATTTTGACCTGTACTTCTGAACTTTTAATGTCTTCTTTACTTGTGAACCATGCCTAGCTGACGGTAATAAATTTAGGATGTGTGTATATTCCACGTTCTCTACAGAGCTGACCGGATTTTCACGATATTCAGGTGATATTCTATTTACTCCACCCTTTTTCATGTCTCTTTCTACAATGAGGGCATTGCATCATTTAGGCATGTGAGGGTGGATACTTAATCCTAAAATTATTTCATTAGCTATGTAGAATTTCTTTTATTTTCTTTAAAAAAAATTGAAAACTCAAAAAGACAAAAAAAAAAGAATTAGGAGAAGAGAACTTAGGCTTTTGGAAGTTATTAACTTTAGGAAATGATACGATAAGACCTGAAAACTTAAACTCTTCAAGTCATGCTTGATTAGCTCAGGTGTCCACTCGAATGTGGACTTAGTCTCGAGTCCTCGTCAAGTAATTTTACTTTAATTTGGTGAATAAATTGGGATGATAAGTACATGACTTATCAACCTGCCCTCTGAATTGAAGGGATTTTAAGCCTAAGCATCTACACACTATTTGCAGTAACTCGCTTTTCGGTGGTTTTTATAGAAATTGGGTAGCTAATGAACTATCTAGGGTGGTATGGCTGGCAAGTTGTCAGTGGTAACAACTCATCGGCCGGTTGTCTAGAGCCCAGCCACACGACCATTCTCTTCATACTCCCTTTAGGTAATCTTAGATCAGGGATGCCACCTACTTAGGAAAAAGAAAAAAAATGGTACTAAAAAAAAGGAGAAAAAAATAGAAAAATAAATCGCACTTTACTGCACGAGTATTGTTGGCAAGTTGCGGTGGGTAACAGCCCATTGGCTGACTATCCAGAGCCCAGCTCATAAAACTGAACGAATAATTTCCAAAACACTTAGGGAAGAAGCGAGGAAGTAGAATAAACTGGGGAGATATACTCTGGGTTCTCCCTTGTGTTGACCCCATAAAAAATTTTAAAAGTAGGGAGAAAGCTACCGTTCGAAAAGATAAACCTCTAGGCAAAAATCTTTAAGGTTACCTAGGGTCGTAGAAACCCAAAGTCCATTTTAACAATCGCCTATTGAGTCTGTCACCCTTTCACAAGATGCTCAGCACTTAGAGTCCTTTTCGAGTCTTGGGTGGGTCAGGTAGCCGTAAAAAGTTATCCCAAAACTCTCAAACTCTAATAGTCCAAAAAAAAAATAGAAAAGAAGAAAAACAAAAAATGTATCTTCCCTTTTCAAATAAGGCGAGGACTTGGGTGGTCTGCATTCTGGTAGACGCTCGGGTATTGTTGAGTTTTCGCAATTTAGGACCTTAGTTGAAATTTTCTACTGTTAATAAACGACTTAGGCCTAAGCGATCGAGTCCTAATTCTATTTTTATACATAGCATGTAATTTAATTTTGCTAGGGATTAGCAAAAGATAGGCATGGGGGTATGATGTAGACACATCCATTTAGGTTAAAATATCTATTTATGCATGTTCCTAGGCTTAGATTTGCATTCCATGCTATAAATATTGCATAGCATGCATCATCCTGCATTTAGAGTAGTTGTGTATATTTTAGGTTGATTACCTCCTTTCTATGGCCAGGAGGGAGGAGATTTTTTTGAGGGCCTTGGATGGATGATCTGACCAAATGGATTTGATCAGGATGATGATCGGAGTCTAACACCTCCGAAATCGTTGAGATCAGAATCCCGTAGCACTATATGCAGTCCGAGAAAGGTCAATAGCCAAGGGTCTAGGTGACATAATTCGGAGCTTTAAATCCTGAATCCGACTACACGGACGGATCCAGATCGATGATCGTAGCCCAGTGGCACGAGAATCGACCCAATCCGACATCCATGGCATCACCTACAAGGCAAAGAAAATGGATGGTCATGATGATGCCACGTGGCGCCATCATAGTCGCCCAAACCCACCCAAGGCTCACCGCTCCATCTAGCAGGCGTATCATCACACGATCCTAGCCGTTGGATCATAGTCCAATGGCTAAGAATCACCCTAGCAAACCACTCTACTCTAAAGAGGAACGTGGGGACGAAAGCCCAACTGTTGGATCAAGATCCAACAGTTGGGAGAGGGTGCGCACACTTTCATCTTCTCAACAATCCACGTCGGTAGTGTGTTGGGTATCGTCCTCGCCCGCAACGAAAGGACCGCCGTTCGAATCCCACCGCGACAGTTGATCTTGTGGAGCACGGGCGCAATCGAATTGCATTCGTTGGATGATCATCAAGTGGTGGAGAGTACGGCAATGTGGCGAGATCAAATTCGCTTGATGCGTGTACCTGCTAAATCAAACAACAACTCATGCTCGATTACGCATGCGTGATTCGCAGTGCTAGTCCTCGAGCGATCTCAAACTCTCATCGCTTATCCAATGGCCATGATCCTCTCATCACGCTCGTTCAAACCTTAAGCACGTGCTCAGCGCGATTTCAAGAGCCAGCTTTGCGCAAACATCAGCCAACAGATTTAGATCGAACGGTCCTTAACACTTCAACCTCGCAATAGCTGTGCATGCAGAGGGTGCACATGCGCAAGCACCAGCCAGCCCTTTAGCGACATCCAAGGCAGATCTTCAGCGACGGATTTAATGTCTCTATAGCCCTTACACGGATTTCCTCCTCTTCCCTTCACTATAAAAGGACCCCTACACCTCCCCTTCCTCTTCATCTCTTCCTTTCTTCCTCTCACCACCTCCAAGGCTCTAGAGAGAGCTTGTCCCAAGCACAAGATGCTCCTCTATTGTAGAAAACAAACATTTGTTCCCACCTCTCATCCTCCTTCGTGGAGCATCCCATGGCCATCTTCTCACCTCCCTTCAAGAAGAAGATCCTCGCCGCGACGCCGTCCTACCCCGCCCTCCATCCTTTGGCTCCGTCCTCAATCATCCCTCTCCTCACCACCTTCCACTGGGCAACGTTAGAGTGAGTCATCCTCCAAGCAACTATCGAGGGAGATTTCTCTCACCTATCTCTATCTTTATTGCTTTCGTAGTATAGTTTTCTCGCTTTCCTAGTTGTAATAAACATTTCATTATAAAAATACATTATTGTTTCTCTCTCTCTATCTCTCTCCTTTTGTTTTGCAAGTAGATTAGCTAGATTTTATCGACCTGATCTCTTTCCCTATTAAAAATACCAAAAAAAAAAGAAAAGACATAAATGACAAAAACAAATAAAAAGTGAAATGCGTATCTTTCAAAACCAAATGTTCACCTCCCCGTGTTCGACCCAGGACTCACTTTTTGAGTTTCGATTTAAATTTTTTCTGATCGATGGATTTTCTCGCGAATCGAACTACAACGATGGGTTTTTCAAACTTGAACCCTTTCCGCGACGAGATCTAACATGATCAGAAGGAAGTCGAAATGAGGAGATAAAAATATTTGTGCAGACGATTTCAAGTCTGATATAGGATCAGAGTGGGAAGTTAGGCTAAGAAGTGAAATGCATGACATATGTGATAATGAATGTATGCAAAAAATGCAAGGATAGACACCTAATGAAGAAATGGAAAACAAGAAAGGTAAAAATAGCTATGTACAAAGGATAGGTTTCTAAGTTTTACGCCTTCAGCAAGGCGTAAACCCAGTAGAAGTGTCAAGAATGTAGGAGCCAAAAGGATGGATAAAGAATTGACAAGTCAATGAAGCTCAATGAAGGATTCAAATCGTAGTGAATAGAATGGAAGTTTGTCAATCTCAAGGGTGAGGAATAGCTTCATAGTCAATATGAGTCAAAATCAGATACTTGGTACATGGCCCAAATAGAGAATGGGTATCAAATCAGAGATACTTGGCTCAAGGTCCAAGTAAAGAAACAAAATATCTAGAAAGAATCTGCAGCTTCCACCTCTTCAATCAATTAATGCAGAGTCAAGATGAAGAAGATGAATTCGGGTTGGGAAGAAGAGGTAATTGCTAAACTGAGTAAGGTCCGGATGGATCAAGATTATGCAAGGCTTGTAATATGACATGTGCTTCGCCTTGAGGAGGATTAGGTTGAACATACCTCTGGGCAGGTATATTCCTAGGAATGGGTTGTGCTTGAGATGAGAGTGAATGTGGTTGATAGAATTCCATCAAGTGCGATAGTTGGGCTCTCATCTCAGCTAAAGCCACGTTCTATCTCTGCTGCATAGCAATGTTCTGCTATTGCATGTCAGTAAGAGCTTTCATTATTGACCCCAACTAATCATCCCGTGTAGGCCGAGGTTGAGAGTATTAGGCGGGACTGGGTTGGGGTTGCTGGTAGGCACGCGGTGGATATCCGTGTTGTTGTGAAGTGGTGGTGCAGAAGATTGTTGAAAGGTGGATCTTTGTGAATTTCCCGACCATGAGAAATTTGGATGATTTCGCCATCCAGGGTTGTATGTTTGTGAATATGGGTCATTGTGAATGGCGTGGAGCTCCTCCGAAGCTCTAGAAGGTGCATGGAATTCAATGTAGGTAGGAACAAAGGTTCCTCCAACCAATAAAGGATATGAAAATGAATAATCCGGTAGTGCAAGTTGTGTCACAGAAAGATTGTTTACAGTTTCCCTCCCTATGGGAAACTAAGAAGAAGTGTGAGGTGCAGGAGATTGAGAAGAAGATGATGAAGGTTTAGACAAGAATTTCCGTATTTCATCTACTTTCTTCTTTATTAAGCCCACCTTATCAAGTTGACTAACCACTATCTCTAAGTCTCTTGTGCTGGTTGGGTTTCATGTACACCCGTGTGTGAATAGGAATGAGAGGACTTTCTATTAAAAACACTCATCGAAGCATATTACTAGAATTTTCTACCATGCCTTCGAAGAACTCAAAGGCTAAGTCCTCGTTCCAGCATAGGAAATTGCCTCCACAAGCGGCATCTACAAAATTCCTTGTCATCATGGAGCCCATGATAGAAGATCTAGACCTATTGCCAGCGTGGGACACCATGGTGGGGACATTTTCTAAGAAGCTCATGGAATCTCTCCCAAGCCTCATAAATCTGTTCTCCAAAATTTTGGGTGAAAGTGGTGATGGCACTCCTCAATGCATTTGTGCGACCTATAGGAGAGTACATCTTTAGGAACCCATGTTCCAAAGAAGCCCATGTTTCTATTGGTGTAGTCCGTTCAACAGTTCTACACCAAAAGGCTGCCTTGTCGTTAAGTGAAAAGGAAAACATCTTCATCAAAAGTGTGTGCTGATCATGACCTTATGGACCTAAGGTTTGAGCAAGATTTTTCAACTCCTCTAACTAAAATGGGTCCTCAGAAGCAAGACCATGGAAGTGAGGAATAAGTGTTACAATGTTCAGCTTTAGTTAAGCAACACGATCCCCAGTGGGATAGCATACCACAAGCATAGGAACCATGGGATTACAGTAATTCCGTAGTTGAGGTCTACGAGGATGAGTTTGTGCCTGATGATAACACCATTGTTGGAACCTAGTTCCACTTCTCTTTTGTGTTTTGGCGTTAACAAAACCATTTTAAAGTCTAATGCGGCTATGAAGTGTTACAGGACTATACAGGAAATAGAATTTGTGGATGCTAGCAAGTAACAAGATAGCATTGAAGATATGAAGGTAGAAGATTATAGATTTTGTTTCATTTATTGTATTTTAGAATCTTTGTATGTCTCCGAAAAAGTAAAAAATAATCTTGGAGTTAAAATCAAAGTAGAGATAATTAGGGTTCATATTAATACTCAATCGTTTATCTTTTCAACTCAAAATCGATTCTTTCAAAATAAAGTCATATAGATTAGATGAGTTTACTCTAAAAAATGACTTACACTTATAATATTAGGTATTTGTAGCAAGTACCGATACTGGTCATAAGTACCGGTACATTCTAGTTATAGGTTTGGGCCTAAGTCCCAAACTGTGAACAACAAGTACTGGTACTCATCGTGAGTACCGGTACCAAGTGCTCACAGTTTGTGCACTTGGTTTTTCATGAACCTTACAAGTACCTGTACTAATCACCAATACCGATACATGTAGGTCACAACCCCATAGCCTATGAGTCATAAGTACCGGTACTTATGATCAGTACCGGTAATAAGTGGCTTGGTTGGTACTCAACAGAATGCACTGAGTACTGGTACCATTGATCAGTACGGGTACCCCAAGCACTGTTGAATTGATTGTAGGCAGTCAGTATCGATACCAACTAACTGTTGTGCCTAATCTGAACAGCTATTTTACAATTAATCTTAATCCTACACTTCCCTTTTTGCCCCTAATGGCTAGTATTCGTAGGGGAGGTGTTTAGTGGCCTATATATACACTCCTTGAGTATCATTTGCACATAACTAATAAGAGAAAAATATTCTCTTTGCCTACACCTTCTTTTTCCAATTTTCTAGCTACAAAG
This sequence comes from Thalassia testudinum, assembly GCA_037157565.1. Classification (NCBI taxonomy): domain Eukaryota; kingdom Viridiplantae; phylum Streptophyta; class Magnoliopsida; order Alismatales; family Hydrocharitaceae; genus Thalassia; species Thalassia testudinum. The sequence goes on along the minus strand of JAZHRO010000065.1, from coordinate 18,945,380 downwards.
GAGCTTGTCTTGTTGCTCTCTTCACAAGGCTATTCTCTAGTTGTAAGAAGTTTCCAAGGTGATTGCATTCTTAGTTAATTGTATATTTTTGCTTTCACGTTCTAGTTAGAATTTATATATCATCTATTAAGAAATACACTTGTTGGAGACTTAGGAATTTATTGTAAGCTTTTGTTTGTATCTTGCTTACACCTGTAATTTTTATTTCTTTTTGTCATCTTGTAATTGGGTTGAGGTAACTCTTTAATAAACTCAGGTTATTAGTAAATTGATTCCCTCCGGGTTGAGGGAATCAGGTTAAAAAATTCTAAGTCGAGAGACTTAGGTAGTGGAGTACCCAAGTAAGGGGAACCACTATACATCTCGTGCCCTTTTTGTGGTTTGATTATTCTTGCAATTTTTTATATATCACATTATTCATCCCCCTTTCTAGTGTGCTTGTGCCCTACAGATCTTTCAGGTGGTATCAGAACAGGTTGCAAAAAGAAGTAATTATTCTCTCTCGCAATGGCATCATCAGCCAAGCGCACCGAAGGTCAATCAGCCACACGTCCTCCCTACTTTGATGGGACGGACTATGGATACTGGAAGAGAAGGATGCAAATCTTCCTCAAGGCCATGGATGAAGACTCATGGGCTCGCATTTAAGAGAAGCACACAGATCTGGAGCCGCAGAAAGGAGTTGTTTGGACAGCGGATCAAAAGAAAATCACTGGGAATGCAAAGGCAATGAATGCGCTCTATTGTGCATTATCAAGGGAGGAGTTCAACCGTATCTCTACGTGCGAGTCCACGTATGAGATATTGAACACACTTCAAGTCACGTACGAAGGTACTAGTAAAGTTAAAGAAACACGCATATCTATTTTAATAGAAATCTATGGGTGTTTCAGGATGAAGAAAGGTGAAACAATTAAGGCAATGTACATGAGATTTGGAGACATTATCAACCCCATGAAGAATTTGGGAGTGAAGTTTATGGAAGAAGAACTTGTAAGGAAGATCTTGAGATCCCTTACAAGTAATTGGTCTCCAAAGTCCACAGTGATCCAAGAGGCGAAGGATTTATCAACTCTCTCCTTGGATGATCTGATTGGAAGCCTCATGGCATATGAGGTCCAATTGGAAAACATGAAGAAGAACGAGGAGAGATCTGTGAGCAAGAAGGAGCTTGCTTTTAAAGCTATGAAAGAGGATTCAAACTTCAACGATTCTGACTCCGACGAAGAAGGGAGGTTGCTCTTCTAACGAGAAAATTTTGAAGATTCATCCGAAAACAAGGTAAGAAAGTCAATAAATTTTCAAATGACATTGTTTGTTTTGAGTTCAAGAAGAAGGGACATGTACGAAAAGATTACCCTTGATCAAGAAGAAGGAAGAAAAGAAGGACAAAGAACTCGATCGGAAGATCTCAAGAAAAGCATACAAAGCAACTTGGGATAATAGTGATTCTAGCATGGAATCATCTTCCTAAGAATCTAAAGAAACAGAAGTTGCACATCTTTGTTTAATGGCAAACAACGACGGATCTGAAAATGAACTAGATTCTGAAATTACTTTTGAAGAATTATTACAATCTTATGAAGATTTATATCATAAAGCTATGATGATTAAAAAGGAAAATAAGGTCTTGCATGATAGTTATAAGACACTAGAAATAGAAAAATCTTGTTTAGAAATAGAATTAGAAATGTCTAAAAAAACTAACAATCAATTGCATGCAAAAATAGTAGGATTAGAAGATATTTATGAACACTTTGAGGGAACTTTAAATAATCTAAAAATAACAACTAAGTTGAATATAGAATTTTGTAATAATTCGAAAGCCAAGTTCAATAATAAAAAGAACACACAAAATAAATCACATACACCTAGACATGCATGGATTTATCAAAAGGTCAAAAATCCTAAAATTTATAGATCTAATACAAAGGTGATCTATAAACCTAAAGATTTAAAGGGTACTAACCATCAAGGACCCAAAAGAAAATGTGTACCTAAAATAGATTTGATAAACTCTTTTGCAGGTCAAGAAGGACAAATGGATCCTAGACAGTGGGTGTTCCAAGCATATGATGGGACACTCCAACCTCTTTATCAAATGGACAAGAATACAAGATGGAGGACATGTCAAGTTGGGCGACAACAAACGTTGTCGCATTATTGGTGAAGGTACAATAGGTAATTCCTCTAAGTAAGTACGTAATTTTTTTTAGTAGAAAACTTAAAACATAACCTACTTAGTGTTAGTCAAATATGTGATAATGGATGTAATGTATTATTTACTAAAGTTGGTTTTAAAATATTAAAAGAGGGAAAAATACGATTTTAATTGAAGGGTTTAGATATGAAAATGTCTATGTTCTTCATTTTTCACAATAAAAATTTGTAAATTGTCTGCTTGCTTCCCATGTTGAAGTAGATCTATGGCATCATAGGCTAGGTCACATTAATCACAAACATCTTAATAGGTTAGACAAAAATGAGTTAGTAAGGGGCCTACCCAAACTAACTTATAAAAAGGATGCTTTGTGCAAATCTTGTGAACTCGAAAAAATGCACAAGGCTTCTTTCAAACCTAAAGACTTAGTTTCAATCACACGACCTTTAGAGTTGTTACACCTTGATCTATTTGGGCCAACACGATTTGAGAGCCTAAATGGATGAAAATTTTGCCTAGTTATTGTTGATGACTTCTCTAGGTTCACTTGGGTCATCTTCTTGAAACATAAGGATAACTCATTTGATTCCTTCCTAAGACTTGTTCGAAGACTTCAAAAGGAAAAATCATCCTCAATTATTAGACTTAGGACTGATCATGGGGGTGAATTTGAAAATGAAAAATTTTCAAGTTTTTATGTCAATTCTGGCATAACCTATGAATTTTCATTTTCTCAGGCACCATGTCAAAATAGTGTTGTAGAATGCAAGAATCGCACTCTACAAGAATGCACCCGAACTTTACCGTTGGAGTCTGAGCTTCAAAAGTATTTCTGGGCTGAAGCCATTAATATAGCATGTTATGTTCATAATAGAACTCTCTTAAGGCCTATTATTAAGAAAACTCCATATGTGCTTTATTATGAGAAGTCTCCTAGGATTTCATATTTTAGGGTGTTTAGAAGTCAGTGTTATTTATTAAACACCCGTGATTAGCTTAATAAGTTTGATGCTAAATGTGATGAAAGCATCTTTATTGGCTATTCAACAAAAAGCAAAGCTTATCGAGTCTTTAATAAAAGGACTTTTGTTATAGAAGAATCCCTATATGTTTCATTTAATGAAACAAACTTAGAAGAACCTGAACCAAATCATTTAAATTCTGATGATGAAGATACCCCTTCATCGATGTATCAAAAATGGAAGATATGCGAAATGTATATGTGATAAACGCCAGTTTATCATCATTCTTACGCATTAAAACAAACCTAGCTCTTAGGATTTTACTTCGCAAACGGGTTTTTTGGGCTGCATTTAGGCATAAATTAGGTTAGGCATGCATTGCATCTTTTATTTGTCTTTTTAATATGTTTTTGTGAGTGTTAGGGATGCACAGATATGCAGATCCTTAAAACCCTAGCACTCAAGAAGGCAAATGGTGAAGAAGCCCAGACTAGTTGGAACTCAGCTCGATCCAGCTCACCATAGCTGGAACCTAGCTCACTTGAACTAGGGTTAGCTCATCCCAGCTCCATTCAGCTAGTCTCAGCTGAATGGTAGCTCAAGAGAGTTCATCTTAGCTCACCCTAGCTCAAGTCAGCTCAGATCCAGCTCAACTTAGCTGAGTCTAGCTCATCTCAGCTCCCACTAGTTCATAGGGAGCTCTAGCTAGCTCAGCTGAGTTGACAGGAGTTCACCCCAGCTTAAATCCAGCTACATCCAGCTCCACTCAACTCTAGCCAGCTGAAGAAGAACTAATCCTAGCTCAGGAAGCTCAAGTCCAGCTCTCGGGGACTTATCTTAGCTCAGCTCAGTTGAGCTCAGCTACCTTAGCTGCCTCAACCAACTTGATTCTCCCCGGGAGCATCATACCTAGCTCACCTCAGCTCATTTTGGTAGAAGCTAGCTTACCTTAGCTCGGCTTAGTAGCTAGAAAATAACTACCAAGCTAAGTGATGAGAGCCTCATCATGAGCCATAACTAGCTCATTTTGACCCAATAAAGAAGATAAAAGCTCCTACATAACCTAGAAGAAGGCTTAACTGAAGGAAGTGCTCTGAGAAGAAAACATGAAATAAAGGTTAAAACTACAATTTTACCATTGCAGTACGTAAACGGGATTTCTCAGAGGCAAAACATAGGTCAAATGGTATAAATGAGATAAAAAGAGGGTTGAGTCAATCAGAAATGGGTTCATGTGCAATCTAAGAACTAAATGACACTTGGTAACCCTAAAACAGACCCGCTTAAATTAACAAGGTTCCGGTCAGAATAAAAAGCAAGTAAACCCTCTACGAATCATGGAAAAACATACTCTAGGGTTTAGAACACTTAATTTGGCCTTTGGAACCTAGTTTGACCTAGATTAGGGTCCTAGCTCTTCAATTAACTTAATTTAGGTTTTTACGCAAAATGTCCAGTCAAACGAGGTCAAACCTGAAATCCAACTTCTCCATTGGATTCCTTAGGTCCAAATTAGGTTTATACCAAAATTTGGACCTAAGGAGAGGTCATCTTGACCTACTTTGCAATTTAGTACACCCAAATCACAAATTGGTCCCTATCTTTTGAATACCGTTGCAGAGAACCCCCTAGGTTCTTCGCCTCCTTTGCAAACCGGTCCTGCCGCCATTGCTAGGGCAGAACCAAGCTCCGGCGAGGTTCGGAGAGGGATTGCTCTCTAATCCCTTAGAGATTCCCTCCTAGAAATGGAAGGAGGATTCTCTGAGGAATTCCCTTCCTTATAAATCCAATTACAATCGCTGGTGTGAACCCAATCTCTCGTGCGAACGCGCGAGAGATTTGGGTATTCACCTTCCTTCCATCTCCGGCGAGCCGGCAGCGTTGATTGCGCAGTCTCCACGCGCTGGTAGGTGCGGCCAGCACCTATAAAACACCCCCCAGACCCTGCCGCAGGACTCGAGCTTGATTTAGCCGAGTTTCCCCCTTCAATTCCTCTCCTCCTGCCCGGCCAAATGTCCCAGCTAGCTCCGGCGAGCCCTCCTTCCCTCCCTCTTCGCTCTACCACAAAACCAGTGGCAGAGTTAGCTTCCTGACTTCCCTCCGCGTCGCGCAGTACTCGCGCATGCCGCCTCAGCCTCGTCGTCGCCGCCGTTCTCCCCCACTGGGCATCATCTTCTCCGGCGACAGCAGGTACTGCTGTCCGCCTTCCGTCCCATTTCATCCTTACAATTAGGTTAGAACTCCTCTCCATCCTCTCCTCTCTCTTTTCCCCCTGTTATCTCATCTGATTACCCCTCGACCGACGCTGACCACCCTCATCTTCCACATCACCGACCGATCTCCGGCGAGTCGCTTCCACCATTTCAGCCCCCCACTCGGCTCAACAACCACCTCGAGAGCTCCGCCTCACCACCAGGAACTCGCTCCACCCCACAACTGCCACTCCAGATCTCCATAATCACCCCCCGAACAACCAACCATCTCCGGCCACAGGTTGACCTAGGCACGCATGCCTAGGCCGACCGGCAACCTGCAGCATCGTCCACCAGCACGGCGAAGGTCTCTAGCTGATCTGATTGGGCCGTGAGGCTTGTTTTGTGTATGACAGTGTTTGAGCCGCTGCCGCCATGGACGACCTCCGGTGAAGCTCCAACGAAGCTCCAGGCATCAGGCTTCCCAGGCTGCGATGCAGGAGACTCACGCGAGTGTCGCGAGGTGAGAGAGCCCAGCCAGTAGCGCCAGCAGAGCCATCAGCTTGGGCAACTGCATACGAGAGTCTGCGGGCACGCGCAAAGGAAGGGCGAAACCTTTAGTCCCACATCGTGGAATCTCAAGGCACAGGTATGGTATAAAGAGTTTTTCTGATATAGTTTTACTGCCTCGGAAGCACAGGGGTGAGGTCCCTCACTGACCCCACACCCGCCTCGTCCGCGGCTTGACCACGCGGATCTGGCGCATCCGACCCGATCTATACCTATGCACTCCTCGCGCATCGTCACCTGCAGGTGCGCCTGGTACCGGGTACGATCTGACCCGATTATGGTTGTGGCTCTGGGAGAGCATCCTTGAGTGAATTGCTTGAGAGAGAGAGAGACGCGTGGGTAGAGGGAGAAGGGTTAGGTTTTGCTCCTGTGCAGGCCAGGCTGAATGCAGGAGAAGGACTTGGCCGCTACAGAAGAAGAAGAAGGAAAGGCAAGGCGAAGAAGAAAAGAAGCCTTCGCATGAGAAGAAGGAAAGCAGAAGAAGAAAGAGCAAGACACAGAGAAGAAGAGAGGCAAAGAAAAGATTAAAAGATCAAAAGAAGAAGAAGAAGGCTTCGCAAGACGAGAAAGAAAGAAGAAAAGGAGAAATACTTTTAAGACGTCTGATCAGACGTCCAATTTCATATTTTTGTCTTAATTATTTTTAATTGCATACATTCACATTTGAATTGATATTTTGAGTAAATTAGAGTGTTCAATTACATTTTGACTAGTAGTAAATTCTATTTGCTCCCTGTGTTCGACCTCGGATACTTCGGTTTTCGAGTAATAAAAATCTTTATTTGTTTTGATCGCTTTAGCGGCTATACTACAACGCGATATTATCTTTTAACAAACCGCACAAAAGCGCAAGGAACATTTTGGCGTCGTTGCCGGGGAGCAACGCGCAATTTACCAGTAGTCTACATTCTTTTCTTTATATTGAACACTAACTTGCCCTACTTTGCTTTGATATGATCTTGCAGGTACTTCATGAGAAAATCTATCCCGCAAGTCAACCACTCCAAGGCAGGTAATTTCTTTTCTTCCTTAATCATCCCCTAATCTTTGAAAGACAAAAGGAAGAAAATCAATTTAGGAATCAATTGCCTTCTTTATATAGTAATCACCATCTCTAAGGCAAAAACATTTCCTGATTTTGCGAAAATTTCTGCAAATATTCTTGAAGTTGGAGTGATTTTTTTTCCCATCCCACAAATTCTTGTGCCTAATTGAAATAACGCTTAATCTCGGCGGACCACACACTTTTTGTTTATAAGTCCAAAGAGAACTTTTGAAAAAGAAAAAGAGGATTGGAAATAGAACCAAATTAGGGTTTCCACATTAGGGTCTTGAAGCGCTAGTCACACATGCCTGTATAAAAGGAAATAAACCCCCCGCATCAGTGTGCTACCCAAGCCCTTGATTGAAGAAAGCTAAATAAGACAAACCCTAAAATTGAGCTCTAAAATCACTTGAATCTTAAAATTTTTTTGACCTAATAACCTGGGAGTCAAATCAGGGTGATCTCTAGGCTCCGAGCTTAGAATCATTCTACCATTTATAGGACAGGTCAGGTGAAGTTGACCCCTTGGGTCAACCAACCTCTAAATTAGGTCACAATACCCAAAACATCTAAAGTTCAAGTGAGAACCCTAAAAGCACCTTTGAAATAAAAAGTGATAGACTTAAGAGGTCAAGGTCCCCATTCTGGTCTACCTGGAATCTCAGTGACAAGAGAGGTCAGGTGGGGGAAACCCTGTAACCCGTAGGGATGCTCTACCGTGTAGGGGTCTTTGCGGGACTCTCCCTCTCTGGCTGCCCAGGTAATTCTCAGGTGGACGATCTTCGGATCCAGGGGTCCATCCGCCCCGAACCTCCATAGTCATCCAAACATCTTTTGGGTGTCTTGATTGGGTCAAGAACATCTCCAGTCCTGCATCTTTTCTCTTTAGAGCACATACACTCATTTTCAGTGGGACTCGTTATTCAGACCTGATCGCTTCATAACACATCTTGAGTCAAACTCTGATCTTGATTCCACCACCTGATCCAAATATGCAGCCGAACCACCTAGGACTACCATTCAAGAAACCTGAATACCAGAGATCCATGAGAGATAAAATGATTGAGGATGCCATGCGACTTTATGAAAATGAAGAAACCTCAACAACAATAGGAAACATTCAGGTTGATGTCCTAACAACCACAACCTTTGTCATAACTTGTGCCCAAGTATTATTAGCAGAAGCCAACAAAGGATCAACCCGTGACTTGCTCATTACTGCATACATTGAGATAGAAAAATTGCATAATAGTGAATACCTTAAATGTATGACAAATCCTCGACTTTGGAAGCAACACCAAGATAGTCTTGAAAAATGGGAAGAGATAATGAGATTAGTAAAACAAGTTATTGATCAGAAATACCCGTATATACCACAAACAGAGGATGAACTATCTTGGGACAACATCGAGGATAAATCTGATCTCGAGTTTGAGGCACAAAATGGTTGTGGATTCCCAACCCAGATAAAGTACAATGTGCCTGATATTGAAGAAGGTTGGGAAGCTCCAAATGCAGGAAAATACAATGTTGAGCCCATTTTAGAATCCCAAGACTCCTGCAAGTATGAGAGTAGAACTGAACCTCTCGAGGGTGTAAATTCCGTCCCTTATTCGGATAAGGTGGCCCTCGAAGGTTATTCAGACCTAAATTCTAGTAATTCAACCCACATCCTAAGCCTAGAACCTAGATCTGAAACATATTTTGAAGATTTCAAGGCCCCAGATGAAGAAAATCAATCTCTTAATGAAGAATATGATTTTGGGCCTCGATTTGATGAATATCCCTCGTCAACCTCCTCAGAGGAATGAATCGATTTTGCAGAAGTCATGGCAATCTACGACACAGAAATCGAGGAAGTAGACGAGCAGGGTTTCAATTGGGTCTGCCCTACTAGCTTAGAATCTGAGCCTCTACCAGATAAGGATACCCTTTTAAGCTCAGAATTAACATTTAGGCTAGATCCCAGTCAGGCTGCTGAATATACAACATATGATTTATTCTATGGTGGAACTCATGATCTAGAATCTCATTCAAACTTTGATTTTCGCAAACTCTCCAACGATCACCTCTCACTGAGCCGTTTGCAGATGATTCAACTCCATATCTAGACCACGTATCGGGTACTGATCAGACCACAAATCAGGAGCCTCCATCCTTTGATCACCTCTGTAGGGATTCCACACCTTACATGGATAATTTTCGGAACCCTACTTTGACCAGGCTGATTCGACTCAGCCTGAACCCGAGTTTTCACTTCCATATCCATCAGAACGTCACTGCATATGGTGGGTTCCGCATCTGCTGATCTACATCTATCAACCCACCAGACTTATTGGGTTCGGGCTGCATCATCAGCCCACTGATCTCAACAAGCACCTGGTTGGACCAACCAGGCTCTTAATCAAGGTGCTTGTTTTCCAAAACTCCATTGATTTGACCACTCCCTCTCCACCCCATTTTCTGCTCGGCTGAAGGCATTAAATTTAGCGCTTAACGGGAGGCAACCCGTCATCCCAAACACAGAGACCCGTCTGATTATCCGTCTGTACTCCACGTCTACTGCACCTTGAGTTCAACCTTAGACAGTTGATCCCACCTCTGGTACACGTATCAGAGCTTGAAATCGTTCGCATCAGTCAGTTCCGACCCATTCACCCACCCGATGTATCCTGTTCTAAGTCCCTGACCTCAACACTATTTCACACCCTCCGTTTACAATGAGGACATTGCAAAACTTAGGCATGGGGGGGTGGTAAAGTGCATACATACAAAACCAAGAAAAAATCAGAAGGATTCTCACACAAAAAATTTGCATATGTCAAAAACGCAAAAAAAAAATTGAAAAAAATTAAGAAAAAGAACAAAAAAATGGGGGGAGGGAGGAAATTTTGTGAGCCACTTAAGCATAAGGAGGAGAAAAAGAAGAAAAATGACAAAAAGGAGCACAAAATGAAAATGAAAAGAAATAGTCATTAGTAAAAGATTAAGGGGTTAACTAAAGTTCTAGACCGAATCAAGAAAAAGAAAAGAAAAGTGCAACGGAGATATAACAAGAGATTAGCGGGAATGCTGGTCTTAGGCCCTTTGGGCTAGTACCTTTAGCTTAAAAATTCACGTATCCGTTAAAATTTGGATAATCCTCAAGAGGTTGAGGAAAATGCGAAGCTTGAGTATTAGGTCTAAGGCTTAGGAAGTATTCGACCTCGTTAACTGACCTCCGCTTTGCGGGATTCGGTAACCTAAGCACCCAAATTCACACACAGTCTGGTTCAGTGCGCATAAACATCCAAATCACGCGAAAAGCGTTTAATGTTCTGAAAAAGTCACCTAGATTAGGAGCGGTCAATCAACACAAATTGATTTGGACGAGTTCCCAGCGCGGAGAGGCGGGAAATTCCCCTCGAAGATGCGTAACAACATATCATCTCCTCGGTGCTTGTCTCTTAGGATATTTAAATAGCCTACTGGGGGCATGTAAGCACTCTGCTGGTTCAGATACCATGGGCGGCATTATCACGAAATGTCGATCGCCAGGGTCTGGATTCGGCCACGGAACGCCATGGGCAGGATTATCTCGAAATCTCGAAAGCCAGGGTTCTGGGGGTTGCCATGGGTGGGATTATCTCGAAATCTCGAAAGCCAGGGACCTTTGAGGATTGATGATGGGGACGAGGAATCCGATACAGACCGCGTTGAGAAGCTAATCCGAAGTTAGAAATAAAAAAAAAGAAAAAGAGAGAGAAAAGCTCTCCAAACAAATAAATCTTCCATCTCTCTCTTACAAAAAACGCACTGTAAACTGAACTTAGGCTAAAAATGTCTCAAGCACGGGTGCTTTAACCGCGGAGTCCAACAAACCCTAGGTTAGTTTCTGTGGGCCGTAGAAACCTTTGCAGAAGACTGAGGCTAAAGCGGAACAGATCCGAATTTTGGTTGGTACTTGAGTACCTCTAGGACTATTGTCGGCATTCCCACCTAATCACAAAAGAAAAGGACAAACACTTATCATTGTTGACAGACATTCAGGGTCTAGAACGGAAGTTAAAACTTTGAAATTTTGCTAAGGGACTAGCAAAAGCTAGGCATGGGGGTATGATGAGAGCCTCATCATGAGCCATAACTAGCTCATTTTGACCCAATAAAGAAGATAAAAGCTCCTACATAACCTAGAAGAAGGCCTAACTGAAGGAACAAGTGCTCTAAGAAGAAAACATGAAATAAAGGTTAAAACTGTAATTTTACCATTGCAGTACGTAAACAAGATTTCTCAGAGGCAAAACATAGGTCAAATGGTATAAATGAGATAAAAAGAGGGTTGAGTCAATCAGAAATGGGTTCATGTGCAATCTAAGAACTAAATGACACTTGGTAACCCTAAAACAGACCCACTTAAATTAACAAGGTTCCGGTCAGAACAAAAAACAAGTACACCCTCTACAAATCATGGAAAAACATACTCTAGGGTTTAGAATACTTAATTTGGCCTTTGGAACCTAGTTTGACCTAGATTAGGGTCCTAGCTCTTCAATTAACCTAATTTGGGTTTTTACGCAAAATGTCGAGTCAAACGAGGTCAAACCTGAAATCCAACTTCACCATTGGATTCCTTTGGTCCAAATTAGGTTTATACCAAAATTTTGACCTAAGGAGAGGTCATCTTGACCTACTTTGCAATTTAGTACACCCAAATCACAAATTGGTCCCTATCTTTTGAATACCGTTGCAGAGAACCCCCTAGGTTCTTCGCCTCCTTTGCAAACCGGTCCTGCCGCCATTGCTAGGGCAGAACCAAGCTCCGGCGAGGTTCGGAGAGGGATTGCTCTCTAATCCCTCAGAGATTCCCTCCCAGAAATGGAAGGAGGATTCTCTGAGGAATTCCCCTCCTTATAAATCCAATTACAATCGCTGGTGTGAACCCAATCTCTCGTGCGAACGCGCGAGAGATTTGGGTATTCACCTTCCTTCCATCTCCGGCGAGCCGGCAGCGTTGATTGCGCAGTCTCCACGCGCTGGTAGGTGCGGCCAGCACCTATAAAACACCCCCCAGACCCTGCCGCAAGACTCGAGCATGATTTGGCCGAGTTTCCCCCTTCAATTCCTCTCCTCCTACCCGGCCAAATGTCCCAGCTAGCTCCGGCGAGCCCTCCTTCCCTCCCTCTTCGCTCTGCCACAAAACCAGTGGCAGAGTTAGCTTCCTAACTTCCCTCCACGTCGCGCAGTACCCGCGCACGCCGCCTCAGCCTCGTCGTCGCCGCCGTTCTCCCCCACTGGGCGTCATCTTCTCCGGCGATAGCAGGTACTGCTGTCCGCCTTCCATCCCCTTTCGTCCTTACAATTAGGTTAGAACTCCTCTCCATCCTCTCCTCTCTCTTTTCCCCCTGTTATCTCATCTGATTACCCCTCGACCGACGCTGACCACCCTCATCTTCCACATCACCGACCGATCTCCGGCGAGCTGCTTCCACCATTTCAGCCCCCCACCCGGCTCAACAACCACCTCGAGAGCTCCGCCTCACCACCAGGAACTCGCTCCACCCCACAACTGCCACTCTAGACCTCCATAATCCCCCCCCCGAACAACCCACCATCTCCGGCCACAGGTTGACCTAGGCACGCACGCCTAGGCCGACCGGCAACCTGCAGCATCGTCCACCGCCTTCGCCGTGCCACGGTGAAGGTCTCTAGCTGATCTGATTGGGCCGTGAGGCTTGTTTTGTGTATGACAGTGTTTGAGCCGCTGCTGCCATGGACGACCTCCGGTGAAGCTCCAACGAAGCTCCAGGCATCAGGCTTCCCAGGCTGCAGATGCAGGAGACTCATGCGAGTGTCGCGAGGTGAGAGAGCCCAGCCAGTAGCGCTAGCAGAGCCATCAGCTTGGGCAACTGCATACGAGAGTCTGCGGGCGCGCGCAAAGGAAGGGCGGAACCTTTAGTCCCACATCGTGGAATCTCAAGGCACAGGTATGGTATAAAGAGTTTTTATGATATAGTTTTACTGCCTCGGAAGCACAGGGGTGAGGTCCCTCACTGACCCCACACCCACCTCGTCCGCGGCTTGACCACGCGGATCTGGCGCATCCGACCCGATCTATACCTATGCACTCCTCGCGCATCGTCACCTGCAGGTGCGCCTGGTACCGGGTACGATCTGACCCGATTATGGTTGTGGCTCTGGGAGAGCGTCCTTGAGTGAATTGCTTGAGAGAGAGAGAGACGCGTGGGTAGAGGGAGAAGGGTTAGGTTTTGCTCCTGTGCAGGCCAGGCTGAACGCAGGAGAAGGACTTGGCCGCTACAGAAGAAGAAGAAGGAAAGGCAAGGCGAAGAATAAAAGAAGCCTTCGCACGAGAAGAAGGAAAGCAGAAGAAGAAAGAGCAAGACACAGAGAAGAAGAGAGGCAAAGAAAAGATTAGAAGATCAAAAGAAGAAGAAGAAGGCTTCGCAAGACGAGAAAGAAAGAAGAAAAGGAGAAATACTTTTAAGACGTCTGATCAAACGTCCAATTTCATATTTTTGTCTTAATTATTTTTAATTGCATACATTCACATTTGAATTGATATTTTGAGTAAATTAGAGTGTTCAATTACATTTTGACTAGTAGTAAATTTCATTTGCTCCCTGTGTTCGACCTCGAATACTCTGATTTTCGAGTAATAAAAATCTTTATTTGTTTTGAACGCTTTAGCGGCTATACTACAACGCGATATTATCTTTTAACAAACCGCACAAAAGCACGATGAACACTAAGCCAGCTAGAATAGCTCCATGCCAGCCTCTTCAGCAGCCGCCAGCTCCGATTTCTACTCCAGACTTCTCCTCCTCAGCTCCTCCCTCCAAACTCTAGCTCCAACACCTTCTCCTCTACTCCATTAGCTAAGCTAGCTTAGCTTAGCTTAGCTATGCTCCAACTTCCTTGGCTTGTACCACCCCAAAAACCCACCTAACAACTCCACCCAACTAGCTCCACCTAAGCTCCACATAAGCTAGCCTACTTGGCACCAACCTAACCTACCCACCACCTCCAAAAGACACCTAAAAGTGGTGCCAAAAACTACCCTAACCACCCCCTTAATGGCGCCACTTTTCCCTCCAAAACTCCCCCTCATCTCCACCACACAATTTCCCTTGAATTCATCTCCACCATCCACCTAACCCCCCTTCTAGTAGACCCCATGTTGGCGCCAAAATGGTGGTGTCTCTCCACCACCAAAAGACACCAACACCACCATAACTACCCCCTTTAACACCCCTTGGGTTGGCGCCAACTCTCCTTAGCCATAGGATCACCAACCACCTCCATCCTTCCATCCTAGCCCTCCATTTCAAGGGGCACCTTAACCCCCCATCCTACCCTATAAAAAGACCACTACCCACCACCATTCAAGGCATCCTTGGCTAGCAATTTCACTCTCATATTCCACCAAGAAGCCCACGTCCAAGAGAGAAGAAGAAGAAGAAGATTAAGGGGATATTCTGTCCCCTTGGTACCTTCCCCTCTTCCCTTCTCTCTTGGGTCACGCCAGCCAAAGGAGAAGCCAGGAAAGGAAGATCTTGGAGGAGATCTTGATGGTGGTCCATGCCACCTTGGAGGAGTTCTTGAGGGTGGTGCACGCCCACCCCTTGGAGATAGCATTGAAGGTGGAAGCTTCCACCTTGGAGGAGCTCTCAAGGAAGGAGAAGAAGGAGGCTCTCTTTTCAAGCCAAGCAGCAGCTAGGCTTGGAGCAAGAAGACTCCCTTCTTCACCATTTTTTTTAAGAGGATTTGTGTTTCTTTTCTTGCTTTTAGATTGTTTAATTCTAGTAGAAGCATTCCTCTACTTATCCTTGAAAAGAACACTCATTCTACTCAATCAAATTGCCTTCTTTTAGCATTTTATTGCAATTGTTTTTGGTTCTATCACTTGTTTCACCTCTTCTTCCTAATTACCCTAGGCCTCCACTTTCCTAGAGTGAGCTTAGGAAGAAGATATTTCTATCTTTTAGATTTTAGTCAATCATTTGTAGGTGTTAGTTCTTTTCGCTACAATCTGCAGTTTGCCCTCGTCTTTTCAAAATACAAAAAAATTACATATTGAAAAATATCAAAAGGAAAGTTGAGATCTATCTGTAAGCAAGAGGATTAATTTTGTAATTTTTGCCTCCTTGGACGACCCTAGATACTCCCCTACCTAGGATATAAATTTAAAAGCGAAAGTGGATTCGTGTGTTACAACGATGTTAAAAACCCGCTTTTACAAATCACGCGTATTTTGCAATCAATATGATCTTCCAAAAGAATGGATACACCATAAGGATCACCCTCAAGAATAGATTATAGTTGATATTGAACAAGGTGTAAAAACTCGATCTCTTTTTAGAGCTGATTTTGTCCTTAATGCCTTTGTTTCTCAACTTGAACCCAAGAAAGTTGATGAGGCATTAAAGGATGAATCATGGGTTGTAGCTATGCAGGAGGTGCTACTCCAATTTACAAGGAACCATGTATAGGACTTGGTACCTGCTCCTGTGGGTAATATCATCATTGGAACCAAGTGGGTGTTTCGAAATAAATTGGATGAATCTGGTTCAGTAATCAAGAATAAAGCCAGACTTGTAGCTCAAGGCTATAACCAACAGGAGGGTATTGACTTTAATGAGACATATGCTCCTGTTGCTCGCTTCGAGTCCATACGGATGCTACTTGCCTTTGCAAGTGCAAAGGATTTCAAGCTATATCAAATGAATGTCAAGAGTGCTTTTCTTAATGGATATATTAAAGAAGTTTATGTTTATCAGCTTCCCCGGTTCGAGGACCCAGCACACCCAGAGCATGTATACAAGCTCAATAAGGCATTATATGGACTTAAACAACCACCCAGGGCTTGGTATGATAGGCTTAGGACCTTCCTTCTCCAGCTGGATATAGAATTGGAGTTGTTGATTCAACTCTTTTTGTAAAAGAAGAAGGAAATGACATCCTACTTGTTCAAATATATGTCGACGATATTATATTTGGATCAACCAAGGTGTCCCTGTGTTAGCATTTCTGTGAGACTATGAAGACTGAGTTCGAAATGAGTATGATGGGTGAACTCAGATTCTTTTTAGGACTTCAAATTCAATAATTAGACACAGGAATTTACATTAGTCAAATAAAATATGTTCTTAAAATTCTCAAGAAGTTTAACTTTGAAAATGTAAATGGCAAATAGACTCCATTTGCTCTATCTACTTCTCTTGGTGAAGACTTATCCGATAAGAGGGTAGATGAAAAGAAATACTAGGGTATGATAGGTTCACTACTATATCTTACAGCTTGTAAACCTGATATTATTTTTACTACATGTCTATGTGCAAGATTCCAATCCGAACCCAAGGAATCTCATTTTAATGCAGTAAAAAGAATATTTAGATACCTAACAGCACAAAAGATCTTGGTCTTTTTTATCCTAAAGCACAAACCTTAAATCTATTATCCTATAGTGATGTAGACTATGCAAAGAGTCGGACAAACCGAAAGAGCACTAGCGGTACAGGTCATTTTATTGAAGAATCTTTAGTCTCATGGTTCTCTAAGAAACAGACTTGTGTTTCACTTTCTACAACTGAAGCAGAGTATATTGCTACTTCACTTGCTTGCTCTCAGGTCATTTGGATGAGACAAACTTTGTCCGACTTTGGATTGATTTTTACGCAATCCAAAATATTATGTGATAATACAAACACAATGAATTTATCCAAAAATCTAGTACATCATTCATGTACCAAACAAATAGATATTCGACATCATTTCCTTAGAGATAATGTGGTTCAAGGTTTCATTCAATTAGAATTTGTAGACACACAAAACCAATTAGCAGATATCTTTACAAAACCTCTTGCAATAGAGAGATTCTACTTTGTAAGAAGAAAATTTAGACTTTGTATAATAAAAGAGATTCAAAACTAACAAATTGATTGATATGTAATTTGTTTGTATTTATAAAAATCCTTGAGGGCCTTACTGCAATCTATCGATTTTTGTTAAAATGGGGTAACTTGTAATATTTTCATATGTCTGAAAATATCAAGGTATTGTTTGCAATATGGTTGCTTAACTCCGGTTGTTGACTACATTATTTTTCAACACCTAAGTTGATTGAAATTTTTTCCAACCACTTAAGTGGTCATGTGACTAGCACATGACCCATCCCACATCCAAGAGAACACTTGCCTCATTCCACTCTTTGTAAACCCTAGTTCACCTCCACAAGTGTCTCTCTAAGCCCTAGCCAAGAAGAGAAGAATCATCTCCAAGCTTCAACTCTAGGTACACTCTTATCTTCTTATCAAATCGTGCTTCATGAGTAAATCTTAATCTTGTTTTTCACTCTCTCAAAACCTTTCCTGCTGCTACAATTTTTTCTTGTTGGGTACCAGATGGTACCAATACCCATCATCGATACCGGTACTAGCTTGGCGCAACAGTGCCTACCTTAGAGAGCAAGTACCGATATTGAAGATGAGTATTGGCACCAACTCGAATTTCTGGTTAGAACAAAAATCAACCAGTACCAGTACTAATCACCAGTATTGGTACATGCAGGCTTAAGTGTGCTTTTGAATGCACACATCAAAGGAAATATTCTATTTTACTCAATATTTTCTCCTACTCTTGTTGCATATTTTTCAGATGGCACCTAAATCTAAGAGTAAGGGAAAGTCACCTAAAGATGCATTTCACAAATTTTGCATCAATGAGGATGCCAAATCAAAGTTTGATTGGCATAAAAGCCTAAAACATCACCATTGTAGGCTAGTTGAATGGAAAGATTTTTCTCTACAACTCTTTAATTTCACCACCTGTCTTTCTGAACAAAAACTCATGCATTTCTTTGATGAGTCATTTTTTGCCAATGTTACTGGAGTATATCTTGTTGTCAACTGCTTATTTTTTTCCAATCTCCAAGAACAAGAAAACTGAGGTCATCTTGTCCTAACATCAAATGTATTCAGTGAAAAAATCACCATCACACCAAAATTCCTATCAACCATCACTGAATGTCCAAATGAAGGTCATGCTTTTAACACTCTTGTGGAGCAATTTCCTACTTATAAATTCCATTAAACTCTCTTGCTCCCTAACTGTCAAGGGAAAGCATTGGTTGCCCCAAACATGACCCTGTTTTCTCATGTTCTTTTTCGAATTTTAGAATGGAACTTAAGGGCTAAAAATTTGGGATTCCACAAAATTCTCGTCGACATTGTACTCTTAATTTATGCTATCATCACAAATTTTTTGATAAATTGGAACACAGTTTTCCTTCATTTTCTTAGACCCCATTACTGTGCTTCAGCTTTACCATTGGACATCTTGCTATCTCACATTCTTCACAAAACTAAAATTGACCTCACTAATTTTATTCATCTTAGAAAAGTGGTCTATTTCAAATGGTCCACTCTCCCAAAATTGGGAGTGAAACCTACTAGAGAGAAATCCTCTAGTGATAATGAAGAAGAAGAGTATGTTGATCCAAATGCTCAATGTTCTTCTCATCAACCTTCAGACTCATCCTCGACTTTTGTTCCAATAACCTATTCATATCCAGAAGCCGAAACACCTTGGGTAAACCTATCTCATGGGTCTAACATAGATCCCAATATGATTACTACTTTCAATTATATTGATCAAAATCTATCTAACCGCAATTTTTCCTTCCGTCACATGGAATGCAAGTTTCATGATCTTTCTCTTTCTATTGAGTCTTCCCATGTTTCTTATTCCACTCAACAACCCAAACAAAGGAAGAGGTCTCAACCAAAAGCGCCTCAAGAATATAGTGAAAGAAGGCAAAAGCACTTCCAAGACCCATCTTCGGTCCCTTCTCCAATTGTGGAAGAAGAACCAATACTTCATGATGATGATGATGAAGACAATGAAGATGAAGAAGTTTCATATGAAGATGATGATGATGATGATGAAGATGATGATGATGAGGATGATAAAGATGATGATGATGATAGTGTTGATGGTGGACATGCTCAAAAGCTATCAGAAAATGTCCTAGGCACTAGTTTAATTTTTAATCATGTTGCGAGTTCAATTTGTATAACATCGTGCTTTTCTAAACTTGTATGGCATATTGCTAGTTTGTTTACTTTTGTGTATTGCTAAACATGCATATTTTGATCTTATTAGTATGACTTTTCTCATTTAAATGAAGTAGTTTGCTCATGTCTCATGCTTCTTAAAAATGTATTATTTATCCATCATTTTTTCTTGCTTGACAAAAAGGGGGAGATAAACTGGTATGGATACTTCATATTTAAACTAGAAGATAGGCTTAGTTTGAGAGGGAGGTCGTTCACTCCTTGTGTAGTTTTTTACTCTTCTCTTATTAAGTTTTTGTCTACTTTTAAATATGGGGATCTTGTCTGTTTTGTCAACACCAAAAAGGACGAGATTGTTAGAACCTAGTTCCACTTCTCTTTTGTGTTTTGGTGTTAACAAAATCGTTTTAAAGTCTAATGCCGTTATGAATTGTTACAGGACTATACAGGAAATAGAATTTGTGGATGCTAGCAAGCAACAAGATAGCATTGAAGATATGAAGGAAGAAGATTACAGAGTTTGTTTCATTTATTGTATTTTAGAATCTTTATACGTCTCCTAACAAGTAAAAAAAAATCTAGGAGTTAAAATCAAAGTAGAGATAATTAGGGTTCATATTAATGCTCAATCATTTATCTTTTCAACTCAAAATCGATTCTTTCAAAATAAAGTCGTATAGATTAGATGAGTTTACTCTAAAAATTAACTTACACTTATAATATTAGGTACTTGTAGCAAGTATCGGTACTAGTCATAAGTACCAGTACATGCTAGTTATAGGTTTGGGCTTAAGTCCCAAACTGTGAACAACAAATACTGATACTGATCGTGAGTACCGTTATCAAGTGGTCACAGTTTGTGCACTTGGTTTTGTGTGGACCTTACAAGTATCTGTACATGTAGGTCATAGCCCCATAGCCTGTGAGTCATAAGTACCGGTACTTATGATCAGTACCGGTACCAAGTGGCTTTGTTGGTACTCAACAGAACGAACTGAGTACCGATACCAGTGATCAGTACCGATACCCCAAGCACTATTGAACTGACTACAGGCAGTCAGTACCAGTACCAAAAGTTTAGTACCGATACCAACTAACCATTGTGCCTAATCTGAACAGCTATTTTACAATTAATCTTAGTCCTGCACTTCCCTTTTTGCCCCTAACAACTAGTGTTTGTAGGGGAGGTGTTTAGTGGCCTATATATACACTCCTTGAGTATCATTTGCACATAACTTGTAAGAAAAAAATATTCTCTTTGCCTACACCTTCTTTTTCCAATTTTCTAGCTGCAAAGGAGCTTGTCTTGTTGCTATCTTCACAA
This sequence comes from Thalassia testudinum, assembly GCA_037157565.1. Classification (NCBI taxonomy): domain Eukaryota; kingdom Viridiplantae; phylum Streptophyta; class Magnoliopsida; order Alismatales; family Hydrocharitaceae; genus Thalassia; species Thalassia testudinum. The sequence continues at coordinate 18,925,058 of JAZHRO010000065.1, read as the reverse complement.
GGGTATTCTCTGGTTGAAACAAGTTCCCAAGGCGATTGCACTCTTAGTAAATTGTCTATTTTTGCTTTCTCATTCTAGTTAGAATTTATGTATCATCTATTAAGAAATACACTTGTTGGAGACTTAGGAATTAATTGTAAACTTTTGTTTGTATCTTGCTTACACCTGTAATCTTTATTTCTTTTTGTCATCTTATAATTGGGTTGATGTAACCCTCTGATTATCTTAGGTTATTAGTAAATTGATTCCCTCTAATTTGAGGGAATCGAGGTAAAAAATCCTAAGTCGGGAGACGTAGGTAGCGGAGTACCCAAGTGAGGGGAACCACTATACATATTGTGTGCTTTTTGTGGTTTGATTATTCTTATAATTTTTTATATACCACATTATTCATCCCCCTTCTAGTGTGCTTGTGCCTTACAAATCCTTTAACCATCATTACCCATAACTAACTTTAATTAGTCAGAATCAAGTGACAAATGCTCTTGAGTGATCATCTTAGGATCATAATTCCATGTAAATCCATTTTGAGAAGAAAACGTTAAAAGGGCTAATTCTGTAGCTTAACATCACATAATAAATGCAAAGTAACCATGAGGTTTCCCAACTGTTAATTAAAGGTCGAATGAGCATTAAAGTACAAAGAGTGGATCCGCATAAACAGAAATAGGGTTTCATGCATTTCGAGAACCAAATCAGAACACAAAACCCTAATTTCAGACCTACTTAAATTAAAGAGGTTATGGTCAGGATAAAATTCATCTAAATCTCCTAAAATCTATATAAAAATATTCTAAGAGGTTTGGTACCTTGGTTTGACCATCTGAACCCATTTTGACCTTGAACAGAGTTGTAGATGAAATTTTGCCCTAATTTAGGTTTGTGTGCAAATTGTCCAGTCAAACGTGGTCAAAACTCAAATCTAACTTCACCATTATATTCCTTGGGTGAAAATTATGTTAAGGCTAAAATTTGGGCTCAATCAGAGTTCATCTTGACCTAGTTTGCAATCTAATCCCTTAAAACTCTATTTTCTATAGTCAGACCCCCAACTTTCGAAATCTCTTACACATAGGTTTCTAAATTTGTCGTCACCTTTGCAAATGGGTCCCTGCTGCCATGGCAAGTCTGAACCCAAGGGCATAGACCTTCAAAAGAGGAGATCTCTCTCAATTTGACTCCAAATCCCTCCAAAATTGGAGGGATTGTTGATCAGATAATTAGGAATTCAACCAACCCCATTTGAGGGATTGGAATTGATCCTAGACCTCAAGCGAGTTTGAGGAAATTGAGGACCTCTTTCCTTTGAAGTGAGGCTCAATCAAGCCTCTTCCCTTGTTTAGAGCTTAGGTATGTGCTCAATAAAAAGTCTCCGTGCTTCAACCATCCTCCTTAGTCGAGTTTGCATCGAAATACCCCAGTTCTTTCCTCCTCGGGCTGCCCCCAGACTCGACTCCGATGACCCTTCTCGATAGCTTCCTCAAGCCGACCAACAACCAAATTAGCCATGCCACAACCTCCCCCTCCTTCCTCTGCCTCTCGCCGACAAAAGCAGAGGACATCTACCCCTTCGTTGTCGCCACTTCCCCTCAACGAAGTTCCTTTCGTATTCGACGTCGGCCAATCAAACCCGATGTCAATTCCTCATCTCTTTCATTTGCTAGATAGGTTAAACCCTTCCTCTCCCTCTCTACTTCAATTCCCTCTCCTTAACCTTCACTTTCGACTGCTACATCGCTCTCTCCCCCTCCATCTTCCTCAGTGCCGGCAAAGCTCCGACGAAGCTCCGATGACATTGCATACGCACTAAACTCCCCCAATCCACCCACTCTGACTCCCCAAAGCTCCGCCTTACACCTCTGACCAAAAACCCTCACCCAATTTCATCATCCACTCACTCCACGACTCCACCAAACTAGCCATCCTCCGTTCATCATCTCCGATCTCGGCCGCCCACCACACACTCCCAACTGCCACGAGAACACCACTGCCACATTCGCCATGCTTCGGCGATGCTCATGAGTAATTTAATTGGGCCCCACCAGCCGTATTTAGGCTTGCAGATTCCCGTCGTCACCGATCGCCTTCTTTGTTGCCGTTAGCCACCATCCGTTGACCAACTTCACCACTACCATGACCTAGAGATGTAGGTAGATCTCGTGAAGCCTCCTGGACTACTAATTTGAGGAAAGAAGCAGAGGAGCTACTTAAATTAGAGAGAAGTACTCAGCTGCATCAGGTGAAGAAGACGAGGGCACATTTAGTGCCAGATCATGAGTGGAGCTACCACCCACACATAAATTATTTTAGTGTCTTCAGCTCTTCATCCAATACACGGGGAGTCAGGTCCCCCATGCATGTGCTCACCCACATGCTCACTCCTCACCTGTAATTCACTGCCCGCGGGTCTGGACCTTGTACTTGATCCGATTAGCATATAGAGGGGAATTTTTGAGGAGGAGGGGGAGGGTTTGGCTTCAAGATATGTGTCCTATTGCCTCGAGATGCGTGCCTGTGCGTTCTATACATAGCATCTCTGAGGTTTCTACTGAGGCTTCGTGCCTTTGTGCTAGTGCTCTATGCTCCTGCTGTGCCTTGTGATCACTTAAGGCATCTGAGCCTTACCTGTGATGTCTGAAGCCTTGACTTAATTCTAAGCTCTGATACTATGGACTTATTCATGAGGATAACTGGTTGAGACACTGTTGCAAAATTTGAGTTAATTGAGACATTCGATATATGCTTAAATGTGGGATTTATGTGGTGATCTAAATCACCGTTATTTTGAGGTTATATTCTTTTTATCCCACAGATCTCTGAAGATACAAATGATATTATTGAATATATTTCTATGCACATTATTCATTGAATATCTCTCTAGTCCTTAATTTATTGTGCTTATTATTATTAATTATGATTAGTGTTGTGAATTCCACATTTGCTCCCTACAAACGACCTCAGACTCATTCTCTTTTTTGAGTTTTATAAATTAAAGTGTTTGTTGCATTTTTGTTGACTATACTACGACGAGCATCTGTTAAATTGACGCAAGATGCCAACAACAGTGCCTGAGGAGCTCTAGGTTGAGGTTGGGGGTTTGCTAGAAGATTAATAGCTTGGGTAAGCTGTTGCACCTGTTGGGTTAAGGTATTCATTTGAAACTGTGTTTCAAATAGGTGTTGTAAGCTAGGCATAGGACCTCTGATTAGCCCATATTTGTGGGCTATTTAAGTATTTAAGTGCCTAGACATTAAGTTAATTTTAACACTTAGATAGCATACATTAGGATGTAAATAAATTAATTCATATTTTTAGCCCCACTCAGGGCGATACACCTATTGATTCATATCTAGATTCGCATAACCCTGAGTGGAGAGACAACCCTAATCTTTCATGGCCACCACAAAGACCAACTCAGACTGAACATCAATCTAGGCTAGCCCAATATTCCACTCAAACAACTTTAGGGCAACCATCTAGTCCAGCCCAGCCCACAACCACCCTTGAAGATATCATGAACATTTTGTTGGACTTTGACAAGAAAAATGAAGAAAGGCTGACTAAGTTAGAAAATCAAGTGAAATCTCAAGGGGATCAAATCAAGAGACTTCAAGAATCACTTTATCCCCGAATGCAAATGCCTTTTCACTCCTATTCTCCACCTATTCTTTCGACCCCTCCTCCAATCTATCATACATGCCATTGTGCGGGGGCCAAATCTGTGGCCTCTAAAAGGAAGAGAAATGCTAAGAGCCCACCCAAATGATCTGATTTGGGCTCAACCAAAAATCATAAGACCAAACCCACATCTAGCTCTGACTTAGACTCTAGGGACAAAAAGAAGAAAAAGGCTTCTGAAGTTGATTTGACCTATTTACCCTTTCCTGAGGCCTTAAAGAAAGAGTCACAAAAGAAGAAAAAGACTTGCACACCTAAAGAGGTGGTTTTATCAGCTAACATAAGTGCATTTGTTTCTGGCACTCTACCACCCAAAAAGGCCGACCTTGGAAAACCTTTCATATCTTGTGCCATCAAAGGATTCACCTTTAAAAGATCCCTTGTGGATCTAGGGTCTTCCATTAGCTTGATTCCTACCGCCCTTTTTGACCGCACCAGACTTGGAGATCTACACCACACACCTGTCACCATTAGAATGGCAGAAGGCTCCATCAAAATACCTAAGGGGATAGTTCGGGATGTGATTATTAAAGTGCAAGGTCTTAGCTTTCCAGTCGATTTTATTGTTTTGGACATGGATATACTGGAGAAGCTAAGTAATTCACCCAGCATTCTGGGTCGACCTTTTTTGGCTACGGCCAATGCATGGATTGACTCTTACTCAGGATGTATGGAGATGAGTAGCGGCAATGAGAAGATTCACTTTGATATTTATGCAGCCGCTAAGAAAACAAAGTCAGGGTATTTTATGGATGACACGGAAAGTGATGCGGAGGGCAATTCGAAAGAAACCATGGCAATTGACACCTGGGTAGAACAGCATGACTGTTGAACGTTACGAACGCTACGCTAATGTGTTCGATTTTGGAAAACCTGTCGTTGTAGTTCGAAAGCGAAGAATTCGTATTCAACAAAAAAAATTTATACCGAAAAGAATTCTGGGTCGAACACAGGGAGGCGGACGTTTGATTTAAAAACAACGCGTTTCTTTTTTATTTGTCACAGAATAATTCAATTTAAAACTATCTAATTATTTACAATAAATAGAAGAGAGAGAGAGAGACGAAGAGAGAAAGAGAATATTACACAGAGAAATCAAAATGGATGTAGAATAAACAAGGAATTTTTCATTAAGGAGATTGTTCATTTCACTCTTACAACTACAAAGCATAAAACAATTACTTTAGAAAGCGATAAATTTACTCTAGAAAGCATTAAAAGAATGGAGGGAGAAATGTCCTCCTTGACGATTGCTTGGATGACGAACAAAACTACACTAGAAAGCAGTAAATCTATACTAGAAAGCAGTAGAAAGAATAGGGAGAGAGAAATCCTCCTCGACGGTTGCTTGGAGGACGAGCCGGACAGGACGACGCCTGGACGAAGGAGAACGAAGCAGGACGAAGGAGGATGAAGTAGAAGAACAGGAACGAAGCAGCACGCCGTCATCGTCGCGGGATCCACTCCCGAAGGGGAACGAAAATTGGTCTTTATCTCGCGAGAAGCATCTCGGGTGTGGGACAAGCTTCTCTTGAGCTTTGGAGGGGTAGAGAGGAGAAGGAAGGGATGAGAATTTCGTATGGAGGGGGTCTCCTTTTATAGTTGCAAGGAGTGGGGGCAAAATGGACATTACAACTTCAAAATAATAAATGAGGGGTCTTTAGTGATGAATAAATCCGTCACTAAAGCCCCCAACGTGGGCGTAGCCTTTGCGCCCACGCGCGCCGCTTCAGCTATCTGCGCGCTCAACGCCATCGCATGCACTTTGATTCTCAGCCGTCCGATCGCGAGATCGGACGGCTTAAGATCCATCTCTGCCCGCTGTGCTGCGCCCGCCTGGCGCGTGTGATCACGCGTGACGCCGCACGTTCAATCGCGCGTGAACGCTATTGGGCACGCGCGGCCGTCTGATCGCGATCCAATGCCAGCCCGCACCCAATCGCCCGCGCCTCCAGCCCTCTGCTGTGGCTTAAACCCGCACCCACCGATCGCGTAAGCACGCTCGACCGTGTGCTATGGGGCGCGGATGGTCGAGCGGACGCTTTTAGGCGCGGTCGACCACAGCCGTTGGATCAAGATCCAACGGCGGAAAGCGAGCAGGTGCAGGGCCTTTGTGGAATGCGTGCTGCCGTTTGGGCGATCGAGATAGTGCCACGTGGCGCCATCTTGGTCGTCCATCTTCTGGAAGTTGTAGATGGTGCCACGGATGTCGGATTGATTTGATTTTTGCGTCGTTGGGCTGCAATCGTCGATCCGAAGTCATCCGTGTGATCGGATTTGTCATCTGAAGTGCGGATTTTCACCATCCTGGCCCTTGATCTTCTAGGGTTCCTCGGTCACTGTCTGATGCTACGGATGTTTGATTAGGGCGATCTTGGAGTCGTTGAACTCCAATCGTCGCCCTGATCACATCCATACGGTTGGATCTTTGATCCGAGGCCCCGATAAAATGTTTGCCCTATCCAAGCACATAAAAGGAGATAATTAACCTCTATTTTATTCAAACTACTCTACATGCAAGATGATGCATGTTATGCAATATTTATATCATGAAATGCAATCCTATGCTTAAGAACATGCCTAAATTGACATTTTAAGTAGTGTAAATGTGTTTACATCATACCCCCATGCCTATCTTTTGCTAGTCCCTAGCAAAAACTATATGCTATGTATAAAAGAATTAGGTTGGATTATTTGGACCTAAGTTATTTTCAATCATTAAGAAATTGTCTACTTAGGAACTGAGCTTTCAAAGACACAACAGTGCCTGGGTATTAGCCAAAATGCAGATCGCCTCAAGCCCTCGCCTTATTCAAAGAAAAATTTCTTTTTCTCTTTTTACTCTTTTCTAATTTTTTTGGATTTTAAAATTTTAGGGTTTAAGAGTGGCTTTCTACGGCCATTCAACTCACCCAAGATTTGATGAGAACCCTAAGTTTTAAGCATCTTATTGTGATTGTGATAGACTCGTTGACCGGTAATTAAAATGGATTTCGGATTTCTACACCTCTAGGTGACCTCAAAAAGAATTCTGCTTAAAGGTGTAACTTTACAACCGGTAGCTTTCTCCCTACTTTTATTTTTTTACGGGGTCAACACAAGGGTGAATCCAGTGTATATCTCCCCGGTTTATTCTACTTCTCCGCTTCTTCCTAAGTGTTTTGGAAATTTTTAGTGCATTTACTGAGCTGGGTTCTGGACAACCGGTCGATGAGCTGTTACCACTGACAACTTGCCAGCCATACTCGTGCGACGAAGTGTGGCTTATTTCTTTTTATTCTTTTCTCCTTTTCTTTTTGATTTCTTTTTTTCTTTATGTAGGTGGCTTCCCTGGTCTAAGATTTACCTAAGGGCAGGAAAAAGAGAAAGGTCCAGTGACTGGGCTCTAGACAACCTACCTATGGGCTGTTACCCACGATAACTTGCCAGCCATATCACCCTAGAAGGTTCATTAGCTACCCAATTTCCGTTAAAATCATCGAACAACGAGTCAATGCAAAGAAAGTGTGTAGATGCTTAAGACTCAAAATTCCCTCAAATCAGAGGGCGGGTTGATAAGTCATGTACTTATCACCCAAACTTATTTACTCCAATTACGAAAGAATTAAGATGGAGAGGACTCGAAAGATAAATCCACATTTTAGTGGATACACGGGATGATTAAGTCCAAAGACCTGAAGGGTCTTTGTATTCAAATCATAATGTAGTATTTCCTAAGATCGAAAATTTTCTTAAACCTAAATTCTCTTTCCTAATTTCGAATTTTTTTTATATAAAAGAAAATAAAACAAATCTGCGGAGCTGATGAATGAATTCAGAGATGAATATCCACCCCCCATGCCTATCTAATGCAATGTCCTCATTGTATTAAAAAGACATAAAACAGAGTGGAAAAGCGAAGAAAGCACCTGAACTGCGTGAATGTCAGGTCCGCTCCGAGATGAAAACTAAGAAAAATTGTACATATGCTCAATTTAGTGCCTTCAGCTAGGCACACTATACAAAGAAAAGAAATGAGGAAATCACAAATGCAGGTCAGAATCAGAATGAACAGAAGAATCCTCTGACCTGTCAACAGAGGTCCACAGATGTGGACCAGATTGTGGTGCAGTCCCACACCCCATAATCGAGAATATCTTAGGTTCTGGATAAAAATTATCCAAAACCTGAAATCAGAATGCAAGCAGGGTCGGGCCTACGATTTATGAGGATGCAACCCAAGACCAAAAAGTCGAGTTACAGAGAAGTGAAGCTCAAAAGGATAATCGTTGAATGTGTGCTTGGGTTTGACATACTCGAAACAAATGTCGTAAGGGTTCTGATTTGATGGTTTCAGCTTAAAAGGAACCCTTCGACTCAATCTTCCATTTCCTCCAAAATTAACTTCCCAAATCAGAATTTCCCAGCTCCTATCCTCCTCATTCCGAATATCAAATTCCAGGACCTCTTGTATATTCATCACCTCGTTTGAAATCTCCAAGTCTAAATGATGTGGCAGAATCAAAATTGACTTGGGTCTAATTATCTCAGAATTAGAATCATCAATAAGCTCAACAAGGTGTAACTGATAATCAGGGCATTGAATTGATTCCTCTAGAAAATGTGATTCTGGATCCGTAATGTGTGCCCTAATAAGATCAATTTCCTCAGTTATTGGGCTATCAAATGATCTATCAGATTCCTCAGGCCCAATCGTCTCACAGAAATCATGTTCAGAAAACTCACGTGAGACTTCGCAACTTGAATCTTCACCATCAGGATCCGTATCAATGTATGTCCCAAAATCATTTGTCACTTTCTGTTCCAAGGAGACATACATTTCCTCGTAACCCGGCTTAGGGATCTCAGGTGAAGAAATCAGATCATCCTTAATTGGTTGTTTTAATTCAATCTGGTCAGTCTCGTAACACGTGTCCCCCCAACAGGTACCTGAGCAGGTTCTGTCATTGGCTTTCCTGAAGAGGGTTCATCCTGGGAATTATTCCAAGATTGAATCAAAGCAACCACGAATCTCATCCTCAATTTCGCTAATTTCCCAAGTAGAAACTCACCCGGGTTCTTATCCTTAACATCCTGGAGCCAATCCAACAAAGACTTGTTTAAATCATCAATCATTTCAATTAGGGGCTCCAATCTCCCAATGCAAGGTATTGGCTGAACTTCTAAAGATTGAATGATACTCCTCAAGTTAGCCAGAACCTTATCTTGAACCTGGTTAACCTGAACCGAATGAGTTGGTTCAAGGTTGGGTGGGTTTGGGCTTAATGCAGGAGAATTAACGAATTTAGATTCGTTATACCCTTCCTGATAATAGGTCATTTCAGATTGTTGAAAAGATGGTGATGACCTAAAGGCAGTGAAATCAGGGGATGGGTAAGGATCGATGTATCCTTCTTGATTGTAGATCGTATTAGGTTGTTCAGGAAAGGAAGAAGATCTATAATCGATGTAGCTCTGAGAAGGATAGAAATCAGAATGAAAGTGTTCAGGGTTAGACCCTAAACACGGAGGTCTAGAATTGTATCCCCAATCCGAATTATCCCAACTAACTGATGGTTGATTACAATACGAGTTGGGATAATCGTCAAGTTGAGGATAATTCACAACGGGAGGGAAAGAGCGGGAATACGTGAAATATGTGGAAGGATTCATGAGGCACAGGAGGAAGAAAGGTACCCTGCAATACAAACAATCAAATCCGTCCTTAAATGGGTTAGCCTACAGACCTACAGACTCCCAAAACCCGTCTTGAGATAAAGGAACGATTTGATCTACTTCTGTCTGTCCAATCCAACCAGTTAGAAGGAGGGACTGGGGAGAAGGTTCTTCCTTCGGCTTGCACCTCCAATTCCTAGTGTACCCCCCAGCCGCGATCGTTTGACTCTACTCCCCTAGTTAGACATCAGATTGAACAGTAGAAACAGACTAATCGAAAATAATCTCGTTCTGAGTTTTGAAGAGCGAGTTCAATCCTTAAGGCCAACGTCTACTCTATTTTATTTAGGGCTAGGTTTGAATGTGCTTTGGAATGTGATGGGCCCTTTAAATGGGTTGTGCCCTTAATGATTGATTGATTTGTGTGTGCATGCACAACCAGTGGTTTTCAAGCAAGATTGTTTTTGATGTGGTGAATTTTAAGGTTCAAATCTTGCTTAGTAGCTTTAGGTATTTTCAAACAAGTTTCATTGGCACACCAAGTTTTACAAGCACGGGTGAAAATGTTTTCCTTTAAAGCTTAAAAAGAATGTGGAGTGGCTGGTAAATCCCTAAGAGTTGAACCTAATTGACAGCTACTTGATGAGTTGATTTTAATTGAAGTGGTGCGGCCCAAACAACTCAAACAACAGGCCACATATGCACCACTAAGTTAGGCACACAAAGATGGTTAACCTAGAATGATTTCTACTCTTTTATGTGTTGCTTTATGTGTACCGGTTCCACAGATCAGAACCCGATTGAGTAGAAACAAATTAATTTGGTTAAGTGCCTTTGAATGTGGGTGTACATTGTGTGTTTGTTGAAAATTGCCGCACAGAATTATCTTTTTATTTTTTTTTTATATAAATGAAGGTGGAATGAATGTGAGTGAGAATCCAAACAACCAAACTATTCCTAGGATTTATGCAAACACCTAGGTTAATTGGAATTTGGATTCAATGTGGTGAATGAATTCTATGGAGGGGGAAAGAATGGGGGATAACTTACAAAACATTCCACAGCACTTTACTCCAATCTACTGCTTTTGCTCGTCTCAAAAGAGTACCTGCAATTACAATAAGAAAGGAGAAAAGTGAGGTAAATGATTTGTAAATTACAAAACGCGAAGAGAAATCAAAGAGCGTCACCTCCTCGGCAACGGCGCCAAAATGTTGAACGTTACGAACGCTACGCTAACGTGTTCGGTTTTGGAAAACCTGTTGTTGTAGTTCGAAAGCAAAGAATTCATATTCAACAAATAAAATTTATACCGAAAAGAATTTCGGGTCGAACATAGGGAGGCAGACGTTTGATTTAAAAACTACGTGTTTCTTTTTTATTTGTGACAGAATAATTCAATTTAAAACTATCTAATTATTTACAATAAATAGAAGAGAGAGAGAGAGACTAAGTGACAGAGAATATTACACAGAGAAATCAAAATGAGATGTAGAATAAACAAGGAATTTTTCATTAAGGAGATTGTTCATTTCACTCTTACAACTACAAAGCATAAAATAATTACTCTAGAAAGCAATAAATTTACTCTAGAAAGCATTAAAAGAATGGAGGGAGAAATGTCCTCCTTGACGAATGCTTGGACGACGAACAAAACTACACTAGAAAGCAGTAAATCTATACTAAAAAGCAGTAAAAAGAATAGGGAGAGAGAAATCCTCCTTGACGGTTGCTTGGAGGACGAGCCAGACGGGACGACGCCTGGACGAAGGAGAACGAAGCAGGACGAAGGAGGACGAAGCAGAAGAACGGGAACAAAGCAGCACGCTGTCGTCGTCGCGGGATCCACTTCCGAAGGGGAACGAAAATTGGACTTTATCTCGCGAGAAGCATCCCGGGTGTGGGACAAGCTTCTCTTGAGCTTTGGAGGGGTAGAGAGGAGAAGGAAGGGATGAGAATTTCGTATGGAGGGGGTCTCCTTTTATAGTTGCAAGGAGTGGGGGCAAAATGGACATTACAACTTCAAAATAATAAATGAGGGGCCTTTAGTGACGGATAAATCCGTCACTAAAGCCCCCAACGTGGGCGTAGCTTCCGCACCCACACGCGCCGCTTCAGCTGTCCACGTGCTCAACGCCATCGCACGCACTTTGATTATCAGTCGTCCGATCGCAAGATCGAATGGCTTAAGATGCATCTCCGCCCGCTGCGCTGCGCCCACCTGGCGCGTGCAATCGCGCGTGACACCGCGCATTCGATCGCGCGTGAACACTATTGGGCACGCGTGGCCGTCCGATCGCGATCCAATGCCCGCCCGTACCCAATCGCCCGCGCCTCCAGCCCTCTGCTGCGGCTCGAACCCGCACCCGCCGATCGCGTAAGCACGCTCGACCGCTGTGCTATGGTGTGCGGATGGTCAAGAGGACGCTTTTAGGCGCGGTCGACCACAGCCGTTGGATCAAGATCCAACGGTGGAGAGCGAGCAGGTGCGAGGCCTTTGTGGAATGCATGCGGCTGTTTGGGCGATCGAGATGGCGCCACGTGGTGCCATCTTGGCTGTCCATCTTCTGGAAGTTGTAGATGGTGCCACGGATGTCAGATTGACTTGATTTTTGCATCGTTGGGCTACGATCGTCGATCCGAATTCATCCGTGAGGTTGGATTTGTCATCTGAAGTGTGGATTTTCACCATCCTGGCCCTTGATCTTCTAGGGTTCCCCGGTCACTATCTGATGCTACGGATGTCTGATTAGGGCGATCTTGGAGTCGTTGAACTCCAATCATCGCCTTGATCACATCCATACGGTTGGATCTTTGATCTGAGGCCCCGATAAAATGTTTGCCCTATCCAAGCACATAAAAGGAAACAATTAACCTCCATTTTATTCAAACTACTCTAAATGCAAGATGATGCATGTTATGCAATATTTATATCATGAAATGCAATCCTACGCTTAATAACATGCATAAATAGACATTTTAAGTAGTGTAAATGTGTTTACATCAATGACTCGAATCAACAATCCACTAGATCACAAAAGTCACCCTCAATACCAAATCAAATCAATGATAACATGGTTGACTATCTTGATTAACCTAGCCCAATTCAAACCCCTGCCCCTTGCAATGAATCCCAGATTACTCAATTGATCAAAATGATTCATGAAATAAAAGAAGCTAGTGCAAGAAAATATGATGATATAAGGAAAGAGCTTCATAGAATCCGAGACGAGCAACAAAAATCGGAAATGTTTGAATTTGGGTCAGGTGTGTCATAACCGATTTGTGATTCGGTGGTGGTCATGCAGGATTCTATTAATTAAACACCCGAGGTGGATGATATTGATAATCCTATTGAAGTTGAGAATGGAGATTTATTCGAGAATCTTGATCTTGATTTAAGGCCTGAGTACCAATCATTTCATTTTGTGGAACCAAGTATTAAGGGACCTGAATATGATTTTTTTGTATTTAAGAATACCCATGGAGACATTGATGAATTAATTCAAATGATCTCATACATGGAGCAACAAAATCAAAAGGACTGTAACAACTCTTCAATCAATGATTCAGCCCATTCCACTTTCACGAAGGGACACACTACTAAATCTAATGACCAATTTCATCTAAATGAGAAGGAAATATCCTCTTGTGAAAAGGATATTCAAGATATTGAAAGACTGTTGGGGATAACATATGATGAGTTATCAGAGGAAGATAAAAATTTTGGGGAATCATGTGATAAGTGGGAATTGGCATTGGAAAATTTGGAAGAGATAAAAGAAGATGATGATACCCAAACATCTTTGGTAGAGACAGAAACTGATCAGTGGACCTTGATTTCCTGATCTGACCACATCACTTGGGTCAAGCCTTCCATTCATCACCATTATCAGGACCCATATGATTTCACCCCACATGACTCCACCCATACCCCTACCACCCACATTCTCCATCAGGCAATCCAGGGCTATAGATGACCGATCCAACCTTATGGATCTATTCGGAATAACAACGGGTGTCCAACGCATCCAAGATCGCATCAATCAGACTTCCGTAACACCCTAGGGAGTCCATAGAAGAACAAGAGCCAAGGGGCAAATTGAAGAAGATTCAGACCTCAGATGACAAATCCAACCGTACGAATGGATCCGAATCGACGTTTGCAATCCAACGGTGTAAAAATCAACTTAATCGGAGGCCTACGTCATCAGATATAAAAAGAAGAAGAACGGACAGCCATGATGGCACCACATGGAACCATCACAGCTGCCCCTCGCCACGCCCCCAACCCTTGAAGGTGCCTCGCCTCGCAGCGTGGGCTGTTGGATGGTCATCCAACAGCCACGAACACGCACATCGCCACCCAGAATAGATTAATATAAATATAATTAAGTATATATAATAAAGGCTTTGTGCAGCGCATTGACTCGCGCGTGCGCTCGCGTATGTACAGGGATCAGGTTCAAGCCCTACGCTGCGCAAAAATTGGTGCGAGTTGCGGGCGTGTGCGTGCAGGCAGTTATGCGTGATTGGAGGGCCCAGAGGCATCCACGTGACGCGATGGCACGGGGTTGTTGCGAGATCTGGAAGGCGTGAGAACCACACGTAGGATTTGAATGGTGCGATGAGCATGTGTTTAAGCCATCCGATTGCAAGATCGGACAGCTAAGATGATGAGGTGGATTTGAAGACGAAAACGCAAAGTTATGCGGGCACGCGGGAGCCGTGCGATGCGGATCTGAGGGTGCAGAGAGTGCCATGTGGCAGCACCAGAATAAATCGATCAGGAAGAAGGATTTGTACAAGAAAAAAAAAGTTATAAAAGGACCAAAGGACCCCCCCTTTGGAAGACAACTCTCTCGCATTCTCTTCTTCCTTCTTCACCTCTCTCTTCTTCTTCCCGTCTTCTCTACCTCCGTCTGAAAAATCCGTTGGGCCACCCTATCAGATTGTCGTTGCTCTCCTCAACCTCTTTAGAAGGCCACCACGAACCACCCGTGGTGCCTTCGTTCTATTACATAAGTAGTTTATGTTCATGTTATAATTTATTTCAATTCCATGTATGCAATTCATGATGTGATATATATATTGTGGTTCATTATCTATACTATTTAGTAATTAGATTTAGAACAAGTGAATTAAATCAAAAGCATTTTTCTGCATCCCTGTGATCGACCAGGACTCCCAGTTCCATTAATTTTATTTGTCGAGACGTATTTCGCGCTATACTACAACGTATTCATCTTTTACGTGATCTACGTCCCGAACAAATTCGCGCCGTTGTCAGGGAGGCAAGGTGACTTTTTACTTCATCTGTAACATACTATTTTTGTGTATAGGGTTAAACCAGAGAATCGGTAAACAAATCAAAGCGGCCATTGCGGAAATCAGGTTCACACAATCCTATTTGAAAATTCGACCAGAAAGTAAGTGTCACCTTTAAAATTAAACTGCTGTGTTTCTAATGCTCCAAAAATTTTGAAATGTGAACTGGAACTATATTTTCAAGCTATCTTTCCAATGCCAAAGTTCCCAAAGGAAATTCTATATGTGGAATTTTTAAAAATTCATGGAGTGCATATGTGTTAGATTTCTTAAAAATAGAACTTTTATGAACTTTGGAAATCAATTCTGACCAACATACAAATCTGATTTACTAACAACTAGTAGGGTTTCAAAGATAATCAAATTAACTTTCATTATCATATTTTTACAAAATTTTTGAAGCATATTTGATACTGTTTCCAATAGAAAAACCAACATGGGGTCTAAATCCCAAATTTGACCCCTTGCTAGTTAAAAATTCATAACTAATTGTTGGAAATAGTAAAAATTCTGAAAAAAATACTCTCTAAAAAGCTTATTGAAGAAGGAATATTGTTGCTAAGTTTTGAATCATTTGAATTCCATCTTTACCTGAGAGTTTATATTTGATTTGTGGTCTTTAATTTGAAACAACTTAGAAGCTCATGAATCAATAGGACCACATTGGACTAACTTGGACCCTAACGAGTTCAAAAGTTAGTCTGTGAGATGAGTCACCTTGTGAACCTCCCACCATAAATACTACATTGAAAAGACAGGTTAAATTTCACAAAGAACACATCAAATAACTTACATTTGGCTTGAAACTACTAAGTAGTTTCAACCTCTCTTGCAAAACCTGGTGTCCAAGGCTGTGGGGTAGCATCAAATGACCGTGGCTACGGGTTAACGAAACCGGAGGAAAAAGCTGAAGGAAGAACCTTCCTCATAGTCCCCTCGTAACCAGCCTGGTCAGGTTAGCCTAAGAGGCGGGAATTCCTTGCAGTTGGTCTCTTGCCGAATTTTCTTCAACTTGAACTTGAACGAAAAATCTGGTCATCTGATTTTAAGGACCAATTTGATTACAAGGCCCTTGCCTTATTCTGCCACTATTCCCTTGTAACTATTGTAAGGTAACTAGGACCCTTCTGGTATCCTTTGACCATCTTAATCATGGACTCATACTCCTCATCTTACCATTATCAGGGTTCTCCTGCCCCAACGTCTTATGGGTGGGAGATTGCTCCTCATTATTCAGATACGCATGCTCCTCAGGCTTGGGACTTACCCACCTCAACCTCTTAGACATCCACACAGATCTTGCAACGCTTAGAGACACTCTCCATGCGGGATCGAGATCTCATCATGATGACTGATTATCTTGATCAATCCCACCAAAGGCAAGCTCCTACATCTCACAAGAACCCTCAGATTGCCAAATTGATTCACATAGTCTAGGAAGAAAAGGAGGTCAGAGAAAGGGAATATGAAGACTTAAGAAAAGCAATTCAGGATGAAAGACAAAGAACCCAAGACATCAACTCTTGGGGCCCTGAATTCAAAGAGAATGTACCACAGGTGGATGGTGAGCCACTCAAGGTTAAGGAATCAACCGCAACCTATAACTGCACTGAACCCACCCACTACCCTTCTGATTCCCCAAACCAAATCTATTATAACCCTTCATCTTCCCCGAGACTCGCATCTGAGGCCATGTCCACACAGATCACCACTAGGGAGCCACCAATAGACTCACAAATACTTCTCAGACTGCAACAAACAACAGCAAAGTACAAGGACACAGTTGTGAGATATCTACATTAAATCCAAATCACTACTGTTCCAAGGCAAAGACAGACTTTGATTGCAACCGAAGAATCTCTGATGGAAGCCCTTGAAGAACTAGAATCTATGGCTAGGAAGAATCAACAAACTCGCACACTTCAAGATATACTCCTTTTGCATTACCAAGTTCAAACTAGCCTAAAGGATTTTAAGGAACTTAAGATGACTTTTAGGGATTCTTCAACTCACATGCCCAAAGTAGATGATGTAGGTGATTTTCAAGTAAGAAATGAGATATCGGATGGAATTAAGGGAAATGTTCTTGGCATAGCTGAAAAGAAATTAGTTGAGAGCCCTAGCCTAGAAAATAGTGAGGAAAGTCCCATGATCGATTTTCAATCTAAAAATCCTGAATCTTGGGAGATAGAGATAGAGGATCATGACACCTAAGACTTGGTACATTCTGAGACTTGGGTATATACACTTAATGAGGCCCATGATTTGGATTATAAGAGATCTGGAGTGGAATTGCCTAAACCCCTCATGACAAGCTTAAATGATAAATATATTGAAATTCATGAAGATAATTTTGAATTACCAGAGAATCCAATCGAAGCTAAGAAAGAATCTACTAAAAACTCCATTTCCGATTGTCAGGATAATTTGAAAAATCTGGAGGAATTTCTAGATTTGGAGTCAGACAAATTTATCACAGATTCTTTCGCATCTTCACTTTTGGATATCGAGGATTTCACTAAAGCCACAGAGTAGAAAATGAAAGAATTCGAGGCTTTACTATATTATGATTCTTCACACCTTGGGGAAAATAAATCGCTGCCCAATACATTTGAGGATTCACACCACGAGTAGAATTTGGGCGATCCGTACGAGATTCCTGATCAACCCAAGGATGAGAATGATTTGGGTGAAAATACAGCTATTAGGATGGAACACAAAATCATATTCGACACACCTACTCTGCAATCACCAACACCCAGATCCAATCAAGAAATGGTTCTTTACACCATTTCTGATTACATCACACTGGTCCCTCCATTCCTGTTTCACCACTTTAGGACCTGTATGATTGGTGTCCCACTCCGGATCCTGCATGGCTGCTACTTGCTCCCTATCACTCTAACACCCGGATTTATTTCTCTTGTAGCACCTGGCTACAACCTGTTCCAGGCCTTGCGATTTTCTTCTACCGACCTTGTAGCCTTGGTATTCACTGGTAACTACTCTACATTCGTGGCCCGTTGATGACAGTGGAACACATCTTCCTATCTATCTTTAGTCTATCTCCTGCAGTTATTAATCCATCTGATGAGTTTTGCCCAGCTGGAGGCATTAAACTCAGCACGTATACATATATGCATACCATATATACATAGCATATTTCATTTTCGCATAACGTTTTGCATATTGTTCTGCATATTTGTTGGGAGGTCATAGATTGCATTTTTGATAAAAGCATCGTAGTATAGTTGCGAAATACGATCCAATAAAGATATTGTTTTGAAAATAGTGAGACTTTGAGTCCCGGTCGTTCGTCTCTGGGAGGCATTATTTTTGTTTTTGAAATCGATCTTAAAGCCGCTCTACTTTATTTAAACGACATGCTGGTGCGTAATATATAGGCAGTTAAAGAACAGGCACTTAAATCACACAAATATGATAAGCATTTAGCTCAAGGTAATTTCAAACACATAAGAGATATATATATAAAATGAAATTTCATTCATCGTGGGAGAGTTGTTGCACAAAGAAATCTAGAGGAAAGCTTATACATGAATGCTTAAAATTAAATCTAACTACCAAAAAATGATTGCATACAAGAATCAGCGGGGGGATTTCGCATGCATCATTGGGGAAGAAGTAAGACTACTCTACTAAGAAGTAAATGAAAGCAATAAAAATTATGAAGAGCATGATCTAGAGCTAGAAGAATAGAGGGCATTCAGGGGTGGTCCCCGATGGCCTTGGAGTGGTCGAGAGGAGAATGAGGAGCGGCCAATGTAGCTTAGGCCGACCCTTGGAGAGAAGTAGGGTTGATCCAGCATCCTGGCATGGTGTCCTCCATGGTGGTGGTAGTGAGCTCGTGGAGGTGGAGTGAGTGGCTAAGTGGAGGTGGCGTGAATGGCACCAATGGAGAGCAATTGGCAAGGGAGTGAATGGGTGCAAATGGGCACCGAAGGGGTCTTTTTATAGACCTAAGGGAAGCTCTCTAGAGAATTATGGAATTCTCTAGAGAGGCCTATGGTGGGAGATCATGGGAGAGTGAGAGAGAGAGGGTGGATGGTGGATTTTAGATCCACCAAATGTCGATCTAAAAATTGAATGGCCCTTGGTTGCTATTTTTGGCAACCAAGGCAACCACACATGGTAGAGAGTTCTAGAGAACTCTAGGCTAGATATTTTCATGTGGATGGTGTGTGTGGGTGTGTGTGGGTATGTGTGGGTCGAAACTTAGGTGGCTAGGTTGATTAGGTTGGGTTCTACTGGGTTTAGGTCAAGGTAGGTCTCAAATTAGGGTTATAAACCCTAATTCACTAAGGTAAAGTTAAATTAAACTTAATACAAGTTTAATTAGGTGTGTGGAAACTTAATTGAGAATAAAACAACTCAATTAAGTCAGGTCTAGGTCAATTGGACTCTCACTAAGTCCAATTGGACAGTGTGTGCTGAGATTAGGGCTCAATTGGACTCAATGAGTCCAATTGAATAGGATGATGGAATTGACTAAGATCCAAGTCAATTAGGTTTAGTGAGGACCTAATTAGGTCCTTAGGGAGGTCTAGAGGTGATGTACTAGGGTTAGGGCACCTTAATTTAGGTTCCTATGGGGTTAGAATTGGGTTTAGGGACCTAGAGATCCAAGATCAAGGCTTAAATCTCAAAACAGGAATTGGAGAGCAGTATCAGATGAATAATAATAGAATCAGACATCTTATACTCAAAAATCAGAAGTCCAGACTTGTTGTCTAGACATCCAATTAGAGTCAGGAAGGATTTTGGGTTCTGTTTTGGGTATTCTGCAGAAATTGGACATCTGACAAAGTGTCTGGACGTCCAATAACACTGCAGAAGTGGGTTTGAAGAGTGCGGGAGTTGGGTAAGGGTCCTGTACATCTTAAAACTTATCTGGACATCCAAAGAAGGGTTGGAACTAGGGTTTTAGGGCTTCCTAGGGTGTTGTGACCTAATCTAAGGGTGGTTAAGGCTTGGGGAAGTCTCTAGGCTATCCTAGGGCTAGGATGGACCTAAGCTCTTCATTTATTGCTTTATTTCTACTTAATAGAATAGAAAACCTTTAACCCCCTTACATTATTATTCCTACATCTAAACTAGGCCTTCTGCTCCAGCTCTGCTACAACTCCCGTTATTCCTGATCCAGTTTCAGATCCAGCTCCTGATCAGCTTATTCCCTGCAATTGACATAATGCACTTAATCAGCACATTATAACATTATTTTATGCATAGCTAAAGGAAAGCAGTAAAGATGCAGATAATGTGTATGCATACATGAATGATAAGAACCTCATCATGAACCCTAACTAACACAATCTAACCTAGATATGCAAGAAAAAGCTAATACATAACTCAAAGAAAGGCTTGACTCAAAGAATTCTGAGTTTAAGAAGAAAACAAGTCATAAGGGGTAAAAATGTAATTTCACCAACACAATCTGCAAACAGGGTAACTCAAGGTCCAAACATAGGTCAAACTAACCTAATAAGAAGGAAAGTGGGATGATCTGATCCAACAAGGGCTACAGCAACTCCAAGGAATTAAATGACATTCTGTAACCCTAAAACAAACCCACTTCAACTCACGAGGTTCGAGGCAGGGTAAAAATTTACTAAACCCTCTAAAATTCATAGAAAAATAATCTCTAGGGTTTAGAACCTTCAATTTGGCCTTAGAAACACATTTTGACCTACATTGAGAACCATGCCTAATTAATGATTTAATTTGGGTTTTTACGTAAATTGGCCAGTCAAACAAGGTCTGACCTAGAAACAAAATTCACCATTAAAATCCTTAGGTCCAATTTAGTCAAGCATAAAAACTTGAGCCTAAGAAGAGACCTTCTTGACCGACTTTGCAATTTGGTTCTCATCTATTACTTTTTGACCCTCAACTTTCAAAATCCTTGCATTTTGGCCCCTAGTTTCCTCATCGTTCTTTGCATTTAGGTCCCTCCTGCAAGTCTCTGTGCAGCGCCATGCTCCAGTGACTTTGCGTAGAGCATGGTGCCGCGTAGGGTTGAAGTTTCCCTACCAGGAGGGGGTGACGTAACAATTGCGGAAATAAATATAAACAATCTCACAAATTAGACAATCACACAAGTACACAAGTATTTTTAGGTGGAAACCCAAACCAGGTGAAAACCATCACCTAACCCTCTCGAGTTAGGATTTTCCGATCAACCAAGTTGATCAAAATCCACTAAACGAATCACTTTAAACGAGGGTGATTCAACCTCAATTACAACCACACTACTTAGACGAGGGTAGCGTACCTCAACCCCTTCTCTTCACGAGAAGGATTTTGTCTCGCGAAGGAGACGGGAATTCGCAAAGCAAATACCCAACCAAATAGATAAAGATAAAATAAACAAGTAATCCTATAGAGCCAACAAAATAATTTTTAACCTAAGCTTCTATAGGAATTAGGATGCTTCCCTTTGAAAGGAGTGCGTCAACGACGCGGATGCGTGAGCCATGCGGCGGCGCAACTTCGCTCTCGTGAACTACGGCGGGAGAGCGGGTGCGCGAAGGCTTGATGCTCTCAAGATGTAGAACTTGAGCTTAGAGAGCAAGAGAGACACAAAATGGTTTGAAAGTGTATTGCAAGGTGTGTCTTGGTGTTTCTAGGTGTGTGTTGGTGTGTAAAGGCTCCCCTCTATTTATAGAGGCCCTAGGAAGGCCTTGGAAGGCTTAGAAAAGCTTCCATAGCCGTTGGGTGCAAAGCCCAAGTGAATCAACCCGAAATCAGGAACAATCATTGTTCTGACAGACTTATCAGATGTCTAATTCTGGCATCAGATGTCTGGAAGTTCACTTTAAGACGTCCGATTTCAAGGTCAGACGTTTGATTTTGGGCGGGTTCCTTCCTGACTTGAATCAGATCTAAACAGGGTTCTTGTGCAAGTCCATCAAACGACATATAGGACGTCTGGCACTATGTCTGGAATTCTGGAAACCTACTTTTACTGTGGGAATGGATTTCCAAACGTTGCAACGGCTAGAAAATCTCTGAGAAGAGATTTTGGGTCAGCCGAGGCAAAACGATCAATTATCAGACGCCTGGAAGGTCCTATGGACGTCTGATAAGGCTCTAACGGTCACATTCTTCAGTGTTCCCTAAGCTAGCCAACAGTCCACTAATTGGACGTCTGGCAAAGACATCAGACGTCTCCTAAGACATCTAGTTTAAGGTTTAGACGTCTGATTTCATCAGACAGAACTAACTATGTCCAGGCTAAATGTTATCAGACGTCTGAATCAACAGTCATACGTCTTAAAACACTTTATCAGACGTCTGATTTTGGAATTAGACACCTGGAAATGCTGTTTGAACCCTATATTGGCTTTCTAAGATCTCTACAGAAAACCTAAGTATCCAAGGGTTGTGCCGGTGTTCCTAGGACTACTGTTAGGGTACTTTGAGGCTCTTTAACATAACTTTCTAAGGAAATAAAGAGTAAGAAAATAACGACAAATGTACATGAAAGGAATAAAATGGAATTCTATCCTATTCTTCTTGTCCTTCCATCTTCAATCTATCGCTCCTCGCGAATCTTCTCTATTCTCCGTCAAGCTCCTCCAATCCATCCTGGATGCGAGCACGAATTCCGTCTAAACACGTCTACATTTGCAATTGACCTGAAATCTAAAACTCCAAGCGCAAATGTTAAATAACACATGTTTTGTTATCATCAAAACAAATGATCGTGGTGCTCTAGCACCAACAATCTCCCCCTTTTTGATGATGACAAAATCGTAAATAATAATGCAAAAAAATCCTCCCCCCTTTTGACATTATCAAAAAGATTTAATAGATTTCCTATAACTCCCCCATAAGACATGCTCTTCTATAAATTTCTTTTAACAAAGGTGATGTCCTCCCCCTTTTTTCTTTTTATAATAACAAGATAGCTATTATTTTTCTCCCCCTTTCTAAGGAAATTTAGCTACCTTATATCTCCCCCTTAAAAATTTATAATTAGCTCATAAAATTTTTTAACTTCCCCTATCTAAATGCTAGTGATAAAAAGATAGGGTGAAGAATTTTTACCTCACCTACCATGGCCAATAAAATGGCTCGAATGGTGGTGGTGGATGCCACATCGAATGGGGCTCCCATCCGTAGCTTGGAGGCCCGGGCATTGGCGCCGGTCTCCAATCTAGTGGTCGACGTGCGGCGGGTCCGTCGCTTGTTCGCCGTCTCGTCGGTCTTCTCGTTCTCCTCCTTGGTCTACTCCTTGGTTCTCCCAACTCGAGTTGACCAGCCTTGAGCGTGTAGGTCAGTCCTTCATGTTGTAGTTATCCCTGAAACCTACAAAGCAAGATTCTAATTCTTTTTTCGGTATCCAAGTGGGCTTGGATCCGGATCTGTTAGCGGGTCTCCTTGACGGAGATCCTTTCTCAACCTTAGGGCTATATAGGTTATCTATCCTATTTATCAATTTATTTGATTTCTCCCTAAGACATGCAAGTTCATTTTCTATAATATTCATCTTAGTCTTTAAATCAGAAATTTCTATTTTTAGACTAACATTTTCCTCAATCAATTTATTATTTTCATTGATGAGGTTATGATTTTCTAATAATAGGTTATCATTTTTAGGAGTAGCTTCTAGATCCTTGAGTTTTATTTCTAACCTATCATTTTCAGATTTAAGAAAACTAAGGTTCTTTTTAATGTTTTTATTTTCTATCTTAAGTGCTTTACTAATATCAAATATTCCATTAAAAGCTTCTTGTAAATCGAGATTTACCTCGTTGTCGGAGTCGTCGCTGTCATTGTCACTTTCTCCGATTCCCATGAAACCAAGGCACGCGGTTTCCTTCTCCTCGAGATCTTCTTCCGAGCTCGTCTCCTCATGAGTGTCTTCTAACTTCCTCCATATCTCATTTGTAGTAGTGCACTCTTGGATTTGCTCAAACTCTTTCGGACTCAACGCGCAATACAAGGTATTCACTGCCTTTGCAATGAGGTTGAGATTCCGAACCTGATCTTCTGAGTAACCTCTTGCAGGTTTCTTGGGAATCACAAATGTGGATTCGCATTTTTCCCACACCCGGAAGTCGTAGGCCTGCAACCACATAGTCATACGATTTTTCCAATAAACGAAATCTATACCTGCAAAGTATGGTGGTTGCGAGGTATCGTGTCCTTCTGTGCACACGAATACTTTTCCCTCCATATCTAGATCCTCGCCGGTTTGTAACGCCTATAACGCGAGACCTGCTCGGATACCAACTGAAGTTTCCCTACCAGGAGGGGGTGACGTAATAATTGCGGAAATAAATATAAACAATCTCACAAATTAGACAATCACACAAGTACACAAGTATTTTTAGGTGGAAACCCAAACCGGGTGAAAACCACCACCTAACCCTCTCGAGTTAGGATTTTCCGATCAACCAAGTTGATCAAAATCCACTAAACGTATCACTTTAAACGAGGGTGATTCAACCTCAATTACAACCACGCTACTTAGACAAGGGTAGCGTACCTCAACCCCTTCTCTTCACGAGAAGGATTTTGTCTCGCGAAGGAGACGGGAATTCGCAAAGCAAATACCCAACCAAATAGATAAAGATAAAATAAACAAGTAATCCTATAGAGCCAACAAAATAATTTTTAACCTACGCTTCTATAGGAATTAGGATGCTTCCCTTTGAAAGGAGTGCGTCGACGACGCGGATGCGTGAGCCACGCGACGACGCAACTTCGCTCTCGTGAACTACGGCGGGAGAGCGGGTGCGCGAAGGCTTGATGCTCTCAAGATGTAGAACTTGAGCTTAGAGAGCAAGAGAGACACAAAATGGTTTGAAAGTGTATTGCAAGGTGTGTCTTGGTGTTTCTAGGTGTGTGTTGGTGTGTAAAGGCTCCCCTCTATTTATAGAGGCCCTAGGAAGGCCTTGGAAGGCTTAGAAAAGCTTCCATAGCCGTTGGGTGCAAAGCCCAAGTGAATCAACCCGAAATCAGGAACAATCATTGTTCTGACAGACTTATCAGACGTCTAATTCTGGCATCAGACGTCTGGAAGTTCACTTTAAGACGTCCGATTTCAAGGTCAGACGTCTGATTTTGGGTGGGTTCCTTCCTGACTTGAATCAGATCTAAACAGGGTTCTTGTGCAAGTCCATCAGACGACATATAGGACGTCTAGCACTATGTCTGGACGTCTAGAAACCTACTTTTACTGTGGGAATGGATTTCCAAACGTTGCAACGGCTAGAAAATCTCTAAGAAGAGATTTTGGGTCAGCCGAGGCAAAACGGTCAATTATCAGACGTCTGGAAAGTCCTATGGACGTCTGATAAGGCTCTAACGGTCACATTCTTGAGTGTTCGCTAAGCCAGCCAACGGTCCACTAATTGGACGTCTGGAAAAGACATCAGACGTCTCCTAGGATGTCTGGTTTAAGGTTTGGACGTCTGATTTCATCAGACAGAACTAACAATGTCCAGGCTAAATGTTATCAGACGTCTAAATCAACAGTCAGACGTCTTAAAACACTTTATCAGACTTCTGATTTTGAAATTAGACGTCTGGAAATGCTGTTTGAACCCTATATTGGTTTTCTAAGATCTCTACAGAAAACCTAAGTGTCCTAGTGAAACATTGGCTTCGAGAGATAACCGGGTTTTATTGTTATAGCGTTGTAGTATAGCCAGTTATTGCCATCATTTCAAATATATAATTTTTTTACTAGGAAAATAAAAGAGTTCCCGAGGTCGAACTCAGGGAGCAAGTTGTATTCTAGAGATATACATGTTCTATTACAAAAAATAAAGAGAGAGAGAGAGAGGGAGAGAGATGAAAGTTTGAGTTCTTCTTCTTTTCTTCTTTCTTTCTCTTTGTCTCTCTCTCTCTTTAGCTTTTGTTCTTCCTGTTCTTCTTCTGTGTTTATCTCCTTGTGGTCCTCTTCTTCTTCTGTTGTTCTTCCTTGTTCTTTTGTTCTTCAGATCTTCTTCTTTCTTCTTTTCTTTTTCCTGTCAGGACATCGTCTCTCCTTCTTTCTTCTTTTCTTTTTCCTGTCAGGACGTCGTCTCTCCTTCTTTCTTCTTTTCCCTTCAGGACGTCATCTGATTTTCCAATCAGACGACTTAAACCGCTTGTTGCTACAGTGTCTCCCTTAGCTTTCTTCTTCTTCCGCGATCCTTCTTCTTCACCTGTGCCTGCACACTTCAGAGTTTACGTCAGAGGGCAAAACCTACTCTATCCTCCCCCACCCCCGCGTCTCTCTTTCTCTGAATTCGCTCTTAGGAAGGCTCTCCCAGAGCATCCGGGTAATCGGGTACGCGGGTCGTGCCCGGGTCCAGGCCCACCGGCGTGCGTGGTGGGCAAGGAGTGCAGGTCAGTCTAAGTCGGGTCGGGTCAGGTCCGCGGGGCGTGAGCGCGGACGAGACCGGGTAACCGGGCGGGTGAAGGGGACCTCACCCCGTGAACTGAGGCGAACAGCTTAAGGCACTTTTTGCCTTTAAGCGCCCGTTCGCCTCAGGGGCTTTCCAAGGTGGGACTAAATGTCCCACCCTAATTGAGCACCCGCAGCGGAGAAAGCAGCGGGCAATCGCGGCTTCACGCGAGGCCTTCACCCCAGCTACGAGCCTGGGACTCTTCGCGGAGGCGCCCTGCGCAGCCTGGGAGTCAGGCCTGGGCGAAGCGCACCTGGAGCTGCAGGTTGAAGGTGCTCCTTCCACGCAGCAATGGCGATGGCGGTCGAGACACCTGTACACAGAGGAACGGCCTCTCGGCCTAATCAGATACGCGGAGAACCTTCGCCGTGGCACGGCGAAGGTGGTGGGGGGTCTGGCAGGCGGCGGGGCGGAGCGTGAGGGTTGCCCTAGGTCAAACTGCGGGTGGAGAAGTGGGTTTGTTCGGGGGGTCTGCAGAGGGCGAGTGGCGGGACGTGGAAGGGCGGAGGTTGATCAGGGTGAGGAGGCGGAGATTCTGTGAGGGTCGGCGAGCCGTGTGGGGCTGTGGAGTGATGGGGGTGTCTCGCCGGAGTTTGGCCGGAGACGAAGGGGGTGACGGTGGACAGGAGCGGTCGAGGGTTTAATCAAATAAAAGACAGTGAGGAAAAGAAAGAGGGGGAGATGGGGAGAAGTTCTGACCTAGCTACGGAGACGAAAGGGGTCGGAGCAGGGTGACAGTCGTATCGACTGTCGCCGGAGAAGAAGATGCCCAGGGGAAGGGGCGACGGCGAGGAAAGGGCTGGAGAGGCGCCAGCTGGGTGCGGCGTGGCGCTGGAAGAACAGGGGAAGAAGTCTCTGCTGCTGGTATTGCGGCAGAGCGAAGAGGAGGAGGAAGAACTGCCGGAGCTGGTGGGCGTCTGCTGGAGTGAGAAGAGAGGAAAGTTGGGGGTTTTCTCCGTCAGATCCGAGCTGGGAAGAACGGTGGAGCGACGGGGGTATTTATAGGGACCGAATCAGGGAGGAAGGCGGAGGGAGACGACGTGTCTCCCTCGCCGGAGGACGCCGGAGATGGAAACCCATACCGTCCGTGCGTTCGCACGACCGGTATGGTGGGTTACAGTGACCAGGGGGGTGTCCCTACGACGGCTGACGACGCAGGGCACCCCCGGTTTACTTGCCAGGCTCTCCCCCTCACCCTGCGCGGTGCCATGCTCCGCGCAAGGTCGCCGGAGCATGGTGCTGGCAGGTTTTGCAGGGGGACCTAAACGCAAAGAACGAAGGAGAGTTAGGGGCCAAAATGCGAGGGTTCAAAAGTTGAGGGCCAAAAAGTAAATATATGAGGACCAAAGTGTAAAGTTGGTCAAGAAGGTTTCTTCTTAGGCTCAAGTTTTTATACATGACTAATTAGGACCTAAGGAATCCGATGGTGAATTTTATTTCTAGATTAAACCTTGTTTGACTGGTCAATTTACGCAAAAATCCAAATTAAGTTATTAATTGGGTATGGTTCTCAATGTAGGTCAAGATGGGTTCCTAAGGTCAAATTGAAGGTTCTAAACCCTAGAGATTATTTTTCTATGAATTTTAGAGGGTTTATTCCATTTTTGCTTTGCCTTGAACCTCGTGAATTGAAGTGGGTTTGTTTTAGGCTTACAGATTATCATTTAGTTCCTTGGAATTGCTGTAGCCCTTATCAGATCATCCCACTTTCCTTCTTATTTGGTTTGTTTGACCTATGTTTGGACCTGTATGCAGATTATACTGGTAAATCGCATTTTTACCCCTTTTGACTTGTTTTCTCCTTAAACTCAGAATTCTCTGAGTTAAGCCTTTCCTTGAGTTATGTAGGAGCTTTTATCATTTGTATTAGGTCAAAATGAGCTAGTTATGGCTCATGATGAGGTTCTCATCACCTAGGGTTGTGCCGGTGTTCCTAGGACTACTGTTAGGGTACTTTGAGGCTCTTTAACATAATTTTCTAAGGAAATAAAGAGCAAGAAAATAACGACAAATGTACATGAAAGGAATAAAATGGAATTCTATCCTATTCTTCTTGTCCTTCCATCTTCAATCTATCGCTCCTCGCGAATCTTCTCTGTTCTCAGTCAAGCTCCACCAATCCGTCCTGGGTGCGAGCTCGAATTCCATCTAAACACATCTACATTTGCAATTGACCTGAAATCTAAAACTCCAAGTGCAAATGTTAAATAACATGTGTTTTGTTATCATCAAAACAAATGATCGTGGTGCTCTAGCACCAACAAGGGTGAGGGGGATGTCCTGCAAATTGAACCTGGTGTTCCCTGCGATGTCTACTGTCGCAGGGACATCGCCATGCCGCCTGACGACACCCACACCTTCCGTGCGAACGCGCGTAAGGTATGGGTCACACCTCCGGCCATTCTCCGGCGAGGGAGGCACGTCGCCTCCCTGCGTCCACCCCTCCACCACCACCTTTATAAAGACCAGCGTCGCCAGCCGGTTCTGGGGACTTAGTCTTGACGGAGAAAACCCCAACCCTTCCTCTCTCCCCACTCCGACAGGAACCCACCAGCTCCGGTGGCTCCTCCTCCTCCGTCTCATCACTCTACTGCAATACCAGCAGCAGAGCCACCTTCGCCTGATCTCCCCGCGTCACGCCGTACCAAGCGCGTGCCTCCCTGCCCTCTTCCTCGCCACCGCTCTCTCCCTCTGGGGTTTCTTCTCCGGCAACAGTCGATACGATTGCCGCCCTGCTCCGGCCCCCTTCGTCCCTGTAGGTAGGTTACTGTTATTTCCCTTCATCCCCTCTTTCTTTTCCCCACTGCCTTTCAGTTGATTACCCCTCAACTGCGCCCGACCACCATCATCTTCCATCCCTCCGGCAACCCTCCGGCAAGTTGCCCCCGTCGATCCGCCGCTCCACACAACTCGCTAACTGTCCCAAAAGCTCCGCCTCACCCTACCCAACACCCCCCACCCCTCCACTGCCACTCCACACCTCCACAACACTCCCCCGATCAAACCCATTTTTCCGGTTGCAGTCTGACCTAGGGATGCCGCCAGACACCGCCCCGCAACTTGCTGCACCCCGCACTACCTTCGCCGTGCCACGGCGAAGGTTTCCCTGTGGTCTAATTAGGCTGAGAGGCCCTGTTTGTGTTAGGTAGATTTTCAGCCCCGGCCGCCATTGGCGACGAAGCAAGGAGCTTCCAAGCGAGCTCCAGGCCTCGAAGTAGCAGGACTCCAGCCGAGGCGAATTGGAGAGATCCAGGTGAAGGCAGGCAGCTGGCACGTGAAGGGAAGCGAGGACACAGCTGCTGAGGCAAGGTTGCGATTCTTCCTGCGGGCGCGTGTGAGAAGGGACGAAGTTTAGTCCCACATCGTAAGATTTCGAAGCGCCGCACCCATGTAAATTGATTTTGTGTTTCTACCTAAGTGCCTCAGAACACGGGGTGAGGTCCCCTCGCCCACTCGCCCGCCTCATCTGCGACCCACGCCACGCGGACTTGGCCGACCCGTTTACCCTGCACTCCTCGCGCACCACCCACGCCGGTGCGCCTAGTCACGGGTACGCTACCCGACCCGATAACCCGGCTCTGGGAGAGCTTCCTATGAGCAGTTTACAGAGAGAGAGAAAGACGTGCGGGTAGAGGGAAGGGCTAGGTTTTGCTATGCCTTGTGCAGGAACAGGGCGCGAAGGAAGAAGGTTCTCCACTTGGCCGCAGGAAGAAGAAACTCTGAAAAGGATCTGCAGCTGAGCAAGGCAAAAGACCAAGGAAGAAGAAGCGGGAAGAAGAAGAGAAGAAGAAGAAGTAGCAAAGGAAGAAAAGAGGGGAAGCACTGTAGCAGACCGCCGTTTAAGTCGTCTGACTGTGATATCAGACGACGGATGAAGCTTCAGAGGAGATAAAGCAGAGAAGAAGAAAAAGAAAAGAAAAGGCTCCGCAGCTGAAGAGAAAGAAAATAGAAGAAGGAAGAAAGAAGATAATGACAAGAAAAAGAAGAAGAACTGAAGAAGAAAAGAACTAGAAGACAAGCAGAAGAAGAAGAGGAACTGAAGGCAATCAGAGCCAAGGAAGAAGACCCACAAAGATAAAGAAAAGAGAAAGAAGAGAAGAAGAAGACAAGCAAAGAGAGAAAGAAGAGAAGAAGAAAAAGCCAAAAGATATAAATCTATTTCTCCCTCTCTCTCTCTCTCTTATTTTTGTAATAAAGAAACATTGTACTTCTAGAATTCCAGTAGCTCCCTGAGTTCAACCTCGGGAAACTATTTCCGAGTAAAATTTTAATGGTAACGACAACCGTAGCTGTCTTATTTTATACCACAATGACATTACCGTAATAAGCATTAAAACAAACAAAGACTAGCCGCGGTTAGGAAATGTCACCAATGAATAACCCTAACTTATGCTAAGTCCTAGCTTAATCTAGGGCAATTAAGACCTATGATTGCTGCACAATCAATATTGTGTATGGCATTGCAGCAATGGCATGAGCTAAATGATAACTCAGAAGCTGTTTCAGGTGATTTCTATCCACATACACCCAACCTTATTTCTTTTATTCATGCATGAGGACATGCAAACACTTAGGCATGGGGGGGTTAGTTCATAAAAAAAAATTGAAAATTTTTTGCCAACAATTGGGGGGATTAGATCATTTTATCAAGAGGTTTTATTAAAGATTTATTCTTTAGTAAATTCCTAGACTTAGAATCCAGTATAATTTCATACTTGCATGTAGATTTTGCGGTGGATCCTCTACGAAAATCGATAGACATTTCTAGTTTGTCGAAAAGAAGCATCACTTCCTCTCCTGAACCCTTGGACAGTAATCAGCGAGTCGGGTGAACTATCTTCTAGTAGATCCATCAAAACATATGTGAGGTGAGAGTAGAGAGTACTGGTGCTCTAAGGATAGTATAAAGAATCTTTAACAATTGAATAATGACACTTAGAGTTGGGTATAGTTTTCGCTCTCAGTTCTTGCATACTAAATTTGTGAGAAATTCCATACGAGAGCCACCAAATAAGGCAAAAACACAGAGAGCGGGTTCTGATAAAACTATGACTGAGGTGGATGGTCACAACCGTCCTCTGTGGAATCCTCGGCTGAAAGATGGTACTGATGTCAAGGTCAGAAATACATCGTCCTATCCGTCCCCTACCCGATGCCAAGAAGAGGCACTTCCACCAAATAAGCCACCCAAAATCCTCTTGGTCATCCCAAAATTCCCCAAGAATGCCTCACGTATAAAAGTACGTGTCGTGTTATGTTGTGCTGATAAATATAGCAGTATGTCATGTTGTGACATTTTGCCAATAGATTTGCATACAAAAGAGTTGTTTGCTCGAAAAAAAAAGAGAAAAAAAAAGAAAAAAAAGGGTGTTATGTAAAATAGTTGCATAATGTGAGTCAAGTTAAATGTTTTGAAATGTTTTGAGGAAAAAACACCTACCACCCTCAAGAACCACCAAATACAGCCTTAACATACTTTTTCTGTATTTCTGACTGCCTGAATACGGGCTGAGAAGTCTAACTTAGCCGTAGGGTTATCAGAACCTAATTAAAGTATCATGCCGTGTGAGACCACCAAATACATTTGCAAATCTGGTGAGATGTGAGCTCAAGAAGAAAAAGAAAAAAAGAGAGAAGAGTACAAAAGATTAAAGAGAGCACAGTTTTCCAGCCCCTCTCTAAGTTGATTTATTCAATAATCTGGAAATCTATATTTTGAAATACTAGTCTTTAAGAAGCACAAGAAGAGAGTGAGCCACCAAATACAATCCAGTTAACTCAGACATCTACCCAAACCAAACACCGGGGCCAAAATCAGAAAATATTTTATAACCCCGAGAGAAGAGGTTCGTCTATCCTGACAGAATTTTACTAGGCGTCCAGTACAAGATTTAAATGTATATCGACTCTTCACTTGGATCCATTGCAAAAGCTACAACATTATATATTCATAGTTATCTGGATCCTGAATTTTTGGATGCAGCACAAAGAAATAAATCTTTAGTTTAACTCTTGGTAAAATGTATTTAGTCTTGCACTTGCTAGGAACTAGCAAGAATTAGGCATGGGGGTATGATTGCATAGCAATCACCTAACTCACCTGAATTAAGCTAGAACTTAGCTTAACATGAACATTCTGCATGCATACGCATCGTATTCTACATTGTAGTTGATATATGTGTTTTATGTATTAAACTATGTTATTTGAGAGGTATTAATGATTGCAGGTAATCCAGGGCTACAGATGATCGATCCAACCTTATGGATCTGTTCAAAATAACGACGGGAGTCCAATGCATCCAAGATCGCATCAATCAGACTTCCGTAGCACCCCAGGGAGTCTGCAGAAGAACAAGAGCCAAGGGGTAAATTGAAGAAGATCCAGACCTCAGATGACAAATCCAACCATACGGATGGATCCGGATCGGCGTTTACAGTCCAACGGTGTAGAAATCAACTTAATCGGCGACCTATGTCATCAGATATAAAGAGAAGAAGAACGAACGGCCATGATGGCGCTACATGGCACCATCGCAGCCACCCCTCGTTGCACTCCCAACCCCTAAAGGTGCCTCACCTCGCAGCATAGGCCGTTGATGTTCATCCAACGACCACAAGAGTGCCACATCGCCACTCAGAATAGATTAATATAAATATAATTAAGTATATATTATAAAGGCTCTGTGCAGCGCATTCTCTCGCACGCACGCCTGCATATGCGCGAGGCACGGGTTCAAGCCTTGCACTGCTCAAAAATCAGTGCAGGTTGCAGGCGTGTGCATGCAGGCAGGCATGCACGATTGGAGGGCCTAAAGGCATCCACGTGGCGCGATGGCGCAGGGTTGTTGTGAGATCTGGAAAGTGCAAGAACCATGAGTAGGATTTGAATGGCACGATGAGCGCATGTTTAAGCCGTCCGATTGCAAGATTGGACGGCTAAGATGATGAGGTGGGATTTGAAGACGAAGATGCAAAGAAGTAGTGCGGGCGTGGGAGTCGTGAGATGCGGATCTGAGGGCGTAGAGAGCGCCACGTAGCAGCACCAGAATAAATTGATCAAGAAGAAGGATTTGTACAAGGAAAAGAAAAGTTATAAAAGGACCAAAGGGGCCCCCCTTTGGAAGACAACTCTCTCTCATTCTCTTCTTCTTCTTCCTTCTTCTACCTCTCTCTTCTTATTCTTTCCGTCTTCTCTGCCTCCATCTGAAAAATCTGTTGGGCCACCCTGTCGGATTGTCGTTGTTGTCCTCAACCTCTTCAAAAGGCCACCATGAACCACCTGTGGTGCCCTCGTTCTATTACATAAGTAGTTTATGTTCATGTTATAATTTGTTTCAATTCCATGTATGCAATTCATGATGTGATATATATATATATTGTGGTTCATTATCTCTACTATTTAGTAATTAGATTTAGAACAAGTGCATGAAATCAAAAGCATTTTTCTGCCTCCCTGTGATCGACCGAGACTCCCAGTTCCATTAATTTTATTTATCGAGACGTATTTCGTGCTATACTACAACATATTCATTTTTTACGCAATCTACGCCCCAAACTGAGATGACGTCGACCTTGAGGGACGTCCACACGTGGGGCAGATGCAGGAGACCTAGATCTTGCTTTCATAGGGGATTCTCCTTTGTCACAAGTTTTATTTCTATTTTCTCGCCCTTGTAGTAATTAGGGCTGATTTTTGGGGGTCTATCCCCACATTCTTTATAGACTAGGGGCTATATTTTTGCTACTCACGTGATTCATTTTTCTGCATGCTTGCCCCTAAAACAAACACAATAAAATACCGAGCTGCCTATTAGGAGTTGCATAGCCTTAGGCGCACGCATTTAGGGGTGATTGAGCAGCACATTAGATCTCATTGTTGCATTGCGAGCATATTTGCACAAAGATTGCTAGAGATAAGTATACCTTTCTAACTTTTGCATCCAGCTCCTGTTCACGCAATTGCATTCAGGTTAAAATTCAAGACCACCAAAAATTGATTGAATTAAACTAGTTCAGTGGTCGCCTAACTGAAATTGGGACTGATAATCAGATTCGACCATAAATTCAAATCACTTGATCTGATTCAAAGGGACTTGCCTACATTTTCAAAATCAAAAATGATTTGCGGTGTGATGCACACTTCTGACACTGAGCACACAGATTAGGCATCGCACTAAGGCTTGATCCCTTAAGGCTAGAGGCACCAATCTCTATATCGGTGCAGACCCTCCTATCTTGCTTTGTAGTGGTGGTACTATCTTTTGATCGAGTGTTTTGATACTTCACGGAGGGGGACACCCCTTAAAGGAACAAAAGGGTAGTTAAGAGGCACCACTTACGCATCGCCTCAAAGGAAGGGTTCACCCTACTTGCATCCCTTTGTTCATCCTTGGAGTAACTTCTCACTTGATCACCTGGGAGTATCATTTAAGCAAAGAATAGGTCCTAGGGCACTCGAAGGTCGACTTAAGGCATGTAATTGATTGTGAAACTTCTTTTGCCACCAGGAGAGAACATAAACAACCTCTGTCTTCTCTAACGAGCTTGTCAGGGATCTCAAGTCACATCTCCCTCTTGACGGGTGCAAACTTGACTCCATTTGACAAACTTTAAGGAGTCGATTGGAGGTTAGCTTAAATCTACTCTAAGAAAGAAAGGACAAGTCCCATTTCCTTGTGTTTGATTGGGGTGTGTTTTTCAAGTCATGTTTTCAAATGGATTATAATAACTACTTCACTTCTTTTCACCCCAGAATACCCAATCCCAATACCTGCAGTTATCCATCTTTTGATGAGCATTGGGATCCTTTCTACTCCTACAATAGGAACATTGGTCTGATTAAACCCCAACCCAGTGGTGATGAGCAGAACCTAGGAGAAGGGTGAGAGTTCGTCCCTACCAAGAGGGGTTACGTAATAAAATTGCGGAATTGAATATATAAAGCAATATCACAAAAATCAATCGCACAAGTACACAAGTAATTTTAGGTGGAAACCCAAACCGGGTAAAAACCACCACCTAACCCTCTCGAGTTAGGATTTTCCGATCAACCTAGTTGATCAAATCCACTAACCGAATCACTTTAAAACGAGGGTGATTCAACCTCAGTACAACCACGCTACAAGTACGAGGGTAGCGTTCCTCAACCCCTTCTCTCCACGAGAAGGATTTTGTCCCACGAAGGAGACGGGAATTCGCAAAGCGAATACCCAACCAAAAGACAGAGATAAAATAAGCAATAGTCCTATAGAGCCAACAAAATAATTAAACCTAGCTTCTATAGGAAATAGGAAACTCCCCTTTGCAAGGAGTGCGTCGACGATGACGCGGTGCGTGTGCCACGCGATGGCGCTACGTCGCTCTCGTGAACAACAGCGGGTGCGCAAACTAAATTTAGCTCTCAAGATTTAGAACTTGAGCTTAGAGAGCAAGAGCTTCTTGGACACAAGAGAGTGGAAGTATGTTGCTTAAGTGTGTCTTTTGTGTTTCTAAGTGTATATCATGTGTTTTTGTGTTGCAAAGGCTCCCCTCTATTTATAGAGGCCTTAGGAAGGCTTTGGAAGGCTTAAGAAAGGTTCTATAGCCGTTGGGTGCAAAGCCCAAGAGAATCAGGCCGAAATCAGGACAATGATTACATTTGACAGGGTTATCAGACGTCTAACTCTGGCATCAGACGTCTGGAAGGCCACTTTAAGACGTCTGATTCCAAGGTCAGACGTCTGATTCTATGCGGGTTTCTTCCTGGCTTGAATCAGATCTAAACAGGGTTTTTGTGCAAGTCCATCAGACGACATACAGGACGTCTGGCACTAAGTATGGACGTCTGGAAACCTAGTTTTACTGTGGGAATTGATTTCCAAACGTTGCAACTGCTAGAAAATCTCTGAGAAGAGATTTTGGGTCAGCCGAGGCAAAAGGGTCATTTATCAGACGTCTGTAGGACGTCTGGTCTAAGGTCTGGACGTCTGATTTCCTCAGACAGAACTAACTATGTCCAGCTTAACAGTTATCAGACGTCTGAAACAACAGTCAGACGTCTTAAAATTCTTTATCAGACGTCTGATTTGGGAATTAGACGTCTGGAAGTGCTGTTTGAACCCTATATTGGTTTTCTAAGTATTCTACAGAAAACCTAAGTATCCTAGGGTTGTGCAGGTGTTCCTAGGACTACTTTTAGGGTACTTTGAGGCTCTTTAACATAATGTTCTAAGGAATCAAAAAGAGCAAGAAAATAAATACAAGAGATACATGAAAGGATAAAAAAAGAATCTATCCTATTCTTCTTGTCTTCCATCTCCAATCTTTCGCTCCATGCGAACCTCCTGTGTTTTCCGTCAAGCTCCTCCAATCCGTCCTGGATGCGAGCTTGAACTCCGTCTAAACACGTCCACATTTGCAATTGACCTGGAATCTAGGACTCAAATTGCAAATGTTAAATAACACGTGTTTTGTTATCATCAAAACAAATGATCGTGGTGCTCTAGCACCAACAAAGGGTATCCCAACCCTAGCTCTTCCATGACCATGCCCAACCTACCCACCCTTCATGTTTTGTCTTATCGAGGTTGGACCGATACTCTTAGGCAACTTAAACCTGAGATTGACTATCCTACTCAATCTGATGGTAGCCTCTCCTCTTTTATGATAGAAATGCAAAAACAACAAAAAGAGATGATGGATTATATGGGAGAGATTTTGAGGAATAGTCATAGATTACCTGAAGAGATTAACCAGCTTAGTAATCCTCCTATAGTCAGTTCTGATCCTTAACCTTATATCCCCAATTACCAAGATAATTTCAAGGAAAACAATGACAACAAGGGTCCTATTTTGAGTAGCTATCACTTAGACATCCTTCGTGAGATATGCCCACTAGAAGGCAATCTTGGTGACTATCCACCTGATCTTAATTGGAAAGAGAAATTGGTCCCATTAGATGAAATCAACCCGAATGATAGTATCTTCGTTACATTTGATGAAATGGGTCACAGTCAAATAGTCAACCCCGCTCCCAGTCTGAATCTTGAGGTGGAATCTATACCCCATCCTAGGGATCCTGAGCATATACTTTATGCTTTTGAGGACCTTGCACCTCAGTTAGAGCTCCCTGAGGATTGTGATTTAGAAGTTAACAAATTCCAGGAATCTTGGATGCCAGAGGAAATCATATTAGAAGGAAGTGTTAATAACCACACTCCTCTATCAACAGGACCAACACCTGTCATTGAATATTCTAAAGATTCACAAGTACCCAACCCAAGTGACCATGAGAAAATTGAGATGGAATTGGAAGAATTAGATCAATATTGGTCTCAGAAACATGAAGAGTTGATTTTTGAGGAAGCACTTGATCCTGATATGAAAATTTGCCCTAAGGCTCAGAGTCAAGAGGGACAAAATGTAGAAGGGGATGATGATGACTTTGACGGGCCTGGACTAAGAGTATGGAGTGACTCTAGGGGCAAATATGTTTTGTTCGATAACTTATCCCCTGAGGATCTGATTGAATTAACAAAATCCTGATTCCTACATACCTTTAACTATCAAGATCATCCACTCAAACAGTCGGAAGAAATGGAAGTAATTACTACTCTTGAGGAAAGAATCTATACACCCCAGGAGTAGGATCTTAGCATTGATCAAGAACCTAAGGATGTCATTATTGGGGACACTCACAACCTTATTGCTTCCAACCCACTTCTACATAATAGTGAAATGAGCGACACCCTTGAGCGGTTCAATTTGGATGACGAACATTTCAGCCCATTCCAAGACACACACACCAATGATATGCAGCATGAAATGCAATTAGTAACTAAGGCTGCTTCTGATAACATTCAAGAACTAGAATGGATATCAAGGATGAATGTCAAACTGCTCACACCCTCTTTAACCCCCTTCCCTACCCAGCACCTGATTCCTAAAATCTCACATAGTACCAGCTCACATAGTACCAGCTTCCTAAAATCTCAGCTCACACTTTTGATTAACGGGGAAATATCCCGACCAATACACCCTATGGTAGAGTGGCAAGTTTGGATCGATGCTCTTCCATGTCAGCCCAGTAGTCTTAGGATATCGTTATTCATACCCTCTGTTGCCCACACATATCTGCTTAAGGAGCCTTTGCCTTCTCATCATACACACCCGGAGGTCACTACTTAGGTGTATTACATAAAATCTCCATAAATAGCTCAGGAGTACCCTCTTTTCACCTGCTTCTGGTGAGTATTTGGCCTCACTATCCATCACCAGCTTGCCAACATCTTAGGTTACTTACTCGCCAGGCCAGGTTTGTTACGTACTTCTTTGGGTCTCCTTTTGCTTCCCTTCCAGAACCCGATTTACGAACTATCCCAACTCCACCTCAGGTAAAATCTTTCTTTGCTTTTGCTTTTCAGTGAGGACATTGTCATATTTAGGCACGGGGGGATATAACCTGAGGTTCATAGCATTTATACATATTCTACATGCAATTAGGCATCCATCTTGCATTAAAAAAAAAAATAATAATAATAAAAGAAGGAGATGAAATCTTTGTGAGCTGAATTTCAAATATATTGAGGAGAGACACAAAAGGAAAGCATGCAAAATTGTGCTGGTCCCAGCAGTTGATTATGGAAGAGTTACCTAAGTTCTAGGCTAGACTAGATGAATAAATAAAGTCCTGAAGTGCTAGAGGAAAGGAGATAAGTGAGGGATACCAACTTTAGGCCTCCTGGGTCTATTCTAAGGCTTGAATACTCACTTATTTGTTAAGATCTGGACTATTCCTCAAGAGGTTGAGGGAGTTGTGAGGCCGATGTATTAAGTCTAAGGCTTAGGGTGTATTTGGCCCCATTGCCTACCCTTTGGTTTGCGGGACTTGGTAACCTAGGCATCCAAAAATCACACGCTGGTCTAGTGCAGTGCGCATAAAAAGGAATACTGCCAAAAAGTGTTTGTTCTAAAAATGTTTTCTCGAAAAGTTGACTTAAGAGCAGCTTGAAGACACAAGTTGATTGGATGAGTTCCCGACGCGGAGAGGAGGAATGTAAAATAATCCCCTCGAAGATGCGTTATAACATATCGTCTCCTTGATTCTTGTCTCCTAGGATATCTAAATATCCTACAGGGGGCATGGAAGCATCTTGTGCTGGTTTAGATGCCGTGGGCGGCATTATCCCAAAATGTCGATTGCCAGGGTCTGAATTCAGCTACAGAACGCCATGGGAGGCACTATCTCAAAGTGTCGAAAGCCAGGGTTCTGGGGGTTGCCATGGGTGGTGCTATCCTGAAGTATCGATTGTCAGGGACCCTACGAGGATTGATGATGGGGACAAGGAATCTGATACAGATCGTGTTTTGGGCCAATCAAATGCTAAGTTTAGGGGAATTTAAAAAGAAAGAGAGAAAACTCTCGAAATAATATTTCTCCCTCTCGCTTACTAAAAATGCACTAGCAAACTGAACCTAGCCTTGGTACACATTTGCATAGGTGTTTTAACCATTGGGGTCAACAAACCTCTAGGCAGTTTTTGCGAGCCTTAGAAACCTTCACAGCGGACCCAAGGCTGAGGCTAGTCAGGTCCGTATCTTGGCTAGTACTTGAGTACCTTTAGGCCTATAGTTGATATTTCAATCTAATTTCTAGAGTGTGACACAATAAGGCATCCTGATGGTAAAATATGGCCTGGAGACCTGGTCTATTTCATATGATTTTGCTC
The DNA here is from genome assembly GCA_037157565.1 of Thalassia testudinum. NCBI lineage: Eukaryota > Viridiplantae > Streptophyta > Magnoliopsida > Alismatales > Hydrocharitaceae > Thalassia > Thalassia testudinum. The sequence continues at coordinate 18,885,271 of JAZHRO010000065.1, read as the reverse complement.
GGGACTAGCAAAACTTAGGCATGGGGGTATTTGATAGGTCCACTTGAGTGGACTAATTTAGTGCTTAAGTACAGTATTATTTGGACGAGAATTTAATCTAAAGCATGTGTGATAATGACAAAATGTGTAAGCCTTGAATGTACCATTTCATGCATTAATTACTTGAATATTTATGTGAAAGAACTAATTATTCACTTTAAAGGCAAGGACTTGACATCAAATCTAAATTTGAGATGTCACATTGTGGAAATTTTATCTTGGCAAAATTTGGCAAGAGAATCATTCTTCTGCATCTCTTAATCCCTTCCTTATTTTCCGTAAAACCACTTGCCTCTTTTGATCACATAAAAATATCATTGATTCCTTCTCTCTCTCCCTCAAATGGCAACATAAAATTAAGATTTTGTTTTTTTCTCTTTCCTTCTTCGACTCTCTCCTTGATTCTCTCTTTCTATCCTTATATAGCAGGGGATGGCAGAAGGGGTGGAGTCATCTGTATCCCCCACCACGGGAAGGAAGCCACCCATCTCCACATCCTCTCTCAACCTGCATCGTGTGTCCTACTCCACCACCGCAAGCCTCCATCGTCGACGACTGCAACCTCCCACCACCGCGTCTTGCCTATGCTAGATCATCACCACAGTCGGTGGTGACAGCACTGACATCCACAACCACGATGCCTCTGCCCTAACATCACCACTGTGACTTCCGCAAAGCCACCATGCTACCACAACCGTAAGCACCATCACCAGCAGCAAGGTTTTCCACACGCCAACAACCCTTTCTCCTTCCTATTCTTCTCCACCGACAGAGGAGAGAAGGAACCCACCACTGCGTAGACCTCCATGTACAGCAGTGTCAACCTTTGCCCTTGATCGCTTGCACTACTAGGCATCATTTTCCTCGACCACTCTCCTCCACTCGCACCCATGCTCGACCAGCTGCAGTAGCACACTCCTCGCGCATGTAGCAGTGCCCTCATGCGCACCAGCCACGCACAGAGCTGGCCCCATTGCACGCCCATCGCCCTTGCAGGCACCTGCCTCATGCACGCCACCATAAGCAGTACACCTCCCTAGCACACAGCAGCACCCTCGTGTGCACGGCCAGCAGCAGTAGGCCCTCCTCCATATGTGTAGGCGGCCTCCATCTTCTTCTTCTTCATCTTCCTCTCCAACAGATCGAAGGGAACCCAACATCAATGCTGAACCCCCTCCACGTAGCCACCTATACATGCCACTGTTCTCCACGCCATCACCTCTATTGAGCACTCCTCGACCTCACGAGCTCGGCCACACCCTCAGACATGCCAACTGTATCCACGCCCACCGGCAAGCCTCCGGCACCGTCGCCACTCCTCCTCATCACCAGCATCAATTCCAACCACCGTTCGAAGTGCCAACACCGCCTTCGGAACTCCCTCATCACAGACATCCTCCTTCGAGCTTCCCGCAGCCCACCATCGCCTCCTCTTCATGCCGGGACAAGGGGAAGTAATCCCCAGTTTTGGGTTCAATTTAAATTTACCAAATATGCCATTGTGGAATACTATTGCCTTATTTGATGGCTTAAATTATTTGAGTGACATTGCATGCATGCCCTTAAATGTTTATGTTATTTCTCTCATTCATTGAACTCTTATATGTTGAAATTGATACTTTCAAAAAATCATATCAAAAGCACTCACTTGACCTAAAGGAGAAAGCCCAATGTCTTGAAGTATAATTACGCTACATGCCATTGCAAGTTATTTCAAGGAAGGAAAATTACATTCAAGTTATTGCATGACAGGCCACACCGCCATCTAGGCTCGTTTGCATTTCCGTGAGCACCTCAGCGTGCACCACCTCACTACCATCCACACGTGGCAAGCAACCGTGCCCTGCACCTTCATCTCCCCCACCAATTAAGATGTCAGAGAAGATTCCTAGACGTCTGAAGCCCCTCATCAATCCCTAGACGCACCTCCACCTACGCGCTACAGAGCATGCCACACCCACAGTGCACGGCCATCACCGCTCGCAACTGCAGCAACACGCGCAGCAGTGCGTGCCCCCTCGCCTCCAACGCGTGCATTCCCCTCACTCCGCTTCCGCCGCGCCCGCAGCAACCCTCTCCACAGTGCATGCGGGAGTACAACCCTCCTCACCTCCAGTGTGTGGCCCCCTTTAGCAATGCCACAACCCGCACGCCTGCGCCCCCTTCAGCAATGCCAACCCCCTACCCGTGCAGCCCTCTAGCAGTGCTGTGCCCCCTCGCCTCCATTCTAGCGTGCAGCACTACTTCCGCCGCCTACGTTGCACCCCAACTCATGCAGCAGGTAGCGTGCACAACCCATGCATGCCCCCTCACTTCCAGCGAGCGTGCATCCCCTTGTGCCTCCTCGCCTCCAATAGTATTCAGCCACTACTGTGTTCCCTCATCTCTGCATAGCAGCAGCAGAGAGCTGCAGCCACTGCCACCTACCACCTCTCCTCTCCTCCGAACGGCCACCTCCGACCAGGCCGTGGCTCGCCGCCACCACCAAAAGAAGCGGCCCGACAGCAGCTACCTCCGGCGAGCTCCTCCCCTCCGGCCATCCTCGCCTCCATGCATGCAAGCCAATTCAAGATCCTTCCCTATTTTTACATAGTAAAACTTGCGTTAGTTATTACATTCATATGCCATTGCAAGTTTTGATTTTTTTTTATTGATTAAATATTGTGGCACATTTAAGCGAACACCCTTAAATTTCAATGTAAATGTAAAATCAGCATGATAATGTATTATTATCCCAATTGAGAAGCGATTTTGACTCAATTTCTTGATGAAATTAATAGTGAACATCGATTTTTGACCCTTGCGAGTTTTAATAGGCCATTGCCTCCCTGTGGACATGACCCACTCCTTTGTGAGTGGTTTATTTAATTAGTTTTGATTTGCATTATTCGTCACTCAATTTCTAAAAACTGCAACGATCTTCATTTACATTTTTGAAAATTAAAATAACGCGATAAAAAATGGTGCTGTTGCCAGGGAGGCAACAGGCTTAATAAAATTGCATTCATTCATTTGTTCATGCTGATTTAAATTGAGGCATTTTTATCCTATTTTATCTGATTTAGTGCATGGTACGTCGCATCGGCCTCAGCAATGCCATGGCGGACCTTGTTTCCATCGCTTGGAGGAGAGACTGAGCTTCGCATATTGGTGGATGCCACCAACCTGAGGAGAAGAATTTAAAAAAAAAAAAAGATCATCTTTATTCTCTACTTTTGCATTTAGATAAACTTTGACTTTAGCATTTCTTGCATTCATTATTTGGGACCCTTGTTCTGGGATACATTTTAGGAGTTTGCTCCTCGACTTTCTTTTAGACCCATGGTGGGTAATTTTTGCAGGAGTCTATTCCCATTTATTTAGACTTAGGTTTCTACTTTTTTTCGTGGATTGATTTTATTTTTCTTGATTGTGCATAGTAGCTAAAAAAAACAAAAACAAAAACATGAGCTACCTGCCTTAGGATGACCATTTAGGTGTGAATGAACAGCCTCTAGATTTTATTTTGCATTTGCATGCATTTCATTGAAGATTGCTGAAGGCAAGGTATGTTTTCTTTTCCTTGCATTCTATCTTGTTCACGCATTTGCATTTGGACTTAATTGCAAGATCACCTAATTGAATTGAAAAAAATCTAAGTGGTCACCTATTTTCTTGAAAAAAGGACTTTAAGTTAAGGAGGAACACTAAAAAACCACGAACTTAAGCTGAAAAACTATCGTGTGTTTCAAAATTCAAACTCAAATCTTTTACGGTGTATGTACACTTGTTTTCTCTTTGCACCGAAGCATGCATTTAGACACTCCTAGGTCTTAGAACTACTAGGACAAGATCCCTCCTACCATTGTATTCTGAAGTGTTCAGAACTTAAGATCAAAGGTTTTGTAACTCCAAAGAGGGGGATACCCTGTCACAGATTTTTAGGGGTAGTTAAGAAGCACCACAAAAGGATAGCTTCAAAGGAAGGCTTAGGCCTACTTGCATCCCTCGATCTTCCATCTTTGGAATTGATCTACCATTTGAGATTTAGCGAAGAACACTTAAAGTTCCAACTAGGTCTATTTAGGCATTTCGTAGGTCAACAATAGACATGTAATTGATTGGGCAACTTGCTTTGTCACCTATAATCTGAATTAAAGTCAAAAGCCTAAATTTGTAAAGACCTAACAAGTCCTTTTGAATTGTGTTTGTAGTGCATGCTTGGTAGGCGATCTCTTAGGAGACAACTTGTGTTTCATCCTAAACCTGAAAGAATCCTAAGAAGGGACCACCCAAGGGAAGAAATGGCTGGTCAAAGGAGCCTTACAGAATATTTCATTTTGACCAATCAAACTGGCTCTGCACTACGTAGACCTGGAGGGGACAATCCTTATGAGATCAAAAGCGATACCATATCCTTGCTGCCCTCCTTTTATGGTACTGCTAGGGAAGACCCCTACAGGCATATAGAGGAATTCATCGAGGTATGTTCCATGGTGAAGTTGTAGGGCGTTACTGATGATGCCCAAATGCGAACCCTCTTTCCTTTCTCCCTCAAGGACAAGCCCAAGTATTGGTGTTATATCCTAGATGATATTAACACTTGGGATGCCTTGGGGAAAGAGTTTCTGAAAAGTACTTCCCCATGAGCAAAACTAATCACTTTAGGAGGGAAATTATAAGTTTTGTTCAAAAGGATGTGGAAGCTTTCCATGATGCATGTCAGCACTTTAATGGCCTGTTGAGACTTTTCCCACATCACCAAGTGCCCAAGTGGCAACTGGTTGAAAGGTTCTATGCCGAACTTAATGATTCACACAAGCAGACTATGGATGGTGCCTATGCAGGAACCTTTCTATCTAAAATTAAGGATGAAGCTTGGAACATTTTTGATACTTTGAGTGAGAATTCTATTCACTTGAATTCTGCCTACTTGGATAGAAAACTCACTCTCATGCATAGAAAGTTGGAGGCAAATGAGGCAATGGACACCCAGAATTTAGCCTATCATATTCAATTGTTGAATCAAAATATGGAAAGGCTTATGTCGACCCCAGGCCAATTCACATCTAGCACCTCCACATCCCAAGCTTCAGAATGCTCCATTTGCCAAGGCAATACACATGCCACTGTGGATTGCCATTTGGCCTCCCAATTCCCTGAGCTTGTACAAGCGGACCTGAATGCTGCTCAAGGGTTCCATCCCAGACCTTGTAATGACCCTTTTTCCAATACTTGTAATGAGGGATGGAGGAATCCACCAAACATTTCATGGAGACAAGGGAATGTCTCAACTTCAGGGAATTATAAACCACAACCCTTTCAAAACCAACAAATGAACCAACCTTAGACCTTTGCTTAACCTAAGACCTCTGAGATGGATGACTTGAAGGCAATGTTGAGAAATATGCAAGAAAGTCAAAGTGCCATCATCCAATCTCATGACAAGGCTATACATGAAATGAAATTGCAGATAGGACACCTTGTTGAGGCTATTAGACAGTGGGAAACTGGGAAGCTTCCCAGTGCTGCTGAGGAGAATCCTAAAGGAAAAGGGATTGTCTTTAGTGAGCATGCCCAAGCAATGACTATTCTGAGGAGTGGGAAAGAAATTTCCAAACCTGATGCTCCTATAATCTCACCTTCTAAAAACCCTCCACTTCGACATTCACCCCATTGGAGAAGAATTGCCCAAATCTCCTCCGCTAGAAATCACCTCACCGAAAGAGGTTCCCCCCATTCCACCCCTTACTCGACATGACAATGATAAACGCTAGCTTATAATCATTCTTATGTATTAAAACAAACCTAGCTCTTAGGATTTTGCTCTGCAAATGGGATTTTGGGTTGCATTTAGGCATTAATTAGGTTAGGCATGCATTGCACTTTTTGTTGTCTTTTTAATGTGTTTTTGTGAGTGTTAGGGATATACAAATTGCCAGATCCCTAGAATCCTTGCACTCCGAAAGGCAACTGGTGAAGGAGAAGCTCTCACCAGTTGGAACTCACTTGATCCAGCTCACTATGGCTAGAATTCAGCTCACCTGAACTAGGGTTAGCTCATCCTAGCCTCATTCAACTCATCTCAGCTGAATGGCAGCTCAAGAGAGCTCATCTTAGCTCACCCTAGCTCAGATCCAGCTCAACTTAGCTAAGTCTAGCTCATCTCAACTCCCATTAGTCCACAAGGGGCTCTAGCTAGCTCAGCTGAGTTGACTTGAGTTCACCCCAGCTCAGGTCTAGCTACATCCAGCTCTACTCAACTCCAGCCAGTTGAAGATGATTTCATTTCAGCTCAGGAAGCTCAAGTCCTGCTCCTAGGGACTCAGCTTAGCTAACCTCAGTTGAGCTAAGCTACTTTAGCTGCCTCAACCAACTTGATCCTCCCCTAGAGCACCAGACCCATCTCACCTTCGCTCATTATGGTAGAATCCAGCTCACTTTAGCTTAGCTTAGCAGCTAGCAAAGAAGTAGTAAGCTAAGCCAGCTAGAGTAGCTCCATGCCACCCTCTTCAGCTGCTGCTAGCTCCAGTTCAATCTCTAGACTCCTCCTCAGCTCCTCTCTTCAAACTCTAGCTCACATTACCTATTCCTCTACTCTATTACTAGCTAAGCTAGCTTAGCTTAGCTTAGCTTAGCTTAGATTAGCTAGGCTCCAACTCCCTTGGCATCTACCACCTTAAAACCCCACCTAACTAGCTCCACCAATCAACCCTAACCTAAGTCTACCTAGCTAACCTAGTCCACCCCTAAGTTGGTGCCAAACCTAGCCACCTTTTCACCCCTCACCTCCTTCCAAAAGACACCTATTTTGGCACCAACTAAGCCTTCTATAACCCCCTCCTTTTGGTGCCAAAATAACCTCCCATCTACACCCTACACCTACCCCTTCCAAGCCCTATCCACCCCACACCTCACCCTCCTTCTAGAAGCCTTCAAGTTGGCGCCAACCCATGGCACCCTTCCATGGTTGGTGCCACTTTTAGGTACCCCTTGGCCAGCCCTAACTACCGCCCTTAGCACCACTTAGGTGGCGCCACTTAACCCTAGCCCTAGGTTTAACTTAACCACCTATAACCACCACCAAACTCCATCCTAGCCCTTCACCGGTTCACGCCAACCCTACCCCCATCCCACTCTATAAAAACCCATCACCTACCACCATTTTCTTCATCTTCCCATTAGAGAATTTCCACCTTACTTCCACCTAAACCTATGGCCAAGAACAAGGAGTAGAGAAGAAGATTAAGGTGGCACAATACCTCCCCCTTGCTGCCTTCTTCTCCCCATTCTTTCCCTTTGTGCCATGCCAAGAAGGAGGAGGATCTTCACCACCAGGAGGATAGCTAGGCAAGGAGAAGAAAGGGTGGTGCACGCCCACCCTTGGAGGAAAGAATTGAGGTGGAGAGCATCCACCTTGGAGGAGCATTCAAGGAAGGAGAAGAAGGAGAACTTTTCAAGCCAAGGAGCAGCTAGGCTTGGAGCAAGAGGACTCCCTTCTTCACCAGATTTTGCAAGAGGATTTATGTTTTTATTGCTTTTATATTTTCCCTTTTAAGTAGAAGCATTCCTCTACTTGTTTTTTGTAAAACACAAATTCTATTAAATCAATTTGCCTTCTTTTCATTTTCTGTTGCAATTGCTTTATCTTTGTTCTAGCACTTTTTCTCATCCACTTCCTAATTACTCTAGGCCTCCACATGCCTAGAGTGAGCTTAAGGAGGGGTCATATTTTTCACTTAGGTTTTAGCTTAATGATTGTAGGTGTTAGTTGTTTTTCCGTCAACAATTCGCATTTTGCCTTCGTTATTTCAAGACATAAAAATTATATATTGAAAAAAATCAAAAAGAAAGTTGATTTCCATTTCCAAGCAAGGGATTTGATTTGCAAACAATTTGGCCTCCTTAGACGACCCTAGATACCCCACTATCTAGGTTATAAATTTTAAAAGTAAATGGAATTACATGTTGCAACGACTTAAAACCCTAATCTTAAAAACCGCGTAATTTTCCACATCAGACAACCCTTCCACCCAGAGACTAAGAGTGCCCTTTCCAGAGTGCTTATCCACCTCTGGGTAGACTTCTGCTGGCTCATTTAAAGCCAAAGATAAGTTGGATGAGATCATGGAAACTTTCAAGCAAGTGCAAATTAACTTACCTTTGCTTGAGGCTATCAGGCAGATTCTGTCTTATGCCCGCTTCATAAAGGACATATGCACGAAAAAGCAGAAATCTAGGAAACAAGTCCAATCAAAAGTTGTCCTACCTGATTCTGTTAGCTCAATTGTTCAACATGGCACACTTCCGAAACTTAAGGACCCAAGAGCCCCGTACATCTCGGTGGTCATTAGTGACTTACAGATTGATGAGGCTCTACTTGATTTGGGTGTGGGGGTGAAAATCCTTCCGAGCTATGTTTATGAACAACTTTGGGGAGGCAATCGGAAGCCTAGCCCATTAATCCTCCAAGTTGCTGATCGATCACTCAAGACACTGTCGGGAATTCTGGAAGATGTCCTTGTGAGAGTAGAAGATTTCTTTTTCCCCGTTGACTTCTTAGTTTTGGACATTGATCCTACCAACAAGCCAACCAAGCCCTCCATCATTTTGGACTGCCCCTTCCTTGCAACTTTGCATGCTTCAATCAATTGCAATACTGGGGCATTAAAAATGGGCTTTGGGAACAAGAAAATCTAGCTTAATGTATTTGACTCTTATAAACAAGCCAGGATTGTTCCCAAGTTAAGGTAATAGATGACCTGATTAAAGAGACAACCCCGGCAATGTTATGTGATGACCCCCTTCAGCATGTCATGCTAAATGAGCATTCCCATCTCTTGGAGGAATGTGAAAGGGATATACTAGAACTTGAGGAGTTGCTAGGTGTTTATGCTGAGTCTCTTTCCCCATCATCTCTGCCCAAGGTAGATTTGCTACCTGAGATGGGGACATCTATTATGAAACCCTCAACCATACAAGACCCTGACCTTGAGTTGAAACCCCTCTCGAACACTCTCAAGTACGTCTTCCTAGGTGCCAATGATACGCTCCCCGTTATCATTTCAGTTGTGCTATCTAAAGCACAGGAGGGAGCCATGATTGAATGTTTATCTAAGCACAAGGAAGCTATTGCTTGGAGCATTGCTGACATTAAGGGTATAGACTCTACACTCTGCATGCACCACATTTATACTGATGATTCCATCAAACCATTTAGGGACATGTAGAGACGTCCTAACCCTAATATGAGGGAGGTGGTTAAAAAGGAAATTCTAAAGTGGCTGGATGCTGGGATCATATATCTCATTGCAGACAGTAAATGGGTAAGTCCTATTCATGAGATGTCAAAGAAGGCAAGCTTTACTGTGGAATTTAGTGACCAAGGTGAACAAGTTGTGACTAGACCCTCAACTAGATAGAGGGTCTGTATAGATTATCACAAGCTGAACACCGCTACCTAGAAGGATCACTTTCCCTTTCCTTTTATTGATCAAATTCTTGAAAAATTGGCAGGGAATAAGTACTATTTCTTTCTCGATGGATATTCTGGGTACAACCAAGTTGCAGTCTTCCCTGATGACCAGGAGAAGATAACTTTCACGAGTCCTTATGGTACCTTTGCATTCAAGCATATGCTGTTTGGACTATGTAATGCACCTGCAACCTTCCAGTGGTGTATGATGTCCATTTTCTCTGACATGATTGACGAGTGTGTTGAAGTGTTTATGGATGACTTCTCCATTTATGGCTCATCTTCTGACCAATGTCTCCTACACCTAGAGAATGTATTGAAGCGATGTAAGGAGACTGGTTTAGTCCTCAGCTAGGAGACAAACCACTGCATGGTACAGAAAGGAATTGTACTTGGACATGTTGTGTCTGAGCGAGGTTTGGAAGTAGATGAAGCTGAATGCGTAATAATCATAAACCCTAATTCGCCTAAATTAAGGTAGAACCTAGCTTAACATGGGCATTCTGCATGCATACACATCGTACTTTGCATCTCAGATGATTTATATGTTTTATACATAATAATGTGCTATTTGAGAGGTATTATTAATTACAGGTGATCCAAGGCTACAAATGAGTGATTCAACCTTATGGATCTATTCAGAATTACTATGGGAGTCCAACACATCCAAGAGCGCATCAATCAAACTCCCGGAGCACCTTAGAGAGTCCGTAGAAGAAGCAGGACCCAAGGGGGAAATTAAAGAATATCCAAACCTCATATGACAAATCCAACAACACGGATGGATCCGAATCAACGTTCGCAGTCCAACAGTGCAGAAATCAACTTGATCAGAGGCCTACATCATCAGATACAAGAAGAAGATGGACAGTCACGATGGCACCACGTGGTGCCATTGCAGCCACCCCCTCACCGCGCCTTGATTAGGAAGGACAACCGCAGGCCGTTGGATCATCATCCAATAGTTGCGATCGCAGCCATGTGCCCGCCCTCAATGGCCTCATTAGAAGAGATGAGATCTCAACCGTTGGATTCCCATCCAATGGTCGAGAACGCACTTCAACAAAACCTAAGTGCAACCAACTCATGGGAGTAGCGCATTGGTTAGTGCTCTCTCCACGAGACGGGTGACGTAGGATCTAAGCACGCCCCGTGTGGATTTAGGAGAAGCAACGGTTGCAGATGAAATTCGACCATCGGATCTCCATTAAACGGCTTGGCGACAAACGCGTGGTGAATGCGGAGGCATTGGATGCAGACATGCACGATGACGCATATGGAAACACGCGAGTGCACACTTTAGGATTTTCAAAGGTGCAATGGAGCACACATTTAAGCTGTCTGATCGGGCACTCAGAAGAGGCGAGCGGCGAAGGAGTGCGGGCGAGCGCGGGTAAGCGGGAGCCATCAAATTTTGATCCAAGGGTGCACAAAGTGCCACGTGGCAGCATCAGAGCAAACCAAGGATAAAAGAAAGATTTGGAAGGCTTAATCAGGGCCGTTGATCTCCCAATCAATGAATCTAATTAATCCAAGGCATTTACACAGATTTAAGGGGCCAAATGCCCTCTTTTCCCCCGACCAAAGCTATGGAAAGAGGCCAAAGGGCCCCCCTTTGAAGGCAATTCTCTTAATTCTCTTCTTCTTCCTCCTTCCTCAACCTTTCTCTCTTCTTCTTCCTCCCATCTTCTCTGCATCCGTCTCTGCACCTTCGTCCAAAGCATCCATTGGGCCACCCCGACAGATTATTGTTGCCCTTCCCAACCTCTCCAAAAGGTCACCACTAACCCCCATGGTGCCCTTGTTCTGTTACAATAGTAGTTTGTTTATTTTATGTTTTATTCAAGTGGATGTAACCAATTCATGTTCAATCTCTCCTTGTGATATAAATATTGTGATTGATTGTTCCTTCTACTTAGTCTTTATATTTGAAAAAACACATGAAATCAAAAGCATTTTCTACCGCCCTTAGATCAACCGGGACTCACCAGTTCCATTAATTTATTTGTCAAGATGTATTTCGCATTATACTACAACACATTTATCTTTTACACGATCTATTCCCCGAACAAATTGGTGCCGTTGACGAGGAGGCAAGGCAACTTTTGATTTTATCTCTATTACAACATTTTTGTGTGTAGGAACAATGACACAAAGCGGCGAATGAGGAAAAGCAGGCACTGCGAAAATCAGGTGCACACATTCCTATTAGAAATTCGGCTAGAAAGTAAGTGTCATCTTTAAAATTCAATAGCCATGTTTCTAATACTCCGAAACTCCTGAAATTTGGACAGGAACTAGATCTTCAAATTATCTTTCTAATGTTATCTCTCTAAGAAAGAAATTCCTTCTGTGGAATTTTCAAAAATTCATGGAGTATATACTGATTAGATTAATTGAAAACAGAACTTTTACGAACTTTAGAACTCAATTCTAACTAACATACAAATCAAATTGACTCAAAATTGTGGGGTGTGAAATATAATCAAATTATCTTTCAATATCATACTTTTACAACATTTTTGGAACATATTTGATATAGTTTCCAATAGAAAAACCAACACGGGGTCTAAATCCCATATTTGACCCCTGGTTAGCTAAAAATTCATAACTAATTGTTCGAAATAGAAAAAATTTTGAAAAAATACTCTTTGAAAAGCTTACTGCAAAAGAAATATTCTTCCCAAGTTTCAAATTGTTTGGAATCCATCTTACCTTAAAGTATACTTTTGAATTGTGGTCTACAATTTGAGAAAGAACTTAGAAGTACATGAGCCACTAGTACCACATTGACTAACTTGAACTCCGATGAGCCTAAAAGTTAGTCGGTGAGGCGAGTCACCTTGTAGACTGCCCACCATCTACTACATTAAAGAAATAGGTTAAGAATTCACAAAAATACATCAAATAATCTGCATTTGGGTTGAAATTACTGAGAAGTTCGAACCTCTCTTGCAAAACCTGGTGACTAAGCCTGCGGGGTAGTATCAAACGACCATGGATGTGGGGTAGTGGAACCAGAGGCAAAAGCCAAAGGAAGAACCTTTTTCGTAGTCCCCTCGTAGCCAAACTATCCAAGTTAGCCTGAGAGGCGGGAATTCCTTACAGTTGGTTACTTGTTGAATTTTCAATAACACAAACTTAAACGAAAAATCAGGTCAGCTGATCTAAAGGACCACTCTGATTAACAGGGTCTTAGCCTTGTTCTGCTTGACTACACCAACCCTTTGAGTTGGTGTATGCAAGGAAGGTCATTAAGACCTAAACTTGCAAGACCTTGGGAGCCAAACCCAAGGCGACAAAGGCAATTTTCGCCTGACCTCTCTTCTCAACCTTCTTCCACCCGATTAGCTGAGATGACTAATCCCGATCCTCGAATTTGTCAAGACCCTGAGAATCAAGACCCAATGGCTCGTCTGGAAGCCATGGTAGAGGAAACGAAATAGAAATATGAGCAGAGCATTGACTGGATTCTCATGACACTCGACAGGATGCAGCATCCACCACGCGGAGAACAACTGCATGACTTCTATGATTCGACGGCAACAATCATAGCACCTCAGGTCTGGATTCCTACAGGCGGAGATGCATTCGAGTTAAAGGCGAATATCATAAGTCTACTTCAGACTCATTTCCATGGAAACTCAAATGAGGATCCCTTCCAGCACCTCGAAGACCTGAGTCAAATTGCAGAGTCAATTCAACCCGGAAATATAGATATTGGAATTGTTCTCATGAAGCTTTTTCCTTTTTCTCTCAAGGATAAAGCTGCTTATTGGTTCAAGACCATCAAGAGGCAAATTGGAACCTCGAAGGAATTACGTCGCGAATTCCTCCAAAAGTTCTTCCTGATCGATCAGATAAATGCCATGAGGTGCGCAATCACGACCTTTGCTCAAGGCCCTAGAGAGAAGCTACATGACACCTGGGACAGATTCCACGATCTTCTCAGGAAGTGCCCACACCATGGTGTACCCAAATGGAACCTTGCGCAAGTATTTTACCATGGGCTGGATAACACACATCGATATCTGGACAATGCATCTAGCGGTGGGAATTTTCTCGCGAAGGACGAGAACAGTGCATTTGAACTGTTCGAGTCCTTAGTAGAGAACTCGATGAATGCTGCCTCAAGGAACCAATTCTAGCAACCTAGACAACAATGAGTTAATGTCCACAAAGCTCAAGCTGAGTCTACCCGAGCCGACATGGACATTATCACCGAAAAGCTAGATAAGGTGGATCTGCTCGATAAGAAGCTCGATGAATTAATGCGAGTGAGATCCGAATCTTCTGGCAGCACTGCTCTATCTTACTCCTCTCAAGCATCCCGAGCCCCCTCTACTCATACACATCCGGTTACTCGAGGTGTTTTCTCTCCATCTTCACGGGATCCTACATACCAGGAACCCGTGAACAATATGGATCTGGCACTGTACATTCAGGGTTACACACCACATGATGATGCAAGTGCGTATTCTTTTGATGAATTCGCATCTGAGATGTCCTTGGATTATGAAGATGTCAATGCCATTCAGGGATACGGGTGTAACAACCCCTATCCTGAAACATATAACCCTGGTTGGCACCAGCATCCCAATTTCGCCTGGTCTGGTAATCCACAGAGACCAAGTCAAGTTCCACACTACCAGACCAGACAATATGGGAATGCACAGAACATGTATCCTAGGTAGCAGCCATTCCCGTCTCAGCAGCAAAAGACATGCTCTATCTATCAGCCACTGCACGAAGCTGCCAACTACCCTCCAAAGCAGGCTGACCTTTTGGAGTCGATGAAGGAGGAATTGCAGGCATCAATTCGGAAATCTACTCATGACAACCTCCAAATAATGAAGGCAATGGCTGACCAAATACAAAGCATACAAAACATGCAAAACCAGATGATGCAGGAGCATAGATCACAGGGAAGTTTGCCCTCCGAACCTATCCCAAGCCTGAGATATGTGAAGAATCAGGGCACCCTACCTAGATTCAAGCACCACAGGGATAAGCACACGTTGTTATGCAATCATCTCCCACACCTCTGGGTTATGGGCTTGATGAACCACCTCTGTTGCCAAACCTTGTGTATCCAGACCAACCCGCTCCTCTGCCCCTGCAAGGACAACACGCCGATGCAAAAGTTGTCACCTTAAGGAATGGAAAGACTACACAAGACCAGCTACCTAAGCAAGTGGGTAACGATTTTTCCTGTGCTATACCACGAGATGTTTCACAACCCTCTTCCTTTCACAAGCCATCTTCATTAGATAAGGGAAAGAAGCCCCTACACCTTGAAATTCCTGTCCCTTTTCCCACAGCCCTAACACAAGATTTAGCATGGAAAAAGGACGCGGAATTTTGAGGACCTGAAATCTATGTTCAAGGAAGTTCACATTCAGGTCCCTCTCCTCGAAGCGATAGATCACATCCCATTTGTTGCTAGGTTCTTTAAGGACTATTGTACTCTGAAGCGACAGCAGAGGATCAGATGACAAGCGATATTATCTGAGGAAGCCAGCGTAGTCACTTTAGCTAACTTACCACCCAAAAAGAAGGACCCAGGCACACCACTGATTTCCTACCTTTTGCAGGATTCCCCTTTTGATAGGGCCCTTCTTGATTTGGGGTCGTCCATCAACCTAACTCCCATTGCAGTATTTGATCGATTTCGATTTGGGGAGTTAAAGCCCACCTCGGTTACCATATAGTTGCCTGACCGATCTGTAAAAACACTAAGGGGGGGCATTGAAAATGTGATCATAAAAGTCCAAGGATTCTGCTTTCCAGCAGACTTTTTTGTTCTTGATATGGAGGTTCCTCCTAATCTCCATGATGCACAGATTATTCTAGGTTGCCTGTTTTTGCCAATCGCCCAGGCAAACATCGACTGTGCATCGGGCTGCATGGAGATTGCCTTGGGAAATGAAAAGCTTAGACTAGACATTTTCAGGGCATCAAAGAACTTTGATTGTGATTTGATTGAGGAGGATAGTGAAGATGAAGATTCAGCTTTTTGTGGGAACATTGGGCTCCTCTGCAACAACCCAATGGCACATTCATCCTCACTATCTCGGGTCTTTGATTGCGATTCACACGGGATTGAGATTAATGATATACACATTTCGTCCCATGGATCTGGTTGTCATGGGTGTTCATCTGCTTCTAACACCCCTGATCCTGACTATCCTATCCTATCCAACACTGATATCTTAAGACAGGATTATATGACCATTGTAGGCGGATTCTTCAATAGTCAGGATCAAAAAATTTCTGCTATTGTTTCCTCTCCTCCCTTGCATAACCCTCCTCCACACCCTCCCCTACTATAGTTACAACCCTTACCTGATTCGCTCAAATACTTGTTTCTGGGAGAAAGTGAGACATATCTAGTGATTATCAATGCTCCTTGACTACGGATCAAGAACACCAGTTGATCTCCATTCTGCAAGCACATAGGGTTGCTATAGGTGGGGCATTGCTGATGTCCACGAAATTCGCCCCTCATATAGCACTCACCATATCTACACTGATGAAGGGGTGAGACGGTATAGACAACCTCAGAGATACCTAAATCCAAATATGTTGTAAGTTGTCAAGAAGGAGATCATTAAATGGCTGGATGATGAGAACACCATCATGAGCCATAACTAGCTCATTTTGACCCAATTGAGTTAGTAAATACTCCTACATAACCAACTAAAGGTCATAATTCATTGCATAACCATTCTGAGAGAAAAATAAGAAACTAAGGGTAAAAATGCAATTTTACCAGCTTATCAAAAATGTAGTACAACCACGGGTTTTCTCAAGGGCTCAATAAAGGTCAAATGGCCTTAATAATATAACAAGTGGGTTGGATTAGATAGAAAAGGATTTGTGCATGTTTTGAGAATTAAATGACTTTTGAAATCCTAAAAATAGACCCACTTAATTAACCAAGGTCTGGTTAGGATAAAATTCACCTAAACCCTCTAAAATTCATATAAAAATATTCTTTGGGGTTTAGTATCTTAAAATTGGCCATCAGAATCCATCTTGACCTAAAATGGAGTCTCAGATAGTTATTTTCCCTAATTTAGGTTTTTGCATAAATTATCCACTCAAACATGGTCAAAACCAAAATCCAACTCCACCATTAGATTCCTTAGGTCCAAATTAGGTTTGTACCAAAATTTGGACCCAAGGTGAACTTGTCTTGACCTAGTTTGCAAAAAGGTCCTATCTGATTACATTTATACCCCCAACTTTCAAAAACCCTTGCATATAGCCCCCTATCTTCTTCATCATCTTCATAATTAGGTCCCTCCACCATTATCATGGAGGAAACCCACTTCGACGACCTTTGATAGGAGATTTCTCCTTGATTGCTTAGAGAATCTCTTACAAAATTAGAAGGGAGATTCTCTAAAAAAATTCTCTCCTTTATGAACCCATCCATGTGCTCTGATTCTTTCCCAATCTCTCATGCGAACGCATGAGAGATTTGGGTCTCCTAAAAATCCCAAACCCGACAACCTTCCAAGTTTGCAAAGCTTGCTTCCTAAGCCCCAATCGCCCCCTACAGCCCCTTACAAGGACCATCAGATCTCCTTGAATTCCTCACTCTTGAATTAAGCTGTGAATCCCCTCAATTCATCTCTCCCACTCATGCCCGAAGGCTCCTCGACGTCCAACGATCCCCTCTACCCTTTCTCATCATCCGTCTGCCATACCTGCTGTTGATCGCACGAATTGCTCCGCTAACGTGTTCGGTTTTGGAAAACCTGTCGTTGTAGTTTGAAAGTGAAGAATTCTTGTTCAACAAATAAAATTTATACCGAAATGAAAATTCCGGGTCAGACACAGGGAGGCGGACGTTTGATTTAAAAACTACGCATTTCTTTTTATTTGTCACGAAGTAATTCAATTTAAAACTATCTAATTATTTACAATAAATAAAAGAGAGAGAGAGGGTAAGAGAGAGAGAGTATTACACATGGAAATCAAAATGAGATGTAAATAAACAAAGAATTTATCATTGAGGAGATTGTTCACTACAACTAGAAAGCATAAAACAATTACACTAGAAAGCGATAAATTTACTCTAGAAAGCATTAAAAGAATGGAGGGAGAAATGTCCTCCTCGATGATCGCTTGGAGGATGAGCAGAACTACTTTAGAAAGCAGTAAATCTATACTAGAAAGCGGTAAAAAGAATAGGGAGAGAGAAATCCTCCTCGACGGTTGCTTGGAGGACGAGTCGGATGGGACGACGCCTGGATGAAGGAGGACGAAGAAGGACGAAGGAGGACGAAGCAGAAGAACAGGAACGGAGCAGCACGCCATCGTCGTCGCGGGATCCACTTCTGAAGGGGGACGAAAATTTAGACTTTATCTCGCGAGAAGCATCCCGGGTGTGGGACAAGCTTCTCTTGAGCTTTGGAGGGGTAGAGAGGAGAAGGAAGGGATGAGAATTTCGTATGGAGGGGGTCTCCTTTTATAGTTGCAAGGAGTGGGGGCAAAATAGTCATTACAACTTCAAAAAAATAAATGAGGGGCCTTTAGTGACGGATTTATCCGTCACTAAAGCCTCCTTTGTGGGCATCGTGGGCAGCTCGCGCACGCCTGTGCATGTCCGCTGAGTCTCAACTGTCCAATCGCGAGATCGGACGGCTTAAGACTCATCTTCGCCCGCTGCCACTCCCGCCTGGCGCATACAATGCTGCATGACATCGTGCATGCAATAGCGCGTGAACGCTATCAAGCGCGCGTGGCCGTTGGATTGCGATCTGACGATTGATCAAAACGCGCCCGCTCGCCTCAGAAACCAGTTGGCGAGGCTCGAACGCGTGCCAGCGCCTCACGATAAGGCGCTGGACCGCTATGCTGCCTCACCCAAAAGGTCACGCGGATGGTTTTAAAGAGCCGCGTCCACAGCCGTTGGATTGAGATCCAACGGTGGAGAGGGGGCCGGTGCGCGGTCTTCATAGAATGTAAGAAACCGTTTGGGCGGTCGAGATGGTGCCACGTGGCACCATCTTGGCCATCCATCTTCTAGAAGTTGTAGATGGTGCCACGGATGTCGGATTGACTCGATTTTTACATCGTTGAGCTGCGATCGTCGATCCGAATTCATCCGTGCAGTCGGATTTGTCATCTGAAGTGTGGATTTATACCATCCTGGCCCTTGATCTTCTAGGGTTCCTCAGTCACTATCTGATGCTACACATGCCTGATTAGGGCGATCTTGGAGTCGTTGAACTCCAATCGTCGCCCTGATCACATCCATACGGTTGGACCTTTGATCCGAGCCCCCGATAAAATGTTTGCCTTGTCCAAGCAGATAAAAGGAGATAATTAACCTCCATTTTATTCAAACTACTCTAAATGCAAGATGATGCATGTTATGCAATATTTATATCATGAAATGAAATCCTATGCTTAAGAACATGCATAAATATACATTTTAAGTAGTGTAAATGTGTTTACATCATACTCCCATGCCTATCTTTTGCTAGTCCCTAGCAAAAATTATATGCTATTTATAAAATAACTAGGTTGGATTATTTGGACCTGAGTTATTTTCAATCATTATGAAATTGTCTACTTAGGAACTGAACTTTCAAAGACACAACAGTATCCGGGTATCAGCCAAAATGCAAACCGCCTCAAGCCTCACCTTATTCAAAGAAAATTTTATTTTTCTCTTTTTACTCTTTTTTAATTTTTTTGGATTTTCGAATTTTAGGGTTTAAGAGTAGCTTTCTACGGCCATTCAACTCGCCCAAGATTTGATGAGAACCCTAAGCTTTAAGTATCTTATTGTGACTGTGATACACTCGTTGACCGGCAGTTAGAACAGACTTCGGATTTCTACGCCTCTAGGTGACCTCAAAAAGAATTTTGCCTAAAGGTGTATCTTTACAACCGGTAGCTTTCTCCCTACTTTTATTTTTTACGGGGTCAATACAAGGGTGAATCCAGTGTATATCTCCCTGGTTTATTCTACTTCTCCGCTTCTTCCTAAGTGTTTTGGGAATTTTTAGTGCATTTACTGAGCTGGGTTCTGGACAACCGGTCGATGAGCTGTTACCACCGACAACTTGCCAGCCATACTCGTGCGGTAAAGTGTAGCTTATTTCTTTTTTTCTTTTCTTCTTGTTTTTTTTTTTTTAAGTAGGTGGCTTCCCTGGTCTAAGATTTACCTAAAGGTAGCAAAAGGAGAAAGGTCCAGTGACTGGGTTCTGGACAACCTACCTATGGGCTGTTACCCACGATAACTTGCTAGCCATATCACCCTAGAAGGTTCATTAGCTACCCAATTTCCGTTAAAATCACCGAACAACGAGTCAATGCAAAGATAGTGTGTAGATGCTTAAGACTCAAAATTCCCTCAAATCAGAGGGCGGGTTGATAAGTCGTGTACTTATCACCCAAACTTATTTATTCTAATTACGATAGAATTAAGATGGTGAGGACTCAAAGAACAAATCCACATTTTAGTAGATACACGGGTTGATTAAGTCTAAAGACCTGAAGGGTCTTTGTGTTCAAATCATAATATAGTATTTCCTAAGATTGAAAATTTTCTTAAACCCAAATTCTCTTTCCTAATTCCAATTTTTTTTTAATAAAATAAAATAAATCTACGGAGCTGACGAATGAATTCAGAGATAAATATCCACCCCCCCATGCCTATCTAATGCAATGTCCTCATTGTATTAAAAATACATAAAACAGAGTGGAAAAGCGTGGAAAGCACCTGAATTGAGTGAATGCCAAGTCTGCTCTGAGATGAAAACGAAAAAGAACTGTATTTGTGCTGAGTTTAGTGCCTTCAGCTAGGCACACTATACAAAGAAAAGAAATGAAGAATTCACAAGTGCAGGTCAGAATTAAAATAAACAGAAGAATCCTCTGACCTATAAACAACGGTCCACAGATGTGGACCAGATTGTGGTGCAGACCCATCCCCCATAATCGAGAATATCTTAGGTTCTAGATAAAAATTACCCAAAACCTAAAATCAGAATGCAAGGGGGGTCGGGCCTGCGATTTATGAGGATGCAACCCAAGACCAAAAAGTCAAGTTACAGAGAATTGAAGCTCAAAAGGATAATCGTTGAATGCGTGCTTGAGTTGAACATCCTCGAAAAAAATGTTGTAAGGGTTCTGATTTGATGGTTTCAGCTTAAAAGGAACCCTTCGACTCAATCTTCCATTTCCTCCAAAATTAATTTCCTAAATCAGAACTTCCCAGCTCCTATCCTCCTCATTCAGCATATCAAATTCCAGGACCTCTTGTATATTAATCACCCTGTCTGAAATTTCCAAGTCTAAATGATGTGGCAGAATCAAAATTGACTTGGGTCTAGTTATCTCAGAATTAGAATCATCAATAAGCTCAATGAGGTGTAACTGACAATCAGGGTATTGAATTGATTCCTCCAGAAAATGCGATTCTGGATCTGTAATGTGTGCCCTAATAAGATCAGTTTCCTCAGTTATTGGGCTATCAAATGATCTATCAGATTCCTCAGGCCCAATCATCTCACAGAAATCATGTTCAGAAAACTCACATGAAACTTCGCAACTTGAATCTTTACCATCAAAGAAATCAGGATCCGTACCAATGTATGTCCCAAAATCAGTTGTCACTTTGTGTTCCAAGAGACATACATTTCCTCGTAACCCGGCTCAGGGATCTCAGGTGAAGAAATCAGATCATCCTTAATTGGTTGCTTTAATTCAATCTGGTCAACATCGTAACACGTGTCCCCCCAACAGGTGCCTAAGCGGGTTCTGTCATTGGCTTTCCTGAAGAGGGTTCATCCTGGGAATCATCCCAAGATTGAATCAAAGCAACCACGAATCTCATCCTCAATTTCGCTAAATTCACGAGTAGAAACTCGCCTGGGTTCTTATCCTTAAAGTCCTAGAGCCAATCCAACAAAGACTTATTCAAATCATCAATCATTTCAATCAGGGGCTCCAATCTCTCAATGCAAGGTATTGCCTGAACTTCTAAAGATTGCATGATATTTCTAAAGTTAGCCAGAACCTTATCTTGAACCTGGTTAACTTGAACCAAATGAGTTGGTTTAGGGTTGGGCGGGTTTGGGCTCAATGCAGGGGAATTAACGAATTGAGATTTGTTATACCCTTCCTGAAAATAGGTCATTTCAGATTGTTCAAAAGATGGTGATGACCTAAAGGCAGTGAAATCAGAGGATGGGTAAGGATCGGTGTATCCTTCTTGATTGTAGATCGTATTAGGTTGTGCATGAAAGGAAGACGATCTATAATCGATGTAGCTCTGAGAAGGATAGAAATCAGAATCAAAGTGTTCAAGGTTAAACCCTAAACACGGGGGTCCGAAGCTGTATCCCCAATCCGAATTATCCCAACTGACTGATGGTTGATTACAATACGAGTTGGGATAATCGTCATGTTGAAGATAATTCACAATAGGAGGGAAAGAGTGGGAATGCGTGAAATATGTGGAAGGATTCATGAGACACGGGGGGAGAAAGGTGCCCTGCAATACAAACAATCAAACCTGTCCTTAAATGGGTTAACCTAAAGACCTACAGACTCTCAAAACCCGTCATGAGATAAAGGAACGATTTGATCTACTTCCGTCTGTTCAATCCAACCAGTTAGAAGGAGGGACTAGGGAGAAGGTTCTTCCTTCGGCTTGCGCCTCCGGTTCCTAGTGTAACCCCCAGCCACGATCGTTTGACTCTACTCCCCTAGCTAGACATCAGATTGAACAGTAGAAATAGACTAACCGAAAATAATCTCATTCTGAGTTCTGAAGAGCGAGTTCAATCCTTAAGGCCAACGTCTACTCTATTTTATTTAGGGCTAGGTTTGAATGTGCTTTGGAATGTGATGGGCCCTTTAAATGGGTTGTGCCCTTAATGATTGATTAATTTGTGTGTGCGTGCACAACCAGTGGTTTTCAAGCAAGATTATTTTTGATGTGGTGGATTTTAAGGTTCAAATCTTGCTTAGTAGCTTTTAGGATTCAACTTTAGGTATTTTCAAACAAGTTTCATTGGCACACCAGGTTTTACAAGCACAAGTGAAGATGTTTTCCTTTAAAGCTTAAAAAGAATGTGGAGTGCCTGGTAAATCCCTAAGAGTTGAACCTAAGTGGCAGCTACTTAATTAGTTGATTTTATTTGAAGTGGTATGCCCCAAACAACTCAAACAAATGGCCACAAATGCACCACTAAGTTAGGCACACAAAGATGGTTAACTTAGAATGATTTCTACTCTTTTATGAGTTGCTTTATGTGTACTGGTTCCACAGATCAGAACCCGGTTGAGTAGAAAGAAATTAATTCGGTTAAGTGCCTTTGAATGTGGGTGTACGTTGTGTGTTTGTTGAAAATTACCCCACAAGATTATCTTTCTGTTATTTTTTTATGAATAAGGGTGGAATGAATGTGAGTGAGAATCCAAACAACCAAACTATTCCTAGGATTTATGCAAACACCTAGGTTAATTGGAATTTGGATTTAATGTGGAGAATGAAATCTATGGAGGGGGAAAGAATGAGGGATAACTTACAAAATCTTCCACAGCACTTTACTCCAATCTACCGCTTTTGCTAGTCTCAAAAGAGTACCTGCAATTACAATAAGAAAGGAGAAAAGTGAGGTAAATGATCTATAAGTTACAAAACGCGAAGAGAAATAAAAGATCGTCGCCTCCCCGGCAACGGCACCAAAATGTTACACGTACAAGGTGTGGGACAAGCTTCTCTTGAGCATTGGAGGGGTAGAGAGGAGAAGGAAGGGATGAGAATTTCGTATGGAGGGGGTCTCCTTTTATAGTTGCAAGGAGTGGAGGCAAAATAGTCATTACAACTTCAAAATAATAAATGAGGGGTCTTTAGTGATGGATAAATCCGTCACTAAAGCCTCCTTCGTGGGTGTCGTGGGCGGCTCGTGCACGCCTGCTCGCGCACGCAACGCCTGTGCACGTCCGCTGAGTCTCAGCCGTCCGATCGCGAGATCAGACGGCTTAAGACGCATCTTCGCCCGCTGTCGCTCCTGCCTGGCGCGTACGATGCTGCATGACGCCGCGCATGCAATAGCGCGTGAACGCTATCGGGGGCGCGTGGCCGTTGGATTGCGATCTGACAGTTGATCAAAATGCGCCCGCTCGCCTCAGAAACCACTTGGCGAGGCTCGAATGCGCACCAGCGCCTCGCGATAAGGCGCGGACCGTTGCGCTGCCTCGCCCAAAAGGTCGCGCGGATGGTTTTAAAGAGCCACATCCACAGCCGCTAGATCAAGATCCAACGGCGAAGAGGGGGCGGGTGCGTGGTCTTCATAGAATGTAAGCGACCGTTTGGGCGACCGAGATGGTGCCACGTGGCGCCATCTTGGCCGTCCATCTTCTGGAAGTTGTAGATGGTGCCACGGATGTCGGATTGACTCAATTTTTGCATCGTTGAGCTGCGATCGTTGATCCAAATTCATCCGTGAGGTTGGATTTGTCATCTGAAGTGCAGATTTATACCATCTTGGCCCTTGATCTTCTAGGGTTCCCCGATCACTATCTGATGCTACGGATGCCTGATTAGGGCGATCTTGGAGTCGTTGAACTCCAATCGTCGCCCTGATCACATCCATACGGTTGGATCCTTGATCCGAGGCCCCGATAAAATGTTTGCCCTGTCCAAGCACATAAAAGGAGACAATTAACCTCCATTTTATTCAAACTACTCTAAATGCAAGATGATGCATGTTATGCAATATTTATATCATGAAATGAAATCCTATGCTTAAGAACATGCATAAATAGACATTTTAAGTAGTGTAAATGTGTTTACATCACCTGCAGTGGATTGCTCCTCCTTGTTCTTCTCCGCATCCCGCTGTACCAACAGATGCTACTTCCTCCTTCGTCCTCGTCGTTCCTACCTCACCAGAGCCACCTTCATCTTCGGCATCGGCCATGCCACACCTGACGCCATCACTGCCCCCCTTCGTCCATCGACCTCCTAGCTAAGTCCCTTATCCCCTCTACTTTCTTCCTTGCTCTTTATCTTCCAAATCCAACCACCGATAACCCTTCGCAACTCCATCATCTCCATCACCGGTCACCCCCTCTAGCGAGGCCATCCCACCTCCATAGCCCACCAAAACCCTCGTCGACCATCGCAAAACCTTCGCCACACCTCATTGATCATTTCCCCTCTATTCATTTGCCTCCCCAATAACTCACACGCACACAGTTTGACCTAGCTACGCACTCATAGCCACTGTTGCACCACACCTCCACCCCCATCACGTTCGCCGTGCTTCAGCGATACTCCCTGAGTGCTCTGACGTGGCCGAGAGGCCATTTCACTGTTTTCAGGTACTAGACCTTGTCCGCCATTGGCGAGTAAGCTTCGAGCTTGCTTGAGGCTGCCCCAGGTGCCACTACGCCTAGGTTGAAGTTCCAGGATGCGTGGAAGTATCTCGCACATAAGCCCAGGTCCTCAATTGAAGATGTATGCCTCGTGTCTTGGTGCAATTAGGAGGAGATCCCTTGCTGCAGACATGCAAAGAAGGAGGGCCATGGATAGTCCCACATCGAAAGCTGTTGAAGCCGCACCCGCATAAATTGAAAAGGTGACAGTAGTTGTTCGCCTCAAATCCATGGGTTGAGTTCCCTCTCACCTGCTTAACCGGTCTTGTCTGCGACACACCCCCGGAAACCCGGTCGACTTGATTACCTGCCTGACCTGCACTTCTCACTGACCAACACACGCTGGTGAGCCTGGATCCGGGTACGTGCCTGACCCGATAACCAGGATACCCTGTGGCTCTGGGAGAGCGGATCCTAAGAGAGAAAAAGAGAGGAGAGTTGCACAGATAGGGGGAGGGTTTTGCTACAGGGACCTTCGGTTGACACTTAAACGAATTCTGAGGAAGAAGAGAAGGCTCACAGGGTTAAAGGCAGAGGAAAGCCAGAGAAGAAGAGGAGGCCTGAGCAGAAGCTGAAGAAGAAGAGGAGGATCACAGAGTCAAAGAGGAAGCAGCTAAGGGCAGAAGAAGAAGAAGAGAAGAAGAGGTGAAGGCCTGAGAAAAAGAAGAAAGAGAAGAAGAAGAAGAAGAAAGGAAGAATCATAGAAGGAAGAAGAAGAAGACAACAGAATTAGCTCTCATTTCATACATTTACATTGAGTTCCTTAGTGATATTGTAGGGGTATTTGGTGATATAAATCACCATTTTACTCCCATATTTTTGCACATTGCTACTTATATTATTGCAAATTCTTTTAGTTTTGACTTGTGATCTTGATTTCTAAATCCCATATAGCTCCCTGTGTTCGACCTTGAAACTTTGTCGAGTAATAAAAATTGTATTTGTTTGAATGCTATTTCTGCTATACGGTAACGTGACATTATTTAAAACACCGATTTAGCATGACAAACATTTTGGCGTCGTTGCCAGGGAGCAATGGGTAATTTAGAATTCTTGATTGCAATTCCTAATTTAGTACTAACTTGCCATATCTCTTTTGCTGTGGTTGTTTCAGGGAGAAGATACATTGAAGAAAGTACAACCGCACATCAAACATGCCAGGGGCAGGTAAATTCTGATTAACCTCTCTCCTAAGCCCCTCATCCTGAAAGGGTTAAAAAGGATAAAATCAATTAGGGCTACTTGCTTTCCATTCTTTGATAATTCATCAAGTTGCTTGATTTGATTTCAACAACAAAACCTGATTTGTGCACCCAATTAAGGTAACTAGGGCTATCACATTCTTGTTTGAGCCCTAGATACCACATTTGGCAAACTAAATTGGACCAAAATTAGAGCCAATTAAGGATTCCAAAGTTAGGGTTTTAGAGACACACTTACATAATGAAGAATTGGTCTTTCCCAAACAATGTGTACCTAAGCCTTGGTTGAATTGATCTATTCAAGGAAACGCTAAAATCAAGCTCTTAATCCCACTTGAATCCTAAAAGAGGGACCTAAAATTTCTCAAAAGACAAATAGGTGAAGTTGACCCACCTTGTTGCGTCAACCAATCTCTAAATTAGGTCACTTTTTGCACTCAATGCATCTTAAAGTTCAAATGAAATCTTAAGCACCCTTGCTCTTAATAAAACTGGTAGACTTAAGAGGTCAGGTGGGGGAAACCCTGTAACCCGTGGGGGTGCTCTACCATGTAGGGGTCTTCGCAGGACTCTCCCTCTCTGGCTACCCAGGTAATTTTCAAGTGGACGGCTTTCTGACTAAGGGGTATCATTCTCCCCAAACCTCTATAGTCATCCAAAATTTTTGGGTGTCTTGATTTGGTCTATCACATTTTATTCTCATCTAGTCCATCAGTGCATGTTTGGTAGGAGGTCCTTACGACCACCCTTGAGGTCTCCTTTAGTTATTCACTCCAGTCGAGGCCAGGCCTCGACTTCCATGTTTGTGCAGCAACCCCATCACATAGACATCTCTTATGATTCATCTGAACCTAATTCTCCTTCATCCATCATCATGGCACAACCTGTAGAAGAAGAGAATAACCTCGAAAATCAACTTCAGCCCCTTAATGATTTATTCCAAGCCTTTATGAATCCACCGTAGCATCCTATGATGCGAGATCATTACAATCCCGCTGCAGCGGCAATCGAACCTCGAGTCCAAATCCCAGCTGGAGGTCCAGATACTGAACTCAAGCCCAACATGATTCATGATATTCCAAAATTTCATGGGCTCAATTCTGAGGATCCTTTCCAGCACATTAAACAGCTTAAGCATCTAGCCCAGACCTTCAGGTCAAATGTCCAAAATTGGGATATTCTTCTCGTGAAAATATTCTCCTTCTCTCTCATGGACAAAGTAGCTACTGGTATCAGACTCAAACGCGTCCAATCAACACATGGGTTGGACTACAATCCAAGTTTCTAAAAAAGTTCTTCCCAGTTGGTTGGACGAATGCTTTATGATACCAGATCACGCACTTCACACAATAGCCTGGAGAACCACTTCATGAAGCATGGGATCATTCCCTGGATCTCATGCGAAAGTGCCCCCATCACGAAGTTCCTAAATAGGAACAAGTCCAATTTTTTTACTAGGGACTCCGTGAGGATATGAGATTATTTGTCAATGCAACTTACAGAGGAAACATCATGGGCCAACACGAAGACACTGTGTGGGAGATTCTCGAGAATATGTGTGAGAACTCCATCAATAATGACTCCATGGGCATATTCGACCGGACGAATGCCCGTGCATCGACGAATCCAAGAGGAGCACATGAGACACAGAGCCTGTCCTCTTCTGTCGACTTGGAACTGATGGCCAGCCTTTTGGACAAGGTCTCTATCATTAAGAAGAAGGTGGATGAGCTAACTCGACATCTACAGAGAGCCACCTCTACGCAAAACCCGTTCACACAGCCGGCCTCTGAGAGGAAAACTGTGCATAACGTCTATCACTGATATTCTCAAGGGATGGACCCTTATCCACCGCCGTCTGACTCTAGGGTCGGAGGAAACTCGGAACCTACCTATTCTAGTAGGGGGAACTCTGAACCCTCGTATTTTGACTTTTCCAAGGTTCCTCAGACCTGCAAGGACCTTAATGCCATCCAGAACAATCCATTCTCTAATACCATAACCCTAGATGGCGAAATCATCCTGATAAACGTCAGTTTATCATCATTCTTATGCATTAAAACAAACCTAGCTCTTAGGATTTTACTCCGCAAATAGGTTTTTGGGCTGCATTTAGGCATAACTTAGGTTAGGCATGCATTGCATTTTTTATTGTCTTTTTGATATGTTTTTGTGAGTGTTAGGGATCAACAGATATGCAGATCCCTAAAACCCTAGCATTCAAGAAGGAAAATGGTGAAGGAGAAGCTCAGACTAGCTGGAACTCAGCTTGATCCAGCTCACCACAGCTAGAACATAACTCACTTGAACTAGGGTAAGCTCAACCCAGCTCCATTCAGCTAATCTCAGCTGAATAGCAGCTCAAGAGAGTTCATCTTCGCTCACCCTAGCTCAAGTCAGCTCAGATCCAACTCAACTTAACTGAGTCTAGCTCATCTCAGCTCCCACTAGTCCACAGGGAGCTCTAGCTAGCTCAACTAAGTTGACAGGAGTTCACCCCAGCTCAGATCCAGCTACATCCACTCCACTCAACTCCATCTAGCTAAAGAAGAACTCATCCCAGCTCAAGAAGCTCAAGTCCAGCTCCCGGGGACTCAACTTAGCTCAACTCAGTTGAGCTAAGCTACCTTAGCTGCCTCAACCAGGTTGATCCTCCCCGGGAGCACCAGACCTAGCTCACCTCAACTCATCATGGTAGAAGCTAGCTCACTTTAGCTTGGCTTAGCAGTTACCAAACAACTAGCAAGCTAAGCCAGCTAAAGTAGCTCCATGCCAGCCTCTTCAACAGCAGCTAGCTCCAATTTCAGCTCCAGACTTCTCCTCCTCAGCTCCTCCCTCCAAACCCTAGCTCCAATACCTTCTCCTCTACTCCTCCATTATCTAAGCTAGCTTATCTTAGCTTATCTTAGCTATGCTCCAACTTCCTTGGCTTGTACCACCCTAAAAACCCACCTAACAACTCTACCCAACTAGCTCCACCTAAGCTCCACATAAGCTAACCTACTTGGCACCAACCTAGCCTACCCACCACCTCCAAAAGACACCTAAAAGTGGCACCAAAACCACCCTAACCACCCCCTTGATGGCACCACTTTTCCCTCCAAAAAACCCCATCATCTCCACCATACACCTCTCCTTAAATCCATCTCCACCATCCACCTAAGGCCCCTTCTAGAGGACCCTAGGTTGGTGCCAAATTGGTGGTGTCTCTCCACCACCAAAAGCCACCAACACCACCATAACTACCCCCTTTAATACCCCTTGGGTTGGCGCCAAATACCCTTGGCCATAGGATCACCAACCACCTCCATCCTTCCATCCTAGCCCTCCATTTCAAGGGGCACCTTAACCCCCCATCCTACCCTACAAAATGACCACTACCCACAACCATTCAAGGCATCCTTGGCTAGCAAATTCACTCTCATATTCCACCTAGAAGCCCATGTCCAAGAGAGAAGAAGAAGAAGAAGATTAAGGGGTTATTCTGTCCCCTTGGTGCCTTACCCTCTTCCTTTCTCTCTTGAGTCACGCCAGCCAAAGGAGAAGCCAGGCAAGGAAGATCTTTGGAGGAGATCTTGAAGGTGGTCCACGCCACCTTGGAGGAGTTTTTGAGGGTGGTGCAGACCCACCCCTTGGAGAGAGCATTGAAGGTGGTAGCTTCCACCTTAGAGGAGCTCTTAAGGAAGGAGAGGAAGGAGGCCCTCTTTTCAAGCCAAGGAGCAGCTAGGCTTGGAGCAAGAAGACTCCCTTCTTCAACAAATTTTGCAAGAGGATTAGTGTTTCTTTATTTGCTTTTAAATTTGTTTAGTTCTAGTAGAAGCATTCCAATTAAATTGCCTTCTTCTAGCTTTTTATTGCAATTGTTACTTTTGGTTCTAGAACTTGTTTCACCTCTTCTTCCTAATTACTCTAGGCCTCCACTTGCCTAGAGTGAGCCTAGGGAGAAGATATTTCTATCTTTTAAGTTTTAGTTAAGCAATTGTAGGTGTTAGTACTTTTCGTTACAATTCGCATTTTGCCCTCGTCTTTTCAAAACAAAAAAAAAATTTACATATTTAAAATACCAAAAAGAAAGTTGAGATCTATTTGTAAGCAAGAGGATTAATTTTGCAACCATTTTCCTCCTTGGATGACCCTAGATACTTCCCCTATCTAGGATATAAATTTAAAAGCGAAAGTGGATTCGCGTGTTGCAACGACGTTAAAAACACGCTTTTACAAATCACGCATATTTCGCTATCACTTTTTGGCGCCGTTGCCAGGGAGGCACGGCTTTTCTATTCTTTATCCTCTTGCTTGAAGTAGATCTCATCTTCTTCTCTTTCTTCTCTTTCGTGTGTGCAGGAACTATTGCAGGAAGAAAGCGGGAATTTGGAAGCGAGAGCTCAAAGCTCCTTTTCTTCCCGCAAAATTCAGGTTGGTTCCTCTTTCTGGTCACATAATTAATTAAAACTACCAAAAACATATTAAACCTGGCTTTCAGGATCCCAAACAACTTGATTAAGTGGAGTGGTGCATTTTAAAATCCATTGTTTGCTTGAATGCTTCTTTAGCACTACTCCATTGCAAGTATTGGTGTTCTATTTTTTGGGTCTAGATCTCTATTCGGACTTGAAAAATCGATTCCTAACACCACAGGCCTCCTAAAATCATAAAATTTCATACAGTGATTCCCAATTAAGTTAGGAAAATATGTTCCAAATTTCAGATCAATTATATTTGTATTTAACTTTTAAAAATTCGTGGATTGCAGAGGGGTCACACCCTCTAATCTTCCTATTTTGCTATTGTCCATGAATTTTTACAATTTTTATACTCATCCAATTTTTGTGAATTTTAGCTTGCTAGAATCCTTGTAAAATTTCACAGATCACATAAAATCACAAAAATTTTCTGAAGTCGGTGGTAATACTGAAAAGTCCACAATACCCACGGGTATCATTTCTGGACTTTGACACCAGTACAATTAAAAATTAAAAACAATTATCAAACAAATTCATAAAATCTTACAAAAATCTTTTCTGGAATCTTTGTTTGATTTCACTCAAGGTAGCGGTGTTGGTTGCATTGATTGGATCACTATCTATTTAGAAAGCCTAAAAATAACTCATTGGTAGTTAAATTTCTATCTTAGGGACAATTGGCTTAGGGTTTCCTTCTTTCTTTTTAAAGACTCAATTTAAAGGAAATATACAATCACCCATACAACTTGTTTTCCTTTGATTGTGGATTTTCAAACTTGTTTGAAAATTTAACAAGAGAAACCCTAAAACACATTCAATTAAATTGAATCCTAAAAGACATAAATACAAAAAAAATTATGTGATAACTTGATTTTCATTGAAGTCACTCTCTAATTCCTGCACACACAAAAAAAAAAATCAAAATAACAGGGCAACAACCCAATTAACACCCTCTACATTTCGTGTGCACTATAGTATCCCAGACCTAATTAAAACTTCTAGCAACTTGACCCCTAAAGCTTCATTAACTTAGGCTTGCTATCTAGGTCTTAAGTTTTCTTTAGTTAGTACCAATTATGTCATCTATATCTGGTGTTCAGGCTGAGGGGCCATGTCAAACGACCAGGCGCGGGTTTGTACAAGCACCTAGGGTTTTCCCTGGGAAACATTTGGGCCCAAATCTCCCCTTAAGTAACTTGGCTAGATTTGTTGACAGAACGGGTATTCATTATTGACTACTTATTTCCTACATAGACCAAGTCTTAGGTTTATTATTAGGGAGTCGCATTTTAGTTAGGTCTAGTTTTGTTTGTTTAAATTGCACACTTTCTCTCATCTCTTTCTCTTCTCCTCCCCTCCCGTTCTTCGATTTTATGCACGGGCGACGATCTCAAAATCCGCACTTGGAAGGACCATTTGATTTTTCCCCCACGCAAGAAGACCAGTTTTTCTGTCTTCTTCCTCTTCTTTTAAAAATGGAAAATAAAAATTTGTCCTCTAACCCGCATGCTATTTTTTCTTTCCCCTATTTTTCCACCCAGGAGCTACTTAATCAGGCCCCTCCACCTAACCTCTACTCTATCATGGCTCAGCTACAAGTTAAGCAACAATAGTTGCATAAGGATTTAACAAACCTAGCCAACCAAGAGAATCCTGCCACACCTGCCCAAGCTCCACACATTCCACATCTCACCCCTTTTAACACCCGCAAGGGAGAAAATATGCATAAATCCTGTGCTGAGTATAATTATTATTCTGAGGCTTTCTATGGTTCAACAGGAAATTATGTTTATCCCAATCATCACCCCACCCAGAATATCCCTACTTTCTAGGAGAAATTGAAAAATTCCTCTAATGGGGGGAATTATCCAGCTCACTCCTGGACCAATCCGATTCCACACCAACAACAGAACCCATTTGGAGGGTATGGTTCAAATCAGACTTATCAATCT
This sequence comes from Thalassia testudinum, assembly GCA_037157565.1. Classification (NCBI taxonomy): domain Eukaryota; kingdom Viridiplantae; phylum Streptophyta; class Magnoliopsida; order Alismatales; family Hydrocharitaceae; genus Thalassia; species Thalassia testudinum. The sequence goes on along the minus strand of JAZHRO010000065.1, from coordinate 18,852,747 downwards.
AGGCAATCTCAAGAAGACATTAATGCCCAGATGATGAAAACCCTGCAGGAGTTACAAAGAAAAACAAAGGAAACAACCTGTCTTATTAACAATCTCAATGATCAAATTGGGGATATTCCGACTCAAAGACCTACAGGACACCCACCATCCCAACCAACACCAAACTTTATTAATCACAGGAACCAACACCCAGGTGGCTACCAACATTAGAACCACATGGTCTAGCCTCCTATTAACCCAATATCACAGCACCAACCCAGTTTCTATCAAAATCAGGCCCCTCCACCTCCTCCCAGTGATCACCAAGCTGCATATGCAGAGACTTTGAGGAGTGAGGAAACCACTATGGATTTAAGGCCTTCACAATCAAATGATGAAACTGATTCTCAACCAATGCAGATTGACCCCCCTAACCTCAATAAGGAAGAAGAAAAAGAAACCCCAAAAACACTTGATTCAAACCCTATTTCCCACTCTCAAAAACTGCAATCCAACAATCCAAAATCAGAGCCCTCTGACCACAATCCTTTGGACTTATTTGAGTAAGTCGAGAGGAATATTCCCTTCCTAGATTCCCCCCATGCCTCTAAAAAATTTACTACAAAAGGGCATGATCAGAATCTAGGAAGGTTGGCCCTTTCAAAGATAGCAGCTCAGTTTTTCAGAGCAAGCTGCCTTTCACAAAAAAGGACCAGGGAACATCACTTATCTCAATTGTCGTAACTGACACCATTTTTTTTCATGCCCCTCTCAACTTAGGTACCTCTAGTAATCTCATCCCCCCTGTCATATTTGAGGAATTTCGATTCAGTGATTTAAAACCTACCAAGGTTCAATTTCAATTGGAAGATCGATCTACCATTCAACCGCGGGGAGTTGTTGAGGATAGTATTATCAAGGTCCAAAATTGTCTATTTCTGGTAAATTTTCTGGTCCTTGACATAGAGGTACCCAAGGCTCTCATTAATGCCATCCTCGGAAGACCTTTTCTGATTATGGCAGCAGCTAATATCAATTCTCATTCTGGGAAAATGAATATAAGTTGCAGTAACCAGACCTTCTCATTAGATTTATTTCAAGCTTCCAAGAGGTCCATTGATCACAAAATTTTTGAGGACACTGATAATAAAATGGAAGCAGTATTTGAAATGTCTATGTTGATCCAATCTCATTCATCTTTGACCACTATTGATCTAGATTTTATTGATTCTTATTCCAAGGATAGTTATGTGGTCCAAGACTTTCCAGATCAACTAGGGTTTGACTTTCCCCCTTTTCATCTTCCTGAAACATCCACACTAACTTCACCCACCCTACATCTCATTGACTCCATTCCCCATCCCTTTCCATTGGACCTATCACTCGACCCACCAGAATCTGGCAATTTACAAGCACTTAAACCATGGCCAGATCCGGGTCATTTTTCCATTTCTCTATTTTATTTTGATCCCTTTATCTTTACCACTCATCTTTTTAGGGATCTTGAGGAAGACACTTTTATTGCGGGCATCCAAGTGTCCAACTATTTACATGATTTTCCGTCTTCCGTGCATACCTTCACGCCCGGCTGAATGGTGTAAAAGATAGCACTGGATGGGAGGTAACCCATCATTTTTTCTTGCTTTCCTTTTTTCATTTTTCTAGGTTTTGATCATCCTAAACCCGACTATTCTTCACTAAGGTGATCCCTTTTCCCTCCTAATGCATGAGGACATGGCATATCTTAAGCATGGGGGGGTGTTTTTAAAATTTGACGATCGATTTAGGATTTTCAAAACCTATAAACATGCATTTTTCTTTAATTTATTTCCTGCTTGCATATCAAAAAAAATAAATAAATAAATAATAAATAATAAATAAAAATGTCGAAAACATTTTGAGGAAAATTTTTTTTTTCGGGACTAAGGTTGAAAAACTCACTTTTGGTACAATGGGATTTAATCTTTAAACAAACTAGGAATGAGGATATAGATCTGATCATTAGAATTTCGGGGTCTATTTCTAGACTGGATCAGATATCCTTCTCTAAAATTCCACCTGAACTCATGTTAGTTTAGGTGACTTAATCCTATTTTGTAATACGAAAAGTATTTGACTTAGTTTCCAATTCAAAAACTTGCATGTCTTGAGAAACTTATTGTGTCAATTTTCACACAAAAGCCAACACTTAAAAACAACTAAAAATTTGAAAAACTCCCTTGTTTGGACTTAGTAAAAGTCTGAAGCATATCATTGGTTTGAGTTCCCACCGCTGAGGAGGAAATGCCTCCTTTGAGGATGCGATGTCAACATGTTACCGCCTCGGCGCTGCTCCATATCTATATTTCATATCTTTAGACAGAGCATTAAAGCGCATTTCAGCAGCTCAAGTGTCTTGGACGGTGCTCTACCTATAGTGTCGGAGCAAGAGCTTGAGTTTGCTTGGAGCGCCCCTTTACACCGCATCGTATTTTGGGGTTGTGAGATCCTGGGTGGTGTCATGGACAGTGCTATCCCAAAGTACTGGCACCAGAGCCCCCTCGAGGAATGGTACTGGGAATGATGATCCCGACACATCTGTTGTAAGACTAAGCTAAAAATAAGCATGGGGGAGAAAAAAAAAGTAATAATAAATAAATTAACATGCCCTTATAAATGTTGGCTTTTCACAAGCACATACACAAGGTTTTAAAGGATTTTGCAAGTTGCGAATCAGATTCATGAGTAAGAAAAATCCTAAAAACAAACATTTCAAGTCATCTGAATTAACAAGGGGTTAATTTGTGAATTTTCTGGAGGATATATTGATCCCATTCTGTCTAATGGATGGATCCAAAAATAAATCCCGATGTTTATCTTTAACAAATCCCGTACCTCCTGTGTTTTAATCTACCAAGGTCCCTTAATCTCTTTTTCTCCTCAAAAGTCAAAAAAATTAGATTTCCCAAAAATTTCATTTTCCAAAAAATTGAAGTCTTGCTAAGAGACTAGCAAAAGATAAGCATGGAGGTGTGATAAACATCAGTTTATCATCATTCTTATGCATTAAAACAAACCTAGCTCTTAGGATTTTACTCCACAAACGAGTTTTTGGGCTGCATTTAGGCATAAATTAGGTTAGGCATGCATTGCATTTTTTTATTGTCTTTTTGATATGTTTTTGTGAGTGTTAAGGATTAACAGATATGCAGATCCCTAAAATCCTAGCACTCAAGAAGGCAAATGGTGAAGGAGAAGCTCAGACTAGCTAGAACTTAGCTTGATCCAGCTCACCACAGTTGGAACCAAGCTCACTTGAACAAGGGTTAGCTCATCCCAGCTCCATTCAGCTAATCTCAGCTGAATGGCAGCTCAAGAGAGTTCATCTTAGCTCACCCTAGCTTAAGTCAGCTCAGATCCAGCTCAACTTAGCTGAGTCTACCTCATCTTAGCTCCCACTAGTCCACAGGGAGCTCTAGCTAGCTCAGCTAAGTTGATAGGAGTTCACCCCAGCTCAGATCCAGCTATATCTAGCTCCACTCAACTCCAGCCAGCTGAAGAAGAACTCATCCCAGCTCAGGAAGCTCAAGTCCAGCCCCTGGGGACTCAGCTTAGCTCAACTCAGTTGAGCTAAGCTACCTTAGCTGCCTCAACCAGGTTGATCCTCCCCGGGAGCACCAGACCTAGCTCACCTCAGCTCATTATGGTAGAAGCTAGCTCACTTTAGCCTGGCTTAGCAGTTAGCAAAGAACAAGCAAGCTAAACCAGCTAGAGTAGCTCCATGCCAGCCTCTTCAGCAGCAGCCAGCTCCAGTTTCAGCTACAGACTTCTCCTCCTCAGCTCTTCCCTCCAAACCCTAGCTCCAACACCTTCTCCTCTACTCCTCCATTATCTAAGCTAGCTTAGCTTAGCTATGCTCCAACTTCCTTGGCTTGTACCACCCCAAAAACCCGCCTAACAACTCCACCCAACTTGCTCCACCTAAGCTCCACATAAGCTAACCTACTTGGCACCAACCTAGCCTACCCACCACCTCCAAAAGACACCTAAAAGTGGCGCCAAAACCACCCTAACCACCCCCTTGATGGTGCCACTTTTCCCTCCAAAAAACCCCTTCATCTCCACCATACACCTCTCCTTAAATCCATCTCCACCATCCACCTAACCCCCCTTCTAGAGGACCCTAGGTTGGCGCCAAGTTGGTGGTGTCTCTCCACCACCAAAAGCCACCAACACCACCATAACCATCCCCTTTAACACCCCTTGGGTTGGCGCCAAATACCCTTGGCCATAGGATCACCAACCACCTCCATCCTTCCATCCTAGCCCTCCATTTCAAGGGGCACCTTAACCCCCCATCCTACCCTATAAAATGACCACGACCCACAACCATTCAAGGCATCCTTGGCTAGCAAATTCACTCTCATATTCCACCTAGAAGCCCACGTCCAAGAGAGAAGAAGAAGAAGAAGATTAAGGGGTTATTCTGTCCCCTTGGTGCCTTCCCCTCTTCCCTTCTCTCTTGAGTCACGCCAGCCAAAGGAGAAGCCAGGCAAGGAAGATCTTTGGAGGAGATCTTGAAGGTGGTCCACACCACCTTGGAGGAGTTTTTGAGGGTGGTGCACGCCCACCCCTTGGAGAGAGCATTGAAGGTGGTAGCTTCCACCTTGGAGGAGCTCTCAAGGAAGGAGAAGAAGGAGGCCCTCTTTTCAAGCCAAGGAGCAGCTAGGCTTGGAGCAAGAAGACTCCCTTCTTCACCAAATTTTGCAAGAGGATTAGTGTTTCTTTATTTGCTTTTAAATTTGTTTAGTTCTAGTAGAAGCATTCCTCTACTTGTCCTTGAAAAGAACACTAATTCTAGTTAATTAAATTGCCTTCTTCTAGCTTTTTATTGCAATTGTTACTTTTGGTTCTAGCACTTGTTTCACCTCTTCTTCCTAATTACTCTAGGCCTCCACTTGCCTAGAGTGAGCCTAGGAAGAAGATATTTCTATCTTTTAAGTTTTAGTTAAGCAATTGTAGGTGTTAGTACTTTTCATTACATTTTGCATTTTACCCTCGTCTTTTCAAAACAAAACAAAATTTACATATTTAGAATACCAAAAAGAAAGTTGAGATCTATTTGTAAGCAAGAGGATTAATTTTGCAACCATTTGGCCTCCTTGGACGACCCTAGATACTTCCCCTATCTAGGATATAAATTTAAAAGCGAAAGCGGATTCGCGTATTGCAACGACGTTAAAAACCCGCTTTTACAAATCACACGTATTTTGCTATCACATCCTAATTTCATGTGGGCGAGAAACAATCAGATTCAAAGACTACCATATCAACCCCATCCAGAAGCTTCTCATCCATATCAGCAGCCTCAGCCTCGGCCCAACCCCACCTATCAATCTGGGCCAACTCAGACCGAGCAAATGACTCTTATCCTCCAAACTCTGGCTGACATTCAAAAGACGAATGCAGCTATGCAGAAATAGCACAAAGACGAGATCACAGAGGTTCACAATCAACTCGCCCAGATGGCAAATTTCCACCAACTTGGTACACTCCCTTCGCAACCTCTGCCTAATCCAAATAACGTGCCGAACTAGAGGTGTGTCATGAACCCAAATCCAGGCCAAGCCCACATGGTTTATCAGGCCCCTTTTGCTCCATCACCTGACGGGATGGAAGCTTCGACGTCGTACTTGGGATTTTAACAGCAGCCACCTATTTTACCTACACCAAACCAGAACCAGGCAGGACTGAATTCAGTTACAACCCGTAGTGGCAAAGCAACATAGAATCCATCTTACCCAAGCCACTTTCAACCTGGTGGTGCTAACCTAAACCCTAGGATAGTCATCCAGGATACCCCTGTCCTAGATCAAGAACCTAGACCTATTCTAGAGGAACCATCCAAGGTTGCATTTCTCGAGGCCTTGACCAAGGGAAAGAAAACAACCAAACTCGTGGCACCTGAAGAGGACCTAGTCAAGCTCTTTGAACAGGTCCATATAAACATCCCCTTGATGGATGTGATTCGCCATGTACCGACTTGCGCATGATTTTTGAAAGATGTGTGTACACCTAAGAGTAAGCCACGAACCAAAAGCGGGAGCCCAATCGTATTGTCGAAGCAAGCCAACTCTATCATTTTGAGCAAACTCCCACCTAAGGCAAAAGACCCAGGTATTCCCCTGATTTCATGTACAATTGGTGATATCCAATTTGATAGAGCTTTATTAGATCTAGGAGCCTCCATAAACCTAATACCTACATCCCTACTTGACCATCTTGAGGAATCCAAGCTAAAGCCAACAGAGGTGACATTATAGTTGGCAGATCGATCTATTAAGTCACCTAAAGGAGTTCTTGAGGATGTCATTGTTAGGGTTCTGGATTTCTATTTCCCAGTGGACTTCATAGTCTTGGATATGGATGCTCCAAAAGATCTGAGAAACACACCAATCATACTAGGGAGACCCTTTCTGGCCACTACTAGGAACAACATTAATTGTGAGGAGGGCCAAATTGAACTAAAATTTGGGAACCAGACACTAAAGATCTACATCTTTAAGGCCCAACAAGGGATTACTTGCGGAGTTATAGAACAAATATGTGATATCGAGGCTGTGGTTGATGATCGGTATATCGAGGAAAACCTGACTACTTCTGATCAACCACAAGAGGATCAAAACCCGCTATTAGAGGAATCCGAACTCAACCTAGACACACCCATAGCTCCTTCCCTTTCTCCTGACACCCACCCTAAACCACCCGCTGCTACTGATAACCCTGTTTTAGAACTCAAGCCTCTTCCTGATCATCTAAAGTATGCCTTTTTGGGTTCCAATCAGACGTTTCCTATGATTATCAACTCCAGACTCACACCTAATCAGGAATCCCATCTAATTTCTGTTCTCTAGCAACATCAAAGAGCCATTGGATGTACTCTCGATGATTTGATTGGTATTAGCCCCTCTTACTGCACACACCACATCTATACTAAAGAGGGCACATGACCTTCCCATGGAATGTAGAGACGTCGGAATCCTAATCTGTAGGAGGTCGTGAAAAAGGAGATCATTAAGTGGTTAGATGCTGGGATCATCTACTCGATCTTCAACAGTTGGTGGTGAGCCCAATCCAGGTTGTGCCTAAGAAGGCAGGACTCACCGTGATCACGACTAAGACAAGAGAAATCATACCAACCCGTGTAGCAAATTCGTGGAGAGTCTGCATTGATTACAGAAGAGTCAATGCCTCCACAAAGAAGGATCATTTCCCACTACCGTTTCTTGAACAGATCCTCAAAAAACTAGCGGGAAATAGATTCTTTTGCTTTTTGGACGGGTACTCCGGTTACAACTAGGTGGCAATCCATCCTGAGGACCAAGAGAAGACCACTTTCACCTGCCCCTTCGGGACGTACGCATTCCGAAGGATGTCTTTCGGTCTCTGCAATGCACCCGCGGTAATTATGGTAGGTGCATGCTTGGCATATTTTCAGATATGGTAGGTAATTATTTGGAAGTATTCATGGATGACTTCTCAGTTTTTGGCGAATCATTTGACGATTGCCTCTTGCACTCGGTCCACATCCTCAGGCGATGTATTGACATGAATTTGGTTCTTTCCTGGGAAAAGAGCCACTTCATGGTGCCTGAAGGAATTGTCCTGGGACATCTCATCTCCAAAAAAGGCATCCAGGTTGATCGAGCCAAGGTGAATTTGATTCCAAACTTCCTATGCCTAGCTCGATCAAAGACATCCGATCTTTCCTGGGGCATGTCGATTTTTACCGTCAATTCATTCCAAACTTCTCGAAAATCACATGCCCCTTGACTAATCTACTATCTAAGGATGTCCCTTTTGAAATTTCCAAGGAGTGTACTCAAGCATTTGAGATCCTGCGTGATCGAGTTACCCAAGCTCCAATTCAACAGTCCCCTAATTGGTCTCAACCCTTTGAGATCATGTGCGATGCATCTGATTTCGCTATAGGAGTAGTACTTGGGCAGAAAATTGACGAGAAACCCGTGGTCATTTACTACTCTAGCATGACACTTAACGTGGCTCAATGTAACTACACAGTTACTGAGAAAGAGCTGCTAGCCATAGTATTTACCTTGAAAAAGTTCAAATCGTATCTTCTGGGTTCCCATGTTATCATTTACTTTGATCACACAGTTGTGAGGCACCTCCTTGCGAACAAGGATGCAAAGCCTTGACTAATCAGCAGGATCTTGATGTTGCAAGAAATTAACCTTGAGATTCGTGACAAGGCAGGAAAATAGAACATGGTAGCTGATCAGTTGTCCCGCCTTCCTTTTGACATTATTGACCCTTTCGGACCCATTACGGAACATTTTCCTGATGAGCACCTCCTGACTATTAGTACGGGGCATCCATGGTTTGCTGATCTAGTAAACTACCTGGCATCACATCAGATCCCATCTAATTAGACGAAGGCCAAGAAGGACAAATTACTTTTCGATGCCAAGTACTACTTTTGGGAAAACCCATATCTTTTCCATATTGGTGCTGATCAAATCATCCAACGATGTCTCTCGAAAGCAAAAATTCAGGGCATTTTGTCCTGCCATGATCAGGCATGCGGTGGACACTTCTCTAGTTATAAAACCGTAGCAAAAGTCCTCCAGTGCGGCTTCTATTGGCCCACGATTTTCAAAGATGCATATAATCACTGTAAGGCATGCACTCGTTGCCAAGCCTTAGGCAACATGAGCCACCGTGATATGATGCCTAAAAGAGCGATCTTCATTTTCAATAAAAACTTTAGCATGAAATTACGTGTTGTTGTACTTAATCGCGTGGTAGAAAATTTCTTTTCAAAATATTTTAATTCTCAGAATTTAACCACAAAATAGTTAGGTCATCTCTATAGGGAGGAATTAGCCTATTTAAACTAGTGAATCATGTCTTGTTTATTCAGGAATCTCAATGTGTATTCATACTAACTGGTGCAGGTGTTTTCAACATAATTTCTTGATTTAAAGAATTAATCAATAGTGTAAGGTGCACATGCAAAATCACCACCAAAGAAATACTAGGTAAAATAGTGATATTGATACAAGTAACTCCGTAAATATTAATTTCCTACAAGATAGAGACTGTTCACTATATCTAATATCCCATATTCAATATCATTCATGAGTAGAATTCAGCCATAAGTAATTAATCAAAAGTAGAGGGATATTCATGCAATTTGATGTAATATATTAAATCAGGAAAATAAATGAATAGTGCATTCAAAAATGGCATATGTTGTAAATTTTAATGTGGCCTTCACTGTAGCAAAACAGGGGATTACTTTCCCTTGTGCTCACATGAAAATGAGGGGATGGCGGACCGTGCAGAGCTTGGTGGAGGTTACATGTGATGAGGCTACTTGTGGGCGGTGATGGTGCATCGAACGGTGGCTAGCGGTCTCATCGGCGACGAGGACAATCGGAGGCGGCAACGGTGGCTCGCCATCATGTGCGGGCTACTGCCGACCTTCAGAGGGTGTGGCCAAACTCGTGGGGGTGCAGTGAATCTGTTGGAGGAGCTGGTACAAAGCTTTGTGGCCTCAAACGTTGGCTGCGTGGGGAGGGTCCGCTTGGAGCTTTGGGTTCTTCTAATCGGTGGAGAAGGAGAAGACGAAGATGGCTGCTGGCAACGCATGCATGCATGTTCACGCAAGGAGCGCGAGTGGCTGCTGCACGGAGGTGGATGGGTGCGCGCACGAGGGCGTAGCTACCTGCAGGCATGGTGGTGCTACGTTTGAGAGATGAGGAAAGAGGATGCGGTGGGTTAAGGTTGGGTATTGGTTCTCGTGGAGAAAAGAAGAGAGTTAACCGGGGAGGGAGCAGTGGAAGAGGAAGAGGATGATGGATGAGGTGTGGCTATGGTTGCATTCATGTGGAGAGGGGCTGTGGAATGGCGGTGGCATTGGGTTGTATTGAAGTTGTTGATGGCACGCACACACTCTATCGCCGTATGTGCTTCGATGGTGAGGGCGATGTTGAGGATGCGAAGGCCACAGTTCTCGCTGAAGTCCACATTGCATGCCTCCTTCACGATGGAGAAGATGGAGAGCCTGGCTGGGATCCCCTCCCCGGCATCCGTAGTTCTTCCTCCTTTTTGAACCCAACGTGCGAGCGTTTGCTTTAACAAATCTCCCCCGACTTTCCTTCATTTCGTTTGGGCCTTCGAGATCTCCAACAATGCCTGCACGATGAGGTGTTGTTGTTGCACGTAGAGTGGCGCAAGCGTGGGGTTGATCGATGGTTTGCTCTACAGGTGGAGGAGAAGAGAATTGCACTCAAGACCCTGCATAAATATGTATATATCAAATTTTACCAAAGTATTCTCTAATTAATATAAACTAACACTTAACTCTAATTGCAATCTACTAAAGTGAATTGATCAAATACCCTCATGCCTAAGTTTTGCTAGTCCCTAGCAAAAGTGAAAAATTATAGAAGTAATCAATAGATTTCTTCTTTTCTTATTCCAAAAATTTAGAGATCCAGTCTCATGTGAAGTGATAGTAGCCTAAGTAATGGATTCAAGTGAAAAGCCAACATACATTTGAAGTTCGTACTTAACCCTTGATAAAATTCTACCGGGATAGGCAACTACTTCCCTTGGGGATAAAGCAGAAGATAATCTATAATTTGACTCTAGCTTTTTGGCTTAGGTAGGAGATATTGAGTTGAATGGATTTGTATTTGGTGGCACACACTCATCTGGTGCTACATGTAATCTAGTACTATAGACTCTAGATCTCTAGACTATTAAACAAGTTAACTCGGAGAGAGGCTAAATAACTATGTTCTCTTGATATTCCTTTGTGCTCACTCTTTTCCTTCTTTTCTTTCTAAGATCACAAATCTCACTAGATTTAGTAAATGCACTCACTATTTGGTGACCTCACATGGCATTCACACTTCAACTAAAGTCCTAATAACTCTACAACTAAGTTAGAGTCCTCAGTCAGTATTCGGGCGATCAAAAATACTGAAAGGTAGGTATGCATCATATTTGGTGGATCGCGATGAGTGTTTTTGTTGCCTCAGAAATAATGTCACGAAGATAAAATTATAAACTTGGACTCCTTTCTTTTTCTTTTCTCTCACTCTTTTCTTCTTTTTTCCTATTTTTTTATTTTTTTTCTAAATATAATTATTTCTTTTTTCTTCTTTTTCTTTCTTTATAAATCAACACAACACAGACTTTTATTTATGAGGCATAATTAGGGATGATGATGGTCAAGAGAATATTGTGTGGCTTATTTGGTGGAAGTGCTTACTCTCGACACCAGGAAGTAATGGATAGGACAAGGGTATTTCTGACCTTTGACATTACTACCCTCCTTCAACCGAGGACTCTATGAAGGACAGTCATAACCATCCACCATAGTCATAGCTTTATTAAGACTTAATCTCTATGTATCTGCCTTATTTGGTGACTCTCGGGAATTCACACAATGTACGCACGTAGGAACAAAGAGCGAAAACTATACCTAACTCTGAGGTATCCTCATCTAATTATCCAAAACGTAAGAGTCCTTACACTAGACTTAGCGCACCAGTAGTCTCTCTACTTCTCACAAATATAAGGTGGATCTAATAAAAGATAGTACGCCTGACTCCCTATTAACTGTCCAAGGGTTCAGCAGACTAAAAATGCTTATTGATTTTTTTCAAAGATCCATTACCCAGTCTTTGTGCAAGTGAATGTAACTGTACTGGATTCTAAACTTAAGAAATAATTCAAGAAGAAAATCTTCAATGACACCCCCATGACAAAGATGTTTTGCTAAGGACTAAACAATTCAGCTCAAGAAAAGAATCTTTTTTTTTCATGCATACCTAAATGCATGAATACTTCCTAAAATGCAAAGTGCACCCCCCCATGCTGAAATCCTACAATGTCCTCATTGTAAAATTAAAACAGGGGGAGAAAGGAAGGAAATCACCTAATGATGGTGTTATTTAGAATGCTGGGTTGCCTCCCAACAAGCGCTGCATTTTCTATCAGCAGCCAGACTTATAGGAAACCTGTAAGTTTGGTTTCAGACAAAAAAAGCTAGGCCCTAAAAATATGTGAACAGCGCGGTCCTAGAAAACAGGTAGCCACAGATGTTGGCAAGCTGATGATGAAACGTTATCCCAAATGCTCGCCAGCAGACATGAAAGCAAATAACCTCGTAGGCTACCAAGGGAGGTCTAGGCATAACAAAAGGAATATGAAAAGGGACCTCCTGAAACGAGTAGGGGATAGCCAGGGTCCTCCAAAGCTGGAAGGGTTTTAAAATATATAAACATTATTATTTCAAACCCTTGAATGGAGAGACTAAAAGTACAAGATGCTTTGACGACAGTTGGGTTTCTTGGGAAGTAGCAAGATCATAATTATCAGCAAATCCATCCCCGAGTTCTTTCTTATCAATTACATCCTTTCTGAGGACTTTGTGTGCTATTTCATTATCCTTAATATCTTTAGGAGGATTATCATCTGTAATGTTATGGAGAAAGCCTATATCACTGAATTCGTTGTTCCTCTCGGGGTATAAATCCTCAATTGATGTATATTGTCCCTGAGAGTCTCCCCTAGACTTCTCACTACTGTGTTTGTCCTCCAATATCAACTCATGGTTTTGCAGAGGATGACTCTCAAAATTGAAAGAAGGGAGGAATACAGATTTCACGAGATTATTTATATCCTCAAGGGGCAAGTCCTCAAATAACACATAATCCCCCTATGATTCACTCCAAACTCTAAAGCCATGTTCCTCCATTGGGTCATCCTCATCCTCTGAAATAGACTCTTTATATCCCTGAGACCAAAATTGATATAATTCATCCTCCATTCCTTTAGGGTCACCTTCATTTGGTGCATTTAAATCCTCAGAATGCTGAATGGTAGGTGTTGATTCCCTAAATGGAGGGTCAGGATTAGGCTCACTAAGGGTAGAATGGGATGCCACCAAATAATTAATAGGGGAAGTGATATGAACAATACGACCTTGACCTGGGTTATCAGGGGTAAGGAAAATACTATCATTGGGGTCAAGGTCCTCAAGAGGTACCATCTTCCCTTTCTTTTAACTCCAATATAGCTCGAGTGGATAATTACAAGGATTGTTCTCCTCTAGTGGCTGTGTCTCATGGGGAGAGTCTAAGTGATAGCTACTTAAAACAAGATCCTTATTGTCATTGGTTTCCTCAGAATTATTTTCATGATCATGGTCGTTTAGGTAGGGATCAGAATTACTAGGAAGAGCGTTGCTAGGCTGTCTAATTTTTTTGTTCAATTGTTGACTATTCCTCAACATCTCTCCCATAGTTTTCATCATTTCCTTTTGTTGTTTTTGCATTTCTATCATAAAAGAGGAGAGACTACTACTATCAGATTGGGGAGGATAGTCAATCTCAGGCTCTGGTTGCCTAAGGGTATCGGTCCAACCTCGATACGAAAAATCATGAAGGGTGGAAGGGTTGGGTGTTTGCATAGTAGTAGGGATTCCAAGGTTGGAAAATCCCGCTCCTAGGCTCTGCTCAAAAGTGGGAGCTAACGGGCCAGTACTCCCAGGATAGGAATATAAATGATCCCATGAATTGTCAATATACCCATCAAAGGATGGATAAGCTTGAGGCATGGGATCCTGGTTAAAATGATAGGAGTAAGGATAGTCCATTTCTTTCAATTAAACAGGTTAAACCCTCTTCGGATTTAAAAGAAATCAAAAACTTCCTAGAGAGTTCTACCACTGTCAAAACAAACACAAATACAGTGGGATCTGTTCTTAGTAGATTCTAGGTCTTAGGTGTTCAGTTGGTGGCCAAACAAGTTTTACAAGAATTACGCTTCCTAGCCTGACCTTCTTTGGTGCCTACAACCTACTCGCAAGGGATGGAAGTCTCGAATCGAGCCCATGCACGAGGAACCAAAGTAACTTGGTGGATAGGCTTGTTGATTTCCGACTAACTTCCCTTGTGGTGCAAAGCAGAGAGGTAGAACTTTATCTAGTGACCCTATGTGTGAGGTGCACAGTGTCTCAAGTGTGCAATCATACATTCGTGTTTTGAGTTTTGAAATCTCGCAAACAAGATCCTTTTGCATACACTTTTAAGTCACAGATTTTAAGGTCCAACCTCTTATCAGTCCCAATTTTTAAAGTGACCACTGAATTAATTCGATTCAAGCACTTTAGTGGTCTTAGATTTAGGTTCAATGCAGATGCATGACAGGTAATTGATGCTCAAGAAAAGACGTACCTTACTCCAGCTTTCTTCAATGTAGGGATGCCTGCAATGCAATTAAGATAAACTAGATGCTGCTCATTTAGTCCTAGATGATCGCCCTATTGATATGCAGCTTCTAGTAGGTAGTTCAATTTTTTTTTAAATAATAATATTAATCAAATAAACCTAATTTAGCTAACTAACTAACTAACCTATATGCAATTCAAACAATTCGACTAATCCTATAATCTAGATAAAAAGAGAACACGCTTCCAAAAATATGCTCCCTCATACAAGAGCAATAAGAAATAAAGAAACACAGGAAACAAGTTCCCAAAAATGCCCAACAAAGGTCCACAAGACAGAAATTAAGTTCTAATGTCTATCTAAACTAAGATCTAATGACTAAATCAGACAAAGGCTCCTCCGTACGCCAACGTGCATGGGATCAAGGCCCACAAGCACTCGTTGTTGGCCTCCAGGTGGCGTCAAGGTCCACCAAAAAGATCGCCTCCTTCGTGCATGCTCGCCACGTTCATTTGTTGTTTTTGCAAAGAAAAAGAACCATAGTTAGTAATTCAGAAAAGCTTTCAAAATAGCATAAAAATAATATAAAATTCTCGAGAAAATTAATAGGTGTGTTTCCTCCCTAGCAACGGTGCCATTTGAAACAGCGATCTTCATTTTCGATAAAAACATTAGCATGAAATGACCTGTCATTGTATTTAATCGTGTGGTAGAAATTTGCTTTTCAAAACATTTTAATTCTCAGAATCTAACCACGAAAATAGTTAGGTCATCCCCACAGGGAGGAATTAGCCTATTTAAACTAGTGAATCAAGTCTTGTTTATTCGGGAATCTCAATGTGTATGCATACTAACTGGTGCACGTGTTTTCAACGTAATTTCTTGATTTAAAGAATTAATCAATAATGTAAGGATGCACATGAAAAATCACCACCAATGAAATACGAGGTAAAATAGTGATATTGATACAGGTAACTCCGTAAATATTAATTTACTACAAGATAGAGCATGTTCACTATATCTAATATCCCATATTCAATATCATTCATAAGTAGAATTCAGCAATAAGTAATTAATCAAAAGTAGAGGGATATTCATGCAATTTGATGCAATATATTAAATCAAGAAAATAAATGAATAGTGCATTCGGCAATGGCATATGTTGTAAATTTTAATGTGGCCTTCACTATTGCAAAACAGGGGATTACTTCCCCTTGTGCTCGCGCGAAGAGGAGGGGATGGTGGACCGTGCAGAGCTCGGTGGAGGTTACATGCGATGAGGGCTACGCGTGGGCGGTGAAGGTGCATCGAATGGTGGCCGGCGGTCTCGCCGACGACGAGGACAACAAGAGGTGGTGGCGGCGGCTCACCGGCGTTTGCGAGCTGCTGCCGACCTTCAGAGGGTGTGGCCGAACTCGTGGGGGTGCGGTGAGTCCGTTGGAGGTGTTGGTACAAAGCTTCATGGCCTCAAACGTTAGCTGAGTGGGGAGGGTCCGCTTGGAGCTTTGGGTTCTTCAGGTCGATGGAGAAGGAGAAGACGAAGATGGCTGCTGGCGGCACACACATGCATGCGCATGAGAGGAGCACAGGTGGCTGCTGCGTGGAGATGGACTAGTGCACGCACGAGGGTGTGGCTGCCTACGAGCGCGGCTACCCACGGGTGCAGTGGTGCTGCATCTGAGAGATGAGGAGCGAGGATGCGATGGGTTAAGGTTGGGTGTTGGTTCTTGTGGAGAGAAGAGGGTTAACAGGGCAGGGAGCGGTGGAAGAGGAAGAGGATGATGGATGAGGTGTGGCTATGGTTGCAGGCATGCAGAGAGGGGCTGTGGAACGGCGGTGGCATTGGGTTGTATTGAAGGTGTTGATGGCACGCACACACTATGTCACCGTGTGTGCTTCTACGGTGAGGGCGATGTTGAGGACACGAAGGCCACAGTGCTCACTGAAGTCCATGGTGCACACCTCCTTCACAGTGGAGAAGATGGAGAGCCTGGCCGAGATCCCCCCCAGCATCTGTAGTTCTTCCTCCTTTTTGAACCCAATGCACGAGCATTTGCTTTAACAAATCTCCCCCGACTTTCCCTCATTTCGTTTGGGCCTTGCGAGATCTCCTCCAACAACGCCCGCGTGATGAGGTGCTGCTGTTGCGCGCGGAGTGACGCAAGCGCGTGGTTGATCGATGGTATGCTCTGCGGGTGGAGGAGATGAAGAGAATTGCACTCAAGACCCTGCATAAATATATATATATCAAATTTTACCAAAGTATTCTCTAATTAATATAAACTAACACTTAAGTCTAATTGCAATCTATTGAGGCATGTTTTACATGTACTTAGGCTAATTAGCACTCCACTAAAGTGAATTGATCAATGCCCTTACAGTCTATTCTCGTATGCGAAATCTTCAATCTCTGGGGTATTGATTTTATGGGACCCTATTTCGGATGGCTTAGAGTACATTCTGCTCGCTATTGACTATGTGTCCAAATGGATCGAAGCCATTCCGACCCAAACCAACAATCATAAGGTGGTTATCAAATTCATTCATCAGAACATCTTTTCTCGGTCTGGTATTCCACGTGCTATAATCTCTGATGGAGGGACCCATTTCACTAATGCTCTGTTCAGTTCACTAACGACCAAATACAGGGTGTCGCACCGAATCTCTACTCCTATCACCCCCAAACCAACGGTCTAGCTGAGCTATCGAATTGGGAGATTAAGAAAATCCTCTAGGTCACTATTGGACCTAATAGAAAAGATTGGTCATCCTGACTTCTGGAAGCTTTGTGGGCTTATAGGACCACCCACAAAACCCAATTAGGTATGTCTCCCTTCAGATTGGTGTACAAGAAGGCATGTCACCTCCCCGTCGAATTGGAGAACAAAGCCGTTGGGCAATACGGAAGTGCAATCTCGATCTTTCTAAGGCAGGAACCCACAGAAAGCTTCAAATGAGCGAGATCAATGAATTACGCCATGATGCATATGAGAACTTGCGAATTTACAAAGAGTAGGTTAAGGCCTTTCATGACAAGCACATATCCAGAAAGATCCTTTTCCCTGGTCAAAAAGTCCTACTCTTTGATGCCAAACTCAAACTGTTCCCAAGAAAACTTAGATCAAAATGGATCAGACCTCACCTTTTCCGACTAATCTTTGGAAATGGAGCAGTTGAAATCAATCAACTCAGCCATGATTCAGAACCTTTTGTCCTGAACAGTCAGAGACTAAAACTGTTCATTGAACTTACTGATACAAACTTGGCTGAGACATCTTTTACCCTCCATTCTCCCTAAGCTCATTGTGCCCGGCCGATGACGTAAAACTCAGCGCTTAACGAGAGGCAACCCGTCATTTTGAAAAACCTGAAACCTTTCTTGACATTCCTATGCTGAACTCATATTGTACTTTAATGATCATCCATTAGAACAGTCGACTCCACCTCTGGTACACGAACCCGAGCTTGAAATCGTCCACAACAGTCATCCCGACCCATTCACCCACCCAAAACCTGTTCAAATGAATGATCTAAGCTGAATGCGAACCCACCTAATTTACAATGAGGACATTGTAAATCATAAGCATGGGAGGGTATGAAAGTGCAAAATGTTGTGAAAATCACTTCACAAGAAAGGGTTTCATCAAAAAAATCACATATTCCAAAAATACCAAAAAAAATATAAAAAATTCTTGAGAAAGAACAAAAAAAATGAGAGGGGAAATTTTGATGGCATATCAAATTTTGAGGAGAAAAAGGGGAGAAGCTAAAAATGTTAAAAAGGTGCATAATTTGAAAAGAAAAAATAAAAAGGAATAGTCATTAGTAAAAAATTAAGGAATTGACTTAGTTCTAGACTGATAAGATGGTTTTCGCTTTCGAATAATGTGATTAAGATGATTTGTCGTTTTAGTAACAAAGTGGTGGAAAATCGCTTAACAAAACAATTACAATAAAAATTAACCACTCACAGAAGAGCGGGTCGTGTCCACAGGGAGGCAATGATGCAATAAAATCATGAATATTTTTCTCGTATTCATTCAATCAAGTGCGAAATCCTGACTCAAATCTGACATGAAATGTAATGAAAAGAAGATACACAATAACTCAAAAATGTAAGGGTATATGTTCAATTTTTCCACACTAAAATATTCAATAAATATGTGATGAATCTATGTAATTTCCAATTGACATGCATTAGAGAAAATTTATGTACATTTTAATCCAAAACCAATGTTAAAACATGTGAATAACAAAAGCCACACAATTATAAGAAAGCATGAGTATGAAGTCAAAATTTCATCACAATAAAATAATCATAAATTAAAATTCATTTTCATGGCAATGGCATTCAAATGTAAATATTAATTAACCCAAAAACAAAGGATTTCAATCCCTCGTGTGTGCGTAAAGAGGAGGCGATGGTGGCTCGCAGGAAGCTCGGAGAAGGATAAGCAGGGCGAGAGCTTTCCGATGGTGGTGGTGGCACTCCAAACGGTTGTCGGTGGTGTTAGCCGAAGTGGAAGAGGCCGACGGCGGTGAGGCTCTCCGGTCGGTCGTCGGGTGGTCGATTGGTGTGGCCGGAAGCGTGGTTGTCCTCGGGGAGTCGGGGCGAGTCCGATGGAGTTCTCGATGCGAAGTTTCGAGGCCAGATTTGATGGCTATGTTTATGGGTGCTTTGGGTACCTTTGTCAATAGAGAATAAGAAGGAGGAGGAGGAGTTGGATCGAGTGAAGCAAGCTATGCGTGCGCTGCTGGTGGTGAGGCTGGGTGTTGCTGCAGGGCGTGCAAGGCAGGTGCTGCGGGTGGCCTGCACACAGAGCAGCAGCGGGCGCGGGAGGTGCTGGAGGGTGCGCTGCTATGCGTGCTGCGTGCGACGAGGGTGAGAGCGCACACGCGTGCAAGCTGGTGTGGGCGGGAGGCGCTGAGGAACGCGCGCGGGCGTGAAGGCGCGTGGATTGCTGGCGTGCGGGCGAGGTGGTGTAGGTGCTAGTGCGTGGGTTAGAGCTGCTGGTGAAGGAGAAGGTGCGGGCGTGCGCTGGCTGAGTTGAGGGCACGATGGGTTGGATGAAGGTGAAGGCGTGGTGGGTGACGTGGTCTCGTGCGTGTGTGGTAAGAGGTGTCGTTATAGTTGCACTTGATACGTCGATTTTGAAAGAAGTAAACGGAGGTGAGTCCGAGTGTCGGTCTCAGGGAGGCGTGGAAATCGGATTTTGTCTACCACTTGTTGTCACGAAAAAGGCAGAGTTTTTCTTGCAAAAGAGGCGGTCTTGAAAAGCGAGAGATAGAGAGAGTGTTTAGGGTTAGAAAGCTCTTGGTTTTGATCATTCACTTTAAACAGAAATTAAAATGGCGACTAAACGGAAAATAATTTCATTAAACATGCATTCATAGTTCATGGTCTACAACATTAAATACATGCTTCAACAAAAGTAAATGAAAGCTTAAAAGAGAGAGAGAGAGAGAGGTAGAGAGAGAGTGGAGAGCGACGAGGCAGCCACGGCGGTGGAGGAGGCTCCGTCGGTGGCTCGTCATCTCCGGCGATTACAAGAGTGCCTAAAGCTAGCTAGGAGAGGAGTGGAGTAGTTGCAAGTGGGAGAGTATGCCTTGAATGGTGGTAGAAGGGGGTTTAAATAGAGTTAAGGGCTTCCTAAAAGTAGAATGTGCTTTAGCGACATCCAGAACGTCGCTAAAACCGCTTCCAGATACGTCGGTGAAGCCCTCCTGCCGCCGGTCAGCTGCCCGCCCCGCTCTCTCTCCATGCGCGATCCGTGGACGTTGAACGAGAGCCGTCCGATCGAAGATCGGACGGCTGAGATCCTCCCGCGCCCGCGCTGAGATCGTGCCTCGGGCGCGCGCGCGCGTGGGCGCTCGAGAGCTGTCATCGCGCCGCGTGGCGGGATCCTGGCCGCCCACTGTTGATCGGGCGGCCCAATTTTGCCGCGCCCTTCGCTCGCGCTTGATTTCTGCTCCGCGCGATTTGAATGCACGTCGCCGCGATGCGGGCGTACGCGCTAGCCGTTGCGCCACGCCCGCGCTTTGTCAGGGCGACCGAGGGCGAGTGCGCGGATCTCGGTCGTTCGATCGAAGATCAACGGCCGAGATTCGTCCTTGGCTGGCTTGAGGGCGTGCGAGCGGTGGGGGTGGGGCGACGTGGCGCTTTCTGGGTCGTTGATCTCCAGATCAACGGTCAGAATTTCTTGGGCCCATTGTGGGAGCTCCGGATGTCGGATTTGGCCGATCTTGAGTCCGTTGGACTCCGTTCGTCGTTCTAAATCCTTCCGTGTGGTCTGATTGCTCATCTGGGGCCTGCTTTGACACATGCTTTACACAAATGGCCATTAATGCAGTTTATAAGCAATCTTGGTACTTGATGCATGCAATGCTCCTATTCTAATTTATGTTGTGCCTTTTATTCTAAAGATGGGTGTTTGCACCTCAAAACACGCCTATAATAATGCCTTCTTATGCTATTTTCTAGCATTAACTATGTATATTATAATCCTATAGCCACATTTGTAAAAATGGTTGCATGCATGCATTTAATCAAGAGAGGAAGAGGAGTGAAACAATCGCCTGCATAGTTATATTTTTCTTCAAGTGCCTCCTTGCAAAATCACCCTCTTTTTATTTTTCCTTTTGATTTCTTCTTTTCTCTCCTTCCCGCAGCTGCACTCTTCCCGCAGCTGCATGCAACGCAGCACTTCTTCCCATCACTTCTCCCTGCCAATGTCGCTCCCTATAACTGCAACTTGCGCACCCTCTCCCTGCTGCAGCCGGCACGCCACTCTCTCCTCCTCTATAAGTAGCTGCAGCTTCATCCTCGCAACGGAGGCTGCTGCAGCAACAAAAACCCGCAGCCATCTTCTCCACCGCTTTCCCCTCCCATACGTCGGCCCTCCGTCGAGGAGGCACCCGGCGAGCAGGAGAACCCACTGTGGTGCACACCACTACAGTGGGAGCACCACCGCCCAGCTCTTCGACGAGCCGGTGGGCGTGGTGCATTCCCTCGCTTCGTTTTTTTTCTCTTTAACGCCATTGCCACCGCTCCAAGCTTCGAAGCTTGAAGCCACGGCAGCAGCAGCCACGCAGCAGCAGCAGCAGCAGGTCCTCCCGCTCCTCCGCGACCGTCCCCGCAGCCGCTCACCGCCTCCGCGCGCGTCTGCAGGGCGTTCCCCGCCTCCGTCTCCGTTCTGTCCGCCTCGCAGTTGCACCTGTAGCCGTCCGCCGCGCGCACTGCAGCGGCCGGCTACAGCCTCGCGCCGCCCCCTGCCCTCCTCCGCGACCCTCCACGACCACCTGCAGACCTCCTCCACGCTCGCTCCTCCACACCTTCACCCGCCCGTCGCCTTCGCGAATGCCTGCAGGAACCCTACGCGAAGCCGCGCCCACATCCACCGTCTTCAGACATCTGCCTCCGCCTTCAGACGACGCGGCGTCAGACGTCCGCCGGAGGCGGCAGACGTCTTAACTCGCGCATCCGCGATCTCTCGCTCGCCCGCTCTCTCTCTCTGCTGATCTCTCCCTCCCGCTCCCACTCTATCTCTCACGTATTCTCTCTCTCTCTCTCTTTTTTACTCACTAACAGACACACACTCACAGCAACGCACACACACACACGTTCACCGACGCACACACACCTATACCAACACATACACACACACTCACACACTTATAGTACCATATATATATATAAATATATATATACATACATACATATATATATATATATACATAGTATATCTATATAGTTATGTATACATACACATATATATAATATATATATATATATATCTACTTATATATACATCTATATACTTATATATATATAGACATATATACTTATATACATATATATATACATATATATAGTAATATATATATATACTTATATACATATATATACACATATATATCTATATATATATATATATATCTATACATATATAACTATACATTTATATATATATATAGATATATTTACTTATATACATACATATGTACATATATTTTCATGTTATTTATTATATGCTGTATCGCGGGAATATCTGCACCAGTTGCTGATATTCCCTGATACACGCGTACAAAAAAAGTGTGGTCCCATACATCATCCATCCTCCATCCACACTCCACGCGGCACCTAGTCGTGTTGGTTGCGTCTCTCTAGACGTCGACTGACTCGACATAGTGCTACACTCCATCGCCACCTCCACCCCCACCCCTTTATATATATACTACATATATATATATATATACATACTATATTTACTTTCTGTCTATTTGCTTTTCTGTTAGTAAAAAGATAAAAAAAAATACATAAAAAAGAAAAGATAATCTTTGACTTGCAGGTACCTCGTCTTGCGAGTAGCAAGACTTGTTTTGGGACTCTGTTTGGCTAAAAGGCAAGGACACAATTTTGAGGGTGTTCCTCAAGAACAAGGATTACCATAAACAAACCTAAATAAGAAAAACACCAAAAACACAATAAATGAACGGAAGAGACGCGTTTTAAGGAAAACGTAGAAACTCGACTTTAACCCCACTTCCCTGTGTTCGACCCTGGGCCTAAAAGTGACAAGATAAAATCAATTAGGCCAGGATAAAAATTTTGTAAAGAGATGGTTAGGTCTGAATTAGGTTAACCACTATACACATTTCAACGATAAAAATATCATATTAACAACCTATCCGGGCCGACCCATCAATGGGCCATATTCAGCCTAATTACTACCCCCTTGTGTGGTGTTATCATACCCCCATGCTTACTCCTTGATAGTCCCTAGCAAGGTTTATTCTAGCCTTTATTTCTTTGGAGAATTCAGAAGTAATTGCTTAGGCACTTCGTTACTTGTCAATAAGAGGAAATATACGAAGATCTTAATCTACAAAGACTAAGCAGCGCTCGGGTGTCTGCCAAAATACGAATCGCCCGAATCCTTGCTTTGTATATATAACTATACATATGTATACGTATATATCTATATATGTCTTTTAAGAATTTTCAGAATTCAGTGTGGGTTGGTAACTTTTTACAGCTACCCAACCCACCCAAAACTCGGTCAAAACCCTAAGTGCTAAGCATCTTGGTGTGAATGTTGTGATAGACTCACTTAACGGCAATTGAGACAGACTTCGAGTTTCTACGCCTCTAGGTGACCGGAAAAGAAAATAAATTTTTGCCAGAAGGTGTATTTGTTCGATTGGTAGCTTTCTCCCTGCGTTCATTTTACTTGGGGTCAACACAAGGATTTTCCAGTGTATATCTCCCCGTTTTATACTACTTCCCCGCTTCATCCTTAGGTGTTTTGGTCTTTTTTGTGCAATTATTGAGCTAGGCTCTGGACAACCGACCAATGGGCTGTTACCCACGATCACTTACCAGCCATACTTGTGCGGTGAAGTGTGGTTTATTTTCTTTTCTTCTCTCTCTCACTCTCTTTTTTTTCGTAGGTGGCTTCCCTAATCTCAAATGTACCTAGAGGCAGCGAAAAAGAAATGGCATGTGGCTGGGTTCTGGACAACCTGCCAATGGGCTGTTACCCACGACAACTTGCCAGCCATACCACCCTAGAGAGTTCATTAGCTACCCAATTTCTGTCAAAATCTCCGAGAAGTGAGTCTGTACAAAAATGTGTGTAGATGCTTAGACTCAAAGTTTTCCTGAGTTAGAGGGTGAGTTGATAAGTCGTATACTTATTACCTTATTTATTAGGTGGATTAGAATAGCTTAAAGTTGCAAGGATTCGCTGCTAAATCCATATTTTAACGGACACCAGGGCTGATTAAGCCTGAAGGCCTGAAAAGTCTAAGTGTTTAAGTTCTTTTTGTATTATTTCCCACTATTGATAAGTTTCTAATGCCTAAGTTTTTCTTCCTAAATTCAATTTTTTTTTTTAATCAATTAATTTATTCATTCAGACTGATTAATTAAGCTCAAGATTATGGAATTTACCATCCCCCCCATGCTTAAGTTGGACAATGTCCTCATTGGCAGATGCATGGATGCAGAAGGGTTCAAAAAGATAGTACCTGAGTGACGTAAACTACCAGATCAGTCTGAATCTGCTGGGTTGCCTCCCAGGAAGCGCTGAGTTTAACGCCTCCAGCTGGGCGGTGCTTGGTGTCAGCCCTCAACAAGGGTGACACTTTCCTTGGGGGGTACCTGGGCCAGGAAATGCTTCAATCTTTGACCATTGACTGTAAAGGTGTGCCCGGTATTAAGATCGACGATTTCGACTGCCTTTGGAATAGGGTTTGACCACCCGAAATGGTCCTGTCCATTTGGACCTAAGTTTCCTTGGGAAGAGTTTCAGGCGTGCATCAAATAGCCAGACTTGTTGGTTTAGCTCAAAGGTTTTCCTATGAATGAGTTGGTCGTGGACAGCTTTCATTTTCTCCTTATATAGCCGACTATTGTCAAAGGTGTCCCGACGAATTTCTTCAAGCTCAGATAATTGAAAAGTCCTTTGTGCACTGGCTAACTGGGGATCCATGTTACATTGCTTGACAGCCCAGTAAGCTCAGTGTTCCAATTCGACAGGGAGATGGCAAGCTTTGCCAAAGACCAAGCGATAAGGCGACATGCCTATCGGGGTCTTAAAAGCAGTCCTGTATGCCCACAGAGCATCATCAAGTCGTGTGGACCAGTCTTTCCTGTCAGGTCTCACAGTCTTCTGTAAAATATTCGTGATTTGTCTGTTTGAGACCTTAGTCTGCCCATTTTTTTGTGGATGATACGGGGTGGCAATGCGGTGGTTTACCCCGTATTTTCTAAGTAGGGCACAGAATTTGGAATGGATAAAATGGCTTCCACCATCACTGATCATGGCCTTGGGTATTCCAAACCAGGAAAAGATGTTCTTCACAAAGTCCATGACCGTCTTGTTATCGCATCGTCGAGTGGCGACGGCTTCAATCCATTTGGAAACATAGTCTACTGAGACCAGGATGTACTCGAAGCCGTTGGATGGTGGAAAGAAGCCCATAAAATCGATACCCCAAACGTCGAAGATTTCAACAATCAAAATGGGCTGAAGGGGCATCATATCTTTCTTGGTCATGGTCCTCAGTGTTTGGCATCGTGCGCAAGTCTTGGCAAAGATGTGTGCATCCTTAAATAGGGACGGCCAATAAAATCCAGACTGCAAAACTTTTGCAGCTGTTTTCTTGCCAGAGAAATGGCTGCCACACGCTTGGTCATGACAAAAGGAAAGCACACTCTGAACTTCGTCTTCAGGGAGGCACCTCCTGATGATCTGATCAGCACAGAGGCTGAACAACATGAGATCATCCCAGAAATAGTGCTTGGCCTCAGCCAAGAACCTGTCCCATTGCTGTCTGGACCAGCTGTGCGGGGTTTGTCCTATAACCAGGTAGTTGACATAGTCAGCATACCATGGCATTTTCTTGTCTTGCACGGCTAGGATGTGTTCATCAGGGAAGGTATCAGATAGAGGTAGGGAGGGTCCAATGTGGTCTGGATGAAGTCTTGACAGGTGGTCAGCCACCACATTTTTCGATCCAGCCTTGTCTTGGATTTCCAGGTCAAATTCCTGTAAAAGCAGGATCCATCTAATGAGCCTGGGTTTTGCGTCCTTTTTGGCCAACAGGTGCTGGATGGCTAAATGGTTGGTGTAGATAGTCATGTGGGATCCCAGCAAGTATGATCGAAATTTCTCAAGTCCAAAAACTACAGCAAGCAACTCTTTTTCTGTGACCGTATAATTACGTTGGGCCTCGTCCAACGTTTTGCTCGCGTAGTAGATCACCACGGGTTTCTTGTCTTGCCTTTGTCCCAAGACAGCGCTTATGGCAAAATCTGATGCATCACACATAATCTTAAAGTCCTAGGACCAGTCTGGGGGTTGAAGTACAGGTGCGGAGGAGACTAGATCCTGGAGGGTGTGATAAGCCTGGATGCAATTAGGAGACATGTGGAATGTGGCGTCGTTGGCTAGAAGGTCGGTCAAAGGTTTGGAAAGCTTGGAAAAGTCATTGATGAACCTTCGGTAGAAGCCAACATGTCCTAGGAAGGAACGAATCTGTCGGATCGAACTAGGTGGAGGAAGTTTGGAAATTAAATCAACCTTAGCTCAATCTACCTCGATGCCCCTATGCGAAACGATGTGTCCGAGGACAATTCCTTCTTGAACCATAAAATGGCTCTTTTCCCAACTTAACACCAAGTTAACCTCGATACATTGTTTCAGGATTTTCTCCAAGTTGCTCAAACAATGGTCGAATGAATTCCCGAATACAGAAAAATCAGCCATAAAGACCTCTAAGTATTCACCCACCATTTCTGAAAAAATGGCTAGCATGCAACGCTGGAAGGTTGCAGGTGCGTTGCATAACTCGAACGGCATTCGACGGAATGCAAATGTGCCATACGGGCAAGTGAATGTGATCTTTTCCTGATCTTCCGGAGCAATTGCGACTTGGTTATATCCTGAATATCCATCCAGGAAGCAAAAATACTTCTGCCCTGCCAATCTTTCAAGGATTTGGTCAATGAATGGCAAGGGGAAGTGGTCCTTTTTAGTGGCTTCATTAAGCTTCCTATAATCAATACACACCCGCCATGCGGTGGAGGTGCAGGTGGGGATGGATTCGCCACGATCATTAGTGACAATGGTGAGCCCAGCCTTCTTTGGAACCACTTGAGTGGGGCTCACCCAGGGGCTATTAGAGATAGGGTAAATGATGTCAGCGTCAAGCCACTTGATAATTTCTTTCTTAACGACCTCCCGCATGTTAGGGTTTAATCGTCTCTGCATCTAGCGGGAAGGTTGGGCCCCGTCTTCCAGGTAAATCTTGTGGGTGCAATAGGTGGGGCTAATTCCTCTTAGATCCGAGATGGTCCAACCAATGGCGGCCCGATGTTCTGAAAGAGTTGCAGTCAATCTTAGTTCCTGATCCTTGGTTAGATGGGAATTAATAATCACTGGGAAGGTCTGGTCAGGTCCCAAGAAGACGTACTTGAGATTCTCGGGCAATGGTTTAAGTTCAGGTGCGGGTGAGACCACAGTCGATGGGAATGGAAATGGCGGGAGTTGATCAACATCGATCTCTTCAAATGGTGTCATGTGATGGTTCTCAGCCTTACAGAGGTCCATGGGTAAGCATGGTGACAAGTCGGAATCGTCACTACGGGTTTCGTGGTCTGAGACAGAACTGAGGGTAAGGCATTCCTCGATTAAAGTTTCCACGGGATCATGTTCCTCAATGTAATCACAATCAAAAGACTTTGTCGCCCGGAAGATATCCAATTGCATTTTCCTATCTCCGAAGGCGATTTCCATACATCCCGTGTCGCAATCGATGTTTGCTTTAGCCGTAGCTAAGAAAGGTCTGCCTAAGATTATGGGTGTGTTCTGTAATTTCTCAGGGACTTCCATGTCGAGCACCAAAAAGTCGACTGGGAAATAGAAGTCCTTGACCCGTACAATCACGTCCTCGACAACCCCCTTCAGGGATTTCACTGATCTATCCACCAGCTGGATGGTGACAGGAGTTGGTGCCAGCTCCCCAAAACCAAATTGGTGGTACAAGGTTGTAGGAATTAGGTTGATAGAAGCACCTAGGTCCAGGAGCGCTCTATCAAATGTCATGTCCCCGATGTTGCAGGAAATCAGGGGCGCTCCTGGGTCAGTTCGTTTGAGTGGAAGGTTGCTTGATATCACGGAACTGGCTTGCTCAGAGAGTACAACCTTCCTAGGTGCTTGAGGTCTCGGCTTATGCTTGGGTGTACAGGCATCCTTTAAGAACTTGGCATAAGCGGGGATGTGTTTGACAGCTTCTAGGAGCGGAATATTAATCTGTACTTGTTTAAAAATTTCCAACAACTCCTCAGTTTCCACAGTATTCTTCTTTCTCTTGATTGTTTCCAAGGCCTCAGGATAGGGTGTCTGAATTGGTTCCATGTCTGGGTCCTTGGTTGGTGCTTCTTCTAAGTCGGGTATCTCAGCAGGTAAAGTCTCAGGGAGAGTCGGCCATTTGGGATCCTGGGTTTTGGTGCCGCTTCTCAAGGTCACCGCATTCGCAGAGGCATTGGGACCATGGGGTGATCCTTGAGAAGACGACGATGAAGAAGCACCAAACCCAGGAGGTGTTTGTGGGGCCGGCTGGACCATATGAGCCTGCCTGGGGTTGCCTTGGAACCCTTGAGAATTGGGGCCTCTGTTAATTATGTTTCGCGGGTTTGGTTGCTGTTGGGAAGGTAGAGATCCTTGCTGTTTACAGTCCAAGAGTTGGCCTAACTGTCCCTTTACCAAGGCCATTTCTTCCTGATGTTTTTGGTTCATGTCAGCCATCATCTTTATTAGGGTGTCCATTTGGTTTTGTGGGGGAGGGGCCGCCCTATTCTGGTTATATTGGGGTCTAACTGGTGGTCCTTGCTGATAGGGGGCAAGTGTGGCTGTTGGTTTGGCCTGGGCTGGTTTTGGAATTGCGGTGGTTTCTGGTTTGTCCAACCAAAGTTGGGGTGATTACGCCAACCGATGTTGTAAGTGTTGGAGAAAGGGTCAGGTTTCGCATAACCTTGGACGTCTTGCACATCTTCTAAGATAGCCGAAGTTGATGAAGAGGGAAGGGAGTAATCAAGGGTCGAGGGAGCAAAGGTCCCTCCCTGGAACGTGGTTGGAGGTTGTTCCAGGTTCAGTTGGGTGAAGGGTTGGACCAGGTCAACATTATGTGCTCCCTTTGCTAGGGAGAAAGTCTGCAAGGGGTTCCTGGTCTGGTTTGAAGCTCATCAATCTTTTTGTCCACCAATTCCAGTCAATCCAACTTTTTGGCAATGATGTCCATGTCAACCATTCCAGAATTTGCTTGCACCTCATAAATCCCGCCACGGGGTTGACTGGACCTGTTAAACTGGTTCATGGAGGCATTGTTGAGTGAATTCTCGCTTATAGACTCAAAGAGCTCAAACGCGCTCTCCTCGTCTTTGTTTAGGAAGTTTCCCCCGCATGAAGCATCGACGAAGTTCCATAGGTTGCTGTCTAAACCATGGTAGAAGATCTGGGCCAATTTCCACCTTGGAACTTCGTGGTGTGGGCATTTCCTCAAAAGTTCATTGAATCTTTCCCACGCCTCATGAAATTGTTCCCCACCCTGGAGTGTGAAGGTAGTGATAGCTCTTCTGAGGGCATTGGTCATTCCTATGGGGAAGAATTTCTTTAAAAATGCATGCCTCAGTTCTTCCCAGGTGGTGATGGGTCTACCTAGGGTTCTAAGCCAATGAGAAGCGTTGTCTCTTAATGAGAAAGGGAACATCTTGATTAGAACAATGTCAAGGCTAATGTTCCTAGGTTTTACTATTCTTGCTATGCGGTCAAGATCTTCTAGGTGCTGAAAGGGGTCTTCATTTGTGCTTCCATGAAAGTGGCTCTGGATTAGGCTTAATACATTAGGTTTTAACTCAAAATCATCTCCCCCTTCGGGGATCCTAAGGTGTGGCTCGACTCTAATGGCAGAAGGGTTATAGAAATCACGGAGGGGTCTTGGCTGGTCCTGAAATGGTGGTAAATCAAGTGGTGGTTGCCCTGGCATGTTTTGGAAAGGTGGTGGTGGTTGTTCTGGTGGGTTCTGTAACCGTTGTATGGCTTGCATGATGGTTTGGATTTGTTGTTGCTGCAGTCGATGGTTAGCATTGATTTGAGCTTGGATGATGGCCATAGCATCAGGTGGGGGTTGATCTTCGACCTCATCTACCCTAGGTTCAGCCATGTTAACAGGATTGCATCGCCTAGATTCCTGCCCCAAAACACGCAACTCGGGATGCAGTGAGCGTCTCCCGTGCATACACTAGAGAAGAATAGGAGGGGATGCGGAGGGCGACAGATGAGAGAAAAGGTGTTTCAATCAAGCACACAAGCCTAGTCCTTATGGTGTATTCCTTAGGAGACCTAGAAATCTCGCAAAGGGTGATAAGTCCGTAAACACTGGACTCCCCTACCCAAGGCTAATCTGGCCAGGTTGATTATGAGGGGATTGCAGGGAAGGTTCTTCCTTTGGCTTGCGCCTCCGGTTCCATAGACCCCACAACCGCAGTCGTTTAACACTACCCCGCAGCCTAGTCACCAGATTCTACCAAGGGAATGAAAGCCAAGTGCCTAGCAAACAAAACCTCACCTTTTGAGACTTAACTCAGTCCTGCCTAGGGCACATCTACTCAGTTTTAAAGGGTTAGGATAGTGCTTGTGCTTAGGGTGATGTGATGAGGCGTTGATTGGGGTGGTGCCTCTTAATTTTCCACTTTCAAAGTGTGTGCTTCTAGCAAAACATGGTTTTCAAGCAAGGATTTTTAAGGTGTGGTGTCTTTTAGTATTTCATCCTTACTTTAGTGCTTTTTAGGGTTGACGTGTCTTAATGTTTCCAACCAAGTTTCAGTGGGCACGTCAAGTTCTACACACAACTTGGTGAAAGTAGATTTCCTTTTTATTTTGTAGAGGCACTAAAACCCTAGTGTGCTCATCCTAAAGATCGTGCAACTTCTATTAGATGGGTCAGTTTTTAGGGTTGAGTGGTGCAGCCCAGGTCAACTCACGGTGGCTTCGCAAACACCACTCAAGAGAAAAAGAAAAGAACGATCCAAGAATTTATCCAGCATATTAGAGTGTACATTTTTTGTAGGGTGATGTGTTAAGAATGTGGGTCAAGCAATCATTCACCACGCCAATTTTTTCAGTTTTTATGATTTTTTTTTTTTAGCTTTTTCACGCAAGAAAACAATGAGAGAGAGGGTACTCACTATCGGTCCTCGAGGTGCCTACTCCCTTGCTACCGTCGTGGAATGCGTCGCTTCGCCGTCCATGCGCCGAATTCCTGCAACCGTCAAGTAAAAAGGAAAATAGGGCATTAGACGATATGAGAATGAAGGTGGAGGTGATAAAACAAATCCATTGCCTCCCCGGCAACGGCACCAAAAACTGACGTGGTCTCGTGCGTGTATGTTAAGAGGTGTCGTTATAGTTGCACTTGATACGTCAGTTTTGAAAGAAGTAAACGGAGGTGGGTCCGAGTGTCGGTCTCAGGGAGGCATGGAAATCGGATTTTGTTTACCACTTGTTGCCACAAAAAAGGCAGAGTTTTGCTTGCGAAAGAGGCGGTTTTGAAAAGCAAGAGATAGAGAGAGAGTTTAGGGTTAGAAAGCTCTTGGTTTTGATCATGCACTTTAAACAGAAATTAAAATGGCGACTAAATGGAAAATAATTTCATTAAACATGCATTCATAGTTCATGGTTTACAACATTAAATACATGCTTCAACAAAAGTAAATGAAAGCTTAAAAGAGAGAGAGAGAGGTAGAGAGAGAGTGGAGAGCGACGAGGCAGCCACGGCAGTGGAGGAGGCTCCGTCGGCGGCTCGTCGTCTCCGGCGATTACAAGAGTGCCTAAAGCTAGCTAGGAGAGGAGTGGAGTAGTTGCAAGTGGGAGAGTATGCCTTGAATGGTGGTAGAAGGGGGTTTAAATAGAGTTAAGGGCTTCCTAAAAGAAGAATGTGCTTTAGCGACATCCAGAACGTCGCTAAAACCGCTTCCAGATACGTCGGTGAAGCCCTCCTGCCGCCGGTCAGCTACCCGCCCCGCTCTCTCTCCATGCGCGATCCGTGGACGTTGAACGAGAGCCATCCGATCGAAGATCGGACGGCTGAGATCCTCCCGCACCCGCGCTGAGATCGTGCCTCGGGTGCGCGTGTGCGCGCGCGTTTCCGCCCGGCGTGCGCACGCACGTGGGCGCTCGGGAGCTGTCATTGCGCCGCGTGGCGCGATCCTGGCCGCTCACTGTTGATCGGGCAGCCCAATTTTGCCGCGCCCTTCGCTCGCGCTTGATTTCTGCTCCGCACGATTCGAACGCGCGTTGCTGCGATGCCGGCGTGCGCGCTAGCCGTTGTGCCACGCCCGAGCTTTGTCGCGGCGATCGCGGGCGAGCGTGCGGATCTCGGCCGTTCGATAGAAGATCAACGGCCGAGATTCGTCCTTGGCTGGCTTGAGGGCGTGCGAGCGGTGGGGGCGGGGCGACGTGGCGCTTTCTGGGTCGTTGATCTCCAGATCAACGGTCAGAATTTCTTGGGCCCATTGTGGGAGCTCCGGATGTCGAATTTGGCCGATCTTGAGGCCGTTCATCGTTCTGAATCCATCCGTGCGGTCCGATTGCTCATCTGGGGACTGCTTTGACACATGCTTTACACAAATGGCCATTAATGCAGTTTATAAGCAATCTTGGTACTTGATGCATGCAATGCTCCTATTCTACTTTATGTTGTGCCTTTTATTCTAAAGATGGGCCATATTCAACCTAATTACTACCCCTTTGTGTGGTGTTATCAGTGGGCAGATGGCGCGTGCGCTGAAGGTGGGTGCGCTGGAGGTTGGCGTGAGTTGCTAGTTGAGGTGAAGAGTTGCAAAGACTTTTTGTTGGTGTGGGCTGCCACCCCACACACCCACAGTGTTGAGTCATTCTGCCACGGTGAGGCCAGTGGTATGGAATGGAAGAGGAGCAAGGTCCTCTAAACACAGTGAGGAACAAAGGGTGGTGGCCTCCCTTCAACGGCAGCTCTCCCTTGTCCTTTTATAGCCACACCCACACTGATTTGAAATTCAAAACACCGTAGCATGAATGTGATGCGCAGGAGGAGGCGGAGCCAGAGGAGTTACCTGTGCAAAGGAGAAAGAGAATAAAATAATAAAATAATAAAATAATTAAGGTTATTTATACATACCTCCTTAACTTCTATGTTAATTAAAATAGTACACCTAATTAATTAACTAATTAAATGTATGCAACCCTAGGTTAATTCTAAATGCATGAATTATGTACTTAAGCTAAAAATATGAATAAATTTCTTTACATCCTAATGTATGCTATCTAAATGTTAAGATTAATTTAATGTCTAGACATTTAGATACTTAAATAGCCCACGAATATGGGCTAATCAAATACCCCCATGCCTAGTTTTTGCTAGTCCCTAGCAAAATCAAGCGAAACCTAGCACTCCAAGTAGACTAGCCAACCCAATTGGTCTTCCTTTAGAAACATATTAAGTTCAGACTTTAGACCTAAGGTTCCCAAGTAGTTGTTAAGTTACAGACTAGGTCGGCTAAAGACGAGTTGCAGGCACAAGTTTCCCTAATTTCTGACTCTACCCTAAGGTTTATTGATCCCTAAGATTAAAGCATTCGTGCATGTACGTTGGTTTGAGTTATTTGAGTTAAAGGAAAAAGTTTTTTTTTTTGAATAATATATATATATATTTTTTCTTTGTTTGATTCCTCTAAGTCTAACCTAGGATCAGCTATCAACGCGGTCTTTGTCGGATTCATTGCCCCCATCACCATACCTCGAAGGGTACTTGGCTTTCGATGCTTCGAGATAGCACCGCCCATAGAGACCCCAAGAACTCCTGGCAATCGACACTTCGAGATAGTATCACCCATGGATTTCTTAAGCGAATTCAGGCCTGTGGCAATCGGCACTTCGAGATAGGGCCGCCCATGGTACCTGAATCGCACAATGCGCTTACATGCCCCCAGTAGGATGGATATCCTAAGAGACAAGCACCGAGGTGGTAATATATTATCATCGCATCCTCAAGGTGAGTATATACTCCACCTCTCTTGCGGCAAGAACTTTTCCAATCAAATTGTGTTTTCAAGCCTCTCCTAAGTCAAAACTAAGAGAACCAAATTTTTTTTGAAGAAATGAATTAAGGTGACTACTTACTCAAGACCAAGTGTGTAAAATTTGAATGCTTGGGTTACAAGGACCCGTAAACCAAAAGGTAGAAGAAGACTCCAGGTACTACCCCACCTTTTAACTCAATCCCTAGCTTTCCTTCCTCAACCTCTTAAGGAATGGTCCGCAACTTAACTCCTACTTAAGTTTTTAAGTCCACAAAGGACCCTAAAGGTCTAAAGCTAGTAGCTTACTTAGATTCTAAAGTTTGACCCTAGAACCAACTTAGTCTCACCTAGAGTTCTGATTTGCTTAAGAATGCAGGACCTAGCCAGTTAAGCTCAAAACTTTATATATATATATATATATTTTAAAAAAATGCAATGTGCATGAATGAATGCAAAATGTAGACATGCTATAAACAAAATGCCTCAAGTCCTCTCCCCCATGCCTGATTCAAACAATGTCCTCATTGGAAACAAAAATAGTTAAAGGAAGATATTTGTAATGACCCTAGTCCCTACAAGACACGAGAACCGGACCGACTGGACTAATCCCAAGACCTGGTCGTCCAACGAGGAAGTAACCAAAAGAGCAGTAAAATAAACCACATTCAGCATGAATATAACTAACAGTAAGAAAATACTGCAGTAAGGAAAGAAACCACGACAGTATATACCACCACGACAGTAGAACAACATTCATAACATAATATGTAATTGCAAGTAAAGAAAAGTACAGCAGTAATAAGAACTACTCACTACAGTGGAACCAAAAAGAGGTACAAGAGAACAGTGGTAACTCTACTGGACCCTACTCGGCCCAGCATCCTCTGCAGCCGCTGACCCTGGCTGCTCAACACCTGGTCCTGAAAGGTAACGAGTGTAACACGTCAGCAAAACCCTAAGTAGAGTGGCAGCTAAACTAAAGAAAGAGTAAAGTGTACAGTAGCTGTTTTAATTTTCTTTCTTCATTTATTTACGTCTTTCTATTGTTTCAAAATTTATCTATTTCTCAGATCCTTCACTTGATCCCAAATGTTCCTCGTGGGAAAGATCCTGATTGCAGTCTTTTCCAAAAAGTAGAAGTAGCACGTGGTGCTCTCTTGGCCGAGAGAGTCCCTCGTGGTGATCCTACTCTCAGTCAACCACCCCAAGGTCACGGATAAGCGTAACGGTGACTACGACACGCGCGGTAAATGCACAGGTAGCTAACCCGTACTGGCACGCGGTCAGTCGTTTCCGTTAACGGGTGCTCCCAAAGCACAGCACGGAACCAGCACAGGGCAGAGCCCTCTCAGTAAGAGGGGTCGAACCCCTCCACAGTAACCAAACAGGAGCCTTGCCCCTCCACAGTCCGTGCACCCTCGCCTGACTAACCTGGTTTGCCCAGAGGGCCTAACAAGTCGGTGTAGGAGGCTAGCAGAACCCCGGGGCCCGTGGGGTAGCTAGTACCTCCCTACACTGGTAGCTCTCCTCGGTACTACGTACACGAGGGCCAGTAAGTCGGTACAAAGTGGCCAGACCTAACCCTGGGTCCACTCTGCACTAAATAGGGGGACAGTCGCTCTCCTTGGTACTCCGTACTCAAGGGCCAGCTCACTTCCCCAATTCTATTCCATTCACCTTCCAGGAGTTCTACTCCTAATTCCCCGTAGGGTTCCAGCTCTTTTAACTCAGCACATTCAGGTTTCACCTTTCCAGTTTCACGTTCACACATCCCATATTCTCAGACATGCTCATTTATTCATAACAGGCAGCTGTTAAACCAATTTACAGGTAGCTATTATTTCCTTTCCACATTTTCCAAGACTGCAGTACTCATATATTCCACTAGTTCTTCCCATCCTAGGATTCATGCCATACCCTAGGATCTATCATACAATCTAGTTTTCCAGCCCTAGGATTCATGCAACACCCGAGGATCTACCATTCATTCTAGTTTCTCATTCCTAGGATTCATGCAATGTCCTAGGTTCTATTTATGGTTCCATAATTTAACAGATTATACTTAAAAACTTAAAAGCCACTCTACCAGTTACAACAGGCATACTGGGGGCATGGTCGGGAATCCCGTGTACCTCCGCAACCACCGAGACTGCAACGGAACGGGGTCCTATCACAAGGATCAAACACAAGGAGTTTCTCAAAATAGTATACAACTACTATAGACGGGTATAGGATTTAATTCCGAAAAGCACGCAACTCGAAATGCGGAAAACGGACTCCGAATGGGCCCTAAACGGGTCGAAAACGATAAAACAGTGCAAAATCAGACGTCTGGAACTTCTTCCAGACGTCTTAAAAAATGGGATCAGATGACACCTTGTCCTGCATGGTCTCTCAGATGTCCAGAAGCCTGCGGGGGCATCTGGCCTAGTTACCAGATGTCCGATGGTCACCCCGGACGTCTGGAAGTCCCTCCAGTCGTCTGGCACCACTGCCAGACGTCTGATTCGCGTTGGATGCGAATCTCAGAACCTGCACGTACCCATTCCTCGTGTTCAGTACAAACGGTCGAAGGAAAGGAAGAAGGTACGAAAAATAACTTACTTACCAGACGTCTGGATAGTCCTCCAGACGTCTTCCCTGTCGTCTAGTTGAAATCCCAGACGTCTGATTCTGGAAAAACTTCCAGAATCAGAGCGCGACTCGCCCTCCTCCCGCACTCACCGCGGCTGTCGCCGCCGTCGCTCGCTCACGCTCGCAATCGCGCATCGGCTGGAAGGAGAAGAGGAAGGGAGCGGAGGTGATGAGAGTGAGGGAGGGGGCGTGGCTTTTTAAAGCTGCGCGGGGAGAGAGAGAGAGCGAGACAGATCGAGCAACGCCTGCGGATGAGAGGGAAAAAGGAGCGCATCTGCAGGTCTGCGCGCACAGGCCTGCAGATGCGACCGCGCGTGCCGCCGAAACCGAATCCCTGGGTCTAAGGTGGTTATTTTTACTAATCATGCAGCAGTGAAACATCTCATTGCTAAGAAAGATTCTAAGCCACGTCTAATTAGGTGGATCTTACTCCTTCAAGAATTTGACTTGGAAATACGTGAAAAGAAAGGAGTAGAAAATGTTGTGGCTGACCACCTGTCTCGTCTTCCTCTTAACGACTCTATTTCTGAAGACATTCGCGAGACATTCCCCGATGAAACTCTGATGGCGGTAACACCAACTTTACCTTTGTATGCAGACATTGTAAATTACTTGGTCACTGGACAAACTCCTGGCTCTTGGGATAAGCAGAAAAGAAAGCGATTCATTTCTCAAGCAAGATATTTTCATTGGGAAGAGCCAGAATTATTTAGAATTGGACAAGACCAAGTTTTGAGACGTTGTGTGCCTGAAGAGGAACAACAAAGTGTGCTGACATTTTGCCATGCACTTCATTGTGGAGGACACTTTGGTGCTAAGAAAACTGCTTTTAAGGTTCTCCAGTCTGGTTTTTGGTGGCCTTCCTTATTTAAGGATTCTCATAATTTTGTTAAGGCCTGTATTAGATGTCAACGGACTGGAACGGTTGGGAAGAAGAATGAAATGCCTCAACATCCTATTCAATCTGTTGAAATTTTTGATGTGTGGGGAATTGACTTTATGGGCCCCTTCCCGTCGTCCCATGGTTTTGAATATATCTTGGTGGCAGTTGATTATGTCTCTAAATGGATAGAGGCCATTCCGACGCGCACAAATGACCACTCTGTGGTTTTGAAATTTGTGAAGGCCAATATCATATCCCGTTTCGGCTGCCCCAAGACTATTATAAGTGATGGGGGACCTCATTTCCGAAACCACCACTTCAATCGGTTAATTAAGAGTTTGGGAGTGACTCACAAGGTTGCTACCCCTTACCACCCTCAGACAAGTGGTCAGGTTGAAGTATCAAATAGGGAGATAAAAAATATTTTGGAAAAGACCGTTAGACCTGATAGGAAAGATTGGTCCCAAAAGCTCGACGATGCTTTGTGGGCTTATCGAACGGCCTATAAGACCCCTTTGGGTACTTCTCCCTTTCGGATTGTGTATGGAAAAGCGTGCCATTTACCTGTAGAGTTGGAACATAAAGCACTTTGGGCTATTCGAAGTGTTAACATGGATTTAGAGAAGGCAGGTAAGGCACGATTTCTAGAATTAAGTGAGCTTGAGGAGCTGAGGAATGATGCTTATGACACCTCTCAAGCTTATAAAGAAAGAACTAAGGTCTTGCATGACAAGTTTATTCTTCGAAAGACCTTTGAACCCAACCAACAAGTCTGGCTTTTCAATTCCAGACTTAAGCTTTTTCCTGGGAAATTAAAATCTCGTTGGGATGGGCCTTACATAATCACCAAAGTATTCCCCCATGGAGCTGTGGAGATCAAAAATTCTTCTTCAGCAACTCCCTTTATCGTCAACGGTCAACGGTTAAAACCGTACATAACTTCAGATGGCCATCTAGTTGACGAAGTCACTCTTGAGGAGCCTTAGCTCCTACTATTCTCCGCCTCAGGTAATATCTTCCTTTAGCTATTTTTGATTTTCAATGAGGACATTGTTTGAACCAGGCATGGGGGAGAGGACCTGAGGCATTTTGTTTATAGCATGCATTTATAAAAAAAAAAAAAAAAAAAAAGAAGAAGAAAGAAAAAAATATATATATATATATATATAAAAAGAGAAGTTTTGAGCTTAACTGGCTAGATCTTGCCGTCTTAAGCAAATCAGAACTCTAGGGTAGACTAAGTTAATTCTAGGGTCAAACTTTAGAAGCTAAATAAGCTACTAGCTTTAGACCTTTAGGGTCCTTTGTGGACTTAAAAACTTAAGTAGGAGTTAAGTTGCGGACCATTCTTCAAGAGGTTGAGGAAGGGAAGCTAGGGTTTGAGTTAAAAGGTGGGGTAGTACCTGGAGTCTTATTCTACCTTTTGGTTTACAGGTCCTTGTAACCCAAGCATCCAAATTGTTCACACTTGGTCTGGTAATTAACTTAATTTCTGAAAAGAGATTTGGTTCTCTTAGTTTTGACTTAAGAAAGGCTTGAAAACATATTTTGATTGGAAGAGTTCCCGCCGCAGGAGAGGTCGAGTATATACTCACCTTGAGGATGCGATGGTAACATATTACCTCCTCGGCACTTGTCTCTTAGGATATCCATCCTACTGGGGGCATGTAAGCGCATTGCGCGGTTCAGGTACCATGGGCGGCCCTATCTCGAAGTGCCGATTGCCATAGGCCTGAATTCGCTTAAGAAATCCATGGGCGATACTATCTCGAAGTGTCGATTGCCAGGAGTTCTTGGGGTCGTTATGGGCGGTGCTATCTCGAAGCATCGAAAGCCAGGCACCCTTCGAGGTATGGTAATGGGGACAATGAATCCGACACAGACTGTGTTGATAGCTGATCTGAGGTTAGACTTAGAAGAATCAAAAAAAAAAAAAAAAGTATATATATTAAAAAAAAAAAAAATTCCTTTAACTCAAATAACTCGGACCAATGCACAAGCACGGATGCTTTAATCTCAGGGATCAATAAACTTTAGGGTAGAGTCAGAAATCAGGGAAACTTGTGCTGGCAACTCGTCTTTAGCCGACCTAGTCTGTAACTTAGAAACTACTTAGGAACCTTGGGTTTAGAACCTGAACTTAATATGCTTATGAAGGAAGACTAAGTGAGTTGACTAGTCTACTTAGAGTGCTAGGTTTCGCTTAATTTTGCTAAGGACTAGCAAAAACTAGGCATGGGGGTATTTGATTAGCCCATAGTTGTGGGCTATTTAAGTATTTAAGTGCCTACACATTAGGTTAATTCTAACATTTATTTAGTATAAATTAGGATGTAAATAGATTAATTCATAGTTTTAATCTAATTACATAATCCATACATTGCATTCATATCTTAAGTGCATTTAGAATTAGCTTAGAATAGCATTCATCTAATTAGATAACCAATTAGGTATATTGTTTTTATTAACATAGAAGTTGAGGGTCTATACATAAATAACCCTAATATTTTAATAATATTTGCTTTATTCGTCTTCTTTCAGAACGGCTGGCTGCCGCTCCAACGCCCGCGTGATGCAGTGAAAGCCATTCAAGGGGGAGCGGATACGGTGGATCTGGTCGGCGGCTGATTTCAAAATTGTTCAAGACACTACAAAAGGAGCACGGAGGCAGCCGAGCTCAGGAGGCCTCCGCCACCAACCCACCACTGTGCAGAGAGATCCTCTCTCTTCCACTCCACACTGCCGGCCTCTACCGTGGCGGCGAGTCTCCACCACCGTGGGCGTGTGGTGTGACAGGCCACACCGCCATCCGGAGCTCGCCCGCATTACCGTGAGCACCTTAGCGTGCAACTCCCTCGCCGTCATCGCCGACCACCGTCACCAACCTACTGATCAGCCACCCTCTCAGTAACTTAAGACGTCTGGGAAATTTCCCAGACGTCTGAAGTTACCCGCTCACTTCACCGCACACGCCTGAAGTCGCCTGCAGACCCCTTCCCGCACCTGGAGAACCTTCAGCGCACCCACGTCCGTCAACCTTCAGCTCAAACACGCACAACCGCCTGCAGTCCACCGCAACCACGCCTCCGCGCGCCAGCGCCCTCCGCAGACCCTCCGCGCGCCCACGCACAACCTCCTGCAGAACCGCCAGCAACCGACCTCTGCAGCTTCCACCGCAGCCACGCCTCCGCGCGCCAGCGCCCTCCGCAGACCCTCCGCGCGACCACGCACAACCGCCTGCAGAACCGCCAACAACCGACCTCTGCAGCTTCCACAGCACACGCCAGCGCTTGCCTGCAGACCACCGCAGCCACGCCTCCGTGCGCCAGCACCCTCCGCAGACCCTCCGCGCGCCCACGCACAACCGCCTGCAGCACCTCCGTCGGAGCTCGTCCGGCCACCTCCGGCCGCCGCGCGACTCGCCGCCACCACCGATTCGAAGCCCTTGATCCAAGGGAGCTCCTCCGAGCTTCCCGCGCCCGACCATCGGCTCCTCGTCGCGCAAGACAACGGGGAACAATTCCCCTGTTTTGCTACAGTAAAACGTTGATTAAAATTTACATTTTCTGCCATTGCCAGATTTTATTCATATTCTATTCACTCTGCATTGCGGAAAATATCCTGTAGTTTCTCATAATTGCCATTTCAGCATTATTTCTTGCTTAAACCTTAATCTAAAGGCAATCTTGGCTTGGTTCTTGTCCAAATTGACTCCGAACAAACATTTTTAAGTGGCGCGAATTTTAATACGTTATTGTCTCCCTGTGGAAACGACCCGCTCCTCTGCGAGTGGTTATTTCTTATTAAAAATTGATTAGTCGATTTTTCCACCACATTAAACTACAAACGACTTAAAAGCGAAAGATCGACCCGGTCACCTGACGTCTGGAAGGGGTTCCAGACGTCTAGGCCACCTCCCAGACGTCTGAAGCCACGCGTTCGTAGCAATATATCAAACTCAAAGGAAGTTTCATCCCCGAAACTTGCGCTAACTATGGTGCGGGAAAAACGTCATAGTAGCCATATCAAACTCAAAGAGGACCGAAGCCGGTCCGAAAAGACGTACCCGCGAAGAGCTCCGGGTACCGCTCCCGCATTGCCGCCTCAGGCTCCTAGGTAGCCTCCTCGTACCGCTAGCTCCTCCACAAAACCTTTACCAGGGGTACTTACTTTCGTCTCAAACTGCGGACGGCTCAGTCTAGAATCTGCACTGGCCACTCGGGGTAGGTCAGGTCGTCGCCCACCTCGACGCTCTCGTGACTCAGTACGTGACTGGGATCGGCTACGTACCTCTGGAGGTTGGACACGTGGAACACGTCGTGCACACTAGAAAGCTGGGGAGGGAGGGCAAGCCTGTAAGAAACGGGTCCAACCCGCTCCAGGACCTCAAAGGGCCCCACAAACCTCGGCGCGAGCTTCCCTCTCACCCCAAACCGCAGCAGGCCCTTCATGGGCGAAACACGGAGAAAGACGTGGTCCCCAACCTCAAACTGCACCTCTCTGCGTCTCCGATCCACGTAGCTCTTCTGTCTACTCCTGACAGTGCGGAGTCACCTATGGATCTGCTAGACTACCTCCTGACTCTGCCGGATCAACCTGGGGCCAACCTCCCACCTGGTCCCCACCTCAACCCAACTCAAGGGTGCCATACACCTCTGTCCGTACAGAGCCCCGTAGGGAGCCATGCTGATGCTCGAGTGATAGCTGTGGTTGTATGCAAACTCCGCCAGGGGTAGGTGTTCCTCCCAAGAGCCCCTCCAGTCCAGTACACAGGCATGCAAAAGGTCCTCAAGTGTCTGTATCGTGCGCTCGGACTATCCGTCCGTCTGGGGGTGGTAAGCTGTACTAAACCTCAACCGCGTCCCCAGGGCCTGCTGAAACTCAGCCCAAAACTGGGACGTAAAGCGAGTATCCTGGTCGGATACGATCTCCCGCGGAACTCCGTGTAGTCGTACCACGTCGCGGATATACCTCTCTGCCAACTGTACTGGTCCCAAAGCGACTCGGATCGGCAGGAATCGTGCCGTCTTCGTCAGTCTATCCACAATTACCCAGACAGTGTCGTGCCCTCGCTGGGTAACAGGTAAGCCCACCACCAAGTCCATGGTGATGCTCTCCCACTTCCACTCTGGCACTGGAAGCAGCTGTAGCGGCCCTGCAGGCCTCTGATGCTTGGCTTTCATCTGCTGGCACACTAAGCACTGCTGCACGAATTCACCCACATCCCGCTTCATCCCCCTCCACCAAAACTCGCGTCTCCAGTCGTGCTACATCTTCGTGTTTTCGGGATGTATGGTGAATCTGGAACCGTGTGCCTCAATCAGGAGCTCTCTCAATAGGTCCTCGTCTCTGGGAACGCACAACTGTCCCCTCAGGCGCAGCACCTGGTCTGTGAAAGAGAAGTCCCCTGGGTCTCCTGACAGTACTTTGTCACGCAAGGACTGCAAGTACGGATCGGCCATCTGTCCTGTGATGATGCGGTCTATCAGCTCTAGCCTAGTTTGTCGTGTCACCGTCAATGCCCCACAGTGCCCCCGTAACTCCAGGGGTCGCCAACTGCCCACCACCTTCAAAAGTCTCCAACTCTATAACTGTAAACTGGCCAAGTGTGCGGGCACCTTACGGCTCAAGGCGTCAGCCACCACATTGGCCTTTCCCGAGTGGTAGGAGATGCTGCAGTCGTAGTGCTTCAGGAGCTCCAACCAACATCTCTGTCTCATGTTGAGCTCCTTCTGATCAAAAAGGTAACTGAGGCTCTTGTGATCTGTGAAAATTTCAAAGGTCTCACCGTACAAGTAGTGCCTCCAAGTCTTCAGCGCGAAGACAACAGCTGCCAACTCTAGGTCATGGGTAGGGTAGGTATGCTCATGGGCTTCAGTTGCCGCGAAGCGTAAGTGACAACGTGACCCTTCTGCATGAGCACACCTCCTAACCCCTGCAAGGAGGCATCCGTGTACACAACGAACCCGCCACTACTGTCAGGGATGGTGAGCACGGGAGCTGAGGTCAACCTCTCCTTCAGCTCCAGAAAACACGCCTTACAGGTGTCTATCCAAGCGAAGGGTACGTCCTTCCGGGTCAACTGTGTCATAGGATGTGCGATCTGTGGAAACCCTCTGATAAATCGTCTGTAGTAGCCTGCTAGTCCCAGGAAACTGCGAATCTCAATGACTGAACGCGGTCTCTCCCACCTAAGTACTGCCTCAACCTTGGCTGGGTCCACCGCCAAGCCGTCTCCAGAGATCACATGACCTAAGAAGGTCACCTCCCTCAACCAGAACTCGCACTTGCTATATTTGGCGTACAGCCTACGTCGTCTCAGAGTGTACCATCCGCAAGTGCTGTCCATGCTGCGTCTGATCTCTAGAATAGATGAGTACATCATCTATGAAAACCACCACGAACTGGTCCAAGTACGGTCTGAACACCCGGTTCATCAGATCCATGAAAGCAGCGGGGGCATTGGTCAGCGCAAACGGCATGACCAAAATCTCGTAGTGTCCATATCGGGTGCGGAAAGCTGTCTTGGAGACGTCGGTCTCCCTGATCCTCAATTGGTGGTATCCCGACCTCAAGTCGATCTTCGAGAACATCGTGGCACCCCGCAATTGGTCAAACAAGTTGTCGATCCTCGGCAGCGGATATCTGTTCTTGATGGTGACCCTATTCAGCTATCGGTAGTCCACACAAAGGCGTAGGGTACCATCCTTCTTTTTCACAAACAGTACCGGGGCTCCCCAGGGAGACACACTGGGCCTCACGAAACCCTTCTCCAAAAGGTCCTACAACTGAGACTTAAGCTCTCGTAGCTCAAGCGGTGCCATCCTGTATGGTGCGGTGGAGATGGGGCTGGTCCCTGATACTAGCGAGATCTCAAACTCGATCTCGCGCTCGAGCGGTAGTCCTGGTAACTCGTCTGGAAACACGTCAGGGTACTCTCTGACCACCGGGATGCTCTGGAAGTCTGCCACAGGGCTGGGCTCTGCCACCACACAAACTAGGAAGCCCTCACACCCATGGCTCAAAAGTCTTGCCGCCCGAAGTGCCGAAATGCACCTGAAGCCTCCGTCCACTGGCTGTTCGTGAAACTCGAAAGAAGGCAACTCTGGCATGGAGAAGACAATCTTCCTCTCAAAACAGTCCACCAAGGCATGGTAAGCAGACAGCCAATCCATCCCCAGAATCACTCCAAAGTCTTCCATCTGTATCATAATCAGGTCAGCTGGCAAGCTATGTCCCCCGACGCTGACCTCGCAATCCGTGTACACCTCCTCAGCTACAAACAGCTGACCACTCAGACCACTGATTACGAACGGATTCTCTAACAGTGTATAATCCTGGCCCAAACTAACTGCGAAACTGGCTGCGACAAACGAGTGCGTAGCGCCGGAATCGAAAAGTGTGTAAACAAGTCTGTCGGAAACTGAAACCATACCTGCCACTTCCGA
Organism: Thalassia testudinum; assembly: GCA_037157565.1. Taxonomy (NCBI): domain Eukaryota; kingdom Viridiplantae; phylum Streptophyta; class Magnoliopsida; order Alismatales; family Hydrocharitaceae; genus Thalassia; species Thalassia testudinum. The sequence continues at coordinate 18,807,933 of JAZHRO010000065.1, read as the reverse complement.
GCCCGAAGCTTTGGCATCCCTGTGTGTCAGGGTGTTGATACGCCCCTCAGCTCTAGGTGCGGACGAAGCAGCCACACTCTGTGTCGTACGGGCAGGTGCTGGCCGGTACCCTCCTCGTGACTGCTGTCCTCCTCCTCGCACCTGGTAACCGCGGCCTCCTGCACGCCCTCCAGTGCTCTACGCAGGAAGTATCTGCTGACCTCCTGCCCTAGACGGGCAGTCCCCCCTGATGTGGCCCGGCTGGCAACACTGGTAACAGAGGGGAACCCGACTCCCGCCCTTAGTGGGTCCCTGCTGTCGGCTGGGCGGGGGTCCGGTGCTGGCGACTGACCCCTGTCGAGGGCCCCCAAAGGCCACTGATGGCCTTGTAAAATGTGACGGCTCTCCTGCGGAGGCCACATGTCTCCTCTCTCGCTGGCCCTGTGAAAAGTCTGGCTGAAAGGGCCTCTTCCGCCTGCCGTCAGTGTCTCGTGCGGACGGGTTGGTCTCCTCATAATTCATGGCTACCTCCACCACCCTCGAAAATGTAGGCAGCTTCAGGGGTTTGACATACCCCTGAATCGCAGGCCGGAGCCCCTCGGTGAACCTCCAAAGGTGCTCCTCCTCAGTGGCTACCGCTGTCGCAGCAAAGCGGGACAGCTCCAGGAAACACGTGCGGTACGCGCTCACGGTCATCGTCCCTTGGTGGAGAGTGTGGAACTCCCGCCTCCTCTGGTCCTGCCACGTCTGGGGAAAGTATTGCTCGCAGAAGAGGGCGACGAACCGATCCCAGGTTGACTCGTCCCTCTCCTGTCCCCGGACCGCCCTCCACCACCTGTGTGCCACACTCTCCAGCTGGTACGTGGCAAAGGCCACGCGGCACTCCACCGAGGGGTGAAGGGTGTCGAAAATCTTCTCCAGCTTCTCGAGCAAGTCCTCTGCCTCGGTCGGGTCCTCATCCCCCTTGAAGGAGGGGGGCTTCAGCTTCCGAAACTGCCCAAAGAGCTCAAAGTGGCGCTGCAGTGGGGATGCTAGTGCACCTCCAGGCAAAGGTGCCTCGTGCACAGAAGTGTCGGAGGAAGGTGGGGGCTGGGGCGGCCCATCCCCTCCCCCACGTCCAGCGCCGCGTCCGTCGGGTAGTCCCACAGAGGACTCTCCCTCCGCAGCCCCAGGGGGAGGCGCTCGAGGCGGTGGGTGGAGCTCCTCTCGCACAATATCCCGTATCAGCCGGGCGAGGTCCCGGGCTTGGACGCCCGTGAGTAGTGGCTGGTCCACTGAGGCGTCGGCAACGGCACGCCCACCTCGCCGACCTCGTCCTCGGCCGCACCCGCGGCCCGCCTCACCAGTCCCGCGACGAGGCATCTCCTGCAAGGAGACACGAAACTAAACGGAACACGTCACTACGGAACGATACCTAACGGAACGTCTAAGAGCTCATGTCAAAAGATATGTTGTGGTGGCTACTCTAGTTATAAACATGTGAATTGGTTATTTTCCAGTCAATTGATTCACTTCTCGGGACGACCTTGCTCTGATACCATCTTGTAACGACCCGATTCCCGAGTCCCTACAAGACACGAGAACCGGACCGACTCGACTAATCCCAAGACCTGGTCGTCCAATGAGGAAGTAACCAAAAGAGTAGTAAAATAAACCACATTCAGCATGAATATAACTAACAGTAAGAAAAAATAGCAGTAAGGAAAGAAACCACTACAGTATATACCACCACAACAGTAGAACAACATTCATAACATAATATGAAACTGCAGGTAAAGAAAAGTACAGCGGTAACAAGAACTACTTACTATAGTGTAACTAAAAAGAGGTACAAGAGAACAGTGGTAACTCTACTGGACCCTACTCGGCCCAGCGTCCTCTGCAGCCACTGACCCTGGCTGCTCAACACCTGGTCCTGAAAGGTAACGAGTGTAACACATCAGCAAAACGCTGAGTAGAGTGGCAGCTAAACTAAAGAAACAGTAAAGTGTACAGTAGCTATTTTAATTTTCTTTCTTCCTTTATTTACATATTTCTATTGTTTCAAAATTTATCTATTTCTCAGATCCTTCACTTTATCTCGAATGTTCCTCGTGGGAACGATCTTGATTGCAGTCTTTTCCAAAAAGTAGAAGTAGCACGTGGTGCTCTCCTGGCCGGGAGAGTCCCTCGTGGTGATCCTACTCACAGTCAACCACCCCAAGGTCACAGACAAGCGTAACGGTGACTACGGCACGCGCGGTAAACGCACAGGTAGCTAACCCGTACTAGCACGCGGTCAATCGTTTTCGTTAACGGGTGCGCCCAAAGCACAGCACGGAACCAGCACAGGGTAGAGCCCTCTCAGTAACAGGGGTCGAACCCCTCCACAGTAACCAAACAGGGGCCTTGCCCCTCCACAGTCCGTGTATCCTCGCCTGACTACCCTGTTTTGCCCAGTGGACCTAACAAGTCGGTGTAGGAGGCTAGCAGAACCCCGGGGCCCGTGGGGTAGCTAGTACCTCCCTACACTAGTAGCTCTCCTCGGTACTACATACACGAGGGCCAGCAAGATGGTACAAAGTGGCCAGACCTAACCCCGGGTCCCTGGGGCGGCTGGCTCCGCTCTGCACTAAATAGGGGGACAGTCGCTCTCCTTAGTACTCCGTCCTCAAGGGCCAGCTCACTTCCCCAATTCTATTCCATTCACCTTCCAGGAGTTATACTCCTAATTCCCCATAGGGTTCCAGCTCTTTTAACTCAGCACATTCAGGTTTCACCTTTCCAGTTTCACGTTCATACATCCCCTATTCTCAGACATGCTCATTTATTCACAACAGGCAGCTGTTAAACCAATTTACAGGTAGCTATTATTTCCTTTCCACATTTTCCAAGACTGCAGTACTCATATATTCCACTAGTTCTTCCCATCCTAGGATTCATCCCATACCCTAGGATCTATCATACAATCTAGTTTTCCAGCCCTAGGATTCATGCAACACCCTAGGATCTACCATTCATTCTAGTTTCTCATTCCTAGGATTCATGCAATGTCCTAGGTTCTATTTATGATTCCATAATTTAATAGATTATACTTAAAAACTTAAAAGCCACTCTACCGGTTACAATAGGCGTACTGGGGGCGTGGTCGAGAATCCCGCGTACCTCCGTAACCCCCGAGACTACAACGGAACGGGGTCCTATCACAAGGATCAAACACAAGGAGTTTCTCAAAATAGTATACAACTACTGTAGATGGGTAGAGGATTTAATTCCGAAAAGTGCGCAACTCGAAATGCGGAAAAAGGACTCCGAACGGGCCCTAAACGGGTCGAAAACGACGAAACAATGTAAAATCAGACGTCTGGAACTTCTTCCAGACGTCTTAAAAAATGGGAGCAGATGATACCTCGTCCTGTGTGGTCTCTCAGACGTCCAGAAGCCTGCAGGGGCATCTGGCCTAGTTACCAGACGTCCGATTGTCACCCCGGACGTCTGGAAGTCCCTCCAGTCGTCTGGCACCACTGCCAGATGTCTGATTCACGTTGGATGCGAATCTCAGAACCTGCGCGTACCCATTCCTCGTGCTCAGTACGGACGGTCGAAGGAAAGGAAGAAGGTACAAAAAATAACTTACTTACCAGACGTCTGGACAGTCCTCCAGACGTCTTCCCCGTCGTCTGGTTGGAATCCCAGACGTCTGATTCTGTAAAAACTTCCAGAATCAGAGCACGACTCACCCTCCGCCCGGGACGCACGGCCGTGCTACACCTCATCCGCCTGCTGCTCGAGCTGCAGCAGGCCTCCCGCGTCACTCCATGCCCGCTATGCCCCCGCCGGCCGGCTCTCGCTGCCCCGGCAAGCTCGAGCCCTCCCAGCCGATGCCTCCTCCCTCGCGCAGCACCTCCTCTCGCACTCACCGCGGCTGTCGCCGCCGCCGCTCGCTCACACTCGCACTCGCGCACCGGCTGGAAGGAGAAGAGGAAGGGAGCGGAGGTGATGAGAGTGAGGGAGGGGGCGTGGCTTTTTAAAGCCGCGTGGGGAGAGAGAGAGAGCGAGACAGAGGGGGCAGCGCCTGCGGAGGAGAGGGAAAAAGGAGCGCATCTACAGGTCTGCGCGCGCAGGCGCGCAGACGCGACCGCACGTGCCGCCGAAATCGAATCCTAGACGTCTGGTCCGATGTCTGGGCCACCTCCCAGGCGTCTTAAAAGACGTCTGAAGCCGTGCATTCATAACAATATTACTTGAGGCGGAGAATGGTAGGAGCTAAGGCTCCTCAAGAGTGACCTCATCAACCAGATGGCCATCCAAAGTAATGTATGGTTTTAACTGTTGATCGTTGACAATAAAGCGAGTTGTTGAAGAGTAAGGGCTTTTAATCTCCACATCTCCATGCGGAAACACTTTAGTGATTATGTAAGGCCCATCCCAACGAGATTTTAACTTCCCAGGAAATAGCTTAAGTCTAGAATTGAAAAGCCAGACTTGTTGGTTGGGCTCAAAGGTCTTTCGAAGTATATACTTATCATGCAAGACCTTAGTTCTTTCTTTATAAGCTTGAGAGGTGTCATAAACATCATTCCTCAGCTCCTCAAGCTCACTTAATTCCAGAAGTCGTGCCTTACCCGCCTTCTCTAAATCCATGTTAACACTTCGAATAGCCCAAAGTGCCTTATGTTCCAACTCAACAGGTAAATGGCACGCTTTTCCATACATAATCCGAAAGGGAGAAGTACCCAAAGGGGTCTTATAGGCCGTTCGATACGCCCACAAAGCATCATCGAGCTTTTGGGACCAGTTTTTCCTATCAAGTCTAACAGCCATTTCCGAAATGTTATTTATCTCCCTATTCGACACTTCAACCTGGCCACTAGTCTGATGATGGTAAGGGGTAGCGACCTTATGAGTCACTCCCAGACTCCTGATTAGCTGATTGAAGTGGTGGTTTCGGAAATGAGGTCTCTCATTACTTATAATGGTCTTGGGGTAGCTGAAACGAGTATGATATTGGCCTTCACAAATTTAAAAACCATAGAGTGTCATTTGTGCACATAGGAATGGCCTCTATCATTTAGAGAGATAATCAACTACCACCAAGATATATTCGTAACCATGGGACGACAGGAAGGGGCCCATAAATTCAATTCCCCACACATCAAAAATTTCAGCAGGTTGAATAGGGTGTTGAGACATTTCATTCCTCTTCCCAATCATTCCAATCCGTTGACATCTAATACATGCCTTAACAAAATTATGAGAATCCTTAAATAAGGAAGGCCACCAAAAACCAGACTGGAGAACCTTAAAAGCAATTTTTTTAGCACCAAAGTGTCCTCCACAATGAAGTTCATGGTAAAAACTCAACAAACTTTGTTACTCCTCTTCAGGTACACAACGTCTCAATACTTGGTCTTGTCCAATTCTAAATAATTCAAGCTCTTCCCAATGAAAATATCTTGCTTGGGAAATGAATCTCTTTCTTTTCTACTCATCCTAAGAGCAAGAGTTTGTCTAGTGACCAAGTAATTTATGGTATCTGCATACCAAGGTAAAGTTGGTGTTACTGCCATCAGAGTTTCATCGAGAAATGTCTCGCAGATGTCTCCAGAAAGAGAGTCATTAAATGGAAGGTGAGACAAGTGGTCAGCCACAACATTTTCCACTCCTTTCTTTTCACGTATCTCCAAGTCAAATTCTTGAAGGAGTAGGATCCACCTAATCAGATGTGGCTTAGAATCTTTCTTAGCAATGAAATGTTCACTGTCGCATGATCATTAAAAATAACCACCTTTGACCCAAGCAGATAAGACCTAAACTTCCCCAGAGCAAAAACTACAGTAAGTAATTCCTTTTCAGTGACGGTGTAGTTTTGCTGAGGTTTGGTTAAAGTCTTGCTGACATAATGCAACACATGAGGTCTTCCCTCAACCCTTTGTCCAAGGATTGCTCCCACTGCATAATCCGAAGCATCACACATCAACTCAAATGGGAGTGTCCAATCAAGAGCTCGGAGAATAGGCATAGAGATCAAGGCCTCCTTTAGAGTTTGAAAGGCCTCAGCACACTTTGAATCAAAATTGAAGGAAGATTCCTTCGCCAACAAGTCACAAAGTGGCCTAGATATTTTACTAAAATTTTTAATAAAGCACCTATAAAAGCCGACATGACCCAGAAAGGATCTAATCTATTTGACGTTCGTGGGCAATGGGAGTTTGGAAATAGAATCAATCTTGGCTTTATCTACTTCCAAACCTTGCTCGGATACAACATGCCCAAGAACAATTCCTTTCTGTACCATGAAATGACTTTTCCCCCCACTGAGGACTAAACCAGTCTCCTTACATCGCTTCAACACATTCTCCAAGTGCAGGAGACACTGGTCGAAAGACGAGCCATAAATGTAGAAGTCATCCATAAACACTTCAACACACTCGTCAATCATGTTCGAAAAAATAGACATCATACACCGCTGGAAGGTTGCAGGGGCATTACATAATCCAAACGGCATATGCCTAAATGCAAAAGTACCATAAAGACTCTTGAATGTCATCTTCTCCTGGTCATCAGGGAAGACTGCAGCCTTATTGTACCTAGAATATCCATCGAGAAAGCAATAGTACTTATTCCCTGCCAATTTCTCGAGAATTTGATCAATAAAAGGCAAGGGAACTATATCCTTTTGGGTAGCGGTGTTCAGCTTGCGGTAATCAATACAGACCCTCCATCCAGTTGAGGGTCTAGTGACAACTTGTTCACCTTGGTCGTTGAATTCCACAGTAAAGCCTGCCTTCTTTAGCACCACATGAATAGGACTTACCCATTTACTATCTACAATGGGATATATGATCCCAGCTTCCAACCACTTCAGGATTTCCTTTTTGACCACCTCCCTCATATTAGGGTTCAGACGTCTCTGCATGTCCCTAAATGGCTTGATGGAATCATTAGTATAAATGTGGTGCATGTAGAGTGTAGAGTCTCTACCCTTAATGTTAGCAATGCTCCAAGCAATAGCTTCCTTGTGCCTAGACGAGCATTCAATCAGGGCTCCCTCCTGTGCCACAGATAGCACAACCGAAATGATAATGGGGAGCGTATCATTGGCACCTAGGAAGACGTACTTGAGAGTGTCAGGGAGGGTTTCAACTCAAGGTCGGGGGCTTGTATGGCTGAGGGTTTCATAATAGAAGTCCCCATCTCAGGTAGCAGATCTACCTTAAGCAGAGATGATGGGGGAAGAGACTCAGTAGAAACACCCAGCAATTCCTCAAGTTCTAGTATATCCCATTCACATTCCTCCAAGAGATGGGAATGCTCATTTAGCATGACATGCTGAAGGGGGTCATCACATAACATTGCAGGGGTTGCCTCTTCAATTAGGTCATCTATCACCTTAACTTTAGAACAATCCTCAAGTCCGGCTTGTTTGTAAGCATCAAACACATTAAGCCGGATTTTCCTGTTCCCAAAGCCCATTTTCAATGCCCCAGTATTGCAATTGATTGAAGCATGCGAAGTTGCAAGGAAGGGGTGACCCAAAATGATGGAGGGTTTGGTTGGCTTGTTGGTAGGGTCAGTGTCCAAAATTAAGAAGTCAACGGGAAAGAAGAAATCCTCCACTCTTACGAGGACATCTTCCAAAATTCCCCATGGTGTCTTAAGTGATCGATTTGCAACTTGAAAGATTAGAGGGCTAGGCTTCATATTGCCTCCCCCAAGTTGTTCATACACATAGCTTGGAAGGATGTTCACCCCCGCACCCAGATCAAGTAGAGCCTCATCAATCTGTAAGTCACCAATAACTACTGAGATGTATGGGACTCCTAGGTCCTAAAGTTTTGAGGGTGTGCCATGTTGAATAATTGAGCTAACAGAATCAGGTAGGACAACTTTTGATTGGACCTATTTCCTAGATTGCTGCTTTTTCGTGCACAGGTCCTTTAAGAAGCGGGCAAAAGACAGATTCTGCCTAATAGCTCAAGCAAAGGCAAGTTAATCTGCACTTGCTTTAAAGTTTCCATGATCTCATCCGTCTTATCTTTAGCTCCAGATGAGCAAGTAGAAGTCTATCCAGAGGTGGATAAGCACTCTAGAAAGGGCACTCTCGATCTCTGGGTGGAAGGGTTGTCATGTCGAGTAAGGGGTGGAATGGGGGCAACTTCTTCCGGTGAGGTGATTTCAAGCAGAGAAGATTTGGGCAAGTCTTTTCTAGTGGTGGTGAAAGTCGGGGTGGATGGTTTTTTAGGGAGTGAGACTATAGGAACATCAAGTTTGGAAATTTCTTTCCTATTCCTCAGAATAGTCACTGCCTAAGTATGCTTGAAAGAGTGATCTTCGTTTTCGTTGAAAACTTTAATATAAAATGATGTGTCGTTGTATTTAATTGCGTGGTAGAAATCGCTTTTCAAAACATTTAAATTCTCAAAACTAACCATGAAGAGTTAGGTCGTCTCCACAGGGAGGAATTAGCCTATTAAAAATGAGTAATAATGCATCAAGGAATCGGGAATATTAATAGAGGTGCATGCTAACTAGTGCTCTCATTTCCAGCACAAATTCTCAATATAGATAATTAATCAAGATGAGGGCGTACATGCAAAATTACCATAATAAAATCTTCTAAATAATGACCTTGGTAATAGCAAACAATGTTAATATTAATCTCCTAACTAATGACACCAATGTACTATAATCAATATCTCATGTTGTATGTCATTCATAAGGAGAAATCAATTATATGTAATTCCAAATTAAGCATGGGGTGTCCATGCAAATTTGCTACAATATATTAATTCAGAAAATAAATGAATAGTAGCTTTGACAATGGCATTTTCCGTAATTACTAATTGAGTGAAAAACAGAGGTTTTTGCCTCTTTCTTCCGTGCGCGAGCGTGGGTCGATGGATGATGGCAAGGTCGCATGTAGAGATGCCTCTCGATGAGTGCTTCACAATGGCGGTAGCGGCACGTTGCGAGGAGGTCGGTGGCGGCCGACCGGCGGAGATGAACGGCGGTAGTGGAGAAGCTGCTACTGCCACGCGTGCTGCAAATGTGCGGAGACGCGAAGGCGTTGGCACGCGGGCTCTCTACAGAGCACGTAGGCACGTGTGGAGGTGCGGCGCTACAGGTGCTGGGTGAAGAGGAGGTGAGGCACCTAAACAGGCCTGCGGTGATGGTGTGCACACAAGGTAGTTGCGCTGTGCTGGTGCAGGTCTAGCAAGTGTAAGGGGAGCACCTGCAGGCGCGGGTGGCGAGGGCAGAGCGGCTGCTGGCGCTGGAGAGGGTTTTCTGCATGGGTGCGTGAACGGGCGCCTGTCGGGCAGGCTGGAGATGGGCGAGCGGGCGTGATGGCTTAAGCGCCTACAGCATTGGAGAGGAGCGTTGGTGGTGCTTGGCGTGCGATGCCTACGGGAAGCACTAGGCGTTGGACGGAGGAAGCACCTGCGCTGAAGCAGGTGCCTAGTGGCAAGGGCGGTGCGGTGCAGTGCCTGCGGGCACCTGCAGGGGCGCGGGTGAGACGAGGGCGGTGCTTGCAGGCTGCGAAGAGGCACTATGCGGGTGCGCAAGGTGGTTGCGTTGGAAGGAGGAAGCGCCTGTGGGCGCGGGTGGGGCGATGCGGTGATGGCAAGTGCAGGCTTGGTGCAAAGTGCACACGGGTTACGCGGTTCTGGATGATGATGATGCAATTCCCCGCAAGGGGGAAGATGGATCCCCCAAAAGAGAAGCCCCCATTGCTTTTCTACTTCTTCGTGAATTATCTCCACCTCCTCCCCCCTTATCACTGCTGACGTTATGTCTAAAAATAGCCTGTAAGTTGGGTTGGCTAGCCGTGAGGAGGGTTAGGCAGAGGAGTTTGGATTTATCCCTGAAATAATAAAATAGAAAGTAATTATTATATTTATAAAATGCAATAACACATATGCAAACATAATTAATGATGCATGCAATCATTTTATGATCTAATGTAGTTATTAGCGAACATAAAATGTAAGATTAAAGTTAACTTAGGTGTAACAGTAGTCCATTCAAATGGACTCATCAAATACCCCCATGCCTAAGTTTTGCTAGTTCCTAGCAAAAATTGAAAAACAATGGAAGTAACCTGAAGGTTTCTTCTTTTCTTTTTTTCTCTTTTTTTTCTATAATATAATATGACACCAGCTTTTATTTATGAGGCATTATTAGGGATGATGATGGTCAAGAGGATATTGTTTGGCTTATTTCGTGGAAGTGCTTATTCTTGGCACCGGGAAGGAATGGATAGGACAAGCATATTTCTGACCTTTGACACTATTACCCTCCTTCAGCCGAGGACTCTATGAAGGACGGTCGTAACCATCCACCATAGTTATAGCTTTATTAAGACTCAATCTCTGTGTATCTGCCTCATTTGGTGACTATCAGGAATTCACACAAAGTACGCACACAGGAACAAAGAGTGAAAACTATGCCTAACTCTGGAGTATCATCATCTAATTATCCAAAACTTAAGAGTCCTTGCACTAGACTTAGCGCACTAATAATCTCTCTACTTTCTTCTCACAAATATGAGGTGGATCTACTGGAAGATAGTATGCCTGACTCCCTATGAACTGTCCAAGGGTTCAGTGGGCTACAAATGCTTATTGGTCTTCCTCAAGGATCCATTACCCAGTCTACGTGCACTTGAAATAAATGTACTGGATTCTAAACTTAAGAAATAATTCCGGAAGAAAAACCTCCAATGACAAAGGTATTTTGCTAGGGACTAAACCATTCAGCTCAAGAAATTTTTTTTTATGCTAACCTAAATGCATGAATACTTCCTAAAATGCAAATGCACTCCCCCATGCCTAAATCCTACAATGTCCCCATTGTAAAATTAAAATAGGAGGAGAAAGGAAAGAAATCACCTGATGACGGTGTTATTCAGACCGCTGGGTTGCCTCCCAACAAGCGCTGCATTTTCTGTCAGCAGCCAAACTTAGAAGGAACCTGTAAGTCTGGTTCCAAATAGAAAAAGTTAGGCCCTAAAAATATACGTACCAGTGTGGGCTTAGAAAACAGGTAGCCACGGATGTTGGCAAGCTGATGATGCAACATAATACCAAATGCTTGCCAAAAGATATGAAAACGAAGAACCTCGTTGGCTACCTTGGGAGGTCTAGGAATAATAAACGGAATATGAAAAGGGACCTCCCGAAATGGAATAAGTGGAGGATAACAAGGATCCTCCAAAGCAGGGTGGGTTTTAAAAGATATAAACATTATTAGTTCAAACCCTTGAATGGCGAGAGTAAAAGTACAAGTATCAATCCACACTCGCCATTCTACCCGAGGATGTACTGGCCTGATATGTTCTCTAGAAACATTGTACATGTGCAGAGATCTGAGCCAAGGATCGATTAGGGAGTATAAGGGTTGTTTGTAGTGTTAGAAGGTAATGGTTAAGTCCATTGAGGGCTTAGTCAGTGTTAGGTATAATTCCAACAATGATTCAGATTGTGTATACTCCCTAACAGTTGTAGACAACTTCATAGTACCCTAGCTAGCATTAATGATCGGAGTCATATTTGAATCAAGGGTAGACTCCAAATTACAACTCTTTGATGGCAGGGCCAAAATGTGAGAACCATTATCATTCAGCTCATCTCCAGATTCATTTGGTTCACTCAAATTTTTGTCGGGGTGTATATGTGATTCATTAGGAGTTGGATCAGTATCCTCAATTATTCCCAAAGGAGGATGATAATAACACGCAAGGGGGTAGTAATTAGGTTGAATATGGCCCATCTTTAGAATAAAAGGCACAACATAAAGTAGAATAGGAGCATTGCATGCATCAAGTACCAAGATTGCTTATAAACTGTATTAATGGCCATTTGTGTAAAGCATTTGTCAAAGCAGGCCTCAGATGAGCAATCGGACCGCACGGATGGATTCAGGACGACGAACGGAGTCTAACGGACTCAAAATCGGCCAAATCCGACATCCGAAGCTCCCATAATGGGCCCAAGAAATCCTGACCGTTGATCTGGAGATCAACGGCCTAGAACGCGCCACGTCGCCCCGCCCCCGCCGCCCGCACGCCCCCAAGCCAGCCAAGGACGCATCTCGGCCGTTGATCTTCGATCGAACGGCCGAGATCCGCGCGCTCGCCCGCGGTCGCCGCGACAAAGCGCGGGCGTGGCGCAACGGTTAGCGCGCACGCCCGCGTCGCGGCGACGCGCGTTCTAATCGCGCGGAGCGGAAATCACTTGCGGGCGAAGGGCGCGGCAAAATTGAGCCGCGCGATCAGAAGCGAACGGCTAGGATCGCGCCACGCGGCGCGACGACAGCGCCCCACCTCCCACGCGCGCGCGCACGCCGGGCGGAAACGCGCGCGCGCACACACGCCCGAAGCGCGATCCTAGCGCAGGCGCGGGAGGATCTCAGCCGTCCGATCATCAATCGGACGGCTCTCGTTCGACGTCCACGGATCGCACCTGAAGAGAGAGAGGGGCGGGCGGCTGACCGGCGGCAGAAGGCCTTCACCGACGTATATGGAAGCGGTTTTAGCGACGTTCTGGATGTCGCTAAAGCACATTCTTCTTTTAGGAAGCCCTTAACTCTATTTAAACCCCCTTCTACCACCATTCAAGGCATCCTCTCCCACTTGCAACTACTCCACTCCTCTCCTAGCTAGTCTTAGGCACTCTTGTAATCGCCGGAGACGACGAGCCGCCGACGGAGCCTCCTCCACCGCCGTGGCTGCCTCGTCGCTCTCCACTCTCTCTCTACCTCTCTCTCTCTCTTTTAAGCTTTCATTTACTTTTGTTGAAGCATGTATTTAATATTGTAAACCATGAACTATGAATGCATGTTTAATGAAATTATTTTTCATTTAGTTGCCTTTTTAATTTCTGTTTAAAGTGCATGATCAAAACCAAGAGCTTTCTAACCCTAAACTCTCTCTATCTCTCGCTTTTCAAAACCGTTTCTTTCGCAAGCAAAACTCCGCCTTTTTCGTGACAACAAGTGGTAAACAAAATCCGATTTCCACGCCTCCCTGAGATCGACACTCGGACTCACCTCCGTTTACTTCTTTTAAAACCGACGTATCAAGTGCAACTATAACGCCACCTCTTAACACACACGCACGAAGGCACGTCAGTTTTTTGGCGCCGTTGCCGGGGAGGCAACGGATTTGTTTTATCACCTCCATTCCACCTTCATTCTCATATCGTCTAATGCCCTACTTTCCTTTTTACTTGACGGATGCAGGAATTCGGCGCATGGACGGCGAAGCGACGCATTCCACTATGGTAGCAAGGAAGTAGATGCCTCGAGGACCGATAGTGAGTACTCTCTCTCTCTCATTGTTTGCTTGCGTGAAAAAGCTAAAAAAAATCATAAAAACTGAAAAAAATTGGCGTGGCGAATGATTGCTTGACCCACATTCTTAACACACCACCCTACAAAAAAATGTACACTCTAATATACTGGACAAATTCTTGGAGTGTTCTTTTCTTTCTCTCTTGAGTGGTGTTTGCGAAGCCACCGTGAGTTGACCTGGGCCGCACCACTCAACCCTAAAACTGACTCATCTAATAGAAGCTGCATGATTATCAGGATGAGTACACTAGGGTTTTAGAGCCTCTACAAAATAAAAGGAAATCTACTTTCACTAAGTTGTGTGCAGAACTTGACGTGCCCACTGAAACTTGTTTGAAAATATTAAGACACGTCAACCCTAAAAAGTACTTAAGTAAGGATGAAACACTAAGAGACACTATATCTTAACAAATCCTTGCTTGAAAATCATGTTTTACTAGAAGCACACACTCTGAAAGTGGAACATTAAGAGGCACCACCCCAATCAACGCCTCATCACATCACCCTAAGCACAAGCACTGTCCTAACCCTTTAAAACTGAGTAGACGTGCCCTAGGCAGGACTGAGTTAAGTCTCAAAAGGTGAGGTTTTGTCTGCTAGGCACTTGGCTTTCATTCCCTTGGTAGAATCTGGTGACTAGGCTGCGGGACAGTGTCAAACGACCGTGGTTGTGGGGTCTATGGAACCGGAGGCGTAAGCCAAAGGAAGAACCTTCCTTGCAATCCCCTCGTAATCAACCTGGCCAGATTAGCCTTGAGAAGGGAAGTCCAGTGCTTACGGACTTAATCAACCTTTGTGAGATTTCTAGGTCTTCTAAGGAATACACCATAAGGACTAGGCTTGTTTGCTTGGTTGAGAACACAACTCTCTCGCATCTGTTCTGCCCACATCCCTCCATTTCTTCCAAACCATGGATTTCAATACCTATCCATCTTACCCAAACTACCCCCAACAGGATTTGTATGCTAACCCAAGTGGACCATACCCACAGCCTACTTGGGCTAACCAACCACCAAGTTGGGGGTACAACCTTGAATATCCCTCTTGGCCCAACTATGACCAAACCGCACCAACTTCTCATTGGAATACAACCAACATAGCCACCCAAGGGTACAATTCAAATCATGGGGCCCCATATCTCGATTGTCCTCACGATGCCTCCTCATTTAGGTTTGACCCGCTCTACTGTGATAGGACCTACACTTTAGGAGAACACCAAGAACCCTACCCATCTCAGGATAATAACCAAGAAAGGTCATCTAAATTCAACAACCTTGCCTACTTGACCTTTGGATTAGAAGGAGTTCTAGACAAATGGAAATCAGAAAATGATCAGAAATCTAGGCAAGCCCAGGATCATCAACCTCTGATTTGGTCCCCTGATGAAGAATCTGACTGGGAGGAGGACTTAGAACCTCAACTATTCTGGAGTAGGACCAAACAGAGAATGGTTCCTCTTGAAGAACTGGACCCTGAACATGATAGAATAGAGGACCCACCCAAGAACCTAAACACCAATATGGATTCTGATCCACAACCTCAACCATACTCTCTTAACCTGGATTTCAAGGAGGAAATCCAAAGGACACCAAATGACACCATGTCAATTCTTGATAACCTCCAGTTAGAACTACACAGACAGAATCAAGAATTGGTTAAAGGGCAACATGCCATGTTGAAGTTGTTCCAACAATTGGGGGAAGAAGGCCAAAGAAAGCTGTTGCATACAACGCCATTCATGGAATTCATAAAGCAAGGACCTACCATGATCAATTGGACTACACCTAGTCATCCTGATTTGGTTCAGTCCACCATTGATACCCCTCAGGAGTTGGACAGCTCAGTGAATAAGGACAGTAAGGATTCCTTGGAACACAATTTGAGGGGCATTAAGAATGAACATCAAGAGGAAACTGAGAATGTAAGGGGAGAGGCCTTGGAATATGAATCTAATCGGCCCAGGAGAAGCAATCCGGTGGGAGCAACAGCCACCATCATAGATGGAGAATGGAGTTACAATTTTAAAGAAATTGATTATGAATCAGTTGGAATCCCCATCACAAAGTTGGAGGAAGGCCGAGAGAAAGAAGATGATCTAGAGGATGAAATTGACCCTACCTCTAATATAACCTCAAACAATGAATCTGATACAAAGAAGGTGGCAGAAAATATTCTTGAGATCAAGGGCTTGGAAGGAATGAGCGATGAAACCATAGTTGCGGAAGAGATGGATTCGTCTTTGGAGAGAAGCTTCATGCTTGATTGTAAGGCTCATTCTGAAACTCTGGACCTTATTACTTGCCCTACCAGAATAAAGATCCCCACTGGAATTGATACACTTTCGATGGATTACAATTTTATGGGGACACAAGCTGAATATCAGACCTACATCTTTAGTGTCTGGCATGTCATATTTGGGGTGCGTTCGTCCACAGCAACTTGTTTGCATGACCACAAACTAAGAGAGGATCTGACACAGGCATGCATGATATATCTGTTACAGAATTCCCGCCCCTTTGGAACGGGACTCCACCACAACCTTTTTCGCATCTGTGGACTTCTGATTTTGGGTCTGGTAAATTTTGAACATATCTTCTTGACCCAAGCCATTCCTGTTTGTGCACCACCCAGCTGGAAGCGTTAAACTCAGCGCTTCCTGGGAGGCAACCCAGCGGATTCAGACTGATCTGGTAGTCTACGTCACTCAGGTACTATCTTTTTAAACCCTTCTGCATCCATGAATCTGCCAATGAGGACATTGTCCAACTTAAGCATGGGGGGGATGGTAAATTGCATAATCCTGAGCTTAATTAATCAGTCTGAATGAATAAAAAAAAAAAAATTTTTGAATTTAGGAAGAAAAACTTAGGTATTAGAAACTTGTCAATAGTGGGAAATAATACACAAAGAACTTAAACACTTAGAGTTTTCAGGCCTTTAGGCTTAATCAGCCCTGGTGTCCGTTAAAATATAGATTTAGCGGCGAGTCCTGGCAACTTTAAGCTATTCTAATCCACCTACTAAATAAGGTGATAAGTATACGACTTATCAACTCATCCTCTAACTCAGGAAAACTTTGAGTCTAAGCATCTACACACATTTTTGCACAGACTCACTTCTCGGAGATTTTGACAGAAATTGGGTAGCTAATGAACTCTCTAGGGTGGTATGGCTGGCAAGTTGTCGTGGGTAACAGCCCATTGGCAGGTTGTCCAGAACCCAGCCACAGGCCATTTCTTTTTCACTGCCTCTAGGTACATTTGAGATTAGGGAAGCCACCTACGTAAAAAAAAATAATAATAAGTAAAAAAAAAAAAAAAAAAAAGAAGAAAAGAAAATAAACCACACTTCACCGCACAAGTATGGCTGGCAAGTGATCGTGGGTAACAGCCCATTGGTCGGTTGTCCAGAGCCCAGCTCAATAATTGCACAAAAAAAGAAGACCAAAAACACCTAAGGAAGAAGCGGGGAAGTAGTACAAGCCGGGGAGATATACACTGGAAAATCCTTGTGTTGACCCCAAGTAAAATGAACGCAGGGAGAAAGCTACCAATCGAACAAATACACCTTCAGGCAAAAATTTATTTTCTTTTCCGGTCACCTAGAGGCGTAGAAACTCGAAGTCTGTCTCAATTACCGTTAAGTAAGTCTATCACAACATTCACACCAAGATGCTTAGCACTTAGGGTTTTGACCGAGTTTTGGGTGGGTTGGGTAGCCGTAAAAAGTTACCAACCCACACTGAATTCTAAAAATTCTAAAAAGACATATATAGATATATACGTATACATAAGTATAGTTATATATACAAAGCAAGGATTCGGGCGATTCATATTTTGGCAGACACCCGGGCGCTGCTTAGTCTTTGTAGATTAAGATCTTCGTATAGTTCCTCTTATTGACAAGTAACGAAGCGCCTAAGCAATTACTTCTTGAATTCGCCAAAGAAATAAAGGCTAGAATAAACCTTGCTAGGGACTAGCAAGGAGTAAGCATGGGGGTATGATAATACCATGCAAGGGGGTAGTAATTAGGTTGAATATGGCCCATCTTTAGAATAAAAGGCACAACATAAAGTAGAATAGGAGCATTGCATGCATCAAGTACCAAGATTGCTTATAAACTGTATTAATGGCCATTTGTGTAAAGCATTTGTCAAAGCAGGCCTCAGATGAGCAATCGGACCGCACGGATGGATTCAGGACGACGAACGGAGTTTAACGGACTCAAAATCGGCCAAATCCGACATCCGGAGCTCCCATAATGGGCCCAAGAAATCCTGACCGTTGATCTGGAGATCAATGGCCTAGAACGCGCCACGTCGCCCCGCCCCCGCCGCCCGCACGCCCCCAAGCCAGCCAAGGACGCATCTCGGCCGTTCATCTTCGATCGAACGGCCGAGATCCGCGCGCTCGCCCGCGGTCGCCGCGACAAAGCACGGGCGTGGCGCAACGGTTAGCGCGCACGCCCGCGTCGCGGCGACGCGCATTCGAATCGCGCGGAGCGGAAATCACTTGCGGGCGAAGGGCGCGGCAAAATTGAGCCGCGCGATCAGAAGCGAGCGGCTAGGATCGTGCCACGCGGCGCGACGACAGCGCCCCACCTCCCACGCGCGCGCGCACGCACGCCCGAAGCGCGATCCTAGCGCAGGCGCAGGAGGATCTCAGCCGTCCGATCATCAATCGGACGGCTCTCGTTCGACGTCCACGGATCGCACCTGAAGAGAGAGAGGGGCGGGCGGCTGACCGGCGGCAGAAGGCCTTCACCGACGTATATGGAAGCGGTTTTAGCGACGTTCTGGATGTCGCTAAAGCACATTCTTCTTTTAGGAAGCCCTTAACTCTATTTAAACCCCCTTCTACCACCATTCAAGGCATCCTCTCCCACTTGCAACTACTCCACTCCTCTCCTAGCTAGTCTTAGGCACTCTTGTAATCACCGGAGACGACGAGCCGCCGACGGAGCCTCCTCCACCGCCGTGGCTGCCTCGTCGCTCTCCACTCTCTCTCTACCTCTCTCTCTCTCTTTTAAGCTTTCATTTACTTTTGTTGAAGCATGTATTTAATATTGTAAACCATGAACTATGAATGCATGTTTAATGAAATTATTTTTCATTTAGTTGCCTTTTTAATTTCTGTTTAAAGTGCATGATCAAAACCAAGAGCTTTCTAACCCTAAACTCTCTCTATCTCTCGCTTTTCAAAACCGTTTCTTTCGCAAGCAAAACTCCGCCTTTTCCGTGACAACAAGTGGTAAACAAAATCCGATTTCCACGCCTCCCTGAGATCGACACTCGGACTCACCTCCGTTTACTTCTTTTAAAACCGACGTATCAAGTGCAACTATAACGACACCTCTTAACACACACGCACGAAGGCACGTCAGAGGATCAGTCTTAATGTTTTGAAGCAAGCCTATATTACTGAATTTGTTATTCTTCTCGGCGTATAAATCCTCGATTGACATGTTTTGTCCCCGAGAGTCTCCCATAGACTTCTCACTATTTTGTTTTTCCTCCTTTAATAGCAACTCCTGATTTGATGGGGAACGACTCTCAAAAGAAGGGAGGAATCTAGATTTAATCATATTATTTCTATCCTCTAGAGGTAAATCCTCAAATGATAAATAATTCCCCTGTGGTTCACTCAAGATTTTCAGTCCAGGTTCCTCTATTGGGGCATCCTTATTTTCTGAAATAGACTCTTCATATCCCTGAGACCAAAATTGATCTAATTCATCCTCCATTTTGTTAAGGTCACCTTCATTGGGTGCATTTAAATCCTCAGGATACTGAATGGTAGGTGTTGATTCCCTAAGTGGAGGGTCAGGAGTAGGCTCACTAAGGGTAAAATGACATTCCACCAAATAATCAATAGGGGAAGTGATAGGAATAATACAACCTTGACCTGGGTTGGTAGGGGTAAGGAGAATACTGTCATTGGGGTCAAGGTCCTCAAGAGGTACCATCTTCCCTTGCTTTTGACTCCAATATAGTTCAGGTGGATAATCACTATGATCGTTGTCCTCTAGTGGTCATGTCTCATTGGGAGAGTCTAAGTGATAGCTACATAAAATTGGATCCCTATTGTCATTAGGTTCCTCAGAATTATTTTCATGATCATGATTGTATGTGTAGGGATCAGGATTATTGGGAAGCGTGTAGCTAAGTTGTCTTATTTCTTCATTTAACTGTTGACTATTCCTTAACATCTCTCCCATTGATTCCATCATTTCCTTTTGCTTTTTTTGCATTTCTATCATAAAAGAGGAGAGGCTACTATTATCAGGTTAGGGAGGATAGTCAAATTCAAGCTCTGGTTGCCTAGGGGTATCGGTCCAACCTCAATACGGAAAATCATGAAGGGTGTGAGGGTTGGGTGTTTGCATGGAAGTAAGGATTTCAGGGTTGGGAAATCTCGCTCCTAGGCTCTGCTCAAAAGTGGGAGTTATCAAGCCAGTACTCCCAGGATAAGAATAAGAATGATCCCATGAATTATCAATGTACCCATCAAAGGATGGATACGCACGGGGCATGGGATCCTGATTAAAAGATGGGAAGTATTGACTCTAATAATCTGACTGATAGGAGTAAGGGTGGTCCATTTCTTTAAGAAAAATAATTTTAACTCTCTTAGGATTTAGAAGAATTCAGAATACAAGCAGAAACTTCCTAGAGAGTTCTACTGTCAAAGCAAATGCAAATTCAATGGGATCTGCTTTTAGTAGATTGTAGGTCTTAGAGTTATATGTTTAGTTGGTGTTCAAACAAGTTTTGTAAAAAATTACGCTTTCTAGGCCAACCTTCGCTGGTGCCTATAACCTACTCGCAAGGGATGGAAGTATCGAATCGAGCCCACACACGAGGAACCGAAGTAACTTGGTGGATAGGCTTGTTGATTTCTGACTAACTTCCCTTGTGGTGCAAAAGAGGAGAGGTAGAAATTTATCTAGTGACCTTATATGTGAGGTGCACAGTGTCTGAAGTGTGCAAGCATACGATCGTGTTTTGATTTTTGAAATTCCGCAAATAGGATCCTTTTGCACATAATTTTCAGTCATAGATTTTAAAGTCCAACCTCTTAACAGTCCCAATTTTTAAAGTGACCACTGAATTAATTTGATTCAAGCACTTTAGTGGTCTTAGATTTAGGTTCAATGCATATGCATGACAGGTAATTGATGCTTAAGAGAAGACGAACCTTACTCCAACTTTCTTCATGCAATGTATGCAATGCAGTAAAAGTAAACTAGATGTTGCTCATTCAGTCCTAGATGGTCGTCCTATAGATATGCAGCTTTTAGTAGGTAGTTCAAATTTTTTTTTTTAATAATAAACAAACAGACCTAATCTAACTGAAATGCGGTTCAAACAATGCAAATAATCCTATAATCTAAATAAATGGGAACACACTCCCGAAAAAACGCTCCCACATACAAGAGCGATAAGAAATAAAGAGGCACTGGGAACACGTTCCAAAAATACCCGACAAGTGTCCAAAAGACAGTAATTAAATTCTAATGTCTATCTAAACTAAATCTAACTAAGATCTACTGACTAAATCAAAAATAGGCTCTTCCGTAAGCCTACGCACGTGGGATCAAGGCCCACATGCTCCTGTTGCTGGCCTCCAGGTGGCGTCAAGGTTCACCAAAAAGATTATCTCCGCCGTGCGTGCCCTTCGCGTTCGTCGCGTGTTTTTGCACAGAAGAAAATCTACAGTTAGTAATTCAGAAGAGCTTTCAAAATAACATAAAAATAACATAAAATTCCCAAAAAATTAATAGGCATTTTTCCTCCCTGGCAACGACGCCATTTGAAAGAGCGATCTTCATTTTTGTTGAAAACTTTAATATAAAATGATGTGTCATTGTATTTAATTGCATGGTAGAAAATCACTTTTCAAAACATTTAAATTCCCAAAACTAACCATGAAGAGTTAGGACATCTCCACAGGGAGGAATTAGCCTATTAAAAATGAGTAATAATGCATCAAGGAATCAGGAATATTAATAGAGGTGCATGCTAACTAGTGCTCTCATTTCCAGCATAAATTCTCAATATAGATAATTAATCAAGAAGATCAGGGCGTACATGCAAAATTACCACAATATAATCTTCTAAATAATGACCTTGGTAATAGCAAACAATGTTAATATTAATCTCCTAACTAATGACACCAATGTACTATAAGCAATATCTCATGTTGTATGTCATTCATAAGGAGAAATCAATTATATGTAATTCCAAATTAAGCAAGGGGTGTCCATGCAAATTTGCTGCAATATATTAATTCAGAAAATAAATGAATAGTAGCTTTGACAATGGCATTTTCCGTAATTACTAATTGAGTGAAAAACAGAGGTTTTTGCCTCTCTCTTCTATGCGCGAGCGTAGGTCGATGGCTGATGGCGAGGTTGCACGTAGAGATGCGTCTCGACGAGTGCTTCACAATGGCGACAGCGGTACGTTGCGAGGAGGTCGGTGGCGGCCGGCCGATGGAGATGAACGGCGGCAGTAGAGAAGCTGCTGCTGCCGCACGTGCTGCAAATGTGTGGAGACGCGGAGGCGTTGGCACGTGGTCACTCTGTAGAGCGCGTAGGCGCGAGTGGAGGTGCGGCGCTGGGTGAAGCGGAGGTGAGGCACCTGAACAGGTCTGCGGTGATGGCGGGCGTGCAAGGTGGTTGCGCTGTGCTGGTGCAGGTCTGGCAAGTGTAGGGGCAGTGCCTGCAGGCGCAGGTGGCGAGGGCGGAGTGGCTGCTAGCACTGGAGAGGGTTTTCTGCACGGGTGCATGAATGGGCACCTGCAGGGCAGGCTGGAGATGGGCAAGCAGGCGTGATGGCTTGAGCGCCTGCAGCGTTGGAGGGGAGCGCTGGTGGTGCTTGGCATGCGGTGCCTACGGGAGCGCTAGGTGCTGGAAGGAGGAAGCGCCTATGCTGAAGCGGGTGCCTGGTGACGAGGGCGGTGCGGTGTAGTGCCTACGTGCGCCTGCAGGGGTGCGAGTGAGAAGAGGGCGGTGCTTGCAGGCTGCGGAGAGGTGCTGTGCGGGTGCGTAAGGTGGTTGCACTGGAAGGAGGAAGCACCTGCGGACGCGGGTGGGGTGGTGCGGTGATGGCAGGTGCAGGCTTGGTGCACAGTGCACACGGGTTACGTAGTTCTGGATGATGATGATGCAATTCCCCATAGGGGGAAGATGGATACCCCAAAAGAGAAGCCGCCATTGCTTTTCTACTTCTTCGTGAATTATCTCCACCTCCTCCCCCCTTTTCACGGCTGCCGTTATGTCTAAAAATAACCTGTAAGTTGGGTTGGCCAATTGTGAAGAGGGTTAAGTGGAGGAGCTTGGATTTATCCCTGAATAATAAAATATAAAATAATTATTATATTTATAAAATTCAATAACACATGCAAACATAATTAATGATGCATGCAATCATTTTATGATCTAATGTAGTTATTAACGAACACAAAATGTAAGATTAAAGTTAACTTAGGTGTAACAGTAGTCCATTCAAATGGATTCATCAATGCTCCCTAAAGACAATCCCTTTTCCTTTAAGATTCTCCTCAGCATCACTAGGGAGCTTCCCAGTTTCCCTCTGTCTAACAGCCTCAACAAGGTGTCCTATTTGTGATTTCATCTCATGTATAGCCTTGTCATGAGATTGGATGATGGCACTTTGACTTTCTTGCATAGTTTTCCACATTGCCTTCAATTCATCCATCTCAGAGGTCTTAGGTTGGGCAAAGGTCTAAGGTTGGTTCATTTGATGGTTTTGAAAGGATTGTGGTTTATAATTCCCTAAATTTGAGACATTTCCTTGTTTCCATGAAAAGTTTGGGTGATTCCTCCATCCCTCATTATAAGTGTTGGAAAAAGGGTCATTACAAGATCTAGGATAGAACCCTTGAGCAGCATTCAGATCCGCTTGTACAAGCTCAAGGAATTGGGAGGCCAAGTGGCAATCCACAGTGTCATCTGTATTGCCTTGGCAAATTGAGCATTCGGAAGCTTGGGATGTGGAGGTGTTAGATACGAATGGACTCGGGTTCGACATAAGCCTTTCCATGTTTTGATTCAATAATTGAATCGATAGGCTAAATTCTGGGTGTCCCTTGCCTCATTCGCCTCCAACTTTCTTTGCATGAGAGTGGGCTTTCTATCCATGTAGGCAGAATTCAAGTGAATAGAATTGTCACTCAAAGTATCAAAAAGGTTCCAACCTTCATCCTCAGTCTTAGATAGAAAGGTTCCTGCACAGGCACCATCCACAGTTTGCCTATGCGAATCATTAAGTCCGGTGTAGAACCTTTCAACCAGTTGCCATTTAGGCACCTGGTGATGTGGGTAAAGTCTCAGCAAGTCATTAAAGCGCTCCTACGCATCATGGAAAGCTTCCCCATCCTTTTGAACAAAACTCATAATTTCCCTCCTAAAGTGATTGGTTTTGCTCATGGGGAAGTACTTCTTCAAAAACTCCTTCAGGGCATCCCAAGTGTTAATATCATCAAGGGTGTGATACTAATACTTGGCTTTGTCCTTAAGGGAGAAGGGAAACAGGGTCGGCATTTGAGCGTCATCAATAATGCCCTGCAGCTTCACCGTGGAACAGACCTCGGTGAATTCCTCTATATGCCTGTAAGGGTCTTCCCTAGCAGTACCATAAAAGGAGGGCAGCAAGGATATGGTACTGCTTTTGATCTCATAAGGATTATCCCCTCCAAGTCTACGTAGTGCAGGGCCAGCTTGATTGGTTGGAATGAAATATTCCTTAAGGCTCCTTTAACCGGTCATTTCTACCCTTGAAAGGTTTCTTCTTAAGATTCTTTTAGGTTCAGGATCAAACACAAGTTGTCTCCTAAGAGAACGCCTACCAAGCATGCACTACAAACACAATTCAAAAGGATTTGTTCGGTCTTTACAAATTTAGGCTTTTAACTTTAGTTCAAATTGTAGGTGACAAAGCAAGTTGCCCAATCAATTATGTCCCTATTGTCAACCTTCGAAATGCCTAAAAAGACCTAGTTGGAGCTTAAGTGTTCTTCCCTAAATCTCAAATGGTAGAGCAAATCCAAAGGCGGAAGATCAATAGATGCAAGTAGGCCTAAGCCTTCCTTTGAAGCTGTACTTTCACGGTGCTTCTCAACTACCCCCAAAAATCCGTGATAGGGTATCCCCCTCTTTGGATTTACAAAACCTTTGATCTCAAGTTTCGAACACTTCATAATCCAATGGTAGGAGGGCACTTGTCCTAGTCTTTCCAAGACTTAGGAGTGTCTAAATGCATGCCATGGTGCAAAAGATATAAGTGTGCATACACCACAAAAATATTTTGAATTTTGAATCGCACACCATGTTTGAAAATCAAGTCCTTGTTTTTTAAATGTCCCTCCTTTAATCAGTCCTTTTTCAAGAATATATGTGACCACTTATTAGATCATTTCAGGACATATTATGTGGTCTAAAAATTAATTCAAATTCAAATGCATTTGCATGACAGGTAGAATTGTGAAGTTAGAAATGCATACCTGATTCTAGAATTCTTTATGCAATATGCAAGACAGGAAATTAGATCTAGATGCTGCTCATTCAATCCTAAATGATTAGACCTAAGGGTAGGCAACTTCTAGCAGGTAGTCCGTGTTTTTGTTTTTATTTTTTTTTTAGCTACTTATGCACAAGCAAATTAAAGGTTAAACAATCCACAAAATAAATTAAAAACCTAAATCTAAAGAAAAGGGAACATGCTCCCAAAAATCAGCCCCAATTACTACAAGGGCGAGAAAACAAAAATAAAGCTTATGAAACAGAGGATCTCTATAAAGGCGGAATCTAGGTCTCCTTCGTCTTCCCCACATGCAAGAGTCGTTCAAGGTTGACGTCTTCTCCTCGATATGCCTATCACCTCTCTCAAATTCCTCGCACAGAAAAAAATAATAAATGGTCAGATCACTGTGCAATGAGAAATAATCAGAAATGAAATCAGGTGAAATTATTGCATTTGTTGCCTCCTCAGAAATGGCACCATTTGATAAGATGGTTTTTGCTTTCGAATAATGTGATTAAGATGATTTGTCATTTAGGTAACAAAGTGGTGGAAAACCGCTTAACAAAATAATTACAATAAAAATTAACCACTCATAGAAGATCAGGTCGTGTCCACAGGGAGGCAATGATGCAATAAAATCACGAATATTTTTCTCGTATTCATTCAATCAAGTGCGAAATCCCGAGTCAAATCTGACATGAAATGTAATGAAAAGAAGATACACAATAACTCAAAAATGTAAGGGTATATGTGCAATTTCTCCTCACTAACATATTCAATAAATATGTGATGAATCTATGTAATTTCCAATTGACATGCATTAGAGAAAATTTATGGACATTTTAATCCAAAACCAATGTTAAAACATGTGAATAACAAAAGCCACACAATTATAAGAAAGCATGAGTATGAAGTCACAATTTCACCATAATAAAATAATCATAAATTAAAATTCATTTTCATGGCAATGGAATTCAAATTTAAATATTAATTAACCCAAAAATAGAGGATTTCGTTCCCTCATGTGTGCGCGAAGAGGAGGCGATGGCGGCTCGCCGGAAGCTCGGAGAAGGATAAGCACGACGAGAGCTTTCCGATGGTGGTGGTGGCACTCCGAACGGTTGTCGGTGGCGCCGGCTGAAGTGGAAGAGGCTGCCAGTAGTGAGGCTCTCCAGCCGACCGTTGGGTGGTCGATTGGTGCAGTCGGAGCGTGGTTGTCCTCGGGGAGTCGGGGCGAGTTCGATGGAGTTCCTGATGCGAAGTTTCGAGGTCGGATTTAATGGTTGTGTTTAGGGGTGCTTTGGGTACCTTCGTCAACAGAGAAGAGGAAGAAGAAGAAGGAGGAGGAGCCGACTGGAGTGAAGCACGCTATGCGTGCGTTGCTGGTGGTGAGGCCGGGTGTTGCTGCGGGGCGTGCACGGTAGGTGCTGCGAGTGGCATGTGCACATAGCAGCAGCGGGTGCAGGAGGTGCTGGAGGGCGTGCTACTATGCGTGCTGCATGCGGCGGGGGTGAGAGCGCACGTGCGCGCAGGCTGGTGTACGGGCGAGGCACTGAGGAACGCGCGCAGGCGTGAAGGCACGTGGAGGTTCTGGTGAAGGCGCATGGACTGCTGGCGTACGGGCGAGGTGGTGCAGGTGCTGGTGCATGGGTTGGAGCTGCTAGTGAAGGAGAAGGTGCGGGCATGCACTGGCTGAGTTGAGGGTGCGGTGGGCTGGATGAAGGTAAAGGCGCGGTGGGCAGATGTTGCATGCGCTGGAGGTTGCATGAGTTCTAGCTGAGGTGAAGAGTTGCAGAGACTCTTTGGCGGTGTGGGTTGTCACCCCACACACCCACAGTGTTGAGTCATTCTGCCACGGTGAGGCCGATGGTATGGAATGGAAGAGGAGCAAGGTCCTCTAAACATAGTGAGGAACAAAGGGTGGTGGCCTCCCTTCAACGGCAGCTCTCCCTTGTCCTTTTGTAGCCACTGCCATACTGATTTGAAATTCAAAACGCCGTAGCATGAATGTGATGCGCAGGAGAAGGAGGCAGAGCTAGAGGAGTTACCTGTGCAAAGGAGAAAAAGAATAAAATAATAAAATAATTAGGGTTATTTATACATAACTCCTTAACTTCTATGTTAATTAAAATAGTGCACCTAATTAATTAACTAATTAAATGTATGCAACCCTAGGTTAATTCTAAATGCATGAATTATGTACTTAAGCTAAAAATATGAATAAATTTATTTACATCATAATGTATGCTATCTAAATGCTAAAATTAATTTAATGTCTAGACATTTAGATACTTAAATAGCCAACGAATATAGGCTAATCATAGACCATATCAAAAGAAAGAAAGGCAAAAAGGTGTTAATGAAACAGAGAAGAGATTAGTAGGAATGTTGATTTTAGGCCTTTTGGGCTATAATCCTAGGCTTAAAAATTCAAGTACCCGCTAAGATCTGGATAATCATCAAGAGGTTGGAGAAAATGCGAAACTTAAGTATTAGGTCTAAGGCTTAGGAATTATTCGGCCTCATTAACTGACCTCTGGTTTGTGGGACTCGGTAACCTAAGCAGCCTAATCCACACACAGTCTGGTTTAGTGCGCCTAAGTATCAAAATCACGCAATTGCATTTAAATTGTTCTCAAAAAGTCACAAAGATTAGGAGCGGCTGATCAACATAAGTTGATTTGAACAAGTTTCCAGCGCGGAGAGGTGGGAAATTCCCCTTGAAGATGTGCAATAACATATCGTCTCCTTGGTGCTTGTCTCCTATGATATCAACATATCCTACTAGGGGCATGTAAGCACCCTGTGCTGGTTCAGATGCCATGGGCAGCATTATCCCGAAATGTTGATCGCCAGGGTTTGGATTTAGCTACAGAACGCCATGGGCAGGATTATCTGGAAATCTTGAAAGCCAGGGTTTTGGGGGTTGCCATGGGCGGTGATATCCCGAAGCATCGATTGCTAGGGACCCTACGAGGATTGATGATGGGGACTAGGAATCCAATACAGACCGTGTTGTGAAGGTAATCCGAAGCTAGAAATAAAAAGAAAAGAGAGAGAAAACTCTCCAGAAACAAAAAAAGTTCCTCTGTCTCTCTCTGACAAAAACGCACTGCAAATTGAACCAAGGCTAAAACATGTTACAAGCACGGGTGCTTTAACTACAGAGTTCAACAAACCTTAGGATAGTTCCTGTGGGCCTTAAAAACCTTCGCGGCAGACTTAGGCTAAAGTTGGTCAGGTCCGGATCTTGGTTGGTATTTGAGTACCTCTAGGCCTACTACTGGCATTCTGACTTAATCTACAAAAGGAAGCACACAGCAAAGTTTTTAAGTATCAAAAGATTTTAGTCTAGAATCAAAGTTAATACCTTGAAATTTTGCTAAGGGATTAGCAAAAGGTAGGCATGGGGGTATGATGGGAACACCATCATGAGCCATAACTAGCTCATTTTGACCCAATTGATTCAGTAAATGCTCCTACATAACTAACTGAAGGTCATAATTCATTGCATAACCATTCTGAGAGAAAAATAAGAAACTAGGGATAAAAATGTAATTTTACCAGCTTATCATGAATGCAATACAACCATGGGTTTTCTCAAGGGCTCAATAAGATCAAATGGTCTTCATAAGATAACAAGTGAGTTGGATTAGACAGAAAAGGGTTTGTGTGTGTTCAAAGACTTAAATGACTTTTGAAACCTTAAAAACAGACCCACTTAATTAACCAAGGTTCTGGTCAGGATAAAATTCACCTAAATCCTCTAAAAATCATAAAAAGATAGTCTCTAATGTTTAGTACCTTCAAATTGGCCATCATAACCCATCTTGACCTAAAATGGAATCTCAAACAGATATCTGCCGTAATTTAGGTTTTTGCATAAATTATCCAGTCAAACGTGGTCAAAACCAAAATCCAGCATCACCATTGGATTCCTTAGGTCCAAATTAGATTTGCACCAAAATTTGGACCCAAGATGAACTTATCTTAACCTAGTTTGCAAAAAGGTCCTATCTGATTACATTTATACCCCCAACTTTCAGAAACCCTTCATACAGCCCATAACTTCTTCCTCGTCTTCATAATTAGGTCCCTCCACCATTATTGCGGAGGAAACCTACTCCGGCAACTTTTGACTGAAGATTTCTCCTTGATTGCTTGGAGAATCTCTTCCAAAATTGGAATGGAGATTCTCTGAGAAATTCTCTTTAGTATGAACCCATCCATGTGCTCTGATTCTTTCCCAATCTCTCATGAGAACACATGAGAGATTTAGGTCTCTTGAAAATCCCAAATCCAGTGACCTTCCAGGCTTAGGAAGCTTGCTTACCAGGCCCTAACTGCCCCTAGAGCCCTTTATAAGACCCTCAAATCTCCCTGAATTCCTCATGCTCGAATTCAGTCGTGAATCCCCTCAATTCATCTCTCCCTCTCACGACCGAAGGCTCCTCGATGTCCGACGATCTCCTCTGCACTTTCTCATCGTCTGTCCACCATACCTGCGATGGATTCCTCCTCCTTATTCTTATCTACGTCTCGTCGTACCAGCAGATGCTACTTCCTCCTTCGTCCTCGCCGTTCCTACCTCACCGGAGCCACTTTCGTCTCCGGCGTCGGTCACACCGCACCCGACACCATTGCTACCCCCTTTCATCCATCAACATCCTAGCTAAGTCCCTTATCCCCTCTACTTTCTTCCCTACTCTTTATCTTCCAAATTGACCACCAACAACCCTTCACAACTCCATCATCTCCATCTCCGGTCACCCCCTCCGGCGAGGCCATCCCACCTCCACAGCCCACCAAAACCCTCGCCGACCATCGTAAAACCTTCGCCACACCTCACTGATCATTTCCCCTCTATTCATTTGCCTCTCCACTCACTCACACGCACCCCCGAATACACCCACTCACACGCACACAGTTTGACCTAGCTACGCAGTCACAGCCACTGTTGCACCACGCCTCCACCCCCATCACGTTCGTCGTGCTTCGGCGATACTCCCTGAGCGCTCTGATGTGGCCGAGAGGTCGTTTCACTATTTTCAAGTACTAGACCTTGTTCGCCATTGGAGAGCAAGCTTCGAGCTTGCTTGAGGCTGCCCCAGGTGATAAGTCCACTTTTGTGAACTATTATTTAGCCTAAGTACTATTTAATTATTTGTTATTAGTTGTTAAATAATTAGGAGTTATATGGCAATTCACCTTGACCTGCATTTAATTTTATGCTTCAATTTTTACATTTAATAGCATACTTTATGAAAATATAATTGATTTCATAAATGCAGGTTAGGTGCAAGATCAGGAGTTAATTTTTACTTATATAGGACATCTGGGAATTGGATTGGACGTCTGGAATTATTAATTACAAATCCGCGGCATTATATTTTTAAGACGTCTGATGCTCCATATAGACATCTGATGGAGGAACCGGCCACACTTATCTACCGTTCCAACCACTCGCGATCGTCACGAGTGGTTGGAGATACTTGAGGCCGAAGGAAAAGGAGGAGAGTGGGGTTAAAAAGAAGCGGCGTCCTCCGAGGATAGGGCAGATCTTCCGCCCCTGGCGGGGATCTTCTCCCTCTCACCACTGTGGAACAAATGCACTCTGTGTTTCAAGCTTGCACCGTGGTCTCTGCGCCCTGCAACTTCCCTCCGTAAGCGCTTGCCCACTTGCCATCTTCCAGCGCCCCTCATCACCTGCCGCCCCCGCCGCACCAAGTGCTTGCAGGCACCTCACCATCAGCTTGCCCACAACCCGCCCGCGCTTCTCCTTCCTGCAAGCAGACCGCAGGCGCCCGCTTGCCAGTGCCCTGCACCTTTCCACCTTTGCACCTTGCAGCACGCACAACTCAGCCACAGCGCAGGCGCCACGCCCTTGTGGCCACGCGCAGTGCGCAACTGCGCCGCGCACAACCCTGCAGCAAGCACAACCCGCTCACGTGCAAGCGCCCCTCATCACCTGCCACCCCCACTGTTCATCTTCTTCCCCAAAAGAACCCATTGCCAGCCGTCCACCTCCAAGTGCAGCCACCTCCACACGCCACGAAGCTTCACTCCAACAGCACCATCGACTCCGCCTTGACCTCACAAGGGTGCCCACACTCGCGGCAACCCTTCCCGCCGTCCCTACGCATCCCGCGTGCAAGCCGCCACCGACGGCATCCAAGGCTCCGACCGGCCGCCGCCGGTCATCTCCGTCGATGCTACGACCACCAACACGAAGCCCACATCCTGGCCAATCGACTCCGAGCACCGCACTTCCAGCCGCGCCTTCTCCTCCGCGTGCGCACGAGGGAACGAAAACCCCTGTTTTGCTACAGTGATTTGTCCATTAAAATTTACCTTAAATGCCATTGCGGAAGTTCCTATTCATTTATTTTATGCATTACATTATTGCGGTGAAATTGCATAGTCCTCCTTCTACTTCACCTAAATTATTTGCACATATATACATATCACATGAATGATTGAATGCATGGATTATGGAGAACAAGTTATGTTTTAGAAATTAGTATTTACGGTGCTTACCGGTATAGAGATCACTACTTTATATGTTATTATATTATGGTGAATTTGCATAATAGCACCTACATTCTTGATTAATTGGTTAAAACAAGCATTTAGGTGAGAAAAAGAAAAGCACGAAGTAGCATGCATATCTATTGAGTTCCCTGAATAAACGTGACACTATTTATTAAATTAAATAGGCTAATTCCTCCCTGTGGAGACGACCTAACTCTTCGTGGTTAGATTCTGACAATTAAAATGCTTTTGAAAAGCGATTTTCTACCACGCGATTAAATACAACGATACATCATTTTATGATAAAGTTTTAAACGAAAACAGAGATCGCTCTTTCACCAGGTGCCGCTATGCCCAGGTTGAAGTTCCAGGACGTGCGGAAGTATCTCGCGCATAAGCCCATGTCCTCAATTGAAGACGTGAGCCTCGTGCCTTGCTACAATTAGGAGGGGATCCCCTGCTACAGACACGCGAAGGAGGAGGGCTGTGGATAGTCCCACATCGGAAGCTGTTGAAGCTACGCCCACATAAATTGAAAAGGTGACAGTAGCTGTTCACCTCAAATCCACGGGGTGAGGTCCCTCTCACCCGCTCACCCGGCCTTGTCCGTGACACACCCCCGTGAACCTGGTCGACCCGGTTACCCGCCTGACCTGCACTCCTCACTGACCACCACACGCCGGTGAGCCTAGATCCGAGTACGTGCCTGATCCGATAACCCAGATACCCTGTGGCTCTAGGAGAGTGGATCCTAAGAGAGAAAAAGAGAGGACAGTTGCACGGGTAGGGGGAGGATTTTGCTACAGGGACCTTTGGCTAACACTTAGCCGAATTCTAAGGAAGAAGAGAAGGAAGAAGAGAAGGCTCCTAGGGTTAAAGGTAGAGGGAAGCCAGAGAAGAAGAAGAGGAGGCCTGAGCAAAAGCTGAAGAAGAAGAGGAGGATCACAGAGTCAAAGAGGAAGCAACTAAGGGTAGAAGAAGAAGAAGAGAAGAAGAGGTGAAGGCCTGAGAAAAAGAAGAAGAAAGAGAAGAAGTCGTAGCAGAAGAAAGAGAAGAAGAAGAAGAAGGAAGAATCAGAGAAGGAAGAAGAAGACAACAAAATTAGCTCTCATTTCATACATTTACACTGAGTTCCTTGGTGATATTGTAGGAGTATTTGGTGATCTAAATCACAATTTTACTCCCATATTTTTGCACATTGCTACTAATATTGTTGCAAATTCTTTTAGTTTTGACTTGTGATCTTGATTTCTAAATCCCATATAACTCCCTATGTTCGACCACAGAACTTTTTCGAGTAATAAAAATTGTATTTGTTTGAATGCTATTTCGGCTATACTGCAACGCAACATTATGTAAAACACCGATTTAACGCAACAAACACTAGACGCAGACATTATCTTTCCAATTTTCGACAGCCAGTGGGTGAGTTCCAGTCAAATAGTGCCCAAAAAAATGGGACTCACCGTAATCAGAAATGATTTGAGCGAATCCATCCAAACCTGCACCATGACTTCTTGGCAGGTCTACATTGACTACAGGAAGCTAAACTTGGCTACTGTTCGAATGCTAGATCAGTGTTTTAAGAATATCGTGTTGTAGTATAGCCAAAATAGCATTTAAACAAATAAATTTTATTACTCGAAAATGATTCCGAGGTCGAACACAGGGAGCAATATGGAATTTAAAGCTCAAGATCACAATTCATAACTGAGCACAATATATAAGTAAAAGTTTGAGGTAGAATGAAATAAAAATCAATGATCAATGTGAAAAATGAAGAGGGTAAAATAGTGATTTAAATCACCAATTACCCTTATACAGTAATAGCAAGTAGAAGCAAAATAGATTCGTGAGAAGCTGGGAGAATGTCGATCCTGACGGCCGACGGTTTAGGTGCGATGGCTGGTGGGAATAGGGAGGGTGAGGGGTGGCATACTTGGAGGTCGAAAGGACACAGGAGGATGGAACGGGGGAACTCTGACGCATACGGCCAAAGGGGGATGGAGGCGAGGTGGTCTGAGAGAAGAGGAACAAAGCTAACTGGCAGAACTATTTGCTTCCGGTGCCGATGACAGGGACACTTGGCAGCCACCTTTTGATCCCCTGTGGTGTGTCTGGGGCATGGGGGCTTCGGCCACAAAAGGGATTCGTGTAGGGGTCTGGAGGGGCAGATGAGTTATCGCTGTTTCCCGTGCTCTGGAAATTTGAATTTTAGGGCTAGGAGGATGCCGCCTCCGCCCCCACCTATGCGCAACTCGGGAGGGCTTATGGCAGATGTGGAGGTTCCATTGATGGCGAGCATCAAGGCTGTAGAGATGGCCTTGCGTGAAGCTCTGGTTGGGGAGATTATGACTAGAAGACCGACGGCAAAGAATGTTCGTGCCCTAGTAACCTCTCTATCTCTCTCGACTGATTCCTGGAAGATCTCCTTTCTGTCAAGTACACGTTTTGTTCTCTTTGGTTTGGGTGCGGGGGATGTTGAGAAATTGTGATTCCATACATCATGTAACGACGGCATCATGGTGACCTAGAGGCTGGTTTCTCCTTTTGATGGAGCCCTATCGGAGAGACCACCACCGAGAGTGGGAATTAGGTCTGGAAATCTTGAGATTGAGGGACTCCCTCTGCACCTGAGGTCGAAGGAGGTTGTGTCGTCAATGATCTCAGGTTTTGCATCTGTGGCTGAAGACGCAATCGTCGGATTGCTTGAGGGGAATGGGCGTCTACTAAGTGTGAGGGTCGTTGTCTTCATCACTAGCTCTATACTTGATCATCTGATTTTGAGATGTGGTGGAAGCTCCTGGATGCTGAGACTGAAGTTCCTGATGGGGGATGATGTAGCAAAGCAGCTTAAGTCGTCTGAAACTACAACTGATGAGGAAGCGACTGCTCAGGAGCTGCACATGGTGCATGGTGATAAGTCCTTGGCTGCCGAGACATGTAAGGACTTGTGTGATGGGGAGACGGGGATGCTTCAGAATAAAGAAATGGAGGAATTGGGTAGCGGAGAGTTGGCAGGACCATCAACCACAATGGTAGGGGATGTGCTGTCATGTGGTAGGGAGAATCAGGAGGAGGGGAACCTTGATAGGCAACCTGAATCTTTGAAAGGCAAACAGGTCTTGCAGGGGAAGGAAGATCCTGAATGTGAAGGAGATCATGCACAAAAATCAATAAGGGGAGATCACCATACAGCCTTCGACAAAGAAAATCAAAGGCTATTTCTCTGATGGATGAAGATGAAGTTGCCAAAGTTATGCAAGTGTGTAGTTGCCAAACCCTCAGGAGAGAGGGTTCCAATGAGGAGTGATGAGAATCCTCACTTGGAACGTGCGTGGGTTGCGCGACAGATGCTGGAGGGCATCTCTGATGCGGTACTTGAGAGAATGGGAATTGATTGTGTGCTCATTCAAGAGACACACATTGAGAGTACTTCTGATTGACTTTGGTCCGACTTGTTAGCTATAGGGATGAATGAATGTGTACAGATTGATGCACATGGGAGGTCGGGGGGCATTGCTATCTAGTGGAGGAAGAGGTGGGCTCAATGTTTGGAAGTTCACAAAGCCAGACATATGCTAACATGCAAGTTTCAGATTCAGCAGGGGCAGGAGTGCATCTGGATCACTGGGATCTATGGACCTTGTACTGCTTCTGCCAGGCAGGTGTTGTGGGAGGAATGGTCCACTATAGCTGAGTTGGTGTAGGGGGAAATGTGGCTGATGGGAGGAGATTTTAATTGTTGGTTAATAGGGGCTGATAGGTCTAGTGGCCGCACAGATAGCTCGACTATTGGATTTCATATGACGATTCAGTCTCTACAGTTGAATGAATATCTATCCTCTGGTGTGGAATTTACTTAGCGTAATGGAAACGGGCTAGCTTCCAAGCTTGATAGATCTTTTGGGAATGTGGGCATCCTTGTCAGATTCCAATTGTCGACTGTGAATGGGTTGAGCCGACCTTTCTCTAATAATACCCCCTGGTATGGGACAGTGGGGAAGAAACTCTAGCTGGCACCTATTTCAAACTGAAAAGGTCATGGCTGACTGAACCGGGTTTCTATCAAATGATCTGTTCTTGGTGGAGAGCTAAAAAGGTACAGGGGTCTGCTACTGTCAGATTATCAACTAAGCTGGCTGGATTGCGTGCGATCTTAAAAGAATATGGATCTGCTGTTACCTTGGTGAGGGAACAAAGGAGAAGGGAAGCTCTGAGTAGAATCCAGGAGCTGGACTCCAAGGAAGCTACTGGCCCTCTGTCTGACGATGAGTAGGCTGACAGGAGAATGTGGCAAGGTGTGGTACTAGATGAAGACCTTAAACAGGAAATCGATTGGAGGGAAAGATCCAGGTAGTTATGGCTTAAGGAGGGGGATGCCAATACGAAATTCTTCCACCTTATAGCTAGCTCTCGAAGACAGTTTAGCTTCATTTCCTCTATTCTTTGTGATGGACATAGGGTTTCCTCTAATTAGGAGATTAAATCTGAAGCCATCAAGTATTTCAGGGCAGTTTCTCGGGCAGCTAGGAGAGGGAAATGGAGAATGGCAGGAGACATTGGTCCCAAGGTGACAAGCGAACAAGCCAAACAACTGACTACACTAATTACAGAACAAGAAACCTTACAAGCAATCAGAGAATTAAATGCAGAAGGCTCCCCGGGCCTAGATGGAATACAAGCTTTCTTTTACAAAGAGATGTGGAGTGTGGTGTGTAAGGAGGTGATGGATGTTGTCAAAGAATTTGAGGCGGGTAATGCTGGTTTCGAGAGGATTAACAAGACATCTTTTCCTCTTGCCAAAATCAATGGGAGCAGAACAATTTTCAGATTTCAGGCCGATTGCCCTTTCAAACTCCATCTATCTTATCATCAATAAGGTCTTGGCTAACAGGCTAAGAATTGTTCTACAAGACATGATTCACCCAGTACAGGCTGCTTTCTTGCCCAACAGATCACTTCAGGAATCATTTATTTTGGCTCAGGAAATGGTTAATGGTTGGCACCGGAGGAAATGCAAGGCCTTCCTATGGAAAGTAGATTTCCAGAAAGCCTATGACTCGATTTCCTGGCCGTATCTTTGGGAGGTGTTTAGAAGAAGAGGCTTCCCCCCCCCTTTAGATTCAATGGATGAAACGCTGTATCACCATTGCTTCCTTTTCTCCTTTGATCAATGGGAAGCCATGTGGAGCCTGGATCCAGCCGCAGCGTGGGGTTAGACAAGGGTGTCCCCTAGCCCCATTGGTCTTTAACCTTGTGGTAGATGGACTTGCAAGGTACGCTTGCAAATTGGCAGGGGTGGGTATAATTAAAGGGTACTCGCTATCAAATAGAAGACATTTGGCCCCCATTTTACAATATGCAAATGACACTGTGTTCTTTGTGGAAGGGTCCAAGTCTGAGGCGCATGCTTTGGGATTAATGCTGAAGATATTCGGTGATATTACATGTTTATGTTTGAACAAAGACAAGTCTGTTTTGATCTGTTTTGGTATGAGTGAACAGGAAAAGATGGAATTGGAGGGTATACTGGGCTCACCCCATACTAAATTGCCTCTGAGATACCTTGGATTACCTTTAAGGGCTACAAAACTGAAAATATCAGATTGGAATGTCCTGTTCGAGAAGGTGGCTGGAAAGCTAAAAGGGTGGAGTAGTAAATTCCTATCTAAGGGTGGGAGACTGATTTTACTCAACTCGATTATTACTGCCATACCAGTCTTTTTCTTCAGCATATTTAAGGCCCCTAAATGCATCTAGAAGATATTGGACCTTATGAGGAAGAGATTCTTCTGGAAAGGAGCAGGACACGAGGGCAGGTTCATGCAGCCCATCAGATGGAACACTATCTGCAAA
Source organism: Thalassia testudinum (assembly GCA_037157565.1). Classification (NCBI taxonomy): domain Eukaryota; kingdom Viridiplantae; phylum Streptophyta; class Magnoliopsida; order Alismatales; family Hydrocharitaceae; genus Thalassia; species Thalassia testudinum. The sequence goes on along the minus strand of JAZHRO010000065.1, from coordinate 18,770,684 downwards.
CCAAAGGAGGCTAAGGGGTTGGGAATTAAAGCATTAAAAGAGTTCAATGAGGCCCTACTGCTGAAATGGGCCATCAAAATTCTGAATTGCAAGGAGGGCCTGATGGATGATCTGATTAGGGACAACTATGGGGGATCCAATAGCTGTCTGTAAAGGCTTTAGCCAAAGAGGCCTTCTCCCTTTTGGCGATCAGTGATCTCTGCAATCACCTGCTACTGGCATCTGCTGCAGCCTAAGCTTGGTGATGGCAGATGTTTTAGCTTATGGAATGAGAGGTGGTCTGAATTGGGCCTGCTGAAAGAGACCTTCCCAAGGGTGTATGATGCTGCTACTGATAAAGATGCCACAGTTAGCAGTCTGTGGTCCCAGGCTGAAGGTTGCTGGCAGCTGGAAGAGCTACAACAATGCAGGCCGGGCACTCGACTTTAGGAGGAGAGGCAGAAACTGATGGAGAAACTACAGCAGCTGTATCTTATGACAGATGTGAAGGACACATACTGCTGGCAGGGTTTTTTCTCAATGAAGTAGGCATATGAAAAAATTATTAGGTCTGATAATGAGGTGGAATGGGATCTTATCGACAGAAAGATTTAGCTTTTGAGAATTCCTCTGAAGGTCCAGATTTTCTTGTGGCTTTGCAGACGGGAAGGGTTGATAACTGGCGATCTTAGGCCCAGAAGGATGGGGATTAATATGAATGCCTGCCCCCTATGTGGATTACACTTTGATAGTGCAACACACATATTCTCCTCCTGCTTGATCACGGATAAAATTTGGAGGTTGGTGTGCTTAGAACCCCTCCCTCCCTGGGATGCTATGTGGCAGAGCTTCATCAACCCTATTCGACCATTGGGGGCTATGGCTACCGTTCTATGGTGTGTGTGAGGGCACAGAATGATAAGCTGTTTCAGGGGAGGCCGGTGAGATGTGAGAATGTTGTAAAGGAATGTTGGTCTCTCATACATAGTTGGGCAACTTTTTTGTAATACTCTTTTGATATGAAATACAATACCCACAGGATTGCTATCAGTTTATGATAGCAATCCTCACTGATTCAAAAAAAAAAAAAAGTAGAAGCAGAATATCAAAGTTAATTATAGCTTTAGAAACTCAAGTCAAACGTCTAAAGATGGGATCAGATGGCTTAAATGTCTGATGCTACAGTGCACTGCCTCCTTTTTCTTCTCTCAGCCTCTTCTCCATTTTCTCTACTGCGACTCCTTCTTTTCTTCTTCTTTATCCTTCTAGTTCCTTCTTCTCACAGGGGAGGGAAACTTCTAAGATTGGCTAAGTGTCAACCAATGTTTTCAACAACAAAAATCCTACCCTACCCCCGCGCAATCTTTCCTTCCTTCTCTCTCTTAGGCTCCGCCCTCCCAGGGCCTTCAACAGTACTGGGTATACAGGTAATCGAACCTAGAGCATACCCAGGACTAGGGCAATGAGCGTGGGTCACAGCCGAGGAGTGCAGGGCTTAGGCAGGTTATCGAGCACACCAGATCCATGAGGGAGATGTCGCGGACGAGGCACGTAAGGGGGGCATGCAGGGACCTCACCCCCTGTGCGTGCCAAGGTGACAAGCCTAAAGTACAAATTCAATTTATGCCGATGCAGGGGCTTTACCACTTCCGATGTGGGACTATCCCACCCTCCTTCCTTCGTGCAGCAGCAGCTTCCTTCGTCAAATTGGTGTAAAAAACTTGGTCAAAGGCTCAATTTGACTGCGCAAGGATGCTCCTAGAGGTAATCCGCAGTGCCTGCGATCGACGCTTGGAACCTGCAAGCGTGATGAGGGCTTCAAGCAAGCTTGCTGCTGTTGCAACAATGGCAGAGGAGGCTGGCACACCTGAAACAAGAAATAAGAACTCATGGCTCCATTAGAACAGTCCGGGAGCTTCTCCGGACATCAAGGAATGCAACTAAGGTGGTGGCATCGCGTGAGAGTGGTTGTGGAGGTCTGTCGACCTTGCGGTTTGTGTGTGAGAGTGCATGAGTCGGGGGGTGATTGAGAGGCCAATCCCCTTAATTACTTGAGGGGTTTTGGTTGGTGAGTCGAGGCAATGGTGAGGAGCATGGAAGCGGTGCGGTTGGGCGAGTATGGAAGTCACTAGGGCTCGCCGGAGGTCTGCCGGCAAGGTGGAAGACAGAGGGCGACGGGGTGAGTCGGCGATCAAAATGAGCCAGCGAGGGTTTGAAAATTAAAAGGGAAACTCAAGGAGTTATTTAGGAGGGGAGGTAGGCGAAACGGAGCGGAGTTGGCATCGATTGAGGTGTGGCCAGCGTTGGAGATGAAGATGCTCAAAGGAAGGCGATCGGCGAGGATGAAGGGCGTTAGGCACGCCGGCGGGTGCTGCACAACGCGGAAGAAGATAAGGATGAAGAATCCGCCACAGGTATTGTGGTCAAACGATGAGGGAAGACAAGGAGAATCGCCGAAGCTTGAAGAGCAAATCTGTCGGAGGAAGCGAGAAGAATTAGAGGGAATCTCTGCCCGAATTCAAGCTTGGGGAATCCATTGTGATCTGGGGAGTCTTTTATAGGTCATCTGAAGTCAGTTAGAGCTTGGGAAGCTTTGAATGCTCGTCGGAGTTGAAAGTTTCTTGATACGCAAATCTCTCATGTGTTCGCATGAGAGATTGGGCAGGTTTTAGGGTTTAGGATTGGCTCCAAAAGGAAGGGAATTTCTTGACGAACTTCCCTTTCAATTTTGAAAGGGATTCGTCAAGAAATCAAGGAGTTCTTTCCATTTCAAGGTTGCCCGAGAAAGTAGGGATAGGATTAATGGTGGCAGGGACCTGTTTGTGAGAATGATGACAAAGTTAGGGGCCTATTTGAAAGGATTTTGAAAGCTAAGGTTAGAAATGAAATTAGACAGGACCAATTTGCAAACTAGGTCAAGAAAAATTCATCTTGGATCCAAATTTTGATACAAACCTAATTTGGACCTAAGGAATCCAATGGTGAAGTTGGATTTTGGTTTTGACCATGTTTGACTAGGTAATTTATGTAAAAACCTAAATTAGGGAAAATGTCTATCTGTGGTTCTATTTTGGGTCAAAACGGGTTCTGATGGTCAAATTGAAGGTTCCAAACCCTAGAGAATATTTTTCTGTGAATTTTAGAGGGTTTAGGTGAATTTTATCTGGATCATAACCTCAGTTAATTAAGCAAGTTTGTTTTTAGGGTTTCAAAAGTCATTTAATTCTCAGAACACGTGCAAACCCTTTTCTGTCTATCTTATCCCACTTGTTATCTTTTTAAGACCAATTGAACTTCATTCAACCTCTGAGAAAACCCATGGTTGTACTGCATTCATGATGATTTTGTAAAATTACAGTTTTAACCCTAGTTTCTTATTTTTCCTTCAGAATGATTATGCAATGACTTATGACTCTCTAACAATTATGTAAGAGCATTTATTGACTTAATTGGGTCAAAATGAGCTAGTTATGGCTCATGATGGTGTTCCCATCATACCCCCATGCCTAGCTTTTGCTAGTCCCTTAGCAAATTTTAAGGTATTAACTTTGATTCTAGACCATAAAATCTTTTGATGCTTAAAAACTTTGTTGTGTGCTTCCTTTTGTAGATTAGGTTAGAATGTCGATAGTACAACTAGAGGTACTCAAATACCAACCAAGATCCGAACCAAACCAGCTCTAGCCTCAGTCTATCGCCAAGGTTTCTAAGGCCCACAGAAACTAACCTAAGGTTCGTTGAGCTCCACGGTTAAAGCACCCGTGCTTGTAACATGTTTTAGCTTAGGTTCAGTTTACAGTGCGTTTTTGTCAAAGAGAGGCAGAGGAATTTTTCTTTATTTTTGGATGGTTTTCTCTCTCTTTTTCTTTTATTTCTAGCTTCAGATTGGCTTCACAACATGGTCTGTATTAGATTCCTAGTCCCCATCATCAATCCTCACAGGGTCCCTGGCAATCGATGCTTCGAGATAGCACCACCCATGGCAACCCCCAGAACCCTGGCTTTCAAGATTTTGAGATAATCTCGCCCATGGCATTCTGTAGCTAAATCCAGACCCTGTCAATTGACATTTTGAGATAATGCCGCCCATGGCGTCTGAACCAGCACACGGTGCTTACATGCCCCTGGTAGGATATGTAGATATCCTAGGAGACAAGCACCAAGGAGACGATATGTTATTGTGCATCTTCGAGGGGAATTTTCCACCTCTCTGCATCGGGAACTCGTCCAAATCAACTTGTGTTGATCATTCGCTCCTAATCTAGGTAATTTTTTCAGAACAAGTTTAACACATTTGCATGATTCTGATACTTAGGTGCACTGAACCAAATTGTGTGTGGATTGGGGTGCTTAGGTTACCAAGTCCCACAAACCAGAGGTCAGCTAACAAGGTCGAATAATCCCTAAGCCTTAGACCTGATACCTAGACTTCGCATTTTCCCCAACCTCTTGAGGATTATCCAGATCTTAGAGGGTACTTGAATTTTTAAGCCTAGGATTACTGCCCAAGAGGCCTAAAATTAGCGTTCCTACTAATCTTTTCTTTGTTTTATTGTCACTTTTTGCCTTTCATTTTCTTTCTTTTGATATGGTCTAGAACTAAGTCAATTCCTTAATCTTTTACCAATGACTATCTCTTTTTCTTTTTCTTTTCAAATTGTGCTCATTTTTTACCTTTTTATCTCCCTTTTTCTCCTCACAATCTGATATGCCTTCAAAATTTCCTCTCCTCTCATATTTTTGTTCTTTTTTAAGATTTTTTTATCTTTTTGGTATTTTTGGAAAATGTGATTTTTTTATGAAACCCTTTCTTCTAAAATGATTTTCACGGCATTTTGCACTTTAATACCCTCCCATACCTATGATTTGCAATGTCCTCACTGTAAATTAGGTGGGTTTGAGTTCAGCTTAGATCATTCATTAGAATAGGTGATGGGCGGGTGAATAGGTCAGGGTGATTGTTGCGGACGATTTCAAGCTCAGGTACGGGTACCAGAGGTGGAGTCGGTTGTTCTAGTGGATGAACCCTAAAGTGCAATATGAGTTCAGCATAGGATGTGTCAGGAAGGGCTTCAGGTTTTTCAAAATGACGGGTTGCCTCCCGTTAAGCGCTGAGTTTAACTCCATCAGCCAGGCGCAATGAGCTCAGGGAGAATGGAGGGTAAAAGATATCTCAGCCAAATTTGCATCAGTGAGTTCAATGAACTGTTTGAGTCACTAACCGTTCATGACAAAAGGTTCTGAATCATGGTTGAGTTGACTGATTTCGATAGCTTCATTTCCAAAGATTGATCGGACATGGTAAGGTCCAATCCATTTTGATCTAAGTTTTCCTAGGAATAATTTGAGTTTGGCATAAAAGAGTAGGACTTTTTGACCAGGGAAAAAGATCTTTCTAGATATTTGCTTGTCATGAAAGACCTTAACCCGCTCTTTGTAAATTTACGAGTTCTCAACACGTCATGGCGTAATTCATCGATCTCACTTATTTGAAGCTTTCTGTGGGTTCCTACCTTAAAAAAATCGGGATTGCAGTTCCGTACTGCCCAATAGGCTTTGTGCTCCAATTTGACAGGGAGGTGACATGCCTTCCCGTACACTAATCTGAAGGGAGACATGCCTAATTGGGTTTTGTGGGTGATCCTATAAGCCCAAAAAGCTTCCGAAAGTCGGGATGGCCAGTCTTTCCTGTCAGGTCAAACAATGACTTGGAGGATTTTCTTGATCTCCCGATTTGATAGCTCAGCTAGATCGTTGGTTTAGGGGTGATAAGGAGTAGAGATTCGGTGTGACACCCTGTATTTGGTCAGCAGTGATCTGAACTAAGCATTTGTAAAATGGGTCCCTCCATTAGAGATTATGGCCTGTGGAATCCTGAACCAAGAAAAGATGTTATGATGAATGAATTTGATAACCACCTTATGATCATTGGTTCAGGTTAGAATGGCTTTGATCCATTTGGACATGTAGTCAACAATGAGAAGAATGTATTTGAAGCCATCCGAAATAGGAAAGGGTCCCATAAAATCAATCCCCCAGACATTGAAGATTTCGCATACGAGAATCAGCTGTAAGGGCATCATATCACGGTGGCTCATGTTGCCTAAGGTCTAGCAACGAGTGAATGCCTTACAGTGATTGTATGCTTCTTTGAAAACTATGGGCCAATAGAAGCTGCACTGGAGGAATTTTGCTATGATTTTATGACCAAAGAAGTGTCCACCACATGCCTGGTCATGGCAGAAGGACAAAATATCCTGAATTTCCACTTCTGGAACACATCGTCAAATGATTTGATCAACACCGATGCAGAAGAGATACGGGTCTTCCCAAAAGTAGTACTTGGCACCGGAAAGTAATTTGTCCTTCTTGGCTTTTGGCCAATCAAACGGTATCTGATGTGATGCCAAGTAGTTTACTAGATCAACAAACCATGGAAGTCTTGTACTGATAGTCAGGAAGTGCTCATCTGGAAAATGTTCAGTAATGGGTCCAGAAGGGATAGTGATCAGCTACCACATTCTGTTTCCCTGCCTTATCGCGAATCTCGAGATCAAATTCTTGCAACAGCAAGATCCAGTGGATTAGTCGAGGTTTCACGTCCTTCTTTGCAAGGAGATGCCTCACAGCAGTGTGATCAGAGTAAATGATAATACGAGAACACAAAAGATACGATCTGAACTTTTCCAGGGCAAATACTACAGCTAGCAGCTCTTTCTCAGTAACTATGTAGTTACATTGATCCTTGTCGAGTGTCTTGCTAGCATAGTAAATGACCACGGGTTTATCATCTATTTTCTGCCCAAGTATCGCACCTACAGCGTAATCAGATGCATCTCACATGATCTCAAAGGGTTGAGACCAATTAGGGGGCTGCAGGATAGGTGCTTGGGTAACTCAATCTGCAGGATCTCAAATGCTTGAGTGCATTCCTTGGTGATTTCAAAAGGGACATTCTTATATAAAAGATTAGTCAGGGGGTGCATGATTTTTGAGAAATCAGGAATGAATCGACAGTAAAAACCCACGTGCCCCAAGAAGGATCAGATGTCTTTGACCAAGCTAGGCATAGGGGGTTTGGAAATCAAATTGACCTTGGCTCGATCAACCTGGATGCCCTTTTCAGAGATAAGATGTCCCAGGACTATTCCCTCAAGTACCATGAAGTGGCTCTTTTCCCAAGATAGAACCAAGTTTACGTCGATGCACCGCCTGAGGATCTGAACCAAGTGCAGGAGGAAATCATCAAATGATTCACCAAATACCAAGAAGTCGTCCATGAAGACTTCAAGGTACTCACCTACCATATCTGAGAATATGGCAATCATGCACCGCTAAAAGGTAGCAGGTGCATTGTAGAGACCGAATGGCATCCTTCAGAATGCGTAAGTTCTAAAGGGGTAGGTGAAGGTGGTCTTTTCTTGGTTCTCGAGATGGATTGCGACTTGGTTATAACTGGAGTACCTATCCAGAAAGCAGAAGAATCGAGTTCCCACTAGTTTCTCGAGAATCTGATTGATGAACAGTAGTGGGAAATGATCCTTCTTCATGGAGGAATTGAATCTTCTGTAATCAATGCATACTCTCCATGAGTTTGCTATACGGGTCAATATGGCTTCTTTGGTTTCAGTCGTGATGACGGTGAGCCCTTCCTTTTTAGGCACAACCTGGATTGGACTCACCCACCGACTGTCGGGGATGGGGTAGATGATCCCTACATCTAACCACTTGATAATCTCCTTTTTCACGACATCCTGCAGATTGGGATTCAGGTGTCTCTGAATTTCATGGGATGATCGTAAGTCCTCTTCAGTGTAGATGTGGTGTGTGCAGTATGAGGGGCTGATACCTATGAGATCATCGAGAGTCCATCCAATGGCTCTTCGATGTTGCTGGAGAATAGAAACCAGGCATGTTTCCTAATCAGGTGTGAGTCGAGAGTTGATAATCACAGGAAATGTCTGATTGGAACCCAAAAAGATGTACTTGATATGATTGGGAAGTGGCTTTAATTCCAAATCGGGTTTTCAACAGCAGCGGGTAATTCCGATTGGGTGTCAGGAGCAAAGGAAGGAGCTATGGGTGTGTCTAGGTTGAGTTCATGCTCCTTTAATTGTGGATTTTGATCCTCTTGTGGTTGAACAGAAATAGTCGGGTTCTCTATGAAGTTGTCAACCACTACTTCAATATCGTAAATTTGTTCTATGACTCTGTAATTAATTCCTTATTGGGCCTTAAAGATGTCGATCTTTAATGTCTTGCTCCCAAATTTTAATTCGATTTGGCCCTCCTCACAATTGATATTGGCCCTAGCAGTGGCCAGAAAGGGTCTCCCTAATATGATCGGTGTATTCTTCACATTCTCAGGAGCATCCATGTCTAAAACGATGAAATCCACTGGGAAATAGAAATCATGCCCCCTTACTATGACATCCTCGAGAATTCCTTTTAGTGACTTAATTGATTGGTCTGCTAGTTGTAAGGTCATTTCAGTTAGTTTAAGCTTAGATTCCTCGAAGTAATCTAGTTGGGATGTGGGTATCAAATTTATGGAGGCTCCTAAGTCCAATAAAGCTCGGTCAAATCGTATATCACCGATTTCATAGGAGATCAAAGGGGCGCATGGGTCTTTTGCCTTAGGCGGGAGTTTGCTCAAAATGACAGAGCTGGCTTGCTCTGACAGTACAATTGGATTCTTGTCTTTGGTTCGCAGCTTACGCTTTGGTGTACATACATCTTTCAAAAATCGTCCATAAGCCAGTACATGTGATGTAAACACATTTACACTACTTAAAATGTCTATTTATGCATGTTCTTAAGCATAGGATTGCACTTCATGATATAAATATTGCATAACATGCATCATCTCGCATTTAAAGTAGTTTGAATAAAATGGAGGTTAATTGTCTCCTTTTATGTGCTTGGACAGGGCAAACATTTTATCGGGGCCTCGGATCAAAGATCCAACCATATGGATATGATCAGGGCGACGATTGGAGTTCAACGACTCCAAGATCGCCCTAATCAGGCATCCGTAGCATCAGATAGAGACCGGGGAACCCTAGAAGATCAAGGGCCAAGATGGTGTAAATCCACCCTTCAGATGACAAATCCGACCGCATGGATGAATTCGGATCGACGATCGCAGCCCAACGACACAAAAATCGAGTCAATCCGACATCCGTGGCACCATCTACAACTTCCAGAAGATGGACGGCCAAGATGGCACCACGTGGCGCCATCTCAACTGCCCAAACGGCCGCTGGCATTTTGTGAAGGCCCCCACCCGATCGCTCTCCGCTTCAGATGGAGATCCAACGGCTGTGGCCGCCCGGAGCTTAAAACGTCCGCTCGACCATCCGCGCCCCGCAGCGTAGTGGTCGAGCGCGCTTACGCGAGCGCGGGGTGCAGGTTCGAGCCGCGGCGAGGGGATTGGAGGCGTGGGTAATTGAGGAACGTGGAGCGTCGGATGGAGATCGTGCGGTTGCGGGCGCCTGATAGCGCCGACGCGCGATTGGACGCCCCGCATAATGCGCGATCGCACGCGCAGGCGGGTGGGTTGCAGCGGGCGCGGACGCGATTTAAGCCGTCCGATCTCGCGATAGGACAGCTGAAAAGTGCTGGACGTGCGCGAGCATTGAGGAGCGGGCAGCCGAGGAGGCACGCGTGGGCGCGGCGGCGACGGCCACGTCGGGGCTTTAGTGACGGATTTATCCATCACTAAAGACCCTTATTTATTATTTTGAAGATGTAATGTCCATTTTACCCCCACTCCTTGCAACTATAAAAGGAGACCCCCTCCATACGAAATTCTCATCCCTTCTTTCTCCTCTCTACCCCTCCAAAGCTCAAGAGAAGCTTGTCCCACACCCGGGATGCTTCTCGCGAGATAAAGTCCAATTTTCGTTCCCCTTCGGAAGTGGATCCCGCGACGACGACGGAGTGCTGCTTCATTCCCGTTCTTCTGCTTCGTCCTCCTTCGTCCCGCTTCGTTCTCCTTCGTCCAGGTGTCGTCCCGTCCGGCTCGTCCTCCAAGCAATCGTCGAGGAGGATTTCTCTCTCCCTATTCTTTTTTACCGCTTTCTAGTATAGATTTACTGCTTTCTAGATTAATCTACTCGTCCTCCAAGCAATCGTCGAGAAGGACATTTCTCTCTCCATTCTTTTAATGCTTTCTAGAGTAAATTTATCACTTTCTAGAGTAATTATTTTATGCTTTCTAGTTGTAATGAACAATCTCTTCAATGCAAAAATTCCTTGTTTATTCTACATCTCATTTTGATTCCTCTGTGTAATATTCTTTCTCTCTTACACTCTCTCTCTCTTCTATTTATTGTAAATAATTAGATAGTTCTAAATTGAATTATTCTGTAACAAATAAAACGAAACGCGTAGTTTTTAAATCAAACGTCCGCCTCCCTGTGTTCGACCCGGAATTTTAATTTCGGTATAAATTTTATTTGTTGAACACGAATTCTTCGCTTTCGAACTACAACGACAGGTTTTCCAAAACCGAACACATTAGCGTAGGTTCGTACACGTTCAACAACATGGCGTATCGCATTCATCAAGGGGATGTTTATATGGACCTGCTCAAAGAGCTTAACCAGGTCCTCCTCAGGTGCCATGGTTTTGGTTATCCTTTTTCCCTTGGTCAAGACCTCAGGAAATGGAACTTTAGATGGTTCCTCTAGAATGGGTCCAGGTTCTTGATCTGGGATAGAGGTGTCCTAGATGACTATCCTTGGGTTAGTGTTTGTATTACCAGGTTTGGTTTGGCTTGGATAAGGTGGGTCCTGTGTTGTTTTGCCAGTGTGAGTTGTAATAGAATTTAATCCTACCTGGTTTTAGTTTGGAGTGGATAGAAGAGGTGCTTGGTACTGGTAACCCGTATATGATGTCGAAGCCTCCATCCCGGCGGGTGATGGACAAGAAGGGGCCTGATAAAAAAAGTGAGCTTCGCCCGGATTTGGGTTCATAATGCGCCTCTGATTCGGCACGTTATTCGAATTAGGCAAAGGTTGTAAAGGAAGTGCACCAGGTTGGAGAGGATTTGCCATCTGGGTAGGTTGATTGCAAACCTCTGTGATCTTGTCTCTGTGCTATTTTTGCATAGCCACATTCGTCTTCTGAATGTCAGCCAGAGTCTGAAGGATAAGAGTCATTTGATCTGTCTGAGTTGGCCCAGATTGATAAGTTGGGCTAGGCCGAGGCTGAGGCGACTGATATGGACGAGGAGCATGTGGTCGGGGTGGATATTGAGGTCTTTGATTTTGATTATTGCTTGACCACATGAGGTTGGGATGATTATGCTATCCAGGGTTGTAGGTGTTTGAGAATGGATCATTTTGAATGGCGTTGAGGTCCTCGCAGGTCTGAGGAACCTCGAGAAAATCAAAATATGAGGGTTCAGAGTTCCCCCAACTAGAGTAGCTGGATTCAGAGTTTCCTCCGTAACTAGAATCAGATGGGGGTGGATAGGGGTCCATCCCTGGAGAAGGTCGGAGGTAGATGTTGTGCACGGCCTCCCTGCTAGAGGGTGGTTGTGTGTACGAGTTTTGCGCAGAGGTGTCTTACTGCAAATGTCAAGTTAGCTCATCCACCTTCTCAATAATAAAGACTTTGTCCAAATGACTGGCCATCAGTTCCAAGTCGACGAAAGAGGACAGGACCTACGTCTCATGTGCTCCCTTTGGATTCATCAATGCACGGGCATTCGTCCAGTCGAACATGCCCATGGATTCATTATTGATGGAGTTCTCGCACATATTCTAGAGAATTTCTCACACGGTGTCTTCGTGTTGACCCATAATGTTTCCTCCGCAAGTCACATTGACAAATAATCTAATATCCACACAAAGACCCTAGTAAAAAGACTGGACTTGTTCCCATTTAGGAACTCCGTGATGGGGGCACTTTCGCATGAGATCCAAAAAATGATCCCAAGCTTCATGAAGTGGTTCTCCTGCTTGTTGTGTGAAATGTGTGATCTGGTGCTGTAAAGCATTTTTCCGACCAACAGGGAAGAACTTTCTCAGAAACTCGGATTGAAGTTCCATCCAGGTGTTGATTGGACGCATTTGTGTTTGGTACCAGTGAGCAGCTTTATCCATGAGAGAGAACATTTTCATGAGTAGAATATCCCGATTTTGAGCTTCTGACATGAAGGTCTGGGCCAGATACTTGAGTTGTTTAATATGCTGGAAAGGATCTTCAGAATTACGCCCATGGAATTTGGGAATGGCATGAATCATGTTGGGCTTGAGTTCAGTGTCAAGACCTCCAGCGGGGATTTGTACTCGGGGTTCGATTGCTACCACAGCGGGATTGTAGTGATCTCGCATCATTGGACGTTGCGGTGGGTTCACAAAGGCTTGGAATAGATCATTGAGGTGCTGGAGTTGATTTTCGTGATTATTTTCTTCTGCAGGTTGTGCCATGATGATGGATGAAGGAGAATTAGGTTCAGATGAATCAGAAGAGATATCAATAGGATTGGGTTGTTGCACAAACAAGGAGGTCGAGACTTGGCCTCGACGTGAATGAGTGACTAAAGGACACCTTAAGGATGGTCTTAGAGATCTCCTCCCGATCATGCATCGATGGAGTAGATGAGAGGTAGAATGTGATCAACCTAATCAAGACACCCAAAAATTTTGGATGACTATAGAGGTTCGAGGCGGATGATACCCCTTAGTCAGAAAGTCGTCCACCTGAGAATTACCTAGGCAGCCAGAGAGGGAGAGTCTCGCAAATACCCCTACATGGTAGAGTACCCCGACAAGTTACAGGGTTTCCCCCACCCGACCTCTCTTATCACTGATGTTCCAGGTAGACCAAAATGGGGACTTGACCTCTTAAGTCTACCAGTTTTAATTAAGAACAAGGGTGCTTAGAATTTCACTTGAACTTTAAGATGTGTTGAGTACAAGAGTGACCTAATTTGAAGATTGGTTGACCCAAACCAGGTGGGTCAACTTCACCTGTATTGTCCTTGATAGTTTAGGTCCCACTTTTAGTGTTCAAATGACTTTGAAAGCCTGATTTTTAGGGTTTTGCTTGAATAGATCAGTTCAATCAAGGTCTAGGCACACATTGTTTGGAAAAATGATTTCTTAATTAAGCAAGTGTGTTTCTAAAAGCCCTAAACTGAAATCCTTAATTGGCTTCTAGTTTCGTCCACTTTAATTTGTCCAAATGTGATACCTAGGGCTCAAACAAGAATGTAATAGCCCTAGTACCTTAAGCTTTAAGTGGGTGCACAAATCAGGATTTGTTGTCAAATAAAATGTATCAACTCAAGCAACTTGATGAATTATCTATGGAAAGAATGCAAGTAGCCCTAATTGATTTTTTTCCTTTTATTCTTTTCAGAATGAGGGGCTTAAAAGAGAGAGATGTTAGAACTTACCTTCCCTTGGTGTATTTGTTGTGCAATTGATATTCCTTGAATGTATCTTCTCGTCTGAAACAACCACAGCAAAAAAGATATAGCAAGTTAGAATCTGAATCAGGAATTGCAATCAAGAGTTCTAAATTGCCCGTTGCTCCCCAACAACGGTACCAAAATGTTCAAAAGCTAGATCGATGTTTTAAGAATGTCGCGTTGCAGTATAGCCAAATAGTGTTTAAACAAATAAATTTTATTAATCGAAAAAGATTCTGAGGTCGAACATAGGGAGCAATATGGAATTTAAAGCTCAAGATCACAATTCATAATTGAGCACAATATATAAGTAAAAGTTTAAGGCAGAATGATATAAAAATCAATGATCAATGTGTAAAATGAAGAGGGTAAAATGGTGATTTAAATCACCAATTACCCTTATACAGTAATAGCAAGTAGAAGCACAATATCAAAGTTAATTATAACTTTAGAAACTCAAGTCAGACGTCTAAAGATGGGATCAGATAGCTTAAATGTCTGATGCTATAGTGCACTACCTCCTTTTTCTTCTCTCAGCCTCTTCTCCTTTTTCTCTGCTGTGGCTCCTTCTTTTCTTCTTCTTCTTTGTCCTTCTACTTCCTTCTCCTTCTTCTCATAGGGGAGGGAAAATTCTCAGATTGGCTAAGTGTCAGCCAATGTCTTCAACAGCAAAAAGCCTCCCCTACCCCCATGCAATCTCTCCTTCCTTCTCTCTCTTAGGCTCCACCCTCCCAGGGCCTTCAACAATACCAGGTATACGGGTAATCAGACCTAGAGCGTACCCGAGACCAGGGCTGTGGGCGTGGGTCGCAGCCGAGAAGTGCAGGGCTTAGGAAGGTTATCGGGCACACCAGATCCACGGGGGAGATGTCGTGGATGAGGCGTGTGAGGGGGGCATGCGGGGCCCTCACACCCTGTGCATGCTGAGGCGATAAGCCTAAAGCATAAATTCAATTTACGCAAGCACGTGGGCTTTGTCGCTTCCGAGGTGGGAGTATCCCACCCTCCTTCCATCGCACAGCAACAGCTTCCTTTGTCAAATTGGCACAAAAGGCTTGCTCAAAGGCTCCAATTAACTGCACAAGGATGCTCCTAGAGGTAATCTGACCTGGGATCGGCACCTGGATCCTGCAGGAGCGATGAGGGCTTCAAGCAAGCTTGCTGCTGTTGCAGCAATGGCAGAGGAGGCTGGCACACTTGAAATAAGAAATAAGGCCTCGTGGCCACATTAGAACAGTTTGGGAGCTTCATCGGACATTAGGGAATGCAACTAAGGCAGTGGCATCATTTGCAAGTGGTTGTGGAGGTCTGTCGACCTCGCGGTTTGTATGTGAGAGTGCGTGAGTCGGGGGGGTGATAGAGAAGCCAATCCCCTCAATTAGTTGAGGGATTTTGGTTGGTGAGTCGAGGCGATGGTGAGGAGCGTGGAAGCAAAGCGGTTGAGTGAGTGTGGAAGCCGCTAGGGCTCGCCGGAGGTCTGCCGGCAAGGTGGAAGATGGAGGGAGACAGGGCGAGTTGGCAGTTGAAACGAGGTGACGAGGGTCTGAAAGTGAAAAGGGGAAATCGAGGAGTTATTTAGGAGGGGAGGTAGAAAAAAGGGACCGGAGTTGGTGCTGGTTGAGGTGTGGCTGGTGCTGGAGATAGATGCTCAGAGGGTGGCGATCAGCGAGGATGAAAGGGGGCAGGCACGCCAGTGGGTGCTGCGCAATGCGGAAGAAGATAAGGATGAAGAATCTGCCATAGGTATTGTGGTTAGACGATGAGGGAAGACAAGGAGAATTGTCGGAGCTTGAAGAGCAAATCGGTCGGAGGAGGGGAGAAGAATTAAAGGGAATCTCAGGCCGAATTCAAGCTTGGGGAATCCGTTGTGATCTGGGGAGTCTTTTATAGGTCGTCTGAAATTAGTTAGAGCTTTGGAAGCTTTGAAAGCTCACCAGAGTTGGAAGTTTCTTGATACCTAAATCTCTCATGCATTCGCATGAGAGATTGGGTAGGTTTTAGGGTTTAGGATTGTGTCCAAAAGGAAGGGAATTTCTTGATGAACTTCCCTTTCAATTTTAAAA
Source organism: Thalassia testudinum (assembly GCA_037157565.1). Classification (NCBI taxonomy): domain Eukaryota; kingdom Viridiplantae; phylum Streptophyta; class Magnoliopsida; order Alismatales; family Hydrocharitaceae; genus Thalassia; species Thalassia testudinum. Next base: position 18,755,216 of record JAZHRO010000065.1, on the reverse strand, counting down.
GGGATTCGTCAAGAAATCAGGGAGTTCCTTCCATTTTAAGGTCACCAGAGCAAGTAGGAATAGGATTAATGGCAGAAAGGACCTGTTTGTGAGAATGATGACAAAGTTGGGGCCTATTTGAAAGTATTTTGAAAGTTAAGGGTAGAAATGAAATTTGACAGGACCAATTTGCAAACTAGGTCAAGATAACTTCATCTTGGGTCCAAATTTTGCTACAAACCTAATTTGGACATAAGAAATCCAATGGTGAAGTTGGATTTTGGTTTTGACCATGTTTGACTGAGTAATTTATGCAAAAATCTAAATTAGGGCAAATGTTTGTCTGTGGTTCTGTTTTGGGTCAAAACGGGTTCTGATGGTCAAATTGAAGGTTAAAAACCATAGAGAATATTTTTCTATGAATTTTAGAGGGTTTAGGTAAATTTTATCCTGATCAAAACCTCAGTTAATTAAGCAGGTCTGTTTTTAGGGTTTTAAAAGTCATTTAATTCTCATAACACGTGCAAACCCTTTTCTGTCTGTCTTATCCCACTTGATATCTTTTTAAGACCAATTGACCATCATTCAACCCCTGAGAAAACCCATGGTTGTACTGCATTCATGATGAGCTGGTAAAATTACAGTTTTAATCCTAGTTTCTTATTTTTCCTATAGAATGATTATGCAATCACTTGTGACTCTCTGACGGTTATGTAGGAGCACTTATTAACTTAATTGGGTCAAAATGAGTTAATTATGGCTCATGATGGTGTTCCCATCAACTACCAAAAAGGATCATTTCCCTTTGCCCTTTATTGATCAAATTCTTGAATAGCTAATCGGACGTAGTTTCTTCTGCTTTCTGGATGGATGCTCCGAGTACAATCAAGTTACAATCAACTCGGAAGACCAAGACAAATGACTTTTACGTGTCACTTTGGAACATTCGCTTTTAAGCGGATGCCTTTCAGCCTCTACAACACACAACTACTTTTCATCAATGCATGATGGCCATCTTTTCAGACATGATCGGGGACTATGTAGAAGTGTTCATGGATGACTTCTCTGTGTTTGGAGACAATTCTCATCTTGTCTCAATAACCTCACAAAGATTCTGAGGAGATGTATAGAGGTTAACCTAATACTTTCATGGGAGAAAAGCCATTTTATGGTGAGGGATGGCATCGTACTAGATCACAGGATCTCCTCTAATGGACTCGAGGTCGATCGAGCTAAGTCTGAAATCATTTCGCAATTACCTCCGCCTAGCTCGGTTAGGCAAATCAGATCATTCTTAGGGCATGTCAGATTTTATTGAAGATTCATTCGAGATTTCTCGAAATTGCTCGTCCATTAACGAATCTTCTAGTAACCGACACGCCCTTTGAGTTTGACTCCTCATGTCTCAGCGCTTTCGAGACCTTGCGAAGTGCTATCTCCAATGCACCTATTCTCCAACCCCCCGACTGGTCACTCTACTTCAAGATGATGTGTGATGCTTCCAACTTCACTGTCGGAGCCATTCTTGGCCAGTGTCGGGAGCACATCCATTTGTAATATACTACGCTAGCAAAACGTTGAACGAGGCTCAGTGTAACTATATAGTCACTGAGAAAGAATTGCTAGCCGTAGTATTCAGGTTGGAGAAATTTAGGTCATACTTACTCGGGTCTAAAGTTATCATCTACACTGACCATTCCGCCCTCCGACATTTGTTGGCAAAGAAGGATGCCAAACCCTTCCTTATCTGATGGATCCTTCTTTTGCAAGAGTTTGATGTCGAAATCTGCGATAAAGCCAGAGTACATAATGTTGTGGCAGAACACTTGTCTCAGCTAGACCCAGACTACATTTCGTACTCCTCACTGACATCATACCGATTTCCAAATGAGTCTCTGCTATCTATCAACTCTATTGAGTTTCCTTGCTATCTTGATATAGCAAACTATCTTGTCATAGGCAGGCTACCTGTGGGATTATCCAAGGATCAAAAGCTCAAATTTATATCAAAGGCTAAATTCTATTTTTGGGATGACCCATTGCTCTTTCTCATTGCGGCTGATCAGATCATCCGTAGATGTGTCCCTGATTCGAAAATCTCTAGTGTGCTATCCTTCTGCCACAGAGATGCTTGTGGGGGTCATTTCTCAGGCCAGAAAATCGCTGCAAAGATTTTAGTGTCGGGATTTTCTTAGCCAACCATTTTCAAAGATACACATGAGTTTGCCAAGTGCTGTAAGAGATGCCAGGCAGTCGATTCTACAACCTAGAGAGATATAATGCCTCTCCAATCCATTCTGGCCATAGAAGTGTTCTACGTCTGGGGCATCGACTTTATGGGCCCCTTCACAAACTCGCATGGCTTTGAGTACATACTCCTCGCAGTAGACTGTCTCAAAGTAGGTAGAAGATATCCCAACAAGACAAGCTGATCATAAGACTATTATATCCTTTGTCCAGGAATTTATTTTTGCGAGATTCGGAGTTCACCGAGCCCTCATAAGTGATGGAGGAAGACACTTCATCCATGCCCATTTCAAGTCCTTATTGAAGAAATACGGGGTGCAACACCACATTGCTACCCCGTATCACCCACAGGCCAATGGCCAAGCTGAAGCATCAAACCGTCAAATCAAGCTTATCCTTCAAAAGACGGTTAAATCTGATAGGAAGGATTGGTCTGATCAGTTGATTGATGAACTATGGGCATATCGGACCGCATAAAGGTCTCGCTCAAAATGTCTCCATACCGCATGGTGTATGGAAAGGCCTATCACCTTCCTGTGGAGCTGGAGCACCGTGCCTTTTGGGCAGTACAAAAGTGTAATTTTAACCTCGAGGCCGGGGGTTTTGAAAGAAAGCTCCTGCTTAGTGAGTTAGAGGAGATTAGGCGGGAATCATATGAGAATGCAAAAGTACACATGGACAAGACAAAATCTTTCCATGATTGACGCATCTGGAGGAAGGAGTTCGCACCTAACCAGCAGGTTTGGTTGTTTCCCTCTCGACTCAAATTCCTTGCGGGAAAGCTCAAGTCCAAGTGGACTAGGCCGTTTCTGGTTATCCACCCATATCCTAATGGGGCGGTCCAAATTAGAGACCCAAAATCTGGGCACATTTTTACAGTTAATGGCCAGTGCCTCAAACCATTCTTTGCCCAGGAACCTCCTCCTACTAACGAAATGATACATCTTCTTAAGGACGTATGACTGATGAGTTGCCCAGCTGGAGGCATTAAACTCAGCACGTGTACATATATACATAGCATATCTCATTTTCGCATAATGTTTTGCAAATTGTTTTGCATATTGTGTATGGCATTGCAGTAGTGGCATGAGCTGAATGACAACTCAGAAGCAGTTCAGGTGATTTCTATCCATATACACCCTGCCTTATTTCTTTTATTCATGCATGAGGACATGCAAACACTTAGGCATGGGGGGGTAGTCCATAAAAACTAAAAATTTTCTGCCAACAATTAGGGGATTAGATCGCTTTATCAAGAGATTTTATTAGAGAATTATTCTTTAGTAGATTCCTAAGCTTAGAATCCAGTATAACCTCACATCTGCATGTAGAATTTGCAATGGATCCACTATGAAAATCAATAGACATCTCTAGTTTGTCGAGAAGAAGCATTGCTTCTTCTCCTAAACCCTTGGACAACAATCAGGGAGTTAGGTGAACCATCTTCTAGTAGATCCACCAAAGCATATGTGAGATGAGAGTAGAGAGTCTATTGGTGCTCTAAGGCTAGTGTAAGAAATCTTTAATCTTTAATAATTGAATAATGATATACGGAGATGGGCATAGTTTTCGCTCTCAGTTCTTGCATACTAAATCTGTGAGAAATTCCATACGAGAGCCACCAAATAAGGCAAAAACACAGAGAGCGGGTTCTGATAAAACTAGGACTGAGGTGGATGGTCATGACCGTCCTCTACGGAATTCTCGGCTGAAGGAGGGTATTGATGTCAAGGTCAGAAATACGTCATCCTATCCATTCCCTACCCGGTGCCGCGAGTAGGTACTCCCACCAAATAAGCCACCCGAGATCCTCTTGGTCACCCCCAAAAATCCCAAATAATGCCTCATGAATAAAAGTATATATGTCGTGTTGAATTGTTGCATTATGTTATGTTGGTAACAGCATTGTGCCAGTAGATATATATATTGAAAAAAAAAAGGAGAAGAAGAAAAAGCATACCAAAAGAGATATTTGCTTGAAAAAAAAAAGTGTTATGTTAAGAAGTTCGAATTATGTAAGTCAAAATGTTTTGAGGCAAAAACACCTACCACCCTCACGAACCACCAAATACAGCCTTAACCTACTTTTTCTGAATTTTTGACCACCTGAATACGGGCTGAGGAGTCTGACTTAGTCGTAGGGTTATTAGAACCTAATTAAAGTGTAATGCCATGTAAGACCACCAAATACAGTTGCAAATCTGGTAAGATGTGAGCTCAGGAAGAAAAAGAAAAAGACAAAGAGAAAGAGAGAAGAAAAAAGTATAAAAGATTAAACAAAACACAGTTTTCCAGCCCTTCTCTAAGTTAAGTTATTCAATAATCTAATAATCTAGATTCTAAAATACTAGTCTCCATGTAGCACTAGAAGAGAGTGAGCCACCAAATACAAATCCAATTAACTCAGATATCTTCTACCTAAACCAAAACTCGGGGCTAAAATCAGAGAATAGTTTATATCTCCAAGAGAAGAGGTTTTCCTATCCCAATAGAATTTTACCAGGAGTCAAGTACAAACTTTAAATGTGTATCGACTTTTCGCTTAGATCAATTGCAGAAGCTACAACATTATATATTCATGGTTATCTGGACTCTGAATTTTTGGATGAAACAAAAAGGCATAAACCTTCAAATTCTTGATAAAATGCATTTAGTATTGCACTTGCTAGGGATAGCAAGATTTAGGCGTGAGGGTATGATTGTGTAGCAATCATAAACCCTAATTCACTTGAATTAAGGTAGAACCTACCTTAACATGGGCATTCTGCATGCATACACATCGTACTTTGCATCTCAGATGATTTATATGTTTTATACATAATAATGTAATATTTGAGAGGTATTATTAATTGTAGGTAATCCAAGGCTGCGAATGAGTGATCCAACCTTATGGATCTATTCGGAATAACGACGGGAGTCCAACGCATCCAAGAGTGCATCAATCAGACTCCTGTAGCATCCTAGGGAGTCCGCAGAAGAAGCAAGAGCCAAGGGGGAAATTAAAGAATATCCGGACCTCAGATGACAAATCCAACCTTGTGGATGGATCTATATCGACATTCGCAGTCCAACGGTAGAGAAATCAACTTAATCGGAGGCCTACGTCATCAGATACAAGAAGAAGATGGATGGCCACGATGGCACCACGTGGCGCCATCACAGCCACCCCCTCACCGCGCCCCAATTGGGAAGGAGAACCGCAGGCCATTGGATTGTCATCCAACGACTGCGATCGCAGCCACGCGCCCGCCCTCAGCTACCTCATCAGAAAAGATGAGATCTCAACCGTTGGATGGGAACACGCGCCAACAAAACCTAAATGCAACCTACTCATGGGAGTAGCACATTGGTTAGCGCTCTCTCCACAAGACGGGTGGTGTGGGATCGAAGCGCACCCCATGTGGATTTAGGAGAAGCGATGCCCACAGATGAAATTCGACCACCGGATCTCCATCAAACAGCTCAGCGACGAACGCGTGGAGGACGTGGAGGCGTTGGATGCAGATGCACGTGATGACGCGTGCGGAAACATGCGAAAGCACGCTTTAGGATTTTCAAAGGCACGATGGAGCGTGCATTTAAGCCTTCTGATCATACGATCGGATGGCTGAGGATCAGGCACTCAGAAGAGGCAAGCGGCGAAGGAGTGCGGGTGTACGGGCAAGTGAAGGCGAGTGGGAGCCGTCAGATTTTGATCCAAGGGTGCATAGAGTGCCACGTGGCAGCATCAGAGCGAACCGAGGATCAAAGAAAGATTTGGAAGGATTAATCAGGGAGTTGATCTCCCGATCAACAGATCTGATTAATCCAAGGCATTTGCACGAATTTAAGGGGACAAATGCCCTCTTTGCCCCAAACCAAAGCTATCAAAAGAGGCCAAAGGGCCCCCCTTTGAAGGTAATTCTCTTAATTTTCTTCTTCCTCCTTCAACCTTTCTCTCTTCTTCTTCCCATCTTCTCTACATCTGTCTCTGCACCTCCGTCTAAAGCATCCATTGGGCTTCCCCGACGGATTGTTGCTGCTCTTCCCAACCTCTCCAAAAGGCCACCACGAACCACCCGTGGTGCCCTTGTTATGTTACAATAGTAGTTTGTTTATTTTATATTTTATTCAAGTGCATGCATCCAATTCATGTTCAATCACTCCTTGTGATATAATATTGTGATTGATTATTCCTTCTACTTAGTCTTTATATTTGAAATAAACACATGAAATCAAAAGTACTTTTTGCCTCCTAGAGATTGACCAGGACTCACCAGTTCCGTTAATTTATTTGTTGAGACATATTTCATGCTATACTGCAACACATTTATCTTTTATGCAATCTACTTCCCAAACAAAAGCCAAGGTTGATTCTATTTCCAACCTTTCATTGCCTATGAATGTCAAACAGATTAGATCCTTTCTGGGCCATGATGGCTTTTATGGGCACTTTATGAAAAATTTCAGTAAAATTTCTAGGCCACTTTGTGACCTATTGGTGAAGGAATCTTCCTTCAATTTTGATTCAAAGTGTGTCGAGGCCTTTCAAACTTTGAAGGAGGCCTTGATCTCTACGCTTATTCTCTGAGCTCCTGATTGGACACTCCCATTTGAGCTGATGTGTGATGCTTCAGATTATGCAGTGGGAGCAGTCCTTGGATAAAGGGTTGAGGGAAGACCTCATGTGCTGCACTATGCCATTAAGACTTTAACCAAATCACAGTAAAACTACACCTTCACTAAAAAGGAATTACTTGCTGTAGTTTTTTCTTTGGAGAAGTTTAGGTCTTATCTTCTTGGGTCAAAGGTGGTTATGTTCACTGATCATGAGGCAGTGAAACATCTCATTGCTAAGAAGGATTCTAAGCCACGTCTGATTAGGTGGATCCTACTCCTTCAAGAATTTGACTTGGAGATACGAGAAAAGAAAGGAGTAGAAAATGTTGTGGCTAACCACCTGTATTGCCTTCCACTTGATGACTCTCCATCTAGAGACATCAGTGAGACATTTCCTGATGAAACCATTATGGCGGTAACACCAACTTCACCTTGGTATGCTGATACCGTCAATTACTTTGGTCACTAGAGAGACTCCTAGCTCTTGGGATGAGCAAAAAAGAAAGAGATTCATTTCCCAAGCTAGATACTTTCATTGGGAAGAGCCTGAATTATTTAGAATTGGACAAGACCAAGTACTGAGACGATGCGTGCCTAAAGAGGAGCAACAAAGTGTGCTGAGTTTTTGCCATGAACTTCATTGTGGAGGACACTTTGATGCTAAGAAAACTGCTTTTAAGATTCTCCAGTCCGATTTTTGGTGGCCTTCGCTATTTAAGGATTCTCATAATTTTGTTAAGGCCTGTATTAGATGTCAATGGACTGGAACGATTGGGAAGAGGAATGAGATGCCCCAACACCCCATTCAACCTATTGAAATTTTTGATGTTTGGTGAATTGACTTTATGGGCCCCTTCCTTTCATCCCAAGGTTATGAATATATCTTGGTGGTAGTTGATTATGTCTCTAAATGGATAGAGGCCATTCCTACACGCACAAATGACCACTCAGTGGTATTGAAATTTGAGAAGGCCAATATCATATCTCAATTTGGCTACCCTAAGACTATTATTAGTGATGGGGGACCTCACTTCTGGAATCATCACTTCAACCGATTACTCAAAAGTTTAGGGTTCACTCACAAGATTGCTACCCCATACGACCTCCAAATGAGTGGCCAAGTTGAAGTGTCGAATAGAGAGATAAAGAACATTTTAGAAAAGATCGTATGACCTGATAGGAAGGACTGGTCCCAAAAGCTCGATGATGCTTTATGGGCTTATCGAACGGCCTACAAGACCCCTTTGAGTACATCTTTCCGGATTGTGTACAGAAAAGTGTGCCATTTACCCTTTGAGCTAGAACATAGGGTACTGTGGGCTATTCGAAGTGTCAACATGGATTTAGAAAAAGGCAGGTAAGGCACAACTTATGGAATTAAGTGAGCTTGAGGAATTGAGGAACGATGTTTATGACACCTCTCAACCTTATAAAGAGAGAACTACGGTCTTGCATGATAAGTATATCCTTAGAAAGACCTTTGAGCCCAACCATCAAGTCTAGCTTTTTAATTCCAGACTTAAGCTTTTCCCAGGAAAATTGAAATCACATTGGGATGGGCCATACATAATCACCAAAGTATTTCCGCATAGGGCTGTGGAGATCAAGAGCCCTTCCTCTTCAGCAATGCCCTTTACCGTCAACGGCCAACGATTAAAACCATACATTACTTTGGATGGCCGTCTAGTTGACAAGGTCACTCTTGAGGAGCATTAGCTCCTGTCATTCTCCGCCTCAGGTAATATCTTCCTTTAACTGTTTTGTTTCCAATGAGGACATTGTTTGAACCAGGCATGGGGGGATAGGACCTGATGCATTTGTTTATAGCATGTCTACATTTTGCATTCATGCATGCATTTTGATTCAAAAAAAAAAAGAAAAGAAAAAATAAAAAAAGAAAAAGAAAAAGTTGTTATGCTTAACTGACTGGGTTCTACATCTTTAAGCATAAGACCAAGACTTTAGGTTTGCCTAAGCTAACTTGAGGTATCTAATTATAGGAGTTAGGGTTGAACTACTAGCTTTAGACCCTTAGGGTCATTTGTGGGCTTAAAAACTTAAGTAGGAGTTAAGTTGTGGATCATTCCTCAAGAGGTTAAGGAAGGAAAGCTAGGGATTGAGTAAAAGGCTGGGTAGTACCTGATGTCTTTTTCTACCTTGTGGTTTACAGGTCCTCATAACCTAAGCATCTACATTTCACACACACTTGGTCTTGTGTAAATAGTGATCACCCTAATTCATTTCTTAAAGAAAATTTGGTTCTCTTAGTTTTGACTTGGGAGAAGTTTGAAAACATAATTTGATTGGAAGAGTTCCTACCGTAGGAGAGGTGGAATATATACTCACCTTGAGGATGCGATGATAACATGTCACCTCCTTGGAGCTTGTCTCTTAGGATGTCCATCCTACTGAGGGCATGTAAGCGCATTGTACGGTTCAAGTACCATGGGCGGCCCTATCTCGAAGTGCCGATTACCATAGGCCTGAATTCGCTTAAGAAATCCATAGGTGATACTATCTCGAAGTGTCGATTGCCAGGAGTTCTTGAGGTTGCTATGGGTGGTGCTATCTCGAAGCATCGAAAGCTAAGCACCCTTCGAGGTTCGGTGATGGAGACAATGAATCCGACACAGACCGTGTTTATAGCTGATCCATGGTTAGACTTACAGGAATCAAACAAAAATATATATATTAAAAAAAATCCTTCTTACTCTCTTTCTAGGTTGGCAATCATACCAACCTCAAATAACTCAGACTAATGCACATGCACGGATGCTTTAATCTCTAGGACCAATAAACCCTAAGGTAGAGTTAGAAATCAAGGAAACGTGTGCCTGCAACTCATCCTTAGATGACCTAGTCTATAACTGAAAAACTACTTGGGAACCTTATGATCTAGGGTTTGATGGTTCAACCTAATTTCTATGGAAAGGTCAATTGAGTTAGCTTGGATAACTTGGAGTGTTAAGTCATGCTTGAATTTGCTATGGACTAGCAAAAACTAAGCATGAGGGTATTTGATTAGCCCATATTTGTGGTCTATTTAAGTATTTAAGTGCCTAGAAATTAAGCTAATTTTAACACTTAGATAGCATACATTAGGATGTAAATAAATTAATTCATAATTTTAGCTTAGTTGCATAATTCATGTGTGGCATTCATATCTAAATGCATTTAGAATTAACTTAGAATTGCATGCATTTAATTACTTAACCAATTAGGTGCATTATATACATTGTTTTAATTAACATAGAAGTTAAGGAGTTATGTATAAATAATACTAATTATTATATTATTATTATTATTCTTGGGCAAGTAACCACTCCACCTCCTCCTCCTATGCCCATTCATTTCTAACAGCTGCTAGCATTCACGAGGATCTTCTCCCGGCTCTTGTGATTTCAAATGAATTGGCTGCAGCTACAAGAGGGGGGAGGAGACGATGGTGCTCAAGGAGGCCTCCACCCCGATTCATCACTGTGCACAGAGTTACCTCTCGTCCGCTCCACCACCACTGGTCTCAGTCGTGGCGACGAGCCTCCACCACCGTGGGCTTGTGGCGTGACAGGCCACACCACCATTTGGAGCTCGTTTGCATTACAGTGAACACCTCAGCATGCACCACCTCACTGCCATCCATGTGTGGCAAGTAGTCGCACCTTGCACCTTCATCTCCCCCACCAGGTAAGACATTCGAGAAGTTTCCCAGACGTCTGAAGCCCCTCATCAATCCCTTGACACTCCTCCACCCGAGCGCTACAAAGCACGCCACACCCGCAGCACATGACCATCTCCACCCGTAGCAGCAGCAACACGTGCCCCCACGCCTCCAACACATGCATTCCCCTTGTTGCGCCTCTGCCACGCCCATAGCAACCCTCACCACAGCACCCCCGCGCGTACAACCCTCCTCACCTTCAGCGTGCGGCCCTCTTAAGTAGCGCCACACCCCGCACGCCGTGCCCCCTTCAGCAGCACCACATGTTGCACCCGTGCAGCCCTCCAGTAGCGCTGCGCCCCCTTACCTCCATGCCTAGCACGTAGCACCGCTTCCACCACCTGTGCCGCACCCCCAGCTCACGCAGCAGGTAGCGTGAACAACCCGCTCGTGCCCCCTTGCTTCAAGCAAGCGTGCATCCCCTTGCACCTCCGCCCCTCCAGTAGCATTTAGCCATTGCTATGTCCCCTCATCTTCGCACAGCAATAGCAAAGAGCTGCAGCCATCGCCACCCGCCGCCGCTCCTCTCCTCCGACCAGCCACCTCCGGCCATGCCGTGCCTTGCTGCCACCACCAAAAGAAGCAGCCTGGTAGCAACTACCTCCGGCGAGCTCCTCCCCTCCAACCATCCTCTCCTCCATGTGTGCAAGCCAATTGAAGATCCTCCCTGATAGAGGATCTATGGAATATGCACACAAAAACTTAAGAACAAAATCAGTAATAACAAGACAATTTGCATAAATAATCAAACCACAGAAAATGCACAAGATGTATAGTGGTTCCCCTCCCTTGGGTACTCCACTACCTAAGCCTCCCAACTTAGGGCTTTTAACCTAATTCTCTCAACCCCAAGAGAATCAATTTACTAACTAAAGTAATTAACGGGTTACCTCAACCCAAGTACAAAACAAGTTTGTTACAACCCAACGAGCAACAAGCTCAAATACAAAAGAAGTACAGGTGTAAGAAAGACTAATCTTACAACTAAGTTCCTAAGCCTCTCAACAATATATAGAATAATATTACCAATTTGAGAGCCTAGAAATGTGTAAAAAAAATGCGTCGTTGAGCTTGCAAGAATACTATGAGAGTGGATGGCAATCTTCTTCTTTCTCTCTTGTGAATATGGTGGGAATTTGAAATTCTAGCTCTAGGATTTTCTCATCTCTTTCCTTGTATTTCTTGTGTGCAAACAAAGAGTCCTAGGGTCATTTTATAGACTTTAGGACCTAGGATACTCGTCTACTTGACGTTGGGAATTAATTCCCAACGTTCATATTGTTAGAATTAATTTTCTAGCTGTTTAGTTTTAAGCCAATGGCTACCTGATACCTATACTAAAGTACCTGTACCGGTACTCGTTGCTTCTAGATTTGGGTTCAAACTCTTAACACAAATCTAAAACCTACTTGTACCAGTACTGATAATTAGTACCGGTACTCATTACCTCTAGTACCGGTACTGATCATGAGTACCGGTACTTGCAGGGTATAGGTTTGTTTCTTGACAAAACCCAAACCTGTAACTCACATGTACTGGTACTAAACTTTAGTAATGGTACTTGTGGGTTAACAATCACCTTTTTTTAAGTGATTTAATTCATTACGTACTTTGAAAATGTTCGCAATATAAATCCTAATTTATCTCTAATTGATTTTTACGATCTAAGTTATATTCTCTTGTTAAGAGGCATACAATCTATAAAAATAAAATCTAAACTACAGAAACTAAGGTCGAAGATGATCTTCTTCACTTCGACTCATCCTTGTCATCTTGCCTCCTTCTTATCATGATTTTCTCCTTTTCATCAAGCCTCCTTATCATGATCTTCTCCTCCATCATTTCCTGTTTGCCTTGCTTCTTCACCTAATTCTGAAAAACACTTAATGCAAACATTAATTCATAATAATTTTGTTAACACCAAAACAAGATGTGGAACAAGGTTCTAACAATCGCCCCCTTTTTGGTGTTGACAAAACTATCTTGCAAATAGATAATTAAAAAATTTAACAATGTTATATTAAAGAAAAATTTTCATTTTAATCCTCCCCCTCAATATATGCTCCCCCTAAAAATATTACTATTTGCCTTTATTTTTCTCCCCCATTTTGTCAATCACAAAAAATGAAGAAATATCATACTATAAAGTTTACCAATAGTAAAATGATGAATGTGGGTACCAAGCTCCATTGGACCATCATTCTTGATCTTCATTCAACCTATAGAAAGGTTGAAATGTTCCGTTATGTGCCTTGAACACCCACTGATCTCTTTGATCTATTCCTGCAAACAAATATTTTTTCTAGGTACCCATTTTCTTTTGGGTCCGTTAGAGTTAGGACCTTTTAAATCATGAGATTTATAGACCTTTTTAGTATTAGATCTATAATTCTTACGATTTTTAGCCTTTTGATACATCCGTGCATGCCTAGGTGCATGTGATTGATTTTGTGTATTCTTTCTAATTTTAAACCTTGCTTTTAGATCATCACAAAATTCTGTATTTAACCTAGTTGTTGTTTTTAAATTATTTAAAGTTCCCTCAAAATGTTCATAAATGTCCTCTAGTTCTACTATTTTTGCATGCAATTGTGAGTTCGTCTCTTTTGACATTTCTAATTCTATTTCTAAACATGACTTTTCTAATTCTAATATTTGGTAATTATTCTTTAAAACCTTATTTTCCTTTTTAAATGACCTAGCTTTATGATATAGCTCTTCATATGCTTCTAATAATTCTTCAAATGAAAAATCAGGGTTTATCTCGTTATCCGTATCTTCTGAAGTTGCCACCAAGCAAAGATGTGCGACCTCGTCTTCGGATTCTGATTCACTGGAGTCGGTGTCCATGTCGGAGTCGCTATCATCCCATGTCGCTTTAAACACTTTCTTTGTCTTCTTCTTGAGCTCCTTTATTTCTTTCCTATTGTCCCCCTTCTTCTTGTTTACGGGGCAATCCTTTCGTAGGTGACCCTTTCTCTTGCATTCATAGCAAACAATATCAGATGAAATTTTAGTCACTTTCTTACTTTGCTTTTGAAGAAATTTCTGGAACTTTCTTGTGAGCATCTTCATCTCTTCATCTTCAGATTCCGAGGTGCTTGAATCCGAGTCCTCTTTGATTGCTCTAAAAGCAATGCTCTTCTTCTTGCTTATCACCTTCTCCTCGTTCTTCATATTCTCCAATTGGACTTCATATGCCATGAGGCTTCCAATTAGATCATCCAAGGAGAGAGTAGAAAGGTCTTTCGCCTCTTGGATGGCTGTGGTCTTTGAAGACCAATCACTTGTAAGTGATCTTAAAACCTTTCTTATAAACTGCTCTTCTTTCAACTTGATTCCAAGATTCTTCATGGGGTTCACGATCTCTCCAAATCTCGTGTACATATCTTTGATTGACTCTCCTTTCGTCATCCTGAAACACTCATATTCATCGGTTAGAATAGAAATATGGGTTTCTTTAAACTTACTCGGACCTTCATAGGTGATTTGCAGAGTATTCCATATCTCGTAGGCAGACTCGCATGCGGAGATCCAGTTGAACTCTTCCCTTGATAACGCACAATAGAGTGTGTTCATTGCCTTTGCATTGCTGACAATTTTCTTCTTTTGATCCGCCGTCCATGCCACTCCTTGCAGCTGTGGATCCATGTATCCCTCTTGAATGAGAGTCCACAAATCTTCATCCATGGCTTTGAGGAAGACTTGCATCCTCCTCTTCCAATACCCGTAATCCATCCCATCGAAATAGGGAGGACGAGAGGATGATTGTCCTTCCATGCGCCTTGTTGTAGATGCCATTGCGTGTTGATTTGTTACGTCTTCTCGCAACCTACTCTGATACCAATTGATAGAGGATATATGGAATATGCGCACAAAAACTTAAGAACAAAATCAGTAATAACAAGACAATTTGCACAAATAATCAAACCACAGAAAATGCACAAGATGTATAGTTGCTCTCCTCCCTTGGATACTCCACTACCTAAGCCTCCCAACTTAGGGTTTTTAACCCGATTCTCTCAACCCTGAGAGAATCAATTTACTAACCGAGGTAATTAACGGGTTACCTCAACCCAAGTACAAAAACGGGTTTGTTACAACCCAACGAGCAACAAGCTCAAATACAAAAGAAGTACAGGTGTAAGAAAGACTAATCTTACAACTAAGTTCCTAAGCCTCTCAACAATATATAGAATAATATTACCGATTTGAGAGCCTAGAAATGCATAAAAAAAATGTATCATTGAGCTTGCAAGAATACTATGAGAGTGGATGGCAAGCTTCTTCTTTCTCTCTTGTGAATATGGTGGGAATTTGAAATTCTAGCTCTAGGATTTTCTCTTCTCTTTTCTTGTATTTCTTGTGTGCAAACAAAGAGTCCTAGGGTCATTTTATAGAGTTTAGGACCTAGGATACTCGTCTACTAGACATTGGGAATTAATTCCCAACGTTCATATTGTTGGAATTAATTTTCTAGCCATTTAGTTTTGAGCCAACGGCTACCTGGTACCAATACTAAAGTACCTGTACCAGTACTCGTTGCTTCCAAATTTGGGTTTCAAACTCTTAACACAAATCTATGTAACTTACTTGTACCGATACTAATAATTAGTACCGGTACTCGTTATCTCCAGTATCGATACTGATCATGAGTACCAGTACTTGCAGGGTATAGGTTTGTTTCTTGACAAAACCCAAACCTATAACTCACATGTACGGGTACTAAACTTTAGTACCGGTACTTGTGGGTTAACAAGTACTTTTTTTTAAGTGATTTAATTCATTACATACTTTGAAAATGTTTGCAATATAAATCCTAATTTATCTCTAACTGATTTTTACGATCTAAGTTACATTCTCTTGTTAAGAGGCATACAATCTATGAAAATAAAATCTAAACTACAGAAACTAAGGTTGAAGATGATCTTCTTCACATCGACTCATCCTTGTCATCTTGCCTCCTTCTCATCATGATCTTCTCCTTTTTATCAGGCCTCCTTCTTAGCATGATCTTCTGCTCCATCATTTCCTGTTTGCCTTACTTCTTCACCTAATTCTGAAAAACACTTAATGCAAACATTAATTCATAATAATTTTGTTAACACCAAAACAAGATATGGAACAAGGTTCCAACACTCCAGTATTTTTGCATAGTAAAACTTGCATTAGTTATTACATTCATATGCCGCTGCAAGTTTTGATTTTTTTATTAATTAAATATTGTGGCACATTTAAGCGAACACCCTCAAATTTCAATGTAAATGCAAAATCAACATGATCATGTCGTATTATCCTAATTGAGAAGCGATTTTGACTTAATTTCTTGACGAAATTAATAGTGAATATCGATTTTTGACCCTTGCGAGTTTTAATAGGCCATTGCCTCCCTATGGACACAACCTGCTCCTTTGTGAGCAGTTTATTTAATTAGTTTTGATTTTCATTATTCACCACTCGATTTCTAAAAATTGCAATGATCTTGATTTACATTTTTGAAAATTAAAATAACACATGGGGTGAGGTCCCTCACCTAAACACCGCCTCGTCCATGACCTCATCACACAGATCTGGCGTGACCCGACCCAACACCCTCCTGAGCACTCCTCGCGCACCACACCCACGTCGGTGCGCCTAGACCCGGGCGAGCAACCCGACCCGTTTACCCAGCTCTGGGAGAGCATGCTGAAGAGTGATATACAGAGAGAGAGAGATGCAGGTGTGGGTAGAGGGGTAGGTTTTACTCCTCTTTGGTTTGTGCAGGGAAGGCAGAAGGGAGAAGCAAAGCTGACACTTAGCCACTGATAGCAAAGGAAAAGAAGAAGAAGGAAGGAAGCCTTTGCAGAGAAAAAAGAGAAAGGCAAGGCAGAAGGAAGAGGTGAAGGAAAAAGAGAAGAGGAACTGAAGAAGAAAGAAGAAATAAAGAAAGGTAAAGACAAGCAGATGAAGAAGAGAAGCTGAAGGCAAGGGAAACAGAACCAAGGAAGGAAGAAGAAGAAGAGAAAGCAGAGCCAAGGAAGAAGAAGAAGACCCACAGAGAAAAGAAGGAGAAAGATACTGCAGGAGAAGAAAGAAGCAAGGCAAGAGAACTACAGAGAAGAAAGAAGAAGCACAAAGAAGAAAGGAAGAAAATCAGAAGAAGAACAAGAACAAGGGAAACATCTTTTAAGACGTCTAATCCCATGATCAGATGTCCAAATTCCTTTTTTTTGCTACAATTCACGTTTAAACTCATGCATTTATATATTTTGAATTAAGTTTTGAGTAATTAAGTGATCAATTACATTCTTGAGATTAGTAATAAATTCTAATTGCTCCCTGTGTTCGACCTTGGATACTTAGGTTTTCGAGTAATAAATTTTTATTTGTTGACAACGCTTGGTCACCTATACTACGACGTAACTAACTATTAAAACACGATCAAGACGCGTCGACATTTTGGCGCCGTTGCCGGGGAGCAACGTGCAATTTATCACTAGTCTCTACATTCTTTTTATCATATTGAACACTAACTTGCCCTACTTTGCTTTGTTTTGATCTTGCAGGTATTTCACAAGAAGATCCCTCCCGCAAGTCAACCACTCCGAGGTAGGTAATTTCTTTTCTTCCTTAAACTATCCCCTAAGCTTTGAAAGACAAAAGGAAGAAATTAATTTAGAAATCAATTGCCTTCTTTCCATAGTAATCACCATCTTTAAGGCAAACATTTCCTAACTTTGCAAAATTTTTTTTCAAATCTTCTTGAAGTTGGAGTGATTTTTCTAGATTCTATCCCAAAATTCATGTGCCTAACAGAAATCACGCTTAATCTCTGCGGACAACACACTTCTTGTTTTTAAGTCCAAAGAGAACTATTTCAAAAAGAAAAAGAGGATTGGAAATAGAACCAAATTAGGGTTTCTACAGTAGGGCCTTGAAGTGCTAGTCACACATGCCTGTATAGAAGGAAACGAACCCTCCCGCATCAGTGTGCTACCCAAGCCCTTGATCGAAGAGATCTAAACAATACAAACCCTAAAAATTGAGCTCTAAGATCACTTGAATCTTAAAATCTTGGACCTAATAACCTGAGAGTCAAATCAGGGTGATCACTAGGTCCTAAGCCTAGAATCATTTTACCATCTATAGGACAGGTCAGGTGAACTTGACCTCTTGGGTCGACCAACCTCTAAATTAGGTCACAACATCAAAACATCTAAAGTTCAAGTGAGAATCCTAAAAGCACCTTTGAAATAAAAGTGGTAGACTTAAGAGGTCAAGGTCCCCATTCTGGTCTACCTGGAATCTCAGTGAGAAGAGAGGTCAAGTGGGGGAAACCCTGTAGCCCGTGGGGACGCTCTACCATGTAGGGGTCTTTGCAGGACTCTCCCTTTCTGGCTGCCCAAGTAATTCTCAGGTGGACGACCTTCTGATCCAGGGGTACCATCTGCCCCGAACCTCCATAGTCATCCAAACGTCTTTGGGTGTCTTGATTGGGTCAAAAACATCTCCAGTCCCTCATCTTTTCTCTTTAGAGCACACACACACATTTTCAGTGGGACTCATTATTCAGATCTAATCGCTTCATAACTTGATTCTACACCTTGATTCAAACTCCGATTCTACATCTTGATTCCACCACCTGATCCAAATATGCAGCCAAACCACTTAGGACTACCATTCAAGAAACCTGAATATCGGAGATCCATGAGAGATAGGATGATTGAGGATGCCCTGAAATTCTATGACAAAGAAGAAGAAACCTCAACACCAGTAGAAAACATTCAGGTTGATGTCCCAACAACCACAACCTTTATCATAACTTGTGCCCAAGTACTATTGGCAGAAGCTACAAAAGGATCAACCCGTGACTTGCTCATCACAGGGTACATTGAGATAGAAAAACTGCACAATCTTGAATACCTTCAATGTATGACAAATCCTCTACTTTGGAAGCAACACCAAGATAGTCTTGAAAAATGGGAAGAGATAATGAGATTAGTAAAACAAATTATTGACAAGAAGTACCCGTATATACCACAAACAGAGGATGAACCATCTTGGGACAACATCGAGGATCAATCTGATCTCGTGTTTGAGGCACAAAATGGTTGTGGATTCCCAACCCAGATGGAGTACAATGTGCCTGATATTGAAGAAGGTTGGGAAGTTCCAATTGCAGGAAAACACAATGTTGATCCCATTCTAGACCATGAATCACTAGGCGTAGAATCCCAAAACTCCTGCAAGAATGAGAGTAGAACTGAACCTCTCGAGGGTGTAAATTACGTCCCTTATTCTGATAAAGTGACCCTCAAGGTTATTCAGACCTAGATTCTAGTAATTCAACCCACATCCTAAGCCCAGAATCTAGATTTGAAACCTATTGGGAAGATTTCAAGGCCCCATATGAGGAAGATCAATCTTTCAATGAAGAATATGATTTTGGGCCTCTATTTGATGAATATCCCTTGCCAACATCCTCAAAGGAACTAATCGATTTTTCAGAAGTCATGCCAATCTACGATACAGAAACTAAGGAGTTGGACGAGTGGGGTTTCAATTGGGTCTGCCCTACTAGCTTAGGACCTAAGCCTCTACCAGATAAGGACACCTTTCTAAGCTCAAAATTAACATCTAGGCTAGACCCCAGTCAGGCTGCTGAATCTACAGCATATGAGTTATTCTGTGGTGGAACTCATGATCTTGAATCTCATTCAGATTTTGATTTTCGCAAACTCTTCGATGATTTCGAATCTGACCATAACATCGGAGAAAATCTACTTCCTGATTATAACAAGCCACTTCTCTTTGAAGCCACCTGCTCCACATATATAAAACTAATCAAAACCCATTCTCTACCCCGACCCGCAACCGGACTCAATTTCTATTCTGATTCACCTCTCACTAAGCCATTTACAGATGATTCAACTCCATATCTTTACCAGGTATCGGGTATTGATCAGACAGAAAAATAGGAGCCATCATTCTTTGATCACCCTTGTAGGGTTTCCACACCATGCACTAATTATTTTTCGGAACCATACTTTGACCAGGTTGATTCGACTCAGCCTAAACCCGAGTTTTCACTTCCATATCATCTGAGCCACATTGCATATGGTGGGTTCCGCATCTGTTGATCTACATCTATCAACCCACCATACTTATTGGGTTTGGGCTGCATCATCAACCTACTAATCTTAACAAGCACCTGGTTGGACCAACCAGGCTCTTAATCAAGGTACATGTTTTACAAAATTCCACTGATTTGACCACTCCCTCTCCACCCCATGTTCCACTCGGCTGAAGGCATTGAATTTAGTGCTTAACGGGAGGCAACCTGTCATTCCAAAAAATAGAGACCCATCTGATTATTCGTCCGTACTCCACGTCCATTTCACCTTGAGTTCAGCCTTAGATAGTTGATCCCACCTCTGGTACACGTACCAGAGATTGAAATCATCCACATCAGTCATTTTCGACCCGTTCACCCACCCGATGTATCCTGTTCTAAGTCCCTGACCTCAACACTATTTCACACCCTCTGTTTACAATGAGGACATTGCAAAACTTAGGCATGGGGGGTGATAAAGTGCATACATACAAAACCAAGAAAAAGTCAGAAGGATTCTCACAAAAAATTCACATATGTCAAAAACACAAAAAATTGAAAAATTATGAAAAAGAACAAAAAATTGGAGGAGGGAGGAAATTTTGTAGCCACATAATCATAAGGAGGAGAAAAAGAGCAAAAATGACAAAAAAGGAGCACAAAATGGAAAAAGAAAAAGAAATAGTCATTAGTAAAAGATTAAGGGATTAACTGCAGTTCTAGACCAGATCAAGAAAAGTGCTAAGGAGGCATAACAAGAGATTAGCGGGAACGATGGTCTTAGGCCTCTTGGGCGAGATTCTTTAGCTTAAAAATTCACGTATCTACTAAAATCTGGATAATCCTCAAGAGGTTGGGGAAAATGCAAAGCTTAAGTATTAGGTCTAAGGCTTAGGAAGTATTCGGCCTCGTTAACTGACCTTTGGTTTGCGGGATTCGGTAACCTAAGCACCCCAATTCACACACAGTCTGGTTCAGTGCGCATAAATATCAAAATCATGCAAAAGCATTTAATGTTCTAAAAAAGTCACCTAGATTAGGAGCAAATGATCAACACAAGTTGATTTGGACAAGTTCTCGACGCGGAGAGGCAAGAAATTCCCCTCGAAGAAGCATAACAACATATCATCTCCTCGATGCTTGTCTCTTAGGATATTTGAATATCCTACTTAGGGCATGTAAGCACTCTGCTGGTTCAGATGCCATGGGCGACATTATCATGAAGTGTTGATCACCATGGTCTGAATTTGGCCACGAAATGCCATGGGCAAGATTATCTCAAAATCTCGAAAGCCAGGGTTCTGGGGCTTGCCATGGGCGGTGCTATCTCGAAGCATCGATAGCCAGGGACCCTTGAGGATTGATGATGGGGACGAGGAATCCGATGCAGACCGTGTTGAGAAGCCAATCCGAAGCTAGAAATAAAAAAAAGAAAAAAGAGAGAAAACTCTCCAAACAAATAAACCTTCTGTCTCTCTCTTACAAAAATGCACTGCAAACTAAACCTAGGCTAAAAATGTCTCAAGCACTGGTGCTTTATCCGCGGAGTCCAACAAACCCTAGGTTAGTTTTTGCGGGCCTTAAAAACCTTTGCGGAGGACTGAGGCTAAAGCAGGTCAGGTCCAGATTTTGGTTGATACTTGAGTACCTCTAGACCTATTGTCGGCATTCTGACCTAATCACAAAAGAAAAAGAAAAGCACTTATCATAACTGATGACAGGCACTCAGGGTCTAAAACAGAAGTTAAAACCTTGAAATTTTGCTAAGGGATTAGCAAAAGCTAGGCATGGGGGTATGATGAGAGCCTCATCATGAGACATAACTAACTCATTTTGACCTAATAAAGAGAATAAAAGCTCCTACATAACTTAAAAGAGGGCTTAATTGGAGGTATAAGTGTTCTGAGAAGAAAACATGACAAAGGGTAAAACTATAATTTTACCATTGTAGTACATAAACAAGATTTCTCAGAGGCAAAACCTAGGTCAAATGGTATGAATAAGATGAAAAGTGGGTTGATTCAATCAGAAATGGGTTTATGTGCAAACCAGGAATTAAATGACATCTTATAACCCTAAAACAGACTCGCTTAATTCAACAGGGTTCCGACCAGGATAAAAATCAAGTAAACCCTCTAAAAATCATGTAAAATAATCCCCTATGGTTTAGAACATTCAATTTGGCCTTTGGAACCTATTTTGACCTAGATTAGGGTCTTAGCTCATCAATTGACCTAATTTGGGTTTTTATGCACAATGTCTAGTCAAACGTGATCAAACCTAAAATCCAACTTCACCATTAGATTCCTTAGGTCCAAATTAGGTTTGTACCAAAATTTGGACCTAAGGGGAGGTCATCTTAACCTACTTGCAAATTATTACACCCAATTACATTTTGGTCCCTATCTTTTGAAAGCCATTGCATACACCCCCCTAACTTCCTCGCCACTGTTACAAGCAGGTCCCTCCACCATTATTGGGGAGAGATCCTACTCTGGCGAGGAATAGAGAGGGAATACTCTCTGATTCCTCAGAGATCTCCTCCCAGATTTGGAAGGGAGATTCTCTGAGGAATTCCCTTCCATCTGAACTCAATCGTGATCCCTAATTTGCGCCCAATCTCTCGTGCGAACGCACGAGAGATTTGGTACTTAACTATTTCCATCTCCGATGAGGATTCCCACACTTGGAAGCTTGGCTTCCAAGCACAGGAGTCCCTGCCTGCACCTATAAATTAACCCCCAACTCCGACCGCACCTCCTCAGCTCGACATGGCCGGGATTCCACCTCAATTTCCTCTTCTTCTTCTCCGGCCAAGGGGTTCAGCGAGCTCCAACGAGCCCCCCTACTCTTCCTCGTCGCTCTACCACAAAACCAGTGGCAGAGCCGTCCTCCTCATCCTCCTCCATGTCGCGAAACACCCGCGCGAGCTGCCCTAGCCCCATCGTCGCCACCGTCTTCCTCGACTGGATGCTTTCTTCTCCGGTGACAGCAGGTACTGTCGGTCGCCTTCTCGCCCCCTTCGTCCCTTTAGTTAGGTTATAACTGCTCTTCTCTATCCCCTCTTTCATTTCCCTCATCTTATTTCACCAAACACCCCTCGACCGTCGCTATCCACCACCATCTTCTTCATCTCCGGCCACCCTCCAGCGAGACGCTCCCATCACCCCGCAGCCCCACACGTCTCGCCGACAACCGCATAACCTCCGCCTCACCTCACTGAACATCCTCCACTCATCCACAGACCCTCTACACCTCCACAACAGCCCCCCGATCACACCCATCCGTCCGGCCACAAGGCGACCTAGGCGCGCATGCCTAAGCCACCTCACGGCCTGCCACCAACCACCTCACCTTCGCCGTGACACGGCGAAGGTGTTCCTATGGTCTAATTAAGCCGCAAGGCTCTTTTTGTGTCAGGCAGGTTTCACGCTCCAGCCGCCATTAACGATGACTCAAGGAGGTCGCAAACTCGTCCCAGCCTGCAATGCTCCAGGAGTCCTAGTCTAGCTAACTCGGGGAGGCCTCGCGAAGGCATCTGTTCTAGAGAGTGGCACCGCGAAGCCTGCAGTGCTGCAATTGGAGAACGCTCTCCTACGGGCATGCGCGAAAGAGAGGTGGAACAATAGTCCCACCTCGATAAGCTGTAAGGCGCGTGAGTAGTTTATATTGATTTTGTGATATTAGTTAATCACCTCCGATAACACATGGGGTGAGGTCCCTCACCTAAACATCGCCTCGTCCGTGAGCTCATCACACGGATCTGGCGCGACCCGACCCGACACCCTCCTGAGCACTCCTCACGCACCACACCCACGCCGGTGCGCCTAGACCCAGGCGCATGACCTGACCTGTTTACCCGGCTCTGGGAGAGCGTGCTGAAGAGTGATATACACAGAGAGAGAGAGAGACGTGGGTGTGGGTAAAGGGGTAGGTTTTGCTCCTCTTTGGTTTGTGCAGGGAAGGCAGAAGGGAGAAGCGAAGCTGACACTTAGCCGCTGATAGCAAAGGAAAAGAAGAAGAAGGAAGGAAGCCTTCGTAGAGAAAAAAAAGAAAGGCAAGGTAGAAGGAAGAGGCGAAGGAAAAAGAGAAGAGGAACTAAAGAAGGAAGAAATAAAGAAAGGTGAAGACAAGCAGAAGAAGAAGAGAAGCTGAAGGCAAGGGAAACAGAACCAAGGAAGGAAGAAGAAGAAGAGAAAGCAGAGCCAAGGAAGAAGAAGAAGACCCACAGAGAAAAGAAGGAGAAAGATACTGCAGGAGAAGAAAGAAGCAAGGCAAGAGAACTGCAGAGAAGAAAGAAGAAGCACAAAGAGGAAAGGAAGAAAATCAGAAGAAGAAGAACAAGAATAAGGGAAACATCTTTTAAGATGTCTGATCCCATGATCAGACGTCCAAATTCCTTCTTTTTGCTACAATTCACTTTTAAACTCATGCATTTATATATTTTGAATTAAGTTTTGAGTAATTAAGTGATCAATTACATTCTTGAGATTAGTAATAAATTCCAATTGCTCCCTGTGTTCAACCTCGGATACTTAGGTTTTCGAGTAATAAATTTTTATTTGTTGACAATGCTTGGTCACCTATACTACGACGTAACTAACTGTTAAAACACGATCAAGACAAATCAACAACAGTTGACTTCATCTCAGGTACCTCTACCTGAGATTAGAAATCGTTCGCAACAAGTCACTTTGACCCGTTCACTCACCCAACACCTGTCCTAATGCATGAACTAAGCTGAAATCGAACCCACCTAATTCACCTAATTTACAATGGGGACATTGCAAATCTTAGCCATGGGGGGGGGGGGGGTATGAAAGTGCAAAATGTCAGGAAAATTCATATCAAGAAAAGGTTTCAATTCTCAAAAAAAAAAAATCTTCTTGAAAAAGAAAAAGGAAATAAGGAGGGGGGAGAAACAATTCGAGCCATACAAAATGAGAGGAGGAAAGAGAAAAATGCCAAAAAAGGAGCACAAAATGAAAAAGAAAAAGAAATAGTCATTAGTAAAAGATTAAGGGATTAACTGAAGTTCTAGACTAGATCAAGAAAAGAGAAAAATAAAAGAAAAGTGCTAAGGAGACATAACAGGAGATTAGCGGGAACGCTGGTCTTAAGCCTCTTGGGCTAGATTCTTTAGCCTAAAAATTCACAAATCCACTAAAATCTAGATAATCCTTAACAGGTTGGGGAAAATGCGAAGCTTAAGTATTAGGTCTAAGGCTTAGGAAGTATTCGGCCTCGTTAACTGACCTTCAGTTTGTGGGATTCGGTAACCTAAGCACCCTAATTCACACACAGTCTGGTTCAGTGCGCATAAATATCAAAATCACGCAAAAAGCATTTCAATGTTCTGAAAAAGTCACCTAGAATAGGAGCGGCCGATCAACACAAGTTCCCGGCGCAGAGAGGTGGGAAATTCCCCTCGAAGATGCGTAACAACATATCATCTCCTCGGTGCTTGTCTCTTGGGATATTTAAATATCCTACCGGGGGCATGTAAGCACTCTGCTGGTTCAGATATCATGGGCAGCATTATCTCGAAATGTCGATCGCCAGGGTCTGAATTTGGCCACGGAACGCCATGGGTGGGATTATCTCGAAATGTCGATCGCCAGGGTCTGAATTTGGCCACGGAACGCCATGGGCGGGATTATCTCGAAATCTCGAAAGCCAGGGTTCTAGGAGTTGGCATGGGCGGTGCTATCTCGAAGCATCAATAGCCAGGGACCCTTGAGGATTGATGATGGGGACGAGGAATCCGATACAGACCGTGTTGAGAAGCCAATCCGAAGCTAGAAATAAAAAAGGAAAGAGAGAGAGAAAACTCTCCAAACAAATAAATCTTCTGTCACTCTCTTACAAAAATGCACTGCAAACTGAACCTAGGCTAAAAATGTCTCAAGCACGGTCGCTTTAACCGCGGAGTCCAACAAACCCTAGGTTAGTTTCTGGGGGCCTTAAAAACCTTTGCGGAGGACTGAGGCTAAAGCAGGTCAGGTCCGAATTTTGGTTGATACTTGAGTACCTCTAGACCTATTGTCAGCAATCTAACCTAATCACAAAAGAAAAATAAAAGCACTTATCATAACTGATGACTGACATGCAAGGTCTAGAACAGAAGTTAAAACCTTGAAATTTTGCTAAGGGACTAGCAAAAGCTAGGCAAGGGGGTATGATGAGAGCCTCATCATGAGCCCTAACTATCTCATTTTGATCCAAGAAAGAGAATAAAAGCTTCTGCATAACTTAGAAGAAGGCTTAATTGGAGGAATAAGTGTTCTGAGAAGAAAACATGAAATAAAGGGTAAAACTGCAATTTTACCATTGCAGTACATAAACGGGATTTCTCAGAGACAACACATAGGTCAAATGGTCTAAATAAGATAAAAAGTGGGTTGATTCAATCAGAAATGGGTTCATGTGCAATCCAAGAATTAAATGACATCTGCTAACCCTAAAACAGACCCGCTTAATTCAGCAAGGTTCCGGTCAAGATAAAAATCAATTAAATGCTATAAAATTCATGGAAAAATATCCCCTATGGTTTATAACATTCAATTTGGCCTTTGGAACCTAGTTTGACCTAGATTAGGGTCCTAGCTCATCAATTGACCTAATTTAGGTTTCTGCGTAAAATGTCTAGTCAAACGTGGTCAAACCTAAAATCCAACTTCACCATTGGATTCCTTAGGTCCAAATTAGGTTTGTACCAAAATTTGGACCTAAGGGAAGGTCATCTTGACCTACTTTGCAAATTAGTACACCCAATTATATTTTGACCCTTATCTTTTGAAAACCATTACATAAACCCCCCTAGCTTCCTCGCCACTCCTACAAATAGGTCCCTCTACCATTAATGGGGAGGAATCCTTCTTCAGCGAGGAAGGGAGGGGGGATACTCCCTGATCCCTCAGAGATCTCCTCCCAGAATTGGAAGGGAGATTCTCTGAGGAATCCCCTTCCATCTAAGCCAAATCACAATCTTTGATTTCTGTCTAATCTTTCGTGCGAACGCACGAAAGATTTGGGATCCCAACTACCTTCCTTCTCCAGCGAGACGATGGTGGCTGAAGGCTTGCCCTCCATGGACCAGAAGCTCAGCCAGCACTTATAAAAGGACCCCTGACCCTCTGCGAATCTCTCAGACTTGTTTTGGCTATAGAACCCTCCAAATTTCATCTATCCTCTCTCCGGCCAAGAAGCCCGCACGCTCTGGCAATTCTTCCTCCTCCCTCTCATCGCTCTGCTGCCATACCAGTAGTAGGGTTCACTCCGCCTCATCCTCCCACGTCACGCCGCACCAAGTGCATGCCTCCCTGACCTCCTCGTCGTCGTCGTTATCTCCCTCAGGGTCGTCTTCTCCAACAACGGCACAAACGAGCCGTCCGTCTCTACTGCCCCCCTCTCACTCCCAACAATCCAGATAAATTCCCCATCTTCCACTCTTTCATTTTCCTCACTTTATTTTACACAACACCCCTCGACCGTCACTGTCCACCGCCATCTTCCTCATCTCCAGCCACCCTTCAGCGACACGCTCCCGTCACTCCGCAGCCCCACACGTCTTGACAACCACCACATAACCTCCGCCATACTCCACTAAATATCCTCCACTCATCCAAAGGCCGCCTACACCGCCACAACCGCCCCCTGGCCAAACCCATCCATCCGGCCATAGAGCAACCTAGGCACGCACGCCTAGGCTGCCACCTACTGCCTCACCTTCGCCGTGACACGAGGAAGGTCTCTCTGTGGTCTGATAGAGCCGCAAGGCCATTTTTGTGTTGAGCAGGGTTTGAGCTTCAACCGCCATTAGCGGTGACTCGAGGAGGTTGCACGGTCTCTCCAGGTTGAAGGACTTCAGGATTCTAGGTGCAGCAGATTTAGGGAGATCCCGTGAAGTCATCTGTTCCAACAAGTGGCACTGCGAGACCTGCAGTTGCTACAATTGGAGGAACGGTCTGCTGTGAGTGCGCAAGAAAGAGCAGTGAAGCATTAGTCCCACCTCGGTAAGTCACAAGGTGCGTGAGTACTTTATATTGATTTTGTGCTATCGTTGGGTTGCCTCAAATACACTGGGGTAAGGTCCCTCCTCACCTATCCACGCACCTCGTTCGCGACTTCATCTCGTAGATCTGGTGCCCTGACCTGACTACCCCCACTCCTGAGCACTCCTCGCGCACCACACCCACGCTGGTACGCCTGGACCCGGGTGCGTGACCTGACCCGATAACTCGGCTCTGGAAGAGAATGCCAAAGAGAGATTCAGAGAGAGAGATGTGCGGGAAGGGTAGAAGAGTAGGTTTTGTTGCGTGGTGCTTATGTGCAGGAAGAGGACGCTAAGGAGGAAGCAGCTAAGAAGAGGCAAGCAGGGACTTAGCCGCTGAGAGCGAGGAAGAAGAAGAAGATGAACACCCTGAAGTAGAGGTGCGGCAGACCAAGAAAGAAGAAGACAAAGATCAAGGGGCAGACAAAGAAGCAAGAAAGCAAAGGAAGAAGAGGAGGAAGAAGAAGAAGGCAACCTAAGAAGAGTCAAGCCAGGACTTAGCCGCATGAAGAGAAGGAAAAAGAAGAGAAGAAGCGGCCAGCAGAAGAGAAAATTTTGAGAAATACTTTAAGACATCTGATGCAATATTAGACGTCCATTCTTTTTGAGCAATTTCATTCTATATCATTCTCATGTCACTTCTATTGAACTAGTCATTTCTTTCTATTTAAAAGTTGTGTTCTCAAGTTTTGGAATACTCATATTGCTCCCTGTGTTCAACCTCGGATACTCTGATTTTCGAGTTATAAATTTTTATTTGTTTCCGCGGAAAGTTCATCTATATTACGAGATATTTGTTAAAACATGATCTAGCCACGTTAACATCTGGGTTTTGGGATCTCCTACCTTCTGTTGAGTCGGTCTTTGAAAAATGAATTTTCGAATCAGTCACAACTCAACAAAAAAGTAAAATCTCTCAATCAATCTCAATCACAAAAATTAGAAATCCCAATATCAATCTCACATCAATCAAAAGACCAATCAACCAACCAATCAAGTAAGAAATCCAAATTTTTCCTTAGGGTATGCTACACGAAAGTAGTAGTACACAAACAAATGTTTCAAGACAATTGTACGCATCCTACAGAGAACCTAACAAGATGCATACCTCTAAAATCCACCCGAAATATGAATAAGACTGGCGTGCGAATTTAGACTCTGTGGTTGCTAAAGGAGATGAGATAGAAACTCGTGTCTTTCTGAATCTTATGTGATCGTGTAGTGTGTACACGATAAACAATCAATAGATAGCGGTAAAAACTCAGACAAGGTTTCAACCAGATTTTTATGTTTCCTTTTGAAATTGATTCAAGTATTTAGAAGATGTTTTCTTTGCAGCTTGTCTTGCTTTTTAATTCTTTTCAAGCAAAAGATGATCTTTTCAATTTTAAGTCAAATGCAGAGATGGCAGGAGCTCAAAAAGGATAGAAATGCGTACCTGACTCCAGCAATTCTACAAGTGATGCAATTTGACTTGAATTGAAATATAGCAAAAAGAATGCAACCTAGGTATGGATGCCTAGAATATCCTGCTGCCTAGAACAGACTCTCACAACTTATGCCTAACAAAAATATCCTAAGTATATGACTAAGTCTAAACTATAACTATACTAATCTAATAAAGTATGAAAAGCAACTCCTGCAGGAAAAACTCCTCCAGGAAGTTGAGTCTAAAGTGCAACAAATCTACCAGGAAAGAAGAAATCCACCTGGAAGAAGTCACTACTCCTCAACTGCTGCAAAAAAACCAAATGATTACTATGACGATTATATACAAAACAAATCAAAGAATATAATGAATAAAAGAATCTATATACAACAAAGAATATGAATGAAAGAATAGCTATATACAAAGAAAAGAAAAAATATATACAAACAAAAAGAACAAAAGAAAATTTTTAGCAAATAGAGAGTTGCCTCTCTGGCAACGGTGCCAAAAATAATCGATGATGAATTGTGACAATTGTCAAACAATCACAATAACGAGTTGTTGTCAGGTTCTTGTTGATTGCGCAACAATCATAGGTCTTAATTGACCTAGATTAAGCTAGGACTTAGCATAAGTTAGGGTTATTCATGCATGA
The DNA here is from genome assembly GCA_037157565.1 of Thalassia testudinum. Classification (NCBI taxonomy): domain Eukaryota; kingdom Viridiplantae; phylum Streptophyta; class Magnoliopsida; order Alismatales; family Hydrocharitaceae; genus Thalassia; species Thalassia testudinum. The sequence goes on along the minus strand of JAZHRO010000065.1, from coordinate 18,725,445 downwards.
ACAAGCATTGTCTACATCTTTACTGCTTTCCTTTAGCTATGCATAAAATAATGATATAATGTGCTGATTAAGTGTATTATGTCAATTGCAGGCAATAAACTGATCAGGATCAGGAGCTTGATCTGGAGCAAGATCTGAAGCTGGATCAGGAATAACGGGTGTTGCAGCAGAGTTGGAGCAGAAGGCTTAGAGTAGATGTAGGAATAATGATGTAAGAGAGTTAAGGTTTGTTATTCTATTAAGTAGGAATAAAATAGTAAAATGTGAAGAGCTTAGGTCCATCCTAGCCCTAGGATAGCCTAAAGACTTCCCCCAAGCCTTGGCCATCCTTAGATTAGGTCACAGCACCCTAGGAAGCCCTAAAACCCTAGTTCCAACCCTTATCTGGATGTCTAGATAAGTTATAGGATGTCCAGGACCCTTAGCCAACTCACACACCTCAAACCCACTTCTACAGCGTTATTAGACGTCCAGACACTTTGTCAGACGTCCAATTTCTGCAAAATGCCCAAAACAAAACCTAGATTTCCCCCTAACTCAGATTGGACATCCAGAACTGAAGTCTGGACTTCTGATTTTTGAGTATAAGTCGTCTGATTTTATTTTTGGACGTCTGGAACTGGTCTCCAGTTCCTATTTTGAGATTCAAGCCTTGATTTTGGATCTCTAACTCCCTAGACCTAATTCCAACCACATAGGAACCTAAATTAAGGTGTCCTAACCCTAGTACATCACCTCTAGACCTTCCTAAGGACCTAATTAGGTCCTCACCAAACCCAAATGACTTAGATCAAAGTCAATTACCTTCACCTAAGTCAATTGGACTTTAGATCTAAGCTCAATTGGACTCATTGAGTCCAATTGAGCTTAGATCTAAACCCACACAAGTTCAATTAGACTTAGTGAGAGTCCAATTGACCTAAACCCAACCTAATTGAGTTATTTCACTCTCAATTAGGTTCACACTCATTCAATTAAACTTAGAATAAGTTTAATTGCAATTTCCCTTTAGCAATTAGGGTTTGTAACCCTAATTCAAGGCATACACCTACGTAAACACCTTAGGACCTAACCTAAACAACCTAAACACATAGGGAACGACCACACACACACACACACCCATTCATGCAAACACACACTCCTCTAGAGTTCTCTAGAACTCTCTTGGAGTGGCGCCACTCTTGGTTGCCAAATTTAGCAACCAAGAGGCATTCAAATTGAGATCCACATTTTTTCGATCTCAAAAACCACTTCTATCCTCTCACGGCCGACCACTCTTGGGCTCTCTCTAGAGAGTTCCACACCTCTCTAGAGAGAATCCCTTTGGTCTATAAAAAGACCTAAGGGGTGGCCATTTGCACCCATTCACTTCCTTGGCCCCATTCACATCCACTTTCACTTAGGCTAGCCACTTCCACTCCACGAGTTGACCACCACCATGAAGGACACCATGCCGGGATGCTGGATCACTCCTCTCTCTCTCCAAGGGCCAACCTAAGCTCCATTGGCTGCCCCTCATTCTCCTCCTGACCACTCCAAGGCCATCGGAGACCACCTCCGAATGCCCTTCTATTCTGTTAGATCTAGATTAGTAGTTTATGCTCTCCATAGTTTTACTGCTTTTAATTATTGCTTTGTAGTGTACTCCTTATTCTCCCCCAATGATGCATGCAAAATCCCCCCGTAGATTCTTGTATGCGATCATTTTCTGTTAGCTAGATTTACATTCTTAAGCATTCATGTACAAGATTTCCTCTACAAGTTCATGTTGCAACACTCTCCAAATGAATGAATGAAAAATGTATTTTCTATATATATATATATATGTCTATGTTTTGAAATCACAATGTGCTTATTGATTACCATCATTTCTGCATGATTTAAGTTGCCTGTTTTCACTCACTTATCTATTCCACAACAAGCATGTCGTTTCCTGAAAATATAGAAAATTTAACCATAGATGCATTTTCTGTAAACAGTCACCACCTCACTAGAATCGTGCGCGCAAAAACTCACACTTTCACCTTTGTGATCTATTTAACACATGCACACGTAATCAGGGTTCATAATAGAAGTGGTGAAATCTTAATCAGGAGATTGGAAACCTGCGTGCAATTTTAAACAGAGTAGAGCGGTAAAAGATCAAATTCAAAAATAAAACAAACGCCTCACAAAGACGAACGACTAGGACTCTAGTCTCGTTATCTTTTATTAAATATCTTTGTTTGATCGTATTACGTACCATACTACGACATTTTCCTATCAAAAACGTGCAATACGCTCTCAACAAATGGCGCCGTTGCGCAGGAGGCAACGTTATTTTCCTTGATTTCGATCTTTGAAACCATCACTGACAAATTTGTCTCTACTTTGTTTCTGGATGTGCAGGAAAAACGAAAGGAGAACAGGATCTACGCACACAACCAATGCAGAAAATGAATCCAGGTGCACATCATCTCCTTTTTAGATTAGGTTTTCCTTTGAACCTTAGGAGTAGATTTATTTTCTGTAATTTATTTTTAAAAAAAGAAAAAAAATTATTTATTCATTTTCGTGAGAAAAATAAAAAAAATAAAAAAAATATAGATTAGGTCTCTTTTTGAATCCTAGGTAGTTTGAAAAATAAAAGTTAAAAAAAATTTGAAAACCCTCCGAAAAAAAGAAAAAATTTGCAAAAGTTTTTGAAAAAAAAAATTTTTGGTGGAAGGCTTGGATTTCAAACCCAAACCCTCTTTAAAAGCTTTTCCACCATCTTCTAATTTTTGGCCAGATTTCAAGTCTCATTCAAAAATTTGATTGCCGAAAAATTAGTGAGCAAAAAAATTCTGAAATTTGGGCTAGACCTTCAATTTCAAATGCCACTATTTTTTTGGAAAATTTTCAAGTATAAAATTTTTAAAAATTCACGAAGTGCACGAGGATCAGACTGACCCATTTTCGAGATTTTTCAAATTTCAAAAAGCAATTTCAAGCAATCCGCGAATCTGTTTTGACTAAAAATGATGGGGTTTGAAAGCTGATCTCATTGGGTTTATTTTCCATATTTTTCCCAAATTTTTGAAGGTCAATTGGTACTATTTCAAAGTGAAAAACCGACCAGGGGTCAAAATTCCAGATCTGACCCCCTGACATTCAAAATCCCTAAAAATTCGGTTGAAATAGTAAAAAATTTAAAAAAATATTCTCTAGAAAGCTAATTGAAAAAGGAATCTTCTTGCAAAATTTCAAGTTAATTGGATTCTAATTGTTATCAGAGAACGAATTTTACTTTTGTGACCTGCTAAAATAGGACAAAACCCTAGAATTGCATGAACCTTAGGTTAAATCTTTAGGGTTACAACATAGAGACCACACTTGGGCTAACCTAGACTTAATCAAGTCTAGCACTTAGCCGGTGAGCCTGGTCACCTTGTGGGCCACTCACCAAGAGAAAACCCCACTGAAGAAAATGGGCTAAAACAAATTTTAAAACACGAAATAAAACCCGAATTCGTTGTCGTACTACTGGGTGGTTTCAACCTCTTAGCTGGTTTAGCGAAGAGGCGGGAATCGCTTTCAGTCGGTTGTACGAAGAATTTCTTCATTAAAACCTAAAATGAAAAATCCGGTCATCTGATTTATAAGGACCACTTGATTGACAAGGTCTTAGCCTTGTCTGGCTGGCTACACCAACCCAAGGGTTGGGTGGTGTATGCGAGGAAGGAGGTCACTTAGACCTCACTTGGTTGGACCTTGGGAGCCACTCCCAAGGAGGCGAGTCACCTCACCGGGACCATCTTCTCCCCCCACTTCTACTCCTAGAGCCACCATGGCTAATCCTAGACCTGGACCTAGACCGGGTCAGGATATCGAGAATCTGGACCCGATGACTCATTTGGAAGCCCAGGTAATCGAATCCGAGGAGCGGCATCGGCAGAGCATGGATCGCATCTTCACGGCACTTGACAGGATGCAGCACCCGCCGCAAGGAGAACTGCAGGATTTCTATGACCCAGCCACACAAATCGTCACATCACTAGTTAGAATTCCCACAGGCGGAGATGCGTTTAAGCTCAAGCCCAATGTGATTTGGGTTGATCAGCACTCACTTCTATGGGAACTCAAGTGAAGATCCGTTCCAGCACCTTGAGGACCTGAGTCAACTCACTGAAATGATTCGACCCAAGAATATCGATCTCGAGATTGTTCTAATGAAGCTTTTCCCATTCTCTCTGAGGGATAAAGCTTCATACTAGTTCAAGACCATTGGGAAGCCAATTGGAACCTGGCCAAAATTACAACGTGAATTCCTGCAAAAGTTCTTCCCAATTGGTCGAACAAACGCAATGCGGCATGCAATCACGACTTTCTCCCAGGGAGTTGGGGAGAAGTTATATGAAGCTTGGGACAAATTTCACGACCTTTTCTGGAAATGCCCACATCATGGTATACCCAAATGGCACCTGGCTCAGATCTTTTACCATTTGCTAGATGACACACATCGGTATCTGGCCGATGCATCCAGTGGCAGGAATTTCCTCGCAAAAGACGAGAACAGCACATTTGAGCTATTTGAATCATTAGAGGAGAACTCAATGAATGCCGCATCCATGAACCAGTTCCAGCGGCCTAATCAGCAATGGGTTGGTGTCCACAAGGCTCACACCGAGTCCATTCGAGCCGACATGGATATCATCGTCAAGCAGCTGGATAGAATAAATCTAATTGAGAAGAAGATTGACCAAATTAGTCAGGGTCAATTTGACTTGAGCTCTACCGCCTCAAGGCCCTCCTATGCACCCCGAGCCCCTCCTGCTTGAGTTACTCTACTCACTCGGGATGCATCTTCTCCGTATTTACGAGATCCCGCATATCAGGATCCCATAAATAATCTAGATCTAGCACCTTACGACCAGGGTTACGCACCACCCACAGATTATAATGCGTATCCCCTTGTCGGATATATCTCTCAGACATCTTCGGCCTACGACGACGTCAGTGCTATCCAAGGATACGGGCATAATAACCCATATTCAGAGACGTATAACCCTGGTTGGAGCCAGCATCCAAAATTCTCTTAGTCTGGTAATTCACAGAGACCACATCAAGATCCATACTACCAGACCAGGCAATACGGGAATGTGCAAAACACATACCCTAGGCAACAGCCATTCCCGCCACATTAGCAACAACCCCGTTCTCTATGCCAGTCGCTGCACCAAGCTGCCAACCACCCTCCAAAGTGTGCTGACCCTTTGGAGGCACTGAAAGAGGAGCTACAAGAATCAATGAGGAAATCTACACAAGATAGCTTGCAGATTATGAAGGCGATGGCTGACTAGATACAGACCATACAGAACACGCAGAACTAGCTGTTGCAGGAGCATAGGACTCAGGGAGTCTTTCCCTCCCAACCCGTCCCGAACCCCCAATACGTGCAGAACCAAGGTGCCCTGCCTAGGTTTCAGGCATCGTAGGGACAGGCACACGCCATACTACAGGCACCTCCTGCACCACCCAGTTACACGCAAGGCCATTCGCCTTTGCAGAACCCCGCATATTTTGCCCCTTCCGCTCCCCCACCACCTCATGGATAGCAAGCCGATGCACATGCTGTCTCTTTGAGGAGCGGAAGGAAGACATTCGACCCACCACATAGGCAGGCGGGTCCTGATTTTTCCCACCCTTCGCCATAGGTGGGTTCGACTCCATCTTAGGAGCCACCTACGGTAGATAAGGGTAAGAGGCCACTCGACCCTGAGATTCCCGTCCTTTTTCCTGAGGCTCTGACACGGAATGTAGCTCGGAAAAAGGACACGCGGAATTTTGACCTAAACTCAATTTTCAAGGAAGTACATATTCAGGTCCCCCTCCTTGAGGCAATCGATCACATTCCCGCTGTCACTAGGTTCTTCAAGGACTTTTGTACCCCAAAGCGACAGTCAAGAATTGGACGACAAGCGGTACTATTGAAAGAGGCTAGTGCCATGATTCTAGCTGACTTACCACTGAAGAAGAAAGACCCTAGTACCCCACTCATATCCTGCTTCTTGCAGGACTCTCCATTTGATCAGGCCCTTCTTGATCTGGGTTCGTCCATCAACCTAACTCCCATTGCCGTATTTAATCGATTTCATTTTGGGGAGTTGAAGCCCACCTCGATCACGATTCAGCTGGCTGACAGATCATTCAAAACATTAAGGGGGTGGTTGAGAACGTGATCGTGAAAGTCTGCAGGTTCTGCTTTCCCATAGATTTTTTCGTTCTCGATATGGAAGTTCCTCCTAATCTTCGAGATGCACCAATTATTTTGGGTTGCCCATTTCTAGCAACAGCCCGAGTGAACATTGATTGTGCATCTGGGTGTATGGAGATAGCCCTAGGCAATGAGCGACTTCGACTGGACATATTCAGGGCAGCAAAGAACTTAGACTGTGATCGAATAGAGGAGGATGGTGAAGATGAAGATGCGGCATTCTGTGGTAACATTGTGCTCCTTTGTGACGACCGAATGTCTCATTCATCTACACTATCAGGGTTCTTGGACCTCGATCCACACGGGACTAAGACCACTGCACTACACATATCTCCCCGAGGATCTGACTATTTAGGGTGTGCTTCTGACCACAGCACCCCTGAATCCAGCTATCTTGATCCACACATTACCGAATCGCCCTTGTTGTTGCAGGAGGATGTGACCACAGCTAATGGGTTCCTGATGTAAACACATTTACACTACTTAAAATGTCTATTTATGCATGTTCTTAAGCATAGGATTGCATTTCATGATATAAATATTGCATTACATGCATCATCTTGCATTTAGAGTAGTTTGAATAAAATGGAGGTTAATTGTCTCCTTTTATGTGCTTGGACAGAGCAAACATTTTATCGGGGCCTCGGATCAAAGATCCAACCATATGGATGTGGTCAGGGCGACGATTGGAGTTCAACGACTCCAAGATCGCCCTAATCAGGCATCCGTAGCATCCAATAGTGACCCGGGAACCCTAGAAGATCGAGGGCCAGGATGGTGTAAATCCACACTTCAGATGATAAATCCGACCACACGGATGAATTCGGATCAACGATCGTAGCCCAACGACACAAAAATTGAGTCAATCCGACATTCGTGGCACCATCTACAACTTCCAGAAGATGGACGGCCAAGATAGTGCCACGTGGAGTCATCTCAGCCGCCCAAACGGCCGCTTCATCTTGTGAAGGCCCCGCGCCCGATCGCTCTCCACCGTTGGATCTTAATCCAACGGCTGTGGGTGCTCGCATTTAAAAGCGCCCGCTCGACCATCCGCGCCCCATAGCGCAGTGGTCGAGTGCGGGGCGCGGGTTCGAGCCGTGGAGAGCGACTGGAAGGAGCAGCGATTGGGTACGGGTGGAGCGTCAGATGGAGATCGGACGGCCGCGCACGCCCGATAGCGTCGACGCATGATTGGACGTGCAATCGGACGCACAATCAGACACGCGGGCGGGCGCACAGCGCGCGGGCGCGGATGCATCTTAAGCCGTCCGATCTCGCGATCGGATGGCTGAAAAGCGGCGGACGTGCGCAAGCCGTTGAGAGCGCGAGCAGGCGAGGAGGCGCGCGCGAGCCGGCCACGACGCCCACGTCGGGGCTTTAGTGACAGATTTATCCATCACTAAAGACCCCTCTTTTATTATTTTGAAGTTGTAATGTCCATTTTGCCCCCACTCCTTGCAACTATAAAAGGAGACCCCCTCCATACGAAATTCTCATCCCTTCTTTCTCCTCTCTACCCCTCCAAAGCTCAAAAAAAGCTTGTCCCACACCCGGGATGCTTCTTGCGAGATAAAGTCCAATTTTCGTTCCCCTTCGGAAGTGGATCCCGCGACGACGACGGCGTGCTGCTCCATTCCCATTCTTCTGCTTCGTCCTCCTTCGTCCTGCTTCATTCTCCTTCGTCCAAGCGTCGTCCCGTCCGGCTCGTCCTCCAAGCAATCGTCGAGGAGGATAATTTCTCTCTCCCATTCTTATTTACAGCTTTTCTAGTGTAGAATTTTCCTACTTTATAGTGTAACTGATTTTCCGCTTTCTAGAGTAACTTTTATAAACAATTGAAATATTGAATGCATGTTCTCTTTCTCTCTCTCTCTCTCTCTTTCTTTTAGTCTGATAGCTCCATTGTAATTATATCGCCTTGCTTATAAAAAAAAAATCCTAAAAAAATATAATTGCGAATATAGATCAGCGTAGCCTCCCTGTGTTCGACCCGGAATTCTTTTCGGTATAAATTTTATTTGTTGAACATGAATTCTTCTCTTTCGAACTACAATGACAGGTTTTCCAAAACCAAACACGTAAGCGTAGCGATTCGCAAAACCCGTTCAACATTTTGGCGCCGTTGCTGGGGAGGCAACGATTTCCGATCTTTTCTTCGCATTTCTTGCACTTTATTTGTTTTCTAACTAGCTTTCTTTTGTGTCTATTGTTTTGCAGAGACCTCCATCAAGGAATCAACAAGCGGTAGACTAGAGTAAAGTGCAGTTGAAGACAACTGTAAGTGTTCCCCCATTCTTTCCCCCTCCATAGATTTCATTCACCACATTAAATCCAAATCCCAATTAACCTAGCTGTTTGCATAAATCCTAGAAATAGTTTGGTTGTTTGGATTTTCACTCACATTCATTCCACCCTCATCCATAAAAAAAAATAACAAAAAGATAATCTTGTGGGGTAATTTTCAACAAACACACAACACACACCCACATTCAAGGCACTTGATCAACTTGATTTGTTTTCTACTCAACCGGGTTCTGATATGTGGAACCGGTACACACAAAGCAACATATAACAGAGTAGAAATCATTCTAGGTTAATCATCTTTTAGTGCCTAACTTAGTGGTGCATTTGTGGCCACTTGTTTGAGTTGTTTGGGCCGCACCACTTTATTTTAAAACCAACTCATCAAGTAGCTCCTCCTTAGGGTTTTCAATCTAGGTATATTCTAGGCACTCCACTTTCTTTCTGATTTTAAAGGAAAATAATTTTCACCCGTGTTTTACAACTTGGTTTGCCTAGAAACTTGATTGCAATTCACCTAATTTGAAACCCTAAAAGCTACATAAGCAAGATTTGAACACTAAAAATCACACATTATCAATAATCTTGCTTGAAAACCCTGGTTGTGCATGCACTTACACAAATCTCAATCAATCATTAAGGGCACAACCCATGGTAAGGGCCCATCACATTCCATAAGCACCACAATCCAAGGCCTTAATAAAATTGAGTAGACGTTGGCCTTAAGGTTTGATTCGCTCTTCAGGGCCTAGTCTGAGATTATTTTTTATTAACCTACTTGTACTGATTAATCTGATGTCTAGCTAGGGGAGCAGAGTCAAACGATCGCGGCTGGGGGGTACACTAGGAACCGGAGGCAAAAGCCAAAGGAAGAACCTTCTCCCCAGTCCCTCCTTCTAACTGGTTGGATTAAACAGACGCAAGTAGAGTAAATCACTTATAGTCTTAAGGCTGGTTTTGGGAGTCAGTAGATCCTTAGGCTACCCCACTTAAGGACAGCCTTGTTTTGTTGTGCTGCAGGGTCCCTATCCCCAGTCCTTCCGACCTTCTCCTAGTTTATGCTGGGAAGACGGTCATTGAATCCCCGATTGGAAGGACCGTTAGAACATTCTAGGAGGTGCAAGTTAGATTTTGGTCAATTTGATCCCATGGCCGAACAACAGCCTCCTCTGCTTGAAAATCCATAGGAAGAATTTTGAAGGCAGCTGGAACAAATGCAGAGAATGTAGGAATGGTTCCAGAGAATGCAGGGCGCTCAGTCCTTAAAGGATTTTTATGATACTTCAAATTACGGGGAACGTCCCGGCGTCCAGATTCCAGCCGATGACGTAGAAATCAAGCCCCAGGTGTTAAGCCTGATTAAACATTATCATGGGCTTGGCTCCGAAGATCCGTTTCAGCACTTGGAAGATTTGACCACTTTGGTCCAGACCACCAAGGCTCGAAACATTAACGAGGAGCAAATGATCATGAGGCTCTTCCCCCACTCTCTTAAGGATAAAGCAGCGCATTGGTATAGGACAATAGGAAGACCAATTACAACTTAGAATGAGTTGAAATCGGCCTTTCTGAAGAAATTCTTTCCAGTCGGTCGTACCAATGCTTTTAGACGGGCAATCACTACCTTTACCCAGTGGTCAGGGGAGTAGTTTCATGTGGCCTAGGAGCGATTCCAGGACTTATTGCGAAGGTGTCCACACCACGAGGTGCCGAAATGGCAACTCGTGCAGATCTTCTATCATGGGTTGAATGAGCAACTCAGAAACCATGTGGATGCTTCTTTCGGAGGCAATTTCCTCAATAAAGATGTAGATGGTGCACATGATTTATTTAGTGAAATGAGTGAGAATTCAATTAATCATGCCTCCATGGATACTTTTAACCGGTCCCAGCAACCCAGATCAAATGTCAATGAAGTCCATGACTCATTCATTTGATATGGAATTGATTTGTAATAAACTTGATAAGGTGGACTTGGTTGCTAAAAGAATGGAAGAGTGGATGGCTGGCAATTCTATGAACAACTCTCAATCCACTCAATCCCAAAATTCGGGATTACATTCCTCACGAGCTCCTTCTGGACGGGAGTTCGTGAATCAACTCGATGCGACTCAACCTATTAGTCAACATTTCTCGGAACCCCATGGGTTCCCAACTGGGGCATTTGATCCTAGTTTTTTTTATCCTTCCCTTTCTTTCTCTCCATCCTCACCCTATGAGGATGTCTGTGCTGTACAAGAGAATGTTAGATCCAATCCCTACTAGAATGCCTATAATCCAGGTTGGAGAAACCACCCTAACTTCTCTTGGAAAAATCTGGGGCAACAGACCCAATTGCGACCCAGCAACTATGCTCCGCAATGACCAATGGGTCAGGGTCAAGTATATACTCAGTTGCCTCCGAATTAGGTCAATCAGCCAGCTTGGAATGCACGTCAACTCGCAGGGTAGGCTGATTTGAACCGTCAAATGGTAGAGATGCAAGGATCTATGCTCCAGCTTATGCAGCAAATGAAAAATTCGCTGGACAACTTGCAATCCGGGCTCATTGCTAACTCTCGTCAACCCAGATCTCTACCATCCCAACCCGTACCCAACCCGCGAAACATTATAAATTCGGGCAATCAAGCCCAAGGGTACGAAAATCAGAGGGACCCACACGCACATGCTCAGGTGGTTGACCAGGGTTCCTCGTCTTCTTCTTCTGCTAATCAACAATTCATGGTCAATCAAGCCCCTCCAATCTTTCCTAACCCTCCCCAAGACCCAAATTCTTACGCTTCTGCAAATTCTATCACTTTGAGGAGTGGTAAGAAGACTCAGGATCCACAACCACACTATTCTGATCTTTTGAATCCTGAAGAATCTGAGGAGAGAGAGGAGAATTCTAGAGGAGAAATCAAGGCTCAGGAACCTGATTCCAAAGATCTGATTCATGTTCCTTTTCTTGAAGCCTTAGCCAAAGCAAAGAAGAAGAAGTCTGTTGATAGCAATGAGGAGCTTCTGAATTTATTTAAGAATGTTGAGATCAATATTCCGCTCCTTGATGCTATCAAGCACATACCGGCTTACACAAAATTTTTAAAGGAATTATCTACACAAAAGCGTAAGTCGAGAGAATCTGTTCCGAGGAAGGTGGTACTCTCCAAGCAGGCTAGCTCTGTTATCCTGCACTACCTCCCTCAGAAAAAGAGAGATCCTGGTGCTCCTTTGATTTCTTGCGTTATCGGAGATTACACATTTGATAGAACACTTTTGGATCTCGGTGCATCCATCAACCTAATTCCGACTTCTCTCTACGAGAAGTTTGGGTTAGGTGAACTTCGGCCAACTTCAGTAACGCTACAGTTAACGGACTGTTCGGTCACAAACCCGTGAGGTGTTATTGAAGATGTTATAGTTAAGGTCAAGGATTTCTATTTTCCTGTAGATTTCCTTGTCCTTGATATGGATGTACCAGATAATCTGAGGAACACGCCCATCATTCTAAGGCATCCGTTCCTGGCTACCGCAATGGCCAACATTAATTGTGAAAGCGGTAGCATGGAAATCGCCTTTGGGGACCAACGAATGAAATTAGATATTTTTAAGGCAATCAACAAATTTGAGGATTGTGGATTTATTGAGGAACTTGATGAGGATTATGTTAATATTGAAACTTGTTTGACAGTTTCTTCAATTGAAAGTTCCTCTTTGGTTGATGAATTTGACCCGCAACCCTCTGACCTGACATCTTCGGAAGAGGTTACTGATTTTGTTCACTCAAAACCTCTTCCTCTTGTTGAATCTTCAGCATCTACCCTACCATCAATCGTTACCCCACCCTAGCTTGAATTGAAACCATTGCCTGAGAATTTAAAATATCAATTTTTAGGACCGCAGAATACGCTCCCTGTAATTATTAGTGCTAAATTGACAAAGGAGCAAGAGATTAAATTGATTAAGATCCTAAAGGATCATAAGGAGGCAATTGGTTGGGCCATTCATGACCTTAGGGGGATTGAGCCATCTTACTATAATCATAGAATATTTTTGGAAGATGGATCCCACCCTTCTCGCCAGATGCAGAGGAGATTGAATCCAAATATGCGAGAAGTGGTCAAAAAGGAAATCATCAAGTGGCTCGATGCAAGAATTATTTATCCAATCTCTGACAGTCCCTGGGTAAGTCCCGTTCAGATTATTCCAAAGAAAGCTGGGATTACTGTTGTGACTAATGAGAGAGGTGAATCTGTCACAACTCGTTCAGCTTCCTCTTGGAGAGTTTGTATTGATTACAGGAAGCTGAACACAACCACTAAAAATGATCATTTTCCCTTGCCCTTCATTGATCAAATCTTAGAAAAATTAGCTGGGCAGAAGTACTTCTGTTTTCTTGATGGCTACTCGGGATATAACCAAGTTCCTATCCATCCCGAGGATCAGGAAAAAACTACTTTCACCTATCCCTACGGAACCTTTGCTTTTCGTAGGATGCCTTTTGGGTTATGCAATGCACCTGCGACTTTTCAAAGGTGTATGCTAGCCATATTTTCCGACATAGTGGGAGAGTTTATGGAAGACTTCATGGATGATTTCTCTGTTTTCGAAGAATCATTTGACTCTTGTTTGGCTAATTTGGAAATGATTCTTAAGCGACATATCAAGACACGACTGGTCCTTAGCCGGGAAAAGAGTCATTTCATGACCTAAGAAGGCATCGTTTTGGGTCATGTAATCTCTGAACGGGGAATTGAAGTAGACAAAGCTAAGGATGATGCTATCGCTAAACTTCCTCCTCCCACATCTGTTAAACAAATCAGATCATTTCTTGGCCATGTGGGATTTTATCGAAGATTAATCAAGGATTTCTCGAAGGTTGCTCGTCCTTTGAGCAATCTTCTTGCCAAAGAAACACTGTTTGTTTTTTACGAATCATGTCGAAAGGCATTTGATTTTCTGAAAATGGCAGTCACCTGTGCTCCAATTTTGCAACCACCAATTTGGACAGCCCCATTTGAGATCATGACCGACGCTTCTGATTACGCGGTCGGGGCTGTCCTGGGTCAGAAAATTGACCGAAAGCCCTCTGTCATTTACTACACTAGTAAAACTCTAGATGAAGCCTAGAGGAATTACACTGTTACTGAAAAGGAATTACTAGTTGTAGTTTTTGCGTTGGAAAAATTCAGGGTCTTATCTCTTGGGGTCTCATGTTATTGTTTATACCGACCACTCGGCCTTGAGACATCTCTTGGCTAAAAAGGATGCTAAACCCTGGCTTATTCATTGGATTCTTCTTCTTCAAGAATTTAATCTTGAAATCAAGGATAAAGCCGGAGTGCAAAATGTGGTAGCGGATCATTTGTCGAGACTCCTAGGTGATTCTTCTTGTCCGGACATTCCGATTGCTGACATTTTTCCAGACGAAACCATTCTTACAGTTTTAGGTGTCCACTCCCCATGGTTTCTGACATTGTTAACTATTTGGCCGTTGGTCAAATCCCCCAGGATTGGACCAAGCAACAACAGGATAGACTCAAATCTGAGGCCAAATACTAATTTTGGGAGGACCCTGAACTATATCGCATCAGCTCTGATCAGATTATTCGCCGATGCATACCGAAGAATGAATTCAACAGTATACTCAAGTTCTGCCATGCATCTGGGTGTGGTGGACATTTCTCCGGAAGAAAGACGGCTGCAAAAATCTTGCAATCTGGCTTCTATTGGCCGTCTTTATTCAAGGATGCCCAGGACTTCTCAAGGTCATGTTCTCGATGTCAGTCACTCAGGAACATAACTAAGAGAGACATGATGCCCCTAAACCCTATTCTTCCTGTAGAAATTTTCGATGTTTGGGGCATCGATTTCATGGAACCCTTTATCCCTTCATTTGGACATCAGTACATTCTTGTTGCTGTTGATTATGTGTCCAAATGGATTGAGGCAACTCCCACCCGAATCAATGACCACAAGGTGGTCATCAAGTTTGTCAAGAAAAATATCTTCAGTAGGTTCAGGATTCTGAGGGCTATCATCAGTGATGGTGGCACTCATTTTACAAATGCCCAATTCTGGAATTTATTGGCCAAATACGGGGTTAATCAACGAATTTCCACACCTTACCATCCCCAAACGAATGGACAAGACGAGATCTCCAATCGTGAGATCAAGAACATTTTGCAAAAAATGGTTAGGCCTGATCGCAAGGATTGGACTCAAAAGCTTGAGGACGCTCTTTGGGCCTACCGTACGGCGTATAAAATGCCCATCAGTATGTCTCCATTCCGTTTGGTGTATGGAAAGGCGTGCCATCTACCCGTAGAGATTGAACACATGGCATTCTGGGCAATCAAACAATGCAATTTAGATCTGAATCTAGCTGGAAAAACCAGGAAACTCCAACTATCTGAGTTGGAGGAGCTTAGAAATGATGCTTATGAGAATGCCAAGATCTACAAGGCTCGGACCAAAGCTCTACATGATCAATTGATTTCCCGCAAGAGCTTTGAGCCAAACCAGAAGGTCTGGTTATTTGATTCTAAACTTAAGCTCTTTCCTGGTAAACTTAGATCTAAATGGAATGGCCCATTCATAATTGATCAAATTTTTCCTAATGGTGCCGTTCAGATTTCTAACCCAAAGACAGGTAACACTTTTAAAGTCAACGGTCAATGTTTGAATCCTGTTGTTGACCGTAATCTTCCAGAACCCGTCTTAGACTCTGTTGCTCTAGCCATTCTGTGACTTCTTTGGCTGGACTTCGCCTAGCTGACGGCATTAAACTCAGCAGTTGTACATATGACACAAGGCTGATACGAGCTTCATATCCAGGTGACATCTTTCATATTCTATCCTTTCTTTCATGTCTCTTTTTCAATGAGGACATTGCATCAGCTAGGCATGGGGGGGTGGATTCATTCTTGAATTATTTGGTCAGCTTTGTGAAATCCATATAAATTGTCTCTCTTCTTAATTAAAAAAAAAAAATTAGGAAGGATTAGTTGGACATTAGGACTTTTCAATCCTAAGAAATTTTACATTAGGATCTGAACACAAAGACCCCTCAGGTCTTTGGACTTAATTAGCCTGTGTATCCACTAAAATGTGGATTTGTTTTTGAGTCCTTGCCATCTTAATTCTATTATAATTTGAATAAATAAGTTTGGGTGATAAGTACACGACTTATCAACCCACCCTCTGATTTGAGGGAATTTTGAGTTTTAAGCATCTACACACTTTCTTTGCACTGACTCGTTGTTCGATGATTCTAACGGAAATTGGGTAGCTAATGAACCTTCTAGGATGATATGGTTGGCAAGTTATCGTGGGTAACAGCCCATAGGTAGGTTGTCCAGAGCCCAGTCACTGGACCTTTCTTAGTTTGCTTCCTTTAGGTAAATCTTAGACTAGGGAAGCCACCTACTTAAAAAAAAAAAAAAAGGAGAAAAGAACAAAAAGAAATAAGCCACACTTCGCCGCACGAGTATGGCTAGCAAGTTGTCGGTGGTAACAGCTCATCGACGGGTTGTCCAGAACCTAGCTCAGAAAATGCACTAAAAATTCCCAAAACACTTAGGAAGAAGCGGAGAAGTAGAATAAACCAGGGAGATATACACTGGATTCACCCTTGTGTTGACCCCGTAAAAAAAAATAAAAGTAGGGAGAAAACTACCGGTTGTAAAGATACACTTTTAGGTAAAATTCTTGTTAGGTCACCTAGAGGCGTAGAAATCCGAAGTCCGTTCTAACTGCCGGTCAACGAGTCTATCACAATCACAATAAGATGCTTAAAGCTTAGGGTTCTCATCAAATTTTGGGTGAGTTGAATGGTCATAGAAAGCCACTCTTAAACCCGAAAATTTGAAAATCAAAAAAATTAGAAAAGAGGAAAAAGAGAAAAAGAAAATTTTCTTTTAATAAGGCGAGGGCTTGAGGCGGCCTGCATTTTGGCTGATACCCGGGCACTGTTGTGTCTTTGAAAGTTCAGTTCCTAAGTAGACAATTTATTAATGATTGAAAATAACTCAAGTCCAAATAATCTAACCTGATTCTTTTATAAATAGCATATAGTTTTTGCTAGGGACTAGCAAAAGATAGGCATGGGGGTATGATGTAAACACATTTACACTACTTAAAATGTCTATTTATGCATGTTCTTAAGCATAGGATTGCATTTCATGATATAAATATTGCATTACATGCATCATCTTGCATTTAGAGTAGTTTGAATAAAATGGAGTTTAATTTTCTCCTTTTATGTGCTTGGACAGGGCAAACATTTTATCGGGGCCTCGGATCAAAGATCCAACCGTATGGATGTGGTCAGGGCAACGATTGGAGTTCAACGACTCCAAGATCGCCCTAATCAGGCATCCGTAGCATCAGATAGTGACCTAGGAACCCTAGAAGATCGAGGGCCAGGATGGTGTAAATCCACACTTCAGATGATAAATCCGACCACACGGATGAATTCGGATCGACGATCGTAGCCCAACGACACAAAAATCGAGTCAATCCGACATTCGTGGCACCATCTACAACTTCCAGAATATGGACGGCCAAGATAGTGCCACGTCGAGCCATCTCAGCTGCCCAAACGGCCGCTTCATCTTGTGAAGGCCCCACGCCCGATCGCTCTCCACCGTTGGATCTTAATCCAACGGCTGTGGGCACTCGCATTTAAAAGCGCCCACTCGACCATCCGCGCCCCATAGCGCAGTGGTCGAGCGCGTTATCGCGAGCACGAGGCGCAGGTTCGAGCCGTGGAGAGGGGCTGGAAGGCGCGGCGATTGGGCACGGGTGGAGCGTCAGATGGAGATCGGATGGCCGCGCACGCCCGATAGCGTCGACGCGCGATTGGACGTGAAATTGGACGCACAATCAGACATGCGGGCGGGCGCGGACGCATCTTAAGCCGTCCGATCTCACGATCGGACGACTGAAAAGCGGCGGACGTAGGCAAGCCGTTGAGAGCGCGAGCAGGCGAGGAGGTGCGCGCGAGCCGGCCACAGCGCCCATGTCGAGGCTTTAGTGACGGATTTATCCATCACTAAAGACCCCTCTTTTATTATTTTGAAGTTGTAATGTCCATTTTGCCCCCACTCCTTGCAACTATAAAAGGAGACCCCCTCCATACGAAATTCTCATCCCTTCTTTCTCCTCTCTACCCCTCCAAAGCTCAAAAGAAGCTTTTCCCACTCCCGGGATGCTTCTTGCGAGATAAAGTCCAATTTTCATTCCCCTTCGGAAGTGGATCCCGCGACGACGACGGCGTGCTGCTCCGTTCCCGTTCTTCTGCTTCGTCCTCCTTCGTCCTGCTTCGTTCTCCTTCGTCCAGGAGTCATCCCGTCCGGCTCGTCCTCCAAGCAATCGTCGAGGAGGATAATTTCTCTCTCCCGTTCTTATTTACAGCTTTTCTAGTGTAGAATTTTCCTGCTTTATAGTGTAATTGATTTTCCGCTTTCTAGTGTAACTTTTATAAACAATTGAAATATTGAATGCATGTTCTCTTTCTCTCTCTCTCTCTCTTTCTTTTAGTCTGATAGCTCCATTGTAATTATATCACCTTGCTTATAAAAAAAATCCTAAAAAAATATAATTGCGAATATAGATCAATGTAGCCTCCCTGTGTTCGACCCAGAATTCTTTTCGGTATAAATTTTATTTATTGAACACGAATTCTTCGCTTTCGAACTACAATGACAGATTTTCCAAAACCAAACACGTAAGCGTAGCGATTCGCAAAACCCGTTCAACAGTTCCCGTTAACGCAGTCACAACCGATTATTTCACAGGAAACGACTCAGCAGGAATTCACATGCACATGGATCAGCAGATTCTGCTCCTCCCACTCTCATTTCTGACTCTGACCCACCCGTGATTGAATTGAAGCCCTTACGTGACTCACTTAAGTATGTGTTCTTGGGCGAAAGTGAGACATACCCAGTCATTATCAATGCCCACTTAACGCAAGAACAAGAGCACCGATTGATTTCTACGCTGCAAGACCATAGGGCTGCTATAGGGTGGAGTATTGCTGATCTCCATGGTATTCGCCCCTCATATTGCACTCATCACATTTACATGGATGAGGGGGTGAAACCTTCGAGACAACCTCAAAGACGGCTTAACCCGAATATGCTGGAGGTTGTTAAGAAGGAGATCATCAAATGGCTGGATGTAGGTATTGTATACCCAATCTCAGACAGCCAATGGGTGAGTCTAATCCAGATAGTGCCCAAGAAAGCAGGACTCACCATCATAAAGAATGATAAGGGCAAATCCATCCCAACCCGCACTACAACATTGTGGCGGGTCTGCATCTATTATAGGAAACTAAACACAGCTACCCAGAAGGATCACTTTCCTTTTCCTTTCATTGACCAGATCTTGGAACGGTTAGCCGGACGTAGTTTCTTCTACTTTCTGGATGGATACTCCAGGTATAATCAAGTAGTGATTAGCTTGGAAGATCAAGACAAGACCACATTCACATGCCCCTTTGGAACATTCGCTTTCAAGCGGATGCCCTTTGGCCTCTGCAACGCACCAGCGACATTTTAGCGTTGTATGATGGCCATCTTCTCTGACATGATCATGGACTATGTGGAGGTATTCATGGATGACTTCTTCATTTTCGGAGATGATTTCGCATCTTGTCTTGAAAACCTCACCAAGATCCTGAAAAGGTGTATTGAGGTAAACCTAGTGCTATCCTGGGAGAAAAGCCATTTCATGGCGAGGGATGGCATAGTACTAGGGCACAGGATCTCCAAAAATGGACTCGAGGTCGATCGAGCTAAATCAGAGATTATTTCCCACTTACCGCCACCTAGCTCGATCAAGCAGATCAGATCATTCTTGGGACACGTCGGCTTCTATCGAAGATTTATATGCGATTTCTCGAAAATTGCACGGCCTTTGACGAATCTCCTTGTTGCCGATGCCCCATTTGAATTTGATACCTCATGTCTCAGCACCTTCGAGTCTTTACGAAGTGCTGTCTCAGACTCCCTGATTCTCCAACCACCCAACTGGTCGCTCGATTTCGAAATGATGTGCGACGCTTCTGATTTTGCCGTTGGTGCTGTTTTAGGCCAGCGTCGGGAGAAACAACCCTTTGTCATATACTTTGCTAGCAAGACGCTGAATGAGGCTCAGTGCAATTACACTGTCATCGAAAAAGAACTACTAGCAGTAGTATTCGGGTTGGAGAAATTCAGATCGTATTTATTAAGGTCCAAGGTCATCATTTTCACTGACCACTCCACCCTCTGGCATTTGTTGGCAAAGAAGGATGCCAAACACGGCT
Organism: Thalassia testudinum; assembly: GCA_037157565.1. Classification (NCBI taxonomy): domain Eukaryota; kingdom Viridiplantae; phylum Streptophyta; class Magnoliopsida; order Alismatales; family Hydrocharitaceae; genus Thalassia; species Thalassia testudinum. The sequence continues at coordinate 18,705,610 of JAZHRO010000065.1, read as the reverse complement.
CATCAGATGGGTCCTTCTATTGCAAGAATTTGATATCGAAATCCGCAACAAGGCCAGAAAGCAGAATGTTGTGGCGGATCACCTATCCAGATTGGACCCAGATCACATTCCTTATTCCCTGCCTATCCACGAGCAATTTCCGGATGAATCTCTTTTGGCAGTTCATTCTGTCGAGTTCCCCTGGTACGCGGATATCGCGAACTACGTTGCCGCAGGCAAGATTCCCGCTAATTTATCCAAGGACCAAAAACTCAAATTCATTACAGAAGCCAAATATTACCTCTGGGATGACCCACTGCTCTTCCGCATTGGAGCGGACTAGATTATTCGAAGATGCATCCCAGATTCTGAGATCCCCAGTGTGTTATCTTTTTGCCACAACGATGCTTGTGGTGGTCATTTCTCGGGATGGAAAACCGCTGCAAAAATTTTGCAGTCGGGATTTGTCTGGCCAACCATTTTCAGAGATACACACGAATATGCCCAACACTACAAACGATGCCAGTAAGTCTGTTCTATGACCAAGAGAGACATGATGCCACTGTAGCCCATCATGGTTGTAGAAGTGTTCGACGTCTGGGGCATCGATTTTATGGGCCCTTTTCCAAACATGCATGGCTTCGAGTACACATTACTAGCCGTTGACTATGTCTCAAAGTGGGTCGAGGCCATCCCGACGAGATGGGCTGACCATAAGACCGTCATTTCTTTCGTACGGCAATATATTTTTGCAAGATTCGGAATACCCCATGCTCTGATTAGTGATAGGGGAAGCCACTTCATCCACACCCATTTCAGGTCATTACTAAAGAAATACGGGATACATCACCGTATAGCCACCCTGTATCACCCGCAGACCAATGGGCAGGCTGAAGTGTCTAACCATCAGATCAAGCTGATTCTCCAAAAGATGGTTAGACCAGACAGGAAGGACTGGTCCGACAAATTAGTTGACGCACTCTGGGCATATCGGACTGCATACAAGGCCCCACTCGGAATGTCACCATATCGCATGGTATATGGCAAGCCCTGTCACCTTCTGTAGAGCTGGAACACCGCACCTTTTGTGCGAAAATGCAACCTTGACCTCGATGCAAGAGGTTAAGAATGGAAACTCCAGCTAAGCGAATTAGAAGAGATCTGGTGGGAGGCCTATGAGAACTCATTGATATAAAAGGACAAGACCAAGGCCTTTCATGACCGCCACATCTGGAGAAATGCATTCACGCCCAACCAGCAAGTTTGGTTGTTTAATTCACGACTGAAACTGTTCGCAGGGAAGCTCAAGTCCAAATGGACTAACACGTATATTGTGATTCATCCATATCCTAATGGGGCAGTCCAAATCAAGGACCCAAAATCTAGGCATATATCTACGGTAAATGGCCAACGCCTCAAACCATTTTTGGCCCACGAACCTCCTCCACCTGACGAGATTGTTCATCTTATTGAGGACGTGTGATTGAACTCTCGCCCAGCTGGAGGCATTAAACTCAGCACTTATAGATAGCATATATCGCACATTCCACCAACATCTATACATAACCATTTTTGTATATGGCATATTTTTCTTTTAGCATATTTTCTTTCTGCATATTGCATACTGACAGGTTGACCGATGTTGAATGTATAATTTCAGGAACAACTACAGGTGATTTCTACCCATTCTCTCCCTGTAGTACTTATTTTCTTTTATATTCATGCATGAGGACATGAAAGAACTTAGGCATATGGGGTAGATACAACAAAACTAAAAATTTTTATGCCAACACTTAGGAAAACCTTGGAGCTACATGTAAAACGTACTTTAGGACCCTAAATAAAAGAACAACTGACTCCACCTCCAATGCTCACATTGGAGCTAGAAATCGTCCGTAACAGCCATTTCCAACTCACCCGCTTGCCTCTTGTTCTAAATTTAGGGTCAAGCTGAATGTAACCCAAAAGGGAAATTTTATGAAGTACAAATTATATGAGGTTACTTGTTTATAGTATATATACATATTGCATTCATGAATGAGATTATTTTATTAAGAGAATGCATTAGGGATTTTATCCTCTAGTTGATTCCTGTGATCTGGAATCCAGTACAACTTTTCACACACGTAGAATTTGCAATGGATTCATGGTGAAGGCTGATAAACATCTTAAGTTTGTCAAGAAGAAGCAGTGCTTCTTTTCCTGAACCCCTGGACAGTGTTTTGGGAGTCAAGTAGATTTTCCTCCAAAAATCCTTAAATAGTGTGAGATAAGAGTAGAGTGTATTAGTGCTCTAAGATTAGTACAAGGAATCTGGAATCCTAGATAATTAGGTGATGACACTCTGAGATTAGACATAGTTTTTGCTCTCGGTTCCTGCGTAGACATTTTTGCATGAAATTTTGAGAGCTACCAAATAAGGCAAATACGTGGAGAGCGAGCTTTTCATAAAACTAGGGCTAAGGTGGATGGTTACGACCATTCTTTACGGAATCCTCGGCTAAAGGAGGGTATTGATGCCAAGGTCAAAAATACACCATCCTATCAGTCTCTCTTGATGCCGTGAGTAGGCACTTCCACCAAATAAGCCACCCAATGTCTCTTGAGTACCACCAATCCCTAATAATGCCTCCTTAATAAAGCTCATGGATGTGTTATGTTGAAAACAATATATATATCTATGAAAAAAAATGATGAAAAGAAAGAAAAAATTGAAAAAATTAGAAAAAGAAGAAAAAGAAAAGAAAAAAGAGTGAATATTTAGTTCAGTTGCATTGAGGCAATACCACCAAATAAATTTGAGTTCCACCAAATATGGCCCTAACCCACCTTTCTTGTGTTTTTGACCGCCTGAATACTGACTGAGGAATCCCGGCTTAGTGTTAGGGTTATGGAAACTCAATTAAAGTGTTAATCTAAGTGAGATCATATATGTGAATCTAATGAGATTGTGAGCCCTAAAAAAAGAAAGAAAAGAAAAAAAGAAAAAGAGTAAGAGAGAATGAATACAAAGGAATCAAAAGAGAGCATAGTTTTTCTCGTCTTTCTCTGAGTTGAGTTACTTAGTAATCTGGGAATCTAGATTCTGTAATACTAGTCTCTATGTAGCACCAAGTGAGAGTGAGCCACCAAATATATAATCTTTTCCCTCAGAGATTCTCTACCTAAGCCTAAAGCTGGGGTGGAATTCATAGAATACTTTGAATACCCCGAGGGAAGAAGTCAGGCTATCCCGCTAGAATTTTTACTAGGGTTCAAGTACAGGCTTTAGAGGTGTATCAGTTTTTCACTCGAATCCGTTGCAAAAGCTACACAGCTGCACTTTCATGATTGTCTGGATTTCTAGAGCATAGGATGAAAACAAAAAGGAAAAAAATCTCTAGGCATACACTTGATAAAATAATCAGTCCCTTAGGACCCTTATGTGAATAATTTAGTCTTGCATTTGCTAGGGACTAGCAAGATTTAGGCATGAGGGTATGATTGCGTAGCAATCATAGGTCTTAATTGACCTAGATTAAGCTAGGACTTAGCATAAGTTAGGGTTATTCATGCATGCATAGGCATTGTCTACATCTTTACTGCTTTCCTTTAGCAATGCATAAAATAATGATATAATGTGTTGATTAAGTGTATTATGTCAATTGTAGGCAATAAGCTGATCAAGAGCTGGATCTGGAGTAGGATCTAAAGCAAGATCAGGAATAACGGGTGTTGCAGCAGAGATGGAGCAGAAGGCTTAGAGTAGATGTAGGAATAATGATGTAAGGGAGTTAAAGTTTACTATTCTATTAAGTAGGAATAAAGCAGTAAAATGTGAAGAGTATAGGTCCATCCTAGCCTTAGGATAGCCTAGAGATTTCCCCCAAGCCTTGGCCACCCTTAGATTAGGTCACAGTGCCCTAGGAAGCCCTAAAACCCTAGTTCCAACCCTTATCTGGACGTCCAAATAAGTTATAGGATGTCCAGGACCCTTAGCCAACTCCCACACACCTCAAATCCACTTCTTCAGTGTTATTGGACGTCCAGACACTTTGTCAAACGTCCAATTTCTGCAGAATGCCCAAAACAAAACCTAGATTTCCCCCTGACTCAGATTGGATGTCCAGAACTGAAGTCTGGACTTCTGATTTTTGAGTATAAGTCTGATTTTATTTTTGGACGTTTGGAACTAGTCTCCAGTTCCTATTTTGAGATTCAAGCCTTGATTTTGGATCTCTAGCTCCCTAGACCTAATTCCAACCCCATAGGAGCCTAAATTAAGGTGTCCTAACCCTAGTACATCACCTCTAGACCTACCTAAGGACCTAATTAGGTCCTCACCAAACCCAATTGACTTAAATCAAAGACAATTACCTTCACCTAAGTCAATTGGACTCAATGAGTCCAATTGAGCTTAGATCTCAACCCACACAAGTTCAATTGGACTTAGTAAGAGTCCAATTGACCTAAACCCAACCTAATTGAGTTATTTCACTCTCAATTAGGTTCACACTTATTCAATTAAACTTAGGATAAGTTTAATTGCAATTTCCCCTTAGCAATTAGGGTTTGTAACCCTAATTCAAGGCATACACCTTAGGTCTATAAAAATACCTAAGGGGTGGCCATTTGCACCCATTCACTTCCTTGGCCCCATTCACATCCACCTTTTCTTAGGCTAGACACTTCCACTCCACAAGTAGACCACCACCATGAAGGACACCATGCCGAGATGCTGGATCACTCCTCTCTCTCTCCAAGGGCCGGCCTAAGCTCCAGTGGCCGCCCCTCATTCTCCTATCGACCACTCCAAGGCCATCGAAGACCACCTCCGCATGCCCTTCTGTTTTGCTAGATTTAGATTAGTAGTTTATGCTCTTCATAGTTTTATTGCTTTTAATTACTACTTAGTAGTGCAGTCCATATTCTCCCCCAATGATGCATGCAAAATCCCCCCATAGATTCTTGTATGCAATCGCTTTTTGAAAGCTAGATTTACATTCTTAAGCATTCATGTACAATCTTTCCTCTACAAGTTCATGTTGCAACACTCTCCAAATGAATGAATGAAAAATGTATTTTCTATATATATATCTATGTTTTGACATCACCACGAGCTTATTGATTGCCATCATTTTTGCGTGATTTAAGTTGCCTGTTTTCACTCATTTATCTATTCCGCAACAAGCATATCATTTCCTGAAAATATAGAAAATTTAACCATAGATGCATTTTCTGTAAACAGTCACCATCTCAGAAGAATCGTGCGCACAGAAACTCACACTTTCGCCTTTGTGATCTACTTAACACACGCGCACGTAATCAGGGTTCATAATAGAAGTGGTGAAATCTTAATCAGAAGATTGAAAACCGGCATGCAATTTTAAATAGAGTAGACCGGTAAAAGATCTAATTCAAAAATAAAACAAACACCTCCCAGAGATGAACGACCGGGACTCAAGTCTCATTATCTTTTATTAAATATCTTTGTTTGATCGTATTACACACTATACTACGACGTTTTCCTATCAAAAATGTGTGATATGCTCTTAACACTTGTCCCTAGCAACAGCGCCAAAAATATGATCGTCGACTTTCAATTCACACTAAAAATGTAGTTTTAAAAGTTACTGTTGTAGTATATGTCACAAAATGCAAACCGATGTCACGTTAATTTTATTTATTTACTACTTTTACTAGTTTGTTTCTTGGTCGTTCACCGGGATGTAGTTATTGATATACATCACTCTCTAAGTCGAAAAATATTCTTTAATTCTAAAAATGTTAATTTTATTTACAAAATAAATGAATCAATCAAACAATTAATGAATTGGTCAATTATCTACAAAAAGATTCAATTAATGTACACTGGAATGCCTTAACATATGTACAACTAACAAGCATTAAAACTAGCTAATATTACACTAAGTTAATTATACACTACTATAAGTAATACTTAAGTTTAGGTACAAAAATAGCTACAAGTCTATACTATACCAAGTTAAATTAATATACTAATACCTTTAGTAACATATATTATACATATAGTGACAGATATATACGTCACTATAGCTACAGCAACATATATACATAACCTACAGCAAAAGGAGATCTATACTAACATATAAATAGATATACAGTGATATAAATAAGCATTGTTAAAGCCTTAGTAAAACTATATACATAACATAAGGTGAAATAGTTGTCTATATTAACATATGTAGCTATGTACAGTGGTAGATCTAACTGTCACTAAAGGTCTAATGTTATTTATATATAGATATGAGACCTCAACCAAGTACCTATTCTACTTATACATATATACATTCATTTTATTTACTTACACACACACACATATATATATACTTACTATTATGCTATATACTTATATATACATAAGTTACATATACACACAACACAAACACACGCAGACACACAACACTTAGAATTTTATTCAACTCACTTCTCTCTTCTCTTATTTAGCATATTTTGTAACACTTTTCCTCCTCCTCTCCACTTCTTCTTCTTCTTCCTCAACACTTAGCCAGATTTAGGGCCTTCTCTCCTCACTTAACTCCGGTTCACTGATCCTCAACCTAAAAATTAGGTTTTTAATGGGTGGGCCAGCTCATTGTCATGGGATACATAGCACCTCGAAAGGTGGGACCATACCACTACTAGTGAACCAACCCTTGTTCTATCTAGGCATGTTTATATCCAATTTCAGGCACCTTATTTTGCCCACACAGACCCAGCTATAGTACATGGCCTCCGGCCCATGCACTGTACCAATATCCATTTATCATATGCTCATGGATCAAAGAATGAGAGGAGGGGATATGCTTGTTTTGGTGCCCAGCACCTGACAACTGGGAAGGCAACAGCTCAAAACACACTTATACCGCTGCGCCTGCACAACATCCATTAATATGACGCTATGTTGCGGTGCCAAATTGGCGTTGCCAACGCTCGACATTGCATGAATTTTGAGGATTTGGCCCTCAATTTGAGGGCCCAAATTTAATCCAAATTTAAATTAAATTATATCATTATAAAGCCCTTATATAGGGCCACATAATTATGTAATTAGTATACATAAATAAGTTATTTACATATATAATAAAATTAGTTAAAAGTGTCTGTTTGTACATGTTAAATTATATGTTAATTTGTTAATTAAAGTATTAATTAGTTAATTAATAATACAATTTACCTTATACAGTATTAACATACATAAAATATTTATTACACATTTTTTTTATATTTCATAAACTTTATTTTAATTTATATATAATTAAATACATGTTTTAGATAGTTTTACATATAAATATTCTATAAATACTATAATACATTATAAACATAGTATAAATAGGATGAAAATATTTAATATAATATAATACAAATGTACATCATAAAATACTTAAGTATTAACTTAAATTAATAATTTATTTTATTTTAAGTTAATAATTTACTTAGTTAACTTAATAACTTAATTATTTACTGTAAATATATAATTAAATTAAATTGCAGGTATTACATAGTACATAATACATATATAATATATATATACAATGTTAGGTATAAATATGTACGTTTAAATAGGTTTATATAATTACTTAGGTTATTATGCATTTAAGTTATATAAATTAATATATAATAATACAATAAAGTTATATATACCTTAAATTATTATAAATACTTAATTTAATATATAGAATACATATAAGTTATATATAGATATTTTGTACATATTGTATGCTATATACATATAACTTAAGTTTAAATTATTATATTCAAGTTTATACATAATGTACAAGGTATTTTTGGGTGTTTCTGAGGTTTTTCTGATTTCTAGGATTTTTATAGGTTTAGTAGAGGTAAGGGATAGAGAGAAAGAATGAGATGAGAGAAAAAGATTATTTTTCTTATTTTTGATATTTGGTTCTTTTATTAAATTCCATGATATACTGAACCGTTGGCTGGTATGTTCTATCAAGCCAGGAGTTTAGATTACCTTGAAACTTAGCATACACCTAAAGCAATACTCCAATCTTACTCAAGACAGGCTTATTTTATTTTTTTATGATTTTTTTATAATTTTTGTTTATAATACAATCTAACACATGTCTAGGCCTTAAAGGATTTTAACCTTAGAACCTAAAGCCTTGATTCAACTCTTAATGGCTGGAATGAGAGTATCAACACTCAAAATTGTCCATACATCATCATGCAACAGTTCTAAACATTAAAACATGCACTTCTACTTTAATTTCACTAAAATCACCATTTAGACAGTTAATCAATTTCAAATGACCTGACAAGAAGTTTAAAACAGAAATTACAATCATTTTGGAAAGAATTAAAATCAAATCCTGGTACATGAATGCTTGTACATGCCATTCTACAGTGGTACACAAGGTCAGCTTCTCAATATCCTCAAATTCAAGTCAAGAGAGCCCAATTATCAGCCAAATAGTGGCTGAAATAGCTGCTCATAACAATAGCCAAATGCTAAAAAATCCATAGCAGCAATTACTACTATATTTGCTACTCTAAAATAGTTGATCAGATGCAACACTTGAGTTCATCAGATAGCTTAAAAAGATGCTGCAGCTACTGCTGCAACTAAGAATGCTTCTGCTGTGAAACCAACAGCTGGAAGCTATTGCTGCAATTGAAAACAAGCAGTTAATAAGCTACTAGTTTACTTGAAAATTCTCATCCCATATCAAATTTTGAAACCTGATTTGACTATCAAGAAAGTCATGTTTAGATCTGATAAAATAGATCTAAGAATCAATAAAGCCCATTAAACCATTTCATCTTCAAAACATTTGAAATCAAGAATGAGACATTTTTCAAAATCAATGTTGGACTGAACATGTTGGATCAGTCTCTTTAATCTGTCCATCTTTGAATTCAAACTTAGCTAAATCCATTCATTGAAATCATAAACAATATTACACATTAAAAGTCTGAAAATCAAAATTTCAAAAATCTCAAGATGAATATGAAGCTGTGTAAAATTAGATCATTCATCCCAAACTACTACAAAGAAATCCTTAAACCCTGATCTGTCGAGAAGATTCATCCAAAAGCCAAATTTATCATCAGAATCAAATTCAAAATGGTGCTAGAGCCTCGAATCAATGTGATGATTCTCCTTGGCTTCAGCATCTTGATTAAAAACCAAAAACTCAACCCTTAAGATGGACATATGACTTTTCAAATGCAATCGATATAATTCATTCAAATCAAAATCAAATGAAATCTTCAATGGATATTGATTTAAAATTGTGAAAGGGTTATTTATGGACAAATGGAATGAGTGGAATAACCCTTAGTTGGATATGAGCGCACTTTGAATCTAGAAGCTATGAAGCTTTAGATCCATAGTGCCTTTGATGAATGGGATGGGCAGTGAATTAAAACACGAGGAAAATAGAAGAAATGGAAGTGTGAGGTGGTGAGGGAGATCAATGAACATAATGCATGGGTGAATTCATCTCCTCTGATCTGAATTGATCAAAGGATGTGTGGGTCTATTAACCTAATCTACCATTAATTAACCACTGAATCCATGAACTATCTTACTAATTCTACTCTACTGAATCTAAATTACACTAACAACTATTCTAGAAAGCATGTAAAACCAAATCTAAGTGGACGAATGAGACCTATGGATCTCCACATGATGGGTGGAGAGGAAGAAATGGAGGAGGAAGTGGATCTTTGGGTCATCTTTAGGTGTTACGTGATCCTTAGTGACGAGAAGAGTCAAAGGGGTGGAGCTTCATTGCCAATGGCAATGGAAGCAGGGGGCTATCGAGGAGACGAAATCGGAGGGACGAAGGTAATCAACTCGAGAGGTGTTGGGGGGAGCTGATAGCACACGCGAGGAGGTCTGGAGCTGCTTAAGTAGGCATTTGAGTTATTGTGGTCACTGTGAGGGTAGGATTAAGCAGGTAGGGTTTCAATGGTGAGATGGAGAGGAAAGAGGCGTGCGAAGTTCAAATCCAAATCAAGGCTGTAAGATCAGATCTAGCATAGGTGGTGATTACACGTGCGAAGTCGCACGATGGTTCTATTACATATCGACATTGGATCAAGGAGCTCACAAGAACAACGGCTATGATGGCTCGAGTTCATGCGAGTGAACAGTGAACCTCACCTGCAAGTGTGTTTGGAACTTTTATGCTCAAGCCCTTAAGGGTGAGGGGTATAGAATTTAGGTCAAAACCCATAAATGGCTAAGAAAGAGTGCAACACGGTCCCTGTGGCTTTCAAAGATGCCCCTGACGGCTTGTAATTAGGTCCTTGAGAAATTTAAATGAATGAAAAGTGTTATGACTTGAGGATCTATATGTAAAACTCTAAGTGCAAGGTCGTAATGATGTCCAAATGCAACCAAGTTTTTATTAAAGCCCAATTGAACATTCAAGAAGTTGATTTCACTTTTGATTTAAAGTTTTGAATCCAAATGTGTGTTTAATTTGTAATTGGATCATCAATTTTCATTATTGAATAGAATATCTCTTTTTACGACCTAATTTTGTGTTTTTAGCATAAATTGGATGTTTTAGGTCATTTATGTTATTTTCCACACTTAACCCTTTTCATGTGTTAATTTTATAGTGTTTAACCTAGTTTCTAACTTAACTTGGATATTTTAGCTATGATGAGCCACACCTCATCAAAGAGCTCTTGGAGTTTAGAGAGTAAGAGCACAATTGAGTCTTTACTAAGAATGTGAGTATAGATTAGTGGTCTAAGTTGTGTCTTGTAAAGGGAGTCTTCTCAAGTATTTGTAGATGTGAAAGGAAGACTCTAGATGGTGCTAAGTGAAGGATTTAGTCCTTGGAGTGAAATCATAAATAGGTTCAATGGATAGAATCAGGAAAGTAAAGGTCATCCAACGATCAACATATATTGGTCGTCCAACGTAATGATTGGGTCGACCAACAAGTATTGTTTTGGTTCTCCTAATTGATGGGTGGTCAACCAACGATAACAGTGGAGTGAAAGAATAAAAGTTGTGAATATTGGTTGACTACCAAAATAGTATTAGTTGGTCTACCAATATGGGTGGTTGACCACTTGTTGATGTGAGCACTTTGCATTGAATTATAAGGAGAAATACTTGCATCATAATACAGTCAACGAAAATCGCTTTACAACATTTAAATTTATAAAGTGCTCGAAAATAAGAAATTGAGTCCGAGGTCATTCACAGAGAGCAAATGTGGAATTCATGCACTAATTGCAAGAAATAATGAGCACAATCAATTAAACACAAGAAAGATATTCAATGAATAATAATCTACTCAAAATGATATTCAATTGTATCACAAGTTATTGGGATAAAAAGAAATCAGGAATCTGAAAAGAATGGTGATTTGAATCACCACTTAATCCCTCAAATTAAGCATATATCCCAAATATCAATTAACTCAAATTTTGCTACAGTGGTATCAACCAATTATGCCTCAATTCCACATCAGATAAGAGCCTTAAATAACTCTACAATACCAAATCAAACGTTGGCCACAAGGGCCAGATGACTTAACTTTCAAAGCACAGCCAGGGCACAAGGGCAGACCTTAGAGATGCTAAGTATGAAACATATAGGCATGCACCTCAAGGATGAACAGTGCAAAACCTACCACTACCCCCTTCAAAATTTTCTCTTCTTTCCTTTCTCTCAAAACTAGGTGTATGGGTGCATAGTAACCGGGCTATCGAGTAATCGGATCATAAGCATAGGGGACCAGACCTACCGGCATGGTGTAGCGTGTAAGGTGTGAGAGGCACATGAGTGAGAGGGACCTCACCCCATGTCTGAGGCGATAAGCATTGGACACGAAATCACTTTATATGCTCCACGAGCTCTTGTGATGCATAATGTGGGACTAAAGATACTGCCTTCCTTCGAGTGTGCCAGCAGCTGAAGCTGCTTTGAATTTCTGCTGGTGTTGGTGGCTTTCACTCAATTGCTGCTGCAGGTGGCTATATGGTGTGAGTTCGCAGCTCCAGGAAGTGATAACAGATCCTAAGGTGACCGGAGACAAGCAGATGTGACCAGAGAAGATGTTGGCTAACGGAAAGTGTTCTCACGCATTTTAAAGTTATTGGAATCGTAGTATAGTTGCACAAAAACATTGGTCAAAAATATAAGTTTGTAAAAACAACGAGACTTTGAGTCTTTGTCATTCGTCTCTGGGAGGCATTTGTTTAATTCTGAAATCGATCTTTTATCACTCTACTCTATCTAAAATCGCACGCCAGTTTCCAACCTTTGAATTAAGACCTCGCCACTTCTATTATGAATTCTGATTACGTGCACGTGCATTAAATAGATAACAAAGGTAAAAGTATGAGTTTCGGTGCGCACGATTCTAGTTACGTGGTGGCTATTTGCAGAAAATGCATCTATAGTTAGGTTTTCTATATTTTCCAGAACCAACATGCATGTTTTAAAATATGTATATAAGTGAAAAACAAGCAACTTGAATCACGCAGAAAAGATGGAAACCAATAAGGTCATGGTGATTTCAAACATAGAGATATGTATAAAAATATTTTTTTTTATTCATTCAAAGAAGTGTTTGCAACATGAAGTGTAGAGGAAAGCTTGTACAGGAATAATTAAAAATGTAAATCTAGCTACTAGAAAATGATCGCATACAGGAATCTACGGGGAGATTTTGCATGCGTCATTGGGGGAGAATAAGGACTACACAACTAAGTAGTAAATAGAAGCAGTAAATGTAAAGAGCTAGCTACTAATCTATCAGAAAGTGAGGGCATTTGGAGGTGGGCACCGATGGCCTTGGAGTAGTTGAGAGGAGAATGAGGGGCGGTCAATGGAGCTTAGGCCGGCCCTTGGAGAGAGGTTGGAGGAGTGATCTAGCATCTTGGCGTGGAGATGGTGTCCTTCATGGTGGTGCCCAACTCGTGGAGGTGGAGTGGAGATGGAAGTGGCTAGCCTAAGTGGAGGTGGATGTGAATGGAGCCAAGCATGTGGATGGCCAAGAGTGGATGGGTGCAAATGGCCACCCCTTAGATCGTTTTATAGACCTAAGGGAGTCTCTCTAGAGAAGTGTGGAACTCTCTAGAGAGAGTCCCATGAGTGGCCAACCAAGAGAGAGAGAGGCGATTTCTTAGATCCCCCATTTGTGGATCTAAGAATTGAATGCCTCTTGGTTGCTAAATTTGGCAACCAAGAGTTGGCGCCACTTGAAGAGAGTTCTAGAGAACTCTAGAGGAGTGTGCATGTGTGAATGGGTGTGTGTGATCGTGTCCTAGGTGGCTAAGAGGTCTAGGTTAGGTCCTAAGGGGTTTGGGTAAGTGTATGCCTTGAATCATTGCAAACCCTAATTGCTATGGATAAATTGCAATTAAACTTAACCTAAGTTTACAAACCCTAATTGCTAAGGATAAATTGCAATTAAACTTAACCTAAGTTTAATTGAATGAGTGTGAACCTAATTGAGAGTGAAATAACTCTATTAGGTTGGGCTTAGGTCAATTGGACTCTCACTAAGTCCAATTGAACTTGTGTGGGTTGAGATCTGAGCTCAATTGGATTCAATGAGTCCAATTGGCTTAGGTGATGGTAATTGACTTTGATCTAAGTCAATTGGGTTTGGTGAGGACCTAATTAGGTCCTTAGGGAAGTCTAGAGGTGATGTACTAGGGTTGGAGTACCTTAATTTAGGTTCCTATGGGGTTGGAATTAGGTCTAGGGAGCTAGAGATCCAAGATCAAGGCTTAAATCTCAAAATAGGAACTAGAGAGCAGTTCTAGATGTCCAAAAACAAGATCGGAAGACTTATACTCAAAAATTAGAAGTCCAGACTTCAGTTCTAGACGTCCAATCTGAGTTAGGGGGAATTCTAGGTTCTATTTTGGGTATTCTGCAGAAATTGGACATCTGACAAAGTGTCTGGACATCCAATAACACTGCAGAAGTGGGTTTGAGGTGTGCGGGAGTTGGCAAAGGGTTCTGGACATCCAGATAAGGGTTGGAACTAGGGTTTTAGGGCTTCCTAGGGTGCTGTGACCTAATCTAAGGGTGGCTAAGGCTTGGGGGAAGTCTGTAGGCTATCCTAGGGCTAGGATGGACCTAAGTTCTTCACATTTTACTGCTTTATTCCTGCTTAATAGAATAGCAAACCTTAACTCCCTTATATCATTATTCCCTAAATCTAATCTAAGTCTTCTACTCCAGTCCTGCTACAACACTCATTATTCCTGATCCAGCTTTAGATCCAGCTCCAGATCTAGCTTCTGATTAGCTTATTGCCTGCAATTGACATAATGCACTTAATCAACACATTATAACATTATTTTATGCATAGCTAAAGTAAAGCAATAAAGATGTAGATAATTCTTATGCATGCATGAATTTCCCTAACTTATGCTAAGTCCAAGCCTAATCTAGGTCAATTAAGACCTATGATTGCTACGCAATCAATGGCAGCAATGGGTGGCCGACGAAGATCTAAAACACGTAGCACGGGCTTTAGGCCCCAATTAGAGAGCTCAAAAGCTCTGTCGTGGAGTGGCGTAGGTGATGGTGGTGTTATTTCGATGAGCAGAGGCGTGTAGCAACCAAACAGAGTCAGCAATGGAGTCCAGTGGTGGGTTCATTCGTCAAGGGGGTTTTGGTGGATGAATGAGCGAATAAGGAGACGCTTTTGATGAGGGTGATGCAGTGAACGTTTTGGTAGCAGTGTTGTGGCATATGGAGGTGTGTGGCAACGAAATGACCACGTCAGAGACATGGCTGGAGTCAAGGAAGACGAAGAGGGAGGCAGTGAATGAGTGGTTGAATTGAGGAGCTAAGAGGTCAAATCTAACCTAGAGAGATAGAGGGAGAGAGGAAACCTATTCTAACGAATGAAAGGGGAGAAATTAGCACCGGCTATGATTGGCCGACGTCGAAGATGGTGAATTCTCTAGTAGGGGAGACGACAAGGAAGAAGAGGTCGAGGCAGCTCCTGCTTTGACCGGCGAGGAGAGGAGGAAGCTAAGGAAGACTTTCCCGCTACCTATCGTATGTGGCAGAGGGCGACGAAGGAAGTTTGAGGTTCTCACCAAAGTTGTAGTGGAGGTGGCCGGAGGGAGACAAGAAAGAAGATTTTTGGACCAAAACCAAACTAAGGACAGTTTGAGGTCGCCGAGCTTATATAGATCTCTAATTTGAGCTCAAATAGGGGAATTCATCATGATTTCATCATGATTTGATTTAGGTTCCATCTCTGATTTTAATAGCTTCACTTGAGCTCTATGATGCGAGTTAGGATCCAAGATCTTGATTAATTGATTCCTCGTAATGTGAACACCAATCCTACCAAATTTGGTGGGATTTGGAGTTGATTTGGTGCAGTTTTGGTCTGGTCAAATAAGGTTTTTAGGTCAGTTGACCTAACAATGGCGGAAAGGACCTAACTGTAAAGAAGATGAAGAAGTTGGGGACCCAATTGCAATAAAATCAAAAGTAGGGGTTTGATGGTGAGAAATAGAGATTTGAGGGATTGAAATGCAAACTAGGTCAAGATGGACTTTGATTGGGCCCAAATTTTGGTACTAACCTAATTTGGACCTAAGAAATCTTACGGTGTACTTGGATTTTAGTTTTGACCACGTTTGACTGGAAAATTTTCACAAAAGCCCAAATTAGAGTAAAATCCCATCTGAAACACTATTCTAGGTCAAAATAGGTTCAGATGGTCAAATCAAGGGTAATAAATCTCTTGGAATATTTTTATATGAATTTTAGGAGGTTTAGATGAATTTTATATTGACCAAAACCTCTTCAATTTAAGCGGGTCTAAAATTAGGATTTTGTGTGCTATTTTGGTTCTCGAAACACGTGAAACCCTATTTCTATCTATGCAAACCCACTCTTTGGTCTTTAATGCTCAATTAACCTTAGATTAACCCTTGGGTGACCTTGCGGTTACTCTACATTTATGATGTGATGTTAAAACTACATAATTAACTCTAATTTGTTGTTCTCTCCTCAAAACAAATCTACGTGTAATTCTTGTCCTCAGGCAATTATTCAAGAGCATTTGTCACTTGATTTCAACTAATTCAAGTTAGTTATGGCTAATGATGATATTAGCATCACCACTCAATGAAGGATCGATCTTCCAATAATATGTGTTGGTTATCCAAAAGTATATGTGATTTAAGCATATGATAACAATTAATGAAAAACATTTTCCAAGGAAAATTAAGACAAGTGAACGTTATAAAATCAACATTCTTGTATTAGATGTCCAATCATAGTGTTCATTGACCAATAACTGTCGTATTGGTCTTCTAATGTGTTTATTTGATGGCAAATGTAAATAGGATTGGATGGCTAATGTTTAAGTGGGTCGACCTATTATAACTGATATAAGTTCAAGCCTTAAGGTTCTATCAAAGGGTGTTGTAAGTGATTGAGTCTAATGGCTAAGCGAAGTTGCTAATGCTGTGATTTATTAATTAAGGGCTCTTTAACATCATTCTAGAAGAAATACAAGGTTACTATGATGACCCAAGTTCCACCAAGCGACGAAACCCAAGTCGCTGTGTGTTAACCACAAGTACAACCAACCACAAGATTGTAATCACCCAACACGTAATCATAAAACAACAATAGCCAATCAAACAAAGCATAAAGTAATAATGAAAAAAAAAGAAATGAAGTATTGACCAAAGGGTTTACCATGGAACATACGTACGTAAGCTAAGAGATGCACAAACAGTAGCTAGCAGCCAAGAACACCTAAGTACGAAACTCGACAATACATCAGTAAAAACTGAGTAGAGTAGAACAACAACAGAGTAATAATAGTGATAAGAGTAAAAAGAAAGAGGGCACTATATCAGCCGTTAATTCATTCATGAACTATTACTTATCCAAATTTCATTTATGCATTTGAGCCCTTATTATTATAGTCCACAATCCGTAAATCGATGTCTTGAGGCACAGGATGATCTCGTGTAACATTCTGTGGCGCAAAATCGGTATAAACCACCCTCCTGGCTAGGAAGATTGCTTGTACCCATCAAGTCGCTACTCTCCGTCACCCTGGGGTAATTGTGGAAAGGGGTAGCAGCTATGTCGTGCATGTTGTTCGCTCTGAATCGAGTTTTAAAATAGTCGCATTGTAGTATAGGTTGAATTAGTGTAAAAAACAAATAAAATTTATAGTCGAATATCAGAAATGAAGTCCGGGGTCGAACACAGGGAGCAATTGGCAAAAATAGTTCTCAAGATTGCAATTCAACACAATATAAGCAGTTTATAATAGAACTCCAAATAATAATGACATAAATGAAAGTGAATATTAGATAATGCAAAAAGAATGGGGTAAAATGGTGATTGGAATCACCAGTTACCCCTCACAATTATCAATTAAATGCCATGCAGGATAAGTGATTTGAATCTCAGACATTTGTGCAGCCAATCAGATGGCTTAACCTGCTCACTGCTATAGTGCCCTTCTGCTTCTTTTTCTTCTTCTTCTTCTTCTTCTTCTTCTTCTTATTCTTCTTCTTCTTCTATGTGGCTTCTTCGCTTCTTCTCCTTCTCTATGTGCCTTCTCTCTTCTTCTTCTCTGTGGCTTTCTCTCCTTCTTCTTCTATGCCTTCTCTCTTCTTTCTCTTCACACACAAGGCTTAGCAATGCCAGTAGAGGCAAAGGCCTCCCTCAGAGATTACAAGTGTTGAGAAGAGGGCGGCAGAGTAAAACCCCCCCTCTCCTCTCTCTTTCCCTTCTTCCTCTCTCAAAACCAGGCAAACCAGAGTAGAACTAGGTATCCGGGTAAATGGACCGAGCCCAAACCCACGAGGCATGAGAGCGAGTGAGGGCGTGCGTATGCACGTGCATGTGGGGACCTCACCCCCTATGTGTGCTGAGGCAACGAGGCAGAAGCAGAAATTCAATTTAAACTGCTCGTGGGCTTTGGCATTTTCCGATGTGGGACTATCCCACAAGCTCTCCTCTTCACGCACGGCTGTGAGCTACTGGAGGGTTAAGTCGTCGAATTGGGTCAGAAGATGTGGTCAATAGCCTCAATTGACCGACTGTGTGCGAAGTTGACCAAAGTCCTCTTTGCCTGGGTGCAAGACCTGAAGCTGGCGACTAAAGATGAAGCTTTGAGCTTGCTTGAAACTCCTCTGTTAATGGTGTTGTGGGCTCGAGACCTGAAAAAGACAAATACGAGCTAAGTGCCCCAGTCAATACGTTCAAGAGCTTCGCCTTGGTGAGGCGAAGTCAATGGCGGTGGCTGCATGGTGTGGCATAGTGTGTGTGGGCAGAGGGAGGTCAAAGTGGGTGTGTGGAGGTGGGTGTGCTCAGAGAGACGAATGCGTGGGTAATAGTCCTAATTAGGTTAGGGCTTTTGGTTCGAGAGTCGTAGCGGAGGTTTTGAAGGTGGTGGTGTTAAGTTTGATGTAGTGTGGCGATGGCGTGGGTTCACCAGAGTTTCACCAGCTTGAAGATGAAGTCCGGGGGGAGTGGTTGGCAATCGTGCATGTGTCATAAGTGTGGGAGAGAGAAATAGAGTGAGAGAGAGAGTGATAGAAGGAGTTAGCTAGGTGAAAGAGGCGGAGACAGCCGATTTTGGTCGATCGGTGTTCGTTTAATTCCTCAACACAGTTAATTAAGTTATTTAGGCTTAATTAAATATAAGAGAAAGTAACTTAGGTTAACTTGATTTAATGTCGATTGTGTAGTATAGGGTCAAGCTAACCTAACAATTTAGATTTTAATTCTTTTTAACTGGTTGAGTCCAGGTCATTCACTGGAAGGCATAACTTAATTTAATTCACCATTTAATTCTAAACATAAATTACTAATTACTTAATCAATTGGAATTATAATTATATTACTTTTAAGAACATGAATCTTCCACAAAGGATAAGTACTTAAAAGATATGCAACATTCCATAAGAAAAACATATTTACACATGTGAACAATTATCAAAAGCAAGTAAACATATTTATTTCTACTAATTTCATTTCATTTACAAAAGATTAAGGCAAGAAAAATAAAATTCAATTAAGTACAACTGCCTTAGTACATCCATTAAGCTCAAAAAAGAAATTGTATTGAAGTAAAATACAAAATTAAACATCTTAAAAATAAGCTTAAATTTATTAGACGTCTAAAACTTTTTATTTTCCATTTATTTTTTTCTTCTTTCTTCAGCTTTGATTCTTCGTCTCTTCTTCTTCTGCCATCGCTCTCTTTTCTTTTATTCTTTTCCTTTGCTCTCTGTTGAGCTCTTCTTCACCTCTCTGTTATCTCTCTTAACTCTCCTTTCTTTCCTTTCCTTTGAACACCTTAACTATGCATTTGAACCAAGTTTTGAACAAAAAATTTGGTTTATGGTTGGCAGCTCAAACTGGTTGGGGATACACAGAACCCCTCTCAGAGTGGGACCAAACCCTACTAGGTCCACTCCTAGTTCACATTAGGTGGTTTATTTCCGATTTAAATCATCACATGCACAGTTGATGTAAATACATTTACACTACTTAAGATGTCTATTTATGTATGTTCCTAAGCATAAGATTGCATTGCATGCTATAAATAGTGCATAACATGCATTATCTTGCATTTAGAGTAATTTGAATAAAATGGAAGTTAATTGTCTCCTTTTATGTGCTTGGACAAGGCAAAATTTTTATCAGGGCCTCGGATCGAAGATCCAACTGTATAGATGTGATCAAGGCGACGATTAGAGTTCAACGACTCCAAGATCGCCCTAATCAGGCATCTGTAGCATCAAATAGTGACCGGTGAACCCTAGAAGATCAAGAGCCAAGATGCTGTAAATCCATACTTCAAATGACAAATCCAACCACACGGATGGATTCAGATCGACGATTGCAGCCTAACGACGCAAAAATCGAGTCAATCCGACACCCGTGGCACCATCTACATCATCCAGAAGATGGACGGCCAAGATGGTGCCATGTGGTGCCATCTCGGCCGCCCAAACGCCCGCACGCACCTGCTGAAGCTCCCGCATCCACCCTTCCCCGCTGTTGGATCAAGATCCAACAGCTATGGATGCGGCACCTTGAAATCATCCGCGCGACCATTTGGGCGATGCAGCGCAGCGGTCCAACGCCTTATCGCAAGGCACTGGCGCACGTTCAAGCCTCGCCACGCGAAATCTGGAGCAAGGGGCACGCCTTCAATCGACCGTCAGATCACGATCCAACGGTCGCCCGCGCCTAATAGCATCCACGCGCTATCGCAACTCGGCGTAATGCGACATTGCACGCGTTGGGGCGGGCACGCAGCGAGGTGGGCAAAGGCGGGATCTGAGCCATCCGACCTCGTGATCGGACGGCTGAGGATGGTTGAACGTGCGCAAGCGTTGTGCGCGCGTGCAGACGAGAGGGTGCACGCGGGCAACTCCCACTACCCCCATGATGGGGCTTTAGCGATGGTTTTATCCGTCACTAAAGACCCCTTATTTAATGTTTTGAGATTTAAATGACCAAATTGCCCTCACTCCTTGCAACTATAAAAGGAGACCCCCTCCACATGAAATTCTCATCCCTTCCTTCTCTTCTCTCCCTCTCCAAAGCTCAAGAGAAGCTTGTCCCACACCCAGGATGCTTCTCGCAAGATAAAGTCAATTTTTCGTCCCCCTTCGGAAGTGGATTCTGCGACGACGACGACGTGCTGCCCTATTCCCGTTCTCCTGCTTCGTCCTCCATCCAGGCGTCGTCCCATCTAGCTCATCCTCCAAGCAACCGTCGAGGAGGATATTTCTCTCTCCATTCTTTTTACTACTTTTTAGAATAGATTTACTGCTTTCTAGAGTAATTCAGCTCGTCCTCCAAGCGATCATCGAGGAGGATATTTCTCTCTCCATTCTTTTAATGTTTTCTAGAGTAAATTTACTGCTTTCTAGTGTAATTATTTTCTGCTTTCTAGTTGTAATGTTTAGTGAAACAAATAATCTATTTAATGATGAATTCCCTGTTCATTCTACATCTCTTTTTGATTTCTGTTTGTAATATTCTCTCTCTCGTCTATTTATTGTAAATAGTTAGATGGTTTTAATCAATTGAATTACTTCGTGACAAATAAAAATAAACGCATAGTTTTTAAATCAAACGTCCGCCTCCCTGTGTTCGACTCGAAATTTCAATTTTGGTATAAATTTTATTTGTTGAACACGAGTTCTTCACTTTCAAACTACAACGACAGGTTTTCCAAAACCAAATACGTTAGTGTAGCAACCCGTACGTCCAACAACAGTCTCCAGCTTCCCAGGCCCACGCACATGCCTGCTCACGGGCCCATGCTCGCACGCCCACAGGCGCACACACACCCAGGCACGTGCACTGCACGTACCCACACACATACACATGCTCTTTATGCGCCCAGCGCTGATGATCGAACAAGCCATATCACTTTTTCCTTTTATGCTAATGCGCGTACTTCTGTTTTTCCTATGTGGGACTAACTTTGTCCCCTCTAGGCCAAACTTTGGCTGGAGACACTGGCCGACTCAGAGCTCCAAATTGAGCAGGCAATAGCTCGTTGGAAAGCTCTAAAGGAGTACTACAGGCTTACAGCATCAATTTGATGCTAAGAACATAATCTATCCTTCGATTTGAAGGGTGAAAATTGGAGGTTGTCACTGCCATTCTGGCCTACAGAAGCAGCAACTCAAGTCTAAGGACCTGCAGTGCACTGTATCACCTCATATGAGGTTTTGAATAGGTTCAGGAGTTGATTCCACATCTAATGGTGAAATTTAGGAGTGTTAAAGGCTTATGGAAGACGAAGAAGCTCAAAAGCTTCAAACAGTTGCTACAGAGCTCCAGTTTGAGCTCTAAAAAGCTTGACAGATAGCTAAAGGGCAGCTAAATCAAATTAAACAACCTCTAAAGGTTGTAAAGAATCCATCTGGGCAGCAATTTCATTTGAATCTCGTTAGATAAACACTTAAGTCAATTTTGGGTTCAAATTAACCCAAACTAAGCAGAAATTGGATTCATCTGAAATCCAAACTTAAACTCATCCAAATTGAATCTAATTCATCTAACATCATCCCAGGAATCATTTAAACTCATCAATTCTCTAATTGGTGTATGAATCATCTAATCAGACCTGATTTGACCACTGGACCTCAAAATTTGACTTTCTTCATTGAGCTTTTCCAGATGAAATTAACACCTCAATTCAACTTTAATTGATCTCAGAAATAGGTTCAGGGTCTCAAAAAGAAGTTTTAGCCAAGAAACCTAGGGTTTCAGGTCTGTCGCCTGAGTTCTAAAGTTAGTTTGTTCATCAGAACAAACTAAGGCATTTCTAAGTGAAAGATTCACAGAATTGATCTCATAAAATCCTCCTAATGCTTCTAGGCCTCTAAAATCAAGCATAACCCTAACGAACAGTCTTCTCCAACTCTACCAGAGTTGGAGAAGATAGAGGTCTAGTTCTAGCTCCAGAATTTAAAACTTCAAACTAAACACTGTAGAATGATCATTAAACCTCAATTAAGCGATCTAGAGCTTCTCAGGAAGTTCTATAGGCTGAAGACAACATTTTGACTCGTCGGAGCTCGCCGGAGCTCTGGTGAGTCCAATTAATGGCTAAAAGTATGTATAAGTCATCAAACTAGGCCATTGAAGATCTGAAAGGTTTTCTTAGATCACAAGGAATCTTAGGAACTCAATAGTTCACTCAATTATTGAATAAACTGAAAGCTATGCATTGAATTCATAAGGACTGTGACCTGAGTTCGCTAGAACTCAGGACAAGTTCTCTCACTCAATTGAGTAGAGAGAACATGTCAGTGGAGTGTCGTGAAGGTGTACAGATGATCATTTAGGTGGAGGAACTCCTCCTGAGCTGCCATTGACAGCGAGCTCAGGAGGTTGAGTGAATTTTAGGAGTTTTAGTTATAGTGATTTTAAGTCAAATTAAAGTGAAGATTGGGACCCTTAGATGATGATTAAGTGATGGAAGGCCCCAGTGGAGGTGAATTGCCCTCAATTACTTCTGCCATGGATAGCAGAAGCAGCTGGTGAAGGTAGAGATGGATTAGGCGATTAGGTGTTAAAATCAAGTAATTAATGTGCTAGAGATGATCATGGAAGGTTATAGAAGGTGATCAATGAAACAAAAAGACAAAAGAATGCTCCAGTAAAGCTCAAAGAGCTCACCGGAGCTGAGAAAGACAACGGAAAATCAAACTTTAATTCTAACTAACCTAACTAATTAACTACTCTAATTACTCTAACTTACCTAACCTACTGTTACCTGGACGAAGGAGGCAGAGCATCTCCGCCAAAGGTCCTTAACGGAGTAGGAAATCAGAGGAGTGGAGGAAGAAGTCTAGCGGGTGTAGGCGAGGCATAGAGATGAAGTCCGACATCGGTACTACGTCAGAAGACTTAGCGGATGACGGCGGAGATCAAGAACGAGTGGAGATGATTGAAGGAAGACGGAGGAAGCGGGAGAAAGTCGCTAGATGTGGAATGAATAGCCTATCTGCTAGCTCAGTGGGGGGAAGAGGGAAGGGAGCTAACCTCTTGAAATCGGAGAGGTGGAGGGTTATTTATAGGTTGCGGCAGTTGAGGAAGAGGGTGAATCTAGACGGAAAGGAGTCTAGGTGTGAAGTAACCACCGGTGTCTTCTCCGACGCTGGTGAGGTTAACTTCAAACCCTAAATAGGATTTTAGCATCATCCAGACCGATGGATGAAAAGGGGGTGGTGAGTGCAAGCTCCAAGAGCTTGACAAGGATGGGCGAACGTCAGATGGACGGTGATCGACAAGTGAAAACACCTCCTGTTGTCAGCCATCGAAGAGACTGAAGAAGAAATGAAGACGAAGAAGAAGATGTTTACAGGGACCTTACTGCAAGGAAAACTAAGGACCTATGTGAATAAGAAGGACTCGATTGAAATAAAAACTTAGGGACTAAAATGTAAACTAAGGTTTTCAAGGCTTATTTTAATTTAAATCTTTTTCAACTTTTTATATATGATTATAAATTAGAAAAATATTATATTTAAACCTTGGATTTATGTTTTTGACCTTTTAGCTTAATTTATTTAATTAAGTAAAGTTACTTAAGTTATTACATACTTAGGTATAAGTTATGCTTAAGTTAATTAACACATTAATTAGGTAAATAGTAAATGATATTTCGAGTCCATTTATTAATTAAATTATTAATAATATTAATTGGCTAATAATTTAGCATTTTTAACTTATTTTAAGATCCTTTAATGTTTTATCCCTTATTCTATAATTAACCCTTATATTTACATATTCCTAGCTAATTAACTAAGGAAACTAGTTAATTAGGGGTAATTAGAAGCCATGATGAGCCTCTCATCAACCAGCACCGGAGAAGGAGAAAACAGCGAGACAACGACGACAAAGTAGGCGGAGATACATCCTCCCTTTGGCAAGGACGATCGCGACGAAGAGAGGAGTCGAGGGAGCCGACCAATTCGATCGTTGGACAGCCGTAGGAGGAGGATCGAAGAGGGTTGTCGGAGCAAGGGTTTTAGTGGCTAGGGAAGGAGAATCTAAGGTGGTTGACTCACCAAAACTTACTGAGGGAATGCGCAAGGCCACGGGGGTCCTTTTATAGGGCTCTAAACGAAGTTCCAATCTTGGAAAACAAGCTTAGAAACGCTAAGCTCTTCGCTGGAGATGGATACCCAATCAATAAAAATGTTAGCATTAGGATTCTAGGGAGATTTAGAATCCCTGGATGGGCTCATTTGGAAGGTAATTACTTGACGAGTTTCCCTTTCAATTTTGAGAGGGATTCGTCAAGAAATCACAAAGATCTTGCCCTTTAAAGGTCATCGGAGTTTGTAGGACTAGGATTTCATGGCAGTAGAGACCTGCTTGTGAAAATGATGACAAAATTGGGGGCTTCTTTGCAAGAAATTCAAAAGTTAGGGCCATATATGTGAGATAAAAGAGTCAAACAGGACAAAATTGCAAACTAGGTTAAGATGACCTCATATTAGGCCTAAATTTTGGTACAAACCTAATTTTGACCTAAGGAATTCAATGGTGAAGTCAGATTTTGGTTTTTACCTAGTTTGACTGGGTAATTTATGCAAAAATAAAAATTAGGGTAAAAGTCTGCCTATGGCTCTATTTTATGTCAAGACAGGTTCTGATGGTCAAATCAAGTATACCAAACCCTAGAGAGTATTTTTCTCTAAATTTTAAAGGGTTTAGGTGAATTTTATACTGATCATAACCTCATTTAATTAAGAGGGTCTATTTTTAGGATTTTAGAAGTCATTTAATTCCTGAAATGCACGAAAATACATTTCTATCTGTATTAACCCACTTATTAGACTTTTATGATCATTTGACCCTTAATTAATCCCTAAGAAAATCCATGGTTGTTCTGCATTCAAGATATGATGGCAAATTTGCAGTTTTAGCCTTATTTTCTTATCTTTCTCTCAGAAAGAATTTGCAATGAATGATGGCCTTTTGATAGTTATGTAGGAGCATTTAATGACTTAATTAGATCAAATTGAGCTAGCTATGACTCATGATGGTGTTTCCTTCAGTGTAGCATGAACACATATAAGCGCTATGTATGCTGAACTTTAGACAGCCAATGACCCACCACCAGTCAAGAAAGTAACCATTCCAAACCTCAAGCCACGCATCCCACTATCCCATTTGGCTACTGAACCTAATCAAAGAGTCATAGAAAGGCCAACAACTTCCTAAATCAGCCCCAAAACTGATCTAAAAGACCAAAGCTACAGTCGAATCCAATGAGTAGCAGGGCCAAAACAGTTATCCATTCTTTAAATCTCAACTAAACCATCATTATTAAATTAATTCCAGATAACTGTACCATTTTATTATCATCAATCAAACAGGCAAACATGTTTACATCATTAAGCACAGATTTAATAGATATTCACGTTATCCTCCAATTTTTCAACTTACAAATAATTTCCAATTTCTGCCAATGGTCCCATACTATTTAGAATTTAATGAACACAACAGAATTTATTACACAGAAAATGAAGTTCATTTCATGCATGCGATAACTAAGTCACATTTTAACATCTTAGAATTGAATGACTGTTAGATATCAAGTTAATTTCTTTAAAGTACTCAAAAAGCAAAAACCATACTATCACAGGGTTCCAAACTCAGTAAAGAGGCAATGCATACCAATAGGTGTGAGACACACTGTTCGTCGCGCTTTTGTGCGGTTTGTTAAAAGATAATATCGCGTTGTAGTATAGCCGCTAAAGCGTTCAAAACAAATAAAGATTTTTATTACTCGAAAATCGGAGTATCCGAGGTCGAACACAGGGAGCAAATGGAATTTACTACTAGTCAAAATGTAATTGAACACTCTAATTTACTCAAAATATCAATTCAAGTGTGAATGTATGCAATTAAAATAATTAGGACAAAAATATGAAATTGGACGTCTGATCACAAGATCAGACGTCTTAAAAGTATTTCTCCTTTTCTTCTTCTTCTGCAGTCTCTCATTTTCTTCTTCATTTTGCTTCTCTCTGCTTTCTTTCTTGTCTTGCGAAGCCTTCTTCTTCTTCTTTTGATCTTCTAATCTTTTCTTTGCCTCTCTTCTTCTCTGTGTCTTGCTCTTTCTTTTCTTCTTCTCTACCTTGCTTCTTACTCTTCTCTTCTGTGGTCTTGCCTTTGCTTCTCTCTTCTGCAGTGGCCAAGTCCTTCTCCTGCGATCAGCCTGCCTGTACAAGAGCAAAACCTAACCCTTCTCCCTCTACCCGCGCATCTCTCTCTCTCAAGCAATTCACTCTGAGCTGTTCTCCCAGAGCCACATGTATAATCGGGTCGGATCGTACCCGGGACCAGGCGCACCTAAAGGTGGTGTGATGCGCGAGGAGTGCGTAGGTCTAGGTCGGGTCGGATCCGCCAAGTCCACGTGGTCGGGTCGCGGACGAGGCGGGTGTGGGGTCAGTGAGGGACCTCACCCCTGTGTCTTCGAGGCAGTAAAGCTATATCACAAAAACAACTTATAGTGTACCTGAGGTTTGTAATCCCACGATGTGGGACTAAAGGTTTCGTCCTTCCCTCACGCGCGCCTGCAGACTCTCGTGTGCAATTGCCCACGCTAAAGGCCCTGCTGGTGCTCCTCGCTGAACTCAGTCACCTCGCGACACTTGCGAGAGTCTGCTGCACCTGCCGCCTGGGAAGCCTGACGCCTGCTGCTGCTCCAAGCTTCCTGCTGCTTCAGCTGTTAATGGCGGCCGGGGCGTTCACCTGAGATTCCACAGAACGGCCTATTGGCCCAATCAGAATAGCTGGAAACCTTCGCCGTAGCACGGCGAACGCGGTGGGTGATGCTGCAGGTTGCCGGTCGGCCTAGGCGTGCGCGCCTAGGTAAACCTGTGGCCGGAGATGGTGGGTTGTTCGGGGGGTGGTTATGGAGGTCTGGAGTGGCAGTTGTGGGGTGGAGCGAGTTCCTGGTGGTGAGGCGGAGCTCCCGAGGTGGTTGGCGAGCCGTGTGGGGGGCTAGAATGGTGGAAGTGGCTCGCTGGAGATCGGTCGGTGATGTGGAAGATGAGGGTGGTCAGCGTCGGTCGAGGGGTAATCCGATGAGATAACAGGGGGAAAAGAGAGAGGATAGGATGGAGAGGAGTTCTAACCTAATTGTAAGGACGAAAGGGGATGGAAGGCGGACAGCAGTACCTGCTGTCGCCGGAGAAGATGACGCCCAGTGGGGGAGAACGGCGGCGACGACGGGGTTGAGGCGGCGTGCGCTGGTACTGTGCGACGCGGAGGGAGGTCAGGAAGCTAACTCTGCCACTGGTTTTGTGGCAGAGCGAAGAGGGAGGGGAGGGGGGCTCGCCGGAGCTAGCTGAGACATTTGGCCGGGTAGGAGGAGAGGAATTGAAGGGGGAAACTCGGCCAAATCAAGCTCAGCCTCTTCGGCCGGAGTTGTGGGTTCTTATATAGGCGCTGGACTTGGTGTGCAGGGCGTGAAGGGCACGTAATTGCCTGAGGTTGGTCGCCGGAGATGGAAAGGAGTTAGGATACCCAAATCTCTCGTGCGTTCGCACGAGAGATTGGGTTCACACCAGGGATCGATATCGGTCTTAAATGGAAGGGAATTCCTCAGAGAATCCTCCTTCCATTTCTGGGAGAGAATCTCTGAGGGATTAGAGAGCAATCCCTCTCCGAACCTCGCTGGAGCTCGGTTCTGCCCTAGCAATGGCGGTAGGACCGGTTTGCAAAGGAGGCGAAGAACCTAGGGGGTTCTCTGCAACGTTATTCAAAAGATAGGGACCAATTTGTGATTTGGGTGTACTAAATTGCAAAGTAGGTCAAGATGACCTCTCCTTAGGTCCAAATTTTGGTATAAACCTAATTTGGACCTAAGGAATCCAATGGCGAAGTTATATTTCAGGTTTGACCTCGTTTGATTGGACATTTTGCGTAAAAACCCAAATTAGGTTAATTGAAGAGCTAGGACCCTAATCTAGGTCAAACTAGGTTCCAAAGTCCAAATTAAGTGTTCTAAACCATAGAGTATGTTTTTCCATGATTTGTAGAGGGTTTACTTGCTTTTTGTTCTGACCGGAACCTTGTTAATTTAAGCGGGTCTGTTTTAGGGTTACCAAGTGTCTTTTAGTTCTTAGATTGCACATGAACCCATTTCTGATTGAATCAACCCACTTTTTATCTCATTTAGACCATTTGACCTATGTTTTGCCTCTGAGAAATCCCATTTATGTACTGCAATGGTAAAATTGCAGTTTTAACCTTTATTTCATGTTTTCTTCTCAGGGCACTTGTTCCTTCAGTTAGGCCTTCTTCTAGGTTATGTAGGAGCTTTTATCTTCTTTATTGGGTCAAAATGAGCTAGTTATGGCTCATGATGAGGCTCTCATCACACACGAAGAACCAAACAAAAGAACTCTACAATTACCCAAAATCTAGATGGAAACAAGAGAGAAGTAGAATACTCTACCTAACATCACTGAAGGGTCATAGTGACTCTAAACTAAGCGCACAAGGCCTAGGGGAAGTCTCCACGCCCACCTCAAAATCCACGCACACACTTGGGGCAAGACCTGGTTCACATAGATAAAAAATAGGGTTGGAAACACATAAGCATGTGTCTAATTTTCTGCTAAGGATACAATACTAAAAGGTTAAAATAAAGTATACCATCGCATAGTACATGCTGATACGATTCCAACGATACCTTATTTGTTAAAATTCGAGTTCGAGAAGGCCTCGAATCAGTTGAAACAGCACATGGGGGTCGCAAATCAGACCAAATCGACCGGTCTAGTCAAATCATCCACCACTCACCCCACTCGTGACACGTGTCGCCTCCTAATTGGCTTTCGCCCATGCACATGGATCGCCAATACCGTGCCCACACCTCTCGCATCCATTCGATTGGACACGCGTCACTATCACAATGGTCATGCATTGCTTCTCTTTGCGCAAGCACGCCTACCCATGCATGTGCTCGCTGTCACACGTCACTTGGTCGCACACCACTACTGCCACACGTTGGGCCCTTAATGCGCATCACCACCACCACCACAAAATTTGCGATGGGAAGACTGCATTTTTCGCTATCGCAGAAAGGTCCCTATTATTTTGAATTCCTTTCTCTCTCTTTTCTCTTAGGTTTTGGTTACTCTAAGGGTTAATGATGACCCAAAGACCAAAGAGGGTCTATTTATAAACCCAAATTAGATTTAGGATTAAGATTAGTGGAGTAAAATACCTAAAATACCCTAGGGTTGGGTCCACCTTACATTTAGGTCCTCTTCAACTTGTTTTGGCCTTAACTTAAGCTATACACCTTGGCTTTGCACAAAACAAGCATTGTCGGAAAGCTGGTGATGGGAGGAATCCAACGGTACCATACATGGTACCCTTTTGATGACGTTTGTCTAGGAGTTGACTCGAAATACGCATTTTTGGCAATTTCAAGGGCTGCTGGTACTAGCACCGAACCGCAACCATATTTACAGGTTTAAATTGACCCAAACCACTCTAAAATGACTCAGAGCCTGGATTTTGGTATGTTACAATTACATCTCTTTACAATTTATGACAAAATTAATTACACAAGAGACTAATCTTTTGCAAGTAGGTCTCCTTGAGTGCATCCTGAAATCACTTTAAGCTTGAGCTGTTAGCAAATTATTTAGTACTTTGGCTTGATCTTCTTGAGATTTACTTGATAAAGTCTTGATGCAAGTTAGCTTGGATACAAGGAACATCTAACTAGGATAATTTATTCCATTATTAGATTAAGCTCTTCTTTCTAATTTGTAAATCATTAAAACATAAGGAATGTAGCACCAACAATTGCTTATTTCTTTTCTTATTTATAACCTTGTTTGAATTTCAGGAGAAAAACCTTTAATGTTATTACATTTATAACTACCACAATTCCAAGTTCCCAAATCATTTCTAAGTTGAGCATTTGGTAGTGAGCTGATTGGTATCCCTTATGTATGGATCAAGTTAATATGCCCCATAAAATGCAAAAAAAAGAGATTGTTTTATTAAACTTTAGAGAACACTATTTGAAATGTGTCATATATGGAACAATTGGATTTGTCTTGTTACAAGCTTTCCAATATGTCTTATTTTGTAGAAATCTGAGGTCCGCAGCTCATATCACTTAGGAAAATGCAAAACGAGGCAAAGGTCATCCGTTGGTGCAAATGCACTTTGGTCCTTGATTTTGATGATAATAAAACATTTTGTACTTAACAATTGTGTTTGAATTATGAGTTTTCAGGTTTAATGCAATTAGTTAAAGGATTTGGAGGAGCTCAAGCTCTTAATCCATGGAGATGGAGGAGCTTGTTGATGATCAAAAGCATCAAGGAGTAATGAAGATGGACCTTTGGACTCAAAGCTTGAACAAGAAGAGAATGAAGAATAGGACTTAGCCTATTTGTTGTATTCATTGTAATATTGTTGTTGCTCTTTTTATTTCCTTATAATATTATTAAATAGCCCTAAAATAAGGTTAAATAGCTTAAGTATCTATTAAACAACCTTAGAATCCAAACCTAAGCCTTCAAGATCTCAAAACAACACACAGCAGGTGTAGGGCATCGACCAAAACACTTATTGGTCAATCGGCTCTTCAGTAGCTAGTCAACTTGCTAGCCTGCTTGCTGACCAGCAACCATGTAGAGCGTCGATTAGCCATCGACCAGTGGCTGAATGTTGGCCTAACAACAACTAGAAACCTTGGGACTTGCACACATTAATTACCATATTAATTAGGCCTTATTTTCCCAAGAGAACCTTCGTAGGGAGTCAACCACCAACTGACCTATTCTTCTATAGGGCACCAGTTGATACTGTAACGAGAGACAACTAGCTGCCAAAAATTCAAAGTTCAAGAACTCAAACTTTGGATTCTTCTATAGCAAGCTAACAATCAATCAACTAGTTACTTCACCCCTAACTGATTGACAACCGTTTGACCACTGAAGGCCTATTTTACACTGATGGAATGTTGTGAGGCACCAATTGAAATTATCTTTTGGTTGACCAACTCTGTATTGGTTGGGAAACCAAGCGTTGACTAGCTTGTACTGTCTGACAGGCTGCTCGATTTTTTAGAAATCTGTTACAACCAATGTCAGCCAAAATTGTTCCAACAGGCATATTTTCTACCTAAGCCTATCTAGAGTGTTCCTAAACCCTCTATAAACAGGATAGAACACTCCTAAGCCAAGACACAACAAAAGAAGAGAAAAATACTTTAGTGAGGTACTACTCCCATTTACATACACCTTAGAGTGAGATTGATATTGAGAAGTTGAGAAGTTACTCTCCAAGCAACCTACTTCACATCCAAGAGCAACAAATTACTGTGCACTCATGCCTATCTACTTCCATCTAAGTGAAGTCATTTTTGCCTATAGGAGCTTTGTTTTAACTTTATATTTGGGCTCTATAGGTTATTTTGTAGTTTTCTTTTGTTTGGTATTTAAGTTGTGAATTCCTATCTTCTTGTGAGATAAAATTTTCTTCGTGGTGAAGAGGGGTTTGAAATACACTACCCTCGGTTTGAAGTAGTGTGTTTGTATTGAGGCTGTGTCACCCTCAATTCAAAGTGGTACAGTTAGTGAATTTGATCTACTCAGTAGATCAAAAAATCCTAAGTGAAGAGATTTAGATGGGGGTTTTTACCTAAATTAGGTTTTCACCTAAAAATCCCTTGTCTCATGTGGTGATTAATTTTATATTTCAATTGTTTATCACTTTTATTTCCTACACTATTCACCTCCCCTCTAGTGTGCATTTTTAGTTGGTATTAGAGCTATATACCTAGGTGCACCCAAAACTATGTCATCAAGAAACTAAAACTAGTAATTAATTTGGATAAAATTTTGGGTTTCTTGACCCTGATAGCATTCTTAAACTCCATAAATAGGTCGTTATAGTCTAAAACCTAGGATTTATTTCCTTGGTAGGTTGGATTTCAAGAGAAAAGTGAGAGAGAATTATAAAGAGGATGGAAAGAGATAGGAGGAGAGAGGAAAGAGAAATGTCCATGGAAGATGGGTCTTTCTTTCACAAGGCATGCATAGAAAGCTTGTTGTAACCAATGCTTACTACATAAGATAGATGAATTGGGTTGGCTGCTAATGTGGAATGGTTAATGGTGCCTTATTCATGTAGGGAGTGCAATAGTTGAGTTACTTTCAGGCTTAGTGTAAAGGAATTCTTGCAAAAAAGAAGCATAAGGAAGGAGAAACAAAACCCTATTACTTAGACTTGTGTGATGTGCCTAGGCATAAGATTTGATGATTAAGCAAGTGATCCAGTGCATAGGGTGTGAATGAATCAGGATACACCATGTAGCAATGAAGCATTAGATAGGTTTGGCTGGTTCAGAGTTAACTGGATCTTTCAAAATGGTCGAGGCCCTATTTTGGCCTATTTAAGATCGTTTGCGATCAATCTAAAGACCTTTTGATTACTAAAAAGCCCCCAAGCCCTATTTTCACACCTAATATAAGCCCTTTTTAGCCTACGTACTCTATTTCTAACCTTAATTAACTCAATTATCTATGTTTAATCTTGAATGGAACTGTGCCTCACGTAGATACAAGTTCTCAAAGGATGTTAGACATGCAAGAGCATGTGGATAGCAAAAGAGACTCTCCAAGTAATATCCTGGAGTTGTCATGACCCCTTGATAGCTATGGTAGAGTAGTCAAACCTCATTCTTCGTGCATGTTGTATTCTATGATCATCCTTCACATTTTATCCGTCCTGTGGCATCTATTGCATCCTCATGTTGAGTACTTAGGAGTCCATAACCATATAATTCTACTATTTCTAACTTAATTAGTTGATGCAATTGAATTGGTGATGAAATCATGATATGGACATGATAACTTAATTTAATCCCTGATTCAAATTAATTCTCCTTATCCAGGTCAGTATTTCCAATTTCATCTAGTACCATGAAATTTTGGTACTCCCAAAAGCTCGAAGCACAAACAGACCCTCTCCCATGTCACCTTTAAAAATGACACATCTAGCTAGGTGGTGTTTAGTAAGATGAATATATTTGTCGAATAAGTAGAGGAATACGACAGGACTGAAATAAACTGGCAGAAGTGAATTTTGGCATTTGAGTGTTTAGACAAGCCAAACTTATTTCACAGATGAGATGGAATAAGTTTGTGTCGAGTTAACTTCTCTCAACTCCGCACAAATGAGAGGTGAGATAGCTTATGTGATGAACAAACATAGATTAACTCGCTTAACCCATCTACCAAACACCATCCTAAAGATTGTCTTCTCCCACCAATCCTTTCCTTCATGATAGACTTTTTATACTACTTATGGCCATCACCTTTCACTGTCAAGGCCAAAGCTCGATAGTCTAATCATTTGCATAACAACTGATTGATTCTCCAGAACCAATCAAACATGAGGTACCTGTGAAACTTTATATTTTTATATCGTAAAGAAAGAGCTCTTTTTGAAGGTCTTAGCTTTAGATTCGATGCTCATCACTAACCAATCCACTGCAGGAATGTCTCACTCGGATCCCTCTACTACTGTTGGAAAACATAAGAACAAAATAAGATTGTAAAGGATTATTTGCTTTTACATGCATCAGACAATTTGTCTGTGATATTGATTTTTCTTTTTTTTAACATAAAATACGGCCGGATTGAAACATTCTCAAAGGTATATAAATGAGTATTCCAAGATCCTCTCTCTTCTTTGTAAATTATCGTTGAGACCTTCTTCGCGAGAGAGAAATTAAGATATTAAAAATATTTAACAAGAGAAAAGCATTTGCATTTGGAAACACTCATACTCGCATTAGGAAAATAATAGACAATTAATGCAACCAATCTGATATGTTGAAAACTCAAATAGCTTGAGGAAATTAGTAAACTTCACCGAAAAAGCTCCTTTGTTCCATAGCAAAAACAAATGAAGAAATAAGCCAAAAACGAATGAGTAAATTCCCTTGGGTACTTTTGGTGATCAATATTCTTGTAACATCGGATGCCTCTTTTCTGTTTAGTCCGACTTTTTTTGCCTAAGATTTGCGGCTTGAGTAAGGATTGAAGGAATAAGATCTTCATTCCAACCTCTTTTCGTTAGTATATCTATTCATGGATTTGATGCTTTGGATTTTCCGATTTGTTTAATGTTACAAAAGTTTTTTTTACATGTTTAAATTTACAATGACAGAAATAAAACTGCAGTGGCATGACATAAGATATAGACGTAAGCTGTTACTTATGTAGTTATAGTCTGCATTCACATTTTTCTAAATGTTAGCCAGGTGTGTGCGTGCGTGTGTGTGTATATATATATATGTTGTCTTGGGGATATCCGTTTCATTCCAATGCCAATCGTGGCATGACATACATTGATGAATGCTTATAAATTATGCATATATTGTTGGATTAAAATTTAATATATGATCTAGTATATGTAAATAGATGTAATCAAAGAATAATAAATTATGTGACTGTCATCTTAAATTTATAATTTAAAGTGATCAAATTAATTTAATGATTTTATATGGATTAAAGTGTAAAAGGATGGCATGGTTATGTTTTCTAATGTGTAGAGATTGTAGCTGTGAATTGTGACTTTTTGATGGGTGAAGTTGCAATTCACCCAACAATTATCCACCCTAATTGTTAATTATTAGGGTAGTCATGGTCCCTTAGAGACCTAAGTGTGTTTTTCTCCCTGGTTTACCCCATCGTGACCTGGTAAGAAGGAGAGAAGAAGGGAGACGGCTGGAAGAAGAAGAGGTTGTTCTTCTAAAAGCATAGGTGAGATCTCTCCTGACAAACCATAAGGAACTCTTGGAAGAGCCATACTACAGCCTCTTTCCTCTCTATTGACAATGAATCCAGGTAATATCATTCTCTACGAGTTTTATATTCTGAACAAAGTATAAGATGACAAACCTTGCTTGCATCTTAATATATTTATCATATTTGCTTACCAATGGATATATCCTTTGTTTAGATAGTCTTTGTTTAGATAACCTACATCTACTTTACCCATAATCTATATGAAACAAATAAGTCTTTCATGTTCTCAGAAATCACAAAAACTCGTAACTATAGGTAGTACCAGTACCTTTTAGACAGGTATCGGTACTCAAGCATTACAGATTCCATTCTTAATGTATATTGTAACTTACCAGTACCGGTACTCTTCATGAGTACCAGTACAAGAAAGCTCCAGATTGACTCCAAATCGTCCTAAGTCCAAAATTGGGACTTACATGTACCAGTACTCACCATGAGTACCAATACACATGAGTCCTAGGTCAGGTTCTGGACTTGAAGTCACCAGAACCTATAGCTTACAAGTATCGATACTCATCATGAGTACCAGTACTGGTAGGCTTCAGGTGGTGTGTCTAGTACTCAACAAGTACCGATACTCTTCATGAGTATCGGTACTCGTTGAGACTAGTTGCTTCCTAGAGAGATACCAATACTCTACAAATACCGGTACTCAACATGAGTACCGGTACATAGTGAGTATCGGATAACTACTCATCTAGACATGGGTTCTAAATTGTAACCCATAGGTACCGATACTTGGGATCAATACCGATACTCATTGGGATATGGAACTCATAATTGTAACTTAAGGATACCGGTACTGGACTACCAGTACCGGTACCCAGTTAGTATGAAGTCCAGTTGAGTTAAGTTGTGGCACAGGTCCATCCTAAGTTAGAAGTGTGTTATTTATTGTTAAGCCCCTAAGGGTTTCAAATATTCCCTAACAAGTGGTATCAAAGCCAACCCATTCTCTACTTAGTGTAATTAAGTCTAGTCTGATCAATAAGGTATACTACTCTAGGGTAACCTAGTTGAAGCAGCATCTCGCCAAAGTGGGCTCTCCTACGAATGCTGAGTTTATCCATGAATAGTAAAAGGATGAATGGGTGTTAGTAGGTGGGTGTGCACTACCCCAAAGGAAAGTACATACTCATTATACTTTCACTCATTTGCGTGGGAGTAATGGTGTGTTGGTTATTAGGTTTTCTAGGTGGTCATTGAATCGGCCCAAAGGAAGCTTCATAGCTGACTTGGATTTGAACCAACACTCATTACATACCACACCATGTCTTTAATTACAAGTCAACCTCTTGTCCAAAGATAAGACCCTTGATGGAGTTAACTAAGACATGTGATGGGATCTTTAAATTAATCAGACACCTTATGTTTTAAAGGAGCTAATTTCGTGTTTATCTGCATTTATTTTTCAGAAATATCTTCTACCAACATAACTTCCAGCGTAAACTCCATTCCTATGTTAAGTGGATCCAACTTTAAGTCCTAGAAAGAAAATCTGTTGATTGTCCTCGGGGTTATGGACTTAGATTTGGCGATTAGGGAACCCTCTCTCATTCTTACAGACTCGAGTACTTCTGAACAAAAGAAGGAGAAGGAAAGATGGGAGAGGTCTAATTGCATTTTCATGATGATTATGAAAAAGGCCAAACCCGAGACTTTCAGGGGCACAATGTCGGATGACATTAGTACAGCTAAGGATTTCTTGCTGATATTGAGAAATGGTTTGCCAAGAATGAAAAGGCTGAAATTGGTACACTTGGCAAGCCTTATCTCAAAGAAGTATAAGGGGAAGGTTAATATACGTGAGTATATTATGGAGATGTCTCACATTGCTTCCAAGTTGAAAGCACTAAAACTTGACCTCTTGGAGGATTTGTTAGTACATTTGATTTTAATCTCTCTTCCACCCTCCTTCAACCAGTTCAAGGTGAGCTACAACTATCAGAAAGAGACTTGGTCTCTAATGTAAACATGTTTACACTACTTAAGATGTCTATTTATGCATGTTCTTAAGCATAGGATTGCATTGCATACTATAAATATTGCATAACATGCGTCACCTTGCATTTAGATTAGTTTGAATAAAATGGAGGTTAATTGTCTCCTTTTTGTTCATGGACAGGGTAAACTTTTTATCAGGGCCTCGGATCGAAGATCCAACCGTACAGATGTGATCAGGGCGACGATTGGAGTTCAACGACTCCAAGATCGCCCTAATCAGACATCTGTAGCATCAGATAGAGATTGGGGAACCCTAGAAGATCAAGGACCAAGATGGTGTGAATCCGCACTTCAAATGACAAATTTGACCGCACAGATAAATCGAATTGACGATCGCAACCTAACGACGTGAAAATCGACTCAATCCGACAACCGTGGCACCATCTACATCATCCAGAAGATGGACGGCCAAGATGGCACCATAGGACACCATCTCGGTCGCCGAACCAACCGCCCTCAACTTCTGAAGATGCTAGCTCCCCCGAATCTCCGCCGTTGGGTCAAGATCCAACGGCTGAGATTGTGCTCAACCGGTACGCCCATCCTCTGAGCCACACCTGAAGAAGCCGCCTTGACCATTGGATCTTGATCCAACGATCCTGATCGCATGTTCAGAAGATCAGTCGCTCGCCCATCCACGCACGCAGCGCAGTGGATAAGGCGCTCGGTCGCATTCAGGCGCGGGTTCAAATTCGCATGAGGAGGCGAGCGGGTCTGTGCGACAGTGCGATGAGGATCGAGCAGCTGCGGGCGCTCAATAGCGCCCACATGCTATTGCACGCCCACGCCTCACGCGCCATCACACACGTGAGAGTGCGCAGAGGAGGCGGGCGGAGGCGCGAGATAAGCCGTCCTATCTCACGATCGGACTGCTAAGATTCGCAGATCGTGGAGTGTGCATTACGTGCAAGGAGGCGAGCGCCTACGCGCGCTCCGCCACACGTCGCCCACGATGGGGATTTAGCGACAATTTTATCAGTCACTAAAGACCCCTGATTTAATGTTTTTCAAATTAAAATGACCAAATTGCCATTACTCCTTGCAACTATAAAAGGAGACCCCCTCTACACGAAATTCTCATCCCTTCTTTCTCTTCTCTCCCTCTCCAAAGCTCAAGAGAAGCTTGTCCCACACCCAGGATGCTTCTCGCAAGATAAAGTCAAATTTTCGTCCCCCTTTCGGAAGCGGATCCCGCGACGACGACGACGTGCTACCCCATTCCCGTTCTTCCTGCTTCGTCCTCCTTCGTCCTGCTCCGTTCCCCTTCGTCCAGGAGTCGTCCCGTCTAGCTCATCCTCCAAGCGATCGTCGAGGAGGATATATGATGAGAACCTCATCATGAACCCTAACTAGCACAATCTAACCTAGATATGCAAGAAAAAGCTCCTACATTACTCAAAGAAAGGCTTAACTCAGAGAATTCTGAGTTCAAAAAGAAAATAAGTCATAAGGGGTAAAAATGCAATTTCACCAACATAATTTGCAAACAGGGTAATTAAGGGTCCAAACACAGGTCAAACTAACCTAATAAGAAGGAAAGTGGGACGATCTAACCTAACAAGGGCTACAGCAACTCCAAGGAATTAAATGACATTCTGTAACCCTAAAACAAACCCACTTCAATTCACAAGGTTTGAGGCAGGGTGAAAATCAACTAAACCCTCTAAAATTCATAGAAAAATAATCACTAGGGTTTAGAACCTTCAATTTGGCCTTAGAAACCCATTTTGACCTACATTGAGAACCATGCCCAATTAATGATTTAATTTAGGTTTTTACATAAATTGGCCAGTCAAACATGGTCTGACCTAGAAACAAAATTCACCATTAAAATCCTTAGGTTCAACATAGTCATGCATAAAAACTTGAGCCTAAGAAGAGACCTCCTTGACCGACTTTGCAATTTGGTCCTCATCATTTACTTTTTGACCCTTAACTTTCGAAACCCTTGCATTTTGGCCCCCAATTTCCTCGTCGTTCTTTGCACTTTGGTCCCTCCTGCAAGTCTGCGCAGCACCATGCTCCGGCGACTTTGCGCGGAGCATGGTGTCGTGCAGAGTGAGGGGGACGTCCTGCAAAGTGAACGCGGAGTTCCCTACGACGTCTGCTGTCGCAGGGACTCAGCCATGTTTCCTGACGACCCCCACACCTTCCGTGCAAATGTACGGAAGGTATGGGTCTTGTCTCCGACCATATTCCGGCGAGGGGTGCACGTCGCCAGCCTGCATCCGCCTCTCCGCCACCGCCTTTATAAGAACCAGCATCTCCAGCCGGTTCTCGCAGTCTGGTCTTGGCGGAGAAACCCCCAACCCTTCCTCTCTCCCCACTTCGATAGGAAACCCACCAGCTCCGGCAACCACTCCTCCTCCTTCTCGTCTCTCTGCTGCAATACCAGCAGCAGAGCCAACTTCGCCCAATCTTCCCGCGTCGCGCCGTACCAAGCACGCGCCTCCCTGCCCACTTCCTCACCGCTGCTCTCTCCCCCTGGGTTCTTCTTCTCCAGCTCCGACAGGTATGAGCCGACGGCTCCGCCCCCCTGCCCCCCTTCGTCCCTGTAGGTAGGTTACAGTTACTCCCCTTCTTCCCCTCTTTCTTTTCCCCAATCTATTTTGCTTGATTGCCCTACAACCACGCCTGACCACCCTCACCTTCCCCGCCTCCGGCCACTCTCCAGCGAGTCGCCCTCGTCATCCCACAACCCCATATGACTCACCAACTATCCCAAAAGCTCCGCCTCATCATACTAAACACCCTCCGCCCCTCCACTGCCACTCTACACCTCCACAACTCACCCCAGATCAAACCCACTTTTCCGGCCACAGGACAACCTAGGCACGCATGCCTAGGCCATCCCACGGCCTGCTGCACCTCGCACCACCTTCGCCATGCCACGGCGAAGGTTCCCCCGTAGTCTGATTAGGCCGAGAGGCCCTTTTTGTGCTGGACAGATCTGCTGCCTCGGCCACCATTGGAGACGACTCAAGGAGCTTCCAAGCGAGCTCCAGGCTTCAGAGCGCCAGGTTTCCAACTAATGCGAATTGGGGAGACTCAGGTGAAAGCAGGCAGCTGGCACACGAGGGGAAACAAGGATGCAGCTGCTGAAGTGAGGTCGCGGTCCTTCCTGCGGGCGCGCGTGCGAGGAAACGAAGTTTAGTCCCACATCGTAAGATTTCGAAGCGCCGCACCCATTTAAATTGATTTTGTGTTTTTCTCTTAGCGCCTCAGAACACGGGGTGATGTCCCCTCGCCCACTCGCCCGCCTCGTCCGCTACCCACGCCACGCGGACCTGGCAGATCCGACCTGACACTACCCTGCACTCCTCGCACACCACTCACGCCGGTGCGCTTGTTCCCGATTACGCAGCCCGACCCGTTAACCCGGCTCTGGGAGAGCTTCCTATGAGCGATTTACAGAGAGAGAGACGTGCGGGTAGAGGGAAGGGATAGGTTTTGCTGTGCCTTGCGTAGGGACAGGGCGTGAAGGAAGAAGGCCTCACCACTTAGCCGCAGGAAGAAGAAGAAGAAGAGGAGCGGAAGAAGAAGAAGCAGCGAAGGAAGAAAAGAGAGGGGAAACACTGTAGCAGACCGCAGTTTAAGTCGTCTGACGACTGTATCAGACAACGGATGAACCTTCAGAGGAGATAAAGCAGAGAAGAAGGAAAGAAGAAGGCTTCGCAGCTGAAGAAAAGAGAAAGAAGAGAAGAAGAAGACAGAGACGAGCAGAAGAAGAGAAGAAGAGGGAAGGATCAGAGAGAAGGCACGAAGAGAAGAAGAAAAAGCCAAGACAAAAACCTCTCTCTCTCTCTCTTATTTTTGTAATTCAATAGAGGAACTTTGTATTTCTAGAATTCCAGTAGCTCCCTGAGTTCGACCTCGGAAAACTATTTCCGAGTAAATTTCTATGGTAGTGACAACCGTAGCTGTCTTATTTTATACTATAACGACTGTATTATAATAAACATAAAAACGCAAAAGCAGCACCGCGGTTGGCACATCACCAATATCTCTCTCCCCATTCTTTTTACTACTTTCTAGAGTAGATTTACTGCTTTCTAGTGTAATCATTTTCCCACTTTCTAGTCGTAATGTTTAGTGTAACAATCTTTTTAATGATGAATTCCATATTCATTCTACACCTCTTTTTCGTTTTTGTTTGTAATATTCTCTCTCTCTCTTACTCTCTCTCTCTCTTCTATTTATTGTAAATAGTTAGATAGTTCTAATCAATTAATTTACTTCGTGACAAATAAAACAAACACGTGTTTTTAAATCAAACGTCCACCTCCCTGAGTTCGACCTGGGATTTCTATTCCGGTATAAATTTTATTTGTTGAATACGGGTTCTTCGCTTTCATACTACGACAACAGGTTTTCAAAACCAAACACGTTAGCGTAGCAACTCGTAGATTCAACATTTTGGCGCCGTTGCCGAGGAGGCGACGCTATTTGATTTTTTTCACATTTTTATAACTTACAAATCATTTACCTCACTTCTCTCCTTTCTTATTGTGATTACAAGTACTCTTTTGAGAAGAGCAAAAGTGGTAAATTGGAGTAAAGTGCTGTGGAAGGTTTTATACGTTATCCCCCACCTCCCACCCATTAGTTTTCATTCCACCACATAATAACACAAACATCAATCAACCTAGGTGTTCTTATAAACTCTAAGGTTAGATTGTTTGTTGTTTGACACCTACACCCGCCCCAACCTCCACATTTAGAAAGAAAAATAAAAAAAAAAATCTCACAGAGGTACACAACCTCATCTGATTTTCAAACTCAACCGGTAAACCGATCTTTGAAGCCGGTACACACATCCAAACACATAATTGAGTAGAAATCAGATTAGGTAATCATTTGTGTGCCTAATTAAGTGGTGCAACAGGCCAATTGTTTGAGTTGATTGGGCCGCACCACTTCAATTAAAATCAACTCATCAAGTAGCTACCGATTAGGTTCAACTCTTAGGGATTTACCAGGCACTCCACATTCTTTTTAAGTTTTAAAGGAAAGCATCTTCACCTGTTCTTTCGAAACCTGGTGTGCCAACAAAACTTGTTTGAAAATACCTAAAGTTGAATCCTAAAAGCTACTAAGCAAGATTTGAACCTTAAAATTCATTGCATCAAAAGTAATCTTGCTTGAAAACCACTGGTTGTGCACGCACACACAAATCAATCAATCATTAAAGTCACAACCTAGATAAAGGGCCCATCACATTCCAAAGCACATTCAAACTTAGCCCTAAATAAAACAGAGTAGATGTTGGCCTTAAGGATTCGACTCGCTCTTCAGAGCCCAAAATGAGATTATTTTCGATTAGTCTGTTTCTACTGTTCAATCTGATGTCTAGCTAGGGGAGCAGAATCAAACGATCACGGCTGGGGGGTACACTAGGAACCGAAGACGCAAGTCGAAGGAAGAACCTTCTCCCTAGTCCCTCCTTCTAACTGGTTGGATTGAATAGACAGAAGTAGATTAAATCGTTCCTTTATCTCAAGATGGGTTTTGGGAGTCTATAGGTCTTTAGGCTAGCCCACTTAAGGACGGGTTTGATTGCTTGTATTGCAGGGTACCTTTCTTCCTCCCGTCTATCATGAATCCTTCCACATATTGCACGCATTCATGCTCTTTCCCTCCTGTTTTGAATTATCCTCAGCATGATGATTATCCCAACTCGTACTGTAATCAACCATCAGTTAGTTGGGATAACTCGAATTGGGGATACAGTTCCGGACCTCCGTGTTTAGGGTCTAACCCTGAACACTATGATTGTGATTTCTATCCTTCTTAGAGCCACATCGATTATAGATCATCACTCTTTCATGAACAACCTAATACGATCTACAATCAAGAAGGATACACTGATTCTTACCCACCCTCTGATTACACTGCCTTTAGGTCATCACCACCTTTTGAACAATATGAAATGACCTATTATTAGGAAGGGTATAACAAATCTCAATTCATTAACTCCTCTGCAATGACCCCAAACCCGCCCAACCCTGAACCAACTCATTTGGTTCAGGGTAATTAGGTTCAAGAGAAGGTTCTGGTTAACTTGAGGAATATCATACAATCTTTAGAAGTTCAGTCAATACCTTGCATTAAAAGATTGGAGCCTCTAATTGAAATGATTGATGATTTCAACAAGTATTTGTTGGATTGGCTCCAGGATGTTAAGGATAAGAACCCGGGTGAGTTTCTACTTGGGAAGTTAGCGAAATTGAGGATGAGATTTGTGGTTGCTTTAGTTCAGTCGTGGGATGATTCCAAGGATGAACTCCCTTCAGGAGAGCCAATGTCAGAACCCGCTCAGGCACCTGTTGGGGGAAACACGTGTTACGAGGCTAACCAGATTGAATTAGAGCAACCAATTAAGGATGATCTGAGTTCTTCACCTGAGATCCCTGAGCCAGGGCACGAGGAAACGTATGTCTCCTTGGAATAGAAAGTGACAGATGATTTTGGGACATACATTAATATGGATCTTGATTTCTTTGATTCTGATGGTGAAGATTCAAGTTGTGAAATCTCACGTGAGTTTACAAAACACGATTTCTGTAAGACGATTGGGCCTGAGGAATCTGATAGATCATTTGATAGCCCAATAATTGAAGAAAATAATCTTATTAGGGCTCACATTACGGATCTAGAATCGCATTTTCTGAATGAT
Source organism: Thalassia testudinum (assembly GCA_037157565.1). Classification (NCBI taxonomy): domain Eukaryota; kingdom Viridiplantae; phylum Streptophyta; class Magnoliopsida; order Alismatales; family Hydrocharitaceae; genus Thalassia; species Thalassia testudinum. The sequence continues at coordinate 18,661,572 of JAZHRO010000065.1, read as the reverse complement.
TCAATCAAATGCCATGATTGTCAATTACACCCCATTAAGCTTATCGATGATTCTATTTTTGAGATAACTAGACCCAAGTCAATTCTGATTCAACCACATCTTTTAGACTTGGAAATTTCACACGGGGTGATTAATATGCAAGAGGTCTCGGAATTTAACATTCTGATTGTGGAGGATAGGAGTTGGGAAGTTCTGATTTGGGAAGCTAACTTTGGAGGAAATAGAAGATTACGTCTAAGGGTTCTAATTCATCTGAAACCATCAAATCAGGACCCTTACGACATCTGTTCTGAGGATGTCCAACATAAGCATACATTCAATGATTATCCTTTTGAGCTTGATTTCTCTGTAACCTGACTTTTTGGTCTTGGGTTGCATCCTCATAAATCGTAGGCTCGACCCCGCTTGCATACTGATTTTAGGTTTTAGGTAATTTTTATCCAGAACCTGAGATATTCTCGATTATGGGGTATGGGTCTGCACCACAATCTGGTCCACATTTGTGGACATCTGCTGCCAGGTTAGAGGTTTCTTCTATTTATTCTGATTCTAATCTACACCTGTGAATTCTTTATTTCTCTTCTTTGTATAGTGTGACTAGCTGAAGGTACTAAATTCGGCACGTATACACTTCTTTTTAGTTTTTATCTCGGAGCGGACCCAACATTCACGCAATTCAGGTGCTTTCTATTCTATTCCACTCTATTTTATGTCTTTTTAATACAATGAGGACATTGCATTAGATAGGCATGGGGGGTGGATATTCATATTTGAATTAATTCATCAGCTCCGTAGATTTGTTTTATTTTCTTTTATATAAAAAAAATTAGAATTAGGAAAGAGAACTTGAGTTTAAGAAAATTTTCAATCTTAGGAAATACTGTATTATGATCTGAACACAAAAGACCCTTCAGGTCTTTAGACTTAATCAGCCCGTGTATCCACTAAAATGCAGATTTGTTTTTCGAGTCCTTGTCAACCTGAATTCTATTTTAAATTGGAGTAAATAAGTTTGGGTGATAAGTACACGACATATCAACCCACCCTTTGATTTGAGGGAATTTTAAGTTTTAAGCATCTACGCACTATCTTGTCACTGACTCATTATTCGGCGATTCTAACAGAAATTGGGTAGCTAATGAACCTTCTAGGGTGATATGGCTGGCAAGTTATCGTGGGTAACAGCCCATAGGTAGGTTGTCCAGAGCCCAGTCACAGGACCTTTCTCTTTTTGCTGCCTGTAGGTAAATCTTAGACTAGGGAAGCCACCTACTTAAAAAAAAAAAGAGAAAAGAAAGTCAAAAAAAAGGAGAAAAGAAAAAAAGAAATAAGCCACATTTCGCCGCACGAGTATGGCTGGCAACTTATCAGTGGTAACAGCTCATCGACCAGTTATCCAGAACCCAGCTCAATAAATGCACTGAAAATTCCCAAAACACTTAGGAAGAAGTGGAGAAGTAGAATAAATCAGGGAGATATACACTGGATTCACCCTTGTGTTGACCCCATAAAAATAAAAGTAGGGAGAAAGCTACTGGTTGTAAAGATACACCTTTAAGCAGAATTCTCTTTTTAAGTTCACCTATAGGCATAGAAATCCGAAGTCTGTTTTAATTGCCGATCAACGAGTCTATCACATTCACAATAAGATGCTTAGAACTTAGGGTTCTCATTAAATCTTGGGTGAGTTGAATGGCCGTAGAAAGCTACTCTTAAACCCTAAACTTGAAAATCCAAAAGAATTAGAAAAGAGGAAAAAGAGAAAAAGAAATTTTTCTTTGAATAAGGAGAGGGCTTGAGGCAGTCTGCATTTTGGCAGATACTCGGGCACTGTTGTGTCTTTGAAAGTTCAGATCCTAAGTAAGCATTTTCTTAATGATTGAAAATAACTCAAGCTCAAATAATCCAACCTGATTCTTTTATAAATAACATATAGTTTTTGCTAGGGACTAGCAAAAGATAGGCATGGGGGTATGATGTAAACATGTTTACACTACTAAAGATGTCTATTTATGCATGTTCTTAAGCATAGGATTGCATTGCATACTATAAATATTGCATAACATGCATCATCTTGCATTTAGATTAGTTTGAATAAAATGGAGGTTAATTGTCTCCTATGTTCATGGATAGAGCAAAATTTTTATCGGGACCTCGGATCGAAGATCCAACCGTATAGATATGATCAGGGCGACGATTAGAGTTCAATGACTCCAAGATCACCCTAATCAGGCATATGTAGCATCAAATAGAGATCGGGGAACCCTAGAAGATCAAGGGCTAAGATGGTGTGAATCCTCACTTCAAATGACAAATTCGACCACACGGATGGATTCGGATCGATGATCGCAGCCTAATGGCGTGAAAATCGACTCAATCCGACAACCGTGGCACCATCTACATCATCCAGAAGATGGACGGCCAAGATGGCGCCACGTGGCACCATCTCGGCCACCCAACCGACCACCCTCAACTTCTGAAGATGATAGCTCCCACAAATCTCCACCGTTGAATCAAGATCCAACAGCTAAGATTGCGCTCAACTAGCACACCCATCCTCTGAGCCACACCTGAAGAAGCCACCTTGACCGTTGGATCTTAATCCAACGGTCCTGATCGCATGTTCAGAAGATCAGCCGCTCACCCATCCACGCGCGCAGCGCAATGGATAAGGTGCTCGATCGCATTCAGGCGCGGGTTCGAATCCGCATGAGGAGGCGAGCGGGCACAGGCGAGCAGACGCGTGCGACCGTGCGATGAGGATCGAGCGGCTGCGAGCGCTCGATAGCGCCCACGTGCTATTGCATGCCCACGCCTCACGCACCATCACACGCGCGAGAGCACGCAGAGGAGGTGGGCGGAGGCGCGAGATAAGCCGTCCGATCGTGAGATTCGCAGATCGTGGAGCGTGGGTTACACGCGAGGAGGCGAGCAGCCGCACGCGCTCCACCACACGTCGCCCACGATGGGGCTTTAGCAACAGTTTTATCCGTCACTAAAGACCTCTGATTTAATGTTTTTCAAATTAAAATGACCAAATTACCCTCACTCCTTGCAACTATAAAAGGAGACCCCCTCCACACGAAATTCTCATCCCTTCTTTCTCTTCTCTCCCTCTCCAAAGCTCAAGAGAAGCTTGTCCCACAGCCAGGATGCTTCTTGCGAGATAAAGTCAAATTTTCGTCCCCCTTTCGAAAGCAGATCTTGCGACAACAACGACGTGCTGACCCATTCTCGTTCTTCCTGCTTTGTCCTCCTTCGTCCTGCTCCGTTCCCCTTCGTCCAAGTGTCGTCCGGTCCAGCTCATCCTCCAAGCGATCATCGAGGAGGATATCTCTCTCCCCATTCTTTTTACTACTTTCTAGAGTAGATTTACTGCTTTCTAGTGTAATCATTTTCTCGCTTTTTAGTCATAATATTTAGTGTAACAAACAATCTTTTTAATGATGAATTCCATGTTCATTCTACACCTCTTTTTGGTTTTTGTTTGTAAAATTCTCTCTCTCTCTTACTCTCTCTCTCTTCTATTTATTGTAAATAGTTAAATAGTTCTAATCAATTAATTTACTTCATGACAAATAAAACAAACACGTGTTTTTAAATCAAACATCTGCCTCCCTGAGTTTGACCCGGGATTTCTATTCCGATATAAATTTTATTTGTTGAACACGAGTTCTTCACTTTCATACTACGACGACAGGTTTTCAAAACCAAACACGTTAGCGTAGCAACTCGTATTCTCAACAGTCTCCAAATGAGCTCATCTCGCACCGTATGCAAGAGGAAGAGAGAATGAAGCATGATGGGACAAAAAGTACTCACATTGCCACTTCCTCTAACATTAAGGGCAAGGGAAAGAAAAGGACTACAAAAACTGTAGATACAGCTTCACAGAAGAAGTAGAAGGGGAAGGCTACAGAGTTATCCAAGTCAGGATGCTTCTTCTGTGGAGCTGAGGAGCACCAAAAGAAGCATTGTACCAACTACCATGCTTGGCATGCTAAGAAAGGTACGGCTCTCAGTCTGGTTTGTACAGAAATTAATTTGGGTTCGGTATCTAGGCACACTTGGTGGTTGGATTCAGGTGTTACGACTCACATAAGTGTGCCTATGCAAGGTTGCCTGAGCTACCGAAGACCAAATGAAGTAAAAAGATTCATTTATGTCGGGGATGGGAAGGCCATAGAAGTTGAAGCTATAGGGAAATTTAGAACTTTTATAGTACCATCTTTTAGAAGAAATTTAATTTCTATTTATGTATTAGACAAATGTGGTTATCATTGTTCATTTAGAGATGGAAAAGTTAGTTTATACTTAAATTCAAATGTGGTTGGTTTTGATTTTCTATCCTGTTATGATAATCTTTATTGTCTAGATACTATAGCTTTTCATAATGAGTCTTCATTTTTAGATACACATGGTGTGAAAAGAAAATTAGAAAATGAATCTTCAAGTACTCTATGGTACAAAAGATTAGGTCACATCTCCAGAAGGAGAAAAGAGAGACTTGTGTCAAACGGTATTTTGGACCCCTTAAAATTTTTTTATTTTGATCAATATATAGAATGTATTAAGGGAAAACAAACCAATAATAGGACGTTTGAAGCCAATAGGTCAAATGATGTCTTGGATGTGATTCATACGAACATCTGTGGGCCATTTCCTATGCCTGTGTGGAATGACCAACAGTATTTTATCACAATCATAGATGACCACTCAAGATATGGCTTCATATACCTAATTCATGAAAAGGCATAATCACTGGACATGTTCAAGAACTATAAGGTCGAAGTTGAGAATCAACTCAACAGAAGGATTAAATCTGTCAGATCTTACCGTGGTGGTGAATACTACGGCAGATATGATGGATCAGGTGATCAACGTCCATCATCGTTTGCCAGATTCCTAGAGGAATGCAGTATCGTCCCTCAGTACACCATGCCAAGCTCGCCCACTATGAATGGTGTTGCTAAAAGGAAAAACAAGATGCTTAAGGACATTGTAAGAAGTATGATTGCTCGTTCTTCCTTATCAGATTCACTCTGAAGAGAGGCCTTAAAGACTGTAGCTTACATTCTGAATAGAGTCCCAACTAAGGCAACTAACAAAACCCCATATGAGATATGGACTGGGTGGAAACCTAGTCTTAAGCATTTTCATGTGTGGGGATGTTCAACTGAGGCTAGGCCTTATAGGCCAAATGAATAGAAACTAGACACAAGGACAGTTAGCTGCTATTTTGTTGGGTATTTTAAGAGGTCAAGAGGATATAAATTTTATAATCTCACAACTAAGGTTATTTTTTAGTCTGGTAATGCCAAGTTCTTTGAGAGTGTTGAGTCTGCCCAAGTTGACAAGGTTAAGGACTTTGTCTTTGAAGAGGAAAACGTAGTTATTCCTCTCGGAGTTACTCAGGTTGATGAGGAGCATGTCTTTGGCATACCTCAAGATAACTCCAATGAAGACAATGATACAATTTTAGCCCTTGTAGAGCTACTTCAGACACATACAGAATCTGTGCCATTAAGGAGCTCCACTAGGGAAAGGAGTGCCATTTTGGATAATTATGTGGTATTCCTTCAGGAGCATGAAACGGACATTAGGGTGATGGAAGATGATCCTATCAACTTCCGTCAGGCAATGGAAAGTCCGAATCATGAAAAGTAGATTGAGGCTATGGAAGAAGAAATGAAATCAATGAAAGACAATGACGTTTGAGATGTTGTTCCACTACCAGAAGATGTAAAACCCATTGGTTGCAAATGGATTTTTAAAACCAAACGAGATTCGAAAGGAAAAGTGGAACGATACAAAGCATGTCTTATCGCTAAGGGTTTTACCCAAAAGGAGGGCATTAACTATAAGGAGACATTCTCTCTTGTTTCTTCTAAGGATTCATTGAGTGTTATAATGACACTTGTGGCCCATTTTGATCATGAGTTGCATCAGATGGATATAAAGACTGCATTCATTAATGGTGACATTGAGAAAACCATTTATATGGCTCAACCCGAACATTTTGTTAGGGGTGATCTAAAGAATATGGTATGCAAATTAAAGAAATCTATCTATGGGCTCAAGCAGACATCCAGACAATGATATTTTAAATTTGATCAGGTGATTCTCTTATTTGATTTTGAGGTAAATCTCGCTAATGAATATATATACCATAAGTTATGTGGGAGCAGGTATATCTTCTTGGTCCTGTATGTTGATGACATTTTGCTTGCTACTAATGATATGAGTATCCTTTTAGACACCAAGAAATTTCTTGCCAAACACTTTGACATGAAAGATCTTGGAGATGCTTCATTTGTGTTAGGGATTGAAATATGTTGAGATCATTCTCTCCATATTCTTGGTTTGTCCCAAAGAAGCTCTATAGATAAGGTACTCAAGAGATATGGCATGCAAGATTGCAAGCCACTGGACACTCTTATGGCTAAGGGAGACAAGTTTAGTCTCAATCAGTGCCCCTTAAGTGATTTGGACAAACGAGAGATGCAAACAGTTCCTTATGCATCTGCCATTAGTAATATAATGTATGCTCAGGTCTGTACTAGACCAGACTTGGCATACATTACAGGCATGTTGGGTAGATACCTAGCAAACCCAGGAAAAGACCATTGGAGAGCAACCAAGAGAGCATTGAAATATGTGCAAATGACATGGAATTATATGCTCACCTTCAGGAGGTCAGAAAAGCTTCAGGTTTATGGTTATACTGACTCAGATTTTGTTGGGTGCCAAGATAGCAGAAAGTCTACTTTAGGATATGTATTTTTGCTTGCCAATGGTGTCATCTCTTGGAAGAGTGCAAAACAATCACTTATTGCATCTTCCACTATGGCAGCAGAATTCATAGAATGCTATGAGGTATCCAATCATGGAGTATGACTGCAGAACTTTATATCGGGGCTGCGCATGGTAAATGACATCGACAGGCCACTACAATTATTTTGTGATAATCAATCTGTACTCTTCTACTCTAATAACAGGAGCTCCTTCAAATCGAAGCACATTGAGATCAAGTTCCTGGTTGTTAAAGAAATGATGCAGAATGGACAACTATCTATAAAGCACATCGATACAAACTCCATGGTTGCAGATCCGCTTACTAAAGGAATAATACCCAAGATGTTCCATGAACACGCAGCTTCTATGGGTCTCATGTCCTTACAGAAATTTCAGCTTTAGTGGGAGTTTGTAATTTTATATAGTGCTCATTTGTAATAGACAATTTCAGTTATTCAGTATTTCAGTTTTTAGTTATGTATAAAGTGTTGTAAAGCTTCATTTCTATTATGAAATAAATAAAACTTAAAGTTTTCAGTTCAGTAATTGTGATTGTCCATTGTAAAAAGCAATTTGCTTTTTATTTTGGAAATGATCTCAATTCAGAGGACCAGTTGGGAATAGGCATGCATTGATCACATTGTTATGTAATTTCCATGCTGCACATCCACACGTTTCTGGTTACCTTTTACATTAATGTGCGTGGTCATCGTTGGTTGAGCTACTAGAATGTAGTGAAAGCTGCCTTGGCTCTATTACTAGTGTGCCTGGTATATCAGATTGGTTTTAGATATGCATTTCAGGATATGACAGCAAAGTTGAGCTCAAATTTAAATTTATATGTTGTTTGATTAACATGTTACACATATAGTCCAAGTAGGAGATTATTGGATTAAAATCCAATATATGAACTAGTATATGTAAATAGATATAATCAAATAATAATAAGTTATATGACTGTCATCTTAAGCCCATAATTTAAAGTGATCTTATATGGGCTAAAGTGCAAAAGGATGGTGTGGTTATGCTTTCTAATGTGTAGAGACTCTAGTTGTGAATTGTGACTTCTCAATGGGCGAAATTGCAATTCACCCAACATTAGCCACACTAATTGTTGATTATTAGGGTAGTCATAGTCCCCAAGAGTCCTAAGTGTGTTTTTCTCCCTGGTTAACCCCATCGTGACTTGGTGAGGAGAGAAGAAGGGAGATGACCGGAAGAAGTGGTTGTTCTTCTCAAAGCATAGGTGAGATCTCTTCTGACAAACCACAAGAAACTCTTGGAAGAGCCAAACTATAGCCCCTTTCCTCTCTGTTGACAATGAATCCAAGTAATATCATTATCTATGAGTTTTATATTATGAATAAAGTATAAGATGTCAAACCTTGCTTACATCTTGATATATTTATCATGTTTACTTATCAATGGATATATCCTTTATTTAGATAGTCTTTGTTTAGATAACCTGCATCTACTTTACCCATAATCTATATGAAACAAATAAGTCTTTCATGTTTTCAGAAATCACAAAATCAACTCGTAACTGCATGTAGTACCAGTACCTTTTAGACAGGTATCGGTACTCAAGCGTTACAGATTTCGTTCTTAATGTATACTATAACTTACGAATACCGGTACTCTTCGTGAGTATCAGCACAAGCAAGCTCCAGATTGACTACAAGTCATCCTAAGTTCAAAACTGGGACTTACATGTATCGGTACTTATCATGAGTATCGGTATACATGAGTCCTAGGTTAGGTTCTAGACTTGAAGTCACCAGAACTTATAGCTTATAAGTACCTGTACTTACCATGAATATCGGTACTCTTCATAAGTACCGGTACTCATTGAAACCAGTTGCTTTATGGAGAAATACCAATACTCTATAAGTATTGATACTTAACATGAGTACCAGTATATAGTAAGCACTAGACAAGTACTCATCTAAACATGGATTCGAAACTGTAACCTATAGGTACCGATAGTTGAAATCAGTACCGGTATTCATTGAAATATGAAACTCATAACTATAACTCAAGAATATCGATATTGATCTACCAGTATCGGTACCCAATTAGTATGAAATTCAGTTGAGTTAAGTTGTAACATAGTTCTATCCAAAATTAGAGATAGATTATTTAATATTAAGTCCCTAAGAATTTCAAGTATTCCCCAACATATATATCCATCGATTAGCTACCTACGCAAGAGTTTGCATGCGTGTAGGTTTCAGCGATGTGCAGGTCATCCAAACCCCTCTCGCCCACAAGAAAATACAACTCGATAATTCAACCAGGTACTTATTTCACAATAAAACTCAGATAGATATAGAGTAATCAAGTTACAAAGCCCGATTCTCCAATTATTCTCTATTATCATCAATCCTAAAATTTAATCCAATACCTATTTCAACATCCACTCCAACACCTGTATCCCACGTTGGGAACTAACTTGAAGACATCACAATCTTGGGAACCGAAATCAATATTTTAAAAATTAGGTTGATTCGATCCGAAATCAGTACATCCCTGATCGGATCCGTCAATTTGGAGAATAAAATTCAAAATTGACGTCAACACGTCAAAATCGGATCAAATCAATTTAATTAAACATAATTTGATTATTTCCTCAAGAGTTAAAAAATAAGAAAAATGCATGTGATATTCGAACTTGCTCAGAGATAAAAGATATATATAACGTTTAATGTTAGATTCTAAATTTTGATTAAATTATTATTTTTTTTATTATTGGCTAAAAGAATGTCAGCAAAGTTGAAAAGTAACATTTTCTACTATATATATATCTTCATTATTTTTTTGATTCAATTTCACTATTCAATTAACATTTTCTACTTAAACTCAGTTGGACCAATTTTACGATTCAATTTTTTTTATTTCTCACATATTGACGTCATCATCAACCCAATCGAGAGAAAATTTCAGTTGAATCACTGAAAAAGTCAAATCAACACTTCCGGTTGAGCTGAATTTTAAAATACTGATTTAAACACGTTCAGGTTGACAATATTCCATGTGCTTGCACCTTTTCAAGTTCTGAGTAAGATTTGATGGGTGTGGTCACTCTCAAGGGCACAACAAGGCCTGGCAAAATAATTTTGGGCCTATAGCCCAATCTTTTTCGGCCTAATATTACCAATAGCATCTCACCGCAACCTAGAGACAGACAGAAAAATCCACTACGTCAGTTATTTGATGATCAATATGGCTTCGTCATCCGTCAGAATTAGAACCCATCGGTAAAAATGAATAGTACACGGGAATGTTGAACTCAAGCTCTTTTTTATCTTTTGTCAATTCAAGTCAAGTTAATTTACTACTATTCGTGGGAGAGTCTAACAATTTCTGATATCTCCATCTAATAATTTCTGAAAAGTTTGATATAAAATATACCTCTCCTAATTAATTTACTTGATAGTTAACTCTTTAAAACAAAAATTAATTTTTATTTATTAGATGATTTAATTTTTTTTACGTTTTTCTTCTTAACATCGATTTACCAAAATCGATTCTTACTTAAGTTAATCAAATCTATGTTAAAGTCACACCAAACCCTCTCTTCCTGACTCTAATCGACCCTCCACTCTCTCTCTCTACCTTCATTATAAAATAAACATAACAATAATTAACATCATAACTTAATATTAATTCCAATAAATAGAAATTGATGCTCACGTATAAATATAATTAAAAGTTAATATAAATTTTATATTTTTTAATATCACTCCCAGATAAACTTAACTCCCACGGTAATTTTACTTCCTGATCATTTTTCTGGAAGCTGTGAACGTTTGACAAATGGAGCATATCGCTTTGTTTAATGTTTTGGATTTCAAAAGCCTATTGTTTTTCCTTTTTTTTTTCTTTATTTTTTGATTTTGAGAAGGAGAAAGAAAACCATTAGTTATTAGCAAGAAATTGTAAATTGATCCGACCATTAGCAATCGTTGCAGAAAACAGAAATGAAACAAATGTTGGTTTAGGTATCTATTACTCAAAAAAATGGCAATACCTCCGGGCATGGCAAGGAGATACAAATTTTTGCAAATAATATTACGCAACAAAGATTGGTTGCAATGAATGACAAAAGGTCCAACAAATTGAGGTTTTGGCTTATTAAATTTTGACCTTAAATGGATGGGCATACTTCACTGGAAAAATGTTAAATTTGTCTCCAACTTTAGAACATATGTCCTTTCTATATCTACAATGAAGCTCCTTTGTCGACTCAATGCCATCATAAGAGGTTCGCTGAATTAAATTCAGGTCATTTTCCCTCTACTTTAGCCTATAGCATAAGGGAAGGAAACAATTCCTCTCACATGGTACTTAAACTATATCAATACTAGATACAATATCTCAATAGATTTCCAAGAGTCTCTTCAAACATACTTAATTTCAATTTGATTCCTAAGGTTTCTTCGAGGTTATTCTAGAAATGCAAAGTAGGATGACACTTTCAATTTAGTGTGATACAACTCTCTTTTGGATGATAGAAACTTCAGACTTTTGTAGTTCATGACTATTTCAAATGCCTTAGGATATAGATAGTGTGTATGTAGGTACCTTGAGAGGAAATACAATGGTTGTTGGTGCTAGAACACCACGATCATTTGTTTTGATGATAACAAAACACGTGTCATTTAACATTTACACTTTGAGTCCTAGATTTCAGGTCAATCGCAAATGGATACGTGATTAGACAGAGTTCGAGCTCGCATCCAGGACGGATTGGACGAGCTTGATGGAGAACAGAAGAGATTCGCGAGGAGCGATATATTAAAGATGGAAGGAAATGAAGAATAGGATAGATTTCCTTCTTTTGTAGTTGTTGTATTTTTCGTTTCTTTTGTTGCTCTTTATTTCCTTAAATAATTCATGTTAAAGAGCCTCAAAGTACCATAACAGTAGTCCTAGGAACACCTGCACAACCCTAGGATACTTAGGTTTCCTGTATAATACTTAGAAAACCAATATAGGGTTCAAATAGAGTTTCCAGACGTCTAATTCCCAAATCAGACGTCTGATAAAATATTTTAAGACGTCTGATAACAATTAGGCTGGAATTAAGTTGTGCTGTCTGATGAAATCAGACGTCCAGACCTTAGACCAGACGTCTTAGGAGACGTCTGATGACTTTTCCAGACGTCTAATTAGTAAACCGTTGGCTGGCTTAGCAAACACTCAAGAATATGACCGTTAGAGCCTTATCAGACGTCCATATGACTATCCAGATGTCTAATAATTGACCATTTTGCCTCGGCTGACCCAAAATCTCTTCTCAGAGATTTTCTAGCCGTTGCAACATTTGGAAATCCATTCCCACAGAAAAAGTAGGTTTCCAGACGTCCAGACATAATGCCAGACGTCCTATATGTCGTCTGATGGACTTGCGCTAGAACCCTGTTTAGATCTGATCCAAGTTAGGAAGCAACCCGCCCAAAATCAGACGTCTGACCTTGAAATCAGACGTCTTAAAGTGAAGTTCCAGACGTCTGATGCCAGAATTAGACGTCTGATAAGCCTATCAGAACAATGATTGTTCCTGATTTTGGGCTGATTCTCTTGGGCTTTGTTCCCAACGACTATAGAACCTTTCCTAAGCCTTCCAAAGCCTTCCTAAGGCCTCTATAAATAGAGGGGAACCTTTGCAACATAAACACACTAAGAGAAACACAAGACACACTTAAGCAACATAATTCCACTCTCTTGTGTCCTAGATAGCTCTTGCTCTCCAAGCTCAAGCTCCATTCTCTTGAGAGCATCAAGCTGTTGCGCACCCACTCTCCCACCGTAGTTCACGAGAGCAAAGTTGCGCCGTCGCGTGGCTCACGCACCGCGTCATCAACTCGATGCACTCGTTGCAAAGGGGAGTTTCCTAATTCCTATAGAAGCTAGGTTTATAATTACTTTGTTGGCTCTATAGGACTTGTTGTTTCTTTTATCTTTGTTATTTGGTTGGGTATTCGCTTTGCGAATTCCCGTCTCCTTCGTGAGACAAAATCCTTCTCGTGGAGAGAAGGGGTTAAGGTACGCTACCCTCGTTTAAGTAGGGTGGTTGTATTGAGGTTGAATCACCCTCATTTTAAAGTGATTCGGTTTAGTAGATTTTGATCAACTTGGTTAATCGGAAAATCCTAACTCGAGAGGGTTAGGTGGTGGTTTTCACCCGGTTTGGGTTTCCACCTAAGAATACTTTGTATACTTTGTGTGATTGCATTTTGTGAAGATTGTTTATTTTATTTCCGCAATTATTACGTCACCCCCTCCTCGTAGGGAATTACACTTGGTATCAGAGCTGGTTCTTGCGAGTTCGGAGTAACACCCAGCAAGAAGATCATGGAGGGGAGCACATCCGCAATCCGAATCTCCGAGGGGTAGTCCACGTCCCGTCCGCCATTCTTCGACGGGAGAAACTACCCCTACTGGAAGCTGCGGATGAAGACTTGCTTCAAGCCAATGACTTCACGATTTAGGTCAGGTGCGAGACGCCATTTGAGATCCCAGAAAAACCCGCGGGAGGCTACTCGCAACACCAAATTCGTGAACTCTCTTTGAACGCGAAGACCATGAACGCCCTCTACTGTGCGCTTAGCTCTGAGGAGTTCAACAGAATCTCGCAATGCGCCACCGCATACGAGATCTGGCACACACTCGAGGTAACTCATGAAGGTACCTCTAAGGTAAAAACTTCTAAACTAAACTTACTTTCACAAGAGTTTGAGGCTTTTTCCATGAAATCTAACGAATCTTTAAGTGAGATGAACACTAGGTTCACTCTCATTGTAAATAACTTGAAAGCTTTAGGGAAGACTTTCATCAAGGGGGAGCTTCAAGGGAAGCTTCTTCGTTCCCTTGGACCAGAATGGGAACAGAAAGTCACTGCCATCGAGGAAGCAAACGAAGTGGAGGAGCTCAACATGGAAGATCTCCTAGGCAATCTAATGGCCTATGAGACAAAGTTGAAGCAAAAGAGAAGGATACACCGGGGCCTAAACTGAAGAAGACTCTCGCCTTCAAAGCCGCGTCAGATAGCGAGGTAAGTTCCGACGACGAAGACTTTAGAATTTTACTTAAAAAGTTTTCCAAGTTGTGTAGGGAGTCAAAGAAGGAGAAGGAGAGACCGAGACGTTGCTACCATTGCAACGAGAAAGGGCATCTGCGACCAGAGTGCCCTCTTCTCAAAAAGGAGAAGAAGAAGGAAAAGGAGAAGAAATCTAAGAAGAAGGCATTCCAAGCCACTTGGGACAATTCCAGCTCGGAGGAAGAAGAAACCGCTTGCTTCGGTTTCATGGCTAGAGGAAGCGACAGCGAAAGCGAAAGCGACTCAGACAAGGTAAATCTCGATCTACAAGAAGCTTTTAATGAACTTTTTGAAGTTAGTAAATCACTAAAAAGAGAAAATAATAGCATTAAAAAGAACCTTAATTTTCTTAAAAATGAAAATGATAGGTTAGAAAAATAACTTAAGGACATAGAAGCTAGTCCTAGAATTGATAACCTATTATTAGAAAATCAAAACCTCATCAATGACAATAATAAATTGATTGAGGAAAATGATAGTCTAAAGTTAGAAATCTCTAATTTAAAGACTAAGATAAATATTATAGAAAAAGAAATTGCATGTCTTAGGGAAAACTTCAACAAATTAATCAATAAAGTAGATAATTTTTATAGCCCTAAGGTTGAGAAAGGATCTCCATCAAGGAGACCCGCTAACAGATCCGGATCCAAGCCCACTTGGATACCGAAAAAAGAATTAGAATCTTGTTTTGTAGGGTTCAGGGATAACTACAACACAAAGGACTGGACCTACAAACTCAAAGATGGTCAACTCGAGTTGGGAGAACCAAGGAGTAGACCAAGGAGGAGAACAAGAAGATCGACGAGACGGCGAACAAGCAACGGACCCACCGCACGTCGACCACCAGATTGGAGACCGGCGCCAATGCCCGGGCCTCCATGCTACGGATGGGAGCCCCATCCGATGTGGCATCCACCACCACCATTCGGGCCATTTCATTGGCCATGGTAGGTGAGGTAAAAATTCTCGACCCTATCTTTGTTTATCAGTAGCATTTAGATAGGGGGAGTTAAAATTTATGAGCTAATTGTCAATTTTTAAGGGGGAGATATAAGTTAGCTAAATTTCCTTTAGAAAGGGGGAGAAAAATAATAGCTATCTTATTGTTATAAAAAAAAAAGGGGGGGGAAGGCATTACCTTTGTCAAAAGAAATTTATAGAAGAGCATGTCTTAAGGGGGAGTTATAGGAAATGTAAAATCAATTAAACCTTTTTGATAATGTCAAAAAGGGGGAGAATTTTCTGCATTATTATTTATGGTTTTTATCATCATCAAAAAGGGGGAGATTGTTGGTGCTAGAGCACCACGATCATTTATTTTGATGATAACAAAATACGTGTCATTTAACATTTGCACTTTGAGTCCTAGATTTCATGTCAATCGCAAATGGATACGTGATTAGACGGAGTTCGAGCTCGCATCCAGGACGGATTGGACGAGCTTGATGGAGAACAGAAGAGATTCGGAAGGAGCGATGTAACGACCCGGTTCCCGAGTCCCTACGAGACACGAGAACCGGACCGACTCGACTAATCCCAAGACCTAGTCGTCCAACAAGGAAGTAACCAAAAGACAGTAAAATAAACCACATTCAGCATGAATATAACTAACAGTAAGAAGGTACAGCAGTAAGGAAAGAAACTACTACAGTATGTACCACCACAACAGTAGAACAACATTTATCAAATAACAAGAACTGCAGGTAAGGAAAGTACAGCGGAAACAAAATTACTCACTAGAACAGAAACAAAAGAGGTGCAAAAGACTGTGGTAAACTCTACTGGACCCTACTCGACCCAGCGTCCTCTGCAGCCGCCGACCCTGGCTGCTCAACACCTGGTCCTGAAAAAGGTAACGAGTGTAACACGTCAGCAAAACGCTGAGTAGAGTGGCAAACTAACTAAAGGCAACAGTAGAGTGTACAGTAGCTGTTATGTTCTATTACTTCCTTTATTCACATCTTTCAATTTTTCTCACTATTTCATTTATTTCTCAGATCCTTTACTTGATCTCTAATGTCCTCGTGGGAACGATCTTGATTGCAGTCTTTTCCAAAAGTAGAAGTAGCACGTGGTGCTCTCCTGGCCGGGAGAGTCCCCCGTGGTGATCCTACCCTCAGTCAACCACCCCAAGGTCACTGACAGACGTAACGGTGACTACGGCACGCGCGATAAACGCACAGGTAGCTAGCCCGCACTGGCACGCGGTCAGTCGTTTCCGTTAACGGGTGCGCCCAAAGCACAGCACGGAACCAGGGCAGAGCCCTCTCAGTAACAGGGGTCCAACCCCTCCACAGTAACCAAACCGGGGCCTTGCCCCTCCACAGTCCGCGCACCCTCGCCTGACTACCCTGGTTTGCCCTAGTGGGCCTAACAAGTCGGTGAAGGAGGCTAGCAGAACCCCGGGGCCCGTGGGGTAGCTAGTACTCTCCTAACACTACTAGCTCTCCTCGGTACCACGTACACGAGGAGGGCCAACAAGTCGGTACAGAGTGGCCAGTCCTAACCCCCGGGTCCCTGGGGCGGCTAGCTCAGCTCTGCACTAAACAGGGGGACAGTCGCTCTCCTTGGTACTCCGTACTCAAGGGCCAGCTCACTTCCCCAAGTCTATTCCATTCGCTTTCCAGGAGTTCTACTCCTACTTCCCCGTAGGGTTCCAGAACATCTTATGTCTTACTTTCCAGTTTCACGTTCTTACAAACCATGATCCCAATCAGGTTTCTTTATTCATAACAGGCAGCTGTGAATTCAATTTACAGGCAGCTTCATATATTCCTTTCCATTTTTCCAAGACTGCAGTATTATACATTCCACTAGTTTTTCCATCCTAGGATTCATGCCATATCCTAGGGTCTATCATACAATCTAGTTTTCCGGCCCTAGGATTCATGCAACACCTAGGAACTATCATTCCATATATTTCTGATTCCTAGGATTCATGCAATGTCCTAGGTTCTAGTTATGGTTTCATACTTTAACAGATTTTATTAATACTTAAAGCCACTCTACCAGGTACAACGGGAGTAATGGGGGCGTGATCGGGAATCCCGCGTGCCTCCGCGACTCTCAAGACTGCAACCGAACGAGGTCCTATCACAAGGATCAAACACAAGGAGTGTCTCAAAACAGTGTATAGCTACTGTAGACGGGTAGAGGAATTAATTCTGAAAAGAATGCAACTCGAAACGCGGAAAACGGAGCCCGAACGGGCCCTAAACTGGTCGAAAAAGACGATACTGTGCAAAATCAGACGTCTGGAACTTCTTCCAGACGTCTTACAAAGTGGATCAGAGAATTACCTGTTCAGCGTGGTTTCCCAGACGTCCAGAAGTCTGCAGGGACGTCTGGCCTAGCTCCCAGACGTCCGGTGGTCACTCAGGACGTCTGGAGGTCACTCCCGCCGTCTGGTACAACTTCCAGACGTCTGATTCTCAAGGGATGGCGAGTCAGCGAACCTGCGCACAGCCAACTCCCTCCCTCAGTACGGTCAGTCGACAGGAAGGAACGAGAAGGCGGTAAACTCACCTTTCAGACGTCTGTATGACCTTCAAGACGTCTATCTCGCCGTCTGGATGTCAACCCAGACGTCTGATTCTGGAAATTTTTCCAGAATCAGGGCGCGACCCGGACTCTGCTCGCGACGTCGCCCGCGTCGCACCTCGCGCTCCTGCTGCTCAGACCGCAGCAGGTCCCTCTCCGCGTCGTTCCGCGCCCCCTGCGCCCTCCGCCGGCCGGCCAAGCCGCTCCGGCGAGCTCGCCCTCATGGCAGAGCTCCGCCCTCGCACGCCGCACCTCCGCGCTCACTGCGGCCGTCGCTGCCGCCCTCGCGTCCGCTCGCTCTCGCACACAAGAAGGAGAAGAAGGAGGAGACTGTGAGACGGGAGGGGAGGTGTGGCCCTTTTAAGGCCGCGCGAGGAGGAGAGAGGGGGTGGCAGGCCGCCTGCAGCCGCAGAGAGAGAGAGGGAAAAAGAGAGAGAGAGAGGAATCGCGGGTATGCGCGCACAGGCGCGCAGACGACTGTCCCGTGCGAAAATAACTATTTTCCAGATGTCTGGAAACGATCCCAGACGTCTGTTCAGACGTCTGGATGTGATCCCAGCCGTCTGGACCGACGTCTGGGCCTCCTCCCAGACGTCTTAAAAGACGTCTGGGGCACGCGTTCGTTACAAGCGATATATTAAAGATGGAAGGAAATGAAGAATAGGATAGATTTCCTTCTTTTGTACTTGTTGTATTTTTCGTTTCTTTAGTTGCTCTTTATTTCCTTAGATAATTCATGTCAAAGAGCCTCAAAGTACCCTAACAGTAGTCCTAGGAACACCTGCACAACCCTAGGATACTTAGGTTTTCTGTAGAATACTTAGAAAACCAATATAGGATTCAAATAGAGTTTCCAGACGTCTAATTCCCAAATCAGACGTCTGATAAAGTATTTTAAGACGTCTGATAACAATTAGGCTGGAATTAAGTTGTGCTGTCTGATGAAATCAGACGTCCAGACCTTAGACCAGACATCTTAGGAGACGTCTGATGACTTTTCCAGATGTCCAATTAGTGGACCGTTGGCTGGCTTAGCAAACACTCAAGAATATGACCATTAGAGCCTTATCAAACGTCCATATGACTATCCAGACGTCTGATAATTGACCGTTTTGTCTCGGCTGACCCAAAATCTCTTCTCAGAGATTTTCTAGCCGTTGCAACGTTTGGAAATCCATTCCCACAGAAAAAGTAGGTTTCCAGACGTCCATACATAGTGCCAGACGTCCTATATGTCGTCTGATGGACTTGCGCTAGAACCCTATTTAGATCTGATCCAAGTCAGGAAGCAACCCGCCCAAAATCAGACGTCTAACCTTGAAATCAGACGTCTTAAAGTGAAGTTCCAGACGTCTGATGCCAGAATTAGACGTCTGATAAGCCTATCAGAACAATGATTGTTCCTGATTTCGGGCTGATTCTCTTGGGCTTTGTTCCCAACGGCTATAGAACCTTTCCTAAGCGTTCCAAAGCCTTCCTAAGGCCTCTATAAATAGAGGGGAACCTTTGCAACACAAACACACTAAGAGAAACACAAGACACACTTAAGCAACATAGTTCCACTCTCTTGTGTCCTAGATAGCTCTTGCTCTCCAAGCTCAAGCTCCATTCTCTTGAGAGCATCAAGCTGTTGCGTACCCGCTCTCCCGCCGTAGTTCACGAGAGCGAAGTTGCACCGTCGCGTGGCTCATGCACCGCGTCATCAACTCGACGCACTCCTTGCAAAGGGGAGTTTCCTAATTCCTATAAAAGCTAGGTTTATAATTACTTTGTTGGCTCTATAGGACTTGTTGTTTCTTTTATCTTTGTTATTTGGTTGGGTATTCACTTTGCGAATTTCCGTCTCCTTCGTGAGACAAAATCCTTCTCGTGGAGAGAAGGGGTTGAGGTACGCTACCCTCGTTTAAATAGCGTAGTTGTATTGAGGTTGAATCACCCTCATTTTAAAGTGATTCGGTTTAGTGGATTTTGATCAACTTGGTTGATCGGAAAATCCTAACTCGAGAGGGTTAGGTGGTGGTTTTCATCCGATTTGGGTTTCCACCTAAAAATACTTTGTGTACTTTGTGTGATTGCATTTTGTAAAGATTGTTTATTTTATTTCAGTAATTATTACGTCACCCCCTCCTCGTAGGGAATTACAATGGCCATACTTCCAAATAATATTTTGAATGGTCTTCTCATAATCCTCTATAGCTAGCAAGATGTGTAAATGTATTGCTTGATCATTTTACATGAGCACTCCAAATGGAGTCATCATATTACAATATGAATCAAATCACTATTTGAGGTCAATGACAAAATTGGAGCAATGGTCAATCTCTTTTTCAATTTTGTAAAATTGTTCTCACATTCCTAGGTTTAGATGGAATTAACTCCTTTCTTGTTTGAGTTGGTAAGTGGCACTAAGATCCTTGGGAAGTCTTGTATGAACCATTGAAAGTACTTAGCAAGGCATGGAAAACTTAAGATTTTGATTACCAACTTCATTTTATTCCATTGCAACACTACATATGCTTTAGTAGGGTCGAACAAAATTTCCTCGCCACTTATTGTACGTCCCTAAAAGGTAAGTTTATCAAGTTAAAAATTCATATTTATTAAACTTTTATGAAACCAGTATTGTCACAAGGTCTCAAGAATTGATCCAAAGTGTTCCTAATGTCTTCAATATTCTATGAATAGTTGAGCACATTATCAACTAATTAATACTATTCAAAATGATTCAAGTAGGGCATGAATACCTAATTTAGGAGGACCGTAAAATGCTGCCACGGCATTGGTTACCCTGGTTGGATCATGATTTTTCTAATCTTTTCTTCTTTGGTAAATGCTAGATTCATATGATTGGTAAACCTTCTAAGTTAAATTTGTCTCCCACTTAAAGACATGCATGGTGAGGTTCCCTAAGCATAGTTTTCAATGATGTTTGAGGTTCACCTCTTGTTCCCACTTCTATCGATTATCATATTTTATATTTTAGGTTGCTTATTTTCAAAATTCTGGATTGTGTTTGCAAAAATTCAAAAGTTTTCTAGTATGTCTAATGTTAATAACTTATTTGAGTCCATTATGAAATGTTATCGTAGATTTTACAAAATTATTATATATTTTATAAAGCCTATGTATTTTATAGAGATTGACCTGTAATTTACAAAATATTTCTTGTGATATTTTTACAACTTTTTATTAAGATGATCATCAAAACAATTATCAATTTTGATGAAATTTTAGTTACAACCTATTCAAACAATTAACTTTTAATTGTAATGTTGAACTTGTTATTTGAGGGTACAAGAGAGCTATTTGAATGTGTTTAGTTCAAATACGTTATTTGAGTTTTAAGCTTATTGGATAACTCCTATACATACATACATACATACATACATACATACATACATAGTACCTAAGGTTAGCTAATTGAGTTCCCTAGTGGCTTATAACTTCAACTACACATTGTATATTTTCATGAAATTTTGAAGATGTCATTATCATAAAACAAATAAGAATCATGTAAAACTTCACTAAATGAGACAATCACATCCTTTCCATTAATCATGTCAATTTTCCAATGGTCTAAATATTACAAAACATTGACCCTTTGGGATGAAGGGGATAGGAGTCTTCCATTGAAATGAAATTTGAAACATATATTTTTTATATAAATTAATTTAGATCCCCAAAGTTTTATAGCAATATGTGATTTGTAGCTAAGTTATAAGCATTAGGGAGAACTAATTGGCTACCCCCAATGAATAACTCCTACATATATCTATATGGCAGGAATTGAAGTGGTGACCTTGTGCTTAAAATACTCTCCCACAACCAACTCCACCATAGACACTTTGATTATAAGCCTTCTAATGGATATCAAATTTATTTGAGAAGAAATCCAAGAACTTGGTGTACTAAGATTCTTAAAGAAAATACTAAGACCAGGCTAGACTTAGTATTAAAGGAGTTTGATTTATAATTCTCTTCTTAATTTAGTTCTTTGGTGCAGATGCGAGTACGGAAACGTACATTGCAACATACTTTACAACGTGCATCCCTAATCAACAAAACACATAAGTGTATTTTGATTTTCAATCTATTTTCACTTATGCAAAGTGGTTCTTTACCTATGAAAATTGATTTTTTACTTAGAAAGTGATTTCTAATCTTTGGGTTTAGGGTTTAAGATTTAAGGTTTAGGATTTAGAAATTCATATGCAAATTAAGGATTTAGAATTTTTCACCTGAGCAAAGGATTTAGGATTTAAATTTTGGTGTATTTTAATTACAACAATGTATTTTGTTGAACGGGGGATGCGTAATATAAAACATATTGCAACAGACGTATCTTTACTTTTTGGTGGTGCAATAACATTGGTGTAACCTATTTCATGGCAATATAGCTAACTTTTCACATTTAAAGAAAGGACATTGGAATGGAGGAGACCAAGTTACTAAGTCAATACTTTAAATGAAATTCATATCCAAAAAAAACTACCTTGTGAACATCTTGACTAAAGATCTTCCATATCCTTAATTTCAAAGCATCCTCTTCTCTACACGTTGGTGCTTCACAAACAAAACACCAACGTTCTTCTCAGGAGAGTGTCCTATGGATATGTAGGCAAAATAAGATAAATCCATTTAGGAAGGTAACGAAGAATAAATTTTTCTCTTATTATTCAATGTGATTCGCCATTAATTTATTGAAAAGCCCTTTACATATAGGTTTTATATTAAAGTTTAGACTTATAGTTGTAATCAAAGATTACATATACGTATAACAACTTCTTATGAAATCAACAAAATATCATAAAATAAAAGAAATTTTATGTGAATATCACTAAAATTTTTTTAAATTATTTAAATATCATTCACTTCACTATATTATCATTTATGTTATAAAAAAAGTCACGCTATTTTTATATTTAGCTCTTCATTGGTTATAGTCATTAAATTTAATAATTTTAGACTTAAATATAATAAAAAATTATTTTTTAATTCTTAAATCTATTTTTTAATCCTCAAATTTTATTTTTAATCCCAAAATTTTATATTTTTATTTTCACCCCTTTTCTTCCTCTTCCCCCACTTTACCTTCCTTTCTCCTTCACCTCCTCACCTTTGATCACCTCCTCCACCCCCTCTCTCTAACTTCCTCCAACTATCTCCTTCGCCTCCTCTCTAACGACGTGGAGGTGGTTGGGTGTAGAGGAGATGGTGAGGGGTGAGAATGAAAAAATAATTTTTAATTAAATTTTAATTTAAAATTATTAAATTTAATTATTATATCTAACGAAGTGATAAACATAAAAATAACATAATTGATAATGCGATGAAGTGAATGATATTTAAGTAATTTAAAAAAATTTTAATAATATTTATGTAAAACTTTTAAAATAAAATATTCTTCTTTACAGGAGAATTAAAATCTTCCATATTCTCCAGCAATGATTAGAACCTCCGAGAACATAACAGGTGAAGCATACAAATTCAAAAAAATAAAGAAGAAAATCAGTTGATATTTCACAGGAACGAGGAACACTCGAAGTTTTCGCAGAATCGAAAAGGAAATTTCTTAGATGGGAAAGGAAGAAATCCCAAGCAAAGGATGTTGCTGTCACTGTTTTGCTCGACAGCGAAATCTTAGGCGGTGTCACGCTATCGGATGAGAGTGATGAAACGAAGGGTATACGTACCGAAACCGAATGTGGGGGCTGTCGTTTTATTCCATTTTCATGTGAGGATTTACAGTTTTCTCTCAAAACATGATTTTGCAAGGAAGTTCGGATTTAGATATATATCACTGGAATCGTGAATGAGTAGATGTGACTAAGCCCAGAATTAACATTAACTAGTTTCGGGTTCGCACATTATTACGAGATTACAAAAAGTTAAAATTATATTAAAATTTTATTATTAAAAAAAGTTATTACTATATGAGTGAGAGAGAATTTAGATCGGAGAAAAAAAATAAATAAATAATGATATAATTGGTATGTACATCATTAATCCAACAATTCTTTATATTATATATAAGACATCATCATCCAATAAATTAAATAAATTAATATATTTTATATTTTAATCGATGTATATTAATTTTTCATCGAAATACATCAGTTGAAAAATAAAATATATCGGTTGAAATAAATAAATTTTTCGACTAATAAAATATATCGATGTATTTTGATTTTCAACCGGTGTGTTTTCGCTTTCTATCGGAACACATCGATTTAAAATTAAAATACACCAGTTCAAATAAGTAAATGTTCACGCTCAACAAAATACATTGGTGTATTTTGATTTTCAACCGGTGTACTTTCTCTTTATATCGGAACGTACCGATTTAAAATCAAAACACACTGCACATTTTAGTCCTCCATCGAAACATACCGATTGAAAATCAAAATATACCAATTGAAAAGTAAATAAACATCACAACTCAATAAAATACACTGGTGCATTTTTATTTTCAATCAGTGCATTTGAAATTAAAATACATTATATGTTGTGAAATATATTAACCATTGTATTTTAATTTTCAATCAGTATCTTAAATTGAATTTATATATTTTGATTATATATATATATTATTTGATAGTCTCATATCATATTTATCTCTAATAAAAAATATAAGATAAGAACATTGGTGATGATAAAATTTGAAATAAATGTATATAATAAAAAGTATGTAAGAAAAATAAAATAAAAAAAAAAGAGAAAGAGAATGTGTGTGAGAGAGAGAGCAAAGAACAGTTAATGCAGCGAACAAAAATAAAAATTAGAAAATAAACGAACAGCATGAAACTACATATTTGTCTCCATGGCTGTTAATATATATTTTAAGCACAAACCTGGGAATCCCAAGGAAGGGAATGAGACTTACACCATCAAAAATAGAGGGCCGGTGAAGATGAGATGTTCAAAAGTTGAAGCTTATTTTCAATCGCATATTGCAAAGGCATGGATAGGACTTGTAATTCCAAAGTAAGAAGGGACTGAGCTTTACGAGCCCCATCATCAGCAACAACAAAATGTCCAGAGTAGTCTCAAATAAGCCAAGCTCTAATATTAAAAGTATCTACCTTATTGAGAGGTATAATTGATTTTGAAATTATCTAAGGGATGAATCTGATGGAGATGTAGAATAGAGAGACGAGTAGTAAGAAGCCAATTCCTTAGATCGAAAGTAAGCTAGAGCTTCTTAAAATGACCATGCCAAGCAAAGGATGATAACTTGACACTTTTAGTCTTGTTTCTAATGGCACATACGGTATACATGAAAAATGAAAGTCGAGATGATTTGAATTTTTCAGAACAGGAAGGAAATGAATGAGATATGATTTAAGATATCTAGGAGGTTCTCGAGGAGTTGGTGAGGAAGGTGAAGTTTCATAGAGATCTAATTATAGATCTGATTGATGAGTTGACTTTGAGAGAAAAAAGGGTGAAAATCTTCAATATGAGGGTTATGAGGGAAGCAATAATAGAGGGAGGTAAGAGGAATGCCTCTAGATCTGATGAGATCTTCCATAAGGAGCCTATTGAGAAGAAGTCTCTAAAGGAAGATGACGAAGGACATAGGAAGAGAAAGATTCTAGATTACCATGCCTCAAGGAAAAGTTGGAGAAATGTACTCCAGGAGTTTGTTTGTAATGGAAGTAGAGAAACACCTCAAAGATTTCATTTTCCAAATTAGACGGTCAGGGTCATCAAAATATTATGTTGTTAAGTTGGGATAGGAGATGATTAGGAAGATGTCCATGAAGAGGGAGGTCGCTAAAAGAGTTAATAATTTCTTTGATGGAATTCAAAGGAGGGGAAACTCTGGTACGAAGATAATCCCTGGAAAACAAAGAAAAAAAATCTAAGCCTGTAGATTATAACTTAAAATATAGAAAACAACACGACCACCAAAATTAGTCATGAAGCCCTCTTACAATGAAAAAACAAAAGGCAGAGGGAAAAAAAAAATCCATGCATAGGTTTCAACCCAAATGAGAAAGCATGATGGAATAAATTTTGGTAATACCCTTGACACCACCCTTCAAAGGAACCCCCATGCTTGTAGTAGCCATGGAAACAAGTACGATACAAGCAATAAATGGTTAAAAATGGGGAAGAGTAACTGCCACTTCCAATTCCAATGGAATCATAGGGTAAACTCCCTTTACCACACTGTCCTCTCTTTCCCTCTTTTCACCTCACAATCACAGCAAAGTGATTTACATAAGATCAAACCACTCCCCCACACATTCCATGTCTTTTATATATATATAAAAGGCTTCAACATTTTCATCACTTCCTTTTTCCTTCATTACATCCTCCAGCGAACCAATATGTGGAAAGGGAAATTAAGATAAGTGTGGGTACTGCAAAGGCTTCATGGGCATTGAAAGGAGGAGGATCCGAGAATGGGAAATGGTTTGAAGCTTTTCTCTTCGAGGATAGTTGGCATGGTGCTGAACAAGGAATAAGGGACTGCAGCACTCCATTACAAGTAGCCTTCTCTTTTGGGGTGGTGACCCCAATGGCCATAAATATTCTCAACAAGATGGGAGTTTGCGAAGGAGATCTTGTTTGGATTGTGGCAGTTGGGGTGTAGCTTGTGTGTGCACTTAGAGTATCCCTCTTGCGTGATTTAAGCAAGATATGTTAGGTTATGTTTGACAAGGGGATAATATTATATTGAGATAGAATAAGAGAAGAATAAGTATAAAAGATGTTTGGTTGATTGGATTGTAATGTTTGGTATGTTGGTTTTGTGAGAAAAAAGATACAGAATTAGTGGATTTTGATGTGATACTTATTAATTTTATTTATTTAAAAATTAAATTTTTTTATTTTTCTCTCTCTCCATTCCTTTTCTCTCTCCCATCCCTCGATTTTCCCCCTCACCCATCACCTCGAAAACCACCCCAATCCCATACATTCACCCCTATCCCACCCACAGTTGTTCATCCAAAAGCTACCTTAGGGTTCATGTGCTTCAAAAAAACAAAAAAGGTTCACATTTGTTTCCCGAAATGAGGGAGGCAAAGAGGGGCTTTTTAAGGGCCGGTTTATTATTATTTCATGTTTCACAAGGTTTATCTTGGAATAAAGTTACCTTGGAAAAAATTTTAAAATTTAGGATAAATTTATTTTATACAAGAGGTAAGATAAATTTTATCTCTCCTCTTGTAAGATATCATCTCCACATATCTCTATAAATATCTCTATTTATCTTATAATTTGATCTTTTTTTTTACATTAAAATTAATTTATCTTAAATTTATCCTTTAATTTCACTGCGTATAAATTTATTCTTTAAAATTTATTACATGAAACAAATAAAATTTAAAGGAGGTGTGGGACACCTCAGTGAAAGAAAAAGGTAACCACTGGGAATCGCCTATATGCTTCTGTGCAAACGAGCACTACCAACCTCTTTACCCTTTTGTTTGTTTCCGGCTCTTCAATGGGATGGAACCACGCCAAAGTAGCTGATAATGCATGGTATACGTCAAGATATGCGGACTAATTTTTGTGAATTTGTAGTCAAAAGTTTGGAGATTGTAACTTTGAGTGGAAAATTATCCAGGTTAGCGTACGTGTATTCCTTGTGTCTCGATTAAATACAGAAATTTTCGCTTTTATGGGAAGGGTGAGGCATTCTTTTGGCAAAGAGTATTTCAAATTAAGATGAAATAGTAAGATCCGGGTGCTGTGGATATAAAAATATAAAACTTGACGTATTTTATAACGTAATGAGTTGTCAGTTATTTTACAGTGATATAAGATTATTTTATATTGATATAAAATTATTTAAAATTATTAATTGTATATGGATGTATAATTATTTTAAATCGGTGTATCACGTTTTGAGTGTTATAAAATACAACGGACGATGTAATTTTATACATTTCTTGACTTCTTTAATTATTTGTGAGTTGATCGACACATAGGATTGATAGTTGGGGTTACGATCACATGATCAATGAAAAGTCAAAAGGTAAAAAAAAGTGTATATTATAATATATTTTGTAATACGTATTTCTTATTTAATAAAATATTTTGATGTATTTTAATTTTCTATCAGTGTATTTTGATTTTTCATCAGAAAATATCGGTTGAAAATTAAAATATACTGATTGAAAATAAAAATACATCGATATATTTTAACTCTCAAATGATGGAAAATGAAATTTTATTTGAAATATGTAAAGTAATTTTTACGTATAGATTTTGAATTTAGGATTTACAATTTAACTTTTATGAAAATAATTTTATTTATCAAAAATAATTTTTCAATTAAAAAGTAACTTTTCTCTTTTAAATTTAAGATTTACTAAACCTCAAACTTAAAGATGAAAAGTCACTTTTTCAAGTTAAAAATCAATTTTCATAGGTGAATAATTATTTTACATAAGTAAAAATCAATTGAAAATTAAAATATATTAATGTATTTTAATTTACAATCGATATACTTTGTTGAATAATATATATATATTATAAAATACGTAATAACACATATTTTCCTACTCATACCCTGATAAAAATGACAATTGGATCAAACATTTGCCCATATATGCTGATATCTATTTGAGAGCCATATAAAATCAAACACTTACTTTATCTGGGTAGACTGCTGTGCCTCAACTTCTCTGTATGTTGATACATATAGAGTCTAGTATTGTGTTTTGGGGGGCTGAATCGGTTCCTAATTGCATGTGCTGGGGACATTGTCCGTAGATCCCAAACAACCTTTATCTTTTGGGAGAGACCCCAAAGGTTTATTCTCTCCATGGAACATCAGATCATAATGCATGTATATTCTCCTGGGTTCCATCAGATGATGTGATGCCGTGGACGTTCATTGCCGTAATAAAGAAGGGAAGATATGGTTTGGAAGATCTTTTTTTTTTCTTTTAACGTAAACTTTCAAGTAAACGGAAGAATTTGATACAAGAGATGTACTTTGGAGGGAAAGTGAGAGATGAAGAAATCTTATCCATGAAAGGTAGAATACGTCTCGAAGAATAGGGAATTAAAAAATGATAAGAAATAAAAGAGAAAGAAAAAGAATGTATTTTAAGATTGAGAATCGGATGACTCATCGAAGGAGAGTGATCCTATGTTCGTAGGTACGTAAAGCATCAATGAGATGAATATCGAAGAAACGTGTTAACGAGATCAAATAGATCGATCAAAAAGTCGAAATCGAACTTGACTGTAAAAGTATTAGGTCACATGTGGTTCCTAACAAAATTAAAATTACACAAAAAAAAGAAAAAGAAGACTTAAACTTTCTGGTAGCTCGAAGCCACCCCCGCAACAGCAGGCCAAGTCACCGGCAACCATCGAAGTCGTAGCCATCGCTTCAGTATCAGCTACCTTGATCCAACAGCAACAAGCCGAGCCACTGAAGCCGTCATCATAGGCCGACTGCCACCCGTCTGCATCAACCACGACCTCCGAGACAACGCCACCGCCTGCACTGACGTAATCGGTCACCACCTTGAGCGATCGACGACCACTCGAGCTCATATCGACACTACAAACCGCCTTGAGAAACTACCTCCGCCGCAGCGACCACCATGCCTCAAACGACCGCCACCGGCCACCATCAGCTCGGCATGTTGAGGAAGAGGCCCATACATTGATGAGAAGAGGTTGGATGGGGAGAAAGTGATCTTTCGGAGGTGAGGGGGGGGGCTCCGATCGGTTTCTCTCTCGAGCTGTAGCAAAGGAGCACTTTCGCGAAACGTTGGAACGTAAGAAATGCACTTTACGATATGTTTTTGTATCGTACGAACGAGAGGTAATTTTAATCGGTGAAAATTAATTTTTATCAATTAAAGATTAATTCTTATAAGTAAATAATCATATTTTAAATGAAAAATTATTTTTTATAGATAAAAAAATAAAATACATCGATATATTTTAATTTTCAATCAATTGAAAATCATTCAATCGATTGAAAATCATTTCCAACTAATATAATTTGATCTATTTAATTTTTAATCAGTTGATTCTTAACTGTACGTTGTAAAATATATTATAATACGTATTTCCATACCTCATCCTAACAATTAATATTGCTGGTCTTAATCCGAGGAAAAAATACCAAAGAACGAAAGCTTTTATCAATTTTTGCGTAGATTATCCACATATAACAACAATTCTTCCATATTAAGTTATAGCTAATCTAATCTGTTATTGGACAAATTGTCAACAATTCCATGCATGCGGACATACAAACAGACGCGCATGGAAGGTATGATTAAAATGTTTTTGATTTGGTTACCATTTCATTTAATCTAATCCAAAGGAATGAATTCCAATTTATTCTCTGACGTGATGATTATAAGTTGTGATATCACCAGCTAAGCTAGCATGCCTTGCTCTAATTAATCCTTTACACCCCATCAAGCTCGTTCTTTGATCTTTTTTTGTTAAGTTTAACCACAAAGTGAATTGGGTGTCCTTTTCTTGACAACTAAGGGATGGTAGCCGTTTCCAACCCCATTAAGGAGCTTTAAATCATGGAGTTCCATCGTTGGGTATTGGGCCCCGCTTCCTTTAAGCTAAGCGCACCTGGATGGCTTGATTTGGTTATTATACGTGAGCCCACCGCAATCCCGATTGTTTGTTCGGATGCACCATTAACAAACTGTGGGACCATTTGAGGTTAAGTATGAAAGTTTCGACACAATTCAACTTAAATGGAAAAGAGGATTTGGACGTGGATTTTATCCAAAATTTTTGACTAGGTTTGAATATAGATATTGGCATGAATCCATAATCAATCATCTTACCTAAATAGTTGAATAAAATTTTTATTTACCTGAAACATATAAGTTTCATTTTAAGTCCCTTATTCTCCCGATCCTAATCTTCCTCATTATTTTCTTTATGATTTTGAAGGTTAAAAATAATTCTGAAGCTTCCATTTAATATTTATTTTGGAGATGAAAAATTTTTATTTGAAAATTACTTGTATTTACATTTTTTTTCTATTTTTATTTTTGATGTATTCCCATTGAATGATTCTTTTCGTAATAATTTTAGTGTAGATCCATAAAATTACAGTAGCATGAGTTCCTATGTTTAAAGTTTATTAAAAATAAATAATTATTGAATTGTATTTAGAATTTTCTTTTTGTTTGACTTTATTTTGACATAATTTGATTGTAAAATAAATTTATAAATGAATATCTATTGGGTAAATAGATATTTAAAAATAGATAAATATAGATATGGATTTAAATTTTTATTTTTAATAAATAAATGGATAAGATATAAATATAAAATTTATAAATAGATATGAATGTAAATTTAGTTAAATCTAATCCATTTACGTTCCTAAGAATTACTATTTTATCTGTGAAAAAAAAAAGTAACTCGAAATTAGATTTATAAATTAAATCGGGTTATAGTTTAAGTTTCTAGGTCGATGGCGAACCAGTATTGACTTCAAGCTCAAATACCAAATTAAAATTGGAAGATTGCTCTTAGGTCTTCTTTTGAGGTTGACCAAAGCTCGAGTCTCCCGGATACTTGACAAAGGTTTGGGACTCCCTTTTTATGTTTGGCTTAAATATTACGTGTCCCAAGAAAAAGAAGAATATTCACATTTCACAATTATCCCTTTCCCTTACTCCCTCTTATACCTTCCTTCCCCTTTCCTCTTTTCCTTGTTAAGTGATGTTATGTTATGAACGCGTGCCCCGGACGTATTTTAAGACGTCTGGGAGGTGGCCCAGATGTCTGACCAGACGTCTGGGATCACATCCAGACGTCTTGCCAGACGTCTGGGATGGTTTACAGACGTCTGAAAAAAAGGTTACCGTCGACACCCGCGAGTCGCCTGCGCGCCTGAGCACGCAGACCGCATATTCTCTCTTTTTCTTCTGCGGCTGCAGACGCCTGCGGCGCCTTCTCTCTCTCCTCTCCGCGCGGCGTTAAAAGGGGCGTGCCTCCCCTCCCGTCTCCACCGTCTCCTCCTTCTTCTCCTTCCTGTGCGCGAGAGCGAGCGGACGCGAGGGCGGCAGCGGCGGCCGCAGTGAGCGCGGAGGTGCGGCGTGCGAGGGCGGAGCTCTACCGTGAGGGCGAGCTCGCCGGAGCGGCTTGGCCGGCCGACGGAGAGCGCAGGGGGCGCGGAGCGACGCGGAGAGGGACCTGCTGCGGACTGAGCAGCAGACGCACGAGGTTCGACGCGGGCGGCGTCGCGAGCGGAGGCCGAGCAGGGCCCTGATTCTGGAAAAATTTCCAGAATCAGACGTCTGGGTTGATAGACAGACGGCAAGGTCGACGTCTGTAAGATCATACAGACCTCTGAAAGGTGAGTTTTCCGCTTTCTTCTTCCTTCTTGTCGACTGACCGTACTGAGGAGGGGGGGGTTGGCTGTGCGCAGGTTCGCTGATTCGCCATCTTTTGCGAATCAGACGTCTGGAAGTTGTACCAGACGGCTGGAGTGACCTCCAGACGTCCGGAGTGACCATCGGACGTCTGGGATCTAGGACAGACGTCCTCGCAGACTTCTGGACGTCTGGGAAACCACGCTGAACAGGTAATTCTCTGATCCACCGTTTAAGACGTCTGGAGGGAGTTCCAGACGTCTGATTCTGCACAGTATCGTCTTTTTCGACCTGTTTAGGGCCCGTTCGGGCTCCGTTTGCCGCGATTCGAGTTGCGTTCCTTTCAGAATTAATTCCTCTACCCGTCTACAGTAGCTATACACTGTTTTGAGACACCCCTTGTGTTTGATCCTTGTGATAGGACCTCGTTCAGTTGCAGTCTTGAGAGTCGCGGAGGCACGCGGGATTCCCGATCACGCCCCCATTACTCCCGTTGTACCTGGTAGAGTGGCTTAAGTTATTTTTAAAATCTGTTAAAGTATGGAACCATAACTAGAATCTATGACATTGCATGAATCCTAGGAATGAGAAATGTATGGAATGATAGCTCCTAGGTGATGCATGAATCCTAGGGCTGGAAAACTAGTTGTATGCTAGATCCTAGGATGTGGCATGAATCTTAGGATGGAAAAACTAGTGGAATGTATAATACTGCAGTCTTGGAAAAATGGAAAGGAATATAAAGCTGCCTGTAATTTGAATTAACAGCTGCCTGTTATGAATAAAGAAACATGTTTGAGATCATGGATTTTGAGAACGTGAATCTGGAAAGTGAAACATATGATGTTCTGAGATAAAGAGCTGGAACCCTACGGGGAATTAGGAGTGGAACTCCTGGAAAGAAAAAGGAATGGAACTGAGATGTAGTTTGTACTGTCTCTTGGGTACGCAGTACCAAGGGAAGTACCTGTACCTGTTTAGTGTAGAGTGGGGCCAGCCGCCCCAGGGACCCGGGGTTAGGATTGGCTGCTCTGTACGGACTTGTTGGCCCTCGTGTACGTAGTACCGAGGAGAGCTAGTAGTGTTAGGAGAGTACTAGCTACCCCACGGGCCCCGGGGTTCTGCTAGCCTCCTTCACCGACTTGTTAGGCCCACTAGGGCAAACCAGGGTAGTCAGGCGAGGGTGCGCGGACTGTGGAGGGGCAAGGCCCTGGTTTGGTTACTGTGGAGGGGTTGGACCCCTGTTACTGAGAGGGCTCTGCCCTGGTTCCGTGCTGTGCTTTGGGCGCACCCGTTAACGGAAACGACTGACCGCGTGCCAGTGCGGGCTAGCTACCTGTGCGTTTATCGCGCGTGCCGTAGTCACCGTTACGTCTGTCAGTGACCTTGGGGTGGTTGACTGAGGGTAGGATCACCACGGGGGACTCTCCCGGCCAGGAGAGCACCACGTGCTACTTCTACTTTTGGAAAAGACTGCAATCAAGATCGTTCCCACGAGGACATTCAAGATCAAGTAAAGGACCTGAGAAATAAATGAAATAGTGAGAAAAATTGAAAGATGTGAATAAAGGAAGTAATATAACATAACAGCTACTGTACACTCTACTGTTGCCTTTAGTTAGTTTGCCACTCTACTCAGCGTTTTGCTGACGTGTTACACTCGTTACCTTTTTCAGGACCAGGTGTTGAGCAGCCAGGGTCGGCGGCTGCAGAGGACGCTGGGCCGAGTAGGGTCCAGTAGAGTTACCACAGCCTTTTGTACCTCTTTTGTTTCTGTTCTAGTGAGTAGTTTTTGTTTCCGCTGTACCTTCTTTACCTGCAGTTCTTGTTATATGATAAATGTTGTTTTACTATTGTGGTGGTACCTACTGTAGTAGTTTCTTTCCTTACTGCTGTACTTTCTTACTGTTAGTTATATTCATGCTGAATGTGGTTTATTTTACTGTCTTTTGGTTACTTCCTCGTTGGACGACTAGGTCTTGGGATTAGTCGAATCGGTCCGGTTCTTGTGTCTCGTAGGGACTCGGGAACCGGGTCGTTACATGTTACATCTAGATTGTCTGTTAATTATTCTTAATTAATCATGTTATAGTATAGTGGTGTAATATAGATGGATGCCATTTCATTTATATATAATTTTTATTGATTTTATCTTAGGTTGTTTACTGGAAGTCAGTTATCGATATACATCATTTTCTATTATCCAAAAATCATCTTTTATTCTAAAAATGTTAAGTTTATTTACAAATAAATGAAATAATAAAAAAAATAAACTAATCTAAGTCAATTATGTACAAGAATGAAAAAATTATGTTAATAACAATGTCTCAAGAATATAAACAGGTATAAAAGTATTAAAAACTAATCTAAGCTAATATAGGCTAATTATGTATAATTCTATATAATAATGCCTTAATATAGGTACAAAAAGACTATCTATACTAAATACTATACTAACATAAATAAACTATATACACTAACCTCTATAAATGTCACTACAAGGCCTTAAAAACATTTATACACAAAATAAGGCAAAAGGTATATATAACATATAATGTATGCACTATATATGTATATACATGCATACTTTACTACTAATATATATATACTAACTATATATACTTATGCACACACATAGCTAACTTAACTCACACTACACACAGCGGTCCCAACCTTTCTTAGAATCAAGAGTCCATTAGGGGTCGGATCAGCCACTACTAATCTTGGGCTCATGATTTTTATTACGTGTTTTTGCATTGTTTCGAACCAATACCAACCCAAGTGAACCGACCCGACTCAGTCGGACCACAAGCTCCCATCCCATAGTTTCTCTCTTTGTCAATATAGTATGGTTTATATAGGCTATGGAATCCGATCTCTTATCTTCGGACGGTAGGCTTAACGATAGCTTTCTTAATATACCGATGTGAGTGGTTGAAGGTTAACAATGTGGGACTAATAAGGTGCACCCAAATCCAACCCACCAGCATGATTTTTGGTTTATTTTAGGCCTTAATTTAGGTGTTAAATTATTAATTAATTTATAATTAAATTATATAGTTATGTAGCCTATATATAGAGCTTTCTATTGGTATAGTTTATTTACACTAATTAAATATATAAATATAATTAAAAAATCTTTAAGTTAGGAATAATTACACATTGATTTTATGGTTAATTCCGTAATTAAAGTATAAATTGATAAGATAATGATACAATTGACTTATAAATCAATTAGTTTATATTATTAACTTATTATTACATATTTTTAATTTATTTTTGTTGATTTATTTCTATTTATATACATTTAAATGCACGATTTACATAGATATACGTATATATACAGTTTAAATACTATTTTTCTATATAAATAAGTTATAAATATATTGAAAATACTTTAAACTATAATATACAAGGATACAACATAATTTATTTTAATAATTTTTTAATTTACTCATTTAAATTATATTAACTTACTAATATACCTAATTAACTTATAAATATATTTATATACAATATATAGCTAAATAAATAAATATAAAGGTACATTATTATACAATATAAGTACTTTAAGTTATATATACAGTTATAATTATAATTCTAAGTATGTACATAGCATTTACAATTACAAATGGATTATGTACATATAGTATAAATAAATAAATATATAATTATATTATTATAATACATACTGTATAACTCAATATAAATATCTACCTAAATAAATACAATAGAAATATAGAAATATAAGTTATTTATATACTCTATATACACATAAGTTACTATATACATTTAATTTAGTATTATTTACAAGTATAAATACTATATACAAAGGTATTTTATGAGATTTTCAATATTTTTCATATTTTTATTTTCTTTTTATGTTTTATAGATATAGGGGAAGAGGAGAGAAACATGAAAAGAGGAGAAGAGACACTCTTTTTGTATTTTTTTGCTTGTTTTTTATTTAAAACCAGAGAAGTGTAGGATTTCTACTGATGTGTTCTCCTAACTAGAAAGTTTAAAACCTAAATCTAAACTCACACACACCTAAAACTAATCCTATTATTACTCAAGACACATTTATTTTATTTTTTTACAATTATTTTTGATTTTTTTATGTATTTATAATTTGGGCAAAATGAGGCTCAATGGATGTAAGAACAATGAACTCAAGGCCTTAGAAAATCAATCAAAAGTTCTGGAAAAATATAATTAAGCTTGCAACACTTCCAAATATCATTAGAAATCAGAATCAAGAATATAAACATGATTTAATCATTAAAACCAATATAGAACTTCAATTGGATAGATTATCCAAATACATTTACCGACAAGGATCTCAAATGTTAATTACATGCTATTTTAATTTGAATTAAAACCTCAACCATACATGAATGCTTCCAACAAGTATAGAGAATGCAACACCAACTTAGAAATCCAAAGCAAAGATCTGAATTCCCTTAACCTATTAGATCCATCTCCCATTAGGTCTAATAGTAATGTATACTATTGTTGTTATAAAAGTTTGAATCAGACCTTTTTAGGCCTGATTTGAAGCAAATCAGGGCTACCTCAAACCTAAGAAGTTAGATCTATGTATTATCCATTCTATAAAAATTCATTTCAACCCAAAACCCTTTAATGAACATCTGAAATCTACAATCAAATTCCACTTCAAGTCCATCCAGAAAGAACAGTTGTTGCTGCTACTGTAAAACCTCTTAAATCTGATTTAAAGCTTAAAACACCCAAAAAAATCATTCAAACATACTGCAAAGTCAAAAATAATCATCTCAGAACTTTGCCTACTCATTAGAACACTATTTTAAGTCCCAAGTATTAAGATAAACCTGGGATCTGGGCAATAAAACCAAAAATCTCATATTACACTTGAATCCATTAAAAACTCCAATTAAATTGTCGCAAATGCTCATTGGATGATCTGGAAGCTAACAAAAATTGATTTAACACTCAACAACCTCTACAAACCCTAATTGATTCTCCTCCATCGCCATGGACAACTATTGAAGCTACGGGTTACTACGCTATCGTATTTGGTTTTGAAAAAAACTGTCATTGTAGTTTGAAATTGAAGAACTCATGTTCAATAAATAAAATTTATACCATAATAGAAATCTCAGGTCAAACTCAGGGAGGCGGACGTTTGACTAGAAATACATGTTTGTTTTATTTGTCATGAAGCAGAATAGTTGATTGGAAACTATCTATCTATTTACAATAAATAGAAGAGAGAGAGAGAGAATATTACAAACAAAAGCAAAAAGGGATGTAGAATAAACATAGATTTCATTATCAATAAGTTGTTCATTACACTACTCATTACGATTAGAAAGCGGAAAATCTATTACACTAGAAAGCAGTAAATCTACTCTAGAAAGTAGTAAAAAGAATGGAGAGAGAGATATCCTCCTCGACGATCACTTGGAGGATGAGTCGGATGGGACAATGCCTGGAAGATGGGGAATGGAGCAGGAAGAAGGAGGACGAAGCGAAAAGAACGGGAATGGGGCATCATGTCATCGTTGTCGCAGGATCCGCTTCCGAAATGGGGGCGAAAATTTGACTTTATTTCTTGAGAAGCATCTCGGGTGTGGGACAAGCTTCTCTTGAGCTTTGGAGAGGGAGAGAAGAGAAAGAAGGGATGAGAATTTTGTATGGAGGGGGTCTCCTTTTATAGTTGCAAGGAGTGAGGGCAATTTGGTCTTTTTAAGTTGAAAATCATTAATTCAGGACCTTTAGTGATGGATAAATCCATCATTAAAGGTTCGAACGTGGGCGTAGTGGGGCGATGCACGCGTGCCCGCTTGCCTCCTCTCTTTAAATGCATGCCCACGATCTTCAAATCTCGACCGTTCAATTGTGAGATCGAACGACTGAGATGCATCCCTGCCGCGCCTCATCTGTGCACGCATCCACGTGTAATCCCACGTCTTCGGGTGCGTGGGCGCTATCGGGTGCGTACAGCTGCTCGATCGCGATTGTGCGCTCCTCACGCCTGCTTGCCTGCACCCCCTCGCCTGCTCCTCGCGGCTCGAACCCGCGCCCAACCGCTAGAGAGAGCTTTATCCACTGCGCTACGCACATGGATGAGCGGGTGGAGCGTCTTCGTGGCGCGTCCCCTGGACCAATGGATTGAGATACAACGGTCGAGATCGCTTCTTCAAATGGCCTTCAGAAGTTGAGGGTGGCCAGTTGGGAGACCGAGATGGCGCCACGTGGCGCCATCTTGGCCGTCCATCTTCTGGATGATGTAGATGGTGCCACGGGTATCGGATTGAGTCGATTTTCACGCCATTAGGCTGCAATCGTCGATCCGAATCCATCTGTGCAGTTGGATTTGTTGTCTAAAGTGCGGATTCACGCCATCTTAGCCCTTGATCTTCTAGGGTTCCTCGATCTCTATTTGATGCTATGGATATCTGATTAGGGAAATCTTGGAGTCGTTGAACTCCAATCGTTGTCCTGATCAGATCCGTATGGTTGGGTCTTCAATTCGAGGCTCTGATAAACAGTTATCCTGTCCCTGAACATAAAAGGAGACAATTAACCTCTATTTTATTCAAACTAATCTAAATGCAAGATGATGCATGCTATGCAATATTTATAGTATGTAATGCAATTCTGTGCTTAAGAACATGTATAAATAGACATGTTATATAATATAAACATGTTTACATCAATAACAGAGGAGGAAAAATCAAGTTAGGCATTCAACCCAATTAAAAATCAATTCCAGACCTTCTTTCAAACCTTTAAAACATCGCTCAATCTTTAACCAGTGTATTAAAACTCATTTGAAATTCAAAGTCAATGTTGCCCACGTTGGCTGTTGATATGCGATCACCTCGGTCACTTGGTCACTTAGAATCTCTGCACACGATTGATTGGTGTTCAGGTGTTCATTGAGACATTGTAGAATAGATCAGGTCATTGCGAAGACTTTAAATCCGTGCATCATATTTTCATAGGTCCTCGCTTTCTCAGTGAAAACATAGAACAATATCAGATGTAAGAATTGGGCATGAACCATTCATTCGATAAAATCCAAACCAAATGAAGTCAAAGCAATTGACAAAAGCCATTTTCGCACATTTTAAAGTCATCGGAAATCGTAGTATAGTCACGTAAAAACGTTCATCAAAAAATGATTTTGTAAAGATAACTAGACTTGAGTCCCGGTCATTCTTCTTTGGGAGGCGTTTGTTCAAATCTGAAATCGATCCTTTATCTCTCTACTTTATTTAAAATCGCACGTCGATTTCCAATCTTCGTATTAAAGTTTCACCACTTCTATTGTGAATTCTGATTACGTGCATGTGTGTTAAATAGATAACAAAGGTGAAAGTGTGAGTTTCAGTGCGCAAAATTCTAGTGATGTGGTGACTGTTTATAGAAAATGCATCTATAGTTAGATCTTCTATATTTTCTGGAACCGACATGCTTGTTGCAAAATATATATAAGTGAAAAGCAGGCAACTTGGATCACATAAAAAAGATGGCAACCCATAAGCTCATGGTGATTTCAAACATAGAGATATGCATAAAAATATATCTTTTATTCATTCATTTAAAGAAGTGTTTGCAACTTGGACTGTAGAGGAAAGCTTGTACAGGAAAGCTTGAAAATATAAATCTAGCTAACAGAAAATGATCGCATACAGGAATCTATGAGGGGATTTTGCATGCATCATTGGGGGAGAATAAGAGCTACACTACTAAGCAGTAAATGAAAGTAGTAAACTATGAAGAGCTAAGTCACTAATCTAGTAGCAAGGAAGGGCATTTGGAGGTGGTCTCCGATGGCCTTTGAGTGGCTGAGAGAAGGAGGGGCTGCCAATGGTGCTTAGGTCGGTCCTTGGAGAGAGGTTGGGGAGATGATCCAGCATCCTGGTGTGGAGATGGTGGCCTCCATGGTGGTGCTCCTCATGGAGGTGGAGTGGAGATGAAAGTGGCTAGCCTAAGTGGACTGAATGCCAAGGAAATGGATGGGTGCAAATGGCCACCCCTTAGGTCTTTTTATAGACCTAAGGGAGTCTCTCTAGAGAAGTGTGGAACTCTCTAGAGAGAGCTCCAAGAGTGGCCGGCCAAGTGAGAGAGAAGTGGTTCTTAGATCCATAACAAGTAGATCTAAGAATTGAATGACTCTTAGTTGCTAAATTTGGCAACCAAGAGTGGCGCCACTTCAAGAGAGTTCTAGAGAACTCTAGATGTGTGGGAGTGCATGAATGGGTGTGTGTGTGTGTGTGTGTGTGTGGTTGTGCCCTAGGTGTCTAAGTGATATAGGTTAGGTCCTAAGGGGTTTAGGTAGGTGTATGCCTTGAATTAGGGTTACAAACCTTAATTGCTAAGGGGAAATTGCAATTAAACTTAACCCAAGTTTAATTGA
The DNA here is from genome assembly GCA_037157565.1 of Thalassia testudinum. Classification (NCBI taxonomy): domain Eukaryota; kingdom Viridiplantae; phylum Streptophyta; class Magnoliopsida; order Alismatales; family Hydrocharitaceae; genus Thalassia; species Thalassia testudinum. The sequence continues at coordinate 18,621,386 of JAZHRO010000065.1, read as the reverse complement.
ATGAGTGTGAACCTAATTGAGAGTGAAATAACTCAATTAGGTTGGGCTTAGATCAATTGGACTCTCACTAAGTCCAGTTGGACTTGTGTGGGTTGAGATCTGAGCTCAATTGGACTCAATGAGTCCAATTGACTTAGGTAATGGTAATTGACTATGATCTAAGTCAATTGGGTTTGGTGAGGACCTAATTAGATCCTTAGGGAGGTCTAGAGGTGGTGTATTGGGGTTAGGGTACCTTAATTTAGGTTCCTATGGGGTTGGAATTGGGTTTAGGGAGCTAGAGATCCAAGATCAAGGCTTGGATCTCAAAACAGGAACTGGAGAGCAATTCCAGACGTCCAAAAATGGAATCGACGTCTTATACTCAAAAATCAGAAGTCCAGACTTGTTGTCTGGACATCCAATCAGAGTTAGGAAGAATTCTAGGTTCTGTTTTGGGTATTGTGCAGAAATTGGATGTCTGACAAAGTGTCTGGACGTCCAATAACACTGTAGAAATGGGTTTGAGGTGTGCGGGAGTTGGCTAAGGGTTCTGGACGTCCTATAACTTATCTGGACTTCCATATAAGGGTTGGAACTAGGGTTTTAGGGTTTCCTAGGGTGCTGTGACCTAATCTAAGGGTGGCTAAGGCTTGGGGGAAGTCTCTAGGCTATCCTAAGGCTAAGATGGACTTAAGCTCTTCACATTTTACTGCTTTGTTCATACTTAATAGAATAGCATACCTTAACTCCCTTACATCATTATTCCCTATATTTAGTCTAAGTCTTCCGCTCCAGCTCTGCTGCAACGCCAGTTATTTTTTATTCTTCAGATCCATCTTTAGATCCAACTTCAGATCTAGCTTCTGATCAACTTATTATCTGCAATTGACATAATGCACATAATCAATATATTATAGCATTATTTTATGCATAGCTAAAGTAAAGCAGTAAAGATGCAGATAATGTTTATGCATGCATGAATTACCCTAACTTATGCTAAGTCTTAGCCTAATTTAGGTCAATTATGACCTATGATTGCTGTGCAATCAGCAATTGTATCGCATCCAATTCAACCTAAATCAACTCAATTCCAGCAATTAAATCCAAATTAAATGCAATTGCATTGAAAATCACTTGATCAACCATTGAAACCAAATTTCATAAAATTGTCAAATTAGCTCAAATCAAAACCATGGGAGGGTCTTTGTGAATTGTGGAATGAGATGAGAAGACCCTCTGATGAATTTGAGCACACTATGGATCTAAAAGGTAGAAAGCTTTAGATCCACAGTGGCTCTGATGGGTGGAGTGATTAGTGAGTTAAAATGGTAAGGAAATAGTGTGAAAATGGTTGTGAGATGAGGAGGAAGATTAGATGAACACAATGGATGAATGGATCTTCATGTCTGATTGGAATTGATCAGAGAGGGGGGAGTTGGCATTACACTGATCTACTCCTATCTAAACTAATTCAAATCAAATCCATCAGTAATTGCTACTCTATTCTAACTAATCTAATCTAAGAAAGTAGTAAATCTATCTAGAAAGCATTAAATTTTACTTTACTAGACGAATGGGATCTACGGGACCGTGACTGGTAGTCAGTGGTGACGAAGTGAGGGTGGAGATCTCCAATGATTGAAAAACTCGCTAGTGGAGCTTCTGGGACGTCCCCTTGTGTTATGTGATCCAGCTACATGTGGACGAAGTGAGGAATATGAATTCCACCTCTGTCATAGGTGGAGAGTGAAGAGGAAAGGAGAAGCTGGAGAGGGAAGAAAGGTCTGACCCAAGGAAGTAGGAGGGGAGTCGATAGGGGTCATAGGCCAGTGTGAAGGTCCTTTTATAGGCATTGGGGAGCTCTGGTGATAGAGCACAGTGGATAGGGACTGTTGAGAGGGAACGGTTGAGATGGGTTCTATGGAGCACACACGAGTCTGAAACGAAAGCTGACCGTAGGATCAAATCTAGAAATGAGCGCGAATCTTTTGGCACCAATGTTGGCCGGTTGGTGTTGGATCCACCATTGATCAAATGAGGAAATAGATGGACGACTCAGAGGAGCTGAGTTCATTGTTGAGGAACAATATCAGGTAAGCGTGATCTCAGGTCTATTGGAACATTTACGAAGAGGCCTATAGGGGCGAACCAGTGTAAGAGTTGCTAGGAAACCCATAAGTGGTAGGATTTTATATCAAAGAGGTCCTCAATGGTTCACAGATAAGTCCCTGCGACTTTTTGTGCTTTAGAAATGTGAAGATACAAAGGACCTATATGTAATGCACTAATTCTAGGCCTTACTGACGTCAGAATGTAATGAGATTTTTATGGTTTAATAATTGAATATATTAGAACATAATTCAACCAGTGATTTGTACTTTTAAGCTCAAATTGACGTTTAATTGGCATTCAGAACATCCATTTACATATTTAAATATAAAATCTCACAAAATTGACTTAATTATGCATTTTCAGCATAAATTGAATGTTTTGGGTCTTTTTCCATAATTCCCACACTTAACCTATTTCTTATGTTAATTTAATAGTGTTTAACCATAGATTCTAGCTTAACTTGGGCATTTTAGCTATGATGAGCCACGCCTTATCATTAAGCCATAACAAATTGTACGCCTCAAATGAAGTCCAGATTTTTCGCACAAATTCAAATCTTGTAAAATTGATTGACTCACCACCTGATTATTGTGAGATTCATGGGATTTGTTCTTATCATTTGTAACAAACAATGTTTATAAATAATAAAGAAGATCGGCCACTAATGGGTGAGCATGATCACTACCATTCTCCTACCTTAACATGGTATCCAGAGTCATACGAAGTTTTCCTCGATTGTGCTTCATTCCTCAACCCCATCCTGCTACCGATGCCTCCTCGTGACCAAGGCTAAGCTGCTACTCATGACTCGGCCTTGCGGCCTCAGCAAGATTCGCTCGATAGGGCCGTGTTGCATCGTCGAGGTCTCCTCCCATCCTCAATCTCCTTGTAGTGACTCCATTGAGGGTTGTCTATCACTCAGTTCCCGTGCTTCCCCAATGCAGGCGCTCTCACTGATGAAGGTTTGGCCACCCTCTTGCCCCTGCCCACCATAACCGTTGGCCATTGAAATGGCAAAGCCGCACTGCTGCTTTATGTTTATTATAGTACAGTCATTATAGTATAAGACAAGACAGCTACAGTTGTCATTCCAATAGATTTTTTTTTTTTTACTCGGAAATAGTTTCCCGAGGTCGAACTCAGGGAGCTACTGGAATTCTAAAAGTACAATGTTTCTTTATTACAAAAATAAGAGAGAGAGAGAGAGGGAGAAGTAGATTTCTATTTCTTGGCTTTTTCTTCTTCTCTTCTTTCTCTCTTTGCTTGTCTTCTTTTTCTCTTCTTTTTCTTCTCTTCTTTATCTTCTTCTTCCTTGGTCTTCTTCAGTTCTTCTTCTTCTCTTCTTTATCTTCTTTCTTTCTTCTTCTTTAGTTCTTCTTCTTCTCTTCTTTATCTTCTTTCTTTCTTCTTTCTTCTTTCAGCTGCGGAACCTTTTCTTTTCTTTTTCTTCTTCTCGGCTTTCTCTTCAGAGCTTCATTCGTCATCTGATATCTCAGTCAGACGGCTTAAACGGCGATCTGCTACAGTGCTCCCCCTCTCTTCCTTTGCTGCTTCTCCTTCTCCTTCTTCTTCTTCCTTGGCCTTCTGCAGTTCTTCTTCTTCCTGCGGCCAAGTGTGGACCTTCTTCTTCTGCGCACCCTGTCCATGCACAAAGCAAAACCTAACCCTTCCCTCTACCCGCACGTCTCTCTCTCTCTTTGCAAATCGCTCATAGGAAGCTCTCCCAGAGTCGGGTTATCGGGTCGGGTAGCGTACCCGAGACTAGGCGTACCGGCGTGTATGGTACGCGAGGAGTGCGCAGGTGGTGTCGGGTCAGGTCCGCCGGATCCATGTGGTGAACTCGCAAACCGGGCGGGTGAGTGGGGTGCGGGCCTCACCCCAGGTGTCTCGAGGAAATTAAGAGAAAACACAAAATCAATTTAAATCAGTGCGGCGTTTCCAAAACTTACGATGTGGGACCATTCTACTCGCCCTTCTCGTGCGCGCCCGCAGGAGAGCCACGACCTGGTCGCAGCAGCTGCGTCCTCGTCTCTCTTTGCAGACCTGCTCATTGCCTTCGCCCAAGTCCCTACAGGTCGCCTCAGCTGGGATCCTGCTGCTGTAGGGCTTGGAGCTCGTGTAGAAGCTCCTTCAGTCGTCGTCAATGGCGGCTGGGGCTCCGACCTTGTCAGACAGAAACATGGCCTCTCAGCCTAATCAAACTACAGGGTGACCTTCGCCGTGGCACGACGAAGGTGATGCGGGGTGTAGCAGGTTGCAGGATGGCCTAGGCGTGTGTGCCTAGGTCGACCTGTGACCGGAAAAGTGGGTGTGTTCGTGGGGCTTTGTGTGGGTGTGGAGTGGCAGTGAAGGGGCGGAAGTGGTTCAGCGTGATGAGGCGGAGGTTTTGGGTCGGTCGGCGAGTCATGTGGAGTGGCGGAATGATGGAGGCGTCTCGCCGGAGGTTGGTCGGAGGCGTGGAAGACGATGGTGTTCAGGCGTTGTCGAGGGGCGGTTGAACAAATTGAGTTTGGGAAAAGAAAGAGGGGAGGAAGGGAGATAACTGTTACCTACTTATAGGGACGAGGGGGGCCGGAGCAGGGCGGCAGTCGTATCGACTGTCGCCAGAGAAGAAATACCCAGAGGGGGAGGGCGGCGGCGAGGAAGAGGGCAGGAAGGTGCGCGCTGGGTATGGCGCGACGCGGGAAGAGCCGGCGAAGGTGGCTCTGCTGCTGGTATTGCAACAGAGCGACGAGACGGAGGAGGAGGAGCCGCCGGAGCTGGTGGGTTTCTGCTGGAGTGGGAAGAGAGAATGGTAGGGGTTTTCTCCATCAGGACCAAGCTACCCGAGTCGGCTGGCGACGCTGGTCCTTATAAAGGCGGTGGTGGAGGGGTGGGCGCAGGGAGGCGACGTGCCTCCCTCGCCGGAGAATGGCCGGGATTTTGACCCATACCTTCTGCACGTTCGCACGGAAAGTGTGGATGAGGACAGATGGCATGGCGGTGTCCCTGGGACAGTAGACGTTGCAGGGAACACCGGGTTCATCCTGCAGGACGCCTCCCTTACCCTGCGCGGCGCCATGTTCCGCGCAAAGTCGCGGAGGATGGCGCTGTGCAGAGATTTGCAGGAGGGACCTGTATGCAAAGAATGACGAAGAACCTAGGGGCCAAAATGCAAGGGTTTCAAAAGTTGAGGGTCAAAAAGTAATAGATGAGGACCAAATTGCAAAGTCGATCAAGAAGGTCTCTTCTTAGGCTCAAGTTTTTATGCATGACTAAATGGGACCTAAGGATTCTAATGGTGAATTTTATTTCTAGGTCAGACGTTGTTTGATCGGCCAATTTACGTAAAAACCCAAATTAAATCATTAATTGGGCATGGTTCTCAATGTAGGTCAAAATGGGTTTCCAAGGCCAAATTGAAGGTTCTAAACCCTAGAGATTATTTTTCTATGAATTTTAGAGGGTTTAGTAGATTTTTACCCTGCTTCGAACCTCGTGAATTGAAGTGGGTTTGTTTTAGGGTTACAGAATGTCATTTAATTTCTTGGAGTTGCTGTAGCCCTTGTTGGATCAGATCATCCCACTTTCCTTCTTATTAGGTTAGTTTGATCTATGTTTGGACCCTGAGTTACCCTGTTTACTGATTGTGTTGGTGAAATTGAATTTTTACCCCTTGTGAGTTATTTTCTTGTTAAACTCAGAATTCTCTGAGTCAAGCCTTTCTATGAGTTATGTAGGAGCTTTTTCTTGCATATCTAGGTTAGATTATGCTAGTTAGGATTCATGATGATGTTCTCATCATACCCCCATGCCTAGCTTTTGCTAGTCCCTTAGCAAAAACTTAAGGTTTTAACTTTTGTTCTAGACCATGATGTTTTTAATAACTTCAGATAAGTGCTTTTTCATTTGAACTTAGATTAGGTTAAAATGCTGACCATAGGCTTAAAAGATACTCTAGTACCAACCAAGATCCAAATTTGTCTAGCCTCAGCTTCAGTCCTTAGCAAAGGTTTTTAAGGCCCACAAGAGCTAACCTAAGGTCTATTGGACTTTGCGGTTAAAGCACCCGTGCTTGAAATGATTTTAACCCTGGCTCAGTTCGCAGTGCGTTTTGTAAGAGAGAGAGATAGAAAATTTTTCTGTTTGGAGAGTTTTTTCTCTCTTTTTTTTCTTTTTAATTCTAGCTTAGGATTGGATTTTCAACACAGTCTGTATCAGATTCCTTGCTCCCATCATCAATCCTCAAGGGTTCCTGGCAATCGATGCTTCGAGATAGCATTACCCATGGCAACCCCCGGAACCCTGGCTATTGAGATTTCGAGATAATCCCATCCATGGTGTTCCGTGGCCGAATCCAAACCCTGGCAATTGACACTTTGTGATAATGCTATCCATGGAATCTGAACCAGCAGAGTGCTCACATGCCCCCAGTAGGATATGTAAATATCCTAAGAGACAAGCATCGAGGAGATGATATTTTGTTACGCATCTTCGAGGGGAATTTCCCATCTCTCCGTGCTAGGAACTCGTCTAAATCAACTTGTGTTGATTGGCTGCTCCTACTCTAGGTGTACTTTTCAGAATTTTGCGACGCTTCTGCGTGATTTTGATTTTTACGCTTACTGAACCAGGCTATGTGTGAGGTTAGGGTGCTTAGGTTACTGAGTCCCTTAAACCAAAAGTTAGTTAATGAGGTCAAATACTCCCTAAGCCTTGGACCTTATACTTAAGCTTTTCATTTTCCTCAACCTCTTGAGGAATGTCTAGATCTTAATGGGTACTAAGAGTCTATCCAAGAATGCCTAAAGTTTGCATTCTTACTAATCTCACCATGCACTTTTCATTTCTTTTCTTGAATGAGGTCTAGAACTTAGGTCATTTCCTTAATTTCTTACTAATGACTATCACTTTTTTTTTTACATTTTTGTGCTCCTTTTTCATTTTGTTTCTTTTCCTTCTCTCACAAAATTTCCTTTCTCCTCTTATTCTTTTATTCTTTTTTGAAAATTTTTTTAATTTTTATGGTATTTTTGGCATATGTGAATTTTTTGTTTAAAACCTTTTCTTACAAGTTTTGCACTTTTATACCCCCCCATGCCTAAGGTTTGCAATGTCCTCATTGTGACTTAGGGGGTTTTTTATTTATTTAGTTCATTCCTTAAGACAGATGTTTTGATGAGTGAATGGGTCGGGATGATTGTTGCAGACGATTTCTAATCCCAGATGCAAGCATCTGAGGTGGGGTCGGCTGTCTATAAGGGCGAACCTCAAGTGCACAAAGGTGTCAAAAAGGTTTTAGGTTTTCAAGGAAAATGACGGGCTGCCTCTCGTTAAGCGCTGAGTTTTACGCCATCGGTTGGGCGCAATAAGCTCAAGGGGAATGGAGGATATAAGATGATTCAGCCAAATCAGTAGAAGTTACATCAATGAACGGCTTGAGTCTCTGACCGTTCAAGATGAAAGGTTCGGAATGGTGGCTAAGCGGACTGATTTCGATGGCTCCAGTTCCAAAAATCTGTCGGACCAAGTATGGTTCGACCCACTTGGATCGCAACTTTCCAGGGAAAAGTTTGAGTTGGGCATCAAAGAGTAGGGCCTTCTGACCAGGATGAAAGATCTTTCTCGAGATATGCTTGTCATGGAAGGCTTTAACCCGCTCCTTGTAGATTCGTGAGTTCTCATACGTGTCTAGGCGTAATTCATCGATCTCGCTGATTTAAAGTTTTTTGTGGGTTCCAGCCTTCGAAAGATCTAGATTACAGTTCCGTACTGCCCAATAGGCTTTATGCTCCAGTTCGATGGGAAGGTGACACGGCTTCCCATACACCTGTCTAAAGGGAGACATGCCTAATTGGGTTTTGTGGATGGTCCTATAGGCCCACAAGGCTTCCGAAAGTCGGGACGACCAGTCCTTCCTGTCAGGCCGAACAGTGACCTGCAGGATTTTCTTGATCTCCCGATTTGACAGCTCAGCTAGACCATTAGTTTGGGAGTGGTAAGGAGTAGAGATTCGGTGAGACACCCCGTATTTGGTCATCAGTGACCTAAACTGAGCGTTTGTGAAATGGGTCCCTCCATCAGAGATTATAGCACGAGGAATCCCGAACCTTGAGAAAATGTTTTGATGAATGAATTTAAGAACGATTTTGTGATCACAGGTTCGGGCCGGTATGGCTTCGATCCATTTGGACACGTAGTCCATAGCAAGCAGAATGTATTCGAAATCATCCGAAACAGGAAAGGGACCCATAAAATCAATCCCCCAAACTTCAAAGATTTCTCATACGAGAATCGGCTGCAAAGGCATCATGTCGCGACGGCTCATGTTGCCCAATGTCTGGCAACGACTGCATGCCTTGCAGTGACTGTATGCGTCTTTGAACAGCGTGGGCTAGTAAAAGCCGCACTGGAGGACTTTTGATGTGGTTTTATGCCCAAAGAAATGGCTACCGCATGCCTGGTCATGGCAGAAAGAGAGAATATTGTTGATTTCCTCTTCTGGGACACATCTCCGGATGACTTGATCAGCACATATGCGGAAAAGGTACGGGTCTTCCCAGATGTAATACTTGGCATCCGAACGCAATTTGTCTTTCTTGGCCTTCGGCCAATCAGACAGGATCTGATGAGATGCCAAGTAGTTTACTATATCAGCAAACCATGGAAGTCTAGTACTGATAGTCAGCAGGTGCTCATCAGGAAAATGTTCCGTGATGGATTCGAAAGGGTTGATAATCTCAGAAGGAAGACAGGATAAATGGTCGGCTACCACATTCTGCCTTCTCGCCTTGTCGCGAATCTCGAGGTCGAATTCTTGCAACAGCAGGATCCATCGGATTAGTCAGGGCTTCGCGTCCTTCTTGGCAAGGAGATGCTTTACAGCCGTGTGATCCGAGTAGATGATGACGTGGGAACCCAGGAGATATGATCGGAATTTTTCAAGGGCAAATACTACGGCTAGCAGCTCTTTCTCCGTAACCGTGTAGTTACGTTGAGCCTCGTCAAGTGTCTTGCTAGCGTAGTACATGACCACGAGTTTCCCGTCAACTTTCTGCCCCAGGACTGCTCCTATAGCGAAATCAGACACGTCGCACATGATCTCAAAGGGTTGAGACCAGTCAGGGGATTGTAGGATAGGTGCCTGGGTGACTCGGTCATGAAGGTTTTCAAAGGCTAGTGTGCATTCCCTGGAGATTTCAAAGGGTACATCCTTAGAGAGAAGAGAAGTCAAGGGGCGCGCGATTTTTGAGAGATCAGGAATGAAACGATGGTAAAAATCGACGTGCCCCAGAAAAGAATGGATGTCCCTGATTGAGCTAGGCATAGGAAGGCGAGAGATCAGATCAACCTTAGCTCGATCCACTTGGATGCCCTTTTCCGAAATTAAATGTCCCAGGACAATTCCCTCAGGCACCATGAAATGGCTCTTTTCCTAGGAAAGAACCAAATTCACATCGATGCATCGCCTGAGTATCTGGACCAAGTGTTGGAGGAAATCGTCAAATGATGCTCCAAAAATTGAAAAGTCATCCATGAAGACTTCCAGATAGTCACCTACCATATCTGAGAATATGGCAAGCATTCACCGCTGAAAAGTAGCGGGTACATTGCAAAGACCGAAAGGCATTCTTCGGAATGCGTATGTTCCGAAGGGGCAAGTGAACGTGGTCTTTTCTTGGTCCTCAGGATGGATTGCCACCTGGTTGTAACTGGAGTACTCGTCAAGAAAGCAGAAGAACCTATTTCCCACTAGTTTCTCAAGAATCTGATTAATGAAAGGTAGTGGGAAATGATCCTTCTTCATGGAGGAATTGAGTCGGCGGTAATCTATACAGACTCTCCACAAGTTGGCTAATCGGGTAGGAATGACTTCTTCGGTTTCAGTCGTTATAGTGGCGAGTCTTGCCTTCTTGGGCACGACTTGAATTGGGCTCACCCAATGACTATCGGAGATCGGGTAGATGATCCCGGCATCTAACCACTTGATGATCTCCTTTTTCACGACCTCCTGCAGATTGGGGTTCAAGCGTCTCTGCATTTCACGAGAAGGTCGTGCGCCCTCTTCTGAATAGATATGATGAGTGCAATACGAGGGACTTATTCCAGTCAGATCATCGAGAGTCCACCTGATGGCTCTGCGATGTTGCTGGAGGACAGCAATCAGACAGGATTCCTGTTCGGGATTGAGGTTGGAATTGATAATCACAGGAAGGGTTTGATTAGAACCCAAAAAGATGTATTTCAAGTGAGCAGGAAGGGGCTTTAGTTCAAGGATGGGGTTATCAGCAGCGGCGGGTGGTTCAGAATAGACGTGAGGTTCAAGGGTAGGAGCTACTGGGTTGTCCAAATCTAGATTCGACTCCTCCGTTTGCAGGTCAAGATCTTTCTGCGGTTGATGAGGTATAATCAGGTCATTTTGGAAGTGTGTTTCATCAACCAAAGCCCTAATGTCACAAATCTGTTCGATGACACCGCAATTGATTCCTTGTTGGGCCTTAAATATATCAATTTTCAGGGTTTGATTCCCAAATTTGAGCTCTATTTGGCCCTCCTCACAGCTAATGTTGGCTCTACTAGTAGCCAAGAAAGGTCTCCCTAAAATGATTGGTGTATCCCTAGGGTTCTCAGGTGCGTCCATGTCTAAGACTATAAAGTCTATAAAAAAGTAGAAATCCCACACTCTCACAATAACATCCTCGAGAATCCCTTTTGGTGACTTTATAGATCGATCTGCTAATTGTAATGTCACCTCAGTTGGTTTCAGCTCAGATTCTTCTAGATGGTTAAGTAAGGATGTGGGTATCAGATTTATGGAAGCACCTAAGTCTAGCAATGCTCTATTAAATTGGGTATCACCTATCTTGCAGGAAATCAGGGGAGTACCAGGATCTTTAGCCTTGGGTGGGAGTCTACTTAGGATTATAGAGCTGGCTTGCTCTGACAGAACAATTGGACTCCTACTCTTGGTTCGCGGCTTACGCTGGGGTGTACACACATTCTTTAAGAATTGTGCGTAAGCCGGTACGTGGCGGATTGCATCCATCAAGGGGATGTTTATTGGGACCTGCTCAAAGAGCTTGACCAGGTCCTCCTCAGGTGCCATGGGCTTGGTAGTCTTCTTTCCCTTGGTCAAGGCTTCGGGAAATGGAACCTTGGTTGGTTCTTCTAGGATAGGTCCAGGTCTTTGATCTGAGACAGGGATAGGAACGTCCTGGATTACCGTCCTAGGCTTGGGATCACTACCAGGCTTGGAGTGGTTTGGATAAGGCGGATCTTGGGTTTCCTTACCACTACGGGTTGTCATGGAATTAAGTCCTGCCTGGTTTTGGTTGGGATTGGGTAAGATGGGTTGCTGATAGCCCGCAAAAGAAGTGGAAGCCTCCATCCCGTCGAGTGAAGGAATAGAGGGAGCCTGATAAATCATATGGACTTGGCCCGGGTTTGGGTTCATAATGTGTCGCTGGGTTGGCATGTTATTTGGGTTAGGAAGAGGTTGGGAAGGGAGAGTGCCTGGCTGGCGAGAATTTGCCAACTGGGCCAGCTGATTTTAGACCTCTGTAAGCTCATCCTTGTGTTGTTTTTGGATAGCCGCATTCGTTCTTTGTATGTCAGCTAGAGTCTGAAGGATAAGGGACATTTGATCCTGATTTGGCCCTGATGGATAAGTAGGGTTGGGCCTAGGCTGAGGCGGCTGGTAAGGACGAGGGGGTTGTGGGCGGGGCTGAAAGGGTGGTCTTTGGGTTTGGGAATTTCCCGCCCACTGAAAGTTGGGATGGTTTCGCCATCCAGGGTTATAGGTATTGGAGAATGGGTCATTCTGGATGGCGTTGAGGTCCTCACAGGTCTGAGGAACCTCCAGAGGGTCAGAGAAAGGGGGAATGGAATTCCCCGGGCTGGTGTAGAAGGGATCGGATGACCCTCCGATCCGAGAATCAGATGATGGATATGGATCCATCCTAGGAGAAGATCGATGGAGAATGTTTTGCACAGTCTCCCGTGTGGAAGGAGGCTGTGCCAAGGAGCTATGCGCAGAGGTGGCTCGCTGCAAGTGCTGAGTCAGCTCATCGACCTTCTTTTCAATGATTGAGACCTTGTCCAATCGATTGGCCATTAATTCCAGGTCGACTGATGCGGACAGGCCCTGCGTCTCATGTGCTCCCCTAAGATTCGTCGATGCACGGGTATTCGTCTTGTCAAATAATCCCATGGAGTCATTATTGATGGAGTTCTTGCACATGTTTTCGAGAATCTCCCACACGGTGTCCTCATGTTGACCCATGATATTTTCTCCGCAGGTTGTATTGACGAAAAGACGGATGTCTTCACGGAGTCCCTGGTAAAAAGATTGGACTTGTTCCCATTTAGGAACTCCGTGATGGGGGCACTTTCTCATGAGATCCTGAAAGTGATCCCATGCCTCATGGAGAGGTTCCCCTGTTTGCTGAATGAAGTGAGTAATCTGATGGCGCAAGGCATTGGTCCGACGAACGGGAAAGAACTTTTTCAAAAATTCGGACTGAAGTTCTTCCCAAGTGTTGATCGGCTGGGTCTGAGTTTGATACCAATGAGCGGCCTTGTCCATAAGAGAGAAGGAGAACATCTTCATGAGAAGGATATCCCGATTTTGTGCATCTGACCCAAAAGTTTGGGCTAGATGCTTTAGCTGCTTGATGTGCTGGAAGGGATTTTCGGAATTAAGCCCATGGAATTTAGGTATAGCATGAATCATATTGGGCTTTAATTCAGAATCAGGTCCTCCAGCCGGGATTCTGACTCGAGGCTCAATGGCCACCACAACAGGATTATAATGGTCCCGCATCATAGGACGCTGCGGTGGGTGCACAAAGTTTTGGAAGAGGTCATTGAGTCGCTGGAGCTGGTGCTCCAGATTGTTTTCTTCCTCAACTGGTTGAGCCATGATGGGGGAAGAAGAGCTTGGTTCAGAATCAGATGAGAGAATAATGTGGTGGGGTTGCTGCGCAAACACGGGCGTTGAGGCTTGGCCTTGACGAGAGTGAATTCCTAAAGGAGGTCTTAAGGGTGGTCTCAAGGACCTCCTACCGTACATGCACTGTTGGAATAGATGAGTTTAGAAGGTGCTGGACCCAATCAAGACACCCAAAAATTGTTGGGTGACTACAGAGGTGCGGGGCAGATGGACCCCTTGATCAAAAAGATCGTCCACCTGAGAATTACTTGGGCAGCCAGAGAGGGTGAGTCCCGCGAAGACCCCTACACGGTAGAGCGTCCCCACGGGTTACAGGGTTTCCCCCACCCGACCTCTCTTGTCACTGCGGTTCCAGGTAGACCAGAATGGGGATCTTGACCTCTTAAGTCTACCTTTTTTATTTTAAGATCAAGGTGCTTAAGGTTCCACTTGAACTCTTAGGTATGTTTTTGTGAAAAAGGTGACCTAATTTGAAGGTTGGTTGACCCTAAGGGTCAACTTCACCTAGTGATTTTGAGAACTTATTAGATCTTGCTTTTTAGGGTTCAAATGTTTAGAGAGCCAATTTGTTTAGGATTTTTCTTAATAGGTATTTTCAACCAATGGCTTAGGCACACCTCTTTTTTGGATTTTCTCAATTCTCGATTAAGGGGTGTGTCTCTGAAACCCTAATGTTAAATCTTATGTTGGCTCTACTTGGTCCAGTTAACTCCTTGTTGGGTAATTAGGGCTCAGGTAAGAAGGTGTTAGCCCTTAATTACCTTTAATATTGTGTGCAGGAATAGTAGTTTTGAGAACATGCAGCTATTACTACGTATGAAAGACAGGTTATACCTATTTTTTCTTTCTTTTTCTTCCTCTTTAAAATTTTAGGGTTTAATAGTGAGAGGATGGAAGTTACCTGTCCATGGAGTGGCTGTGGTGCGACTGCGTCCTAATTTTTCCTGTACCTGCACACAAAAGAGAGAAGAGATTATTAGAAACTCACAAATAGAGATTTTATAACTTCTAGAATAGCCATTGCTCCCCGGCAACGGCGCCAAGAATGAAATGGCAAATCCGCGCTGCTGCTTTATGTTTATTATAGTACAGTCGTTATAGTATAAGACAAGACAGCTACGGTTGTCATTCCAATAGATTTTTTTTTTTTACTCGGAAATAGTTTCCCGAGGTCGAACTCAGGGATCTACTGGAATTCTAGAAGTACAATGTTTCTTTATTACAAAAATAAGAGAGAGAGAGAGAGGGAGAAGTAGATTTCTGTTTCTTGGCTTTTTCTTCTTCTCTTCTTTCTCTCTTTGCTTGTCTTCTTTTTCTCTTCTTTTTCTTCTCTTCTTTATCTTCTTCTTCCTTGGTCTTCTTCAGTTCTTCTTCTTCTCTTATTTATCTTCTTTCTTTCTTCTTCTTTAGTTCTTCTTCTCTTCTTTATCTTCTTTCTTTCTTCTTCTTTCTTCTTTCAGCTGCGGAACCTTTTCTTTTCTTTTTCTTCTTCTCTGCTTTCTCTTCAGAGCTTCATCCGTCGTCTGATATCTCAGTCAGATGGCTTAAATGGCGGTCTGCTACAGTACTCCCCCTCTCTTCCTTTGCTGCTTCTCCTTCTTCTTCTTCTTCTTCTTCCTTGGCCTTCTGCAGTTCTTCTTCTTCCTAAGGCCAAGTGTGGACCTTCTTCTTCTGCGCACCCTGTCCATGCACAAAGCAAAACCTAACCCTTCCCTCTACCCGCACGTCTCTCTCTCTCTTTGCAAACCGCTCATAGGAAGCTCTCCCAGAGCCAGGTTATCGAGTCGGGTAGCGTACCCGGGACTAGGCGTACCGGTGTGTATGGTACGCGAGGAGTGCACAGGTGGTGTCGGGTCGGGTCCGCCGGATCCATGTGGTGAACTCGCAGACCGGGCGGGTGAGTGGGCTGCGGGACCTCACCCCAGGTGTCTCGAGGCAATTAAGAGAAAACACAAAATCAATTTAAATCAGTGCGGCGTTTCGAAAACTTACGATGTGGGACCATTCTGCTCGCCCTTCTCGTGCGTGCTCGCAGGAGATCCACGACCTGGTCGTAGCAGTTGCGTCCTCGTCTCTCTTTGCAGACCTGCTCATTGCCTTCGCCCAAGTCCTTGCAGCTCGCCTCAGCTGGGATCCTGCTGCTGTAGGGCCTGGAGCTCGCGTAGAAGCTCCTTCAGTCATCGTCAATGGCAGCTGGGGCTCCTACCCTGTCAGACAGAAACATGGCCTCTCGGCCTAATCAAACTACAGGGTGACCTTTGCCATGGCACGGCGAAGGTGATGCGGGGTGTAGCAGGTCACAGGATGGCCTAGGCGTGTGTGCCTAGGTCGACCTGTGACCGGAAAAGTGGGTGTGTTCGGCAGGGCTTTGTGTGGGTGTGGAGTGGCAGTGAAGGGGCGGAAGTGGTTCAGCGTGATGAGGCGGAGGTTTTGGGTCGGTCGGTGAGTCGTGTGGAGTGGCGGAATGATGGGGGCGTCTCGCCGGAGTTGGCCGGAGGCGTGGAAGACGAGGGTGGTCAGGCGTTGTCAAGGGGCGGTTGAACAAATTGAGTTGGGGAAAAGAAAGAGGGGAGGAAGGGAGAGAACTGTTACCTACTTATAGGGACGAGGGGGGCCAAAGAAGGGCGGCAGTCGTACCGACTGTCGCCGGAGAAGAAATACCCAGAGGGGGAGGGCGGCGGTGAGGAAGAGGGCAGGAAGGCGCGCGCTGGGTACGGCGCGACGTGGGAAGAGCCAGCGAAGGTGGCTCTGCTGTTGGTATTGCAGCAGAGCGACAAGATGGAGGAGGAGGAGTCACCGGAGCTGGTGGGTTTTTGCCGGAGTGGGAAGAGAGGAATGGTAGGGGTTTTCTCCGTCAGGACCAAGCTACCCGAGTTGGTTGGCGACGCTGGTCCTTATAAAGGCGGTGGCGGAGGGGTTGGCGCAGGGAGGCGACGTGCCTCCCTCGCCGGAGAATGGCTGGGATTTTGACCCATACCTTCCGCGCATTCGCACGGAAGGTGTGGGTGAGGACAGATGGCATGGTGGTGTCCCTGCTGCAGGACACCTCCCTCACCCTGCGCGGTGCCATGCTCCGCGCAAAGTCACCGGAGCATGGCGCTACGCAGAGATTTGCAGGAGGGACCTAAATGCAAAGAATGACGAAGAACCTATGGGCGAAAATGCAAGGGTTTCGAAAGTTGAGGGTCAAAAGGTAATATGAGGACCAAATTGCAAAGTTGGTCAAGAAGGTCTCTTCTTAGGCTCAAGTTTTTATGCATGACTAAATGGGACCTAAGGATTCTAGTGGTGAATTTGATTTCTAGGTCATACCTTGTTTGACAGGCCAATTTACGTAAAAATTCAAATTAAATCATTAATTGGGCATGGTTCTCAATGTAGGTCAAAATGGGTTTCCCAGGCCAAATTGAAGGTTCTAAACCCTGGAGATTATTTTTATATGAAATTTATAGGTTTTATTTGATTTTTACCCTACCTCGGACCTCATGAATTGAAGTGGGTTTGTTTTAGGGTTACAGAATGTCATTTAATTCCTTGGAGTTGCTGTAGCCCTTGTTGGATCAGATCATCCCACTTTCCTTCTTATTAGGTTAGTTTGACCTATGTTTGGACCCTGAGTTACCCTGTTTACTGATTGTGTTGGTGAAATTGCATTTTTACCCATTGTGACTTATTTTCTTGTTAAACTCAGAATTCTTTGAGTCAAGCCTTTCTATGAGTTATGTAGGAGCTTTTTCTTGCATATCTAGGTTAGATTGTACTAGTTAAGGTTCATGATGATGTTCTCATCAGCCATTCGAAACCCTCCCTGCCCCTCATCCTAGCTGCCACCTACCCTCTCCACAAAACCAAACCCCACCTAACCCTAACACTAATTACATCCACTCTTATATACCAATTGACTACCCACCTATTAGCTCGAATACCCAACTCCCCCCATGGCCCAACACCCTCAACCCATCCCTATTAACATGCTTCTAACATATTTTTAAAAATAACATTTTAGTATATTTGATAAAAGCACGATCAACATTTAAAATTTATAAACTCGAAAAGCAGTGTATTTCGAGGCCATTGGCTAGGAGCAATTTAATGCACAGATTACCACTTTCGACGTATTCAAACACAAGAACTAGATACAATAAGTATGATTTTTTTATGTGAGAAATCTAGTTCAACAACATGCAGATTACTATACTTAGGAGAATGTATTAATGCATAATTGAGAATAATCAAGAAATAAATGGATTAAGCATTAAAATATCAAATCACTAATGTTTGGACCCAATGTTTCAATAAACATCCCTAACTACAAATAATTAGAATTAATAATCAATTCCTCCAACACATATTCACATCAGTCCTTGAGACTTACGATCAAGCCCCTAGAAGTTTATTTTCTTTGCAAATCTACCCCTACCCTTCTTCTTCCACCTCTTCCTCTTCTTTCTTTCATTTCTAGCAGGAGGAGGAAATGTGAAGGTGGTTGGCATTGACGTCAAGGAGGAAGTAGACGTGGGTTGCTCGGAGACATGTGGATCTTGTCGAAACTTGAAGCCAACGAGTTAGGGAGCTTCGTTGGAGGTTGGTGAAGGTGGTGGTGATGACAATTGGTTGTGAGGAGGGCGTGGATGGTCGGACGAAGTCAAAGAAGGTGGTGGCGGGCATGGGTGTTTGCCAGGTATCTTGAAGCATCGAAAGCCCAAATTGGAAGAGGGGTTTTGCTCGTGGAGGAGTGGTGAAGCTTGTAGGGTGGTCAAAAATGGCCAAGGAGGCGTGTGCATCGTGGGCGTGTTCATCGGAGCTCGGCCAAAGACAAGGCCGATGATGGAGAAGATGAAGAAGAGGGTTGAGAAGTTGAGAGTATTTCTCTAATCTAAAACACCTGAACTACTCTATGGAGAAAGAGGAGGAAGAATGGCTACCTAATGTTGGATGCTGGGGCATGAGATGTGGCTGGCATTCCCACCGGACGTGTGGAAGAAGAAGACGGTGAAGGAGTTTGGAGCTGAGGAAGAGGTTGGAGATCCTTTCCATTTGATGAACGGTGATGACGAGAGGAAGAGGAGCCCTCTAATGATTTCTTTGATAGAGTAGCGGAATGAAGGGGCTAAGAAGCTCCAAGGTATCCATTAATGGCATGAAGAAGAAGAGGAGTTTACGTCAAATGAGCACGAAAATGTTCCTTGTAAGATGGGCAAGATTTATAGCACGAAGGTTGTGCAAAGAGAAATAAGGAGGGGTGGAAATGAGTGTCGTAAAGAGCTCATGTCTGGCTAATTTTGATAGCAGATAGAGGGCTCACGACATAGTCTTTGGTGTTGTGGAGATCATCATTGGATGTGGGATTGGAAGGGAACCAAGTCCTCTTCAGAGTTCGTGCCCAACCGGTGCTTGGATTGTTTGACAATCAAGCCCGAAGCTCAACATGGAGCTCCATCAATGGTGAGGTGCTAGTAGGGACTGGATGGTGAAGAAGATGAAGAGTTAGGGGGTCATGTTCAAGAAAACTCGAAAGATAGGGAGGTATTTGCATGGAATTAGGTTTTCAAGGGTCAAAATGCAAATTAAGGGAACATGAAGTTCAAATGAACCCAAATTTTTACAGTAACCTAATTTGGATATAAAAAGTTTAATGGTAACTTCAATTTTATATTTTGATGAAATTTGCATGGTCAATTTACGATTTTCCCAAAAATGTACCAAATACCAGCTTATGTTTCTGTTTAAGGTCAAAACGGGTTTCGATTATCAAATTAACTATTCTAATCCTCATAGAATATTTCTATGTGATTTTTAAAGAATTTAGATTACATTTATTTCTATCGAAGCTATTTTAATTGAAGTAGAGTTAAGATTAGGATTTTTGATTAAGAATTAACATTCAATTTGAATGACAATATTGAATTACTCAATACCAACCAACTTTTAGGAAATTTAGCTTAATTGACCTTTAATTCTCCATAAGTTTACCCCTTAGCCATTTTACATTTATAATTATCCGTTAAAATAGTAGAATTAACCCCTTTTGCATTAATTCCTCTTTATTCGACTTTAATTAAATTATATCCTTTTGTATAATAATTATGTGAATTTAACCTTAAAACTTAGCAAAATTGTGTTAGATATAGAGGATGATAACGATGCCATCAATAATATACATAACTAACTTATATATTTATTATATGTATTTGATGGGAACACTATTATGAACCATAACTAGCTCAATTTGATTTGATAAAGTCATTAAATGCTCTTACATAACCGCCAGAGAGCCCTAATTCACTATAAATCCATTTTGAGGGAAATACGATAAAATAGGGGTAAAACTACTATTTTAGCAGTATATCTCAATTGCAGTACACTAATGAGTTTTCTCAAGGGTTAATTAAGGGTTAAATGATTTAAAGAGTCTAACAAGTGGGTTAAAACAAGACAGAAATGGATTTTCACTCATTTCAGGAATTAAATGACTTCCAGAACCCTAAAAATAGACCCTCTTGATCTACTGAGGTTCTGGTCAGGATAAAATTCACATAAACCCTCTAAAATTCATAGAAAAATATTCTCTAGCATTTGGTACCTTCAATTTGACCATCAGAACTTGTCTTGACCCAAAATAGTCTTAGACAGATATTTACCCTAATTTGGGTAATTATGAAAATTACCTAGTCAACCTAAGTCAAAATCAAAATCCAACTTCACCATTGAATTTCTTAGGTCTAAATTAAGTTTGTACCAAAATTTGGACCCAAGCTGAGATCATCTTAACCTAGTTTGCAATTTGGTCCTGTTTGACTCTTTTATCTCACAATATGCCCCTAACTTTTGAATCCTTTACAAATAGGTCCCTATCTTTATCATCATTTTCACAAATAGGTCCCTACTGCCATGAAATGTTAATCCTAAAGCTCTGGCAACCTTAAGTTGGTAAGATCTTTGTGATTTCTTGACGAATCCCTCTCAAAATTGAAAGGGAAACTCGTCAAGTAATTGCCTTCCAAATAAGCCAATCTAGGGACCCTAAATCTCTCTAGAATCCTTGTACAAATGATTTGATTGATTGGGTATCCTACGCTGGCGAGGAGCTCATAGTTTCTAAGCTTGTTTCCAAGCTTGGAACTCCATCTAGAGCCCTATAAAGGTACCTTCGTGGCCTTGTGCATCTTCTCAGCAAATTTTGGTGAGTCAACCACCTCTAATTCTCCTTGTTCGGCTACCAAAACCCTTACTCCGGTGACCTCCTTCGATCCCCTTCCTTCGGCTGTCCAACAACCAAATTGGTCGACTCTCTTAACTCTCCTCTTCATCGCGATCCTCTCCGACCAAAGGGAGGACGTGCCTCTGCCTACATCATCGTCGCCCCTCCACCGCTCTCTCTGTCTTCTCCGGCGTCAGTCGACCAAAATTGGCTGCTTCCGCCTCTCTTTCACCTAGCTAAGTCCCTCTATCACTCTTTCTCTCACTCTATTTCTCTCTCCCACACTTACGACACATGAACGATCGCCAACCACTCCCCCAGCGCTTCATCTTCTTCACGATTGGCGGAACTCTGGTGAACCTGCGCCATCACCACACCGCATCAAACTTCACACCACCACCTTCAAAACCTCCGCCGCGACTCTATAAGCAAAATCCCTAACCTAATTAGGACTATTGCCCATGCATTTGTCTCCCCGAGCACACCCACCTCCACACACCCTCTTCGACCTCGCCGCGCACATTCACACACACGCACGCTAAATCGACGCCACCGTTGCACTCGTTGGTCCTCGACGATCCTCTTGAGTGCTTTAACTAGGGCTTATAGCTCGTATTTTTATCTCAGGTACCTTCATTGAAGCTCCGCCATCGCATAGTCTTCTCCGCCTTCAGTTTTTGCCCTCCAGTCGAGTTCCTCCTCGCTTCCACGCCCAAGTGGTGTGAAACCAATAGCTCCAGATTCCCAGGTCCCTAATTGGGAGTGCGAACCTCAGCAGCTACTCCAATTTGACGAAGAAACTTGCTACAGCTCACGAAGGTCGTCGCAAAGAATTGCAGGGGACATAGTCCCACATCAGATAGAGCAAACTTCCCCGTGCGCCTTAAATTGATTTTGAGCTTTATCCTCGTTGCCTCAGTAAGCACGAGGGTGAGGTCCTCATGCACGCCCCTTGCACACTCTCGCCCGTGGCCACACCACGCAGGTCTGGATGTTGGTCCATTTACCTGGATACCCGAGTCTGTTCTAGTTCGCTTGATTCTGAGAAAAAAGAGAAAGAGAGAGGGGAGGGGGGGTTTTTCTCTGCCACTCTCCTCTCAACTCTTAGTGATCTCTGAGGGAGGCCTTTGCCTCTACTGGTGTTGCTGAGCTTTGTGTTGTGCCTTCTCTAGAGCTTAAGGAGGCAGAAGAAGAGAGAAAGAAAAGGAAGGGCTGTCTAGTTGAGAATTCCATTGTCTGATCTCTAAAGGGAGTGCACTGTGTACTTATCCTACATGGAATTAAGTGATTTAAGTTGCTTGATACTGTTGAGATTTTTGGTATTATTGTAATTAGGGTAATTGGTGATTCAAATCACCATTTTACCCTAATCTTTTTTGCACTTTATTACTGAGCTTCATCTCTATATCATTTTTAATTAAGTTTTGGGTTGAAATTGCTCATATATTTGATTGAAATTGTGATCTTGAGATTCATATTTGCCACTTGCTCCTTGTGTTCGACCTCAGATTTCTTTCGAGCATAAATTGTATTTGTTTTTCGCACTAATTCGAACTGTACTACAACGTGACGATTTTAAAACCCGTTTCAGAGTGATTAACATTTTGGCGCCATTGCCGAGGAGCAATGCGCAATTTGATCTTTTGATTACAATTCCTGATCTGGTACTAACTTGCTCTATCTCTTTTGACTATGATCTATTTTAGGGATTCATTGGAGGAAGATCAGCTGCACATCAGCCACTCCAGGGGCAAGTAAAACACAAATCAAATCTCTCCTAAGCCCCTAATTGTGAAAAGCTAAAAGAAGAAATCAATTAGGTCCAACTTGCATTTTGTTTTTAGATTCAATCGCAAACAAGTTGCCTGATTTGGTTCATTTCTAGAAAACACCCAATCCTAATTTGTGCACCTACTTAGGGTTTTAAGGTATCTAGGGCTATCACCTTCTTGTTTGAGCCCTAGGTACCATATTGGGATGAATTAAATTAACCAATTAGAGTCAATTAGGGTTTCCACTTTAGGGTTTTAGAGACACACTTGCTTAATCAAGAAGTAACCTTCCCAAACAGTGTGTGCCTAAGCCTTGGTTGAATTGATCTATTCAAGCAAACTCTAAAATCAGGCTCTTAATCTCATTTGAACACTAAAAGAGGGACCTAAATTTCTCAAAGGATAAAACAGGTGAAGTTGACCCACCTTATTGGGTTAACCAATCTTCAAATTAGGTCACCTTGCACAAAAACATCTTAAAGTTCAAGTGAAATCATAAGCACCTTTGATCTTAACTTAAAACTGGTAGACTTAAGAGGTCAAGTTCCCATTCTGGTCTACCTGGATCCTCAGTGACAAGAAAGGTCAGGTGGGGGAAACCTTGTAACCCGTGGGGGCATTCTACTGTGTAGGGGTCTTTGCGGGACTCTCCCTTTCTGGCTGCCTAGGTAATTCTCAGGTGGATGGCTTTCTAACTTAGGGGTATCATCCACCCTGAACCTCTGTAGTCATCCAAAGGTTTTTAGGTGTCTTGATTGGGTCCATCACATTCTATCCCTCATCTTATCCATCGGTGCATGTTCGGGAGGAGGTCTCTAAGGCCACCCTTGAGGCACCCATTAGCTATTCACTCCCGTCGAGGCCAAGCTTGACCTCCATGTTTGTGCAACAACCCAACTAGATCAATATCTCTTCTGATTTATCTGAACCTAGCTCTCCATCCATCATCATGGAGCAACCAGTAGAAGAAAATAATCTTGAGAATCAGCTTTAGCGCCTCAACGATCTATTCCAAGCCTTTATGAACCCACCATAGCAACCTATGATGCGAGATCATTACAATCCTGCTGCGGTGCGATTGAACCTCGAGTCCAAATCCCAGCTGGAGGTCCTGATACAGAACTCAAGCCCAACATGATTCACGCTATCCCCAAATTTCATGGGCGTAATTCTGAGGATCCTTTCCAGTATATCAAGCAACTCAAGCATTTGGCCCAAACCTTCGGGTCAGAAGCTTAAAATTAGGATATCTTGCTCATGAAAATGTTCTCCTTCTCTATCATGGACAAGGATGCTCACTGGTACCAAACCCTAATGCATCCAATCAACACATGGGCAGAACTACAATTCGAGTTTCTGAAAAAGTTTTTCCATATGGGATCATTTTCTAGATCTCATGTGAAAGCACCCCCATCACGGAGTTCCTAAATGGGAACAAGTCTAGTCTTTTTACTAAGGACTCCATGAGGATATTCGATTATTCGTCAATGCGACCTGTGGAGGAAATATCATGAGTCAACATGAAGACACAGTGTGGGAGATTCTCGAGAACATGTGCGAGAACTCCATCAATAATGAATCCATGGGCATGTTCGACCGAAAGAATGCCCGTGTACTGACGAATCCAAGGGGAGCACATGAGACGCAGGGTCTGTCCTCTTTCGTCGACTTGGAACTGATGGCCAGTTGCCTGGAAAAGGTCTTTATTATTGAGAAGAAGGTGGATGAGCTGACTCGACACCTGCAGCGAGCCACCTCTATGCAAAACCCATTCGCGCAACCACCCTTTGGCAGGGAGGCTGTGCATAACATCTACCACCGATCTTCTCAGGGGATGGACTCGTATCCACCCCCGTCTGATTTTGGGTTCGGAGGAAACTCTGGACCCACCTAGTCTAGTTGAGGGAACTCTGAACCCTTATATTCTAACTTTTCTGAGGCTCCTCAGACCTGCGAGGACCTCAATGACATCCAAAATGATCCATTCTCAAACACCTACAACCCTAGATGGCATACTCATCCTAATTTCACATGATTAGGGAACAATCAAAATCAGAGACCTCAATATTAGCCCTGACCACAAGCTTCTCGTCCACATCAGCTGCCTCAGCCTCCGCCCAACCTAACTTATCAATCTAGACCAACTCACGAAGATTAGATGACTCTTATCCTTCAGACTCTGGCTGACATTTAGAAAATGAATGCTTCTATGCAAAAATATCACAAAGATGAGATCACAGAGGTTCGCAATCAACTCGCCCAGATGGCAAATCCCTGGCAACCTGGTGCACTTCCTTTGCAACCTCTGCCTAACTCGAATAACATGTCAAACCAGAGGCACGTTATGAACTCGACTCAAGGCCAAGCACACTATGTCTATCATGCCCCTTCTGCTCCATCACCCGACGGGATGGAGGCTTCGACATCATACGTAGGTTGTCAGGAGCAACCGCCTCTTTTGCCTACACCAACCTAGAACTAGGCAGGACTAAATTCGGTAACTACTCATAGTGGCAAAGCAACATAGGACCCACCTTATCGAAGCCACTCTCAACCTGGTAATGCAAACCTAAACCCTAGGATAGTCATCCAGGATACCCCTGTCCTAGATCAGGAATCTGGACCCATTCTAGAGGAATCTGTAGAGGTTCCATTTCCGAAGGCCTTGACTAAAGGAAAAAGGAAACCCCAACCTGTAGCACTTGAGGACCTGGTTAAGCTCTTTGAGCAGGTCCAAATAAACATCCCCTTGATGGATGCAATTCACCACGTACCAGCTTACGCACGATTCCTGAAAGACGTGTGTACACCCAAGTATAAGCTGTGAACCAAAGGCGGGAACCCGATCGTACTGTCAGAGCAAGCTAGCTCCATCATTTTGAGCAAATTCTCGCCTAAGGAAAAGGAATCTGGTACCCTCTAATTTCATGCAAGATTGGTGATTTGGAGTTTGACAAAGCCCTTTTGGACCTAGGAGCTTCCATCAATTTGATACCCACATCCCTACTAGACTACTTTGAGGAATCTGAACTTAAACCGACAGAGATGACTTTGCAGTTAGCTGATCGATCTATTAAGTCACTAAAAGGAGTACTTGAGGACATCATAGTTAGGGTACACGATTTCTACTTTCCCATGGATTTCATCATCTTAGACATGGATGCTCTTCAGAACTTGAAGAATGCACCGATCATATTTGGAAGACCTTTTCTGGCCACAACTAGGGCCAATATTAATTGTGAGGAGGGCCAAATTAAGTTAAAATTTGGGAGCAAGACACTAAAGATTGACATCTTTAAGGCCCAACAAGGAATTAATTGCGAAGTTATTGATCAAATTTGCGATAACGAGGCCGTGGTTGATGACCTATGTATCGAGGAAAACCCGATTATTTTTTATCAACCACAAGAAGATCAAAACCCGCAATTGGAGGAGCCTAAACCTAACCTAGACACACCCATAGCTCCTTCCTTTGCTCCCGACACCCATCCTGAACCACCTGCTGCTGTTGATAACCCAGTTATGAAATTAAAGCCTCTTCCTGATCATCTCAAATACGTCTTCTTGGGTTCCAATTAGACATTTCCTGTGATTATCAACTCCCGACTCACCTTTGATTAGGAAACACATCTAATTACTGCCCTCCAGCAGCATCGGAGAACCATTGGATGGACTCTTGATGATCTGACTAGCATTAGCCCCTCATATTGCACACATCACATCTATACCGAAGAGGGCTCACGACCATCCCGTGAAATGCAGAGACGCCTAAATCTAAATCTGTAGGATGTCATGAAAAAGGAGATCATCAAGTGGTTAGATGTAGGGATCATCTACCTGATCTTCGATAGTTGGTGGGTGAGTCCAATCCAAGTTGTGCCTAAGAAGGCAAGACTCACCGTGATCACGACTGAAATCGGAGAAACCATACCGACCTATATAGCAAACTCGTGGAGAGTTTGCATTGATTATAGAAGACTCAATTCCTCCACAAAGAAGGATCATTTCCCACTCTTTCATTATCAGATACTCGAGAAACTAGTGGGAAATCGATTCTTTTGCTTTTTGGACAGGTATTCCAGTTATAACCAGGTTGCAATCCATCTTGAGGACCAAGAGAAGACTACCTTCACCTACCCCTTCGGGATGTACGCATTCCGAAGGAAGTCGTTCGATCTTTGCAATGCACCGCTACTTTTTAGCGGTGCATGCTTGCCATATTCTTAGATATGGTAGGTGAATACCTTGAGGTCTCCATGGATGACTTCTCGGTATTTGGAGAATCTTTTGGTGATTGCCTCCTGCACTTGGTCCAAATCCTCAGGCGGTGCATTGACGTGAATTTGGTTCTTTCCTGGGAAAAGAGCCACTTCATGGTACTTGAGGGAATTATCCTGGGACATCTCGTCTCTGAAAAAGGCATCCAGGTTGATTGAGCCAAGGTGAATCTGATTTCCAAACTCCCTATGCCTAGCTCAGTCAAGGACATTCATTCATTTCTGGGGCACATCGATTTTTAGCATTGATTCATTCTTGATTTCTCAAAAATCACACATCCCCTGACTAATCTTCTCGCAAAGGATGCCCCCTTCGAGATTACCGAGGAGTGCACTCAGGTGTTTGAGATCCTGCATGATCGAGTTACCCAAGTACCTATCCTGCAGTCCTCTAATTGGCTCAGCCCTTTGAGATCATGTGCGATGCATCTGATTATGTTGTGGGTGCAGTACTTGGGCAGAAAATAGACGGGAAACTCGTTGTCATCTACTACGCTAGCAAGACACTTGATGAGGCTCAGCGTAACTACACAGTTACTGAGAAAGAGCTGCTAGCCGAAGTATTTGTCCTGGAAAAATTCAAATCTTATCTTTTGGGTTCCCATTTTATCATATACTCGGATCACACTGCAGTGAGGCATCTCCTCGTGAAGAAGGACGCGAAACCTTAACTAATTCGATGGATCTTGTTGTTGCAAGAATTCGATCTTGAGATTCGTGATAAGTCAGGAAAGCAGAATGTGGTAGTTGACCATTTGTCCCGTCTTCCTTCTTCAGTCATCGACTCGTCTGGTCTGATCATCGAACATTTTCTGGATGAGCACTTGTTAGCCATTCACAGTTTCCCTTGGTTTGCTAATATTGTAAACTATTTGGTTACGGGGAAAGTCCCGCCAGATTGGGCGACTTTCAGGCATGACAAATTATTACCGAGGCCAAGTACTATATTTGGGAGGAACCATACCTCTTCAACATTGGCAATGATCAGGTGATCTGGAGATGCATACCTGATAGCAAGGTCAATGACGTGATCTCATTCTGTCATGATTAGGCTTGCTGTGGCCATTTCTCTGGGCATAAAATTGCAGCAAAAATTCTCTAGTGTGGGTTCTTCTATCCCACGTTGTTCAAAGACGCACAGACGTATTGTAGGGCATGCGCTTGTTGTCAGACCCTCGGCAACATGGGCCGACGGGATATGATGCCCTTAAACATGATAATTGTGTGAGAAATCTTTAACATATGGGGAATTGATTTCATGGGACTCTTTCCCAGATCTAATGGCTTCGAGTACATTCTACTCGCTGTTGATTGTCTCTAAATGGATCGAAGCCGTCCCCACGAGAACTAGTGATCATAAAGTTGTCCTCTGATTTATCCAGGAGAACATCTGTACCAGATTTGGGGTTCCTTAGGCCATCATCAGCGATGGCAGGTCTCATTTTAACAATGTGCACTTCCATTCCCTGATGAAAAAGTATGGGGTGTCACATCATATCTCAACTCCTTACCACCCCCAGACTAATGGACTGGTAGAACTGTCGAATCGAGAGATCAAGAAGATCCTTCATGTCACTGTTTGGCCTAATAGGAAGGACTGGTCTACTCACCTTCCGGAAGCTTTGTGGGCCTATAGGACTGCCACAAGACCCAATTAGGAATGTCTCCCCTCAGATTAGTGTATGGAAAGACGTGTCACCTTCCTGTTGAGATGGAGCACAAGGCTTATTGGGCAGTACAGAAGTGCAATCTGGATCTGATGAAGGCTGGAATACACCGCCGATTGCAATTGAGCGAGATCGAGGAACTATGTAAAGATGCATATGAGAACTCGCGTATCTACAAGGAGCAGGTCAAAGCCTTCCATAATAGGCACATTGTGCAAAAATCTTTCCACCCTGGTCAAAAAGTTCTACTCTTTGATGCCAAACTCAAACTGTTCCTAGGAAAACTCAGATCGAAATGGATTGGACCATTCTTAGTAAGACGAATCTTTGGAAATGGAGTAGTTGAAATTAGTGAACTCAGCCTTGATTCTGAACATTTTGTCATGAACGGTCAGAGATTCAAATCGTTCATCGAACTCACTGACTCAAACTTGGCTGCTTTCTCTTTTGATCTCCATTCTCCCTAAGCATATTGCGCCCGGCTGATAGCGTTAAACTTAGTGCTTAACGGGAGGCAACCCGTCATCTTTTTGAAAAACCCGAAACCCTTCTTGATACATCCCATGCTGAACTCATATTGCACTTTAGGGTTCATCCATTAGCACAACCGACCCCATCTCTGGTACCCGTATCAGAGCTTGAAATCGTCAGCAACAGTCACCTCGACCCGTCCACCCACCTAAGCCTGTTCTAATGTACGATCCAAGCTGAACTCGAACCTACCTAATTTACAATGAGGGCATTGCAAATTGTAGGCATGGGGGGGTATTAAAGTGCAAAATGCTGTGAGAATCACTTCACAACAAAGGGTTTCATAAAAAAAAATACATATTCTATTAAAAAAAAATAGAGAAGGGAGGAAAGTTTGAAAGATCAAATTTCATATCATTCTTGAGGAGGAAAAAAGGAGATTTTGAAATGTCAAAAAGGAGCAACAGTTTGAAACAAAAGGAGTTAGTCATTAGTAGAAGATTAAGGAATCTACTTAGTTCTAGACCAAATCAAAAGAAAGAAATATAAGACAAAAGTGCTAAGAGACAAAAGAGATTAGTATGAACACTAATCTTAGGCTTCTTAGGCTTTGTTTTAGGCTTAAACATTCAAGTATCCGTTAAGATCTGGATAGTCCTCAAGAGGTTGAAGAAAATGCGAAGCTTAAGTATTAGGTCTAAGGCTTAGGATTATTCAGCCTCTTTAACTGACCTCTGGTTTGTGGGACTCGGTAACCTAAGCACCCTAATCCACACACAGTCTGGTTCAGTGCGCTTAATTATCAAAATCATGCAAAAGCGTTAATTCTATTATGAAAAGCTACCCTGATTAGGAGTGGCTTATCAACACATGTTGATTTGGAATAGTTCCCGACACGGAGAGGGGAGAAATTCTTCTCGAAGATGCGTAATAATATACCGTCTCCTCGGTGCTTGTCTCCTAGGATATCTGATTGCGCAGCAATCATAGGTCTTAATTGACCTAAATTAGGCTAGGACTTAGCATAAGTTAGGGTAATTCATGCATGCATGAGCATTCCTAGCACCTTTATTGCTTTCTTTTAGCTATGCATAAAATAATGCTATAATGTACTGATTAGGTGCATTATGTCAATTGTAGGTAATAAGCTGATCAGAAGCTAGATCTGAAGCTGGATCTAAAGCTAGATCTGAAGAATAAAGAATAACTGGTGTTGCAGCAAAGTTGGAGCGGAAGAACTAGGTTAGATGTAGTAGATAATAATGTAAGGGAGTTAAGGTATGCTATTGTATTAAGTAGGAATAAAGTAATAAATTATGAAGAACTTAGGTCCATTCTAGCCCTAAGACAGCCTAGAAGCTTCCCCAAGCCTTAGCCACCCTTAGATTAGGTCACCGCACCCTAGGAAACCTTAAAACCCTAATTCCAACCTCTATCTAGACGTTAGATGAGATATAGGATGTCCAAAACCCTTAGCCAACTCCTGTACACGTTAAACCCACTTCTGTAGTGTTATTGGACGTCCAGACACTTGGCTAGACGTCCAATTTCTGCAGAATACCCAAGACAGAACCTAGAATCCCTCCTAACTCTGATTAGATGTCCAGACAATAAGTGTGGACTTTTGATTTTTCACTATAAGACGTCTGGCATTATTATTGGATGTCTAGAACTGCCCTCCAGACCCTGTTTTGAGATTTAAGCCTTGATCTTGGATCTGTAGGCCCCTAAACCCAATTCCAACCCCATAGGAACCTAAATTAAGGTGCGCTAACCCTAGTACATCACCTCTAGACCTCCCTAAGGACCTAATTAGGTTCTAACTAAACCTAATTGACTTGGATCATGGTCAATCTCTTCATTCTATTCAATTGGGCTCATTGAGTCCAATTGAGCCCTGATCTCAGCACACACTATCCAATTGGACTCAGTGAGAGTCCAATTGACCTAAACCTAACTTAATTGAGTTTTTTTACTCTCAATTAGGTTTTCACACACCCAATTAAACTTGTATTAAGTTTAATTGCACTTTATCTCAGTGAATTAGGGTTTACAACCCTAATTTGAGACCTACCTTGACCTAAACCCATTAGAACCTAACCTAATCAACCTAGCCACCTAAGTTTCAACCCACACACACCCACACACACCCATACACACCATCCACACAAAAATACCTAGCCTAGAGTTCTCTAGAACTTTCTATCATGTGTTGTTGCCTTGGTTGCTAAAATTAGCAACCAAGAGCCATTCAATTTTTAGATGCACATTTGGTGGATCTAAAAGCCACCATCCATCCTCTCTCTCACTCTCCCATGAGCTCCCATGATTGCGTAGCAATCGTAGGTCTTAATTGACCTAGATTTGGCTAGAACTTAGCATAAGTTAGGGTTATTCATGCATGCATAAGCATTATCCGCATCTTTACTGCTTTCCTTTAGCTATACATAAAATAATGTTATAATGTGTTGACTAAGTGTATTATGTTGATTGCAAGCAATAAGCTGATCAGGAGCTGGATTTGGAGCAGGATCTGAAGCTGGATCAGGAATAATGAGTGTTGCAGTAAAGCTGAAGCAGAAGACTTAGATTAGATGTAGGAATAATGATGTAAGGGGGTTAAGGTTTGCTATTTTATTAAGTAGGAATAAAGCAGTAAAATGTGAAGAGATTAGGTCCATCCTATCCCTAGGATAGCCTAGAGACTTCCCCCAAGCCTTGGTCATCCTTAGATTAGGTCACAGCACCCTAGGAGGCCCTAAAACCCTAGTTCCAACCCTTATCTGGACGTCCAAATAAGTTATAGGATGTCCAGGACCCTTAGAAAATTCCCGCACACCTCAAACCCACTTCTGCAGTGTTATTGGACGTCCAGACACTTTGTCAGACGTCTAATTTCTGCAGAATACCCAAAACAGAACCTAGATTTCCCCTGACTCAGATTGGACGTCCAGAACTGAAGTCTGGACTTCTGATTTTTGAGTATAAGACATCTGACACTATTATTAGACGTCTGATACTGTTCTCCAGTTCCTATTTTGAGATTCAAGCCTTGATCTTGGATCTCTAGGTCCCTAAACCCAATTCCAACCCTATAGGAACCTAAATTAAGGTGCCCTAACCCTCGTACATCACCTCTAGACCTCCCTAAGGACCTAATTAGGTCCTCACTAAACCTAATTGACTTGGATCTTAGTTAATTCCATCAGCCCATTCAATTAAACTCATTGAGTCCAATTGAACCCTGATCTCAGCACACACTGTCCAATTGGACTCAGTGAGACTCCAATTGAACTAGACCTAAATTAATTGAGTTGTTTTACTCTCAATTAAGTTTCCGCACACCCAATTAAACTTGTATTAAGTTTAATTGCACTTTACCTTAGTGAATTAGGGTTTACAACCCTAATTTGAGACCTACCTTAACCTAAACCCACTAGAACCTAACCTAATCAACCTAGCCACCTAAGTTTCGACCCACACACACCCACACATGCCATCCACATGGAAATATCTACCCTAGAGTTATCTAGAACTCTCTACCATGTGTTGTTGCCTTTGTTGCCAAAATTAGCAACCAAGAGCCATTCAATTTTTAGATCCACATTTGGTGGATTTAACAACCACCATCCACCCTCTCTCTCTCACTCTCCCACGAGCTCTCACCATAGGCCTCTCTAGAGAATTTTATAATTCTCTAGAGAGCTTCCCTTAGGTCTATAAAAATACCTAAGGGGTGGCCATTTGCACCCATCCACTTTTTGGCCATACTTGCTTGGCTCCATCTACCTCCACTTAGGCTAGCCACTACCATCTCCACCACCATCTCCACGAGCTGAGCACCACCATGAAGGACACCATGCCTGGATGCTGGATCACTCCTCTCTCTCTCCAAGGGTCGGCCTAAGCTCCATTGGCCGCCCCTCATTCTCCTATCCACCAATCCAAGGCCATCGGAGACCACCGATGAATGCCCTCACCTCTGATAGATTAGTAGCTAGTTCTTTACATTTACTGCTTTGATTTACTGCTTATTAGTGTAGTCCTTATTCTCTCCAAATGATGCATGCAAAATCCCCCCGTAGATTCTTGTATGCGATCGTTTTCTGATAGCTAGATCTACATTTTTAAGCATTCATGTATAAGCTTTCCTCTACAAGTTCATGTTGTAAACACGTTCCAAATGAATGAATGAAAAATATATTTTCTATATATATGTGTCTATGTGTTGAGAATCATCATGAGCTCATTGTAATATCTTTTGTGTGATTAATGTTGCCTGTTTTTAACTTCTGATATTTTGCAACAAGCATGTCGTTTCCAGAAAATATAGAAAATCTGACTATAGATGCATTTTCTGTAAACAATCACCACCTCACTAGAATCGTGCGCACAGAAACTCACACTTTCACCTTTGTGATCTATTTAACACACGCGCACGTAATCAGGGTTCATAATAGAAGTGGTGAAATTTTAATCAGAAGACTGGAAACTCGCGTGGGATTTTGAACAAAGTAGAATGGTAAAAGATCGAATTCAAAAGTAAAACAAACGCCTCCCAGAGACGAACGACCAAGACTCAAAGTCTCATTATCTTTTATTAAATATCTTTGTTTGATCGTATTGCTCACTATACTATGACATTTTCCTATCAGAAACACGCTCTGTGCATAACAAACATCCCACCATAGGCGACTCTAGAGAATTCCATAGTTCTCTAGAGAGCTTCCCTTAGGTCTATAAAAAGACTTAAGGGGTGGCCATTTGCACCCATTCACTCTTGGTTCCATTTAGCTTAGTTTCATTCCACATCCACTCCACCTCCATGTCCACGAGTAGCCTTACCATGGCCACCACCACCTCCACGCCAAGATGCTGGCTCACCTCTCCAACCTCTCTCCAAGGGCCGGCCTAAGCACCATTGGTCGTCCCTCCTCCTCTCAACCACTCAAAGGCCATCGAAGCCACCTCTGAATGCCCTTATTTTTGCTAGATTAGATTATAGTTCTTCTTAGATTTACATGCTTTATTTACCGCTTAATAGTGTAGTTCCTTCTCCCCTAATGATGCATGCAAAATCCCCCCATAGATTCATGTATGTAGTCATTTTCTGGTAGCGAGTAGTTTTATTTCCCTATACAAGCATTCCTCTACCTGTGCTCTGCATCTCTGATATCATCATCATCTTTTATATATATAAATATATATGTTGAAAATCACCATGTGCCTAGTTGTCATCTTTTGGTGTGATTGAAGTTGCATGTTTTAATTATTATCTTTAGGCAACTAGCATGTCGTACATCAATACGTAAATCACCATAAACTGGCATGAGATTTTAAGTAAGTAGAGTGAAAGAGATCGATTTCAAATCTACATTTCCATAAATGCCTCCTAGAGACGAACGACCATGACTCCAAGTCTCGTTATCTTTATAAATATTTTTGTTGATCGTATTGTGCACTATACTACGTCGCTTTTTCTTATCAAAAACACGCTCTACGATTCCCAAATAATATCTAAATATCCTACTGGGGCACATAAGCACCTTGTGCTAATTCAGGTGCCATGGGTAGGATTATTTCGAAATGTTGATTGCTAAGGCCCGAATTTAGCTATAGAACGCCATGGGTAGCACTATCTCGAAGTGTTAAAATCTAGGGTTCTGGGGCTTGCCATGGGTGGTGCTATCTCGAAGCATCGATTACAGGGGACCATACGAGGATTGATGGTGGGATCTATGAATCCGATATAGACCATGTTGTAAAGCTAATCCAAAGCTAGAAATAAAGAAAAGAGAGAGAAAACTCTCCGAAAATGCAAAAAAAGATTCTTCTATCTCTCTCTTACAAAAAATGCACTGCAAACTGAACTAGGATTAAATATGTTTTAAGCATGGGTGCTTTAACCGCGGAGTTCAATGAACCTTACGTTAGTTCCTGTGGGCCTTAAAAACCTTCGCGGTAGACTGAGGCTAGAGTTGGTCAGGTCCGGATCTTGGTTGGTACTTGAGTACCTGATGAGTTGCGGCTCATCATACCTAAATTACCTAAGTTAAGCTAGAAATTAGGTTAAACAATATCAAATTAACACATAAAAAGGGTTAAGTGTGGGAATTAGAGAAAAAAATCTAAAACATCAATTCTGTGTTAAAAACGCATAATTAGGTCATTAAATGAGATATTCTTGTGAAAAGGGTTAAATGGTGATTCAAGTGTAAATTGAACACGTAAATGAATTTAAAAGTTCAAATAAAAAATGTAATTAACTTCTTAAATGTTCATTTAAGCTTATATAAAAACTTGGATGTATTTGGACATCATTAAGGCCTTGAAATTAAAAACTTACATTTAGGTCCTTAGTGCATCACATATCATTCATTAGAAAACATCCTAGGACCTATTTGTAACATGTAGGGACCTATTTGTAAGCCTTAAAGGGTATCTTTGTAACCATTCATTACCACTTTTGGGCCTTGATTTTGCTTGCAAATGCTTTTAATGATCGAATCGGAGATTTGAATTCAATTTTGAGCTTTATCGGATTTAATCAAGTTGTTTGAGGATTTTAATGGCTTTAATCGGGTATATGTAAGGATTCCAATGTCCTTGAGTGTGGCTTTGATTATGGATGAGTGTTTACTCGAATTTGATATGAATTGGGATGTTTTGATTTTCAATGTGTAGAAAGCCAAGGAAAATCAACCTTGTTGATTTGAGGCTCTCACCTTTGTATTTTTGTGAAGGTTTAATTTTCTTGATTCTGAATGTTCACCTAAGGAATTATCAATATTCCTTAAGGTTTAGGAAATTGGGATTCAGTTTGAATTTAATGGACTGATTTAGGACCTTCCTTCATACTGTCTATGGCATTAGGAAGGTGTTGATCGGTAGTTTTGTTTCAGATTTGAAAAGAAACTATTGCCGAGAATTTTTTGATAGAGAGTTTAACATCCTAAGTGATTTAAAGATATTTAGCAGTCATATCAAATTCCTCTATGCTTTTTGTTGTGTGTTTTGAATCCCATCATATTAAATTGCTGCATGAGCAGCTACATTCCAACTGAATTACAACAGCTTATTCCCTGATAAGAACATTTTATATTCCTGCTCAGACTTTTTCAAGTTTGATCTGGGATATAAATGACTGAATCAAGGAATAGGTTACTGAATTGGAGGTCTAGACCTGCTGCAGATGTTTTTCTTTGATTTCTGGATTTATTGTAGTAGCCATTTTAAGACGTTTGATCTGAAGTGAGTGACACAATAGCTATTGTTACGACCCAATTTTCGAATCCCTATAGGACCCGAGATCGGCTTGACTCGACTAATCCCAAGACCCAGTCGTCCAACAAGAAATAACCAAAATGTAGGAAAGTAAACCATGATGTAAACACATTTACACTACTTAAGATGTCTATTTATGCATGTTCTTAAGCATAGGATTGCATTTCATGATATAAATATTGCATAACATGCATCATCTTGCATTTAGAGTAGTTTGAATAAAATGGAGGTTAATTGTCTCCTTTTATGTGCTTGGACAGGGAAAACATTTTATCAGGGCTCAGATTAAATATCCAACCGTATGGATGTGATCAGGGCGACGATTGGAGTTCAACGACTCCAAGATCGCCCTAATCAGACATCCATAGCATTAGATGGTGACCGGGGAACCCGAGAAGATCAAGGGCCAGGATGGTGCAAATCCACACTTCAAATGACAAATCCGACCGCATGGATGAATTTGGATCGACGATCGCAGCCCAACGACGCAAAAATCAAGTCAATTCGACATCCGTAGCACCATCTACAGCTTCCAGAAGATGGACGGCCAAGATGGCGCCACGTGGCGCCATCCCGGTCGCCCAAACTACCGCATGAATCTCTG
The DNA here is from genome assembly GCA_037157565.1 of Thalassia testudinum. Classification (NCBI taxonomy): domain Eukaryota; kingdom Viridiplantae; phylum Streptophyta; class Magnoliopsida; order Alismatales; family Hydrocharitaceae; genus Thalassia; species Thalassia testudinum. The sequence continues at coordinate 18,585,086 of JAZHRO010000065.1, read as the reverse complement.
AAGGCCCCGCACCCGCTCGCTCTCTGCCGTTGGATCTTGATCCAACGGCTGTGGTCAGCCGCGCTTAAAAGCGTCCTCTCGACCATCCGCGCCTCATAGCACAGCTGTCGAGCGCGCTTACGCGAGCGGCGGGCATGGGTTCGAGCCGCAGCGAAGGGCTGGAAGGCACGGGCGATCGGGCGCGGGCAGGCATTGGATCTTGATCGGATGGCCGCGCGTGCCCGATAGCGTTCACGTGCGATTGAACGCACGGCATGGACGCGCGATCGCACGTGGGCGGGCGCGCAGTGCAACAGGTGAAGGCACGACTTAAGCCGTCCGATCATCGCTGAACGTGTGCATGTGTTGCTCGCGCGAGCAGCTGAGCAGGCGTGCGTGGGCGCGGGAGCTACGCCTACGTTGGGGGCTTTAGTGACGGATTTATCCGTCACTAAAGACCCCTCATTTATTATTTTGAAGTTGTAATGACTATTTTGCCCCCACTCCTTGCAACTATAAAAGGAGACCCCCTCCATACGAAATTCTCATCCCTTCCTTCTCTTCTCTACCCCTCCAAAGCTCAAGAGAAGCTTGTCCCACACTTGGGATGCTCCTCGCGAGATAAAGTCTAAATTTTCGTCCCCCTTAGGAAGTGAATCCCACGACGACGACGGCGTGCTGCTCCGTTCCCGTTCTTCTGCTTCGTCCTGCTTCGTTCTCCTTCGTCTAGGCGTCGTCCCGTCCGGCTCGTCCTCCAAGCAATCATCGAGGAGGATAACTTCTCTCTCCCATTCTTATTTACAGCTTTTCTGGTGTAGAATTTTCCTGCTTTATAGTGTAATTGATTTCCCACTTTCTAGTGTAACTTTTATTTAGTTTGATTGTATAAACAGTTGAAATATTGAATGCATGTTCTCTTTCTCTCTCTCTCTCTCTTTCTTTTAGTCTGATAGCTCCATTGTAATTATATCGCCTTGCTTATAAAAAATCCTAAAAAAATATAATTGCGAATATAGATCGACGTAGCCTCCCTGTGCTCGACCCGGAATTCTTTTCGGTATAAATTTTATTTGTTGAACACGAATTCTTCGCTTTCAAGCTACAACTACAGGTTTTCTAAAACCAAACACGTTAGCATAGCAATTCGTACGTTCAACAAACCACATTCACTATGCTAAGTAACTAATAGTAAAAGAGTACAAGTAGTAAAGGAAATAAAAGTTGCTAATAATACATATCACCGCCACAACAGTAAACTAGAACAAAGTATAGAATAGAAATGGTAACAACAGTCTAAACTCACTAGCAAAAGGAAGTACAACAAAAACAAGAACTACTGCTGGGCTCGATTGGGCCCAGCACCCTCTGCAGTCGGTGGCTCGGGCTGCTCAACTCCTGGACCTGAAAAGGGTTTTGAGTAAACGAAGTCAGCGAACGTTGAGTAGAGTGGTAACCAACTAACTAAAGCAGTAAGGGCTAACAGGTAAATTATCTTTTCCAATTATTTTATTTTACTAGTCATTTCCTTTTACCCATTGGTTTACTTTCAGATCTCTTTCTTGATCTCGAATGTTCCTCGTGGGAATGATCTTGATTGTAGTCTTTTTTGAAGAGTAGAAGGCACACGTGGTGCTCTCCTTCCCGGGAGAGTCCCCTGTGGTGATCCTACATCTAGTCAACCACCCCGAGGTCACAGACAGATGTAGCGGTGACTACGGCACGCGTGATAAGCGCACGGGTAGCTACCCCGCACTGGCATGCGGTAAGTCATTTCCGCTAGCAAGTACGCCCAAAGTATAGCACGAAATATTATAGGGTCTAGCCCTCTCAGTAACAGGGGTTTAGCCCCTCAGAACCAAATAGGGGTCTCACCCCTCTATAGTCCGTGCACCCTCGTCTGACTACCCTACTTTGCCCAGTGGGCATAACAAGTCGGTGTAGGGTGGCTAGCTGAACCCCGGGCCCTGTAGGGTGGCTAGCTCTCTCCGTACACTAGTAGCTCTCCTCGGTATAGTGTACGCAAGGGCCAACGGAAGTCGGTGTAGAGTGGCCAATCCTAACCCTGGGTCCCAACCCAAGGGCGACTAGCTCTACTCTACACTAAATAGGGGATAGTCTCTCTCCTTGGTACCACGTACTCAAGGGCCAGCACACTTCCCACTCACATTTCGAGATCCATTCCATTTATCCATAGGAGCTCTACTCCTAATTCCCCGTAGGGTTCATGCTCGTATTCACGATGTTGTTCCATACCAGGTTTCATCATTCACATTTCCATTCTCATATTATACACATGTAGCTCGTATTTCCACAATTTAACATATACAACAAGTAATGTTATAGGTAACTGTTTAACTAGCACAGGCATTTCATATTTCACAGGCAGCTCATATTTATTACAGGCAGTTGTTTACAATTCTATTTATTCATTTATGACTGCAATCTCAAACATGCGTACAAACAGTGCAAGTACTTCTCGTCCTAGGATTCATGCCACATCCTAGGTTTCTAGTTATCCAATTTCACATTTGCATTCCTGTTTTATAATTAAAATAGGGGAAACCACTCTACCAGACAATCCGGGAGTACTGGGGGCTCGAATGGCAGGCTCACGTGCCCTTGTAGGCCCCGAACACGCAACAGATCGAAGTCCTATACCAAGGGACATACCACAATGGAATGTTCAGAATAGTATATAAGGCTTTCTAACATGTAGAGGAACTCATAGGAAACCACATATATCTTGTTTGCGTAAAACGGACTTCAAACGGACCCTAAACGGGTCAAAAACAGAACTGTAGACCTAAATCAGACGTCTGGCACAAGGTCCTGACATCTTAAAAGTCACCAGGGTCTCACCTCAGGTTCCTACATCGACTTCAAACATCCAGAACTCCTACTTGACAGTCTGGACCCAACTCCAGACGTCCGACCTCTCCTCCAATCGTCTGGGAGTTCTTCCAGTCGTCTTGGAGTGCTTCCGGTCGTCTGGTAAGCTGTCCAGACATCCAAAACATGTGGGAGGGTATGCCCCGTGCCTTCCCGAAGCTATCCCTGCTTGCGACAGACAATATCTTCCTCTTTTAGCCATGCAGATCGACACTGCGGTGCGGCCTGCATGGCAATAACGGCAAGAGGAATGTACCTTCGCGAAGCTTTGCTTTCAGATGTCTGGTGTCGTCACCAGACGTCCAACCCGTTGTCTGGACAACACACCAAACGTCTGATTCTGGGAAAAACCCAGAACCAGACCGACCTCCTGCCCCTCTCGTCGCGCGCAGCCGTGGCCTCTCCTTCTCGTCTGCAGCTTCGACTGCAATAGAGTGTCGCGGACATCTCCCCCAACGCGCTACTCCTCCCGCATGCACCGCTTTGGCTGTGTGTCCTCCGGCGAGCTCCCACGAGCTCGCGAGCTCAAGCTCCTCCTCTCTTCACTTTGCCTCTCCTCCTCGCTCCTCTCTTTCGCGCCCTCTCTCGCACTCGTCGTTCTCATCCCTCTCGCTGTAGTGGAGAGGAAGGAGGAAAGTGGTGGTGTTGGAGTGGTGAAGAGAGGAAGGGGGGAAGAGGGGTTATATTTAAGGGAGTAGCTAGGGTTCGGTGGAGGAGAAAGAAGAGAGAGAGAAGAGAGAAAAGTTGTCTGTGCGCAGCCAGCGTGCAGACCGGACCCTGCGTACAAAATTTTTAATTTTCAGACATCTGGGAAGGGGTACAGATGTCTGACCAGACATTTGATTGACAGTCCAGACATCTTAAAAGGCTGAGAACAGAATGGGTCTTTACATTGTAACAAACTTAAAGGGAGTTTCATCCCTGAAACTTGAGCTAGCTAGGGTGCGGAAAAGGAAATATACACACATAACAAACTTAAAGAGGATCTAAGCAGGTCCGAAAAGACGTACCCTCAAAAAGCTCCAAGTATCGGTCTCGCATCGCCGCCTCAAGCTCTCAGGTAGCCTCCTCGTACCGCTGGCTCCTCCACAAGACCTTCACCAGGGGTACCTGCTTCCATCTCAAAGTTTGGACAGCTTTGTCTAGTATCTGCACTGGTCTCTCGGGGTAGGTCAGGTCGTCACCCACCTCGACATTCTCGTGGCTCAGAACGTGACTGGGATCGGCGATGTACTTCTTGAGGTTGGACATGTGGAACACGTCGTGTACACCATAAAGCTGGGGAGGAAGGGCAAACCGGTAAGCAACGGGTCCTACCCGCTCTAGGACCTCAAAGGGCCCCACAAACCTCAGCACGAGCTTCCCTTTCACCCCAAAATGTTGCAGGCCCTTCATGGGAGAAATGCGAAGAAAGACGTGATCCCCAACCTCGAACTGCACCTCTTTGCACTTCCGATCGGCGTAACTCTTCTGTCTGCTCCTGATAGTGTGAAGTCGTCTATCACCTCCTAACTCTACCGAATCAGCCTGGGGCCAACCTCCCACTTGGTCCCCACCTCAACCCAACTCAAGAGCGCAATACACCTTCGTCCGTACAGAGCCTCGTAGGGTGCCATGTCGATACTCGAGTGATAGCTGTTATTATATGCAAACTCTTCCAGGGGTAAGTGCTCCTCCCAAGAGCCCCTCCAGTCTAGCACATAGGGGCGTAAAAGGTCCTCAAGTGTCAGTATCGTGTGCTCTGACTATTCGTCCATCTGGGGGTGGTACGCCGTATTGAACCTCAACCGTGTCCCTAAGGCCTGCTGAAACTCAGCCCAAAATTGGGAAGTAAAACGGGTATCCCAGTCGGATACAATCTCATGCGGAACTCCGTGCAGACGTACCACGTCACGAATATACCTCTCTACTAACTGGACTAGTCTTAAGGTGACTTGGATTGGCAAGAAACGTGTCGTCTTCGTCAATCTATCGATAATCACCCAAACTGCGTCGTGTCCTCGCTGGGTAATGGGTAAGCCCACTACTAAGTAAATGGTGATGCTCTCCCACTTCCACTTTGGCATAGGAAGTGGCTGCAATGGCCCTACAGGACTCTGATGCTCGGCCTTCACCTGGTGGCACACCAAACACTGCTGCACGAACTCACCTACATCCCGCTTCATCCCTCTCCACCAAAAGTCACATCTCAGATCATGATACATCTTCATGTTCTCGGGATGTATGGTGAACCTGGATCCATGCGCCTCAGTCAGGAGCTCTCTTAACAACTTCTCATCCCTGGGAACGCACAAACGTCCCCTCATGCGCAACACCCCATCTGTAAAAGCGAAGTCTGCTGGGTCCCCTGATAGTACTCTGTCTCGCAACAACTGCAGGTATGGATCTGTCATCTGTCCTGTGATGATGCGGTCTATCAGCTCTGGTCTCGTCTGTCGTGTCACCGTCACTGCCCCACAATGCCCCTGTAACTCTAGGGGTCGCCAACTACCCAACTCCTTCATAAGTCTCCAACTCTGTGCTTATAAATTGGCCAAGTGAGTGGGTACCTTCCGGCTCAAGGCATCAGCCACCAAGTTGGCCTTCCCCGGATTGTAGGAGATGCTGCAGTCATAGTCCTTCAGGAGCTCTAACCAATGTCTCTGTCTCATGTTAAGCTCCTTCCGATCAAACAAGTACTTGAGTCTCTTATGATTTGTGAAAATCTCAAAGGTCTCACCGTAAAGGTAGTGACTCCATGTCTTCAGTGCGAAGACAACAGCTGGCAGCTCTAAGTCATGGGTAGGGTAGCTATGCTCATTTGGCTTCAGTTGCCGTAAAGAGTAAGCGACAATGTGACCCCGCTGGATGAGCACACCCCCTAACCCCTGCAACGAAGCGAGAAACCCCTGATAAACTGTCGGTAGTACCCTGCCAGTCCCAAGAAACTGCATATCTCTATCACTGTACATGGCCTTTCCCACCTAAGTACTACCTCAACTTTGGCTGGATCCACAGCCAAGCCATCCCCTGAAATCACATGGCCCAAGAAAGTCACTTGCCTCAACTAAAAGTCGCACTTGCTGTATTTGGAATACAGCCTACGTCGTCTTAAAGTGTTCAGAACCATCCACAAGTGCTGTCTGTGCTGTGCGCAAGTGCTGTCCATGCTGTGCTTGATCCCACGAGTAAACGAGCACGTCATCAATAAATACCACCACAAACTGATCTAGATACGGTCTGAACACCTATTTCATCAAATCTATGAAGGCAATGGGGGCGTTGGTTAGCCCAAACGGCATGACCAAAAACTCGTAGTGTCCGTACCAGGTGAGGAAAGTTGTCTTGGAGACGTCGGTCTCCCTGATCCTCAATTGGTGGTAGCCTGATCTTAGATCTATCTTGGAGAATACCATGGCACCTCGTAACTGGTTAAATAGATCATCAATCCTCGGCAGCGGATACCTGTTCTTGATGGTGACCCTATTCAACTGTCTGTAGTCAACACAAAGGCACAGGGTACCATCCTTCTTCTTCATAAATAACATAGGGGCTCCCCATGGGGACGCACTGGGCCTCACAAAGCCCTTCTCAAACAGGTCCTGCAGCTGTGACTTGAGCTCTTGCAGCTCAAGTGGTGCCATCCGGTATGGTGCCGTAGAAATGGGGCTGGTCCCTGGTACTAGTGAGATCTTAAACTCGATCTCATGCTCAGGCAGTAGTCCTGGCAACTCCTCTGGAAACACGTCGGGGTACTCTCTGACCACCAGGATGCTCTGAAAGTCTGCCACGGGGCTAGGCTCTACCACCACACAGGCTAGAAAGCCCTCACACCCATGGCCCAAAAGTCTCGCTGCTCGAAGTGCAGAAATGCACCTGAAACCTCCGTCCATCGGCTGTCCGTGAAACTCAAAGGAAGGCATCTCCGGTATGGAGAAGACAATCTTCCTCCCAAAATAGTCCACCAAGGCGTGGTAAGTAGACAACCAATCCATCCCCAGAATCACGCCAAAATCCTCCATCGGTATCATGATCAGGTCAGCGGGGGGGTTGTGTCCGCCAATACTGACCTAACAGTCTGTGTAGACCACCTCAGCTACAAACAGCTGACCACCTGGACCTCTGATCACAAACGGGTCCTCTACAACATGTAGTCCTGTCCCAAACTGACAGCAAAACTCGCAGCGACAAAAGAGTGTGTGGTGCTGGAATCAAAAAGTATGTAAACTAATCTGCCAGAAACTGTAACCATACCTGCCACTACTGAACCTGATGCCTTGGCATCTTTGTATGTCAGGGCATTGATACACCCCTTAGCTCTTGGTGCAGAAGAAGCAGGCACACTCTGCATCGAATGAGTAGCCGCTAGTCGGTACCCTTTTCGTGACTGCTGTCCTCCTCCACACGCCTGGGAACCACAACCACCTGCTCGGCCTCCAGTGCTTGGCACGGGGAGCATCTACTGTGCTCCAGCCCTAGACAGGCAGTCCTCCTGATGTGGCCTGACTGGCCACATTGGTAGCAGAGGGGAACTCGACTCCCTCCCATGGTAGGCCCCTGTTGACGGCTGGGCGGGGGTCCAGTGCTGACAGCTAGCCCCTGTCGGGAGCCCCCAAAGGCCACTGACGGCCCCGCAAAATGAGACAGCTCTCTCACGGGTGCTGCGTGCCTCCTCTCTCATCGGCCCTGTGAGTACTCTGGCTGGTAGGGCCTCTTCCGTCTGCTATCGGTGTCTCGTGCAGCCGGGTTGGTCTCCTCGTACGTCATAGCTGCCTCCACCACTCTCGAGAAGGTGGGCAGCTTCACGGGTTTGACATACTCCCGAATGGCAGGCCGGAGACCCTCAGTGAAACTCCATAGGCGCTCCTCCTCTGTAGCTACAGCTTGTTGGGAGAAATCGTAGATCACGTTTTTGATAGAAAAAAAAGCGTCGTAGTATAGTTGCAAAGTACGATCGAACAAAGATATTATTTTGCAAAAATTACAAGACTTGAGTCCCGGTCGTTCGTCTCTGGGAGGCGTTGTTTTCGCTTTTGAAATCGATCTTTTTACTACTCTACTTCATTTAAAGACGCACGCCGGTTTCCAATCTCCTATCTAAGACTTCACCTCTTCTGTTATTAACTCGGATCACATGAGCATGCGTCAAGTAAATTACGAAAGTGAACGTGTGAGTTTCTGTGCGCACGATTCTAATGAGGTGGTGACTAGTTATGGAGAAAGCATCTATTATTAGATTTTTAATATCCTCAGGAAATGACATGCTAGTGCATAATAGATAGACAGTTAAAGAGCAGGCACTTAAATCACACAAATATGATAATTATTAAGCTTGCGGTGATTTCAAACACATAAAGATATATATATATATATAAATGTATTTTTCATTCATTCATTGGGGAGATGTTGCACAAGGAATCTAGAGGAAAGCTTGTACATAAATGCTTGAAAATTAAGCCTAGCTACTAGAAAACGATTGCATACAAGAATCAATGGTCATTGGAGGAGAAGTAAGACTATACTACTAAGCAGTAAATGAAAGCAATAAAGATTATGAAGAGCATGAATTAATGCTAGAAGAATAGAGAGCATTCAGGGGTGGTCCCTGATGGCCTTGGAGTGGTCGGGAGAAGAATGTGGGGCGGCCAATGTAGCCTAGGCCGACCCTTGGAGAGAGGTAGGGTTGATCCAGCATCCCGGCATGATGTCCTCCATGGTGGTGGTAGTGAGCTCGTGGAGGTGGAGTGACTATCTAAGTGGAGGTGGCGTGAATGGCACCAATGGAGTGCAATTGCCAAAGAAGTGAATGGGGGTGTTTGGCCGCCCATGGGGTCTTTTTATAGACCCAATGGCTTCTCTCTAGAGAGATTCCAAGAGTGGCTAATCACATGTGGGTGGAGGTGGTCTTTGAGATCCGAAAATTGTGGATCTCAATTTGAATTCCTCTTGGTTGCTAAATTTGTCAACCAAGAGGTGGTGCCATCTCAAGAGATCTCTAGAGAACTCTAGAGAGGTGTGTGCATGAATGGGTGTGTGTGTATGTGTGTGTGGTCGTGCTCTATTTGGCTAGGTGGCTTAGGTTAGGTCCTAAGGGGTTTGGGTAGGTGTAGGTCTTGAATTAGGGTTACAAACCCTAATTGCTAAGGTGAAAATGCAATTAAACTTAACCTAAGTTTAATTGAATGAGTGTGAGACTAATTGAGGGTGACATAACTCAATTAGGTTGGGGTTAGGTCAATTGGACTCTCACTAAGTCCAATTGAACTTGTGTGGGTTGAGATCTAAGCCCAATTGGACTCAATGAGTCCAATTGACTTAGGTGAAGGTAATTGACTTTGCTCTAAGTCAATTGGGTTTGGTGAGTACCTAATTAGATCCTTAGGTACGTCTAGAGGTAATGTACTAGGGTTAGGACACCGTAATTTAGGTTCCTACGGGGTTGGGATTAGGTTTAGGGAGCTAGAGATCCAAAATCAAGACTTGAATCTCAAAACAGGGATTGGAGACCAGTATCAGACGTCCAAAAATAGGATCAGATGACTTATACTCAAAAATCAGAAGTCCAGACTTCAGTTCTGGACGTCTAATTTGAGTCAGGGGGAAATCAACGTTCTGTTTTGGGTACTCTGCAGAAATTGGACGTTTGACAAAGTGTCTGGACATCCAATAACACTGTAGAAGTGGGTTTGAGGTTTGCGGGAGAAGGTTAAGGGTCCTGAACATTCTATAACTTATCTGGACGGCCAGATAAGGGCTGGAACTAGGGTTTTAAGGCTTCCTAGGGTGTTGTGACCTAATCTAAGGGTGGCTAAGTCTTGGGGAAGGTCTCTAGGCTATCTTTGGGCTAGGATGGACCTAAACTCTTCACATTTTGCTGCTTTATTTCTACTTAATAGAATATAAACTTTTAATCCCCTTACATTATTGTTCCTATATCTAAACTAGGCCTTTTGCTCCAGTTCTGCTACAACTCCCGTTATTCCTGATCCAGCTTCAGATCTAGCTCTTGATCCAGCTCCAGATCTAGCTCCGATCAGCTTATTGCCTGCAATCGACATAATGCACTTAATCAGCACATTATAACATTATTTTATGCATAGCTAAAGTAAAGCAGTAAAGATGCAGATAATGCTTATGCATGCATGAACTACCCTAACTTATGCTAAGTCCTAGCTTAATTTAGGTTAATTAAGACCTATGATTGCTGTGCAATCATACCCCCATGTCTAATCTTGCTAGTCCCTAGCAAATGCAAGACTAAATTATTTACAGCAAGTGTCCCTAAAGGACTGATTATTTTATCAAGTGTATGCATAGAGATTTTTCTCCTTTTTGTTTTTATCCTTTGCTCTAGAAATCCAAACAATCGTGAAAGTGCAGCTATGTAGCTTTTGCAACGGATTCGAGTGAAAACTAATACACCTCTAAATCCTATACTTGACCCCTAGTAAAAATTCTAGCGGGATAGGCAGACTTCTTCCCTCGGGGTATTCAAGATATTCTATGAATTCCACCCCGACTTTAGGCTTAGGTAGAGAATCTCTGAGGGAAAAGATTATATATTTGGTGGCTCATTCTCACTTGGTGCAACATAGAGACTAGTACTACAGAATCTAGATTCCCGGCTTACTAAGTAACTCAACTCAGAGAAAGAAAAGAAAAACTGTGCTCTCTTTTGATTCCTTTGTATTCATTCTCTCTTTTTATTTTTCTTAGAGCTCACTATCTCACTAGATTCATACATATGATCTGTATTTGGTGGTCTCACTAGGCATCAACACTTTAATTGAGTTCTCATAACCCTAACACTAAGTCGGAATTCCTCAACCAGTATTCGGGCGGTTAGAAACACATAAAAATAGGTTAAGGTCATATTTGGTGGATCTCAATTTTATTTGGTGGTATTGCCTCGATGAAATAAACACTAAATATTCATTCTTTTCTTTGCTTTTTCTTCTTTTTCTAATTTTTTTTAGTTTTTCTTTCTTTTCATTTTTTTTTCAACATAACACAGCATACATCTATGAACTTTATTGAAGAGGCATTATTAGGGATTGGTGGTACTCAAGAGACATTGGGTGGCTTATTTGGTGGGAGTGCCTACTCATGGCACAGGGAAAGACGGATAGGATGATGTATTTCTGACCTTGACATCACTACCCTCCTTCAGCCGAGGATTCCATAGAGAATGGTCGTAACCATCCACCTTAGCCCTAGTTTTATGAAAACTCGCTCTCCGCATATTTGCCTTATTCGGTGGCTCTCAAAATTTCGCACAAAAATATATACGCAGGAACCGAGAGCGAGAACTATGTCTAATCTCAGAGTATCATCACCTAATTATCTAGGATTCCAGATTCCTTGCACTAATCTTAGAGCACCAATACACTCTACTCTCTCATACCATTTGGTGGATTTTTGGAAGAAAATCTACTTGACTCCCAAAACATTGTCCAGGGGTTCAGGAGAAGAAGCACTGCTTCTTCTCGACAGACTGAAGACATTTATCAGCCTTCACCGTGAATCCATTGCAAATTCTACGTGTGTGTGAAAAGTTGTACTGGATTCCAGATTACAGGAATCAACTAGAGGATAAAATCCCTGATGCATTCTCTTAATAAAATAATCTTATTCATGAATGCAATATGTATATATGCTATGAACAATTAACCTCTTATAATTTGTACTTCGTGAATTTCTCGTATTGGGTTACAATCAGCTTGACCCTAAATTTAGAACAAAAGGTGAGCGGGTGAGTCGGAAGTGGCTATTGCGAACGATTTCTAGCTCCAATGCGAGCATTGGAGGTGGAGTCGGTTGTTCTTTTATTTAAGGTCCTAAAGTACGTTTTACATGTAGCTCCGAGGTTTTCCTAAGTGTTGGCAAAAAATTTTCCAGTTTTTGCTGTATTTACCCCTCCATGCATAAGTTCTTGCATGTCCTCATGCATGAATATAAAAGAAAATAAATCTGACAGAGGATGAGTGGGTAGAAGTCACCTGGAATACATTCAGCACCGGCCAACCTATTAGCATGCAATATACAAAAAGGGACATATGCTAAAACAAAATATGCTATTGATGAGAACCTCATCATGAACCCTAACTAGCACAATCTAACCCAGATATGTAAGAAAAAGCTCCTACATAACCCAAAGAAAGGCTTAACTCAGAGAATTCTGAGTTTAAGAAGAAAATAAATCATAAGGGGTAAAACTGCAATTTCACCAACGCAGTTTGCAAATAGGGTAATTAAGTGTCCAAACACAGGTCAAACAAGCCTAATAAGAAGAAAGTGGGATGGTTTGATCTAAAAAGGGTTATACCAACTTCAAGAAATTAAATGACATTCTGTAACCCTAAAACAAATCTGCTTCAATTCACGAGGTTTGAGGTAGGATAAAAATCAACTAAACCCTCTAAAATTCATATAAAAATAATCTCTAAGGTTTAGAACCTTCAATTTGGCCTTAGAAAGCCATTTTGACCAACAAAGAGAACCTTGCCCAATTAATGACTTAATCTGGGTTTTTACATAAATTGGCCAGTCAAATATGGTCCAACCTAGAAATAAAATTCACCATTAAAATCCTTAGGTTCAAATTAGTCTTGTATAAAAACTTGAGCCTAAGAGGAGACCTCCTTGGCTGACGTTGCAATTTGGTCCTCTTCATTTACTTTTTGACCCTTATCTTTCAAAATCCTTGCATTTTGGCCCCTAACTTTTTCATCATTCTTTACAGAACGGTCCCTCCTGCAAAACTCTACGTAGCACCATACTCCGGCGACTTTGCGTGGAGCATGGCGCCGTGCAGAGAGGGGTGACCGCCCTGCAAAACAGATGCGGGGTTCCCTGCGACGTCCTCTGTTGCAGGGACCCGGCCATGATCTCTGCCGGCCCCCATACCTTCCGTGCGAATGCGCGGAAGGTATGGGTCCCCTTTCCGACCACGCTCCGGCGAGGCTGGCACGTCGCCAGCCTGCGCCTCCCTCTGCGCCAGCCCCTTTATAAGGACCGGCACCCCCTGCCGGTTCCTTCAAGCTCTCTTTGACGGAGAACACCCCCCCACTTCATCCCCTCCTCCTCCGTCAGACGGACCGCAGCTTCCGGCGACTCCCTCCTCTTCCTCCTCATCTCTCTGCCGCCTTACCTGCAGCAGGGTTTTCCTAGCCCTCTCATCTGTGCCGTGCTGTACCCGCCGGTGCCTTCCGCCTGCTTCCTCGTCGTCGCACTCCTCCAGGGCCCTTTCTTCCCCAGCTCTGGCAGGTACGAGCTGGTGGCTCCGCCCTCCCCCTTCGTCCAAAACCTAGGTAAATAGCTTCCTCTCCTCCTCCCTTACATTTTCCCTCTCTCAATTTATCTTTTCGCCTCACCGCACACGACTTCCACCTCCTCCTGCTTCGTCTCTGACCACCCTCTCCGGCAAGCTCATCCCACCTCCACAGACCTTCTCACCCCTCGCCGACTACCCTAAAAGCTTCCCCTCACTCCACTCAACAAATCCCCCCTTCCCATCCCCTGCCAAACGCCACCCGACGACCCCCAGAACAAACCCACCTCTCCGACCATAGTCCGACCTAGGGCTACCACCATACGCCGCCTCACGCCTTGCCACCACCCGCACTGCCTTCGCCGCACTCTGGTGAAGCTCCCTGCATCCTCTGATTGGGTTGAGAGGCCGTATTCTTGTTTTCAGGTCGACGCCCCTTCACCGCCATTACCGATCTTCTAAAGCTCCTTCACCTGCAGCTGTAGGTGCTCTCTCGCCCAGGCTCATGCCCCAGGATGCGCAGCTTGCCTCCGTGAAGCATCCCAGGCCTTCAGCTGGGGTGAAGGCCTCGCGCACTGCTGCAATTGTCTGTAGCTTCCTTAGTTGTGGGAGCCAATCTGGGAGGTGGGACTTTAGTCCCACCTCGGAAGTGCGTGGCTAAGCGCCCGCACATAAATTTGGAAAGTGTTCAAGGCTATTTGCCTTCGAACACAGGGGTCAGGTCCCTCACGCACGCCGCATGCCACGCGCTTGCCCTTGCCCGCACTCACGCCCCGCGGGTCTGGGCTGGATCCGATTACCCAAAACCGCGCACTCCTCGCCCACCGCCGCACATCGGTGGGCCTGGTTCCGGGCGTGCTACCCGTACCCGAATACCTGGCTCTGGGAGAGTGATCCTATGAGAGAAATCTGAGAAAGAGAGATGCGGGGAAGGGTAGGGGTAGGTTTTGCTTTTTAATCCTTGTGTGAGCATGTTGGAAAGAAGGAGAAGGAAGGAAGGCGGCCGAAGCCTTAGCCGCTCAGGGCAGAGAGGAAGAAGAAGAAAAGAAGAAGAAAGAGAAGCAAGAGAGAAGGAACAGAAGAAGAAGAGAAGTACTGTAGTAAACCTACAGTTAAGTCATCTGACCACTGCATCAGACGATGATTGAGCAGTGGCCAAAAGAGAGAAAACAAGAAAAGAAAGAAAGAAGAAGGTTGAAGAAAAAGAAGAAGAAGAAGAAAAAGAGGGAAGAAGACATAGTCGCCAGAGCAAAAGAAAGAGAAGAACAAAGAAACAAAAGAACAGAAGAAAAGAAGAACTCTGCGGAAGAAAAGAAGAGAGAAGACACAGCTGTAAGCAGAGAAGAAGAGAAAGAAGAAGAAAAGGAAAGCAGCTGAAAGAAGAAAAAAAAAGACAGAAAGAGAAGGAGAAGAGAAGAAGAAGCCAAGACAGACTCTCTCTCTCTCTCTCTTATTTTTGTAATCTAATAGAGAACCTTTGTATTTCTAGAATTCCAGTAGCTCCTTGAGTTTGACCTCGGGAAAACCATTTCCGAGTAAAAAATTTTGTAATGATAACCTGGTAGCTATCTTATTACTACAACGACTGTAACTTGACATACAACAAACGCAAACAAGCTCTACCAGCCAGACCGTTATCAGCTATGTATAAAAATGGTTATGTATAAATGATGGTGGAATGTGGAGTGAATGGTATTTATACATGCTGAGTTTAATGCCTCTAGCTGGGAGAGCACTCAATCACACGTTCTCACTAAGATGAACAGTCTTGTTAGGTGGAGGAAGTTCCTGGGCCAAAAATGGCTTGAGGCGCTGGCCATTTACAGTGAATATATGCCCAGATTTTAGGTCCTTGATCCGGATTGCCCCATTAGGATATGGCTGTATCACAGCATACGAGCCAGTCCACTTGGACTTGAGCTTCCTCGCGAATAGTTTCAGTCGTGAATCAAATAACCAGACTCGCTGGTTGGGCGTGAATATTTTCCTCCAGATGTGGCGATCATGAAAGGCCTTGGTCTTGTCCTTGTATATTAGTGCATTCTCATAGGCCTCTCGCCAGATTTCTTCTAATTTGTTGAGCTGGAGTTTCCATTCTCGACCTCCTGCATCAAGGTCAAGGTTGCATTTTCGCACTGCCCAAAAGGTGCGGTGTTCCAGCTCTACAAGAAGGTGACAGGCCTTGCCATATACCATGCGATATGGTGACATTCCAAGTGGGGCCTTGTATGCGGTCTGATATGCCCAGAGTGCATCGATTAATTTGTCGGACTAGTCCTTCCTGCCTGGTCTAATCGTCTTCTAGAGAATCAGCTTGATTTGATGGTTAGACCCTTCATCCTGCCCATTGGTCTACGGGTGATACGGGGTGGCTATGCGGTGATGTACCCCGTATTTCTTTAATAACGACCTGAAATGGGTGTGGATGAAGTGGCTTCCCTTATCGCTAATCAGAGCGTGGGGTATTTTGAATCTCGCGAAAATATTTTGCCGTACGAAAGAAATGACGGTCTTGTGGTCAAGCCGTCTTGCCGGGATGGCCTCGACCCACTTTGAGACATAATCAACGGCTAGCAATATGTACTCGAAGCCATGCGAGTTTGGAAAAGGGCCTATAAAATCGATACCCCAGACGTCGAACACTTTTATGACCATGATGGGTTGGAGTGGCATCATGTCTCTCCTGGTCATAGAACCGACCGACTGACATTGTTTGTAGTGTTGGGTGTAATCGTATGTATCTCTGAAGATGGTTGACCAAAAAAACCCCGACTGCAAAATTTTTGCAGCGGTTTTTCGTCCTGAGAAATGGCCACCACACACCTCATTGTGGCAGAAAGATAACACACTGGGGATCTCAGAGTCTGGGATGCATCTGTGAATAATCTAATTCGCTCCAATGCGGAAGAGCAGTGGGTCATCCTAGAGATAATATTTGGCCTCTACGATGAATTTGAGTTTCTGGTCCTTGGATAGGTTCACAGGAATTTTGCCTGCGGAAAGGTAGTTCACGAAATCCGCATACCAGGGGAACTCAACAGAATGAATTGCCAAAAGAGATTCATCTGAAAATTGTTCGTGGATAGGCAGGGAATAGGGAATGTGGTCTGGGTCCAATCTGGATAGGTGATCCGCCACAACAATTTGTTTTCTGGCTTTGTCGTGGATTTTGATATCAAATTCTTGCAATAGAAGGATCCATCTAATGAGCCGTGGTTTGGCATCCTTCTTTGCCAACAAATGTCGGAGGGCGGAGTGGTCAGTGAAGATGATGACCTTGGACCCTAATAAATATGATCTGAATTTCTCCAACCCGAATACTATTGCTAGCAGTTCCTTTTCGGTGATAGTGTAATTGCGCTGAGCCTCATTCAGCGTCTTGCTAGCATAGTATATGACAAAGAGTTGTTTCTCCCGATGTTGGCCTAAAACAGCACTGACAGCAAAATCAGAAGAGTCGCACATCATTTCAAAATCAAGCAACCAATCAGGTGGTTGGAGAATCGGGGAGTCGGAAACAACGCTTCGTAAAGTCTCGAAGGCACTGAGACACGAGGTATCAAATTCAAATGGGACATCGGTAACCAGGAGATTCGTCAAAGGCCGCACAATTTTTGAGAAATCGTGTATAAATCTTCAATAGAAGCCGACGTGACCCAAGAATGATCTGATCTGCTTGACCGAGCTAGGTGGTGGTAAGTGGGAGATAATCTCTGATTTAGCCTGATCGACCTCGAGTCCATTTTTGGAGATCCTGTGCCTTAGTACTATGCCATCCCTCACCATGAAATGGCTTTTCTCCCAGGATAGTACTAGGTTTACCTCAATACACCATTTCAGGATCTTGGTGAGGTTACCAAGACAAGACACGAAATCATCTCCGAAAATAGAGAAGCCATCCATGAACACCTCCACATAATCCCCAATCATGTCAGAGAAGATAGCCATCATACAGCGCTAAAATGTCGCAGGTGCGTTGCAGAGGCCAAAGGGCACCTGCTTGAAGGTGAATGTTCCAAAGGGGCATGTGAATGTGGTCTTGTCCTGATCTTTCGGGCTAATTGCTAATTTATTATACCTAGAGTATCCATCCAGAAAGTAGAACAAACTGCATTCGGCTAACCGTTCCAAGATCTGGTCAATGAACGGCAAAGGAAAGTGATCCTTCTGGGTAGCTGTGTTCAGTTTCCTGTAGTCAATGCAGACCCGCCAAGATGTCGCAGTGCGGGTCGGGATGGATTCACCCTTATCATTTTTCGTGACGGTAAGTCCTGCTTTCTTGGGCACTATCTGAATCGGACTCACCCACAGGCTTTCTAAGATTGGATATACAATGCTTGCATCCAGCCATTTGATGATCTCCTTCTTAACAACCTCTAGCATATTCGGGTTTAGCCATCTTTAAGGTTGTCTCGAAGGTTTCACCCCCTCATCCGTGTAAATGTGATGAGTGCAATACGAGGGGAGAATATCGCGGAGATTAGCAATACTCCACCTGATAGCAGCCCTATGGTCTTGAAGCGTAGAAATCAATTGATGCTCCTGTTCTTGGGTTAAGTGGGGATTGATAATGACTGGATATGTCTCACTTTCGCCCAAGAACATGTACTTGAGTGAGTCAGGTAAGGGCTTCAATTCAATCACGGGTGGGTCAGAATCAGAACTGAGAGTGGGAGAGTAGAATCGAGGGTGGGAATAAGCTGATCCATGTGCACGTGAATTCCTGCAGAGTCGCTCCCTGTGAAATCGATTGTGACTACGCTAACGGGAAACCCGTTAGCTATAGTCACTTCTTCCTGCAATAACAGGAGTGATTCAGTAATATATGGATCGAGATAGCTGGATTCAGGGGTGCTGTGGTCAGAAGCACACCCCAAACAGTCAGATCCTCAAGGAGATATGTGTAATGCAGTGGTTTCAGTCCCGTGTAGATCGAGGTTTGAGAACCCT
Organism: Thalassia testudinum; assembly: GCA_037157565.1. Classification (NCBI taxonomy): domain Eukaryota; kingdom Viridiplantae; phylum Streptophyta; class Magnoliopsida; order Alismatales; family Hydrocharitaceae; genus Thalassia; species Thalassia testudinum. The sequence goes on along the minus strand of JAZHRO010000065.1, from coordinate 18,567,019 downwards.
GATAGTGTAGACGAATGAGACATTGGGTCGTCACAAAGGAGCCCAATGTTACCACAGTAAGCCGAATCTTCATCTTCACCATCCTCCTCTATTTGATCACAATCGAAGTTCTTTGCTACCCTGAATATGTCTAGTCGAAGTTGCTCATTGCCTAGGGCAATCTCCATACACCTGGATGCGCAATCGATGTTCGCTCGGGCTGTCGCCAGAAATGGGTGACCCAAAATAATTGGTGCATCTCGGAGATTAGGAGGAACTTCCATATCGAGAATGAAAAAATCTGCGGGAAAGTAGAACCCGCGGACTTTCACGATCACGTTCTCAACCACCCCCCTCGGTGTTTTGACTGATCTGTCAGCCAGCTGAATCATAACCGAGGTGGGTTTCAACTCCCCAAATCGAAATCGATCAAATACGGCGGTGGGAGTTAAGTTGATGGACGAACCCAAATCTAGAAGGGCCTGATCAAATGGAGAATCCTGCAAGAAGCAGGATATGAGTGGGGTACCAGGGTCTTTCCTTTTCGGTGGTAGGTCAGCTAGAATCACGGCGCTAGCTTCTTTCGACAGTACCTCCTGTCGTCCAATTCTCGGCTATCGCTTCAGGGTATAATAGTCCTTGAAGAACCTAGCGACAACAGGAATGTGATCGATAGCCTCGAGGAGGGGGACTTGAATATGTAGTTCCTTAAACACTGATTTCAGGTCCTCGAAATTCCACGTGTCCCTTTTCTGTACTTCATTTCATGTTAGAGCCTTAGGAAAAGGGACGGGAATCTTAGGGTTGAGTGGCCTCTTACCCTTATCTACCGCAGGTGGCTCCTGAGATGATGGAGTCGAGTCTGCCTGCGGCGAAGGGTGGCAAAAATCAGAACCTGCCTGCATAGGTGGTGGGTCGAATGTCTTCCTTCTACTCTGCAATGAGACAGCGTGTGCATCGACTTGCTGTCCATGAGGTGGTGGGGGAGCGGAAGGGGTAGAATACGAGGGATTCTGCAAAGGCGGATGGCCTTGCGCGTAACCGGGTGGTGCAGGAGGCGCCTATAGTATGGAGTGTGCCTGTCCTTGCGGTGTCTAAAACCTAGGCGGGGAGCCTTGGTTCCGCACATATTGAGGATTCGAGACGGGTTGGGATGGCAAGGCTCCCTGAGTCTTATGCTCCTGCAATAGTTGGTTCTGCGTGTTCTGTTTGGTCTGAATCTGATCAGCCATCGCCTTCATAATTTGGAACCTATCTTGTGTATACTTCCTCATCGATTCTTGCAGCTCCTCTTTCAGTGCCTCCAAAGGGTTAGCCCACTTTGGAGGGTGGTTGGCAGCTTGGTGCAGCAGCTGATATAACGAGCGGGGTTGCTGCTGCTGAGGCGGGAATGGCTGCTACCTAGGATACGTGTTTTATGCATTCCCGTATTGCCTGGTCTGGTAGTGTGGATCTTGATGTGGTCTTTGTGAATTACTAGACCAGGAGAAGTTCGGATGCTAGTGCCAACCAGGGTTATATGTCTCTGAATATGGGTTATTACGCCCGTATCCTTGGATAGCGCTGACGTCGTCGTAGGTCGAAGATGTCTGAGACGTATATCTGTCAAGGGGATACGCATTATAATCTACGGTTGGTGAGTAACCGTGGTCATAGAGTGCCAGATCTAGGTTATTCACGGGATCCTGATATGCGGGATCTCGTGAATACAAAGAAGATGCATCCCGAGTGAGTAGATTAACTCGAGTAGGAGGGGCTCGGGATGCATAGGAGGATCTTGCGGTAGCAGAGCTCGAGTCGGATTGACCCTGACTAATCTGGTCAATCTTCTTCCCAATTAGGTTTATTCTATCCAGCTGCTTGACGATGATATCCTTGTCGGCTTGAATAGACTCGGTGTGAGCCTCGTGGACACCAACCCATTGCTGTCAAGGCCGCTGGAACCGGTTCATAGATGCGTCATTCATCGAGTTCTCCGCTAGTGATTGGAACAACTCAAATGCACTGTTCTCGTCTTTTGCAAGAAAATTCCCGCTGCTAGATGCATCGGCCAGATACCGATGTGTGTCATCCAACCCATGGTAAAAAATCTGGGCTAAGTGCCATCTGGGTATACCATGATGCGGGCATTTTCGGAGAAGGTCGTGAAATATGTCCCATGCTTCATGTAATTTCTCCCCAGCTCCCTGGGAGAAAGTCGTGATTGCGCGACACATTGCGTTTGTTTGACCGATTGGGAAGAACTTTGCAGGAATTCACGTCGTAATAACGACCATGTTCCAATTGGCTTCCCAATAGTTTTGAACCAGTATGAAGCTTTGTCTCTCAGCAAGAACGGGAAAAGCTTCATCAGAATAATCCCAACATCAACATTCCTGGGTTGGATCGTTTCAGCGAGTCGACTCAGGTCCTTAAGGTGCTGGAATGGATCTTCGCTTGAGTTCCCATAGAAATGAGTGCTGATCAACCCAATTACATTGGGCTTAAGCTCAAATGCATCTTCACCTGCAGGAATTCTGACAAGAGGTGCAACGATTTGCGCGGTTGGGTCGTAGAAATCCCGCAATTGTTCTCCTCGCGGCAGATGCTGCATCCTGTCAAGTGCCGTCAGAATGTGATCCATGCTCTGCTGATGCTGCTCCTCAGATTTGGCGACCTGGGCTTCCAGATGAGCCATCGGGTCCAGATTCTCGATGTCCTGACCCGGTCTAGGTCCAGGTCCAGGTCTAGGATTTGCCATGGTGGCTCTTGGAGTAGAAGAAATGGGGGGAGAAGATGGTCCAGGCAAGGCAACTCGCCTCCTTGGGAGTGGCTCCGAAGGTCCAACCAAGTGAGGTCGAAGTGACCTCCTTCTGTGCATACACCGCCCAACCCCTGGGTTGGTGTAGCCACGTAGGACAAGGCTAAGGCCCTGTCAATCAAATGGTACTTATAGATCAGGTGACCAGATTTTTCATTAAAAATTTGAATTCCTGAAGATAAGTTCGTCGTACAACCGACTGGAAGTGGTTCCAGCCTCTCAAGCTAACCCAGCTAGTTTGGTTACGAGGGGACTAAGGGGAATGTTCTTCCTTTGGCTTACGCCTCCAGTTCCATTGACCCCCGAGCTGCGGTCGTTTGACACTACCCCGCAGACTTAGTCACTAGGTTCGGCAAGAGAGATTAAAATCACCCAGTAGTACGACAACGAACTTGGGTTGATTTCGTGTTTTAAAATTAGTTTTAACCCATTTTCTTTAGTGGGGTTTGTGGTGAGTGGCCTACAAGGTGACCAAGTTCACTGGCTAACTAGACTTGATTAAGTCTAGTTTAGCCCAAAGTGTGGTCTCTAGTTGTAACCCTAAAGGTTTAACCTAAGTTGCATGCACTTCTAGGGTTTTTCTCTATTTCAACAAACCCCAAAAAGTAATGTTGATTCTCTGATAATAATTGGAATTCAAATTAATTTGAAAATTTTCATGTAGGTTCCTTTTTCAATTAGTTTTTCATAGAATATTTTTTTGGAATTTTTACTATTTCAACCTAATTTTTAGGGAATTTTGAATTTCATGGGGTCAGATTTGGAACTTGGACCCCTGGTCGGTTTTTCACTTTGAAACAGTATCAAATGACCTTCACAAATTTGGGAAAAATATGAAAAATAAAGACAATTAGATCAGCTTTCAAACCCCACCATTTTTAGTCAAAACAAATTCGTGGATTGCTTGGAATCACTTTTTGAAATTTGAAAAATTTTGAATCTGGGTCAGTCTGACCCTCGTGCACTTTGCGAATTTTTAAAAATTGTATATTTGGAAATTTTTCAAAGTAATAGTGGTATTTGAAAGACGGTTTGAAAATGAAGGTTTAGCCAGAATTTCAGAATATCTCGCTAACTAATTTTTTGGCAATTGAATTTTTAAATCAAGCTTGAAATCTGGCCGAAAATCATAAGATGGTGGAAAAGCTCTTTAAAGAGGTTTAAACTTAAAATCTAAGCTTTCCACCAAAAAGATCTTTTTTTCAAATCTTTAGCATGTTTTTTTTTTCAGAAAGAAATCTTCAAAGGATTCAACGAAAATATCTTTTTTTTTTTTTCAAAGTATCCTAGATTCGAAAGGAAACCTAATTTAGATTTAAATTTTTTTTATTTTTTTTATTTTTCACGAAAATGAGAAAAATCTCTTTTTTTCACAAAGAATTTGCCAAAAGAAAGTGCGGAAAGTAAATCTATTCCTAGGGTTCAGAAAAAGAAACCTAATATAAAGAAAGATGATGTGCACCTGATTTTTTCTTTACCGCGCTCGTTATGTGCGTAGATCCCGTTCTTTTCTATTTTTCCTACACATAAAAAAAAAAGCAGAGAGAGATTTGTCAGTGCTAGTTTCAAGATCGAAATCATAGCAAATGACGTTGTCTCCCCGGCAACGGTGCCAATTGTTGGGAGAAATCGTAGATCGCATTTTTGATAGAGAAAAAAGCGTCGTAGTATAGTTGCGAAGTACGATCCAACAAAGATATTGTTTTGTAAAAATTACGAGACCTGAGTCCCGATCTTTCGTCTCTGGGAGGTGTTGTTTTCGCTTTTGAAATCGATCTTTTTACTATTCTACTTCGTTTAAAGATGTACGCCAGTTTCCAATCTCCTAACTAAGACTTCACCGCTTCTATTATTAACTCGGATCACATGTGCTTGCGTCAAGTAAATTACGAAAGTGAACGTGTGAGTTTCTGTGCGCACGATTCTAGTGAGGTGGTGACTAGTTATGGAGAAAGCATCTATTGTTAGATTTTCAATATCCTCAGGAAATGACATGCTGGTGCGTAATAGATAGACAATTAAAGAGCAGGCACTTAAATCACGCAAATATGATAATTATTAAGCTCGCGGTGATTTCAAACACATAAAGATATATATATATATGTATTTTTCATTCATTCATTGGGGAGATGTTGCACAAGGAATCTAGAGGAAAGCTTGTACATAAATGCTTGAAAATTAAATCTAGCTACCAGAAAACGATTGCATATAAGAATCAACGGGGGGATTTCGCATTAATCATTGGAGGAGAAGTAAGACTACACTACTAAGCAGTAAATGAAAGCAATAAAGATTATGAAGAGCATGAATTAAAGCTAGAAGAATAGAGGGCATTCAAGGGTGGTCCCTGATGGCCTTGGAGTGGTCAGGAGAAGAATGCGGGGCTGCCAATGTACCTTAGGCCGACCCTTGGAGAGAGGTAGGGTTGATCCAGCATCCCAGCATGATGTCCTCCATGGTGGTGGTAGTGAGCTCGTGGAGGTGGAGTGACTATCTAAGTGGAGGTGGCGTGAATGGCACCAATGGAGTGCAATTGCCAAAGAAGTGAATGGGGGTGTTTGGCCGCCCATGGGGTCTTTTTATAGACCCAATAGCTTCTCTCTAGAGAGGTGTAGAACTCTCTAGAGAGAGTCCAAGAGTGGCTGGCCACATGTGGGTGTAGGTGGTCTTTGAGATCCAAAAATTGTGGATCTCAATTTGAATTCCTCTTGGTTGCTAAATTTGGCAACCAAGAGGTGGCGCCATCTCAAGAGAACTCTAGAGAGGTGTGTGCGTGAATGGGTGTGTGTGTATGTGTGTGTGGTCGTGCTCTATTTGGCTAGGTGGCTTAGGTTAGGTCCTAAGGGGTTTGGGTAGGTGTAGGTCATGAATTAGGGTTACAAACCCTAATTGCTATGGTGAAAATGCAATTAAACTTAACCTAAGTTTAATTGAATGAGTGTGAGCCTAATTGAGGGTGACATAACTCAATTAGGTTGGGTTTAGGTCAATTGGACTCTCACTAAGTCCAATTGAACTTGTGTGGGTTGAGATCTAAGCTCAATTGGACTCAATGAGTCCAATTGACTTAGGTGAAGGTAATCGACTTTGATCTAAGTCAACTGGGTTTGGTGAGGACCTAATTAGGTTGTTAGGTACGTCTAGAGATAATGTACTAGGCTTAGGACACCTTAATTTAGGTTCCTATGGGGTTGGGATTAGGTTTAGGGAGCTAGAGATCCAAGATCAGGACTTGAATCTCAAAACAGGGACTGGAGACCAGTATCAGACGTCTAAAAATAGGATCAGACGACTTATACTCAAAAATTAGAAGTCCAGACTTCAGTTCTGGATGTCCAATTTGAGTCAGGGGGAAATCAGGGTTCTGTTTTGGGTACTTTGCAGAAATTGGACGTCTGACAAAGTGTCTGGACGCCCAATAACACTGTAGAAGTGGGTTTGAGGTATGCGGGAGATGGCTAGGGGTCCTGGATGTCCTATAACTTATCTGGACATCTAGATAAGGGTTGGAAGTAGGGTTTAAGGCTTCCTAAGGTGTTGTGACCTAATCTAAGGGTGGTTAAGACTTGGGGAAGGTCTCTAGGCTATCCTAGGGCTAGGATAGACCTAAGCTCTTCACATTTTACTCCTTTATTTCTACTTTATAGAATAGAAAACTTTTAACCCCCTTACATTATTGTTCCTATATCTAAACTAGGCCTTTTGCTCCAGCTCTGCTACAACTCCTGTTATTCCTGATTCAGCTTTAGATCCAGCTCCTGATCAGCTTATTGCCTGCAATCGACATAATGCACTTAATCAGCACATTATAACATTATTTTATGCATAGCTAAAGTAAAGCAGTAAAGATGCAGATAATGCTTATGCATGCATGAACTACCCTAACTTATGCTAAGTCCTAGCTTAATTTAGGTCAATTAAGACCTATGATTACTGTGCAATCATAGCTGTCACAGTAAAACGTGACAGCTCCAGGAAGCGCGTGTGGGATGTGCTAACAGTCATCGTCCCATGGTGGAGAGTGTGGAACTCTCACCTCCTCTGGTCCTGCCAAGTCTGCGGGAAGTACTGCTCGCTGAAGAGGGTCACGAACTGGTCCCATGTCAGCTCTCCCCTCTCCTGGCCTCTGACTACCCTCCACCACCTGTGTGCCACACTCTCCAGCTGGTAGGTGGCAAAGGCCACGCGGCACTTCGTAGGGGGGCGAAGGGTGTCAAACACCTTCTCAATTTGCTCCAGCCAGTCCTCTACCTCAGACGAGTCCTCATCCCCCTTGAAGGAGGGGGGCTTCAGCTTCCGGAACTGTTCGAAAAGCTCGTAGTGCAGCTGCAGTGGGGGAACGGGCACGCCTCCAGGTAGGGAGGGCTCATGCTCAGAAGTGTCAGAGTGTGGTGGGGGCGGTGGAGGACCACCCCCTCCCCCTCGTCCAGCGCTGCGTCGGTCTCCCGGCCCCATAGAGCACTCCCCCTCCATGTCCCCAGGGAGAGGCACCTGCGGAGGCGGGTGGAGCTCCTCTCGTACTATGTCTCAAATCAGCTGAGCGAGGTCCTAGGCCTGAACGCCCTGGAGAAGTGGCAGGTCAACTGGCACCTCGGGCCCGGCACGTTCGCCCCTCCGACCTCATCCACGGCTGCATTCGCGGCCCACCTCAAGAACTCCATGGCGAGGCATCTCCTGTAAGGAGATGTGGTAGACAGAACAAAAAGAAATAAACTCTAATGGACTTCAACAAAAGAACTCAGAACAGATGTCAAGCAGTACGTTGTGGTGGTTACTCTTATTACATGCACGTGAATTGGTTATTCTCAAGCTAGTTGGTTCATTTCTCAAGATGACCTTGCTCTGATACCATCTTGTTACGACCCAGTTCCCGAATCCCTACAGGACCCAAGACCGGCTCGACTCAACTAATCCCAAGACCCAGTTGTCCAACAAGAAATAACCAAAAAGCAGGAAAGTAAACCACATTCACTATGCTATCTAACTAACAATAAAAGAGTACAAGCAGTAAAGGAAATAAAAGCTGCTAACAGTATATATCATTGCCACAACAGTAAAGTAGAACAAAGTACAGAATAGAAACGGTAACAACAGTCTAAACTCACTAGCAAAAGGAAGTACAACAAAAACAGGAACTACTGCTGGGCTCGACTAGGCCTAGCACCCTCTATAGCCGGTGGCTCGGGCTGCTCAACTCCTGGACCTGAAAAGGGTTATGAGTAAACGGAGTCAACGAACGTTGAGTAGAGTGGCAACCAACCAACTAAAGCAATAAAGGGTAATAGGTATTTCCTTTTACCCATTGGTTTACTTTCAGACCTCCTTCTTGATCTCGTATGTTCCTCATGGGAACGATCTTGATTGCAGTCTTTTCCGAAGAGTAGAAGGCACACGTGGTGCTCTCCTGGCCGGGAGAGTCCCCCGTGGTGATCCTACACCCAGTCAACCACCCCCAGGTCATAGACAGATGTAGCAGTGACTATGGCACGCGCGATAAGCGCACGGGTAGCTACCCCGCACTGGCACGCGGTCAGTCGTTTCTGCTAGCGGGTATGCCCAAAGTACAGCACGGAATAGTATAGGGCCTAGCCCTCTCAGTAACAGGAGTCTAGCCCCTCAGAACCAAACAGGGGTCTCGCCCCTGCACAATCCGCGCACCCTCGTCTGATTACCCCGATTTGCCCAGTGGGCCTAACAAGTTGTGTATGGTGGCTAGCTGAACCCCGGGCCCCGTGGGGTGGCTAGCTCTCTCCCTACACTAGTATCTCTCCCCGGTACAGTGTATGCAAGGGCCAACGGAAGTTGGTGTAGAGTGGCCAATCCTAACCTCAGGTCCCAACCCAAGGGCGGCTAGCTCTGCTTTACACTAAACAGGGGACAGCTGCTCTCCTTGGTACCACGTACTCAAAGGCCAGCACACTTCCCACTCACATTTCGAGATCCATTCCATTTATCCACAGGAGCTCTACTCCTAATTCCCCGTGGGGTTCATGCTCGTATTCACCATGTTGTTCGATACCAGGTTTCATCATTCACATTTCCATTCTCATATTATACGCATGCAGCTCGTATTTCCATAATTTAACATATACAACAAGTAATGTCACAGGTAACTGTTTAACTAGCACAGGAATTTCATATTTCACAGGTAGCTCATATTTATTACAGGCAGTTGTTTACAATTCTATTTATTCATTTATGACTGCAATCTCAAACACGCATACAAACAGTGCAAGTACTTCTCATCCTAGGATTCATGCCACATCCTAGGTTTCTAGATATCCAATTGCACATATGCATTTATGTTTTATAATTAAAACAGGGGAAACCACTTTACCAGATAATTTGGGAGTACTGGGGGCTCGAACGGTAGGCTCACGTGCCTCTGTAGGCCCCGAACATGCACCAGATCGAAGTCCTATACCAAGGGACATACCACAATGGAATGTTCAGAATAGTATATAAGGCTTTCTAACATGTAGAGGAACTCACAAGGAAACCACTGATATCTTGTTTGCGTAAAACAGACCTCAAATGGACCCTAAACTGGTCAAAAATAGAACTGCAGACATAAATCAGACGTCTGGCACATGGTCCAGACTTCTTAAAAGTCACCAGGGTCTCACCTTAGGTTCCTGCGTCGACTTCAGACATCCAAAACCCCTACTTGACCGTCTGGACCCAACTCTAGATGTCTGACCTCTCCTCCAGTCGTTTGGGAGTGCTTCCGGTCGTCTGGGAAGTTGTCTAGACATCCGAAATGCATGGGAGAGCGTGCCTTGTGCCTTCCCGAAGCTATCCCTACGTGCGACAGACAATATCTTCCTCTTTTAGCCACACAGATCGACGCTGCGGTGTGGCCTGCGTGGCCGTAATCGCAAGAGGAACATACCTTCGCGATGCTCTGCTTTCAGATGTCCAACCCGTCGTTTGGATGACACGGCAAATGTCTAATTCTGGGAAAAACTTAGAACTAGACCAACCTCCTGCTCCTCTCGCCACGCGCAGCTGCAACCTCTCCTCGTCTGCAGCTCCGGCTGTAGTAGTGTCGGGGACATCTCCCCCGATGCGCTCCTCCTCCCGAACGCGCTACTCCGACCGTGTGTCTTCCGGTGAGCTCCCACGAGCTCGTGAGCTCAAGCTCCTCCTCTCTTCACGCCGCCTCTCATCCTCGCTCCTCGCTCTTGCTCCCTCTCTCGCGCTCATCCCTCTCACTGCAGTGGAGATGAAGGAGGAAAGTAGTGGTGGTGCTGGAGTGGAGAAGAGAGGAGGGGGGAAGAGGGGTTATATATAAGGGAGTAGCTAGGGTTCGGTGGAGGAGAAAGAAGAGAGAGAGAAGAGAGAAAAGTTGTCTGCGTGCAGCCAGTGCGCAGATCGGACCCTACGTACAAAATTTTCAATTTCCAAACGTCTGGGAAGGGGTCCAGACGTCTGACTAGACATATGATTAACAGTCCAGATGTCTTAAAAGGCTAAGAACAAAATGGGTCTTTATAGCTATGTAGCAGATCCTATAGTTGTTGTAGGAGCTGGTCTGGTTGAAATTTAATAGCTGCAGTAGCTGCTTTGGTCAGATTTTGTAGTGGACAATAGGTTAGGTTTTAATCTTTTAAATTAGCTGACTTGTTTTCACTACTCTATAACATCTATACAAGCTTCCATGTACTTTTATGTTTGTAAATCTCATTTGAATGCTTGTAAATCAACTTGAATTACTTGCTGTCAGCTAACTATGTACTTTAACTATCCAACTATTGAAAAGAAATGTCAAATAAGGTGAATTGCATGTTTTATGATTGCAAATCCTTTAGAGCATACTTAGGGCTTATTTGAGGCAGTCCACTGCCTATCTTTCTCTTAGAATTACATTCTAGACCTTGAGTTCACATTAGAAAATCCTTCTTAGGTCTAGATTGTAGGAACTTTGTAAATAAATAAAAATACTTTAAAAATTCCAAAAAAATAAAATAAAGGTGTACTGAGTAGAATCAACCAATTCTCTACACATATACAGAGTTTTGAGGTCATCTGAACCCTCGGCTTGGTAGAACATACCAGTTGACGATTCAGACTACCTTAAAACTCAATAAAAGACTCTAAACCAAATAAATCCCAAAAACACTCCCTCTTTCTCATCTCTTTCTTTCTTTCTCATCCCCTATCTCCACAAAATATACAAAACCCATAAAAAGTAAAAAAACCCTAAAAATACCTAAAAAAACTCATTGTATACTATGTCAATACTTGTAAATATAAGGTATATAGTAAGCTATATGAGTAAATAGTGTAAATTAGATATATATTAAGTATAAATAACTTATGTATATATTATATAATGTAACTTAAGTATATAAGTTAACTCAAACGATATATAGGTTATTTATGTAACTATTAATCAATTATACTAATTTATATGTACTAATAAGCTATATAAATTAATAAACTCTATAAATAAACATATTTAGAACTACTACTGTACATATGTATTTATATGTATATAATGTACATAATAAACCCTGTACCATAATTTAATTATATATACAAAATAAATAATTAATTTATTAATTTAGTAGCTAAGTGATTAGATTAAATTAAAATAAATTACTAATTTAAGATAAAACTAAAATAATTTATATAGTATATTTGTATTAATGTATTTTAAGTAAATTAAGCTAATTTCACTATATTTATAATGCGTTATATTAGTTATATCTAATTTATATATAAAACAGTCCAAAAGAAGCTATTTAAATGTAAATAAAATCGAAATAGAACCTGTAAAATACAATAAAAATATTTATTAAATACTTTAATATGTATATGAATGCTGTATAAGGTCAATTAGATCATACATTCACTAATTTATACGTAATTAAGAAATAAAACCCAAAATACAATTTGTATAAACTGAGAACTTTGCCTAATTTATTTATATAGTAAAAATAATTAAATTTCTAAATTAATTATACAATTATATAGTACTATGCAAATACTTTAATTTCCCATAATATTTTTTTAATTTATAATAAAGTATGGCCCTCAAATCGAGGTCCAAAAATTAGAAATCAGAACAGCCTGCTGGAATTCCAGTGCTAAGGGGCGCTAACATAGCACCACATCGTGTGGCATGGAGCTTTCAGAGGTGCTTAAATTGATTTTCTTCTAAGGCCTTACTAGTCATCATGTGCTTGGCGCACAACACATACCCCTTACTTGTTTGTTTGATCTAAGTCTGGCCATGGTATATGGCATTGAGATACGATGATGGTGTGCGGCGTGGGCCAGGGGCCTGACAATATGCGAGGGCTTGATTAAGCCCATTACTGAGCATGAAATATGATTAGGAGGCCGAATTAAAGAATTAGGGTGGCTCTTAGTAGAGGTATGGTCCCATCCATCTCGGGTGCTGTGTATCCCTCGAAAAGAGCTGCCTGCCAACCTTAAAACAATTTTTAAACTAAGGCCTAATAAGGGGGTTTAAAGAAGAGAAAAGAGGAATTTGCTTAAGTGTTGAAGGCCATAGGAATTACATAAGAGTGTGTAGCGGCTGAGTGTAGCAGAAGAGAGAACATAAGAGTAAAGCATGAAAGAGGAGAGAACAGAGAAGAACTAAGTGTAGGAGAAGAATGAAGAAGAAAATGTACGTGTGTGTGTGTATATATATATATATATAGTGTATATGTATATATATATATCTAAGTATATCGTAAACATTAAGTATATGTATAGTAAGTACACGTAGTATAGATGTGTTTGAGCTATATATGTACATAACCATATAAATTTACTGACAGAATAAACTGTCACTGGAGATAGAATAAGTGTCGCTATAGACCCTAGTTTCTACCTTAGATTTTGTACATAGTTTTCTGGGGTTTAGCGACGTTTATATTTGTCGCTGTAAATATTATATATGTTACTATATATGTTAGTATATTAAGTTAGGATAGTATAGTATATATTATTACTTATTATTGTATATATATGTAAGTATTAGTATTATAAGTTATAAATAGATAGTATAGAGTATATATATGTATAGTGTTTGATGCTTATTTGTAATTAGGTGTTTGCAAGCATTTTAGTTGATTCTTTACTAAATTAAGCTATTATTTCATTCATTGATTATTCATTAATTCATTCATTTATGATTGTACACAAAATTGATCTTTTTGAGATTAAAGAATAATGTTGGACTTAGAGAGTGATGTATATCAATAATTGACTCACAGTGAACGATCTGGAGTAAACCAGTAAAAATTATGTAATTAAATAAAATTGACATGATAACAGTTTGTATTTGTGACATATACTACAACAACAGCAATGACGATTTTTATATGAATCGTGGTGATCGCATCATATTTTTTGGCGTCGTTGCCAGGGAGGCAAATCTCTATACGCCAAAATCATTCTTTAATTCTTCATTTGTAAATAATTCTTTGTTTTTGCATATAAATTCATTCATTCATATTCATTGATTGTACATAATCATTCTTTTATTGATTAATTCTTTGTATATACATTCTTTGATTCTTTTACTAATCAATTGTTGTTTTTTGCAGCACTTGAGGAGTAGGAGTAGTGTCAACTTCCAGGCGGAGATCATCTTCTTGGCAGGTTCGCTGCGATCCTGACCCGACATCTTGGCGGTGTTTTCCCTTGGAGCAGCTACATTAGCAATAGTAGTAGTATACTATAGCTTAGTTTAGATTTAGATATATTACTTAGGATTATTTGTTAGGTATAAGTTGTGAGAGCCTGTTGTTACGAATGCGTGCCTCGGACGTATTTTAAGATGTCTAGGAGGTGACCCAGACGTCTGACCAGACGTCTGGGATCACATCCAGACGTCCTGCCAGACGTCTGGGATGGTTTACAGACGTCTGAAAAATAGTTATCGTCCACACCCGCGAGTCGTCTGCGCGCCTGCGCGCGCAGACCGCATATTCGTTATTCCCTCTTTTTCTTCTGCGGCTGCAGACACCTGCCGCGCCTTCTCTCTCTCCTCTCCGCACGGCGTTAAAAAGGGCCACGCCTCCCCTCCCGTCTCCACCGTCTCCTTCTTCTCCTTCCTGTGCACGAGAGCGAGCGAGCGCGAGGGCTGCAGCGAAGGCCACAGTGAGCGCGGAGGAGGCGTGGCGTGCGAGGGCGGAGCTCTACCGTGAGGGCGAGCTCGCCGGAGCGGCTTGGCCTGCCGGCGGAGGGCGAAGGGGGCGCGGAATGACGCGGAGAGGGACTTGCTGCAGTCTGAGCAGCAGGAGCGCGAGGTGCGACGCGGGAGGCATCGCGAGCAGAGTCTGGGTCGCGCCCTAATTTTGGAAAAATTTCCAGAATCAGACGTCTGGGTTGATAGGCAGACGGCGAGGACGACGTCTGGTAGCTCATACCGACGTCTGAAAGGTGTGTATTCCGCTTTCTTCTTCCTTCCTGTCGACCGACCGTACTAAGGGAGGGAGTTGGCTATGCGCAGGTTCGCTGATTCGCCATCCTTTACGAATCAGACATCTGGAAGTTGTACCAGACGGCGGGAGTGACCTCCAGACGTTCGGGGTGACCATCGGACGTCTGGGAGATAGGACAGACGTCCCCGCAGACTTCTGGACGTCTGGGAAACCACGCTGAACAGGTAATTCTCTGATCCACTGTTTAAGACGTCTGGAAGAAGTTCCAGACGTCTGATTTTGCACAGTATCGTCTTTTTCGACCCGTTTAGGGCCCGTTCGGGCTCCGTTTTCCGCGATTCGAGTTGCATTCTTTTCATAATTAATTCCTCTACCCGTCTACAGTAGCTATACACAGTTTTGAGACACTCCTTGTATTTGATCCTTGTGATAGGACCTCGTTCAGTTGCAGTCTTGGGAGTCGCAGAGGCACGCGGGATTCCCGATCATGCCCCCATTACTCCCGTTGTACCTGGTAGAGTGGCTTAAGCTATTAAAATCTGTTAAAGTATGAAACCTTAACTAGAATCTAGGTGTTGCATGAATCCTAGCAATGAGAAATGTATGGAATAATAGCTCCTAGGTGTTGCATGAATCCTAGGGCTGGAAAATTAGATTGTATGATAGATCCTAGGATATGGCATGAATCCTAGGATGGAAAACTAGTGGAATGTATATACTACAGTCTTGGAAAATGGAAAGAAATATAAAGCTTCCAGTAATTTGAATTAACAGCTGCCTGTTGTGAATAGCTAACGAGGTTGAGAACATGGATTGTAAGAATGTGAAACTGGGAAGTGAAACCTGGATCTTGAGTAAAAAGGATGGAACCCTACAGGGAAGTAGGAGTAGAACTCTTGGAAAGTGAATGGAATAGTTTTGGGGAAGTGAGCTGGCCCTTGAGTACGGAGTACCAAGGAGAGCGACTGTCCCCCTGTTTAGTGCAGAGCGGAGCTAGCCGCCCCAGGGACCTGGGGTTAGGACTGGCCACTCTGTACCGACTTGTTGGCCCTCGCGTACGTAGTACCGAGGAGAGCTACTAGTGTTAGGAGAGTACTAGCTACCCCACGGGCCCCGGGGTTCTATTAGCCTCCTTCACCGACTTGTTAGGCCCACTAGGGCAAACCAGGGTAGTCAGGCGAGGGTACGCGGACTGTGGAGGGGCAAGGCCCCGGTTTGGTTACTGTGGAGGGGTCAGACCCCTGTTACTGAGAGGGCTCTGCCCTGGTTCCGTGCTGTGCTTTGGGCGCACCCGTTAACGGAAACGACTGACCGCGTGCCAGTGCGGGCTAGCTACCTGTGCGTTTATCGTGCGTGCCGTAGTCACCGTTACGTCTGTCAGTGACCTTGGGGTGGTTGACTGAGGGTAGGATCACCACGGGGGACTCTCCCGGCCAGGAGAGCACCACGTGCTACTTCTACTTTTGGAAAAGACTGCAATCAAGATCGTTCCCACGAGGACATTGGAGATCAAGTAAAGGATCTGAGAAATAAATGAAATAGTGAGAAAATTGAAAGACGTGAATAAAGGAAGTAATAGAACATAACAGCTACTGTACTCTCTACTGTTGCCTTTAGTTAGTTTGCCACTCTACTCAACGTTTTGCTGACGTGTTACACTCGTTACCTTTTTCAGGACCAGGTGTTGAGCAGCCAAGGTCGGCGGCTGCAGAGGACGCTGGGCCGAGTAGGGTCAAGTAGAGTTTACCATAGTCTTTTGTACCTCTTTTGTTTCTATTCTAGTGAGTAGTTTTTGTTTCCGCTGTACTTTCTTTACCTGCAGTTCTTGTTATATGATAAATGTTGTTCTACTGTTGTGGTGGTATCTACTGTAGTAGTTTCTTTACTTACTGCTGTACTTCCTTACTGTTAGTTATATTCATGCTGAATGTGGTTTATTTTACTGCTCTTTTGGTTACTTCCTCGTTGGATGACTAGGTCTTGGGATTAGTCGAGTCGGTCCGGTTCTCGTGTCTCATAGGGACTCGGGAACTGGGTCGTTACAAGATGGTATCAGAGCAAGGTCGTCCCGAGAAGTGAATCAACTGACTGGAAAATAACCAATTCACATATTTATAGCTAGAGTAGCCACCACAACATATCTCTTGACATGAGCTCTTAGAAGTTTTGTTAGGTACCATCTGTTTTGACGTTTCCATTTTGTTTCGCGTCTCCTTGCAGGAGATGCCTCGTCGCGAGACTGGCCGCGGGCACGGCCGAGGGCGGGGTCGGCAAGGTGGACGTGCTGTCGTTGACGTCTCGGTGGACCAGCCACCACTCCCTGGCATCCAGGCCGAGGACCTCGCCAGACTGATACGGGATATTGTACGAGAGGAGCTCCACCCACCGCCCCGAGCACCTCCTCTTGGGGTTGCAGAGGGGGAGTCCTCTGTGGGACCACGCGACGGACATGGCGCTGGACACGTGGGAGGGGATGGGCCCCTGCCGCCCCCACCTTCCTCCGACACTTCTGTACACGAGGCACCTTCGCCTGGAGGTGCACCAGCACCTCCCCTACAGCGCCACTTCGAGCTTTTCGGACAGTTCCGGAAGCTGAAGCCCCCCTCCTTCAAGGGGGATGAGGACCCGACCGAGGCAGAGGACTGGCTTGAGCAGCTGGAGAAGATCTTCGACACCCTCCGCCCCCCGGTGGAGTGCCGCGTGGCCTTTGCCATGTACCAGCTGGAGAGTGCGGCACACCGGTGGTGGAGGGCGGTCCGGGGACAGGAGAGGGACGAGCCGACGTGGGACCAGTTCGTCACCCTCTTCTGCGAGCAGTACTTTCCCCAGACGTGGCAGGACCAGAGGAGGCGGGAGTTCCACACTCTACGCCAAGGGACGATGACTGTTAGCGCGTATCGCACGCGTTTCTTGGAGCTGTCCCGCTTTGCAGCGACAGCGGTAGCCACTGAGGAGGAGCGCCTTTGGAGGTTCACCGAGGGGCTCCGGCCTGCGATCCGGGGGTATGTCAAACCCCTGAAGCTGCCGACGTTTTCGAGGGTGGTAGAGGCAGCTATGACTTACGAGGAGACCAACCCGTCCGCGCGAGAGACCGACGGTGGGCGGAAGAGGCCCTTTCAGCCAGACTTCTCACAGGGCCGGCGAGAACGGAGACACGTGGCGTCCGCAGGAGAGCCGTCACGTTGTCCAGGGCCATCAGTGGCCTTTGGGGGCCCTCGACAGGGGCCAGTCGCCAGCACCGGACCCCCGCCTAGCCGACAGCAGGGACTCACTGAGGGCGGGAGTCAGGTTCCCCTCTGCTACCAGTGTGGCCAGCCGGACCACGTCAGGAGGGACTGCCCATCTAGGGCAGGAGGTCAGCAGATACTTCCCGTGCAGAGCACTGGAGGGCGTGCAGGAGGCCGCGGTTCCTAGGCACGAGGAGGAGGACAGCAGTCGCGAGGAGGGTACCGGCCAGCACCTACCCGTCTGACGCAGAGTGTGGCTGCTTCGTCCGCACCTCGAGCTGAGGGGCGTATCAACGCCCTAACACACAGGGACGCCAGAGCATCGGGATCCGTGGTAGCAGGTATGGTTTCAGTTTCTGGCAGACTCGTTTACACGCTTTTCGATTCCGGTGCTACGCACTCGTTTGTCGCAGCCAGTTTCGCAGTTAGTTTGGACTAGGATTATACACTGTTAGAAAATCCGTTCGTAATCAGAGGTCCGAGTGGTCAGCTGTTTGTAGCTGAGGAGGTGTACACGGATTGCGAGGTCAGCGTTGGAGGACATAGCCTGCCAGCTGACCTGATTATGATCCAGATGGAGGACTTTGGTATGATTCTGGGGATGGATTGGCTGTCCGCTTACCACACCTTGGTAGATTGTTTTGAGAGGAAGATTGTCTTCTCCATTCCGGAGTTGCCTTCTTTCGAGTTTCACAGGCAGCCAGTGGACGGAGGTTTCAGGTGCATTTCGGCACTTCGGGCGGCGAGACTTTTGAGCCAGGGGTGTGAGGGCTTCCTAGCTTGTGTGGGGGCAGAGCCCAGCCCTGTGGCAGACTTCCAGAGCATCCCGGTGGTCAGAGAGTTCTCCGACGTGTTTCCAGACGAGTTACCAGGACTATCGCCCGAGCGTGAGATCGAGTTTGAGATCTCACTAGTACCAGGGACCAGCCCCATCTCCACCGCGCCATACAGGATGGCACCGCTTGAGCTGCGAGAGCTCAAGTCCCAGTTGCAGGACCTTTTGGAGAAAGGTTTAGTGAGGCCCAGTGCGTCTCCCTGGGGAGCCCCGGTACTGTTTGTGAAGAAGAAGGATGGGACCCTACGCCTTTGTGTGGACTACCGACAGCTGAATAGGGTCACCATCAAGAACAGATATCCGCTGCCGAGGATCGACGATTTGTTTGACCAGTTGCGGGGTGCCACGGTGTTTTCCAAGATAGACTTAAGGTCTGGATACCACCAGTTGAGAATCAGGGAGATCGACGTCTCCAAGACAGCTTTTCGCACCCGGTACGGACACTACGAGTTTTTGGTCATGCCGTTTGGGCTGACCAATACCCCCGCTGCTTTCATGGACCTGATGAACATGGTGTTTAGACCGTACTTGGATCAGTTCGTGGTGGTTTTCATAGATGATGTGCTCATCTATTCTAGAGATCGGACGCAGCACAGACAACACTTGCGGATGGTTCTGGACACTCTGAGACGACGTAGGCTGTACGCCAAATACAGCAAGTGCGAGTTCTGGTTGAGGGAGGTGACCTTCTTGGGTCATGTGATCTCTGGTGACGGCCTGGCGGTGGACCCCGACAAGGTCGAGGCAGTGCTCAGGTGGGAGAGACCGCGTTCAGTCACTGAGATTCGCAGTTTCCTGGGACTGGCAGGTTACTATAGATGGTTCATCAGGGGATTTTCACAGATTGCGCGTCCTATGACACAGTTGACCCGGAAGGACGTGCCTTTCGCTTGGACAGACGCCTGTGAGGCGTGTTTTCTGGAGCTGAAGGAGAGGTTGACCTCGGCTCCCGTGCTCACCATCCTTGACAGTAATGGCGGGTTCGTTGTGTACACGGACGCTTCCTTGCAGGGGTTAGGAGGTGTGCTCATGAAGAGGGGTCATGTTGTCGCTTACGCTTCACGGCAACTGAAGCCCCATGAGCATACCTACCCTACCCACGACCTAGAGTTGGCAGCTGTTGTCTTCGCGCTGAAGACCTGGAGGCACTACTTGTACGGTGAGACCTTCGAGATTTTTACAGATCACAAGAGCCTCAGATATCTTTTTGACCAGAAGGAGCTCAACATGAGACAGAGACGTTGGTTGGAGCTCCTGAAGGACTACGATTGCAGCATCTCCTACCACCCGGGAAAGGCCAATGTGGTGGCTGACACCTTGAGCCGTAAGGCGCCCGCACGCTTGGCCAGTCTACAGTTACAGAGTTGGAGCCTTTTGGAGGAGGTGGGCAGTTGGCGACCTCTAGAGTTACGAGGATACTGTGGGGCAGTGACGGTGACATGGCAGACCAGGCCAGAGCTGATTGACCGTATCATCACAGGAAAGATGGCTGATCCGTACTTGCAGTCTTTGCGCGACAGAGTACTATCAGGGGACCCAGGGGACTTCTCTTTCACAGACCAGGTGTTACGCTTGAGGGGACGGTTGTGCGTTCCCAAAGACGAGGAGCTGTTGAGAGAGCTCCTGACTGAGGCACACGGTTCCAGATTCACCATACATCCCGGAAACACGAAAATGTACCATGACTTGAGACGCGAGTTTTGGTGGAGAGGGATGAAGCGGGATGTGGGTGAGTTCGTGCAGCAGTGCTTAGTGTGCCAGCAGGTGAAAGCCGAGCATCAGAGGCCTGCAGGGCTGCTTCAGCCGCTTCCAGTGCCAGAGTGGAAGTGGGAGAGCAACACCATGGACTTGGTGGTGGGCTTACCTATTACCCAGCGGGGACACGACGCAGTCTGGGTAATAGTGGATAGATTGACGAAGACGGCGCGATTCTTGCCGATCCGAGTCACTTTGGGACCAGCACAGTTGGTAGAGACGTATATCCGTGATGTGGTGCGACTACACGGAGTTTCGCGGGATATCGTATCCGACCGGGATACCCGCTTTACATCCCAGTTTTGGGCTGAGTTTCAGCAGGCCTTGGGGACGAGGTTGAGGTTTAGCACGGCTTACCACCCCCAGACGGACGGACAGTCTGAGCGCACGATACAGACACTTGAGGACCTTTTGCGTGCCTGTGTACTGGACTGGAGGGGCTCTTGGGAGGAGCACCTGCCCCTGGCGGAGTTTGCATACAACAACAGTTATCACTCGAGCATCGGCATGGCTCCCTACGAGGCTCTGTACGGACGGAAGTGTACGGCACCCTTGAGTTGGGTTGAGGTGGGGACCAAGTGGGAGGTTGGCCCCAGGTTGATCCGGCAGAGTCAGGAGGTAGTTGAGCAGATCCACAGACGACTCCGCACTGTCAGGAGCAGACAGAAGAGCTACGCGGATCGCAGACGCAGAGAGGTGCAGTTCGAGGTTGGGGACCACGTCTTCCTTCGTGTTTCGCCCATGAAGGGCTTACAGCGGTTTGGGGTGAGAGGGAAGCTCACGCCGAGGTTCGTGGGACCCTTTGAGGTCCTGGAGCGGGTTGGACCCGTTGCTTACCGACTTGCCCTCCCCCCACAGTTTTCTGGTGTGCTCGACGTGTTCCACGTGTCCAACCTCAGGAAGTACGTAGCCGATCCCAGCCACGTACTGAGTCACGAGAGCATCGAGGTGAGCGACGACCTGACCTACCCCGAGCGGCCAGTGCAGATCCTAGATCGAGCCGTCCGCCGGTTGAGACGAAAGCAAGTACCCCTGGTAAAGGTTTTGTGGAGGAGCCAGCGGTACGAGGAGGCTACCTGGGAGCCTGAGGCGGCAATGCGGGAGCGGTACCCGGAGCTTTTCGCGGGTACGTCTTTTTGGATCGGCTTTGGTCCTCTTTGAGTTTGTTATGGTTATTTGGACATCTTTTTCCCGCACCCTAGTTGGCGCAAGTTTCGGGGACGAAACTTCTTTTGAGTTTGTTATATTGTTACGAACGCGTGCCCCGGACGTATTTTAAGACGTCTGGGAGGTGGCCCAGACGTCTGACCAGACGTCTGGGATCACATCCAGACGTCCTGCCAAACGTCTGGGATGGTTTACAGACGTTTGAAAGACAATTATCGTCCACACCCGTGAGTCGTCTGCGCGCCTGCGCGCGCAGACCGCATATTCGTTATTCCCTCTTTTTCTTCTGCGGCTACGGACGCCTGCCGCGCCTTCTCTCTCTCCTCTCCGCGCGGCGTTAAAAAGGGCCACGCCTCCCCTCCCGTCTCCACCGTCTCCTTCTTCTTCTCCTTCCAGTGCACGAGAGCGAGCGAGCGCGAGGGCTGCAGCGGCGGCCGCAGTGAGCGCGGAGGAGGCGCGGCGTGCGAGGGCGGAGCTCTGCCGTGAGGGCGAGCTCGCCGGAGCGGCTTGGCCGGCCGGCGGAGGGCGCAGGGGGCGCGGAACGACGCGGAGAGGGACCTGCTGCAGTCTGAGCAGCAGGAGCGCGAGGTGCGACGCGGGCGACGTCGCGAGCAGAGTCCGGGTCGCGCCCTGATTCTGGAAAAATTTCCAGAATCAGACGTCTGGGTTGATAGGCAGACGGCGAGGACGACGTCTGGTAGCCCATACCGACGTCTGAAAGGTGTGTATTCCGCCTTCTTCTTCCTTCCTGTCGACCGACCGTACTAAGGGAGGGAGTTGGCTGTGCGCAGGTTCGCTGATTCGCCATCCTTTGCGAATCAGACGTCTGGAAGTTGTACCAGACGGTGGGAGTGACCTCCAGACGTCCGGGGTGACCATCGGACGTCTGGGAGATAGGACAGACGTCCTCGCAGACTTCTGGACGTCTGGGAAACCACGCTGAACAGGTAATTCTCTGATCCACTGTTTAAGACGTCTGGAAGAAGTTCTAGACGTCTGATTTTGCACAGTATCGTCTTTTTCGACCCGTTTAGGGCCCGTTCGTGCTCCATTTTCCGCGATTCGAGTTGCGTTCTTTTCAGAATTAATTCCTCTACCCGTCTACAGTAGCTATACACAGTTTTGAGACACTCCTTGTATTTGATCCTTGTGATAGGACCTCGTTCAGTTGCAGTCTTGGGAGTCGCAGAGGCACGCGGGATTCCCGATCATGCCCCCATTACTCCCGTTGTACCTGGTAGAGTGGCTTAAGCTATTAAAATCTGTTAAAGTATGAAACCTTAACTAGAATCTAGGTGTTGCATGAATCCTAGGAATGAGAAATGTATGGAATAATAGCTCCTAGGTGTTGCACGAATCCTAGCGCTGGAAAATTAGATTGTATGATAGATCCTAGGATATGGCATGAATCCTAGGATGGAAAACTAGTGGAATGTATATACTGCAGTCTTGGAAAATGGAAAGAAATATAAAGCTGCCTGTAATTTGAATTAACAGCTGCCTGTTGTGAATAGCTAACGAGGTTGAGAACATGGATTGTAAGAATGTGAAACTGGGAAGTGAAACCTGGATCTTGAGTAAAAAGGATGGAACCCTACGGGGAAGTAGGAGTAGAACTCTTGGAAAGTGAATGGAATAGTTTTGGGGAAGTGAGCTGGCCCTTGAGTACGGAGTACCAAGGAGAGCGACTGTCCCCCTGTTTAGTGCAGAGCGGAGCTAGCCACCCCAGGGACCCGGGGTTAGGACTGGCCACTCTGTACCGACTTGCTGGCCCTCGCGTACGTAGTACCGAGGAGAGCTACTAGTGTTAGGAGAGTACTAGCTACCCCACGGGCCCCGGGGTTCTGCTAGCCTCCTTCACCGACTTGTTAGGCCCACTAGGGCAAACCAGGGTAGTCAGGCGAGGGTGCGCAGACTGTGGAGGGGCAAGGCCCCGGTTTGGTTACTGTGGAGGGGTTAGACCCCTGTTACTGAGAGGGCTCTGCCCTGGTTCCGTGCTGTGCTTTGGGCGCACCCGTTAACGGAAACGACTGACCGCGTGCCAATGCGGGCTAGCTACCTGTGCGTTTATCGCGCGTGCCGTAGTCACCGTTACGTCTGTCAGTGACCTTGGGGTGGTTGACTGAGGGTAGGATCACCACGGGGGACTCTCCCGGCCAGGAGAGCACCACGTGCTACTTCTACTTTTGGAAAAGATTGCAATCAAGATCGTTCCCATGAGGACATTCGAGATCAAGTAAAGGATCTGAGAAATAAATGAAATAGTGAGAAAATTGAAAGACGTGAATAAAGGAAGTAATAGAACATAACAGCTACTGTACTCTCTACTGTTGCCTTTAGTTAGTTTGCCACTCTACTCAGCGTTTTGCTGACGTGTTACACTCGTTACCTTTTTCAGGACCAGGTGTTGAGCAGCGAGGGTCGGCGGCTGCAGAGGACGCTGGGCCGAGTAGGGTCCAGTAGAGTTTACCACAGTCTTTTGTACCTCTTTTGTTTCTGTTCTTGTGAGTAGTTTTTGTTTCCGCTGTACTTTCTTTACCTGCAGTTCTTGTTATATGATAAATGTTGTTCTACTGTTGTGGTGGTATCTACTGTAGTAGTTTCTTTCCTTACTGCTGTACTTCCTTACTGTTAGTTATATTCATGCTGAATGTGGTTTATTTTACTGCTCTTTTGGTTACTTCCTCGTTGGACGACTAGGTCTTGGGATTAGTCGAGTCGGTCCGGTTCTCGTGTCTCGTAGGGACTCGGGAACCGGGTCGTTGCACCTGTTCTCACACAGTTTGTAATAATTATGGACTCTTTCTTTGGACTCTCTCTATTATCTCTCTAACTCATCTCCCATCGACGCGGTTTTCTGTTTGCGGTTTTTCCGTATCGAGTTCTTTTTCTTTTGGTTTTGTTTGTGCATTATTCAAAAATCCAAAAAAACTAAGAAATAAAAAAATCTCATCCCTATCTAGCAGTAGCATATCTTTAGGCATCCATTCGTAGGTTGTACATTTCCTGCTAGATTTAAATTTCAAAGTCAATTGCATACTATAGAATTTCTGGAGTCAAGTATGCATTCTCTATCTTTCCACAACTCTTGCCATCCTTGCATTTGACTTAAAATTAAAAAGACCATCTCTTGTTTTGAAAAGACTTAAAAAAGCGAGACAAGCAGCATAGAAAATATCTTCTAATCACTTGAATCAATTAGAAAAAGCGACATAAAAACTTGATTGAAACCCTGACTGAGGTTTTTTCATTGCCATTGTGTTGATTGCTATCGTGCACACATCATGATCACTTAAGATTCACATACACGGGTTTCTACCTCATCTCCTTTAGCACCCACAGGATTTGGATTCGCACGCCAGTCTTATCCAGACTCCCAGTGGATTATAGAGGTCTGCACTTTGCTAGGTTTATTTTTAGGACACGTACATTTGTTTGAAACATTTGTTTGCGTACTATTATTTTCCGTAGCAGCCTCTAGGAAAATTCGATTTCATCTCGCTTGCTTGCTAGATTGGTCTTGATTGGATTGAGATTGATTGGGATTTCTGATTTTTGTGAGATTGAGATTTATCCTTTCTATTGAGTTGTGACTGTTTTAAAACTCATTTTCAAAAACCGACTCAATGGAATTTAGGAGATCCCAAAATCCTGAGCTAGTACTCCCTTTGGGTGCTGATGCCCAAGCCACTACTTCTACTTCTTTGCCTTCTACATCCAGTCCCATACCTCTTGAACCTCAAACTCCTATTCACTACTCCACACATCATGAGGATGATCATGATTCCTCACAGTTTGAGGATTTCAAAGAACTTCCTTCACATCTTATTACACATCCTCCACCACCACCACCACCAACCCATAGGTTCCAACCTCCACCATATCCTAATTTCCCTAATCCACCACTGGAGAGAGGACCTATGCCTCATCTTCAACACTTGTTTGAAACACAATTGCAAATGAACACCCTTACCCAATAGATGCAATAGCTTACATAAGCTGTGAATCTTTTAGCAAACCCCTAATCACAACCTCAACCTAGAAACCCTTAGGTACCACCTCAACCTCGTAGACATCAATTACGGGATTACTATAATCCCGTAGTTGCGCAACCTATGCCTGTGGTACATTATCCTGATGGGGGTCGTG
Source organism: Thalassia testudinum (assembly GCA_037157565.1). Taxonomy (NCBI): domain Eukaryota; kingdom Viridiplantae; phylum Streptophyta; class Magnoliopsida; order Alismatales; family Hydrocharitaceae; genus Thalassia; species Thalassia testudinum. The sequence continues at coordinate 18,541,702 of JAZHRO010000065.1, read as the reverse complement.
CTACTGAACTGAAGCCGAACATTATAGCACTTATACCTCACTTCCATGGACTTGCTTCTAAGGACCCTTTTTAGCATTTAGAGGAGCTGAAAAATCTTGCCCAAACTTTGGGTCCGCAAGGCCATGATCAGCACACACTTTTGATGAAAATGTTCTCCTTTTCATTAAAAGATAAAGTTGCCTTTTGGTTTAGAACCCTTGCACCGACTACACCAATAGACATGTGGGCTTCTTTGGAACATGAGTTCCTAAAGAAGTACTTCCCTGTAGGCTGCATTAACACTCTAAGGCGTGCTATCACTACATTCACCCAGAATTCAAGAGAGAAAATGCACGAGGCTTGGGAGAGATTCCATGAGCTTCTTAGAAAGTGCCCCCACCATGGTGTCCCACGTTGGCAACAGGTCCAGATCTTCTATCATGGGCTCCATGATGACACACAGAATTTTGTAGATGCCACTTGTGAAGGCAATTTCCTGTGTCAGGATGAGGACTCAGCCTTTGAGCTCTTCGAAGGCATGTTTGAAAACTCTATAAATAATGCTTCGATAAGAGTGTTTAATAGAAAGTCCTCCCATTCCCACTCACATTCAGGGGTACACGAAGCCCAATCCAGTAGCAGAGACTTCGAGATAGTGGCTAGTCAGCTGGATAAGGTGGGCTTAATCGAGAAGAAAGTAGACAAAGTATGAAAATTTCTCTCTAAACCTTTATCATCTTCTTCTTCTCGTCACCTGCACAACAGACTTCTCAGTTTCCCACAGGGAGGGAAACAGTGAATAACCTTTCTGTGACACAACCTGCACTACCAGACTATTCATTTCCTTATCCTACACCAGTTGGAGGAACCTTTGTTCCTCCTTACATTGACTTCCCTACACCTTCTGGAGCTTCGGAGGAGCTCCACGCCATTCACAATGATCCTTTTGCAAAAACCTATAACCCTGGATGGCGTAATCATCCAAATTTGTCATGGTCGGGCAATTCACAAAGACCTCCATATCAACAACCTTCTGCACCACCACAGCAGAACCCGATCCGAGCACCACCTCCACAATCACACGGGTATCCACCAAGTGCCTACCAGCAACCCCAACCCAGGCCCGCCCAATACTGTCAACTTGGGCCTACATGAGATGACCAGTTGGGATCCATCATGAAAGCTCTTGCTGATATGCAATAATAAAACATTACTATGCAGCAGAGACATGACGTGACATTAGCTGAGATGAGAGCCCAGCTATCACACTTGACTAAATCTCGTCAACCACATTCACTCCCATCTCAAGCAGAACCTAATCCAAGGAACATACCTACCTAGAGGTATGTCCAACCTAGACCTCCTCCCCAAGGCCAAGCACATGTCACATCACAAGCCTTGCATGATTTTGATCCATCCACACCTTACTCAAATCAGCAACCACCTCTTCTACCCAACCCAAATTCATCCTCTTCATCTTAACTCTGCATTCACTAATTGAAGAGGTGGAATCTTTTGATTCTTTCTGGATATACACTGTCTATCTACTTGGACCTTGAGCCAAGTATCATTGTTTTGATACCCACTTTCTACTTGGGCCTTGTACCAAGTATTTGATTTTGATTCATATTGACTAAGGAGCCATTCTTTTCACCCTTGAGGTTGACAACCTGCATTACTTCTACATCATGATCTGAACCCTTTATTGAGCCACATGATCTCAGACTTATCAATTCTACCATTTTGCTCCTACATTTTGAATTACCTACTGGGTTTATGCCTAGCTGAAGGCATTAAACTTAGCAAAACCCATCCTTGTATATAGCTGTTTTCACCTTTCTTATTTTCACCTTTCTTGCATTAGGTGTCTACCCTTGCATTTTAAGTATTCATTTCATTCTCACATATGTCATGCATTTCACTTCCTAGCCCAACTTTCCACTCTGATCTTGTATCAGACTTGAAATCGTTCGCATAGAGATTTTTATCTCCTCATTTTGACTTCCTTCCATTACCTAGTCTAGGATAGTGAAAAGCAGAGCATGCATTTGCATCCACCCTATTCATTCAATGAGGGCAATGCATCATTTAAGCATGGGGGTGTAAATGGTGAACCATTTACTACAATGCAATTGTAGACACACCTATAGTATATACAGTATAGTATTATCAAAAATACCAAACAAATTGAAAACTGTTTCAAAAATTTTGAAAAAAATTACAAAGCCAAAAATACAAAAAAAAGACAAAACACAAAAATTACAAAAATACAATAAGGGACATGTACCTATTGTTGAGGGAGAACTCCATTTTGAGGAGAGAAAAAGAATCTGTGAAAGCATTATAAGTGCTTAACTATGATCTTCTAGCTGGAAACAAAAATAAAATAAGTGTTTATGGATATTCAACCTTTGCTGGTTTGACTTTTTGGGCCACTGTAGCCTGATTCATTCATGCTTTGGCTTAATACACTTCGAAGTTTAACAAGATAGACCAAAATCTCTACTAACTTTAGGATGTATTTTTGTACCTAAGTCACCAGTACAGGATTCACTGGTTTGCTTTGACTTAGGAGTCTAAGTAACTTTGGTTTATATGACACAGTGTTGGGAAAGATCTTATGAATTTGAAATTCAACCCTAGTGTTCATTAGGAAAGGTGGAGTCCTTACCTGTGCGTGCAGGTAGACTCTTTGTCCTAGTCTTTAGTCTTATGTCTAGGAGAAGCTCTTTCCACCAAAGAACTCACCCACCAAATAAGGTGCATTCTACCAAATAAAGTTGTCGAAGACATACTGACAAAAAAAAAAGGTTCTTTAGAATAAGTCAAGTATGTTCTCCAAGTTTTGTAAATTCAAAAATTCCACCAAAAATGTTTTCAGGGTTCAATACAAATACCCTGTTCCACCAAAATATTCTTTGAGCCACAAACATAAAAAGAGTTGGGCTTGAGTATTCCTTATTTCTTGAGAGTCGATCCGAAAACATGAGCTAAAGCTAGGACCAATCTATACTTAAAAGGAAGTGAAACCTCGGGATTGAGTTTTGAAATTCACCTGGTCAGTCTTGACTTATCACAAAGCACAACCATAACCTCTTAGCATTCTGAGTCTCTGTAAAAACCCCTGAAAGGTTTAAATATCAAGAGTCCTTGTTAGTTGAGAGATGGTCTATGTCATATCAGTCTTGAGTTCTGGTTAGTCTTCCTAAGCAAAAAGGTTCTCACAATGTCCCGACATAAACACAGTCGGTTTATCAGAAAATCTTTTAGCTTAAAGATCATCTTTAAACACTTAACTCTTTGAGAAAAAGTAAGAAGTAAAGATATCTCATCACTCTTACGTTATTGATACTTAAATTATTATGCACTTTAATGAATTGTTTGCTAAGGGACTAGGAAAACCTAAGCATGGGGGTATGATGAGTTGCAACTCATCATAGTTAAATTGCCTAAGTTAAGCTAGAAACTAGGTTAAACAATATGAAATTAACACATAAAAAGGGTTAAGTGTAGGAATTAGAGAAAAAGAAAAACATCAATTCTGTGTTAAAAATGTATAATTAGGTCATTAAATGAAATATTCTTGTGAAAAAGGTTAAATGATGATTCAAGTGTAAATTGAACACGCAAACAAATTTAAAAGTTCAAATAAAATATGTAATTAACTTCTTAAATGTTCAATTAAGCTTGTATAAAAACTTAGATGTATTTTGACATTATTAAGCCCTTGAAATTAAAGATTTACATTTAGGTCCTTAGTGCATTACATATCATTCATTAGAAAACCTCCTAGAACCTATTTGTAACCTGCAGGGACCTATTTGTAAGCCTTAAAGGGTCTCTTTATAACCATTCATTACCAGTTTTGGGCCTCTCTGTAATTGTTCTACCCCTTCGCAGAGGGGTGTACCCTGCAAATTCACCAAAAGACTCTTAGCTGTCTGCAGCTCCCGCGCGAACATTGTTCATGCGAAGAATAGAAGCAATCCTGGCCGTCGATTTCTCTTGATATCCTGATCTATGGCTCGATTTGAATCGAACCTTCGCGTGATTTGGTGCGTGTGGTGACCTTTTCACCCATATCCCATCCAACGGCCACTTTTTGATTTGGTAGCGCACGCACTCTTCCTCATCCTCGTCACCCACGACCTTAGCACCTAATTTCACCTGCGTGGTGCTCTGATCCACTAATCTTCCTACTTAAGCAGCTCCACAACTGCGCACACAGGGGATCGACCTCCTCTCCTACTTCCTTGAGGTTGGTCCTTTCGTCCTCTCCAGTTTCTTCTCCCCACATTTTCCCATTTTCATGGCCCACCAGCTGTGAATTCTTCATCTTCTCCTACTCTCCTCACCGCTAAGGATCACATAGCACCTGAGGGTGACTTGAAGCTTCACTAGAGAGCTTTTCAATCTGCTGGAGATCCTCCCTCCTTCGTTGCTGAAGCCACCAACTACAGATCTTCTCAACAGGTCCCATTCTTCCATTTAGACTAGGTTTAATGCTTTCTAGATTAGCTGTAGTATTACTTAGAGCAGTTAGCAGTAGAAATTAGATTTAGATTAGTTCTGATTTGTGCATGACTGTTAGACTATGTTAAGAATAGATTTAACCTAGATCCCACATTTTCACCTCCTTTGATCACTTCAAATCAGAGGAGATGAATTCCCCTATTCACTGATCATTATTTTCTCCCCCTACACGTTTCCATTTTCATTTCTATGTTTCCTCGCAATTAAATTCATAGAACACCCCTTCATGAGACCTAATTTCAGATATGAAGGTTTTTAACCTCAGATCTGAAATTAGCGTCATGATCCACATTAGGGGTTCTCTCATTCATCATGTAGGTTCACAAGACCCCCGATCTTATTCAAAGACTCAGATGACTCAATTTTTCTTGCAAATGGTTTTAATGATCGAATCGGAGATTTGAATTCAATTTTGAGCTTTATCGGATTTAATCGAGTTGTTTGAGGATTTTAATGGCTTTGATCGGGTATATGCAAGGATTTCAATGTCCTTGAGTGTGGCTTTGATTTATGGATGAGTGTGTACCTGAATTTGATTTGAATTGGGATGTTTTGATTTTCAATGTGTAGAAAGCCAAGGAAAATCAACATTGTTGACTTGAGGCTCTCTCCTTTGTATTTCTGTGAAGGTTTAATTCTATATATTCTGAATGTTCACCTAAGGAATTATCAATATTCCTTAAGGTTTAGGAAATTTGGATTTAGTTTGGATTTAATGGACTGATCTAGGACCTTCCTTCATGCTGTCTATGGCATTAGGAAGGTGTTAGATTAGTAGTTTTGTTTCAGATTTGGCGAGAAGCTCGGAGTTTCTAAGCTTGTTTCCAAGCTTGGAACTCCATCTAAAGCCCTATAAAATGACCTCCGTGGCTTTGCGCATCTTCTCAGCAAATTTTGGTGAGTCAACCACCTCTAATTCTCCTCCTCCGGCCACCAAAACCCTTACTTCGGTGACCTCCTTCGATCCCCTTCCTCCGGCCGTCCAACAACCAAATTGGTCGGCCCTCTCAACTCTCCTCTTCATTGCGATCCTCCCCAACCAAAGGGAGGACGTGCCTCTGCCTACATCATCATCGCCACTCCACCGCACTCTCCGTCTTCTTTGGCACTGGTCGACCAAAACTGGCTGCCTCCACCTCTCTTTCACCTAGCTAAGTCCCTCTATCACTCTCTCTCTCTCACTCTATTTTTCTCTCTCACACTTACGACACACGCACGACTGCCAACCACTCCCCCCGTACTTCATCTTCTTCACGGTCGGCAGAACTTCGGTGAACTCGCGCCATTGCTACATTGCATCAAACTTCATACCACCACCTTCAAAACCTCCGCTGCGACTCTAGACGCAAAAGCCCTAACCTAATTTGGACTATTGCCCATGTATTCGTCTCCTCGAGCACACCCACCTCCATGCACCCTCTTCGACCTCACTACACACATTCAAACACACGCACGCCAAATCGACACCACCGTTGCACTCGTCGATCCCCGGCGATCCTCCTGAGTGCTTTAACTAGGCCTTATAGCCCGTATTTCTGTCTTAGGTACCTTCATCGGAGCTCTGCCACCGCATAGTCTTCTCTGCTTCCAGTTGCTGCCCTCTAGCCGAGCTCCTCCTCGCTTCCACGCTCAGGTGGTGCAGAACCAATAGCTCTAGACTCTCAGCTCCTTGATTGGGAGTGTGAACCTCAGCAGCTACTGCAATTTGGCGAAGAAACTTGCTGCAGATCACGAAGGTTGTCACGAAGAATTGAAGGGGACATAGTCCCACATCGAATAGAGCAAACTTCCCTATGCGCCTTAAATTGATTTTGTGCTTTATCCTCGTTGCCTCAGTAAGCACGAAGGTGAGGTCCTCACGCACGCCCCTCGCACGCTCTTGCCCACGGCCATGCCATGTGAATCTGGGCCTTGAGGAGGAAGAGGAGGGAGTCGCCGGAAGCTGCGGTCCGTCTGACGGAGGAGGAGGGGATGAAGTGGGGGGGTGTTCACCTGATTCTGAGAAAGAAGAGAAAGAGAGAGGGGAGGGGTGAGGGTTTTGCTCTGCCGCTCTCCTCTCAACTCTTAGTGATCTCTAAGGGAGGCCTTTGCCTCTGCTGGTGTTGGTGAGCTCTGTGTTGTGCCTTCTATGGAGCTTAAGGAGACAGAAGAAGAAAGAAAGGGAAGGAAGGGCCATTTGGTTGAGAATTCCATTGTCTGATCTCTGAAGGGAGTACACTGTGTACTTATCCTACGTGGATTTAAGTGATTTAAGTTGATTGATACTATTGAGATATTTGGTATTATTATAATTAGGGTAATTGGTGATTTAAATACCATTTTACCCTAATCCTTTTTTGCACTTTATTACTGAACTTCATCTTTATATCATTTTTAATTAAGTTTTGGGTTGAAATTGCTTATATATTTAATTGAAATTGTAATATTGAGATTCACATTTGCCACTTGCTCCCTGTGTTCGAACTCAAATTTCTTTCGAGTATAAATTTTATTTATTTCTCGCATTGATTCGAACTGTACTACAACACGGAGATTTTAAAACCTATTTCAGAGTGATTAACAGTATTTAAATAAGTATTTATGTTGAGTTATACTACACATATACTAATTATATAATTATATTACATTAAATGTACATTTATCTATGTAATTCTAAATAAATAAGTAAACATGTACAAATGTATTTATAACTGTATATACATATTTAAGTAATTATTATATATTGTACTATACCTATATATTTATTTATTTAAGTATTTATTATATGTATTTAAGTTATTAAGTTAAAATAAAATAAATTAGTAAATTAAATTATTACTGAAGTAAGTTATGTTGTATACTTGTATATACTATATTTAAGTATTTTCAACCTATTTATTATGTATTTATGCTATATAGTAGTATGTACACTGTATATTAATATTTATATATTTGAATCATGTAAATAAATGCAGGTAAATTAAAATAAATGATAAAATTAAATTTAAAATATGTAATAAATACTTTATTACGTATATTAATTAATTTATAACTCAACGCCTACGCCATCTTCACATCTCCTCGTCACCGGAATATTGCACGGATCCCCATCCCTCGTTGACAAATCCAACGGCGGAGTTTCTATTTCCAACCACCATGCCGTCCACAATCTTCAATCCACCGTCCAACTTGCCACAACTCTCTGTGACAGTGCGTCCACAAGCCCTCTTTCTCAACGTCGACCTTCAGCTTACGATCGGGTGCTCACCAGCATACGTCCTACCAGAAGACTACCCAATCTGTCCTCGTTGCCATCATCTGTGTCGCCGCTGCGTCTCCAACATTGCAGCTTCAAACATTCAACCGACGTATACTCCATCGTCTTCGTTAGTAACCAACTATCTTCCTATTAATAGGTCAAGTGATTCACTCCACGACTCTGACAGTGATGGCCCATCTCCACGACGCCCACTGCGTACATCCCGGGCTCAATAGGGTCTTGCTAATATGGCTGCTTCATCAACTACCATGCCAACCGGAGTCCACCATTTTCTCTCACTGAAATTGACACCAAACAACTATTCTCTTATGGACGACCCAACTTATGCCAATACTTCGGTCCTACAACCTCACCGATCTAATTGATAGAACGGACTTCTGCCCTCCTGCTGAACAGAACTCAAGTGATTCATCATCTTCAGCCACAGTCAATAATACTACAATTGAATCACAGGGTCAGGCCTGGGTTAACCGTGATCAAATGCTTCTAAGTTGGGTCGTTGCTTCGCTCTCTGAGGACGTTCTTCCAACTGTAATCGACCTCAACACAAGTTATGAGGTATGGCATGCATTAATAGAATCATATGGTTCTCCATCACATTCCCGTCTTTTACAGCTACGGATGCAACTACAATTGATGAAGAAAGGCAATGACACTATCACCCAATATCTTAGCAAAGCCAAATATATTGCAAATGAACTAAGTGCTGAAAGCCATCCTCTCTCCACTGCTGACTTCAATGCAATCATTTTCCAGAACCTTAGCACAAACTATAGTGATATTATTGTAGCCCTTGCTTCCAGAGATTCCCCAATCTCCTATTTTGAGCTTCAGACAATTCTTACAGCACATGAGATAAGACTACAACAAAAAACTCCTTCTGTCACTGAATTGCCTCCATCTTCTCATACTGCTCAATGCACTACGCGAGGACGAGGGCGTGGTAGAAACTCCTACAATAATAGGCGCTCCTCATGCCAAGTCTATGGTATTCCTGGTCACAGCCCGTGTAAATGTCGCTTCATAAAATATGGTCATGGACGAAGTAGATCATTTCCTCAGGCTCACCTTGCTCAAACACGGGAATATGTCCCCTCACACACCGACTGGTACCTGGATAGTGGTGTATCACATCATGTTACAAACGACTTCCAAAATTTAACAATTGTTGAACCGTACAATTGAAGTAATAATATCCCAGTTGAAAATGGAGAAGGTATGCCTATTTCTCATATTGGTCAATAGGTTCAGAATTAGCCATCAAAAACTTTCTTTCTCAAAAATGTCCTTTGTGCTCCTCATGGAACTAAATCACTCTTATTTGTTTATCATTTTTACAAAGATAACAATTACTCAATTGAGTTCACTGACCATAATTTTGTTGTTAAGGATCGACGCACCTCTCAAATCCTTCTTCGAGGAGTCAATGATTGGGCGCTCTATCACTTGCCATCAACCTCCGTCTCTTTCACTATCTCTCCATTTGCTTTTCTTGCAGTTCGTGATTCTTGGTGGCTATGGCATGAGCATCTTGGACATCCACAATCCAAGACTGTTGGTTCTATTATTCAATCTTTAGGAATGAGTTATATTTCTTCTTCCTTAAATAAATGCTCCTCATGTTTGATGGGAAAACTATCTAGAACTTCTTTACTGTCAACATGTACTATCAAATTCAGTTTTTGCTTATAAATATTTTGTCATATTCGTTCATGACTTTTCAAAATACTCTTGCCTTTTTCCAATAAAAACCAAAAGTGAAGTTGTCTCTATTGCACCAAAACCTTTTTGCCATGCTTGAACGATAACTCAACTAGAAAATTCAATCTTTTCAATCCAATAGAGGTGGTGAATACCAAGGACTTAAACCTTTCAAAATGGCATATTGTTGATATCGGCCTTACCCTCCTGGCCCATTCCTCTGTACCTTATACATTCTAGCACTTTGCTTTCACTACCGCCACATACCTAATAAACAGATTACCAACAGCTATTCTCCAGAACCAAATTCCCTATCACATGCTATACATAAACAACCCAATTATCACTTTCTTCGAACCTTTGGGAGTGTTGTTTATCCATTGTTATGACCTTACAATCATCATAAATTCTCCTTTAGAACAAAAAAATGTGTGTTGTCAGGTTGTCCTTCCAATTATTAAGGATGTCTTTGTTTTGACATCACCACCAAAAAATACTACACTACCTGCCATGTTAAATTTGATGAAACCTTATTTCCATTAAAAAATGAGTCTATACTTGGATCACCTCCCCTAAAGGATACATCACTGTCACCTTGGTTATCAGTCCCCCTTCCAGTTCACCACTCTATTATTGCATTTCCTGCTGACCAAGCACATGGAGGTTTGATGATGACGTCATCATCAGCCATATCTAACTTTATTTAGTCATACGCCATCATTAAATTCTCATACATAACTGCCAGAGGACCATAATTCATTGCAAATCCATTCTAAGAGAATAACAGTAAAATAGGGATAAAACTACAGTTTTAACAGTATATCTCAATTGCAGAATAGTCACGAGATTTCTCAGGGGTTAAATAAAGGTCAAATGATCTTAAATGTCTAATAAGTGAGTCCGTATAGACAGAAAAGGGTTTTCGCGCATTTCAGGAATTAAATGACATCTAAAATCCTAAAAACAGATCTGCTTAATCTACTGAGGTTCTGGTAAGGATATGACGTGTCTTTGTGCGTGTGTGTTAAGAGGTGTCGTTATAGTTGCACTTGATACGTCGGTTTTAAAAGAAGTAAACGGAGGTGAGTTCGAGTGTCGGTCTTAGGGAGGCGTGGAAATCGGATTTTTACTTTACCACTTGTTGTCACGGAAAAGGTGGAGTTTTGCTTGCGAAAGATGCGGTTTTGAAAAGCGAGAGAGGGAGATAGAGAGAGAGTTTAGGGTTAGAAAGCTCTTGGTTTTGATCATGCAACTTGAACAGAAATTAAAATGGCAATTGAACGGAAAATAACTTCATTAAACATACATTCGCAGTTCATAACTTACAACATTAAATACATGCTTCAACAAAAGTAATGGAAAGCTTGAGAGAGAGAGAGAGAGAGAGAGAGAGTGGAGAGCGACGAGGCAGACACGGCGGTGGAGGAGGCTCCGTCGGCGGCTCGTCGTCTCCGGCGATTACAAGAGTGCCTAAAGCTAGCTAAGAGAGGAGTGGAGTAGTTGCAAGGGGGAGTGAATGCCTTGAATGGTGGTTGGAGGGGGTTTAAATAGAGTTAAGGGCTTTCTAAAAGAAGAAGGGGCTTTAGCAACATCCAGAGCGTCGCTAAAACCACTTCCAAAAGCGTCGGTGTAGCCCTCTCACCGCCGGTCAGCTACCCACCCCGTTCCTTCTCTTCGCACGATCCGTGGCCACTGAACGAGAGCCGTCCGATCGAAGATCGGACGGCTGAGAGTCTTCCTCGCCTGCGCTGAGATCGCGCCTCGGGCTCGCGTGTACGCGCGCGTGGGCGCTCGTGCGCTGCGGTCGCGCCGAGTGGCGAGATCCTGGCCGCCCGCTGCTGATCGGGCAACCTAATTTCTCCGCGCCCTTCGCCCGCCTTCAAATCCCCCCCCACGCGGCTCGAACGCACGTCGCGTGGATGCGGGCGTGTGTGCTAACCGTTGCGCCATGCTCGCTCTTTTGTCGTGGCGACCGCGGGCGGGTGCGCGGATCTCGGCCGTTCGATTGAAGATTGACGGCCGAGATTTGTCCTTGGTTGGCTGAAGGCGTGGGTGCGGTGGGGGCGGGCTGATGTGGCACAATCTGGGCCGTTGATCTCTAGATCAACGGTCAGAACTTCTTGGGCCCATTGCAGGAGCTCCGGATGTCGGATTTGGTCGATCTTGAGTCCGTTGGACTCCGTTCGTCGTTCTGAATCCATCCGTGTGGTCCGATTGCTCATCTGAGGCTTGCTTTGACAAATTCTTGCACAAATGGCCATTAATACAGTTTAAAAGCAATCTTGGTACATGATGCATGCAATGCTCCTATTCTACTTATGTTGTGCCTTTTATTCTAAAGATGGGCTATATTTAACATAATTATTACCCCCTTGTGTGGTGTTATCAAACCCCCATGCTTACTCTTTGCTAGTCCCTAGCAAGGTTTATTCTGGTCTTTATTTCCTTGCAGAATTCAAGAAGTAATTGCTTAGGCACTTCGTTACATGTCAATAAGAGGAAATATACACAGATCTTAATCTACAAAGACTAAGCAGCGCCCGGGTGTCTGCCAAAATACGAATCGCCCGAATCCTTGCTTTAATGTATATAACTATACATACGTATATATATTTTTTTAAGAATTTTTCCGGAATTCAGTGTGGGTTGGTAACTTTTTACGGCTACCCAACCCACCCAAAACTCGGTCAAAACCCTAAGTGCTAAGCATCTTGGTGTGAATGTTGTGATAGACTCACTTAATGGTAATTGAGACAGACTTCGAGTTTCTACGCCTCTAGGTGTCCGAGAAAGGAAACAAATTTGCCTGAAGGTGTATTTGTTTGATTGGTAGCTTTCTCCCTACATTTGTTTTAATTGGGTTCAACACAAGGAATTTTCCAGTGTATATTTCCCCAGCTTGTACTACTTCCCCGCTTCTTCCTTAGGTGTTTTGGTATTTTTTTGTGCAATTATTGAGCTGGGCTCTGGACAACCGACCAATGGGCTGTTACCCACGATCACTTCCCAACCATACTTGTGCGGTGAAGTGTGGTTTATTTTCTTTTCTTCTTGTCCCTTTTTTTTTTGTAGGTGGCTTCCCTGATCTCAAATGTGCCTAAAGGCAACGAAAAAGAAATGGCCTATGGTTGGGTTCTGGACAACCTGCCAGCCATACCACCCTAGAGAGTTCATTAGCTACCCAATTTCTGTCAAAATCTCCGAGAAGTGAGTCTGTGCAAAAATGTGTGCAGATGCTTAGACTCAAAGTTTTTCTGAGTTAGAGGGTGAGTTAATAAGTCATATACTTATTACCTTATTTAGTAGGTGGATTAGAATAGCTTAAGGTTGCAAGGATTCACCGCTAAATCCATATTTTAACGGACACCGGGGCTGATTAAGCCTGAAGGCATGAAAAGTCTAAGTGCTTAAGTTCTTTCTGTATTATTTCCCACTATTGGCAAGTTTCTAATGCCTAAGTTTTCTTCCTAATTTTTTTTTTAATTAATTTATTCATTCAGATTGATTAATTGAGCTCAGGATTATGCAATTTACCAACACCCCCATACTTAAGTTGGACAATGTCCTCATTGGCAGATACATGATGTAAAAGGGTTCAAAAAGATAGTACCTGAGTGACGTGAACTACCAGATCAGTCTGAATCCTCTGGGTTGCCTCCCAGGAAGCGCTGAGTTTAACGCCTCCAGCTGGGCGGTGCTCGGTGTCAGCCCTCAACGAGGGTGACACTTTCCTTGGGGGGTACCTGGGCCAGGAAATGCTTCAATCTTTGACCATTAACAGTAAAAGTGTGCCTAGTGTTAAGATCAGCGATTTCAATTGCCCCATTAGAATAGGGCTTAACCACCCGAAATGGTCCTATCCATTTGGACTTGAGTTTCCCTGGGAAGAGTTTTAGGCGTGCTTCAAACAGCCAAACTTGCTGGTTAGGCTCAAAGGTTTTTCTATGAATGAGTTGGTCGTGGACGGCTTTCATTTTCTCCTTATACAGTCAACTATTGTCAAAGGCGTCCCGACGGATTTCTTCGAGCTCAGATAATTGCAGCGTCCTCTGCGCACCGGCTAGCTGGGGATCCATGTTACACTGCTTGACAGCCCAGTAAGCCCGGTGTTCCAATTCGACAGGAAGATGGCAAGGCTTGCCGAAGACCAGGCGATAAGGCGACATGCCTACCGGGGTCTTGAAAGCGATCCTGTATGCCCACAGGGCATCATCAAGTCGTGTGGACCAGTCTTTCCTGTCATGTCTCACAGTCTTTTGTAAAATGTTCTTGATTTGTCTATTAGAGACCTCAGTCTGTCCATTTGTTTGTGGATGATACGGGGTGGCAATGCGGTGGTTTACCCCGCATTTTCTAAGTAGGGCACGGAATTGGGAATGGATAAAATGGCTTCCACCATCACTGATCATGGCCTTGGGTATTCCAAACCGGGAAAAGATGTTCTTCTTCACAAAGTCCATGACAATCTTATGATCACATCGTCGGGTGGCGACGGCTTCAATCCATTTGGAAACATAGTCTACTGAGACCAGGATGTACTCGAAGCCGTTGGATGGTGGAAAGGGGCCCATAAAATCGATACCCCAAACGTCGAAGATTTCGACAATCAAAATGAGCTGAAGGGGCATCATATCTTTCGTGGTCATGGTCCCCAGTGTTTGATAGTGGGAGCAAGTTTTGGCAAAGATGTGTGCATCCTTAAATAGGGACGGCCAGTAAAATCCAGACTGCAACACTTTTGCAACTGTTTTCTTTCCAGAGACGTGGCCGCCACATGCTTGGTTATGAAAAAAGGAAAGCACACTCTGAACTTCATCTTCAGGGATACATCTTTTGATGATCTAATCAGCACAGAGGTGAAACAGCATGGGGATCATCCTAGAAATAGTGCTTGGCCTCAGCCAAGAACCTGTCCCATTGCTGTCTAGACCAGCTGTGCGGGGTTTGTCCTATAACCAGGTAATTGACGTAGCCGGCATACCATGGCATTTTCTTGTCTTGCACGGCTAGGATGTGTTCATCAGGGAAGGTATCAGATAGAGGTAGGGAGGGTCCAATGTGGTCTGGATGAAGTCTTGACAAGTGGTCAGCCACCACATTTTTCGATCCGGCCTTGTCTTTGATTTCCAGGTCAAATTCCTGCAAAAGCAGGATCCATCTGATGAGCCTGGGCTTTGCGTCCTTCTTGGCCAACAAGTGCCGGATGGCTGAATGGTCAGTGTAAATAGCCACGTGGGATCCCAGCAAGTATGAGCGGAATTTTTCAAGTCTAAATACTACAGCGATCAACTCTTTTTCTGTGATGGTATAATTACGTTGGGCCTCGTCCAACATTTTGCTTGCGTAGTAGATCACCATGGGCTTCTTGTCTTGCCTTTGTCCCAGGACAGCGCCTATGGCAAAACCTGATGCATCACACATAATCTCAAAGTCCTGGGACCAGTTTGGGGGTTGAAGTACAGGTGCGATGGAGACTCAGTCCCAGAGGGTGTGATAAGCTTGGATGCAATCAGGAGACATGTGGAATATGGCATTGTTGGCTAGAAGGTCGGTCAAGGGTTTTGAAAGCTTGGAAAAGTCTTTGATGAACCTTCGGTAGAAGCCAACATGTCCTAGGAAGGAGCGAATCTGCCGGACCGAACTAGGTGGAGGAAGTTTGGAAATTAAATCAACCTTAGATCGATCTACCTCGATACCCCTATGCGAGATGATGTGACCGAGGACAATTCCTTCTTGAACCATAAAATGGCTCTTTTCCCAACTTAACACCAAGTTAACCTCGATACATCGTTTCAGGATTTTCTCCAAGTTGCTCAGACAATGGACGAATGAATTACCGAATACAGAGAAATCATCCATAAAGACCTCCAAGTATTCACCCACCATTTTTGAAAAAATGGCTAGCATGCAACGCTGGAAGGTCGCAGGTGCGTTGCATAACCCGAATGGCATTCGACGGAATGCAAACGTGGCATACGGGTAAGTGAATGTGGTCTTTTCCTGATCTTCTAGAGCAATTGTGACTTGGTTATATCCTGAATATCCATCCAGGAAGCAAAAATACTTCTGCCCTACCAATCTTTCAAGGATTTGGTCAATGAATGAAAAGGGGAAGTGGTCCTTCTTAGTGGCTTCATTAAGCTTCCTATAATCAATACACACCCGCCATGCGGTAGTGGTGCGGGTTGGGATGGATTCGCCATGATCATTGGTGACAACGGTGAGCCCAGCTTTCTTTGGAACCACTTGAGTGGGGCTCACCCAGGGGCTATCGGAGATAGGGTAGATGATGTCGGCGTCAAGCCACTTGATGATTTCTTTTTTAACGACCTCCCGCATGTTAGGGTTTAAACGTCTCTGCATCTAGCGGGAAGGTTGGGCCCCATCTTCCAGGTAAATCTTGTGGGTGCAATAGGTGGGGCTAATTCCTCTTAAATCCGAAATGGTCCAACCAATGGCGGCCCGATGTTCTGAAAGGGTCGCAGTCAACTTGAGTTCCTGATCCTTGGTTAGCTGAGAATTAATAATCACTGGGAAGGTCTGGTCAGGTCCCAAGAAGACATACTTGAGATTCTCGGGCAATGGTTTAAGTTCGGGTGTGGGTGGGACCACAGTCGATGGGAAGGGAAAGGGTGGTAGTTGATCAACATCGATCTCTTCAAATGGTGTCATGTGATGATACTCATCCTTACAGAGGTCCACGGGTAATGATGGTGACGGGTCAGAACTACGGGTTTGGTGGTCTGAGACAGAATTGAGGGTGAGGCATTCCTTGATTAAAGTTTCCACGGGTTCATGTTCCTCAATGTAATCGCAATCAAAAGACTTTATCACCCGGAAGATATCCAATTGCATTTTCTTGTCCCCAAAGGCGATTTCCATATATCCCGTGTCACAATCAATGTTTGCTTTAGCCGTAGCTAAGAAAGGTCTGCCTAAAATTATGGGTGCATTCTGTAATTTTTCAGGGACTTCCATGTCGAGCACCAAAAAGTCGACCGGGAAATGGAAGTCCTTGACCCATACAATTACATCCTCGACAACCCCCTTCGGGGTTTTCACAGATCTATCAGCCAGCTGGATGGTGATAGGGGTTGGTGTCAGCTCCCCAAAACCAAATTGGTGGTACAAGGTTGTTGGAATTAGATTGATAGAAGCACCTAGGTCCAGGAGCGCTCTATCAAACGTCATGTCCCCGATATTGCAGGAAATCAGGGGTGCTCCTGGGTCAGTTCGCTTGAGTGGAAGGTTGCTTGATATCACGGAACTTGCTTGCTCAAAAAGTACAACCTTCCTAGGTGCCTGCGGTCTCGGCTTACGCTTGGGTGTATAGGCATCCTTTAAGAACTTGGCATAAGTAGGGATGTGTTTGACGGCTTCTAGGAGCGGAATATTAATCTGTACTTGCTTAAAAATTTCCAACAGCTCCTCAGTTTCCATAGTATTCTTCATTTTCTTGATTATTTCCAAGGCCTCAGGGTAGGGTGTCTGAATGTGGATTGGTTCCATGTCTGGGTCCTTGGTTGGTGCCTCTTCTGAGTCGGGTATTTCAACAGGTAAAGTCTCGGGGGGAGTCGGCCATTTGGGATCCTGGGTTTTGGTGCCGCTTCTCAAGGTCACCGCATTCGCAGAGGCATTGGGGCCATGGGGTGATCCTTGAGGAGGCAAGGATGAAGAAGCGCCAAACCCAGGAGGTGTTTGCGGGGCTGGCTGGACCATGTGAGCCTGCCCGGCGTTGCTTTGGAACCCTTGCGAATTGGGGCCTCTGTTAATTATATTTCGCAGGTTCGGTTGTGGTTGGGAAGGTAGGGATTCTTGTTGTTTATAGTCCAAGAGTTGGCTTAACTGTCCCTTTACCAAGGCCATTTCCTCCTGATGTTCCTGGTTCATGTCAGCCATCATCTTTATTAAGGTATCCATTTGGTTTTGTGGGGGAGGGGCCGCCCTATTCTGGTTATATTGGGGTCTAACTGGTGGTCCTTGCTGATAGGGGGGCAAGTGTGGCTGATGGTTTGGCTTGGGCTGGTTTTGGAATTGCGGTGGTTTCTGTTTTGTCCAACCAAAGTTGGGGTGGTTACGCCAGCCGGTGTTGTAAGTGTTGGGGAAAGGGTCAGGTTTCGCATATCCTTGGATGGCTTGCACATCTTCTAGGATAGCTGATGTTGATGAAGAGGGATGGGAGTAATCAAGGGTTGAGGGAGCAAAGGTCCCTCCCTGGAACGTGATCAGGGGTTGTTCCAGGTTCAGTTGGGTGAAGGGCTGGACCAGGTCAACATTATGTGCTCCCTTTGCTAGGGAGAAAGTCTGCAAGGGGTTCCTGGTTTGATTCAGTAGCTCATCAATCTTTTTGTCCACCAATTCCACTCGATCCAACTTTTTGGTAATGATGTCCATGTCAACCATTCCAGAATTTGCTTACACCTCATAAATCCCGCCACGGGGTTGACTGGACCTGTTAAACTGGTTCATGGAGGCATTGTTGAGCGAATTCTCGCTCATAGACTTAAAGAGCTCAAACGCCCTCTCCTCATCTTTGTTTAGGAAGATTCCCCCGCATGAGGCATCAACGAAGTTCCGTAGGTTGCCGTCCAGACCGTGGTAGAAGATCTGGGTCAATTACCACCTTGGAACTTCATGGTGTGGGCATTTCCTCAAAAGTTCATTAAATCTTTCCCACGCCTCATGAAATTGTTCCCTACCCTGGAGTGTGAAGGTAGTGATAGCTCTTTTGAGGGCATTGGTCTTTCCTATGAGGAGGAATTTCTTTAAAAATGCATGCCTCAGTTCTTCCCAGGTGATGATGGGTCTACCTAGGGTTCTAAGCCAATGAGAAGCCTTGTCTCTTAATGAGAAAGGGAACATCTTGATTAGAACAATGTCAAGGCTAATGTTTCTAGGTTTCATCGTTCTTGCTATGCGGTCGAGATCCTCTAGGTGCTGAAAGGGGTCCTCATTTGAGCTTCCATGAAAGTGGCTCTGGATCAGACTTAAGACATTCGATTTTAGCTCAAAATCATCTCCCCCCTCGGGGATCCTAAGGTGTGGCTCGACTCTAATAGCAGAAGGGTTATAGAAATCATGGAGAGGTCTTGGCTGGTCCTGAAATGGCGGTAAATCAAGTGGTGGTTGTCATGGTATGTCGTGGAAAGGTGGTGGTGGTTGTTCTTGTGGGTTCTGTAACCGTTGTATGGCTTGCATGATGGTGTGGATTTGTTGTTGCTGAAGCCGATGGTTAGCATTGATTTGAGATTAGATGATGGCCATAGCATCTGGTGGGGGTTGATCCTCAGCCTCATCTACCTTAGGTTCAACCATGCTTTCAACAGAATTACGTCGCCTAGATTCCTGCCCCAAAACACACAACTCGGGATGCAGTGAGCGCCTCCCGTGCATACACTAGAGAAGAACAGGAGGGGATGCGGAGGGCGACAGATGCGAGAAATGTGTTTCAATCAAGCACCCAAGCCTAGTCCTTATGGTGTATTCCTCAGGAGACCTAGAAATCTCACAAAGGGTGATTAAGTCCGTAAGCACTGGACTCCCCTTCCCAAGGCTAATCTGGCCAGGTTGATTACGAGGGGATTGCAGGGAAGGTTCTTCCTTTGGCTTGCGCCTCCGGTTCCATAGACCCCACAACCACTGTCGTTTGACACTGCCCCACAGCCTAGTCACTAGATTCTACCAAGGGAATGAAAGCCAAGTGCCTAGAGAACAAAACCTCACCTTTTGCGACTTAACTCAGTCCTGCCTAGGGCACGTCTACTCAGTTTTAAAGGGTTAGGATAGTGCGTGTGCTTAGGGTGATGTGATGAGGCGTTGATTGGGGTGGTGCCTCTTAATTTTCCACTTCCAAAGTGTGTGCTTCTAGCAAAACATGATTTTCAAGCAAGGATTTGTTAAGATGTGGTGTCTTTTAGTGTTTCATCCTTACTTTAGTACTTTTTATAGTTGACGTGTCTTAATGTTTTCAAACAAGTTTCAGTGGGCACGTCAAGTTCTGCACACAACTTGGTGAAAGTAGATTTCCTTTTCTTTTGTAGAGGCTCTAAAACCCTAGTGTACTCATCCTAATGATCATGCAGCTTCTATTAGATGAGTCAGTTTTAGGGTTGAGTGGTGCGGCCGAGGTTAATTCACGGTGGCTTCGCAAACACCACTCAAGAAAAAGAAAAGAACACTCCAAGAATTTATTTAGAATGTTAGAGTGTACATTTTTTTGTGGGGTGATGTGTTAAGGATGTGGGTCAAGTACTCATACACCACACCAATTTTTTTCAGTTTTTACAATTTTTTTAGCTTTTTCACACAAGCAAACAATGAGAGACAGGTTACTCACTATTGGTCCTCGAGGCGCCTACTCCCTTGCTACCATCATGGAATGCGTCGCTTCGCCGTCCATGCGCCGAATTCCTGCAACCGTTAAGTAAAAAGGAAAATAGGGCATTAGACGATGTGAGAATGAGTGTGGAATGGAGGTGATAAAACAAATCCGTTGCCTCCCCGGCAACGGCGCCAAAAACTGACGTGTCTTTGTGCGTGTGTGTTAAGAGGTGTCGTTATAGTCGCACTTGATACGTCGGTTTTAAAAGAAGTAAACGGAGGTGAGTCCGAGTGTCGGTCTCAGAAAGGTGTGGAAATCGGATTTTTACTTTACCACTTGTTGTCACGGAAAAGGTGGAGTTTTGCTTGCGAAAGATGCGGTTTTGAAAAGCGAGAGAGAGAGATAGAGAGAGAGTTTAGGGTTAGAAAGCTCTTGGTTTTGATCATGCAACTTGAACAGAAATTAAAATGGCAATTGAACGAAAAATAACTTCATTAAACATGCATTCGTAGTTTATAACTTACAACATTAAATATATGCTTCAACAAAAGTAATGGAAAGCTTAAGAGAGAGAGAGAGAGTGGAGAGCGACAAGGCAGCCACGGCGGTGGAGGAGGCTCCGTCGGCGGCTCGTCGTCTCCGGCGATTACAAGAGTGCCTAAAGCTAGCTAAGAGAGGAGTGGAGTAGTTGCAAGGGGGAGTGAATGCCTTGAATGGTGGTTGGAGGGGGTTTAAATAGAGTTAAGGGCCTCCTAAAAGAAGAAGGGGCTTTAGCGACATCCAGAGCGTCGCTAAAATTGCTTCCAAAAGCGTCGGTGTAGCCCTCTTGCCATCGGTCAGCCGCCCGCCCCATTGCTTCTCCTCGCACGATCCGTGGCCACTGAATGAGAGCCGTCCGATCTGAGAGTCTTCCTCACTCGCGCTGAGATCGCGCCTCGGGCGTGCGTGTGGCCGCGCGTCTCCGCCCGGCGTGCGTGCGTGCGTGGGCGCTCGTGTGCTGCGGTCGCGCCGCGTGGCGAGATCCTGGCCGCCCGCTGTTGATCGGGCGACCCAATTTCTCCGCGCCCTTCGCCCGCCTTCAAATCCCCCCTCGCGTGGCTCGAACGCGCGTGGCGTGGATGCGGGCGTGTGCGCTAACCGTTGCGCCATGCCCGCGCTTTTGTCGTGGCGACCACGGGCGGGCGCGCGGATCTCGGTCGTTCGATTGAAGATCGACGGTCGAGATTTGTCCTTGGTTGGCTGAAGGCATGCATGCGGTGGGGGCGGGGTGACGTGGCACAATCTGGGTCATTGATCTCCAGATCAACGGTCAGAACTTCTTGGGCCCATTGTAGGAGCTCCGAATGTCGGATTTGGCCGATCTTGAGTCCGTTGGACTCCATTCGTCGTTCTAAATCCATCCGTGCGGTCCGATTGCTCATCTGAGGCTTGCTTTGATAAATTCTTACACAAATTGCCATTAATACAGTTTAAAAGCAATCTTGGTACATGATGCATGCAATGCTCCTATTCTACTTATGTTGTGCCTTTTATTCTAAAGATGGGCTATATTTAACATAATTATTACCCCCTTGTGTGGTGTTATCAGGATAAAATTCACATAAACCATCTAAAACTCATATAAAAATATTCTTTATGGTTTGGTACCTTTAATTTGACCATCAGAACTCGTCTTGACATAAAATAGAGCCATAGATAGACTTTTGCCCTAATTTGTGTAATTGTACAATTTCTCCAATCAAACATGGTCAAAACCTAAATCTAACTTTACCTTTTGATTTGTTGGGTCCAAGTTAGGTTTGTACCAAAATTTGGGCCCAATTTGAGATCATCTTGACCAAGTTTGCATTTTAGTCCAGTCTAATTCTTTCTCTCACACCTGCACCCCTAGCTTTTGAAAGTATTTGCGTTTACCCCCCTAACCTCATCTCTTTCTTTACAAATTGGTTCCTATTGCCATTGGTGTGAACGCACCTTGCTCCGACGAGATTCGGGTGGAGATTTCTTGCTTGATTCTCAATCAAACCTTCTCAAATTTGAACCGGAGATCCCTCTTGAAATTATCTTCCAATCAGACCAATTCTTGAGCATCAATTCTTTCCCAATCTCTCATGCGAATGAATGAGAGATTTGGGTTTCCTACTCCGGCGGCCTTCCAAGTTTGGGAAGCTTACTTCCCAAGCTGTAATCACCCTCTAGAGACCTATAAAAGGAACCCCAGTGCACACTGTCCATTCCAAGCTTGAATTTGGCCGGAAATCCTCCACATTCCTCTCTCCTATTTCGATTGAATAGCTCGTCGAGCTCCGGCGACTCCTCCCGATCTCCATTGTTCGCTCGCAATACTAGAAATGGATTCTTCTTCCTCGTCTTCCTCCGCGTCGTGCCATACCAACGGGCATCTCTCCCTCCATCGTCGTCGCCGCTTCTACCTCACTGGAGCCTTCATCCTCTCCACAGCTGGCGTATCCCCGGTAAGGAGAATCCTTCCCTTTCATCTGATTAGCTTAGGTTATATTAGTTCCTTATAGCTCTTAGGTTAGTTATTCACCCTCAAAAACCAAAAATATCTCCTCGACATCACCAGCGAGAGTTTCCGCTCGCTTCACACACTCATGCCCCTCACCAACCGGACTACGACCTCCGCCTTGCCTTCCTGCACAAAACCCCTATATCTATTCCACCTTTCGCCTACTCACAACTACCCACCGAACAACACACCTTCATGCCATCTTCTCCGTCACCGACCACCCTTTACACGCCGCCATCCTCCACAAGACCATCAGCATCACCTTCACTGTGCTATTGTGAAGCTAAGGATCCATTTAACTGGGGCCTTCAAGCCCGTATTCGTGTTCCAGGTCTTCACCGGTTCGCCGCTGCTGCCGCCACCATCCTTGACCACGACCAAGCTCCTCCGACGTCGAGATGACCTGGTGCTACTCTCAATAGACGCGGCTACGTCCCAGAATCTGCTCCAGGTTGGATTAAAGCTCCCCCTAGAGAAGTTCTCCAATTGGCGAAGAACTTCAGCCGCAGCTGCATACGCGAAGACGGTGGGACATTTAGTCCCACATCGGAAATGAATGGAGTCGTAACCCCACATAAAAGGAAAAAGTGTTGACGGCTGTTTGCCTCAACAGTTGGGGGGTGAGGTCCCCTGCACCCCTTCACATGTCTCGCCCGTGACACCACCACGCGGGCCTAGCTCTTACCCATATACTCACCTACGCCTGCGCACACCTCGACTGCTACCCCATGCCGGCAGCCCTGGTCCCAAGTGCGCTCTAGACCGATTACCTGAATACCCAGTACTGTGCATGTCCCTGGGAGGGCATGAAAGAGGAGAACCCTGAGAGAGGAAGAGGAGAAAGAAGAGAGAGAGTGCGGGGATAAGGGGGGTTTTGCTCAGTTGTGTATTGGCTAACACTTAGCCAAAAATCAAAGGTGCCCCCCTGTGCATAAGAGACAGAGCTGAGGACAGACGAAAGAAAGGAGAAGGAAGAAGGCCTATGCATGCAGAGAACGAAGAAGAAGAGAAGCCATAGAAGAAGGGCTAAGGCAAGGAAGAAGAAGAAGAATAGCAGAAGCAAAAGAAAAGAGGAATCACTGTAGCAACACATTTTAAGAAGTCTGATTTCCTGATTATCTATTCCTTCATATTGATTAATATTTGAGTAATTGCTACATGTGTTAAACTAATAATTGGTGATCCAAATCACCATTATTTTGTCTAGACTATTTTTTACTCTTCATATACTCATGCCATACATTGCATATTAGATTCTGAGTAATTAATTATGCTCATTTACATTAATTATTGAGATTAGCACATGAATTCCATATTTGCTCCCAGTGAATGACCTCGGACTTCATTTCTGACATTAGAGTATAAATTTTATTTGTTGTTCGAGCTATTTTTGATGAATTATTACTACAACGAACGCATCTTTTAAATCCTCGATCTAGCACGTACCAACATTTTGGCGCCATTGCAGGGGAGCAACGTACAATTCACTGCTATTCTCTTGCTATATTTTTATATTTGAGCACTAACTTGCCCTATTTGCTTTCTTGTGATTTTCCGAGGTACTTCACGAGATCTTCCATGCAAATCAACCACTCCAGGGCAGGTAACTTCTCTATTTTTCCCTAATTAACCTCCTAATCTTGGGAAGATAAAAAGGAAGCAATCAATTAGGAATCACCTACCTTATTTTTCATAGTAATTATCATTTAAAAGGCAAGTTTCCTGATTTGCAAAATTTTTTTTCAAATCTGATTGAAGATTGAGACAATTCTATTTAGAATTCCCTACCCCAAATTTCCTGTGCTTATTAGGGATCACGTTTAATTTATGATCATCTTGAACTACTCACCTTCTTATTTGAGTCCAAGGTGTACATGTTGAGATTAAATTTGATGTAGAATAGAGGCAATTAGGGTTTGACATTAGGGTTTAGAGTGCTAGTACAAATTTTTTCCTAAATTAAAGGAAAGTTATCCTCCCACATTTGTGTGCTACCCAAGCCCTTGATTGAAAAGATCTAATCAATGAAAACCCTAAAATTAGGCTCTAATTTCACTTGAATCTTAAAATCTTGGACCTAATAACCTGGGAGTAAAATCAAGGTGATTTCTAGGTCTTGACCTAGATGTCATTCTGCCAACTTTAGGGCAGGTCAGGTGAAGTTGGTCTACATTGTAGGCCAACCAACCTCCAAATTAGGTCATAAGTTGAATTAACTTCTAATCAAGTGAAATCAAAGGCACAAATTAGGACATAAAATTGGTAGACTTAAGGTCTTAAGTTCATACATTCCGGTCTACCTAGAACCTCAGTGACAAGGAAGGTCGAGTGGGGGGAACCCTGTAACCCACGGGGACGCTCTACCCTGTAGGGATCTTTGCAGGGCTCTCTGTTGTCAACGTTTTGTGCGGATTTAAAGGCGTATTACGTTGCAGTAGAACCGACAAAACGTTTAAACAAATATAAATAATTTTATTACTCGAACAACTAGAGTATCCGAGGTCGAACACAGGGAGCAAACTCAGTACTTTGTAAAACCCAAGAATACAACTGTTAAATGCAAATATAATTGATTCAAAGAGTTTTTAAGAAAGATGTAAAAAAAATAGAATTAGACGTCTGATCTATGTATCAGACGTCTTAAATGTGATCTTTCTTTCTCTCTTCCTTCTTCTGCTTTGCCTTTCTGATCTCTTTGCAATCTTCCCTTGTCCTTCTTCTTCTTCTCTGCGAAGACTTCTAATCTTTCTGCTTTCCTTCTTCTCCTGCGAAGACTTCTTTCTTTCTTCTTCTTCTATCTTGCTCCTCCTTTCTTCGTTGCCTTCTTCTTCTTCTTTGGCTTGCTTTTCCTTCTTCTGCAGCGGCCAAGTCCGTCTCCTGTGATCAGCCTGCCTGCACAGGAGCAAAACCTAACCCTTCTCCCTCTACCCGCGCGTCTCTCTCTCTCAAGCAATTCACTCAAACTGCTCTACCAGAGCCAGTCTCAATCGGGTCGGATCGTACCCGGGACCAGGCGCACTTGCAGGTGTGTGATGCGCGAGGAGTGCGTAGGTCTAGGTCGGGTCGGACCCGCCAGGTCCGCGTGGTCAGGCCGCGGACGAGGGGGGTGGGGTCAGTGAGGGACCTCACCCCTGTGCTTACTGAGGCGATAAGAGTAAAACGCAAAAACAACTTATATGGTACCTGACGGTTGCAATCCCACGATGTGGGACTATCTGGTCTCGCCTTCACGCGCGCCTGCAGAAGCCTCGTCGTGCGATTGCCCCGCAGCTGCTGGCTCTGCTAGCGCTCCTTGGCTGGACTTGTTCACCTCGCGACACTCGCGCTAGTATGCAGCACCTGTAGCCTGGAAGACCGGGTGCCTGGAGCTTCGTGGGAGCTTCATCAGAGGTCGTCCATGGCGGCAGCGGCTCAAATCCTGTCATACACAAAACGCGCCTCTCGGCCAAATCAGAATAGCTAGAGACCTTCGCCGTGGCACGGCGAAGGCGGTGGGCAGTGCTGCAGGCCGTAGGTCGGCCTAGGCGTGCGTGCCTAGGTCAACCTGTGGCCGGAGATGGTGGGTTGGTCGGGGGGTGATTGTGGAGGGCTGGAGTGGCAGTGGTAGGGTGGAGTGTGTTCCTGGAGGTGAGGCGGAGCTTTCGAGGTGGTTGGCGAGCCGTGTGGAGGGCTGGAGCGATGTGGGCGGCTCGCCGGAGTGTGGTCGGAGGCGAAGATGATGGAGGTGGTTAGCGTCTGTCGAAGGTCGATCAAGGGAGATAACAGGGGGAAAAGAGAGAGGAGAGGGTGGAGAACGTATCTGGGGTTGTCTGGAGGGAAGGGAGGCGGCGGAGAGGACAGCTCGTGACTGCCGTCGTCGGGGAAGAAAGACCCTGGGGGAGGAAGCGGCGACGAAGATGAGGTCGGGAGCTTGCGCGCAGGGTACAGCGCGCCGCGGGAGGAAGAGGCGGAGAGGACTCTGCTGCTGGTATGGCAGCAGAGTGACGAGAAGGAGGGAAGGCGGTCGCCGGAGCTTGTGGGTCGTTTGGCCGGAGATGGGAGAGAAGAAATTTGGAGGGGATCTCCGTCAAAATCAAGCTTAAGATGAGCGGCCGGGTCCGGGAGGTGTTTTATAGGTGCTGGCCGCTCCTATCAGTGCGTGAAAAACGTGCAATTAGGTCAGCCGGCTCGCCGGAGTTGGAAGAAAGAAAGATACCCAAATCTCTCGTGCGTTCGCACGAGAGATTGGGTTCACGCCAGCGAATTTGATTGGCTTTAGAAGGAAGGGAATTCCTCAGAGAATCTCCCTTCCATTTCTGGGAGAGAATCTCTGAGGAATTAGAGAGCAATCTCTCTCGAAACTTCGTCGGAGCTCGATTCTGCCCTAGCAATGGCGGCAGGACCGGTTTGCAAAGAAGGCGAAGAACCTAGGGGGCTCTCTGCAAGGATATTCAAAAGATAGGGACCTATTTGTGATTTGGGTGTACTAACTTGCAAAGTAGGTCAAGATGACCTCCCCTTAGGTCCAAATTTTGGTACAAACCTAATTTGGACCTAAAGAATCCAATGGTGAAGTTGGATTTTAGGTTTGACCTCGTTTGACTGGACATTTTGCGTAAAAACCCAAATTAGGTTAATTGAAGAGCTAAGACCCTAATCTAGGTCAAACTAGGTTCCAAAGGCCAAATTAAGTGTTCTAAACCCTAGAGGATGTTTTTCTATGATTTTTAGAGGGTTTGCTTGATTTTTATTCTGATCGGAACCTTGTTAATTTAAGCGGGTCTGTTTTAGGGTTACCAAGTGTCATTTAATTCTTAGATTGCACATAAACCCATTTCTGATTAATTCAACCCACTTTTTATCTTATTTGGACCATTTGACCTATGTTTTGCTTCTGAGAAATCCCGTTTATGTACTGCAATGGTAAAATTGCAGTTTTAACCTTTATTTCATGTTTTCTTCTCAGAGCACTTGTTCTTTCAGTTAAGCCTTCTTCTAGGTTATGTAGGAGCTTTTATCTTCTTTATTGGGTCAAAATGAGCTAGTTATGGCTCATGATGAGGCTCTCATCATACCCCCATGCCTAGCTTTTGCTAGTCCCTTAGCAAAATTTCAAAGTTTTAACTTCCATTCTAGACCCAAAGTGTCCTTAGTTATGATAAGTGCTTCTTTTGTGATTAGGTAGGAATGCCGACAATAGGCCTAGAGGTACTCAAGTACCAACCAAAATCTGGACCTGTTCTGCTTTAGCCTCAGTCCTTCGCAAAGGTTTCTACGGCCCACAAAAACTATCCTAGGGTTTGTTGGACTCTGCGGTTAAAGCACCCGTGCTTGAGACATTTTTAGCCTAAGCTCAGTTTGCAGTGCATTTTTTTTTTTTTGTAAGAGAGAGATAGAGGATTTATTTGTTTGGAGAGCTTTTCTCTCTCTTTTCTTTTTATTTCTAGCTTCGGATTAGCTTCTCAAAATGGTCTGTATCGGATTCCTCGTCCCCATCATCAATCCTCAAGGGTCCCTGGCTTTCGAGATTTCGAGATAATCCCGCCCATGGCGTTCCGTGGCCGAATTTAGACCCTGGCGATCGACATTTCGTGATAATGCCACCCATGGTATCTGAACCAGCAGAGTGCTTACATGCCCCCAGTAGGATATTTAAATATCCTAAGAGACAAGCACCGAGGAGATGATATGTTGTTACGCATCTTCGAGGGGAATTTCCCGCCTCTCCACGCTGGGAACTTGTCCAAATCAACTTGTGTTGATTGGCCGCTCCTAATCTAGGTGACTTTTTCAGAACATTAAACGCTCTTGCGTGTTTTGAATATTTATGCGCACTGAACCAGACTGTGTGTGAATTTGGGTGCTTAGGTTACCGAATCCCGCAAACCGGAGGTCAGTTAACGAGGCCGAATACTTCCTAAGCCTTAGACCTAATACTTAAGCTTCGCATTTTCCTCAACCTCTTGAGGATTATCCAGATTTTAATGGATACGTGAATTTTTAAGCTAAAAATCTAGCCCAAGAGGCCTAAGACCAGCGTTCCCGCTAATCTCTTGTTATATCTCCGTAGCACTTTTCTTTTCTTTTTCTTGACTCGGTCTAGAACTTCAGTTAACCCCTTAATCTTTTACTAATGACTTTTTCTTTTTCTTTTCCTTTTGTGCTCCTTTCTTCATTTTTGCTCTTTTTCTCCTCCTTAACATTTCCTCCCTCCCCTTTTTTTTTTTTTTTGTTCTTTTTGTCATTTTTCTTTCTTTTCCTCCTCTCATTTGTATGACCCTGAATTGTTCCTCCCCTCTATCAAGTCTTTTTTTTTTTTTTCTACGTGAAACCCTTTCTTGATATGAATTTTCTGACATTTTGCACTTTCATACCCCCCCATGCCTAAGATTTGCAATGTCCCCATTGTAAATTAGGTGGGTTCGAATTTAGCTTAGTTCATGTATTAGGACAGGTGTGTGGTGAGTGAATGGGTCGAAGCGACTTGTTGCGAACGATTTCTAATCTCGGGTAGGTATACCTGAGGTGAAGTCGGTTGTTCTAATGGATGAACCCTAAAGTGCAATATGAGTTCCGCATAGCGATGTCAGAAACGGTTTCAGGTTTTTCAAAGAATGACGGGTTGCCTCCCGTTAAGCGCTGAGTTTTACGCCATCGGCTGGGCGCAATGAGCTCAAGAGGAAAGGAGGGTAAAGGATGACTCAGTCAAATCTATATCGATCATGTCAATGAACGGCTTGAGTCTCTGTCCGTTCACGACAAAGGGTTCAGAATCGTGGCTGAGTGGGCTGATTTCAATAGCTCCATTTCCGAAGATTTGGCGGACTAGGTAGGGTCCGACCCACTTGGATCTTAGCTTTCCTGGGAATAGTTTGAGTCGAGCATCAAAGAGTAAAACTTTTTGACCAGGATGAAAGACCTTTCTAGAAATGTGTTTGTCGTGAAAAGCTTTAACCCGTTCTTTGTAAATTCGTGAGTTCTCATACGCGTCGTGGCGTAATTCATCGATCTCGCTCATTTGAAATCTTCTGTGGGTTCCAGCCTTAGAAAGGTCGAGATTACAGGTCCGTACTGCCCAATAGGCTTTATGCTCCAATTCGACGGGGAGGTGACATGCCTTCCCGTACACTAGTCTGAAGGGAGACATTCCTAATTGGGTCTTGTGGGCGGTCCTATAGGCCCACAATGCTTCCGGAAGCCGAGAAGACCAATCTTTTCTATCAGGTCGAACAGTAACCTGAAGGATCTTCTTGATCTCTCGGTTAGATAGCTCAGCTAGACCATTAGTTTGGGGGTGGTAAGGAGTAGCGATTCGGTGTGACACCCCGTATTTGATCATCAGTGACCTGAACTGAGCGTTCGTAAAATGGGTCCCTCCGTCGGAAATTATAGCACGCGGAATCCCGAACCTTGAGAAAATGTTTTGATGAAGGAATTTTATAACGACTTTATGATTGTCAGAATGGCTTCTATCCACTTGGAAACATAGTCAACTGCGAGTAAAATGTATTCGAAGCCATCCGAGGTAGGAAAGGGTCCCATGAAATCAATCCCCCAAATATCAAAAATTTCGCATACCAAGATCGGCTGTAGAGGCATCATGTCTCTATGGCTCATGTTGCCTAGAGTCTGGCAACGGGAACATGCCTTACAGTGATTGTATGCATCTTTTAAAATTGTGGGCCAGTAGAAACCACACTGGAGGACTTTCGATGCGGTTTTATGTCCCGAAAAATGTCCACCGCATGCCTGGTCATGGCAGAATGAGAGTATGCCTTTGATTTCCACTTCCGTGACGCATCGTCGGATTATCTGATCAGTACCAATGCGGAAGAGATACGGGTCTTCCCATAGGTAATACTTGGCATCGGAACGCAATTTGTCCTTTTTGGCCTTCGACCAATCGGGCGGAATCTGATGTGATGCCAGGTAATTAACAATATCGGCGAACCATGGAAGACTTGTACTGATAGTCAGGAGGTGCTCATCAGGGAAATGTTCTGTAATAGGTCCGAAAGGATCAATAATTTCAAAAGGAAGGCGGGATAAGTGATCAGCTACCACATTGTGCTTTCCCGCCTTGTCGCGAATCTCGAGGTCAAATTCTTGCAACAGCAAGATCCAGCGGATTAATCGAGGTTTCGCGTCCTTCTTGGCCAGGAGATGCCTCACAGCTGTGTGATCCGAGTATATGATAACACGGGAACCCAGAAGGTATGATCTGAATTTTTCCAGGGCAAATACTACGGCCAGCAGCTCTTTCTCAGTAACCGTATAGTTACGCTGAGCCTCATCCAGTGTTTTGCTGGCGTAGTAAATGACCACAGGTTTCCCGTCAATTTTCTGCCCCAAAACCGCTCCTACAGCGAAGTCAGATGCATCGCACATGATCTCAAAGGGTTGAGACCAATCAGGGGACTGTAGGATTGGGGCTTGGGTGACTCGGTCACGTAGGATCTCAAATGCTTGAGTGCATTCCTTGGAAATTCCGAAAGGCACATCCTTGGAAAGCAGATTGGTCAGGGGGCACGCGATTTTGGAGAAATCAGGGATGAATCGACGGTAGAAACCGACGTGCCCCAAAAAAGATCGGATGTCCTTAATCGAGCTAGGCATAGGGAGCTTGGAAATTAGGTTAACCTTAGCTCGATCCACTTGGATGCCTTTCTCTGAGATTAAATGTCCCAGGACAATTCCCTCAGGCACCATGAAATGGCTCTTTTCCCAGGAAAGAACCAAATTCACCTCGATGCACCGCCTGAGTATATGGACCAAGTGTTGGAGGCAATCGTCAAATGATTGTCCAAAAATTGAAAAGTCATCCATGAAGACTTCCAGATAATCACCTACCATATCTGAGAATATGGCAAGCATGCACCGCTGAAAAGTTGCAGGTGCATTGCAGAGACCGAACGGCATCCTTCGAAACGCGTACGTTCCGAAGGGGCAGGTGAATGTGGTCTTTTCTTGGTCCTCTGGATGGATTGCCACCTGATTGTAACCGGAGTACCCGTCAAGAAAGCAGAAGAATCTATTTCCCGCTAGTTTCCCGAGGATCTGATCAATAAACGGTAGTGGGAAATGATCCTTCTTCGTGGAGGAATTTAGTCTTCTGTAATCAATGCAGACTCTCCACGAATTAGCTATTCAGGTAGGAATGACTTCCCCGGTTTCAGTCGTGATGATGGTAAGTCCTGCCTTCTTAGGTACCACTTGTGTTGGACTC
This sequence comes from Thalassia testudinum, assembly GCA_037157565.1. Taxonomy (NCBI): domain Eukaryota; kingdom Viridiplantae; phylum Streptophyta; class Magnoliopsida; order Alismatales; family Hydrocharitaceae; genus Thalassia; species Thalassia testudinum. Next base: position 18,510,173 of record JAZHRO010000065.1, on the reverse strand, counting down.
ACCCAACGACTGTCGGAGATCGGGTAGATGATCCCTGCATCTAACCACTTAATGATCTCCTTTTTCACGACCTCCTGTAGGTTAGGGTTTAAGCTCCTTTGCATTTCTCTTGAAGGTCGTGAGCCTTCTTCTGTGTAGATTCGATGCGTGCAGTATGAAGGGCTTATACCAGTCAAATCATCTAGAGTCCATCCAATGGCTCTACGATGTTGCTGGAGAACAGAAATCAAACGGAGTTCCTGGTCAGGTGTGAGTCGAGAATTGATAATCACAGGAAACGTTTGATTTGAATCCAAAAAGACATATTTTAGATGTTCGGGAAGGGGCTTGAGTTCCATGACAGGATTGTCAGCAGCAGCGGGTGGTTCAGGGTTTGTATCGGGAGCAATGGTAGGAGTCATAGGTGTGTCTAGATCGTGTTCGCACTCCTCTGTTAGCGGTTTTTGATTTTCTAGTGGTTGATCAGGAATAATCAGGTTGTCCTCTATATGCAGTTCATCAACCACGGCTTTGACATCACAAATTTCCTCTATAACCCCGCAATTAATCCCTTGTTGGGCTTTGAAAATGTCAATCTTCAGATTTTGATTCCCAAATTTTAATTCTATCTGGCCCTCTTCGCAGTTTATATTGGCCCTAGCAGTGGCCAAAAAGGGTCTCCCTAATATGATTGGTGTGTCCCTTGGGTTCTTAGGTGCATCCATGTCCAGTACTATGAAGTCCACTGGGAAATAAAAATCTCGTACCCTAACAATGACATCCTCGAGTATTCCTTTGGGTGACTTGATGGATCGATCGGCTAACTGCAATGTCACCTCAGTGGGTTTAAGTTCAGATTCTTCAAGGTGGTCAAGGAGGGATGTAGGTATTAAATTTATGGAGGCACCTAGGTCTAGTAGGGCTCTATCAAGTTGGGTTTCACCAATTTTACAAGAAATCAAGGGGGTTCCTGGGTCTTTAGCCTTGGTTGGGAGTTTGCTCAGGATGACAGAGCTGGCTTGCTCTGACAGTACGATCGGATTCCCATCCTTGGTTCGCGGCTTACGTTTAGGTGTACATATGTCTTTCAAGAATCTTGCGTAAGCCGGTATGTGGCGGATTGCATCCATCAACGGGATGTTTATCTGGACCTGTTCAAAGAGCTTGACCAGATCCTCCTCAGGAGCCACAGGTTTGGTTGTCCTTTTTCCTTTGGTCAAGGCCTCAGGAAATGGGATCCTAGCTGGTTCCTCTAGGATAGGTCCAGGTTCTTGATCTGGGACAGTAGTATCTTGGATGACTACCCTAGGGTCTTGGCGATTATCAGGCTTGGAGTGGTTCAGATAATGTGGGTCTTGTGTTGTTTTACCACTACGTGTTGTTACAGAGTTTAATCCAGCCTGACTTTGGTTTGGGTTAGGTAGGAGAGGTGGCTGCTGCTGAAATTCTGCATAAGATGTAGAAGCCTCCATCCCGTCTGGTGATGGAGTAGCAGGGGCCTGATAAATCAAATGTGCGTGGCCTGGATTTGGATTCATAATGCGCCTCTGGGTCGGCACATTATTTGGGTTGGGCAGAGGTTGCGAAGGAAGGGTGCCAGGTTGGCGAGAATTTGCCATCTGGGCCAGTTGGTTGCGAACCTCTGTGATCTCGTCCTTGTGCTATTTTTGCATTGCCGCATTCATCTTTTGAATGTCAGCCAGTGTTTGAAGGATAAGAGTCAGTTGATCCTGATTTTGCCCGGATTGGTAGGTGGGATTGGGCCGAGGCTGAGGCGGCTGATATGGACGAGGAGCTTGTGGGCGGGGTTGATATGGTGGTTTTTGAGAATTTCCCGCCCACTGAAAGTTAGGATGATTTCGCCATCCAGGGTTGTAGGTATTGGAGTATGGGTCATTCTGGATGGCGTTGAGGTCCTCGCAGTTCTGAGGAACCTCAGGAAAGTCAGAATACGAGGGTTCAGAGTTCCCCCAACTCGAGTATAAGGGATCGGAGGTCACTCCGGTCTGGGAGGTAGACGGGGGTGGATAGGGGCCCATCCCCTTGGCAGGTTGGTGATAGATGTTTTGCACTGTTTCCCTTGCCTGAGGAGGTCGTGCAAAAGAGTTTTGTGCAGAGGTGGCTTGCTGCAAATGTCGAGTTAGCTCGTCCACCTTCTTTTCTATGATAGAGACCTTGTCCAACTGACTGGCCATCAATTCCAGGTCAACAGAAGTGGACAGGTCCTGCGTCTCATGTGTCCCTCTTAGATTCGTCGATGCGCGGGCATTCGTCCTGTCGAATAAGCCCAAGGAGTCATTGTTTATGGAGTTCTCGCACATGTTTTTGAGAATCTCCCACACCGTGTCCTCGTGTTGGCCCATGATGTTTCCTCCACATGTTGCATTGACGATTAGACGAATATCCTCACGGAGTCCCTGGTAAAAAGACTGGACTTGTTCCCACTTAGGAACTCCGTGATGGGGACACTTTCGCATGAGATCTAGGAATCGATCCCAAGCTTCGTGAAGAGGTTCTCCCTGTTGTTGAGTGAAATGAGTGATCTGGTGGCGCAAGGCATTCGTCCGGCCAACAGGGAAGAATTTTTTCAAAAATTCGGACTGTAATTCCTCCCAAGTGTTGATCGGGCGGGTCTGAGTCTGATACCAGTGTGCGGCCTTGTCCAAGAGGGAGAACGAAAACATTTTCATGAGTAGGATATCCCGGTTTTGTACATCTGACCCGAAGGTCTGGGCCAGATGCTTGAGTTGTTTAATGTGTTGGAATGGATCCTCAGAGTTAAGCCCATGGAACTTTGGTATGGCATGAATCATATTGGGCTTTAGATCAGAATCGGGTCCTCCAATTGGGATTCGTACTCGGGGTTCGATTGCCACCGCAGCGGGATTATAGTGATCTCGCATCATAGGTCGCTGTGGTGGGTTTACAAAGTTCTGAAAGAGATCGTTCAAGCGTTGAAGTTGGTGTTCAAGGTTATTCTCCTCTTCGATGGGTTGTGCCATGATGGGAGAAGAAGGAGAATCAGGGTCTGAATCAGATGAAAGATTTATGTGGTGGGGTTGCTGCACAAACAAGGGCGTCGAGGCTTGGCCTCGGCGAGAATGAATTTCTAGAGGAGGTCTTAAAGGTGGTCTTAAGGACCTCCTACCAAACATGCACCGGAAGATGTGATGAGATTAGAAGGTGCTGGACCCAATCAAGACACCCAAGAATTGTTGGGTGACTATAGAGGTTCGGGGCAGATGGACCCCTGGATCAGAAGATCGTCCACCTGAGAAATACCTAGGCAGCCAGAGAGGGAAAGTCCCGCAAAGACCCCTACACGGTAGAGCGTCCCCACGGGTTACAGGGTTTCCCCCACCCGACCTCTCTTGTCACTGCGGTTCCAGGTAGACCAGAATGGGGATCTTGACCTCTTAAGTCTACCTTTTTTATTTTAAGATCAAGGTGCTTAATGTTCCACTTGAACTTTTAAGTATTTTGAGTGCAAAAAGTGACCTAATATTAAGGTTGGTTGACTCGAGGGATCAACTTCACCTCTTGTTCCTTTGAGAGCTTTTAGGTCCTTCCTTTTATGGTTCAAATGGATTATCAGCCTGATTTGCTTAGGGTTCCTCTTGTATAAATCTTTTCAAACACGGTTTAGGCACACTTCTTTTTGGAAAGTCAACGTTTTGTGCGGATTTAAAGGCGTATTACGTTGCAGTAGAATCGACAAAACGTTTAAACAAATATAAATAATTTTATTACTCAAACAACTAGAGTATCCGAGGTCGAACACAGGGAGCAAACTCAGTACTTTGTAAAACCCAAGAATACAACTGTTAAATGCAAATATAATTGATTCAAAGAGTTTTTAAGAAAGATGTAAAAAAAATAGAATTAGACGTCTGATTTATGTATCAGACGTCTTAAATGTGATCTTTCTTTCTCTCTTCCTTCTTCTGCTTTGCCTTTCTGATCTCTTTGCAATCTTCCCTTGTCCTTCTTCTTCTTCTCTGCGAAGACTTCTAATCTTTCTGCTTTCCTTCTTCTCCTGCGAAGACTTCTTTCTTTCTTCTTCTTCTGTCTTGCTCCTCCTTTCTTCGTTGCCTTCTTCTTCTTCTTTGGCTTGCTTTTCCTTCTTCTGCAGCGGCCAAGTCCGTCTCCTGCGATCAGCCTGCCTGCACAGGAGCAAAACCTAACCCTTCTCCCTCTACCCATGCGTCTCTCTCTCTCAAGCAATTCACTCAAACAGCTCTACCAGAGCCAGTCTCAATCGGGTCGGATCGTACCCGGGACCAGGCGCACCTGCAGGTGTGTGATGCGCGAGGAGTGCGTAGGTCTAGGTCGGGTCGGATCCGCCAGGTCCGCGTGGTCAGGCCGCGGACGAGGCGGGTGGGGTCAGTGAGGGACCTCACCCCTGTGCTTACTGAGGCGATAAGAGTAAAACGCAAAAACAACTTATATGGTACCTGACGGTTGCAATCCCACGATGTGGGACTATCTGGTCTCGCCTTCACGCGCGCCTGCAGAAGCCTCGTCGTGCGATTGCCCCGCAGCTGCTGGCTCTGCTAGCGCTCCTTGGCTGGAGTCGTTCACCTCGCGACACTCGCGCTAGTATGCAGCACCTGTAGCCTGGAAGACCGGGTGCCTGGAGCTTCGTGGGAGCTTCATCAGAGGTCGTCCATGGCGGCAGCGGCTCAAATCCTGTCATACACAAAACGCGCCTCTCGGCCAAATCAGAATAGCTAGAGACCTTCGCCGTGGCACGGCGAAGGCGGTGGGCAGTGCTGCAGGCCGCAGGTCGGCCTAGGCGTGCGTGCCTAGGTCAACCTGTGGCCGGAGATGGTGGGTTGGTCGGGGGGTGATTGTGGAGGGCTGGAGTGGCAGTGGTAGGGTGGAGTGTGTTCCTGGAGGTGAGGCGGAGCTTTCGAGGTGGTTGGCGAGCCGTGTGGAGGGCTGGAGCGATGTGGGCGGCTCGCCGGAGTGTGGTCGGAGGCGAAGATGGTGGAGGTGGTTAGCGTCTGTCGAAGGTCGATCAAGGGAGATAACAGGGGGAAAAGAGAGAGGAGAGGGTGTAGAACGTATCTGGGGTTGTCTGGAGGGAAGGGAGGCGGCGGAGAGGACGGCTCGTGACTGCCGTCGTCGGGGAAGAAAGACCCTGGGGGAGGAAGCGGCGACGAAGATGAGGTCGGGCGCTTGCGCGCAGGGTACAGCGCGCCGCGGGAGGAAGAGGCGGAGAGGACTCTGCTGCTGGTATGGCAGCAGAGTGACGAGAAGGAGGGAAGGCGGTCGCCGGAGCTTGTGGGTCGTTTGGCCGGAGATGGGAGAGAAGAAATTTGGAGGGGATCTCCGTCAAAATCAAGCTTAAGATGAGCGGCCGGGTCCGGGAGGTGTTTTATAGGTGTTGGCCGCTCCTATCAGTGCGTGAAAAACGCGCAATTAGGTCAGCCGGCTCGCCGGAGTTGGAAGGAAGAAAGATACCCAAATCTCTCGTGCGTTCGCACGAGAGATTGGGTTCACGCCAGCGAATTTGATTGGCTTTAGAAGGAAGGGAATTCCTCAGAGAATCTCCCTTCCATTTCTGGGAGAGAATCTCTGAGGAATTAGAGAGCAATCTCTCTCGAAACTTCGTCGGAGCTCGGTTCTGCCCTAGCAATGGTGGCAGGACCGGTTTGCAAAGAAGGCGAAGAACCTAGGGGGCTCTCTGCAAGGATATTCAAAAGATAGGGACCTATTTGTGATTTGGGTGTACTAACTTGCAAAGTAGGTCAAGATGACCTCCCCTTAGGTCCAAATTTTGGTACAAACCTAATTTGGACCTAAAGAATCCAATGGTGAAGTTGGATTTTAGGTTTGACCTCGTTTGACTGGACATTTTGCGTAAAAACCCAAATTAGGTTAATTGAAGAGCTAAGACCCTAATCTAGGTCAAACTAGGTTCCAAAGGCCAAATTAAGTATTCTAAACCCTAGAGGATGTTTTTCTATGATTTTTAGAGGGTTTGCTTGATTTTTATTTTGACCGGAACCTTGTTAATTTAAGCGGGTCTGTTTTAGGGTTAGTAAGTGTCATTTAATTCTTAGATTGCACATAAACCCATTTCTGATTAATTCAACCCACTTTTTATCTTATTTGGACCATTTGACCTATGTTTTGCTTCTGAGAAATCCCGTTTATGTACTGCAATGGTAAAATTGCAGTTTTAACCTTTATTTCATGTTTTCTTCTCAGAGCACTTGTTCCTTCAGTTAAGCCTTCTTCTAGGTTATGTAGGAGCTTTTATCTTCTTTATTGGGTCAAAATGAGCTAGTTATGGCTCATGATGAGGCTCTCATCACTCTCCATTCCTGGCTGCCCAAGTACTTCTTGAGTGTGCGAATTTCTGATTCAGAGGTATCATTCACCTCGAAACTGCCTTAGTCATCCAAAAATCTTTGGGTGCCTTGATTGGGTCAATTTCACATCTAGTTCCTCATCCCTTCTATTTAGAGCACATACAAAGATCATCTTAGGGATTTCTTTTAGATATGATCTACTCCAATCTGAATCTTGAGTTTTATTCTGCATCTTGATTCCACCATTTGATTCAAAAATGCAGCCTGACATGTTCGGAAAGGTGATTAGGAAACCTGAGTCCAAATGACTATCAAAGATAAGATGATTGAGGCTGCTTATGGATACCATGAAGAACATTATAGAGCCTTAGATAGGGACATTCAGGATAAATTTGCAAAAACAACCGACATTGTGAACCATGTTGAAATACTTTATACTCGAGTCTTACATGGTTCAACCCAGGAGGATCTTTTATCAGAATTCAGTGAATTATGGAGATTACACAGTACCGAGTGTCTACAAAGTTGTTCGAATCCACAATTTTGGGAAACATATCAAAGTCTCATAGAAAAACGTGAGGACATGCTAAATACACTACAAAAGATAATTATTCAAAGATACCCATACATTCCTTTAGAAGACGATGACACATCTTAGAGCAACATTGAGGAGCAAAATCTTCCAAATCCCAGGGACAAGAATCAAGGTTGTTGTGGACCCCCAACCTCGATAGAGCTTAATCCAAAATATGTACAGATTGATACACCTAATTTTGACTTGGGTTGGGAAGCTCCGATTGCAAATGATCATGATTTTGAGCCAGCCCTAGAGATACAAAAACCTGGTTCACCTAGCTTTGAATTTCCAGACACTTGTGATAATGAGATTAAGTCAGAACCTCTCGAGGGTGTAAATTTCATCCCTTATTCTGATAAGGTGACTCTCGAGAGCAATTCTGACATCCCTGTAGAGCCTAGCCTAGGTTCTAGTGATCCAACCCACACCCTCAACCTAGAATCTAGATCTGTGCTTTATTAGGAAGTTTATGAGGCCCCGTGTGATATGAATCAGATTTCGAATCCGGATTATGATTTAGGGCTTGTATTTGATGAGTGCACCTCTCCAACCTCCTCAGAGATACAGATTGATTTTTAGAAAGTCACATCAATCTACGATACAGAAACCGATGAGTTGGAAGAGTTGGATTTTGATTGGGTCTTCCCTACAAGCCAAGAACTTGAGCCCCTACCTAATAGGGACACCTTTTTGAGTTCAGATTATGAAATTAGGCTAGACCCAAGTTAGGTTGCTGCTTCTCCACACCTTGATTTACTCTGTGGTGGAACCTTTGATCCCGAATCAGATTCAGAATAAGATTCTCGTAAGTTCTCCGACGATTTTGAATCTTACTCTGATATTTGAGAATTGTTGTTTCCTGATGATTACGAGCCAATCCACGACCTCAGCATCCACGACCTGTCTTTTGATTATGACGCTGAGGTCAATGATTTGAAAGAAAACCTCTTTTGCAACACATACAAAACCTTCTAAAACTCATTTTCAACCTCAACCCGCTATCGGACTCAATTTCTACTCTAATTTTCCTCTCGATGAGCCGATTGCACATGATTCTCCGCCACATTTTGATTGGGTTTCGGACTTTGATCAGACTACTAATCACATCCCATCCTTCTCTGATCACTCCCATAGGGATCTAACATACTCCACTGATTCATTCTCTTTTGAGGATCCCTACTTTGACCAGCTGATCTGACTCAGCCAAACCCTAATTTTTCACTTCCACATCTATTTGAGTCACAATGTACCTAGTGAGCTCTACATCTATTGATTCACATCTATCAACCCACAAGATTAATTGGGTTTGGGCTGCATCATCAGCCTGTTGACTTGAACAAGCACCTGGTTGGACCAACTAGACTATTGATCAAGGTGTTTGTTCTACAAAATTCATCTGATTTGACCACCTTCTCCATGACCATTTTCTGCTTGGTTGAAGGCATTGAATTTAGTGCTTAACAAGAGGCAACTCGTCATTCCAAAAATCCTAGATCCTTTTGGTTATCCTTTTGTACTTCACGTCTACTGCACTCTGAGTTTAGTTTTAGAATAGTCGACTCTACCTCTGGTACTCGTACCAGAGCTTGAAATCTTTCGCAACAGTCATCCCGACCCATTCTTCCACCTGTTTATCCTGTTCTAATCCTTGTGCCCTAACTGTTTCATACCCTTCGTTTACAATGAGGACATTGTAAAACTTAGGCATGGGGGGTGTTAAAGTGCAAACACATAAAATTCAAGTTTCTGAAGGATTCACACAAAAAAAAATACATATTCCAGAAAGCCAAAAAAATAAAATAATTTGAAAAAGAAAAAAAAATTCGAGATGGGAGGAAATTTTGAAAAATTGAATGCATATCATTCTTGAGCAGGAAAAGGGAGGTGATTTAAATGTCAAAAGGAGCACAATTTGAAAGAAAAGAGTTAGTCATTAGTAAAAGATTATGAAATCTATTTAAGTCTAGAGCAAATCAAAAGGAAAGAAATAAAATACAAAAGTGTTATGAGATACAAAGATTAGTATGAGTGCTGATCTTAGGCCTCTTGGGCTTGTTTTAGGCTTAAAAATTCAAGTATCCGTTAAGATCCGGATAGTCCTCAAGAGGTTGAGGAAAATGTGCAGCTTAAGTATTAGGTCTAAGGCTTAGGGATTATTCAGCCTCGTTAACTAACCTCTGGTTTGTAGGACTCAGTAACCTAAGCACCCTAATCCACACACAGTCTGGTTTAGTGCGCTTAATTATCAAAATCATGCAAATGCGTTAATTTTGTTCTGGAAAAGCCAACTAGATTAGGAGCAGCTTCTCAACACAAGTTGATTTGGATAAGTTCCCGACGCAGAGAGGCAGGAAATTTCCCTCGAAGATGTACAATAATATACCGTCTCCGCGGTGCTTGTCTCCTAGGATATCTAAATATCCTACCGGAGGCACATAACCACCTTGTGCTGATTCAAGTGCCATGGGCAGGATTATCCTGAAATGTTGATTTCCAGGTGATGATAATGTCATCATCAGCCATATCTAGCTTTATTTAGTCATATTCCATCATTAAATGCTCCTACATAACCAGCAGAGGACTGTAATTCGTTGCAAATCCTTTTTGAGAGAAATACAAAAAACCAAGGTTAAAATTATAATTTTACCATCATATCATAAATGCAGAATAACCATTATGGTTCTCAGAGATTAATTAAGAGTCAAATGGTCATAGAAGTCTAACAAGTGGGTTAGCATAAACAGAAAAGGGTTTTCGCATGTTTTAATAATTAAATGACTTTCGAAACCCTAAAAGCAGACCTGCTTCATTAATTGAGGTTTTGGTCAGGATAAAATTTATCTAAACCCTTTAAAATTTATAGAAAAATATTCTCTAGGATTTGGCATCCTTGATTTGACCATTGAAACCCATCTTGACCCAAAATAGAGCCACAGACAAACTTTTGCCCTAATTTGGGTAATAGTGCAATTTATCCAACCAAACATAGTCAAAACCTAAATCTAACTTCACCATTAGATTTCTTGGGTCCAAATTATGTTTGTACCAAAATTTGGTCCCAATTTGAGATCATCTTGACATAGTTTGCAATTTGGTCCTGTTTAATTATCTTATCCCACACTCATGCCCCTAACTTTTGAATTTATTACAAATAGCCCCCCAACTTTGTCATATTATTCACAAATAGGTCCCTTCCACCCTCAACTCCTAATCCTAAAGCTTCGACGACCTTCTAGTGGGAAGATCTCCCTGATTTCTCGCTCAATCCCTTCCAAAATTGGAAGGGAGATTCCTTGAGGAGTTTTCTTTCCAATGAATAAGATCCGAAGCCCTACAACCTTCCCAATCTCTCATGAAAATGCATGAGAGGTTTTGGTATCTTTAGAGTTTCCAACTCTGGCAACTTTCCTAGCTTCGGCCAAACCTCGCCGAATTCCCCAAGCTCGATTTCGGCCGGAATTTCCCCACATTCCTTTCTCCTATTTCGGTCGAATAGCTTCTCAAGCTCCAGCAACTCCCTTTGCCTATCCTCGCCGTCCGACCGCAGTACTGGCGGTGAATTCTTCTTCCTCACCTTTCTTCACCTTTTGCAATACCAACTGCCGTCACTCTCCCTCCGTTGTCATCGCCGTCCCCCGTACTGGAGTGCTTTCTTCCTTAGCGTCGACCTACCAACATCGGTGTCGTTCTCCCTCCTTCGTCTATTAGATTAGGGTTAATTTAGTTAGTTTAGATCCTTAGGTTAGTTTTATACCCAAAAATCTCAAAAATAACCCTCGACGCCGTCGTTCATCCTCATCTTCCCTGTCTCCAACCGCTCCTTCGGTGAGGCGTATCCATTGCTACACCCCTCCATCTACCTTGCCGACACTCGCTACACTTCCTTCTCGACCCCAAGAGCAAAAGCCCTAACGTAGTTAGGTCGATTGCCCCTCCAAACCTTGCAACGAATAGACGCAACATCGCACACACATTCCGAGGTCTTCAGACCTCACTCCACCAATCACCTCCACACCACCACCGTTGCACTCCACGACATCCGATGATGCTTCCTAAGTTGTTTTGAGGAGGTCGGGAGGCCATCTTTTGATTTCAGGTACTCAGGTCGACTCCGCCATTAACGAAGAGCTTTGAGCTTGCTTCAACCTTTTTCCAGCACCTGCAACTCCCAGGTGGAAGTCCCAGGTAGAGTGGAAAGATCCCAGGATGTGATCAACGACTTCTATTGGAAGCTCTACCATCAGCAGCTCCCTCAATTGGATGCATCATCCATTGCAGCAGTGTATGCGAGGACAATGGAACGTTTATTCTCACCTTGGAAACCATTGAGCATCCAACACTGCATAAGTTGATTTTGTGCTGTAGGCTATTCGCCTCAACACACGAGGGTGAGGTCCCCTCTCACTCGACACCTGCCTCGCCCGTGACACACATCATGCAGGCCTGACTCACACCCGGCTAACCCGACACCTGCCTCGCCCGTGACACGCACCACGCGGACACCTTGGCTGTGACCCATGCCCGCAACCCTGGTCCCGGGTGATCTTAGATTAGAAACTCGACTACCCATTACTGTGCATGGCCTTGTGAAGGTGGAAGAATGTGGAAACCCAGAGAGAGAAAGAGGAGAGAGAATGTAGGGCAGGGGGGCTTTTGTTTCCCTGTGTATTGGCTAACACTTAGCCAAAAATTGAAGGTGCCCCCTGTAGAGGCAGAGTTAAGGAAAGAAGGAAAGAAGAGGTGAGGCAGAGAAGCTAAGAAGGAAAGAAGAGGAAAAGCAAAGACAGAACGAGAAGAAAGAAGAAGAACAGAAGCCAAGAGAAGTAGAGAAAGGAATAGAAGCACTATAGAATCAGACATTTAAGACGTCTGATCCTACCATCAGACGTCCAATTCTCTTGTCTTAGGCTAATTAACTTGATTAATATTGAACATCTACTTGCTATGATTGTGAGGAGTAATTGGTGATTCAAATCATCATTTTACTCCATTCTTTTTGCACATTGATACTTGATATTATTGCTATATCATTCTGAATAAATTCTGATTACAATTTCGTATATCTTTGACTCAAATTGTGTGCTCATTTACATTATATATTGAGATTGGTGCGTGAATTCCTATTTGCTCTTAGCGAATGACCTTGGACTTTCATTCGAGTTACAAATCTTATTTGTTTTCAAGCGATTTCGACCTATACTACGACATAGCTTTTATAACTTTGATTTCGCTCGTAAACACTAGGGCCTAAATTTAGCTACAGAATGCCATGTCTGGCACTATCTCAAAGTGTTGAAAGATAGGGTTCTGGGGGTTGCCATGAGCAGTGCTATCTTGAAGCATCGAAAGCCAGGAACCCTACGAGGATTGATGGTGGGAGTTATGAATCCGATACAGACCGTGTTGTAAAGCTAATCCGAGGCCAGAACTAAAGAAGAAAAAGAGAGATAAAACCCTCCAAAAAAGGCAAAAATTCTTTTATCTCTCTCTTACAAAAACGTACTACAAACTAAACCTGGACTAACCATGTTTTAAGTATGGCTACTTTAACCACGGAGTTCAACGAATCCTAGGTTAGTTCCTACGGGCCTTAGAAACCTTCTCGGCAGACTGAGGCTAAAGCTGGTCTGGATCTTGGCTGGTACTTGAGTACCTCTAGGCCTACTATTAGCATTCTAACCTAATCTAACAAAAAAAAGCACATATCAGAGATCTGAACACATGGTCTAGAATTTGAGTTAATTATGTAAGATTTTGCTAAGGGATTAGCAAAAGTTAGGCATGGGGGTATGATGATAATGTCATCATCAGCTATATTTAGCTATATTTACTCATATTCCATCATTAAATGCTTCTACATAACCACCAGAGGACCATAATTCATTGTAAATCTATTTTGAGAGAATAACAGTAAAATAGGGGTAAACTATAGTTTTAACATTATATCTCAATTGCAGAACAATCACAGGATTTCTAAGGGGTTAAATAAAATTCAAATGATCTTAAAAGTCTAACAAGTGAGTTCGTACAGACAGAAAAGGGTTTTCACGCATTTCAGGAACTAAATGACATCTGAAATCCTAAAAACAGACCCGCTTAATCTACTGAGATTTTGGTCAGGATAAAATTCACATAAACCCTCTAAAATTCATAGAAAAATATTCTGTATTGTTTGATACCTTCAATTTAACCATTAGAACCCATCTTTACCTAAAATAGAGCCATAGACAAATTTTTGCCCTAATTTGGGTAATTGTGCAATTTCTCTAGTCAAACGTGGCAAAACCTAAATCTAACTTCACCATTGGATTCCTTGGTTCTAAATTAGGTTTGTACCAAAATTTAGGCCCAATCTGAGATCATCTTGACCAAGTTTGCATTTCAGTCTAGTCTAATTCTTTCGCACACACTCGTACCCCCAGCTTCTGAAAGTATTTGCATTTACCCCCCTAAATTCATCTCCTTATTTACAAATTGGTCCCTACCTCCATCTCCTTATTTACAAACGCACCTTGCTTTGGCGAGATTCGAGCGGAGATTTCTTGGTCGATTATTAATCAAACCTTCTTAAATTTGAACTGGAGATCCCTCTTGAAATTATCTTCCAATCATACCGATTCTTGAGCTTCAATTCTTTCCCAATCTCTCATGCGAACGCATGAGAGATTTTGGTTTCCTACTCTGGAGGCCTTCCAAGCTTGGGAAGCTTGCTTCTTAAGCTCTAATCACTCTCTAAAGACCTATAAAAGGAACCCCAGTGCACGCCGTCCACTCCAAGCTCAAATTTGGATGGAAATCCTCCACATTCCTCTCTCCTATTTTGGCCGAATAGCTCCTTGATCTCCAGGGACTCCTCCTGATCTCCTTCATCGTCCGCTTGCAATACCGGTGATGGATTCTTCGTCCTCGTCTTCCTCCGTGTCGCGCCATACCAGCAGGCATCTCTCCCTCCATCATCGTTGCCACTTCTACCTTACCGGAGCTTTCATCTTCTCCAGAGCTGGCATACCCTCGGTAAGGAGAATCCTCCCCTTTCGTCTGATTAGCTTAGGTTAGATTAGTTCCTTATAGCTCTTAGGTTAGTTTTACACCCTCAAAAACCAAAAATATCCCCTTGACATCTATGCAAACCACCTTCGTCTCCACCTCCGGTGACATCACTGGCGAGGGTTTCTGCTTGCTTCACACAGTCAAACCCCTTGCCAACCGGTCCACGACCTTCGCCTTGCCTTCCTGCACAAAACCCCCATATTTATTCCACCTTTCGCCTACTCACAACCACCATTGAACAACACACCTTCACGCCGTCTTCTCCGTCACCGACCACCCTCTACATGCTGCCATCCTCCACAAGACCGTCACCCTAACCTTCATCGTGCTACGGTGAAGCTAAGGATCCATTTACTGGGGCCTTCGAGCCCGTATTCATGTTCCAGATCTTTGCCGGTTCACCGCCGTTGCTGCCACCATCCCCGACGACGACCAAGCTCCTCCGGCATTGAGACGACCTGGTGCTACTCTCAATAGACGTGGCTACATCCCAGGATCTGCTCTAGGTCTTGGATTAAAGCTCCCCCTGCAGCAGTGCTCCAATTGGCGAAGAATTGCAGCCGCAGCTGCATACGCAAAGACGGTGGGGCATTTAGTCCCACCTTGGAAATTAGTGGAGCTGTAACCCCGCATAAAGGGCAAAAGTGTTGAGGTCTATTTGCCTCAACACTTGGGGGTGAGGTCCCCCACACCCCTTCACATGTCTCACCCGTGACACCACCATGTGGGCTTGGCTCTGACTCGTATACCCGCCTACTCCTGCGCACACCTCGGCTGCTACCCCATGCCGGCAGCCTTGGTCCTGGGTGTGCTTTCGACCGATTACCCGAATACCCAGTACTATGCATGGCCCTGGGAGGGTGTGAAAGAGGAGAACCCTGAGAGAGGTAGAGGAGAAAGAAGAGAGAGAGAGCATGGGGATAAGGCAGGTTTTGCTTTGTTGTGTATTGGCTAACACTTGGCCAAAAATCGAAGGTGCCCCCTGTGCATAAGAGACAGAGCTGAGGACAGAAGAAAGAAAGGAGAAGGGACAGGGCTCCATATTAATTGCGCTCATTTACATTAATTGTTGAGATTAGCACGTGAATTCCATATTTGTTCCCAACGAACGACCTCGAACTTCATTTCTGACATTCGAGTATAAATTTTATCTATTGTTCGAGCTATTTTTGAGGAATTATTACTACAACGAATGCATCTTTTAAAACTTGATTCAGCCCTTTCAACAAGCTCCTACACCTTCTCCAACTATTCCAATCCCTAGCAACGATACTATAGATACTTTAGCACAAGTGCCTCCACCGCAACAACAATTGCATTAGTGACAACCTATTAACTATTGAGCCTTGGCAAGATTCAAACATCGAAAGATCCATGCCTTACCAGAAGCCTTAGTGGCTACTATCACAAAAGTATCAGAACCAACATGTTTTCACAAGCAAATAAAGATCCTAAATGGCGTGTAGCTTTGAGTGATGAATATAATGCTCTATTATCTAATCAAACTTGGACTCTTGTTCCAAGAAAATAATACATGAATGTTATTGTCTACAAATAGGTGTATCAACTAAAGCTTCATCCAAATGGTGATATTGATTGCGCAATAATCATATGACTTAATTGACCTAAATTGAGTTAGATCTTAGCATAACTTAGGAGTAATTCATGCATTAGCTGCATATTTTGCATTCTTATTGCTTTACTTAGCAATTCATGAAATAATGCCATATTTCCATACTGATTAGTTAATAATTGGGTTTTCAGGTAATAAAAGGCTCAGGAGATGGCCTGAAGCTAAATAAAAGATGAATAAAAGCTGGATAGACATTGGAGATGTAGCAGAGCTGGAGTGGAAGTCCGGAATAAAGCTGCAAATAAAGCTAAAGATAGAGAGTAAGAAGGAAGCATACTAGACTACGTGTAGGAATAAATGTACAAATTAAAGTAATGAAGAACTTAGGACAACCCTACACCTATCCCTAGTCCTTAGGATAACCTTGTCCACCTTCCTATCCCTAATCCATCCTCCTATTAGGTTAGTTTAGCCTAGAAAACTTTAATTACACTTTCCAGCACACCTCTAGATGTCTAGACAGTATGTCTGGATGTCTAATCTCTATAGAAACCCTAGCCAGAACCAAACGCCAATATTGATACAGAATTGGACATCCAACCTATCCATAGGCGTCCAACTTTGAAGTATAAGTCGTCTGACCAAGCTTCTGGACGTCTGGACATCATCTATGGTTCCTGTTTTGGAATTAGAAGCCACATCTTGCTTCTTTAGGCCTAGGAATCCTACCATACACCTTAGGGAACCTATCAACAGACCTCCTAAGCCTAGTACACCACCACTAACCCTTCCTAAGAACCTAATTAGGTTCTCACTAAACCTAATTGACTCGGTAAAAGTCAATGGAACCCCTTCTTGTCTAATTGGTTCCTTTGAACCAATTGGACCCTAATTGAACCCATGAAAGTCTAATTGGACTCAGTCGTAGTCCAATTGACTCACATACAACCTAATTGGGAATTCTTTCTCCCAATTGCACACACCATGACCCAATTAAACTTGTGATAAGTTTAATTATATCTACCACATTAGTAATAGCTTGAATGAACCTATTTTTAGGACACTTATCTAAACCCAATACCTAAACCGATTAGAGTAAACCTAGAACGACCTAGCCGCCAACCCAAGTAGGTCTACCCAACCCACTTAGGTTAATGCCACACACACCTCTAAGTGGCGTCCACACATCCCTTAGGTGGTGCCAACTTGAACACTTAAGACCTACCCTTCAACCAAGTCCATGTCCACCCAACTCCCATCCACCAAAAGTGGATCTAGAAGACCCATTCCTCCCTTTCAATTGATGACCACCAAGCCTCTTCTAGACCCTTCCAACGCCACCTTAAGAGACCCTCCCATACTCTATAAAAACCCTATTTTTATGGCTGCCCACAATCATCATCTTCCTCCCAAGCAATTCTACCTCCACGGCTACCCTTCCTCCACTGAAGCTCCTCCAACTCCACCTCCAAGAGGCTGGCCACCAAGCACCTGTGGCTGCCCTCCATTCCTCTCTCCATCACAAGCCACATGGGCACCAAGAGTCTCATTAATATTTTGTTTGAGTTGGATTTCATGAATGTACTACAACTAAATCCACTAATCACACAATTTATGATTCAATAAATGACGTCATTACCGGGGAAACAAGGCAAACTTGATTTTTGATTTATGATTTTATTGCTAGCACATTTGTCTCTACTTGCTTTTTGGTGTGCAGGAATAGGACGAGGATTCTATGCACACATCAGGCGTAGTTGAAAACATTAAGATGCACACAAAATCTTAGATTTAGGATTTCATTTTGAATCTTAGGTTAGGTAATGTGTTTTAGAAGAAAAAACAAACAAATATTAAAAAAATATACAAATTTTGAAAAAAAATTTTTTATAGTAAAAGGCTTATTCTCTTTCAAAAACCTCTCAAAAAGCCTCTTTAGTATTTTTCGAAATTCAGCCAGAAATTTCTCCTCGAATTAAAAATTATCCTGTCAAATATTTAATGATCGAAAAATCTTGACATTTGGGCTGAACATAGATTTTCAAACTAACTTTTCAATGTCACCATTTGTTTTGAAAAATTCACATTGTGGAATTTTTGAAAATTTGTAAAGTGCAGAGGGATCAAATAGATTGAAAATCAATTTCTTTTGATCTTCAAAAATTGATTACCAATAGCATATAGATTTGATTGACCTAAAATTAGGGGGTCTTGAAATCTGATCAAACAAGCTTTAATTCTCATATTTTTCCTGAATTTTTTAAACTAATTTCATATTGTTTCAAGGAGAAAAATGAACAAGGGGTCAATCTACCTTAATCGACCCCTGTTAGTTAAAAATTAATATTAAATCACTCAGAATAGTAAAAATCACATAAAAATATTCTTTAGAAAGATAATTTGAAAAGGAATCTGCTTGCTAAATATCATTTCATTTGGATTCCATTTGTGTTGTGGAGAATGTTTTTAGTTTGAATACTTGGTCTACTACCTGATTTGAGTAGAAATTGCATAAACCCTAGGTATTACATTTAGAGTTTTCATTTGTAGAGACCAATTGACTATCTTGGACTCAATTGAGTCCATTTCCTAGTCTGTGAGTTGTTGAGTCACTTGGTTGACCACCTCACCCAACCCAATCACTTAAAGAAAGGTTAAAAAAAGTAAAGCAAAATTCTAATTTAACCTACATTTGTTGTTTAATTACTGGGTAATCACAATTTCTTTAGCCAAACCCAGTGTCAAGTCTGCATGGTAGTACCAAACAGTCGTGTCTAAGGGGTATCGAGGACCTGAAGGAGTAAGCTAAATGAAGAACCTCCCTCTTAGTCCTCTTGTATTTAGACTGGCTGGGTTAGCTTAGAAAACTGGGATTATTTGTAATCAGTTTTATAACAAATTTTCTTCGAGAATTCAAACATGAACGAAAAATGTGGTCATATGATTCTAAGGACCAATTTGATTGCAAGGCCTTAGCCTTGTGAGCTTGGCTACACCAACCCTTGTTGTTGTTGTATGCAAGGGAGGAGGTCTTGAAGACCTAATTTGGTTGGACCTTGGGAACCAAACCCAAGGCGACGTAGGCAACTTTTCTCATCGCCTTCTTCTTCCTCTTCTAACCCTTCTTCTCAATTAGCTAAAATGGCTAATCCTAATCCTAATCTTCGTCATGAGAACCAAGATCCTATGGCTCGTCTGGAAGCCAGAGTTGCTGAATCTAAGGAGTGACATCAGCAGAGCAACCATCGGATTTTGAATACACTGGACAGAGTGCAACATCCACTGTGTGGAGAATAGTTGCAGGATTTCTACAATTCAGTGACTATGATTGTAGCACCTCAAGTCTGGCTTCCTACAGGTGGAGACTCATTTGAGCTTAAGCTGAATGTAATAAGTCTGAGTTAGACTTATTTTCATGGACACTCGAATGAGGATCCCTTCTAGCACATTGAGGATTTGAGTTGAATCGCGGAAACAGTTCGACCCAGAAATGTAGATCTTAGGATTGTTCTCATGAAGCTTTCTTATTCTCACTAAGGGATAAAGCTTCATATTAGTTCAAGACCACTAGGAGGCCGATTGTAACCTGGGGGAATTACATCAAGAATTCTTCCAAAAGTTCTTCCCAATAGGTCGAACAAATGCAGTGAGGCGAGCGATCATGACTTTTTCCTAAGGACCGAGGGAAACATTACATGATGCATGGGATAGATTTCATGATCTTAGGAAATGTCTGCACCATGGTATGCCCAAATGACACTTAGCCTAGATCTTTTACCATGGTCTAGACAACACACATAGGTACCTGGTTGATACATCTAGTGGCAGGAATTTCCTCGCTAAAGATGAGAACAACGCCTTTGAGTTGTTCAAGTCTTTAGTAGAGAACTCCATGAATGCCGCCTCTATGAACCAATTCCAATGACCTGAACAACAACGAGCTAATGTCCACGAGGCTTATGTTGAGTCAGCTTGAGCCGACATGGACATTATCACCAAGGAGCTAGATAATGTGGATTTGCTGGACAAGAAGCTCGATGAACTGATTCACGCTCATCCAGGATTTTCCAGTAATGTTGTTGCATCCCGAGTACCTCCTTCTCGAGTACATCTGCTCACACGAGATGTATTTTCTCCATCTATTCCTTCACGGGATCCTGCATATCAAGAACCCATGAATAATCATGATATGGTGCCCTATGATCAGGGTTACGCACCTTACGATAATTATAATGCGTATTCCCTTGACAAATATACGTCTCAAACATCTTCGAACTACAAAGATTTTAGTGCTATCCAAGGATATGGGCGTAATAACTCATACTCCAAGACGTATAGCCCTGGTTGGCACTAGCATCCAAATTTTTCCTGGTCTAGTAATACACAGAGGTAAAATCAAGATCCACACCACTAGACCAGGCAATACAGGAATGCGCAAAACACCTACCCAAGGTAGCAGCCGCTCTCGTCTCAGCAGCAGTCATGCTCAATTTATCAGCCGCTGCACCATGCTACCAATCATCCTCAAAAGCGGGCTGACCCTTTAGAGGAACTGAAAGATGAGTTAAAAGAATCCGTGTGGTAATCGAATCATGATAATTTAAAGATCATGGCTGACCAGATACAAAATATTCAGAACATGCAGAATCAGTTATTGTAGGAACATAGATTACTACCTTGCCCTCCCAACCCATCCTAAACTTGAGGTATGTGCAGAACTAGGGTGCCTCGTTGAGGTTCCAGGCACCATAGGGACAGGCGTGTGCAGTACTTCAGGTACCTCCTGCATCACCTGGTTATGTGCAAGGTCAGTTGGCTTTATTGCCAAACCCCACCTATTCTACCCCTTCTACTCCTCTGCCACCTCAAGGACAGTACATCGATGCAAAAGTTGTCACTTTGAGGAACGGGAAGACTACACAGGACCCGCCATTTAGGCGGCGGGTCATGATTCTTCTTGTCCTCTACTGTAGGATGGTTCATCTTCTTAGGAGCAACCTAAGGTAGATAAGGGAAAACGACCTTTAAATCCTAAGATTCCCGTCCCTTTTCTTGAATCTGTTATCAGGATTCAGCGAAGAAAAAGGGATTGCGGAATTATAAGGACCTAAAATCCATGTTCAAGGAGGTTCATATTTAGGTCCCACTCTTTGATGAGATTAATCACAATCCTACTATTGCTAAGTTCTTTAAGGACTATTGTACCCCAAGGTGATATTAGAAAATAGAATGACAGGTAGTACTGTCAAAAGAGGCTAGCATTATTATTCTAGCTGACTTATCGCCAAAGAAGAAAGACCTTGGTACCCCACTCATTTCCTGCTTTTCGCAAGATTCTCCATTTGATCGAGCCCTTCTAGATTTGGATTTGTTCATCAACCTGACTCCCACCACCATTTTGATCGATTTCAATTTGGGGAGTTAAAACCCACCTCGGTTACCATTTAGTTGGTTGACAGATCAATAAATATGTTGAGGGGGTGTTTGAAAATGTTATTGTGAAAGTCCGTGGATTTTGCTTTCCAGCGAACTTTTTAATTTTAGATATGGAGGCTCCTCCTAATCTTAGCGATGCATTGATCATTCTATGTCACCCATTCTTGGCGATAGCCCAAGCAAACATAGATTGTGCATCCAGGTGATGGAGTTTGCCCACAGGAATGAAAGACTTAGATTGGATATCTTCAGGGCTTCAGGAAATTTTGATTGTGATCTAATGGAGGAGGATGGTGAAGATGAGAACTCAACTTATTGTAGAAACATTGGGTTTCTCTGCAGTGACCCAATGTTGCATTCATTATCGAGGTTTTTGGACATTGATTCACATGGTACTGAATACGGCGATGCACATTTCATCCTAAGGATCTGATTATCTGGGGTGCCTTTCTAATCATGACACATCAGATTCTGATTCTCCTGATTTATCATTTCATGATTTGTCCCTACTAGTGCAGGACGACGTTATTGCTATGGACGATTTTCCCACTAATGCAGTCACGACCAACCTCCACTTAGGTGCAGAATTAGTTGACGATGACATGTATAAGGATTATCAAATTTTTGCTACTGATTCTTCTCCCACCCACGAATCTATTCCCTCCCTACCTGTGATTGAACTAAAGGCCTTACCTGACTCATTGAAATATGTGTTTTTGTACGATAGTGAGAAATACCCAGTTATTATTAGTGCTCACTTAACCCAAGAATAGGAGTAGCAATTGATTTTTATACTCCAAGCACACAGGGCTGCTATTGGGTGGAGCATTATTGATCTCCACGGTATTCGCCCCTCGTATTGCACTCATCATCATATATACATGGATGAGAGGGTGAAACCTTCTCGATAACCTTAAAGATGGCTAAATCCAAATATGCTGGATGTTGTCAAGATGGAGATCATCAAATGGCTGGATGCTGATATTGTATATCCCATATCTGATAGCCAGTGGGTGAGTCTTGTAAAGATCGTGCCCAAAAAGGCAGGACTTACCATAATTAGAAATGAAAAGGGTGAATCTATCCCAACCTGCACCACAAACTTGTGGCGAGTCTGCATTGATTACTGAAAGCTAAACACAACTACCAAGAAGGATCATTTTCCTTTACCTTTCATTGACCAAATCTTGGAAAGGTTAGCTGGGAGAAGCTTGTTCTACTTTTTGGATGGATACTCCCAGTATAATCAAGTCGTGATTAACTTAGAAGATCAAGATAAGATGACTTTCACGTGTCCCTTTGGTAAATTTGCCTTCAAGTGAATACCTTTCGGCCTCTGCAATGCACCTACGACTTTTCAGCATTGTATGATGGCCATATTTTCTGATATGATTCGGGATTTCGTGGAAGTATTCATGGATGACTTCTCCATCTTCGAAGATGATTTCTAGTCTTGTCTTGATAACCTCACTAAGATCCTAAAGAGGAGCATTGAAGTCAACCTAGCATGGGAGAAAAACCATTTCATGGTGAGGGATGGCATAGTACTAGGTCACAGCATCTCGGAAAATGGACTTGAGGTCGATCGAGCTAAATCAGAAGCTATTTCCTGATTATCTCGACCTAGCTTGGTTAAACAGATTAGATCGTTCTTGGGTCACGTTGGATTTTACACAAGATTCATTTGAGATTTTTTGAAAATTGCTCGTCCTTTAATGAATCTTCTGGTAGCCAAGGCCCCATTCAATTTTGATTCCTTGTGTTTTAGTGCTTTCGAGACCTTACAAAGCGTTGTTTCTAATTCTTCGATTCTCCAGCCACCTAACTGGTCTCTCGATTTTGAGATGATGTGCAATACCTCCGATTTCACCGCCAGAGCTATTTTAGGCCAGCGTCAGGAACACCACCCTTTTGTCATATACTACACTAGCAAGACACTGAACGAGGCTTAGTGTAATTACACGGCTAATGGAAAGGAACTGCTAGCGGTGGTATTTGGGCCAGAGAAATTCCATTCTTATCTTCTCGAGTTGAAAGTGATTATATTTACTGATCATTCCACCCTCGGGCATTTGTTGGCAAAGAAGGATGCCAAACCCTACTTGATCAGATGGATCCATCTGTTGTAGGAATTTGATGTCGAAATCCAGGACAAAGCCGGAGCACAAAATGTAATGGTGGATCACTTATCTCGACTTGACCCAGCCCACATTCCATATTCCTTGCTGATGGGAACACCATCATGAGCCATAACTAGCTCATTTTGATCCAATTAAGTCAGTAAATGCTCCTACATAACTGCCAGAGAGCCATAAGTCACTGCATAACCATTCTGAGGGAAAGATAAGAAACTAGGGTTAAAACTGTAATTTTGCCATCATAACCTGAATACAGTACAACCACAGGTTTTCTCAGGGGTTAATTGAGGGTCAAATGGTCTGAAAAGGATACAAGTGGGTTAGAACAGACAGAAAAGGGTTTACACATGTTTTGAGAATTAAATGACTTTTGAAACCCTAAAAATAGACCTGCTTAATTAACTGAGGTTCTGGTCAGGATAAAATTCACCTAAACCCTCTAAAATTCATATAAAAATATTCTCTAGGGTTTAGAACCTTCAATTTGACCATCAGAACCCGTTTTGGTTGTATTTTTGCATAAATTACCCAGTCAAACGTGATCAAAATCAAAATTTAACTTTACCATTGGATTCCTTAGGTCCAAATTAGGTTTGTACCAAAATTTGGACCCAAGCTGAAATTGTCTTGACCTAGTTTACAAATTGGGCCTGTTTGATTACATTTATGCCCTTAACTTTCAAAATATTTAAAAATAGACCACTAACTTTGTCATCATCTTCACAAATAGGTCCCTACCGCCATTAATCCTATTCCTAGAAGCACCAGCAACCTTAAAATGGCACGAACTCATTGATTCCTTGATGAATCCCTTTCAAATTTGAAAGGGAAGTTCGTTAAGGAATTCTCTTCATTTTGAGCCAAATCCCACGCCCCATAACCTTCCCAATCTCTCATGCGAACACATGAGAGATTTGGGTTTCCTACTCATGTGACAATTCCTAAGCTTGGAAGCTTGGCTTCCAAGCTTAGGATCCCCTTCTAAGCCCTATAAAAGAAAGCCCAGATCAGGCCAAACTCCCCAAACTCAATTTCGACCGGGATCTCCCCTAAATTCCTCTCTCCTGACCCAGCCGAAAGGCTCCTTGAGCTCCAGCGACCCTCCTTGCCTCTCCTCCTCATCTGACCGCAATACCAATGGCAGATCCTCCTTCCTCGCCTTTTTCTGCGTCATGTTATACAAGCAGGTGCTTATATCTCCTTCATCATTGCCGACCTTCCCTCACTGGAGCACCTTCATTCTTGGCGGTGACCAAACCATAATCGACGCCGCCTCTTCCCTAGTTCGTCCGCTAGCTAGCCATATCGATGCCTCATCTTCCACTTATCATTCCTGAACATTCGCAACTCTGTTTCGATCGCCGACTCACCCTAACGTCCTCCGTCTTCCACCTCGCCAGCGTACCTCCGGCGAGTTTGCACGACCACTACGCTCCACCAACTTGACCGTCGTTCATCCCTACACCTCGACTGTGTCCTAGAGAGAAAAAGACCTTGGTTAATTGAGGCTATTGGCCTCTCCTCAGCACCCTCGAACAACCCACCTTTCCGTCATCGTCCTCGACCTCGTCTGGCCACTACACCTACTCCCACGCTACAAAACTACCACCACTATGCTCCTCATTCACCAATGACCCTCCAGAATGTTTTAACTAGGGCTTAGTGCCTGTATTCATGGATTTCAGGTTCCAGCCATCACCGCCATTACAGCCGACCTTTGTGCTTGCTTGAATCTCGCTTCAAATCTTGACAGCCCTAGGTGGAAGTCTCAGGTTGCACAGAAACATCTCACGCATACATCCAGGTGTTCAATTGGATGCCTTAGACTTGCGAGCTAAGGCAATCAAAGAGAAGACGGTGCTGCTGCAGACGTGCAAAAGGAAGGTGGGACTTTACTCCAACCTCGGAAGCTGAAGAGCGCATCTAGGCGCATAAATTGAAAAGTGTCTAAGGCTATTTTTCTCAGACACTGGGGGTGAGGTCCTTGCTCACCCACTCACCTGCGCCTCGGCCGTGACCTCGTCCACCGTGGGTTTGGTGCAAACCCAACCAACCTAACCCGTTCCACTCCTCGGCTGCGATCACGCCTGTAGCTTTGGACCTGGGTGTGCTGTAGGTCCGAAGCCCGATTACCCGGTACTGTGGAAGGCTCTGGGAGAGAGTGACTCAGAGAGAGAAAGACAGATAGCACGCAGGGGTAGGGGGTTTTGCTATAGGGAGTAACGGCTGACAGTTAGCTGTTTGAAGGATCTTCCCCCTCTTCGTAAAGAAGGAGAACTGAGAAGAAAGAAAGAAGAAGAGGAGAAGGCCTGAGCAGAAGAAGAAGAAGAGGAGCCGCACGGGAAGAAAAGGAGAAGAGTAGAAGAACAGAAGAAGAAGATCAAAAAGAAAGAAGAGAAGAAAAGGCAAGAGAAAGCAAGAGAAGCACAGAGAAGAAAGGCAGAAGAAGCAGAGAGACCCTTGAGTCTCTAAACAACACTGTAGCACAAGGCTATTTAAGATGTCTGATACATTTGATTACATCTGTTTGAGGCTTTGATTTAAGTGTTATTTGTGAGGAGTAATTGGTGATCTAAATCACCATTTTACTCCATTCTTTTTGCACATTCATATCTGACATTATTCTTGTTACATTTTGTTATATTTCTGATTTAAATTGCTATCTTGAGTTTTGAATTCCATATTATTCCCTGTGTTCGACCTCGGACCTAAAATTCGAGTAATAAATATATTTGTTTTCAAAGCGATTTCTACTATACTATAACATAGTTTTTAAAACCTCGATTTCACCTCGCAAACATTTTTTCGCCATTGCCGGGGAGCAACGTGCAATTCAGATCTCTTGATTGCAATATTTGAGTCAATACTAACTTGCTCTTTCTCTTTTTTACTTTGATCTATTTCTGGGGATCCATTGAGAGAGATCAGTCACACATCAACCACTCCAGGGGAAGGTAAACTCCATCTACCTTGTTCTAAACCCCTAATTCTAAAAAAGCTAAAAGAGAAGAAATCAATTAGGGCTACTTGCGTTATATTCTTAGATTAATCATCAAGTTGCCTAATTTTGATACATTCTAGAAAACATCCAAATCTTGATCTGTGCACCCATTTAAAGCTAAGGTTTCTAGGGCTATCACCTTCTTGTTTTAAGCCCTAGGTACCACATTTTGATAAACTAAATTGGACCAAATCAGAGCCAAATAAGGATTCCAGTTTAGGGTTTTAGAGACACACATGCTTAATCAAGAATTTATCTTTCCAAAACAATGTGTGCCTAAGCCTTGATTGAATTGATCTATACAAGCAAAACCCTAAAAATCAGGCTCTTAAATTTATTTGAACAACTAAAAGAGGGACCTAAATTTCTCAAGAGGACAATACAGGTGAAGTTGACCCACCTTGTTGGGTTAACCAATCTTCAAATTAGGTCACTTCTTCACAAAAACATCTTAAAAGTTCAAGTGAAATCATAAGCACCTTACTCTTAATTAAAACTGGTAGACTTAAGAGATCAAGTCCCCATTATGGTCTACCTAGAACGTCAGTGACAAGAGAGGTAAGGTGAGGGAAACCTTGTAACCCGTGAGGATGCTCTACCATGTAGGGGTCTTTGTGGGACTCTCCCTCTCTGGCTGCCTAGGTAATTCTCAAGTGGACGGCTTTTTGACTAAGGGGTATCATCCGCCCCAAACCTCTACAATCATCCAAAATTTTTGGGTGTCTTGATTGGGTCCGTCACATTCTTTCTCTCATCTAATCCATCGGTGCATGTTTGGGAGGAGGTCCTTAAGACCATCCTTGAGGCCTCCATTAGATATCCACTCTCGTCGAGGTCGAGCCTCGACTTCCGTGTTTGTGCAACATGCTCATCACATTGACATATCCTCTGATTCAGAACCTACTTCCCCTTCATCAGCTATGAATCACCAAGAAGAACAACCTAATCTTGAGCAACAATTCCATGACTTCCAAAATCAAAACAACGCTATCATCAATCCACCGTCGTGTCCTTAAATGCGAGATCACTATAATCTCGCAGCAGTGCAAATCGAACCTCAAATCAACATTCCCGTGGGAGGACCCGAGGTAGATATCAAGCATAGCATGCTTCATATGGCTCCAAAATTTCATGGCTTGAACTTCGAGGACCCTTTCCAGCACATCAAGAACCTAAAACATCTGGCCCACACCTTTTGGGTAGATGTACAAAATCGGGATGGATTACTCTTAAAACTCTTCTCATTCTCCTTGGCTGACAAAGTTGCTCACTGGTTTCAGACTCAACCACATGCGATCAACACATCGGGAGAACTTCAAACTGCATTCCTACAAAAATTCTACCCCATCAGTCGTACCAACACAATGCGGCACCAAATCACGCACTTCTCCTAAGGAGCGGGAGAATCTCTACACTAAGCATGGGATTGCTTTCTGGATCTCATGCGTAAGTGACCCCATCACGGAGTTCCAAAGTGGGAACAAGTCCAATCCATTTACCACGGACTCCGTGAGGATATCAAGCTCTTTATCAATGCAACTTGTGGTGGTAGCATCATGGGTCAACATGAAGACACGATCTGGGAAATTCTTGAAAACATGTGCGAGAACTCCTTGAACAATGAGTCATTGGGTGCGTACGACCGGACATCCACCTGCGCATTGATAAATAATCGGGGGGTACACAAATCCCGAGGCCTTTTCACATTTGTTGATTTGGAGTTGGTAGCTAGTCAATTGTACAAGACCTCTATCATCGAGAAGAAGGCGGACGACATCACTCGAAGTTTGCACAAATCCACCTGTACACCTCAAGGCACATACGTGCACCCACCCACGGGAAGAGAGGCTGCACACAACATCTACCACTCCCTAGGGATGGATGCATATCCACCTCCGTCTGATTATGGCTTCGGAGGAAACTCCGGGTTGGGCCACCTTAGTTGGGGGAACTCTGAAACCCCATACCTTGATTATCTCAGAGCTTCTCAGAGCTGCAAGGATCTTCGTGCCATCCAGAATAATCCTTTCTCCAACACTTACAACTCTGGATGGCATAATCATCCTAACTTTTCGTGGTCGGGTAATAACCTGAATCTAAGATCTCAATTCCAACCCCGACCATAGGCTCTGTGACCTTATCAACCCACCCAACCAAGGCCCACTCAAAACTTCCAATCTGGACCACCTAAAGAAGATCATACATCTCTAATTCTCCAGACCTTGGTTGACATGCAAAAACAACACAAAGAAGAGATCTCTGAGCTATGAAATCAACTGGTCCAGCTGGCAAGTGCTCTCCAGCCAGGTGCACTCCCTTCTCAGCCTCTTCTAAATCCAAATAACATGCCGAACCAGAGGCGCGTTATGAACATAAATCATGGCCAAGCTCACTTTATTTATCAATCCCCTTTTGCCCCATTACCTGACGAGATGGGTGCTTCAACTTCATACTCGGGATTTCAGCAGCAAACACCTATTTTGCCCAATGCAAACTAGAACCAGGTGGGATTGAATTCTGTCACTACCTGCAGTGGCAAAGCAACACAGGACCCGCCTGATCCAAGCCACTCCCAGCCTGGTACTACAAACCCTAACCCTAAGATATTCATCCAGGACATACCCATCCCAGATCAAGAACCTGGACCTATTCTAGAGGAACCATCTAAGGTTCCATTTCCCAAGGCCTTGACCAAGGGAAAAAGGATAACCAAAACTGTGGCATTTGAGGAGGACCTGGTTAAGCTCTTTGAGCAGGTCCATATAAACATCTCCTTGATGGATGTGATACACCACGTACTGGCTTACGCATGATTTCTGAAAGACGTGTCTAAACCTAAGCGTAAGCCGCTAACCAAAGGCGGGAATCCGATCGTACTGTCAGAGCAAGCTAGCTCTGTCATTTTGAGCAAACTCCCTCCTAAGGCAAAAGACCCAGGAAACCCTCTAATCTCCTGTGCAATCAGTGATATACAATTTGACCAAGCTTTATTGGACTTAGGAGCCTCCATAAATTTGATATCTACATCCCTACTAGACTACTTCGAGGAATTTGAGCTTAAACCGACTGAAATGACTTTACAGCTAGCCGACCGATCAATTAAGTCACCAAAAGGAATTCTTGAGGATGTCATAGTTAGGGTACATGATCTCTATTATCCAGTGGATTTCATTGTATTAGACATGGATGCTCCTGAGAATGTGAAGAATACACTGATCATACTAGGGAGACCCTTTCTGACCATTGCTAGGGCCAATATCAATTGAGAGGAGGGCCAAATAAAATTAAAATTTAGGGGCAAGACACTAAAGATCGACATCTTTAAGGCCCAACAAGGAATTAATTGCGGAGTTATAGAATAGATTTACGATATCGAGGCTGTGGTTGACGACCTATGTATCAAGGAAAAATCGACTATTTATGATCAACCACAAGAGGATCAAAACCCACAATTAGAGGAGCCTGAACTTAACCTAGACATACCCATAGCTCTTTCCTTTGCTCCCGACACCCACCCTGAACCACCCGCTGTTGTTGACAACCCGATTATGGAATTAAAGCCTCTTCCTGATCATCTCAAGTACATCTTTTTGGGTTACAATCAGATGTTCCTATGATTATTGTTACGACCTAGTTCCCGAATCCCTACAGGACACGAGAATCAGACCGACTCGACTGATCCCAAGACCTAGTCGTCCAACGAGAAAGTAACCAAAAAGCAGTAAAATAAATCACATTCACCATGCAAATAACTAACAATAACAAAGGTACAACAGTAAAGAAAGAACTACTACAGTACATACCACCACAACAGTAGAGAATTAAAAATAGGTACAGTAATATGAAGTTTACAATAAAAGAGTACAAGGTGTAACAGAAATACTCACTACTATAGAAAATGGGTACAACAAAAGTGCAACTACTGGGCTCTACTAGGCCTAGCACCCTCCGCAGCCGTAGGCTCTAGCTGCTCAACACCTGGTCCTGAAAAAGGTGACAAATATGACACGTTAGCAAAACGATGAGTAGAGTGGCAACCAGCTAGCTAAGAAAATAGTCAAGGTGGACAACTAGCTGTTGTTTTTAATTTCTTTCTTTATTTCTCTATTTACTCTTTCTTGATTTATTTCTCAGGTCCTTCTCTTGATCTCGAATGTTCTTTGTGGGAACGATCTTGATTGCAGCCTTTTCCGAAAAGTAGATGTAGCATATGGTGCTCTCCTAGTTGGGAGAGTCTCCCGTGGTGGTCCTACCCTCAGTCAACCACCCCAAGGTCGCTGACAGATGTAACGGTGACTACGGCATGCGCGATAAACACACGGGTAGCTACCCCGCACTGGCACGCGGTTAGTCATTTCTGTTAACAGGTGCCCCCAAAGCACAGCACGGAACCAGTATAGGGCAGAGCCCTCTCAGTAATAGGGGTCTAGACCCTCCACAGTAACCAAACAGGGGTCTTGCCCCTCCATAGTCCGCGCACCCTCGCCTGACTACCCTGGTTTGCCCAGTGGGCCTAATAAGTCGGTGTAGGATGGCTAACTGAACCCCGGGGCCCGTGGGGTGGCTAGCTCTCTCCCTACACTATTAGCTCTCCCCGGTACTGTGTACGCGAGGGCCAAAAGTCAGTACAAAGTGGCCAGACCTAACCCCGGGTCCCTGGGGCGGCTAGCTCCGCTCTACACTAAACAGGGGGACAGTCGCTCTCCTTGGTACTCTGTACTCAAGGGCCAGCTCACTTCCCCATCCACTTTCCCAGTTCCATTCTATTTATTTTCCAGGAGCTCTACTTCAAATTTCCCGTAGGGTTCATGCTCATATTTCTCAGGCCAAGCCATACTAGGTTTCATCCTTTCAGTTTTATTCGCATATAGCCCGTGTTTCCAACATTTAATCTCAATTTATATACAAGCAGCTCGAATTTAGTTTCCAAACAACCGGAATTTGATGTAGCAGTTACTAGCAAACGTACTCTACATTTCACAGGCAACTGTTATCCAATTATAGGCAATGATCATTATTGTATCTACTTATCCAATACTACAATTCAGGTATTCAAGACATTCGTTTCAGTGCTTCTGTTCTTAGGATTCATGCCACACCTTAAGATCTATCATTCAATCTAGTTTTCAGTTCCTAGGATTTATGCCATACCCTAGGATCTATCATTCCATCTAGTTTTCAGGTCCTAGGATTCATGCCATACCCTAGGATCTATCATTCAAACTAGTTTTCAGTTCCTAGGATTCATGCCATACCCTAGGATCTATCATTTATTTCAGAGATGTATTAATGTTTGTAATTAACTAAGGGGAGCCACTCTACCCACAAAATCGGGAGTAATGGAGGCATGATCGGTAGGTCCACGTGCCTCTGCAACTCCTAAAGTCGCAACAGAATGAGGTCCTAACACAAGGATCAATCACAAGGAACCACTCAGAACAAGATACAAGTATTTCAAACAAGTCGAGGAACTAATTCAGAGAAGAACGAAATCTTAAATGCAGAAATCGGACCTTGAATGGACCCTAAATGGGTCAAAAATGACAACTCTGACTCAAATTAGTTCCAGACGTCTTAAAGAGTGGTCTAGGTCATACCTCACTCTACGCTACTCCTCAGGCGTCCAGGGATCCTGTTGAACCGTCTGGACCCAGTTCCAGACGTCTGACCACCTCTCCGGATGTTTGGAGATGCTCTCTGTCGTCTGGTGCTGTGCCAAGACGTCTGAACTGCGTGGGAGGGCGTGTCCCCGCACCTTCCCGAAATGAAACCTGTACGCGTGACGAAAACCTCCTCAACACGACACGTCTCAGAACCTCGGTAGGACGGCCTGCATGGCCGTATCTGCAGAAGGAGGTACAGGAGAAATTTCATACCTCTCAGTCGTCTGGAGCTCCCTCCAGACGTCGCCCGCGTTGTCTGGATGTAGGTCCAGACATCTGATTCTGGGAAAAATTCCCAGAATCATAACCTCCTCGTCTTCTTCCCACTGCGTGCGAGCTCATCACGCAGTTGCTCGTTCGCTGCTCGAGCTGCAGCAACACCAGGGGAGATCTCCCCAGCATGACGCTCCTCCGCGCGCGCGCCGGTCGGCCTCGAGTTGCTCCGGCGGGCTCTCTCTCTTTCTCGCACGCTCTCCCTCTTTTTCCCTCTCGCTGCACCTCTCCTCTCCGCACTGCACCCGCCAGTAGCTGCTGCCCTCGCTCTCGCTCTCGCGCTCACACTGGAGGATGGAGAAGATGGGTGGATGTGGTGAACGAGGGAGAGAGGAGAGGGGTATTTGTAGGTGTGGGGGAGGGCTTCTGTAGGTCGACGATGGGAGAGAGAAAAAGAAGAGGGCAGCGAGTTTCAGTCTGCGTGCGACACGCGCGCAGACTCGCGATCGTACGCACGCAAAAATTTATTTCCAGACATCTGACCAGACGTCTGGACAACCTCCCAGACGTCTTAAAGTGTGTTTGATGTCTTGGGTCTTAATAACACAACACACTCAAAGGAAGTTTCGTCCCCAAAACTTGCACTAACTAAGGTGCGGAAAAAGAACAATATACGCATAACAAACTCAAAGAGGATCGAAGCTGGTCTGAAAAGACGTACCCTCAAAGTGCTCCGGGTACCGCTCCCGCATCGTCGCCTTAGGCTCCCAGGTAGCCTCCTCGTATCGCTGGCTCCTCCACAAGACCTTCACCAGGGGTACTTGCTTCTGTCTCAAACTCCGAATGGCTCTATCAAGAATTTCACTAGCCGCTCGGGGTAGGTCAGGTCATCACCCACCTCGACGCTTTCGTGGCTCAGGACGTGACTGGGATTAGCGACGTACTTCCTAAGGTTGGACACGTGGAACACGTCGTGCACACCAGAAAACTGGGGAGGAAGGGCAAGCCTGTAAGCAATGGGTCCAGCTCGCTCCAGGACCTCAAAGGGTCCCAGGAACCTCGGTGCGAGCTTCCCTCTCACCCCAAACCGTTGCAGGCCCTTCATGGGCGAAACGCGAAGGAAGACGTGGTCGCCAACCTCAAACTGCACCTCTCTTCGTTTCCAATCTGCATGCTCTTTTGTCTGCTCCTGATAGTGCGGAGTCACCTGTGAGTCTGCTTGATCACCTCTTGACTCTGTCGGATCAGCTTGGGGCCAACCTCCCACTTGGTCCCCACCTCAACCCAACTCAAGGGTTCCATACACCTCCGTCCGTACAGAGCCTCGTAGGGTGCCATGCCGATGCTTGAGTGATAACTGTTGTTATGTGCAAACTTTGCCAGGGGCAAGTGCTCCTCCCAAGAGCCCCTCTAGTCCAGTACACAAGCATGTAAAAGGTCCTCAAGTGTCTGTATCGTGCGCTCAGACTGTTCGTCTGTCTGGGGGTGGTATGCTGTATTGAACCTCAACCGCGTCCCCAGGGCCTACTGAAACTCAGCCCAAAACTGGGACGTAAAACGGGTATCCCAGTCGGATATGATCTCCTGCGAAACTCTGTGTAGACGTACCACGTCGCGGATATACCTCTCTACCAACTATGCTGGTCCCAAGGTGACTCGAATCGGCAAGAAACGTGCCGTCTTCGTCAATCTGTCAATGATCACCCCGACTGCGTCGTGTCCTCGCTGGGTAACGGGCAGGCCCACCACCAAGTCCATGGTGATGCTCTCCCACATCCACTCTGGCACTGGAAGTGGCTGCAATGGACCTGCAGGCCTCTGATGCTCGGCCTTCACCTGTTGGCACACTAAACACTGTTGTACGAATTCACCTACATCCCGCTTCATTCCCCTCCACCAAAAGTCGCGTCTCAAATCGTGGTACATCTTTGTGTTCCCGGGATGTATGGTGAACCTGGAACCGTGTGCCTCAGTCAGGAGCTCTCTTAACAGCTCCTCGTCCCTGGGAACGCACAAACGTCCCCTCATACACAGTACCTGGTCTGTAAAAGAGAAGTCCCCAGGGTCTCCTGACAGCACTCTGTCACGCAATGACTGTAAGTACGGGTCGGCCATCTGTCCAGTGATGATGCGGTCTATCAGCTCTGGCCTCGTCTGTCGTGTCACTGTCACTGCCCCATAGTGCCCCAGTAACTCTATGGACCGCCAGCTGCCCACCTCTTCCATGAGGCTCCAACTCTGCACCTGCAAACTGGTCAAGTGGGCGGGCACCTTCCGGCTCAAGGCATTAGCCACCACGTTGGCCTTTCCCGAGTGGTAGGAAATGCGGCAGTCATAATCCTTCAGGAGCTCCAACCAATGTCTCTGTCTCATGTTGAGCTCCTTCTGATCGAATAAGTATCTGAGGCTCTAATGATCTGTGAAAATCTCAAAAGTCTCACCGTGCAAGTAGTGCCTCCAAGTCTTCAGCACGAAGACGACAGCTACCAGCTCCAGGTCATGGGTAGGGTAGCTATGCTCATGGGGCTTCAGTTGCTGCGAAGCGTAAGTGACAACGTGACCCCTCTACATGAGCACACCCCCTAACCCCTACAAAGAGGCGTCCGTGTACACAACGAACTCGCCACTACTATCTGAGATGGTAAGCACGGGAGCCGAAGTCAGCCTCTCCTTCAGCTCCTGAAAACATGCCTCACAAGCGTTTGTCCAAGTAAAGGGCATGTCCTTCTGGGTCAGCTGTGTCGTAGGACATGCAATCTGTGAGAAGCCCCTGATAAACCACCTGTAGTAACCTGCCAGTCCCAAGAAACTGTGGATCTCAATAACAGTACGCGGTCTTTCCCACCTGAGCACTGCCTCAACCTTATCTGGGTCTACAGCCAAGACATCCCTGGAGATCACATGACCTAAGAAGGTCACCTCCCTCAACCAGAACTCGCACTTGCTGTATTTGGCGTACAGCCTACGTCATCACAGTGTGTCCAAAACCATCCGCAAGTGCTGTCCGTGCTGCGCCTGATCTCGAGAATAGATGAGCACATCATCAATGAATACCACCACGAACTGGTCCAAGTACGGTCTGAACACCCGGTTCATCAAGTCCATGAAGGCAGCGGGGGCATTGGTCAGCCCAAACGACATGACCAAAAACTCGTAGTGTCCGTACCGGGTGTGGAAAGCTGTCTTGGAGACGTCTGCCTCCTTGATCCTCAACTGGTGGTATCCAGACCTCAATTCTATCTTGGAGAATACCGTGGCACCTCGCAGCTGGTCAAACAAGTCATCAATCCTTGGCAGCGGATACCTGTTCTTGATGGTAACTCTATTCAGCTGTATGTAGTCCACACAAAGGCGTAGGGTACCATCCTTCTTCTTTACGAACAATACCGGGGCTCCCCATGGAGACGCACTGAGCCTCACAAAGCCCTTCTCCAGAAGATCTTGCAACTGAGACTTGAGCTCTCGCAGCTCAAGTGGTGCCATCATGTACGGTGCTGTAGAGATGGGGCTGGTTCCCGGTACCGGTGAGATCTCAAACTCGATCTCACGCTCAGGAGGTAGTCCTGGCAACTCATCTAAGAACACATCGGGGTGCTCTCTGACCACTGGGATACTCTGGAAGTCTGCCACAGGGCTGGGCTCTACCACCACACAAGCTAGGAAGCCCTCACACCCCTGGCTCAAAAGTCTCGCCTCCCGAAGTGCAGAAATGCACCTGAAGCCTCCGTCCACTGGCTGCCCGTGGAACTCGAAAGAAGGCAACTCCGGTATGGAAAAGATGATCTTCCTCTCAAAGCAGTCCACCAAGGCTTGGTAAGCGGACAACTAGTCCATCCCCAGAATTACGCCAAAGTCCTCCATCTGTATCATAATCAGGTCAGCGGGAAGGCTGTGTCCCCCAACACTGACCTCACAATCCGTGTACACCTCCTCAGCTACAAACAGCTGACCACCCGGACCACTGATTACGAACGGATCCTCTAACAGCACACATTCTTGCCCCAAACTAAATGCATAATTGGCAGCGACAAATGAGTGCATTACGTCAGAATCGAAAAGCGTGTAAACAAGTCTACCAGAAACTGAAACCATACCTGCCACCACTGATCCTGAAGCTCTGGCATCCCTGTGTGTCAGGGCGTTAATATACCCCTCAGCCCTAGGTGCGGACGAAGCAGCCACACTCTGAGTCGGACGGGTAGCCACCGGCCGATACCCTCCCCGCGACTGCTGTCCTCCTCCTCGCACCTGGAAACCACGACCTCGTGCTTGCCCTCCAATGCTCGGCACGGGGATCATCTGCTGACCTCTAGCCCTAGACGGGCAATCCCTCCTGATGTGGCTCGGCTGGCCACACTGGTAGCAAAGGGGGACTCGACTCCCGCCCTCAGTGGGTCCCTGCTGACGGCTGGGCGGGGGTTTGGTGCAAGCAGCTGGCCCCTGTCGGGGGCCCCCAAAGGCCACTGATGGCCCGACAAAGCGCGAAGGCTCTCCCGTGGGTGCCACGTGCCTCCTCTCTCGTCGGCCCTGTGAGAAGTCTGGCTGGTATGGCCTCTTCCACCTGCTGTCAATGTTACGTGCGGATGGGTTGGTCTCTTCATACGTCATAGCTGCCTCCACCACCCTCGAGAACGTAGGCAGCTTCAGGGGTTTGACATACCCCCGAATAGCAGATTGAAGCCCCTCGGTGAACCTCCAAAGGCACTCCTCCTCAGTAGCCACGGTTGTCGCTGCGAAACGAGACAGCTCCAGGAAACGCGTGCGGTACGTGCTTATGGTCACGTCCCCTGGCCGAGAGTGTGGAACTCCTGCCTCCTCTAGTCCTGCCATGTCTAGGGGAAGTACTGCTCATAGAAGAGGGTGACGAACTGGTCCCAAGTCGGCTCGTCCCTATCCTGACCTCTGACTGCCCTCCACCATCTGTGTGCTGCACTCTCCAGCTAGTACGTGGCAAAGGCCACGCAACACTCCACAGGGGGGCGAAGGGTGTCAAATACCTTCTCGATCTGTTCGAACCAGTCCTCTGCCTCGGTCGGGTCTTCATCCCCCTTGAAAGAGGGGGGCTTCAGCTTCCGGAACTATCCGAAAAGCTCATAGTGGGCTGAAGTGGAGAAGTTGGTATGCCTCCAGGTAAAGAAGCCTTGTGCTCGGAAGTGCCGGAGGAAGGTGGGGGTGGTGGAGGCCCACCCTCTCCCCTGCGTCCAGCATCGTGTTCGTCTCGTGGTCCCACAGAGGACTCCCCCTTTGCAGCCCCAGGGAGAGGAGCTCGTGGCAGCGGGTGAAGCTCCTCTCGCACGATGTCCCGTATCAGCTGGGCGAGGTCCTGGGCCTGAATGCCCAGGAGCAGTGGCTAGTCCACTGAGGCATCGGGCTCAACACGCCCGCCCCTCCGACCTTGGCCGCGTCTGCGGCCCGCCTCGCTACCTCCTTGTCGGGGCATCTCCTACAAGAGACGCGAACACAGAACAGAAAAGACGTCAATACTAATCGATATTCAATGAAGAAACATTAAAATAGATGTCAAAAGGTACGTTGTGATGGCTACTCTAGTTACAAGCACGTGAATTGGTTATTTTCCAGCCAGTTGGTTCACTTCTCGGGACGACCTTACTTTGATACTATCTTGTTACGACCCGATTCCTGAATCCCTATAGGACACGAGAATCGAACTGACTCAACTGATCCCAAGACCCAGTCGTCCAACGAGAAAGTAACCAAAAAGCAGTAAAATAAACCACATTCACCATTCAAATAACTAACAGTAACAAAGGTACAGCAGTAAAGAAAGAACTACTACAGTACATACTACCACAACAGTAGAGATTTAAAAACAGGTACAGTAATATGAAGTTTACAATAAAAGAATACAAGGTGTAACAGAAATACTCACTACTACAGAAAATAGGTACAACAAAAGTGCAACTACTGGGCTCTACTAGGCCCAGCACCCTTCGCAGCCGTAGGCTCTGGCTGCTCAACACCTGGTCCTGAGAAAGGTGACAAATATGACACGTCAGTGAAACGCTGAGTAGAGTGGCAACCAACTAGCTAAGAAAATAGTAAAGGTGGGCAAGTAGCTGTTGTTTTTAATTTTTTCTTTATTTCTCTATTAACTCTTTCTTGATTTATTTCTCAGGTCTTTCTCTTGATCGCGAATGTTCCTCATGGGAACGATCTTGATTGCAGTCTTTTCTAAAAAGTAGAAGTAGCACGTGGTGCTCTCCTGGCCGGGAGAGTCCCCTGTGGTGGTCCTACCCTCAGTAAACCACCCCAAGGTTGCTGACAATCGTAACGGTGACTGCGGCACGTGCGATAAATGCATGGGTAGCTATCCCGCACTGGCACGCGGTCAGTCGTTTCCATTAATGGGTGTGCCCAAAGCACAGCACGGAAGCAGTATAGGGCATGGCCCTCTCAGTAACATGGGTCCAACCCCTCCACAGTAACCAAACAGGGGTCTTGCCCCTCCACAGTTCTCGCACCCGCGCCTGACTACCCTGGTTTGCCCAGTGGGCCTAACAAGTCGGTGTAGGATAGCTAGCAAAACCCCGGGGCTCATGGGGTGGCTAGCTCTCTCCCTACACTATTAGCTCTCCCCGGTACCGTGTACGCGAGGGCCAAAAGTTGGTACAAAGTGGCCAGACCTAACCCCGGGTCCCTGGGGTGGCTAGCTCCGCTCTGCACTAAATAGGGGGACAGTCGCTCTCCTTGGTACTCCATACTCAAGTGCCAGCTCACTTCCCCATCCACTTTCCCAGTTCCATTTTATTTATTTTCCAGGAGCTGTACTTCAAATTTCCCGTAGGGTTCATGCCCATATTTCTCAGGCCAAGCCATACTAGGTTTCATCCTTTCAGTTTTATTTGCATATAGCCCGTGTTTCCAACATTTAATCTCAATTTATATACAAGCAGCTCGAATTTAGTTTCCAAACAACTGAAATTTCAGGTAGCAGTTATTAGCAAACGTACTCTACATTTCACAGGCAACCGTTATCAAATTACAAGAAATTATCATTATTCTATCTACTTATCCAAGACTACAATTCAGGTATTCAAGACATTCATTTCAGTGTTTTTGTTCTTAGGATTCATGCCACACACTAGGATCTATCATTCAATCTAGTTTTTAGGTCCTAGGATTCATGTCATACCCTAGGATCTATCATTCAATCTAGTTTTCAGGTCCTAGGATTCATGCCATACCCTAGGATCTATCATTTATTTCAGAGATGTATTAGTGTTTGTAATTAACTAAAGGGAGCCACTCTACCTGCAAAATCGGGAGTAATGGGGGCGTGATCGGTAGGTCCACGTGCCTCCGCAACCCTCAAAGTCGCAACAGAATGAGGTTCTAACACAAGGATCAATCACAAGGAACCACTCAAAATAGGATACAAGTATTTCAAACAAGTCGAGGAACTAATTCAGAGAAGAACGAAATCTTAAACCCGGAAATCAGACCTTGGACGGACCCTAAACGGGTCAAAAATGACAACTCTGACTCAAATCAGACGTCTGGAACACCTTCTAGACATCTTAAAGAGTGGTCCAGGTCATACCTCACTCTGTGCTACTCCTCAAACGTCCATGGATCATACTGAACCGTCTAGACCCAGTTCCAGACGTCCGACCACCTCTCTAGACATCTGGAGACGCTCTCCGCCGTATGGTGCCGTGCCTAGATGTCTG
This sequence comes from Thalassia testudinum, assembly GCA_037157565.1. Taxonomy (NCBI): domain Eukaryota; kingdom Viridiplantae; phylum Streptophyta; class Magnoliopsida; order Alismatales; family Hydrocharitaceae; genus Thalassia; species Thalassia testudinum. Next base: position 18,470,532 of record JAZHRO010000065.1, on the reverse strand, counting down.
AACTGCGTGGGAGGGCATGTTCTCGCACCTTCCCGAAATGAAACTTGCACGTGCGTTGAAAACCTCCTCAACACGACACGTCTCAGAACCTCGGCGGAACGGCCTACATGGCCGTATCCGCAAAAGGAGGTACAGGAGAAATTTCATACCTCTCAGTCGTCTGGAGCTCCCTCCAAACGTCGCCTGCATCGTCTAGATGTAGGTCCAGACGTCTGATTCTAGGAAAAATTCACAGAATCATAACCTCCTCGTCCTCTTCCCGCTGCGCGTGAGCTCGCCATGCAACCGCTCGTTCGCTGCTTGAGCTGCAGCAGCACTAGGGGAGATCTCCCCAGTACGACGCTCCTCTGTGCGTACGTCGGCCGACCTCGAGCTGCTCTGGCAGGCTCTCTCTCTTTCTCTCATGCTCTCCTTCTTCCCTCTGGCTGCACCTCTCCTCTCCACACTGCACCTGGCAGCAGCTGCTGCCCTCGCTCCCGATCTCGCGCTCACGCTGGAGGAAGGAGAAGACAGGTGGATGTGGTGAACGAGGGAGAGGGGTATTTGTAGGCGTGGGGGAGGGCATCTGTAGGTTGGCAAGGGGAAAGAGAAAAAGAAGAGGGTAGTGGGTTTCAGTCTACGCGAGGCATGCGCGAAGACTCGTGATTGTACGCACGCAAAAATTTATTTCCAGACGTCTGACCAGACATCTAGACCACCTCTCAGATGTCTTAAAGTGTGTTTGACGTCTCGGGTCTTGGCGTGCGCTCGTGCGTGTGTGTTAAGAAGTGTCATTATAGTCGCACTTGCAACGCCGATTTTAAAGGAAACAAAGGTGAGTCCGAGTGTCGGTCTCAGGGAGGCGTGAAAATCGAATTTTTCTTATCACTTGTTGTCATGGAAATTGCGGAGTTTTGCTTGAGAAAGGTGTGGTTGAAAAGCGAGAGAGAGATAGAGAGAGATTAGGGTTAGAGTTGTTTCTTGCTTGATCATGCAACTTAAACAGGAAATAAAGTAAACATTGAACGGAAAGTAACTTCATTCATCATGTAGCTTTAGTACACAGCTTACAACATTAAATACATGCTTAAATAAAAGTAAAGGAAAGCTTAAAATAGAGGAAGAGAGAGAGAGAGGGGGAGAGCGGCGAGGCAGCCATGGCGGTGGAGAAGGCTCCGTCGGCTACTCGTCGTCTTCGGCGATTACAAGAGGGCCTAAAGCTAGCTAAGAGAGGGGTAAAGTAGTTGCAAGGGAAGTGAATGCCTTGAATGAGCGGTTGGAGGGGGTTTAAATAGGGAGAAGGGCTTTCTAAAAGAAGGAGGGGTTTTAGCGACGTCCTGGACGTCGCTAAAACCCTTCCAAAAGTGTCGGTGAAGCCCTCCAGCCCACCGGTCACACGCCCACTCCGTTCTTCTTCGCGCCTGATCCGTGGCCGTTGCGTGAGAGCCGTCCGATCGAAGATTAGACAGCTGAGATCTTCCCTCGGGCACGCGCCTGCAGGGGCGTCGTCGCTCAACATGCGCGCACGTGTAGGCGCTCGCTATCTGAGGGTGCGCCGTGTGGTGCGATCTCGGCCGCCCGCTGCTGATCGGGCGGCCCAATTTCACCATGTGCTTCTTCGTCTTCAATTCCTCACGCCGTGTGGCTTGAACCCATGTCGCCTGCGTGCGGGCATGTGCGCTCACCGCTGCGCCACGCCAGCTACTTTATCATGGTGATAGCGGCGAGCGCGTGGTTCTCGGTCATCCGATCGAAGATTGACGGCTGAGATTTGATCTCAGCTGAAGGAGGAAGCGACGCGTGGTGAGCGGGGGGTGACGTGGCGCAACGAGGGTCGTTGATCATCAGATCAACGGTCAGAACTTCTTAGGCCCTTTGTAGGAGCTTCGGATGTCGGATTTGGCCGATCTTGAGTCCGTTGGACTCCGTTTGTCATTCTGAATCCATCCGTGTGGTCCGATTGCTCATCTGAGGCCTGCTTTGACAAGTGCTTACACAAATGGCCATTAATATAGTTTTATAAGCAATCTTGGTATATGATGCATACAATGCTCCCATTCTACTTATATTGTGCCGTTTATTCTTAAGATGGGCCCTATTTAACAGAATTATCACCCCCATGTGCAGTGTTATCATACCCCCATGCTTACTCCTTGCTAGGGACTAGCAAGGTTTATTCTAGCCTTTATTTTCTTTCAGAATTTAAGAAGTAATTGCTTAGACACTTCATCACCTATCAATAGGAGGAAATATACTAAGTTCTTAATCTACAAAGACTAAGCAATGCCCGGCCCAAAATACGAATTGCCCGAATCCTTGCATTAACGTATATAACTATACATATGTATATGTATATATATATTTTAGAATTTTTTTTCGGAATTCAGCGTGGGTTGGTAACTTTTTACGGCTACCCAACCCACCCAAAACTCGATCAAAACCCTAAGTGCTAAGCATCTTGGTGTGAAGATTGTGATAGATTCACTCAACGGTAATTTAGACAGACTTCGGGTTTCTACGCCCTTAGGTGACCGGAAGAGGAAATATATTTTCCTGAAGGTGTATTTGCTCGATTGGTAGCTTTCTCCCTACGTTTGTTTTAGTTCGGGTCAACACAAGGATTTTTCTAGTGTATATCTCCCCAGCTTGTACTACTTCCCCGCTTCTTCCTTAAGTGTTTTGGTTCTTTTTGTGCAGTTATTGAGCTGGGCTTTGCACAACCGACCAATGGGCTGTTACCCACGATCACTTGCCAGCCATACTCATGCGGTGAAGTGTGGTTTATTTTCTTTTCTTCTTTTTTTTTTCCATAGGTGGCTTCCCTGATCTCAAATGTACCTAGAGGCAGTGAAGAAGAAATGGTCCCGTGGCTGGGTTCTGGACAACTTGCCAATGGGCTGTTACCCACGACAACTTGCCAACCATACCACCCTAGAGAGTTCATTAGCTACCCAATTTCTGTCAAAATCTTCGAGGAGTGAGTTTGTGCAAAAATGTGTGCAGATGCTTAGACTCAAAGTTTTTCTGAGTTAGAGGGTGAGTTGATAAGTCATATACTTATCACCTTATTTAGTAGGTGGATTAGAATAGCTTAAGGTTGCAAGGATTTGAAGCTAAATCCATATTTAACGGACACCAAGGCTGATTAAGCCTGAAGGCCTGAAAAGTCTAAGTGTTTAAGTTCTTTTTTTGTATTATTTTCCACTATTGACAAGTTTCTAATGCCTAAGTTTCTTCCTAAATTCAATTTTCTTTTTATTTTATTTTATTCAGACTGAGTAAATGAGCTCAGGATTGTGTAATTTACCACCCCCCCATGCTTAAGTTGGACAATGGCCTCATTGGAAAATACATGGATGCATAGGGGTTCAAAAAGATAGTACCTGAGTGATGTAAAATACCGGATCAGTCTGAATCCTCTGGGTTGCCTCCCAGGAAGCGCTGAGTTTAACACCTCCAGCTGGGCGGTGCTTCGTGTCATCCCTCAACGAGGGTGACACTCTCCTTTGGGGTGAACCTGGGCCAGGAAGTGCTTCAATCTTTGACCATTAATTGTAAAAGTGTGCCCAGTGTTAGGGTCAGCGATTTCAATCACCCCATTAGAGTACGGCTTAACCACCTGAAATGGTCATGTCCATTTGGACTTGAGTTTCCCCGGGAAGAGTTTTAGACGGGCGTCAAATAGCCAGACTTGCTGGTTAGGCTCAAAGGTTTTTCTATGAATGAGTCGGTCATGGACGGCTTTCATTTTCTCCTTATGCAGTCGACTATTTTCAAAGGAGTCCCGACGAATTTCTTCGAGCTCAGATAATTGGAGCATCCTCTGTGCACCGGCTAACTAGGAATCCATGTTACATTACTTGACCGTCCAGTAAGCCCGATGTTCCAATTCGACAAGAAGATGGCAGGCTTTGCCAAAGGCCAAGTGATAAGGTGACATGCCTATCGGGTCTTGAAAGCGGTCCTGTATGCCCACAGGTTATCATCTAGTCGTGTGGACCAGTCTTTCCTGTCAGGTCTCACAGTCTTCTGTAAAATGTTCTTGATTTGTCTATTTGAGACCTCGGTCTACCCATTTGTTTGTGGATGATATGGGGTAGCAATGCGGTGGTTCACCCCGTATTTTCTAAGTAGGGCTCGAAATTGGGAATGGATGAAATGGCTTCCACCATCACTGATCATGGCCTTGGGTATTCCAAATCGGGAAAAGATGTTCTGCTTAACAAAGTCCATGACAGTCTCGTGATCGCATCGGCGGGTGGCGACGGCTTCAATCCATTTGGAAACATAATCTACTGAGACTAGGATGTACTCGAAGCCGTTGGATGGTGGAAAAGGGCCCATAAAATCGATACCCCAAACGTCGAAGATTTCGACAATCAAAAAGGGCTGGAGGGGCATCATATCTTTCTTGGTCATGGTCCCCAGCATTTGGCAGCATGAGCAAGTCTTGGCAAAGTTGTGTGCATCCTTAAATAGGGATGGCCAGTAAAATCCAGACTGCAGGACCTTTGCAGCCGTTTTCTTTCCAGAGAAGTGGCCACCACAAGCCTCGTCATGACAGAAGGAAAGTACACTCTGAACTTTGTTCTCGGGGATACACCTCCTGATGATCTGGTTAGCACAGAGGCGAAATAGCATGGGATCTTCCCAGAAATAGTGCTTGGCCTCAGCCAAGAACCTATCCCGTTGCTATTTGGACCAGCTGCACGGGGTTTGTCCTACAACTGGGTCGTTGACGTAGTCAGCATACCATGGCAGTCTCTTGTCTTGCACAGCCAGAATGTGTTCATCAGGGAAGGTGTTAGATAGAGGAAGGGAAGGTCCAATGTGGTCTGGATGAAGTCTAGACAAGTGGTTAGCCACCACATTCTTCGATCCGGCCTTGTCACAGATTTCTAGGTCAAATTCCTGCAAAAGCAGGATCCATCTGATGAGCCTGGGCTTTACGTCCTTTTTGGCCAACAGGAGTCGGATGGCTAAATGGTCAGTGTAAATAGTCACGTGGGATCCCAGCAAGTATGATCGAAACTTTTCAAGTCCAAAGACTACAATGAGCAACTCTTTCTCTGTGACCGTATAATTTCGTTGGGCCTCGTCCAACGTTTTGCTCGCGTAGTAGACCACCACGGGCTTCTTGTCTTTCCTTTGTCCCAGGACTGCTCCTATGGCAAAATCTGATGCATCACACATAATCTCAAAGTCCTGGGACTAGTCTGGAGGTTGAAGTACAGGTGCTGTGGAGACTAAGTCCCGGAGGGTGTGATAAGCCTAGATGCAATTAGAAGACATGTGGAATATGGCGTCGTTGGCTAGAAGGTCGGTCAAGGGTTTGGAAAGCTTGGAAAAGTCTTTAATGAACCTTCGGTAGACCTAGGTGGAGGAAGTTTGGAAATCAAATCAACCTTAGCCCGATCTACCTCGATGCCCCTATGCGATACGATGTGACCGAGGACAGTTCCTTCTTGAACCATAAAATGGCTCTTTTCCCAACTTAACACCAGATTAACCTCGATACATCATTTCAGGATCTTCTCCAAGTTGCTCAGATAATGGTCGAATGAATTCCTGAATACGGAGAAGTCATCCATAAAGACCTCTAGGTATTCACCCACCATTTCTGAGAAAATGGCTAGCATGCAATGCTGGAAGGTCGTAGGTGTGTTGCATAACACGAACGACATTCGACGGAATGCAAACGTGTCATACGGGCAAGTGAATGTGGTTTTTTCTTGATCCTTCAGAGTAATTGTGACTTGGTTATATCCTGAATATCCATCCAGGAAGTAAAAATACTTCTGCCCTGCCAATCTTTCAAGGATTTGGTCAATGAATGGCAAGGGGAAATGATCCTTCTTAGTGGCTTCATTGAGCTTCCTATAATCAATACACACCCGCCATGCGGTGGTGGTGCGGGTGGGGATGGATTTGCCATGATCATTGGTGACAACGGTGAGCCCAGCTTTCTTTTGAACCACTTGAGTGGGGCTCACCCAGGGGCTATCAGAGATAGGATAGATGATGTCGGCGTCAAGCCATTTGATAATTTCTTTCTTAACGACCTCCCGCATGTTTGGGTTTAAACGTCTCTGCATCTGGTGGGAGGGTCGTGTCCCGTCTTCCAGGTAAATCTTATGGGTGCAATAGGAGGGGCTAATTCCTCTTAAGTCAGAAATGGTCCAACCAATGGTGGCCCGATGTTCTGAAAGGGTTGCGGTCAACCTGAGTTCCTGATCCTTGGTTAGATGAGAATTAATAATCACCGGGAGGGTCTGGTCAGGTCCCAGGAAGACATACTTGAGATTCTCGGGCAATGGCTTAAGTTCAGGTGTGGGTGGAACCACAGTTGATGGAAAGGGAAAAGGAGGGAGTTGCTCAACATAGATCTCCTCAAATGGTGTTGTGTGATGGTACTCAGCCTTATAGAGGTCCACGGGTAGTGATGGTGACGGGTCAGAACAGTCATTACAGGTTTGGTGGTCTGATACAGAACTAAGGGTGAGGCATTCCTCGATCAAAGTTTCTACGAGATCATGTTCCTCAACGCAATTGCAATCAAAAGACTTTGTCACCCGGAAGATATCCAATTGCATTTTCGTATCTCCGAAGGCAATTTCCATACATCTTGTGTCACAATCAATGTTTGCCTTAGCCGTAGCTAAGAAAGGTTTGCCTAAGATTATGGGTGCGTTCTGTAATTTTTCAAGGACTTCCATGTCGAGCACCAAGAAGTCAACTGGGAAATAGAAGTCCTTGACCTGTACAATCACGTCCTCGACAACTCCCTTTGGGGTTTTCACTGATTTATCAGCCAGCTGGATGGTGACAGGGGTTGGTGTCAACTCTCCAAAACCAAATTGGTGGTACAGGGTTGTTGGAATCAGATTGATAGAAGCACCTAAGTCCAGGAGCATTCTATCAAATGTCATGTCTCCGATATTGCAGGTAATCAGGGGTGCTCCTGGGTCAGTTCGCTTGAGCGGAAGGTTTCTTGATATTACGGAACTTGCTTGTTCGGAGAGCACAACCTTCCTAGGTGCTTGAGGTCTCGGCTTACGCTTGGGTGTATAGGCATCCTTTAAAAACTTGGCATAAGCAGGGATGTGCTTGACGACTTCAAGGAGCGGAATATTAATCTGTACTTGCTTAAAGATCTCCAAAAGCTCCTCAGTTTCCACAACATTCTTCTTTTCTTGATTGTTTCCAAGGCCTCAGTGTAGGGTGTCTGAATGTGGATTGTGTCTACTTCTGGGTCCTTGGTTGGTGCCTCTTCTGAGTCGGGTATTTCAGCGGGTGAAGTCTCGAGGAGAGTCGGCCATTTGGGATCCTGGGTTTTGGTGCTGCTTCTCAAGGTCACCGCATTTGCAGAGGCATTAGGGCCATGGGTTGATCCTTGAGAAGACGAGGATGAAGAAGCACCAAACCCAGGGGGTGTTTGTGGGGCTGGCTAGACCATGTGAGCCTGCCCGAGATTGCCTTGGAACCCTTGCGAATTAGGACCTCTGTTAATTATGTTTGCAGGTTCGGTTATGGTTGGGATGGTAGGGATCCTTGTTATTTACAGTCTAAGAGTTGGCTTAACTGTCCCTTTACCAAGGCCATTTCCTCCTGATGTTTCTGGTTCATGTTAGCCATCATCTTTATTAGGGTGTCCATTTAGTTTTGTGGGGGAGGGGCAGCCCTATTCTGATTATATTGGGGTCTAACTGGTGGTCCTTGCTGATAGGGGGTAAGTGTGGCTGCTGGTTTGGCCTGGGCTGGTTTTGGATTTGCGGTGGTTTCTGGTTTGTCCAACCAAAGTTGGGGTGGTTACGCCAGCCAGTGTTGTAAGTGTTGGAGAAAGGGTCAGGTTTCGCATAACCTTGGACAGCTTGTACATCTTCAAGGATAGCCGATGTTGATGAAGAGGGAAGAGAGTAATCAAGGGTTGAGGGAGCAAAGGTCCCTCCCTGGAACATGGTCAGGGGTTGTTCCAGGTTCAGTTGGGTTAGGAGTTGGACCAGGTCAACATTATGTGCTCCCTTTGCTAGGGAGAAGGCCTGTAAGGGGTTCCTGGTCTGGTTCAGTAGCTCATCAATCTTTTTGTTCACCAATTCCACTCGATCCAGTTCCTTGGCAATGATGTCCATGTCAACCATTCTAGAATTTGCTTGCACCTCATAAATCCCACCACGGGGTTGACTGGACCTGTTGAACTGGGTCATGGAGGCATTTTTGAGTGAATTCTTGATCATAGACTCAAAGAGCTCAAACGCGCTCCCCTCATCCTTGTTCAAGAAGTTCCCCCCTCATGAGGCATCGACGAAGTTCCGTAGGTTGCTATCCAGACCATGGTAGAAAATCTGGGCCAATTGCCACCTTGGTACTTCGTGGTGTGGGCATTTCCTCAAGAGTTCATTAAATCTTTCCCATGCCTCATGGAACTGTTCCCTACCCTGGGGTGTGAAGGTAGTAATAGCTCTTATGAGGGCATTGGTCTTTCCTATGGGGAAGAATTTCTTTAAAAATGCATGCCTCAGTTCTTCCCAGGTGGTGATGGGTCTACCTAGGGTTCTAAGCCAGTGAGAAGCCTTGTCACTTAATGAGAAGTAAAACATCTTGATTAGAACAATTTCAAGGCTAATGTTCATAGGTTTCACAGTTCGGGCTATGCGGTCGAGATCCTCTAGATGCTGGAAGGGGTCCTTATTTGAGCTTCCATGACAGTGGCTCTGGATCAGATTTAAGACATTCGATTTTAGCTCAAAATTATCTCCCCCTTCGGGGATCCTAAGGTGTGGTTCAACTCTAATACCGGAGGGGTTATAGAAATTATGGAGGGGCCTCGGTTGATCCTGAAATGGTGGTATATGGAGTGGTGGTTGCCCTTGTGCACCTTGGAAAGGTGGTGGTGGTTGTTCTTGTGGGTTCTGTAACCAGTGTATGGCTTGCATGATGGTGTGGATTTGTTGTTGCTGAAGCTGGTGGTTTGCATTAATTTGGGCTTGGATGATGGCCATTGTGTCTGGTGGGGGTTGATCCTTAGCCTCATCTACCCTAGGTTCAACCATGTTTCTAACAGAATCACGTCACCTAGATTCCTACCCCAAAACAAACAACTTGGGATGCAGTAAGCGTCACCAGTGCATACACTAGAGAAGAACAGGAGGGAATGCGGAGAGCGACAGATGCGAGAAATGTGTTCAATCAAGCAAACAAGCCTAGTCCTTATGGGGTATTCCTTAGGAGACCTAGAAATCTCACAAGGGGTGATTAAGTTCGTAAGCATTGGACTCCCCTTCCCAAGGCTAATCTGGCCAGGTTGATTACGAGGGGATTGCAGGGAAGGTTCTTCCTTTGGCTTGCGCCTCCGGTTCCATAGACCCCACAATCGCGGTCGTTTGACACTGCCCCGCAGCCTAGTCACCAGATTCTACCAAGGGAATGAAAGCCAAGTGCTCAGCGAACAAAACCTCGCCTTTCGAGACTTAACTCAGTCCTGCCTAGGGCTTGTCTACTTAGTTTTAAAAGGGCTAGGATAGTGCTTGTGCTTGGGTTATGTGATGAGGCATTGATTGGGGAGGTGCCTCTTAATTTTCCACTTTCAATGTGTGTGCTTCTATCAAAACATGGTTTTCAAGTAAGGATTAAGATGTGGTGTCTTTTAGTGTTTCATCCTTACTTTAGTGTCTTTTAGGGTTGACGTGTCTTAATGTTTTCAGACAAGTTTCAGTGGGCACGTCAAGTTCTACACGTAATTCGGTGAAAGTAGATTTCCTTTTATTCTGTAGAGGCTCTAAAACCCTAATGTACTGATCCTAATGATCATGCAGCTTCTATTAGATGAGTCGATTTTAGGGTTGAGTGGTGCGGCCCAAGTCAATCAACGGTGGCTTCGCAAACACCACTCAAAAAGAGAAAAGAACACTCCAAGAATTTATTCAAAATGTTAGAGTGCACATTTCTTTTGTGGAGTGATGTGTTAAGGATGTGGGTCAAGCAATCATACACCATGCCAACTTTTTTCAATTTTTACAATTTTTTTAGTTTTTCATGCAAGCAAACAATGATGAGTGAAGAATTACTCACTATCGGTCCTTGTTGCACCTACTCCCTTGTTACCGTCGTGGGATGCGTTGCTTCACCATCCAAGTGCCGAATTCCTGCAACCATCAAGTAAAAAGGAAAACAGGGCATTAGACGATGTGGGAATGGATGTGGAATGGAAGTGACAAAACAAATCCATTGCCTCCTCGGCAACGGCGCCAAAAACTGGCATGCGTTCATGCGTGTGTTAAGAAGTGTAGTTATAGTCGCACTTGCAACGCCGATTTTAAAGTAAGGAACGGAGGTGAGTCCGAGTGTCGATCTCAAGGAGGCGTGAAAATCAGATTTTTCTTATCACTTGTTGTCACGGAAATTGCGGCGTTTTGCTTGGGAAAGGTGCGGTTGAAAAGCGAGAGATAGATAGAGAGAGAGATTAGGGTTAGAGTTGTTTCTTGCTTGATCATGCAACTTAAATAGGAAATAAAGTACACACTGAATGGAAAGTAACTTCATTCATCATGCAGCTTTAGTTCACAGCTTACAACATTAAATACATGCTTAAACAAAAGTAAAGGAAAGCTTAAAAGAGAGGAAGAGAGAGAGAGAGGGGGAGAGCGGCGAAGTAGCCACGGCGGTGGAGAAGGCTCCGTCGGCGGCTCGTTGTCTCCGACGATTACAAGAGGGCCTAAAGCTAGCTAAGAGAGGGGTAGAGTAGTTGCAAGGGAAGTGAATGCCTTGAATGAGTGGTTGGAGGGGGTTTAAATAGGGAGAAAGGCTTTCTAAAAGAAGGGACGTCGCTAAAACCCTTCTAAAGCGTCGGTAAAGCCCTCCAGCCCGTCGGTCACATGCCCGCGCTGTTCTTCTTCGCGCCTAATCCGTGGTCGTTGCATGAGAGTGTTGAACGGTTATGAACCTACGCTAACGTGTTCGATTTTGGAAAACCTGTCGTTGTGGTTCGAAAGCGAAGAATTCGTGTTCAACAAATAAAATTTATACCGAAATTAAAATTCCAGGTCGAACACAGGGAGGCGGACGTTTGATTTAAAAACTACGCGTTTCTTTTTATTTGTTACAGAATAATTCAATTTAGAACTATCTAATTATTTACAATAAATAGAAGAGAGAGAGAGTAAGATAGAAAGAGAATATTACACAGAGAAATCAAAATGAGATGTAGAATAAACAAGGAATTTTTCATTGAAGAGATTGTTCATTACAACTAGAAAGCATAAAACAATTACTCTAGAAAGCAACAAATTTACTCTAGAAAACATTAAAAGAATGGAGGGAGAAATGTCCTCGACGATTGCTTGGAGGACGAGTAGATTAATCTAGAAAGCAGTAAATCTATACTAGAAAGTGGTAAAAAGAATAGGGAGAGAGAAATCCTCCTCGACGGTTGCTTGGAGGACGAGCCGGACGGGACGACGCCTGGACGAAGGAGAACGAAGCAGGACGAAGGAGGACGAAACAGAAGAACGGGAATGAAACAGCACGCCGTCGTCGTCGTGGGATCCACTTCCGAAGGGGAACGAAAATTGGACTTTATCTCGCGAGAAGCATCCCGGGTGTGGGACAAGCTTCTCTTGAGCTTTGGAGGGGTAGAGAAGAGAAAGAAGGGATGATAATTTCGTATGGAGGGGGTCTCCTTGTATAGTTGCAAGGAGTGGGGCCAAAATGGACATTACAACTTCAAAACAATAAATAAGGGGTCTTTAGTGACGGATAAATCCATCACTAAATCCCCAACGTGGGCGTAGTGGCCGGCTCGCGCACGCCTCCTCGCCGACTCGAGCGCGCCTCCTCGCCGACTCGAGCGCTCAACGGCCACGCACGTTCGCCGCTTTTCAGCCGTTCGATCGCGAGATCGGACGGCTTAAATCGCGTCCCGCTACGTAGCGCGCCCCCCGCGCGTCTGATTGCGCGTTCGATCGTGCGTCGACGCTATTGGACGCGCGCAGCCGTTGGATCTCCATCTGACGCTCGTCCGCGCCTGCTCGCCCTCGCCTTCCACCCCCTCACCGCGGCTCGAACCCGCGACCTCTACTTCGCCCACCTCTGCGTCGCCGCTGCGCTACGCGGACGAAATTGTCGCGCGGATGCTTTTAAGCGTGAGTGACCACAGCCGTTGGATCTCCATCTGATGGCGGAGAGTGATCGGGCGGGGGCCTTCACAAAATGCAAGCGGCCGTTTGGGCAGCTGAGATGGCGCCACGTGGCGCCATCTTGGCCGTCCATCTTCTGGAAGTTGTAGATGGTGCCACGGATGTCGGATTGACTCGATTTTTGTGTCGTTGGGCTGTGATCGTCGATCCGAATTCATCCGTGCGGTCGGATTTGTCATTTGAAGTGTGGATTTACAGCATCCTATCCCTTGATCTTCTAGGGTTCCCAGGTCACTATCTGATGCTACGGATGCCTAATTAGGGCGATCTTGGAGTCGTTGAACTCCAATCGTCGCCCTGATCACATCCATATGGTTGGATCTTTGATCTGAGGCCCTGATAAAATATTTGCCCTGTCCAAGCACATAAAAGGAGACAATTAACCTCCATTTTATTCAAAGTATTCTAAATGCAAGATGATGCATGTAATGCAATATTTATATCATGAAATGCAATCCTATGCTTGAGAACATGCATAAATAGACATCTTAAGTAGTGTAAATGTGTTTACATTAGAGAGCCATCCGATCGAAGATCAAACGACAGAGATCTTCCCTCGGGCGCGCTCGGATCACGCCTCAGGTGCATGCGTGCGTGGGCATTGTCGCCTGACGTGCGCGTGCACGTGGGCTCTCTCTATCTGAGGGCATGCCGTTTGGCTCTATCTTGGTCGCTCGCTGCTGATCGGGCGGCCCAATTTCACCGCGTGCTTCTTTGTCTTCAATTCCTCGTGCCACGCGGCTCGAACCCGCGTCGCCTGCTTGCGGGCGTGCGCGCTCACTGCTGCGCCACGCCCGCTACTTTGTCGTGGCGATAGCGGTGGGTGCGCGGTTCTTGGCCGTTCAATCGAAGATCGACGGCCGAGATTTGATCTCAACTGAAGAAGGAAGCGGCACGCGGTGAGCGGGGGGTGACGTGGCGCAATGAGGGCCGTTGATGAGAACCTCATCATGAGCCATAACTAGCTCATTTTGACCCAATACAAAGGATAAAAGCTCCTACATATCTCAAGGAAAGGCTTAACTCAGAGAATTCTGAGTTTGAGAAGAAAACCAGTCATAAGGGGTAAAAGTGCAATTTTACCAGTATAATCTGCATACAGGGTAATTCTGGGCCCAAACACAGGTCAAAACAGCTTAATAAGAATAAAAGTGGGATGAGATGATCTAGCAAGGGCTACAGCACTTCCAAGGAACCAAATGATAATCTGTAACCCTAAAACAACCCGCTTCAATTCACAAGGTTCAGGGCAAAGTAAAAATAGAATAAACCCTCTAAAATTCATAGAAAAATAATCTCTAGGGTTTAGAACCTTCAATTTGGCCTTTAGAACCCATTTTGACCTACATTGAGAACCATGCCCAATTAATAACTTAATTTGGGTCTTTACGCAAATTGACCGGTCAAACAAGGTTTAATATGAAAATGAAATTCACCATCAGATTCCTTAGGTCCTAATTAGTCATGTATAAAAACTTGAGCCTAAGAAGAAACCTCCTTGACCGACTTTACACTTTGGTCCTCATATATTTACTCTTTGGCCCTCAACTTTTGAACCCTCGCATTTTAGCCCCTAACTCTCCTTCGTTCTTTGCAATCAGGTCCCTCCTGCAAAACCCTGCCAGCACCATGCTCCGGCGACCTTGCGCGGAGCATGGCGCCGCGCAGGGTGAGGTAGGGGACCTGGCAAGTAAACCGGGGGTGCCCTGCGTCGTCAGCCGTCGCAGGAGCACCCCCCTGGTCATTGTAGCCCCCCATACCGGCCGTGCGAACGCACGGACGGTATGGGTTCGCGTTCCGACCATTCTCCGGCGAGGGAGACACGTCGTCTCCCTCCGCCTTCCTCCCTGTTTCATCCCTATAAATACCCCCCGCTGCTCCACCGACCAGGGCAGCCTGGATCTGACGGAGAAAACCCCCAACTTTCCTCTCTTCACTCCGGCAGACGCCCACCAGCTCCGGCGGTTCTTCCTCCTCCTCCTCTTCGCTCTGCCGCAATACGAGCAGCAGAGACTTCTTCCCCTGCTCTTCCCGCGTCGCGCAATACCGGCGCGCGCTGCCTCTGCCTCGTCGTCACCGCCGTCCTCCCCCCACTGGGCATCGTCTTCTCCGGCGACAGTTGATACGACTGTCGCCCTGTTCCTCCCCCTTCGTCCCTGCAGTTAAGTTAGAACTACTCCCCTTCTTCTCCTCTTTCTTTCCCCGCTTTCAATTTAGTCAATTAAACCCTCGACCGCTCCTGTTCACCCTCACCCTCTCCGCCTCCGACCACCCTCCGGCGAGCCGCGCCCATCACCTCAGCGACCCACACGGCTCGCCGACCACCGCAGAACATCCGCCTCCTCACCCTGATCCTCTTCCGCCCCTCCACTTCCCACCAAACACCCTCTGCAGATCCACCGAACACACCCACTTCTTCGCTCACAGTTTGACCTAGGACGACCTGTTGGCTCCATCACGCCCCCTGCAGACCCCCTGACCACCTTCGCCGTGCCACGGCGAAGGTTCCCCGCCTGTCTGATTTGGCCGAGAGGCCGTTCTTCTGTGACCAGGTGACTCGCCCGCCGTCGCCATTACTGAGCAGGCAGAGCTCCTTCACCTGCAGGTGCAGGCACGCCTTCGCCCAGGTTCGACTCCCAGGTTGCGCAGGGAGTCTCCGCGAAACGTCCCAGGCTCGCAGACGGGGCGAAGGCCGCGCGTGAAGACACGATCGCCCACTGCTCCCTCCGCGACGGGCGCTCAATTGGGGTGGGACATTTAGTCCCACCTCGGAACCTCTCGGAGGCGCGCGGACGCATAAAGGCAAAAAGTGCCTTATGCTGTCTGCCTCCTGACCACGGGGTGAGGTCCCTCTCACCCGACCCGGCCTCGTCCGTGACCACGCTCCGCGGACCTGGCCCGACCCGATTAAACCGACCTGCACTCCTCGCCCACCACCGCACGCCGGTGGGCCTGGACCCGGGCCTGACCCGAACCCGATTACCCGGTAGCTCTGGGAGAGCTTTCGCAAGAGTGGTTTCAGAGAGAGAGAGACGCGGGGGGGGGAGGGTAGAGTAGGTTTTGCCTCTTGACGAAAAACTCTGAAGTGTGCAGGCCAAAGAAGAAGAAGAAGACCCGCGGAAGAAGTGCAGGTGAAGAAGAAGGAGCTGCACTGTAGCAACTGCTCAGTTAAGTCGTCGAAGCACCGGGTCAGACGACGGAAAGTCAGCAGCCAGAGCAACACAGAAGGCAGGCTGAAGAAGAAGGAAGAGCAACGGCCAAAGCAGAAGAAGAAGAAAGAAAGACTTAGTGGCTGAAGGCAGAAGCTCTGAGGGTCACCACGATTGCAGAAGAAGAAGAAGAGAGGTCAAGGCAGAAAACCAAAGAAGAAGAAGAACAAGGAGCTCTGAAGAAAGAAAAACATCACCAACGCAGGAACAGCAGGAAGAAGAAGAAGAGCATCACCATTGCAGAAGAAGATTATCACCGTAGCAGAAACCAAGGAAGAAGAAGAAGGAGATCTGAAAGAAAGAAGAACATCACAACAAATTCTTTCCCGCTCTCTTTATTTTGTAAAAGAAACATGTATATCTCTAGAATACGACTTGCTCCCTGAGTTCGACCTCGGGAACTCTTTCATTTTCCGAGTAAAAAATTTATATTTGAAATGTTGGTAATAACCGGCTTTACTACAACGTTATAACAAATACAAAACCGACGTTTCATTTTGGCGCCGTTGCCGGGGAGCAACGGCTATTCTAGAGGTAAACATTCCTGTTTCTTTTAAGTTCTGATAATCTCCTCTCTTTTGTGCAGCTACAGGAACTCAAGAAGACAAGCAACCACACAACCACTCCGAAGACAGGTAAATCTTTTCTCTCACTATTAACCCCTACACTCTAAAGAGGAAGAAAAGAAAAGAACAAGCAATATAGGGCTAACCTGTCTTCCATACTTAGTAACCATAAAAAGTTGCATGTTTTCAACTCATCACTCCTGCACACTATTAAGGGTATTTAAGGGCTAACACATTCTTGCTTGAGCCCTAATTGCCCAACAAAGAGTTAAATGGACCAAGTAGAGCCAACATAAGGTCAAACATTAGGATTTCAGTAGAGACACACCCCTTAATCAAGAATTGAGGAAATCCAAAAGAGGTGTGCCCAAGCCATTGATTGAAAATAATTAACAAAAAAAATCCTAAACAATTGGCTCTCTCTAAACACTTGAACCCTAAAAGAAAGGACCCAAAAAGCTCTCAAAGAAAACAAGAGGTAAAGTTGACCCCTTTGGGTTAACCAACCTTAAATTAGGTCACTCTTTGCACTTAAAAAGACTAAAGTTCAAGTGAAACCTTAAGCACCCTGATCTTAAAATTGGTAGACTTAAGAGGTCAAGATCCCCATTCTGGTCTACCTGGAACCGCAGTGACAAGAGAGGTCGGGTGGGGGAAACCCTGTAACCCGTGGGGACGCTCTACCGTGTAGGGGTCTTCGCGGGACTCTCCCTCTCTGGCTGCCCAGGTAATTCTCAGGTGGACGATCTTTCTGATCAAGGGGTCCATCTGCCCCGAACCTCTATAGTCACCCAACAATTTTTGGGTGTCTTGATTGGGTCCAGCACCTGCTTATCTCATCCAGCCCTTCAGTATTTTTCAGGAGGTCCTTGAAACCTCCTATAGAAATTCACTCTCCCCGAGGCTAAGCCTCGGCTCCTTTGTTTTTGCAGAAATCATTCGCATAGCCCCTCTTTCCTCTGATTCTGAACAAAATCCCCTTCTTCCATCTTGATTCAAACTTTGATTCTATTCCACCACCTGATCCAATTATGCAGCCTAATTACCTAGCAAGACTACCATTCAAGAAACCTGAATATCGGAGATCTATGAAAGATAAAATGATCGAGGATGCCATAAAATTCTATGAAAAAGAAGAAAAAACCTCAACACCAATAGGAGATATTCAGGTTGATGTCCCAACAACCACATCCTTCATCATAAACTGTGCCCAAATTCTATTGACTGGAATTTCAAAAGGATCAACCCGAGATATGCTCATGACAGGATACATTGAGATGGAAAAATTACACCAATCTGAATACCTTCAATGCTTGACAAATCCTGTACTTTGGGAACAACACCAAGATGCCCTTATAAAACGGGTAGAAATGATGAAATCAGTAGAACAAATTATCAACCAGAAATACCCGTATATACCAGAAACAGAGGATGAACCATCTTGGAACAGTATTAAGGAACAATTCAGTTTCCCAGATCCCGGGATTGAGGCACAAAGTGGTTGTAAAATCCCAACCCAGATAGAAGACAATGTTGAATTAGGTTGGGATATTACAGGAGAACACAATGCTGAGCCAACCCTAGGCCATAAATCACCAAGCTTAGAACTCCAAGACTCCTGCAATGACAAGATTAGAATTGATGAGGCCCTTTATGAGAAAGATCAAATTTTTACAGAATATGATTCTGGGCCTCTATTTAATGAATATCCCTCTCCAACATCCTCAGGAAATCTGATCGATTTTTCAGAAAACATGCCAATTTATGATACAGAAACTGAGGAGTTGGATGAGCAAGATTTTAATGGGGTCTATCCTACCAGCTTCGAGCTTGAACAGAACACCTTTTTGAGCCCAGAATTGACATATAGGCTAGAACCCAGTCAGGCTGCTGATTCCACATCTGATGATTTCTGCTGTGGTGGAATTCATGATCATTTTCGCCAACTCTCCGACAATTTCAGATCTGACTATAATTGCGGAGAGATTCCCCTTCCTGAACACGCCAGGCCTATCTACGACCTCAGTTCACATGACTCTGACTCTGACTCTGACTCTGAGGTCCTGATTCCCGAGATCACCGATAACACAGAATCATTCCTTTTCGATCCTCAGGAACCAAAAACAGAAAATGCCAAGAGTGATTGCAACCAAGAATCCAAATTTTTTCTTGAATCCAATTCCTTTCATCCTACAGACACTCTTCCGGCATTTGATAGTTACCCAGAGGACTCTCTACAGAAAACCACCTATCATCTGTTTCTAGAAGAGCCCTCGTACACAATGGCCACCTCGTCCGCACACACAGAACGGGTCAAAACCTCTCCCAAATCCCGACCCGCAATCGGACTCAATTTCTATTCAGATTCACCTCTCACCGAGCCGATTGCATTTCCACATCGGGTTTCGAACATTGATCAGACTACATACCATGCTCTATCATTCTCTGATCACCCCTGTAGGGTTCCTGCATCAACCACTGATTATCCTACAGGTCCCTACTCTGACCAGGCTGATTCGACTCAGCCAAACCCTGCGTTTACACTTCCACATCTATCTGAGCTTCATAGTTTATGGTGGGTTCCACACCTTTTTATCCACATCTATCAACCCACCAGATTGATTGGGTTTGGGCTGCATCATCAGCCTGTTGATCTGAACAAGCACCTGGTTGGACCAACCAGGCTCTTAATCAAGGTGCTTGTCTTACAAAACTCTGCTGATTTGACCATCCCCTCTCCATCGCATTTCCCGCTTGGCTGAAGGCATCAAATTTAGCGCTCAACGGGAGGCAGCCCGTCATTCTCTTTGAAAACCTGAAACTTGTTCTGACAGCTTTTGCACTTGAAATTCACACTTTAGGACAGCCGACTCCAACTCAGATGTTTGCATCTGGGATTTGAAATCGCCCGCAAAAATTCAACCCGACCCATTCACTCATCCAAATTTCTGTCTTAAGGAATGAACTAAGACCCCCTAGGTTACAATGAGGACATTGCAAATCTTAGGCATGGGGGGGTATGAAAGTACAAAAACTTGTAAGAAAAGGTTTCAAACAAAAAAATTCACATATGCCAAAAACACCATAAAAATTAAAAAATTTTCGAAAAAGAATAAGAGGAAAAAAGGAGAAGGAAATTTTTTGAAGGAGAAGAAAAACAAAATGAAAAAGGAGCACAAAATTATAAGAAAAGGTGATAGTCATTAGTAAGGAACTAAGGAATTAACCTAAGTTCTAGACCTCATTCAAGAAAATAACTGAAAAGTGCACAATGAGATTAGTAAGAATGCAAACCTTAGGCATTCTTGAATAGACTCTTAATACCCATTAAGATCTGGACACTCCTCAAGAGGTTGAGGAAAATGAAAAGCTGAAGTATTAGGTCTAAGGCTTAGGAAGTATTCGGCCTCGTTAACTAATTTTTGGTTTACGGGACTCAGTAACCTAAGCACCCTAATCTCACACACAGCCTGGTTCAGTAAGCGTAAAAATCAGAATCACGCAGAAGCGTCGCAAAAATCTGAAAAAACACCTAGAATAGGAACGGCCGATCAACACAAGTTGATTTGGACGAGTTCCCAGCGCGGAGAGGCGGGAAATCCCCTCGAAGATGCGTAACAAAATATCATCTCCTCGGTGCTTGTCTCTTAGGATATTTACATATCCTACGGGGGGCATGTAAGCACTTTGCTGGTTCAGATTCCATGGATGGCATTATCTCGAAGTGTCAAATGCCAGGGTCTGGATTCAGCCACGGAATACCATGGATGGGATTATCTCGAAATCTCAATAGCCAGGGTTCCGGGGGTTGCCATGGGCGGTGCTATCTCGAAGCATCGATCGCCAGGAACCCTTGAGGATTGATGATGGGAGCAAGGAATCTGATACAGACCGTGTTGAAAAGCCAATCCTAGGCTAGAACTAAAAAGAAAAGAGAGAGAAAACTCTCCAAACAGAAAAACTTTCTATCTCTCTCTTACAAAACGCACTGCGAACTGAGCCAGGGCTAAAATCATTTCAAGCACGGGTGCTTTAACCACGAAATCCAATAAACCTTAGGTTAGTTCTTGCGGGCCTTAAAAACCTTTGCTAAAAGACTGAGGCTAAGGCTAGACAGATTTGGATCTTGATTGGTACTAGAGTACCTTTTAGGCCTATGATCAGCATTCTAACCTAATCTATGAAGGCACTTATCTAAAACTATTGAAAACTTCATGGTCTAGAATAAGGGTTGAAACCTTAAGTTTTTGCTAAGGGACTAGCAAAAGCTAGGCATGGGGGTATGATGAGAACCTCATCATGAGCCATAACTAGCTCATTTTGACCCAATACAAAGGATAAAAGCTCCTACATATCTCAAGGAAAGGCTTAACTCAGAGAATTCTGAGTTTGAGAAGAAAACCAGTCATAAGGGGTAAAAGTGCAATTTTACCAGTATAATCTGCATACAGGGTAATTCTGGGCCCAAACACAGGTCAAAACAGCTTAATAAGAATAAAAGTGGGATGAGATGATCTAGCAAGGGCTACAGCACTTCCAAGGAACCAAATGATAATCTGTAACCCTAAAACAACCCGCTTCAATTCACAAGGTTCAGGGCAAAGTAAAAATAGAATAAACCCTCTAAAATTCATAGAAAAATAATCTCTAGGGTTTAGAACCTTCAATTTGGCCTTTAGAACCCATTTTGACCTACATTGAGAACCATGCCCAATTAATAACTTAATTTGGGTCTTTACGCAAATTGACCGGTCAAACAAGGTTTAATATGAAAATGAAATTCACCATCAGATTCCTTAGGTCCTAATTAGTCATGTATAAAAACTTGAGCCTAAGAAGAAACCTCCTTGACCGACTTTACACTTTGGTCCTCATATATTTACTCTTTGGCCCTCAACTTTTGAACCCTCGCATTTTAGCCCCTAACTCTCCTTCGTTCTTTGCAATCAGGTCCCTCCTGCAAAACCCTGCCAGCACCATGCTCCGGCGACCTTGCGCGGAGCATGGCGCCGCGCAGGGTGAGGTAGGGGACCTGGCAAGTAAACCGGGGGTGCCCTGCGTCGTCAGCCGTCGCAGGAGCACCCCCCTGGTCATTGTAGCCCCCCATACCGGCCGTGCGAACGCACGGACGGTATGGGTTCGCGTTCCGACCATTCTCCGGCGAGGGAGACACGTCGTCTCCCTCCGCCTTCCTCCCTGTTTCATCCCTATAAATACCCCCCGCTGCTCCACCGACCAGGGCAGCCTGGATCTGACGGAGAAAACCCCCAACTTTCCTCTCTTCTCACTCCGGCAGACGCCCACCAGCTCCGGCGGTTCTTCCTCCTCCTCCTCTTCGCTCTGCCGCAATACGAGCAGCAGAGACTTCTTCCCCTGCTCTTCCCGCGTCGCGCAATACCGGCGCGCGCTGCCTCTGCCCCGTCGTCACCGCCGTCCTCCCCCCACTGGGCATCGTCTTCTCCGGCGACAGTCGATACGACTGTCGCCCTGTTCCTCCCCCTTCGTCCCTGCAGTTAAGTTAGAACTACTCCCCTTCTTCTCCTCTTTCTTTCCCCGCTTTCAATTTAGTCAATTAAACCCTCGACCGCTCCTGTTCACCCTCACCCTCTCCGCCTCCGACCACCCTCCGGCGAGCCGCGCCCATCACCTCAGCGACCCACACGGCTCGCCGACCACCGCAGAACATCCGCCTCCTCACCCTGATCCTCTTCCGCCCCTCCACTTCCCACCAAACACCCTCTGCAGATCCACCGAACACACCCACTTCTTCGCTCACAGTTTGACCTAGGACGACCTGTTGGCTCCATCACGCCCCCTGCAGACCCCCTGACCACCTTCGCCGTGCCACGGCGAAGGTTCCCCGCCTGTCTGATTTGGCCGAGAGGCCGTTCTTCTGTGACCAGGTGACTCGCCCGCCGTCGCCATTACTGAGCAGGCAGAGCTCCTTCACCTGCAGGTGCAGGCACGCCTTCGCCCAGGTTCGACTCCCAGGTTGCGCAGGGAGTCTCCGCGAAACGTCCCAGGCTCGCAGACGGGGCGAAGGCCGCGCGTGAAGACACGATCGCCCACTGCTCCCTCCGCGACGGGCGCTCAATTGGGGTGGGACATTTAGTCCCACCTCGGAACCTCTCGGAGGCGCGCGGACGCATAAAGGCAAAAAGTGCCTTATGCTGTCTGCCTCCTGACCACGGGGTGAGGTCCCTCTCACCCGACCCGGCCTCGTCCGTGACCACGCTCCGCGGACCTGGCCCGACCCGATTAAACCGACCTGCACTCCTCGCCCACCACCGCACGCCGGTGGGCCTGGACCCGGGCCTGACCCGAACCCGATTACCCGGTAGCTCTGGGAGAGCTTTCGCAAGAGTGGTTTCAGAGAGAGAGAGACGCGGGGGGGGGGAGGGTAGAGTAGGTTTTGCCTCTTGAAGAAAAACTCTGAAGTGTGCAGGCCAAAGAAGAAGAAGAAGACCCGCGGAAGAAGTGCAGGTGAAGAAGAAGGAGCTGCACTGTAGCAACTGCTCAGTTAAGTCGTCGAAGCACCGGGTCAGACGACGGAAAGTCAGCAGCCAGAGCAACACAGAAGGCAGGCTGAAGAAGAAGGAAGAGCAACGGCCAAAGCAGAAGAAGAAGAAAGAAAGAATTAGTGGCTGAAGGCAGAAGCTCTGAGGGTCACCACGATTGCAGAAGAAGAAGAAGAGAGGTCAAGGCAGAAAACCAAAGAAGAAGAAGAACAAGGAGCTCTGAAGAAAGAAAAACATCACCAACGCAGGAACAGCAGGAAGAAGAAGAAGAGCATCACCATTGCAGAAGAAGATTATCACCGTAGCAGAAACCAAGGAAGAAGAAGAAGGAGATCTGAAAGAAAGAAGAAGATCACAACAAATTCTTTCCCTCTCTCTTTATTTTGTAAAAGAAACATGTATATCTCTAGAATACGACTTGCTCCCTGAGTTCGACCTCGGGAACTCTTTCATTTTCCGAGTAAAAAATTTATATTTGAAATGTTGGTAATAACCGGCTTTACTACAACGTTATAACAAATACAAAACTGACGTTTCAGCCGTTGATCATCAGATCAACGGTCAGAACTTCTTGTGCCCATTGTAGGAGCTCCGGATGTCGGATTTGGCTGATCTTGAGTCCGTTGGACTCCGTTCGTCGTTCTAAATCCATCTGTGCGGTTCGATTGCTCATCTGAGGCCTACTTTGATAAGTGCTTACACAAATGGCCACTAATACAGTTTTATAAGCAATCTTGGTATATGATGCATGCAATGCTCCCATTCTACTTTTGTTGTGCCTTTTCTTCTTAAGATGGGCCCTATTTAACAGAATTATCACCCCCATATGCAGTGTTATCAGGTCTTAACAATTATCAACTCCCGACTCACAGTTGATTAGGAAACATGCTTGATTTCTGTTCTCCAGCAGCATTGAAGGGCCATTGGATGGGCTCTCTATGATCTTACTAGTATCAGCCCTTCATATTGCACACATCACATCTACACTGAAGAGGGCTCACCACCATCCCGTGAAATGCAGAGACACCTAAATCCAAATTTGTAGGATGTCGTGAAAAAGGAGATCATCAAGTGGTTAGATGTAGGGATCATCTACCCGATCCTTGCCAGTCGGTGGGTGAGCCCAATCCAAGTTGTGCCTAAAAAGGCAGGGCTTACCGTCATCATGACTAAAATCGAAGAAACCATACTGACTCGTATCGCAAACTCATGGAGAGTCTGCATTGATTATAGAAGATTCAATTCCTCCACGAAGAAGGATCATTTCCCACTACTGTTCATTGATCAGATTCTCGAGAAACTAGTAGGAAATTGATTCTTCTACTTTTTGGGTGGGTACTCCCGTTACAATCAGTTGCAATCCATCTCGAGGACCAAGAGAAGACCACCTTCACCTGCCACTTTGGAGCATACGCATTCCGAAGGATGCCGTTCAGTCTCTGTAATGCACCCGCTACTTTTCAGCGGTGCATACTTGCCATATTCTCAGATATGTAGGTGAATACCTTGAAGTCTTCATGGATGACTTCTCGATATTTGGTGAATCATTTAATGATTGCCTCCTGCACTTGGTCCAAATCCTCAGGCGGTGCATTGACGTGAACTTGGTTCTTTCCTGGGAAAAGAGCCACTTCATGGTACCTGAGGGAATTGTCTTGGGACATCTCATTTTTGAAAAAGGCATCCAAGTTGATCGAGCCAAGGTGAATCTGATTTCCAAACTCCCTATGCCTAGCTCAGTCAAAGGAATCCAATCCTTCCTAGGGCATGTCGATTTTTACCGTCGATTCATTCTCGATTTCTCAAAAATCACGCGCCCCCTGACTAATCTTCTATCTAAGGATGTCCCTTTTGAAATCTCCAAGGAGTGCACACAGGCGTTTGAAATCCTACGTGATCGGGTGACCCAAGCACCTATTCTGCTGTTCCTTGATTGGTCTCAACGCTTTGAGATCATGTGTAATGCATCTGATTATGCTGTAGGAGAGGTACTTGGGTAGAAAATAGACGAGAAACCCGTGGTCATCTACTATGCTAGCAAGACACTTGACGAGGCTCAGCATAACTATACAGTTACTGAGAAAGAGCTGCTAGCCACAGTATTTGCCCTAGAAAAATTGAAATCATATCCTTTGGGTTCCCGAGTTATTATATACTCAAATCACACTACAGTAAGGCACCTCCTTGCGAAGAAGGATGCGAAACCTTGACTAATCCGCTGGATCTTGCTGTTGCAAGAGTTTGATCTCGAGATTCGCAATAAAGTGAGAAAGCAGAATGTGGTATCTGACCACTTATCCTGCCTTCCTTTTAACAGTATCGACCCTTCAGGACCCATCACAGAACATTTTCCCATTGAGCACCTCCTGAATATTAGTACAGAACTTCCTTGGTTTGCTGATTTAGTAAACTACTTGGCATCACGTTAGATCCTGTCCGATTGGCTGAAGGCCAAGAAAGACAAATTGCTTTCTGATCTAAGTACTACATACGGGAAGATCTGTACCTCTTCAGCATTGGTGCTGATCAGATCATTAGACGGTGCATCTTAGAAGAGGAAATTCAGGATATTTTGTCCTTCTGCCATAACCAGGCCTGTGGCAGACACTTTTCCGGACATAAAACCGCAGCAAAAGTCCTCCAATGCAGCTTTTATTGGCCTGCGATTTTCAAAGATCTGTACAATCACTATAAGGCATGCACTCATTGCCAGACCTTGGGCAACATGAGCCACCGCAATATGATGCCTTTACAACCGATTCTTGTATGCGAAATCTTCGATATCTGGGGGATTGATTTCATGGGACCCTTCCCTATTTTGGATGGCTTCGAGTACATTCTTCTTGCAGTTGATTATGTGTCCAAATGGATCGAAGCCATTTTAACCTGAACCAATGATCATAAGGTGGTAATCAAATTCATTCATCAAAACATCTTTTCTCAATTCAGAATTCCACGTGCCATTATCTCTGATGGAGAGACCCATTTCAAAAATGCTTAGTTCTGATCACTGATGACCAAATACGGGGTGTCACACCGAATCTCTACTCCTTATCACCCCCAAACCAATGGTCTAGCTGAGCTACCGAATCGGGAGATCAAGAAAATCCTTCAAGTCATTGTTCGACCTGATAGAAAGGACTGGTCGTCTCACCTTTCGGAGGCCTTGTGGGCCTATAGGATCACCCACAAAACCCAATTGGGCATGTCTCCATTCAGATTGGTGTACGGGAAGGCATGTCACCTCCCCATTAAGTTGGAGCACAAAGCCTATTGGGCCATATAGAAGTGTAATATAGATCTTTCTAAGGCAGAAACCCACAGAAAGCTTTAAATGAGCGAGATCGGTGAATTATGCAATGATGCATATGAGAACTCATGAATTTACAAAGAGCAGGTTAGGGCCTTTCATGACAAGTACATATCCAGAAAGATCTTTCACCCTGGTCAAAAAGTCCTACTCTTTGATGCTAAACTCAAATTGTTCCTAGGAAAACTCAGATCAAAATGGATTAGACCATATCTTATCAGACGAATCTTTGGAAATGGAGCTGTAGAAATCATCCAACCCAACCTTGATTCAGAACCCTTTGTCATGAATGGTCAGAGACTTAAGCCATTCATTGAATTCACCGATGAGAATAGGGCTGAGGTATCTTTTGATCTCCATTCTCCTTAAGCTTATTGCGCTCGGCTGATGGCATTAAACTCAGCGCTTAACGAGAGGCAACCTGTCATCCTTTTGAAAAACCCGAAACCCTTCTTGACACATCTTATGCTGAACTCATATTACACTTTAGGGTTCATCCATTAGAACGACCAACTCCACCTCTGGTACCCATACCTGAGCTTGAAATCGTCTGCAACAGTCACCCCGACCCATCCACTCACCCAACACTTGTTCTAATGAATGATCTAAGTTGAACTCGAACCCACCTAGTTTATAATGACATTGTAAATCATAGGCATGGGGGATATTAAAGTGCAAAATGCTATAAAAATCACTTCACAAGAAAGGGTTTCATAAAAGAAAAGAATCACATATTCCAAAAAAAAAACCAAAAAGAAAAAAAAAAATAAAAAATTGAAAAAGAACAAAAATAGAAGAAGGGAGGAGATTTCGAATTGAGTGCATATCATTTTTGAGGAGAAAAGGGGAGGAGATAAAAATATCAAAAAGGAGCACAATTTGAAAAGAAAAGAAAAAGAGATAGTCATTACTAAAAGATTAAGAAATTGGCTTAGTTCTAGACCAAATCAAAAGAAATGAAAGACAAAAAAGGTGTTAAGAGACAAAAAAGAGATTAGTAGGAACACTGATCTTAGGCCTCCTGGGCTGTGATCCTAGGTTTAAAAATTCAAGTATCCCCTAAGATCTGGATAGTCCTCAAGAGGTTGGGGTAAATGCGAAGCTTAAGTATTAGGTCTAAGACTTAGAGATTATTCGACCTCATTAACTGACCTTTGGTTTGCAGGACTCGGTAACCTAAGCACCCCAATCCACACACAGTTTGGTTCAGTGTGCTTAATTATCAAAATTACGCAAATGCATCAAATCTGTTCTGAAAAAGTTACCTAGATTAGGAGCAGCTAATCAACACAAGTTGATTTGGACGAGTTCCCGACGTGGAGAGGCGGGAAAACCCCCTCGAAGATGTGTAATAACATATTGTCTCCTCAGTGCTTGTCTTTTAGGATATCTAAATATCCTACCGAGGGTATGTAAGCACCTTGTTCTGGTTCATATTCCATGGGAGGCATTATCACAAAATGTCGATTGCTAGGGTCTGGATTTAGCTACAGAATGCCATGGGCAGGATTATCTCGAAATCTCGAAATCCAGGGTTCTGGGGGTTGCCATGGGCGATGCTATCTCGAAGCATCGATTGCCAGAGATTAGGTAAAGATTGATGGTGGGAATTAGGAATCTGATACAGACTGTGTCGTAAATCTAATCTGAGGCTAGAAATAAAAAGGAAAGAGAGAAAACTCTCCAAAAATAAAGAAAAGTTCTTCTTTCTCTCTCTTACAAAAACACACTTTAAACTGAACCTGGGCTAAAACATGTTACAAGCATGGGTGCTTTAACCGCGGAGTTCAACGAACCTTAGGTTAGCTCTTATGGGCTTTAGAAACCTTCGTGGCGGACTGAGACTAGAGCTGGTCAAGTCTGGAACTTGGTTGGTACTTAAGTACCTCTTGGCCTACTATCGGCATTCTAACTAATGTACAAAAAAAACGCACACATCAGAGTTTTAATCATAGAAAAGCACATGGTTTAGAATTAAAAGTTAGTAGCTTGAGATTTTGCTAAGGGACTAGCAAAAGCTAGGCATGGGGGTATGATGGGAACACCATCATAAGCCATAACTAGCTCATTTTGATTCAATTAAGTCAGTAAATGCTCCTATATAACTGCTAGAGAGCCATAAGCCACTGCATAACCATTACGAGGGAAAGACAAGAAACCAGGGTTAAAACTATAATTTTACCATCATAACCTGAATACAGTACAACCACAGGTTTTCTCAGGGGTTAATTGCAGGTCAAATGGTCTTAAAAGGATAACGAGTGGGTTAGAACAGACAGAAAAGGGTTTACATGTGTTTTGAGAATTAAATGACTTTTGAAACCCTAAAAATAGATCGGCTTAATTAACTGAGGTTCTGGTCAGGATAAAATTCACCTGAACCCTCTAAAATTCATATAAAAATATTCTCTAGGGTTTGGAGCCTTCAATTTGACCATCAGAACCCGTTTTGGCCTAAGATAGTCTTAGACAGATATTTACCATAATTTGGGTTTTTACGTAAATTACCTAATCAAAACCAAAATCCAACTTCACCATTGGATTCCTTAAGTCCAAATTAGGTTTTTACCAAAATTTGGACCCATGCTGAAATTGTCTTGACCTAATTTGCAAATTGGTCTTGTCTTATTACATTTATGCCCTTAACTTTCACAATTTTTACAAATAGATGCCTAACTTTGTCATTGTCTTCACAAACAGGTCCCTACTACCATTAATCCTATTCCTACAAGCACCGACGACCTTGAAATGGTAAGAACTCGATTCCTTGACGAATCCCTTTCAAATTTAAAAGGAAAGTTCGTCAAGGAATTCCCTTCCTTTTGAGCCAAATCTCACGCCCCATAACCTTCCCAATCTCTCATGCGAACACATGAGAGATTTGGGTTTCCTACTACGGCGAAAATTCCTAAGCTTGGATGCTTGGCTTCCAAGCTTAGGATCTCCTCCTAAGTCTTATGAAAGAAAGCCTAGATCAGGCCGAACTCCCCAAGCTTAATTTTGATCGAGATCTCCCTTGAATTCCTCTCTCCTGACCTGGCCAAAAGGCTCCTTGAGCTCTGGCAACCCTCCTTGCCTCTCCTCGTCGTCTGACCTCAATACCAGTGGCAGATCCTCCTTCCTCACCTTCTTCCTCGTTGTGCCATACCATCAGGCACTTCTATCTCCATCATCGTTGACCTTCCCTCACTGGAGCACCTTCATCCTCGGTGGCGACCACACCATAACCGACGCTGCCTCTGCCCTACTTCATCCGCTAGCTAGCCATATCGATGCCTCATCTTCCACTTATCATTCCCAAACATTCGCAATTCCGTTTCAACCGCTGACTCGCCCTAATGCCCTCCTTCTTCCACCTCGCTGGAGTACCTACGGCGAGTTCGTACGGCCACTACACTCCACCAACTTTGCTACCGTTCATCCCTACACCTCCGTCGTGTCCTAGAGAGTAAAAGCCCTCTGGTAACTGAAGCTATTGGCCTCTCCTTAGCGCCCCCGAATGACCCACTTTTCCGTCGTCGTCCCCGACCTCGTCCGACCACTACACCTACTCCCACGCTACAAAACCACCACCACCGTGCTCCTCATTCACCAACGACCCTCCCAAACATTTTAACTAGGGCTTAGCGCCTGTATTCGTAGATTTTAGGTTCCAGCCATCACTACCATTACAGTCGACCTACGAGCTTGCTTGAAGCTCGCTTTAGGCCTTGACAGCCCCAGGTGAAAGTCTCAGGTCGTGCGGAAACATCTCACGCAAACACCTAGGTGGTCAATTGGATGCCTTGGACTCACGAGCTGAGGCAATCGAAGAGAAGACGGTGCTGCTGTAGATGCGCAAAAGGAAGGTGGGACTTTAGTCCCACCAGAAGCTGAAGAGCGCACCGAGGCACATAAATTGAAAAAGTGTCTAAGGCTGTTTCCCTCAGACACTTGGGGTGAGGTCCCCAGTCACCCACTCACCTACGCCTCGCCCTTGACCCCGTCCTCCACAGGCCTGACGTAGACTCAACCCGCTTAACCCGTTCCACTCCTCGGCTGCGATCACGCCCGCAGCCCTGGACCTGGGTGCGCTGTAGGTCCAAAACCTGATTACCTGGTACTGTGGAAGGCTCTGGGAGAGCGTGACCCAGAGAGAGAAAGACAAATAGCGTGCGGGGATAGGGGGTTTTGCTACAGGGAGTAACAACTGACACTTAGCCATTTGAAGGATCTTCCCCCTTTGCGTAAAGATGGAGAATTGAGAAGAAAGAAAGAAGAAGAGGAGAAGGCTTGAGCAGAAGAAGAAGAAGAGAAGGAGCCACAGAGGAAGAAAAGGAGAAGAGTAGAAGAATAGAAGAACAAGATCAAAAGGAAATAAGAGAAGAAAAGGCAAGAGAAAGTAGGAGAAGCACAGAGAAGAACGGCAGAAGAAGCAGAGAGACCCTTGAGTCTCTAAACAACACTGTAGCACAAGGCTATTTAAGACGTCTAATACATTTGTTCACATCTATTTGAGGCTTTGATTTAAGTGTTATTTGTAAGGAGTAATTGGTGATCTAAATCACCATTTTACTCCATTCTTTTTGCACATTCATAATTGACATTATTCTTGTTACATTCTCTTATATTTCTGATTCAAATTTCTATCTTGAGTTTTGAATTCTATATTGCTCCCTGTGTTAGACCTCAGACTTAAAATTCAAGTAATAAATATATTTATTTTCAAAGTAATTTTGACTATACTATAACGTAGTTTTTAGAACCTCGATTTTGCCTCGCAAACTCCTGCCTATTTCAGATCATTTTCTGAATGAATCTCTTTTGGTTGTAGATTCATTGAAGTTTCCATGGTATGTGGATATTACAAATTATCTCTCAAGCAAGATACCCATGGAATTATCCAGGGACCAGAAACTCATATTTATGTCAAAGACAAGTTCTATTTTTGGGATGACCTATTGCTTTTCCATGTTGGATCTAATCCAATAATCAGGAGGTGCATCCTTGACTCTAAAATCTCCAGTGTGTTATCTTTTTGCCACAATGATGCCTGTGGTGGTCATTTTTCTAGTAGAAAAATCACTGCAAAAATTTTGCAGTCGGGTTTCTTTGGGCTGACCACTTTTAAAGATACACACAAATTCGCTAAGTGCTGTAAATGATGCCAGTCGGTTGGTTCTATGACCAGGAGAGGCATGGTGCCTCTTTAACCTATATGGTCGTAGAAGTGCTCGACGTCTAGGGCATCGATTTTATGGGCCCTTTCCTAAACTTGCATGGCTTTGAGTATATTCTTCTCGCAGTTGATTATGTCTTGAAATAGGTTGAGGCCATCCCAATGAGGCGAGTTGATCATAAAATCGTTATATCTTTCATTTGGGAATTCGTATTTACGAGATTTGGTGTCCCTCGTTCTCTGATTAGCGATGGGGGAAGTCACTTCATCCATACCCATTTCCAGTCATTATTAAAGAAATACGGGGTACATCACTGCATTACAACCCTGTATCATCTATAGACCAATGGGCAGGCTGAAGTTTCTAACCATCAAATTAAACTCATTCTCCAATAGACAATTAGACTCGACTGGAAGGATTGGTCCAAACGTTTGATTGGTGCATTATGGGCATATCGGAATGTACAAGGCCTCACTTGGAATGTCGCCAAACCGCATGGTGTTTGGAAAGGCCTATCATCTTCCTGTCGAGTTGGAGCATCGCGCCTTTTGGGTAGTACAGAAGTGTAATTTAACCTCAATGTAGGAGGTTATGAAAGGAAGCTTCAGCTCAATGAATTAGAAGAGTTCTGGTGGGAGGCCTACGAGAATGCAAAGATATATAAGGATAAGACCAAGGCCTTTCACGATTGCCACATCCGAAGGAAAACTTTCACACCTAACCAGTAAGTCTTGTTATTCGATTCTAAGTTTAAATTCTTTGCAGGTAAACTCAAGTCCAGGTGGATTGGTCCGTTCATTGTGATTCACCCCTACCCTAATGGGGCGGTTTAGATTATGGACCCGAAAACTAGGCATGTTTCCAAGGTAAATGGTCAGGGTCTCAAGCCATTTATGGCCTAGGAACCTCCTCCCGCTGATGAAGTCAGTAGCCTTCTTGAGGACGTATGATTGAGTTTTCACCCAGCTGGAGGTGTTAAACTCAGCACTTATACATATGTAAATATCCTTCTGTATACATCTTTATTGTGAATCACATCATAGGTGTTCCATCGAGTAGAACAAAAAATTCAAGAGCTATTTCAGGTGATTCTATCCTTAATACCTCTTGTCTCATATTTATTTTTGTTATATTCATGCATGAGAACATGCAAGAAAGTAGGCATGAGAGGGTAGTACACTTACACTAAAAAATTTTTTTTGCCAACACCTAAGAGAAAAAAAACCTTTCGTATTTTTGAACCGCACGTTAATTGTACTTTAGGATCCTTAATTTAAGAATAGCTGACTCCAACTCCAATGTTCTCATTGGAGCTAGAAATCATTCACAATAGTCACTTCCGACTCATCCACTCACCTTTCTATTTTAAAACTAGGAAAGCAAAGATATTGAAGTGCAACTATGAAAGGTTATTGTTGAAAAGCCTGAGGCATTTATACATAGCATTTATATATAAAAGATTTTTATCAAGGAGGTTTTATTGAGGATTTTCTTCTTGATTTTTTTCTTAGTTTAGAATCCAGTATAATTATTTCACTTGCACGTAGACTTTGCAATGGATCCATTATGAAAACTAATAGACATTTTTAGTTTGTTGAGAAAAAGTATTGCTTCTTTTCCTAAACCCTTGGACATTTAATTAGGGAGTCAGGCAAACTATCTTTCATTAGATCCACCAAACAATTGTGAGGTGAGAGTAGACTATCTACTGGTGCTCTAAGTTTAGTGCGATGACTCTTAAGTTCTGGATAATCGGATAATGATACCTCAGAGTTAGGTGTAGTTTTCACTCTCAATTCCTGCATGCGAACATTTTGTTTGAAATCTGGAGAGCCACCAAACAAGGTAGATATGCAAGGATTGAGTTCTAATAAAACTATGACTATGGTGGATGGTTACGACCGTCCTTCATAGAATTCTCTACTGAAGGAGGGTATTAATGCCGAAGGTCAAAAGTACGCTATCTTAATCCATCCCTTTCCAGTGTCAAGAGTAGTTACTTCAACCAAATAAGCCACATAATATCCTCTTGAACATCATCATTCCCCAATAATGAGTTGTAAATAAAATTCTGTGCTGTGTGTGTTGATAGGTATAAAAAAATAGAGAAAAAGAAAATAATATATATAAAAAAATAAGAAAAGAAAAAATAGAAAAAGAGAAATTCTAAAAAAAAAGTGTTTGAGTTCATAGTTGTGCCTATGTATCGATTTCATCATATGTCGATTTCAGTGAGGTAAAAATACCCATTGCGATCCACCCTTACCTACTTTTCCAATATTTCTGACAGCCCAAATATTGGCTGAAAGATTTTGACTTAGTTGTAGGGTTATCAGAACTAGAATTGGAGTGTTGATGCCATGTGAAGCCACCAAATATTGAGTTCTTCTATACACTTGGTGAAATTGTGAGCACTCTAAAGTCTCAAAGAAAAAAGAAAAGAAAAGAGAAGAGAAGAGTGAATGCAAAGGAATGCTAAGAGAACATAGTTTTGAGCTTCTCTCTGGGTTGACTTGTTTGATAGTCTAGAGATCTAGAGTATGTAGTACTAGGCTACATATAACACCAGATGAGTGTGAGCCACCAAATATAAAATCATTTGACTTAGACATTTTTTACCTAAGCCCAAAAGCTGATGGGGAAATCACAATTTACTTGCTATGTATCCCCGAGGGAAAAAGTTTGCCTATCCCGATAAAATTTTTATTGAGGGTCAAGTACCAACTTTAAATGTGGATTGGCTTTTCACTTGGATCCATTGCTTAGGCCACTATTATTACATTTTCATGTTGTCTGGATCCCTAAATTTTTGGAAGAAAATAAGAAGAAATCTTTTGTCAAACCCTTGATAAAAAGAATAAGCCATCCTTTGGGGATCAAATTGTAAATAACAAGATTCATACACCTTACATTCATTCTTGCATTTGCTAGGGACTAGCAAAATTTGGGCATGGGGTACAATTACGCAGCAATCATAGGACTTAATTGACCTAAATTGAGTTAGATCTTAGCATAACTTAGGAGTAATTCATGCATCAGCTGCATATTTTGCATTCTTATTGCATTACTTAGCAATTTATGAAATAATGCTATATTTCCATACTGCTTAGTGAATAATTGGGTTTGCAGGTGTTAACGCGACTTGATCATGTTTTAACAGTTAGTTACGTCGTAGTATAGGTGATCAAGCGTTGTCAACAAATAAAAGTTTATTACTCGAAAACCTAAGTATCCGAGGTCGAACACTGGGAGCAATTGAAATTTATTACTAATCTCAAGAATGTAATTGAACACTTAGAGTTACTCAAAACTTAATTCAAAATATATATGCATGAGTTTAAAAGTTAATTGTGGCAAAAATAAGGAATTTGGACGTCTGATATCAGACGTCTTAAAAATATGTTTTCTCCTATCTACTTCTTGTTCTTCTTCTTCTGACTTCTGATTTTCCTCCGTTCTTTTCTTCTTTGGCCATGTACTTCTTCCCTGTTTCTTCACTGCAGTTCTCTTGCCTTGCTTCTTTCTTCTTATTTTCTTCTGTCTTCTGCCTTGTCTCTCTTCTGCAGTTTCTTTCTCCTTTTCTCTACGGGTCTTCTTCTTCCTTCCTTGGCTCAGCTTTGTCTTCTTCTTCTGCTTGTCTTTCCCTTTGTTTATTTCTTCTTCCTTCTTCAGTTTCTCTTCTCTTTGGCTTCGCCCCTTCCCTCTGCCTTGCCTTTCTTTTTCCTCTGCGGAGCTTCCTTCCTTCTTCTCCTTCGCTTGCAGCGGCTAAGTCCCTGCTTCCTTCTTCAGTTCCTTCCCTGCACAAACTGAAGAGAGCAAAACCTACCCCTCTACCCACACCCGCGTCTCTCTCTCTCTTTGTATATCACTCTTTAGCGTGCTCTCCCAGAGCCAAGTAATCGAGTCGGGTCGTGCGCCCGGGTCTAGGCGCACCGGTGTGGGTGTGGTGCGCGAGGAGTGCTCAGAAGGGTATTGGGTTGGGTCACTAGGTCCACGTGATGAGCTCACGGACGAGGCACGTGTATAGGTGAGGGACCTCACCCAATGTGTTCTCAGAGGCAACAACCGATAGCACAAAATCAATTTAAAGTACTGAAAGAGGTTACTTCTTACCGAGGTGGGACTATTGTCCCACCGCTTTTCTCGCAAGCCCGTAGCAGACCGTTCTCCAATTACAGCACTGCAGGCCTCGCAGCGCCACTTGCTGGGACAACTGGATGCGCAAGACCTCCCTGAGTTTGCTGGACCTGGAATCCTAGAGCACTGCATCCTGGAATGAGCTTGCAACCTCCTCGAGCCGTCGCTAATGGCGGCTGGAGCTCGAACCCTGCCTGACACAAAAAGGGCCTTGCAACTCTATTAGACCATAGAAGCACCTTCTCCGTGTCACGGCGAAGGTGAGGCGGTAAGTGGCAGGCCACGGGGCGGCCTAGGCATGCGGTCCTAGGTTGCTCTGTGGCCGGATTGATGGGTTAGGTCGGGGGGTAGTTGTGGCAGTGTAGGCGGCCTGTGGACAAGTGGAGGATGATCAGTGGAGTGTGGCGGAGGTTGTGCGGTGGTTGGAGAGACATGTGGGGCTGCGGAGTGACAGAGGCATCTCGCCGGAGGGTGGCCGGAGATGAGGAAGATGGCGGTGGACAGCGGCGGTCGAGGAGTGTTTTGTGAAATAGGATGAGGGAAATGAAAGAGGGGATAGAGATGAACAGTTCTAACCTAACTAAGTGGACGAAGGGGGCAAGAGGGCAGCTGGCAGTGCCTGCTGTCACCAGAAAAGAAGGCGTCCGATGGAGGAAGACAGCGGCGACGATGGAGCTAGGGAAGCGCACGCGGGTGCTGCGCGACGCAGAGGACGATGAGGAGGATAGCTATACCACTGGTATTGTGGCAGAGTGACGAGGAAGCGGAGGGGGGCTCGTTGGAGCTCGCTGAACCCCTTGGCTAGAGGAGAAGAAGAGGAAATCGAGGTGAAATTCTGGACAAGTTGAGCTCCGAAGGTGATGTTGAAGTTGAGGGTCAATTTATAGGCACTGGCAGGGACTCCTGTGCTTGGAAGACAAGCTTCCAAGCACGGGAATCCTTGCCGGAGATGGAATCAGTTAAGAGACCCAAATCTCTCGTGTGTTCGCACGAGAGATTGAGTGCAAATCAGGGATCAGGATTGAGTTCAGATGGAAGGGAATTCCTCAGAGAATCTCCCTTCCAAATCTGGGAGATCTCTGAGGAATCAGGGAGTATTCCCCATCTATTCCTCGTCGAAGTAGGATTTCTCCCCATTAATGGTGGAGGGACCTGCTTGTAAGAGTGGCGAGGAAGTTAGGGGGGTCTGCGCAATGATTTTCAAAAGATAGGGACCAAAATGTGATTGGGTGTACTAATTTGCAAAGTAGGTCAAGATGACATCCCCTTAGGTCCAAATTTTGGTACAAACTTAATTTGGATGTAAGGAATCCAATGGTGAAGTTGGGTTTTAGGTTTGACCATGTTTGACTAGATATTTTGCATAAAAACCCAAATTAGGTCAATTGATTAACTAGGACCCTAATCTAGGTCAAACTAGGTTCTAAAGGCCAAATTCAAGGTTCTAAACCCTAGGGGATATTTTTTTATGAATTTTAGAGGGTTTAGTTGATTTTTATCTTGACCGAAACCTTGTTGAATTAAGCAGGCCTATTTTAGGATTACCAGATGTCATTTAATTCCTGGATTGCACATAAACCCATTTCTGATTGAACCAACCCACTTTTTATCTTATTCAGACCATTTGACCTATGTTTTGTCTCTAAGAAATCCTGTTTATGTATTGCAATGGTAAAATTGCAGTTTTAACCTTTATTTCATATTCTCTTCGCAGAACACTTATTCCTTCAATTAAACCCTCTTCTAAGTTATGTAGGAGCTTTTATTGTCAAAATGAGCTAGTTAGGGATTATGATGAGGCTCTCATAATACCCCCATG
The DNA here is from genome assembly GCA_037157565.1 of Thalassia testudinum. NCBI lineage: Eukaryota > Viridiplantae > Streptophyta > Magnoliopsida > Alismatales > Hydrocharitaceae > Thalassia > Thalassia testudinum. The sequence continues at coordinate 18,433,644 of JAZHRO010000065.1, read as the reverse complement.
CCCAGATTTTGCTAGTCCCTTAACAAAATTTCAAGGTTTTAACTTCTATTCTAGACTTGAGTGTCTGTCATCAGTTATGATAAGTGCTTTTCTTTTTCCTTTGTGATTAGGTCAGAATGCCGACAATAGACCTAGAGGTACTCAAGTACCAACCAAAATCCAGATTTGACCTGCGTTAGCCTCAGTCCTACGCAAAGGTTTTAAGGCTCGCAGAAACTAATCTAGGGTTTGTTGGATTCCATGGTTAAAGCACCTGTGCTTGAGACATTTTTAGCCTAGGTTCAGTTTGCAGTGCATTTTTTGTAAGAGAAAGATGGAGGATTTATTTGTTTGGAGAGTTTTCTCTCTCTTTTCTTTTTATTTCTAGCTTTGTATTGGCTTCTCAACACAGTTTGTATCGGATTCCTCGTCCCCATCATCAATCCTCAAGGGTCCCTAGCTATCGATGCTTCGAGATAGCATCACCCATGGCAACCCCCAGAACCCTGGCCTTCGAGATAATCCTGCCCATGGCGTTCTGTGGCCAAATTCAGACCCTGGTGATCGACATTTCATGATAATGTCACCCATGATATCTGAACCAGCAGAGTGCTTATATGCCCCCGGTAGGATATTTAAATATCCTAAGAGACAAGCACCGAGGAGATGATATGTTGTTACACATCTTCGAGGGGAATTTCCCGCCTCTCTGCGCTGGGAACTCATCCAAATCAACTTGTGTTGATCGGCCGTTCCTAATCTAGGTGACTTTTTCAGAACATTGAAATGCTTTTTGGGTGATTTTGATATTTATGCGCACTGAACCAGACTATGTGTGGATTGGGGTGCTTAGGTTACCGAATCCCACAAATTGAAGGTTAGTTAACGAGGTCGAATACTTCCTAAGCCTTAAACCTAATACTTAAGCTTCGCATTTTCCCCAACCTCTTGAAGATTATCCAGATTTTAGTGGATACGTGAATTTTTAAGCCTAAGAATCTAGCCCAAGAGGCCTAAGACCAGCGTTCCTGCTAATCTCTTTTTATATCTCTTTAGCACTTTTCTTTCATTTTTCTTTTTCCTTGATGTGGTCTAGAACTTCAGTTAATCCTTGATCTTTTACTAATGACTACCTCTTTCTTTTTCATTTTGTGCTCCTTTTTGTCATTTTTGTTCTTTTTTGCCTCCTTATGATTATGTGGCTCACAAAATTTCCTCCCTCCATTTTTTTTTGTTCTTTTTCATAATTTTTTAATTTTTTTGTGTTTTTGACATATGTGAATTTTTTTGTGAGAATCCTTCTGACCTTTTCTTGGTTCTGTATGTATGCACTTTATCAACCCCCCATGCCTAAGTTTTACAATGTCCTCATTGTAAACGGAGGGCGTGAAATAGTGTTGAGGTCAGGGACTTAGAATAGGATACATCGGGTGGGTGAATGGGTCGGAAATGATTGATGCAGACGATTTCAAGCTTTGCTACGTGTACCAGAGGTGGGATCAACTGTCTAAGGCTGAACTCAAGGTGCAATGGACGTGGAGTACAGATGGATAATCAGACGGGTCTCTATTTTTTTTGAAATGACGAGTTGCCTCCTGTTAAGTGGTAAATTTAATGCCTTCAACCGAGCGGCAAATGGGGTGGAGAGGGAGTGGTCAAATCAGTGAAATTTTGTAAAACAAGCACCTTGATTAAGAGCCTAGTTGGTCCAATCAGGTGCTTGTTAAGATCAGTGGGCTGATGATGCAGCCCAAACCCAATAAGTCTGGTGGGTTGATAGATGTAGATCAACAGATGTGGAATCCACCATATGCAATGTGGCTTGGATGGATATGGAAGTGAAAATTCTGGTTGAGGCTGAGTCAAATCAGCTTGGTCAGAGTAGGGTTCCGAAAAATAATCAGTGCATGGTGTGGAAGCCCTACAAGGGTGATCAGAGGATGATGGCTCCTATTTTTCAGTATGATTGATACCCGATACCTGGTATAGATATGGAGTTGAATTATCTGCAAACGGCTAAGTGAGAGGTGAATCAGAATAGAAATTGAGTCCGATTGCGGGTCAGGGTAGAGAATGGGTTTTGATTGGTTTTGTATATGTGGAGGAGGTGGCTTCAAAGAGAATTGGCTTGTTATAATCAAGAAGCAGATTTTCTCCGATGTTATGGTCAGATTCGAAATCGTCGGAGAGTTTGTGAAAATCAAAATCTGAATGAGATTCAAGATCGTGAGTTCCACCATAGAATAAATCATATGTTGTAGATTTAGCAACCTGACTGGGGTCTAGCCTAGATGTTAATTCTGAGCTTAAAAAGGTGTCCTTATCTGGTAGAGGCTCAGGTTCTAAGCTGGTAGGGCAGACCCAATTGAAACCCCACTCATCCAACTCCTCAGTTTCTGTATCGTAAATTAGCATGACTTCCGAAAAATTGATTTCTTCCTCTGAGGATGTTGGTGAGGGATATTCATCAAATAGAGACCCAAAATCATATTCTCCATTGAAAGATTGATCTTCCTCATATGGGGCCTTGAAATCTTCCCAATAGGTTTCAGATCTAGATTCTGGGCTTAGGATGTGGGTTGAATCACTAGAATCTAGGAATGAATAACCTTCGAGGGTCACCTTATCAAAATAAGGGATGGAATTTACACCCTCGAGAGGTTCAGTTCTACTCTCATTATTACAGGAGTTTGGGATTCTAAGCCTGGTGATTCATGGTCTAGAGTGGGCTCAACATTATGTTTTCCTGCATTTGGAGTTTCCCAACCTTCTTCAATATCAGGCACATTGTACTCCATCTGGGTTGGGAATCCACAACCATTTTGTGCCTTAAACCCAAGATCAGATTGATCCTCGATGTTGTCCCAAGATGGTTCATCCTCTGTTTGTGGTATATATGGGTACTTCTGGTCGATAATTTGTTTTATTAATCTCATTATCTCTTCCCATTTTTCAAGATCATCTTGGTGTTACTTCCAAAGTCGAGGATTTGTCATACATTGAAGGTATTCAAGATTATTCAGTTTTTCTATCTCAATGTACCCTGTGATGAGCAAGTCACGGGTTGATCCTTTTGTGGCTTCTGCCAATAGTACTTGGGCAGAAGTTAAGATAAAGGTTGTGGTTGTTGGGACATCAACCTGAATGTTTTCTACTGGTGTTGAGGTTTTGTCTTCTTTTTCGTAGAATTTCAGGGCATCCTCAATCATCCTATCTCTCATGGATCTCCGATATTCAGGTTTCTTGAATGGTAATCCAAGTGGTTTGGCTGCATATTTGGATCAAGTGGTGGAATCAAGATGTAGAATCAGAGTTTGAATCAAGGTGTAGAATCAAGTTATGAAGCGATTAGATTTGATTGAAGAGTTCCACTGAAAATGTATGTGTGTGGTCTAAAGAGAAAAGATGAGGGACTGGAGATGTTCTTGACCCAATCAAGACACCCAAAGACGTTTGGATGACTATGGAGGTTCGGGGTGGATGGTACCCCTGGATCAGAAGGTCGTCCACCTGAGAATTACCTAAGCAGCCAGAGAGGGAGAGTCCCGCAAAGACCCTTACAAGGTAGAGCATCCCCACAGGTTACAGGGTTTCCCCCACCCGACCTCTCTTGTCATTGAGATTCCAGGTAGACCAGAATGGGGACCTTGACCTCTTAAGTCTACCACTTTTATTTTAAAGGTACTTTAGGGTTTTCACTTGAACTTTAGATGTTTTGATATTGTGACCTAATTTAGAGGTTGGTTGACCCAAGGGGTCAACTTCACCTGACCTGCCCTATAGATGGCAGAATGATTCTAGGCTTGGGACCTAGAGATCACCCTGATTTGATTCCCAGTTTATTAGGTCCAAGATTTTAAGATTCAAGTGATTTTAGAGCTCAATTTCGCTTAGGGTTTGTTTTGTTTAGATCTCTTCAATCAAGGGCTTGGATAGCACACTGATGCAGGAGGGTTCATTTCCTTTTATACAGGCATATGTGAACCAGCACTCCAAGGCCCTATTGTAGAAATCCTAATTTGGTTCTATTTCCAATCCTCTTTTTCTTCTTGAAAAGGTTTTCTTTAGACTTAAAAATAAGAAGTGTGCTGTCCGCAGAGATTAAGCATGATTTCTATTAGGCACATGAATTTTGTGGGATAGAATCTAAAAAAAAATTGCTCCAACTTCAATAAGATTTGAAAAAATTTTCGCAAAATCAGGAAACGTTTGCCTTAAAGATGGTGATTACTATAGAAAGAAGGCAATTGATTCCTAAATTAATTTCTTCCTTTTGTCTTTCCAGGATTAGGGGATGGTTTAAGGAAGAAAATAAATTACCTTCCCTGGAGTGGTTTGACTTGCAGGAGGGATCTTCTCGTGAAATACCTGGAAGATCACAACAAAGCAAAGTAGGGCGAGTTAGTGTTCAATATGATAAAAAAGAATGCAGAGATTAGTGATAAATTACGCGTTGCTCCCCGGCAACACTGCCAAAATGTTAACACGGCTTGAACGTGTTTTAACAGTTAATTACATCATAGTATAGGTGATCAAGTGTTGTCAACAAATAAAAGTTTATTACTCGAAAACCTAAGTATCCGAGGTCGAACACAGGAAGCAATTGGAATTCATTACTAATCTCAAGAATGTAATTGAACACTTAGAGTTACTTAAAACTTAATTCAAAATATATATGCATGAGTTTAAAAGTTAATTGTGGCAAAAATAAGGAATTTGGATATCTGATATCAGACGTCTTAAAAATATGTTTTCTCCTATCTGCTTCTTGTTCTTCTTCTTCTGACTTTTGATTTTCCTCCGTTCTTTTCTTCTTTGGCCATGTGCTTCTTCCCTATTTCTTCACTGCAGTTCTCTTGCCTTGCTTCTTTCTTCTTATTTTCCTGTCTTCTGCCTTGCCTCTCTTTTGCAGTTTCTTTCTCCATCTTTTCTCTACGGGACTTCTTCTTCCTTCCTTGGCTCAGCTTTCTCTTCTTCTTCTGCTTGTCTTTCCCTTTGTTTATTTCTTCTTCCTTCTTCAGGTCCTCTACTCTTTGGCTTCGCCCCTTCCCTCTGCCTTGCCTTTCTTCTTCCTCTGCGGAGCTTCCTTCCTTCTTCTTCTTCTCCTTCACTTGCTGCGGTTAAGTCCCTGCACCAATCGAAGAGAGCAAAACCTACCCCTCTACCCACAACCGTGTCTCTCTCTCTCTCTGTATATCACTCTTCAACACGCTCTCCCTAAGCCGGGTAATCGGGTTGGGTCGCGCGCCCGTGTCCAGGTGCACCGGCGTGGGTGTGGTGCACGAGGAGTGCTCAGAAGGGTATCGGGTCGGGTCACCAGGTCCACGTGATGAGCTCACGGACGAGGCGCGTGTATAGGTGAGGGACCACACCCCATGTGTTCTCGGATGCAACCAGCCGATAGCACAAACTCAATTTAAAGTACTCAAAGAGGTTACTGCTTATAGAGGTGGGACTATTGTTCCACCGCTTTTTCTCGTGAGCTCGCAGCAGACCGTTCTCCAATTGCAGCACTACAAGCCTCGCAGCGCCACTTGCAGGGACAACTGGATGCGCAAGACCTCCCCGAGTTTTCTGGACCTGGAATCCTGGAGCACTGCAGCATGGAATGAGCTTGCAACCTCCTCGAGCCGTCGCTAATGGCGGTTGGAGCTCGAACCCTGCCTGACGCAAAAAGGGCCTTGCGGCACTATTAGACCATAGGAGCACCTTCTCCGTGTCACGGTGAAGGTGAGGCGGTAAGTGGCAGGCCACGGGGCGACCTTTCACGGTGAAGGTGAGGCGGTAAGTGGCAGGCCACGGGGCGACCTAGGCGTACGTGCCTAGGTCGCTCTGTGGCCGGATTAATGGGTTAGGTCGGGGGGCAGTTGTGGTGGTGTAGGCAGCCTATGGACGAGTGGAGGATGATCAGTGGAGTGTGGCGGAGGTTGTACGGTGGTTGGCGAGACATGTGGGGCTGCGGAGTGATGGAGGCATCTCACCAGAGGGTGGTCGGAGATGAGGAAGATGGCCGTGGACAGCGGCGGTAGAGGAGCGTTTTGTGAAATAGGATGAGGGAAATGAAAGAGGGAATAGAGACGAATAGTTCTAACCTAACTAAGTGGACAAAGGGGGCGAGAGGGCAGTTGGTAGTACCTGCTGTCGCTGGAGAAGAAGGCATCTAATGGAGGAAGACAGCGGCGACGATGGAGCTAGGGAAGCATGTGCGGGTGCTGCGTGATGCGGAGGAGGATGAGGAGGATAGCTCTGCCACTGGTATTGTGGCAGAGCGACGTGGAAGAGGAGGAGGGCTCGCCGGAGCTCACTGGACCCCTTGGTCGGAGGAGAAGAAGAGAAAATCGAGGTGGAATTCCGGCCAAGTCGAGCTCCGGAGGTGTGGCCGGAGTTGAGGGTCAATTTATAGGCACTGGCAAGGACTCTTGTTCTTAGAAGACAAGCTTCCAAGTGCGGGAATCCTCGTCGGAGATGGAATCAGTTAAGAGACCCAAATCTCTTGTGCGTTCGCACGAGAGATTGGGTGAAAATCAGGGATCAGGATTGAGTTCAGATGGAAGGGAATTTCTCAGAGAATCTCCCTTCCAAATCTGGGAGATTTCTGAGGAATCAGGGAGTATTCCTCCTTTATTCCTCACCGGAGTAGGATTTCTCCCCATTAATGGTGAAGGAATTTGCTTGTAAGAGTGGCAAGGAAGTTAGGGGGGTCTATGCAATGGTTTTCAAAAGATAGGGACCAAAATGTAATTGGATGTACTAATTTGCAAAGTAGGTCAAGATGACCTCCCCTTAGGTCCAAATTTTGGTACAAACCTAATTTGGACCAAAGGAATACAATGGTGAAGTTGGGTTTTAGGTTTCACCACGTTTGACTAGATATTTTGCACAAAAACCCAAATTAGGTCAATTGATGAGCTAAGACCCTAATCTAGATCAAACTAGGTTCCAAAGGCCAAATTGAAGGTTCTAAACCATAGGGAATATTTTTTTTTGAATTTTAGAGGGTTTAGTTGATTTTTATTCTAATCAAAACCTTGTTGAATTAAGCGATCTGTTTTAGGGTTACCAGATGTCATTTAATTCCTGGATTGTGCATAAACCCATTTTTGATTGAACCAACCCACTTTTTATCTTATTCAGATCATTTGACCTATGTTTTGTCTTTGAGAAATCCCATTTATGTACTGCAATGGTAAAATTGTAATTTTAACCTTTATTTCATATTTTCTTCTCAGAACTCTTATTCCTTCAATTAAGCCCTCTTCTAAGTTATGTAGGAGCTTTTATTCTCTTTATTAGGTCAAAATGAGCTAGTTAGGGCTCATAATGAGGCTATCATCAGCAGGTAATAAAAAGCTCAGGAGATGGCTTGAAGCTAGATAGAAGATGAATAAATGGTGGATAGAGGTTGGAGATGTAGCAGAACTAGAGTGAAAGACTGGATAAAGCTGCAAATAAAGATGAAGACAGAGAGTAAGAAGGAGGTATACTAGACTACTTGTAGGAATAAATATAATAATTAAAGTAACGAAGAACTTAGTGAAAGAGCGATTTTCCTTTTCGTTGAAAACTTTGACATAAAATGTTGCGTTGTTGTATTTTGTTGCATGGTAGAAAATCACTTTGCAAAAATATTTAATAATTCAAAACTAACCACGAAGAGTTAGGTCATCTCCATAGGGAGGAATTGGCCTATTTAAACTAGTGAATCATGTCTTATTTATTCGGGAAACTCAATGCATACGTATACTAACTGGTGCACGTGTTTTCAACATAAGTTCTTGATTTAAATAATTAATCAACAATGTAAAGGTGCACATGCAAAATCACCACCATGAAAATACCTGAATTGCGATCTTAGTACTGACAAGTACCATCAAATTTAATTAAATCAGAATTCGTTCCCTATAACAAATATCCATGCTTGCTTATTCATGAGATGAATTTAACTATATGCAATTCAATTTGAATTGAGGGACATGCATGCAAATCTACCATAATATAATAATAAGATAAATAAGTGAATAGTGTTTTCCACAATGGTAGGTAATACAAATATTAATATGCCCATTACTATAGCAAAATAGGGGAAACGAATCCCCTGCTCGCATGCGCGGAGGAGGAGACAGCAGACGGTGTGGTCGCCAGTGGTGGGTCTCTAAGGTGAGGCCTTCGCGATGGTGGTGACGTGCTGGGGAGTGACGGCCGGAGGTCTTGCCGACGTCGAGGAAGGCCAGCACGAGGGATGCGGCTCACCAGCATCAAGGGTTGTCGTGGCCATTTTTTGAGGGCGTGGCTACCCTCGTGAGGTCGAGGCGAGCACTTTGGTTGTTTTGGCGGAGAAGGAGATAGCCTGAGGTGGCGTGGCCGGTGAGGGGGACAGGTTGTACTTTGGGTTCTTCCATTGGAGTTGCAGGTGGTGGTGGAAGGAAGAAGCGGAAGAAGAAGACGAAGAAGGAGAAGAGGGTGTGCGTGGGTGGCTGCGCGTGGAGCTACTACGGACGGGTGCGCACACAAGGGCACGGCTACGCGTCTAGCACGCGGTTGCTACTGGTGCGCGCGAAGCGGCACAGGCACGGGGTTGATTGGTGGTTTGCTCTGCTTCACGGTGGAGAGGAAGAAGAGAAGAGGAAGATAAAGATGAACCGTGGATGGTAATGGGTTGCGAATATGGTTGCGGAGGTGGTGATGCACGCTATCACCGTGCACCACTGCAGTGATGGAGGTTGATGGTAGTAGAGAACGGCTACGCCACAGTGCTTGCTGGTTCACGGTGCGCACCTCCTTCTCGGTGGACAAGATGGAGGAGTCCCCTCCAAGGGGAGAAGATGCTCCCCTGGATGATGGTCGATCCTCCTTTAAAAATAACAACTCCTCTGTTTTCTTCGACCCAAAGTTTCTCCAACCACTCGCGAAGATTGCGAGCAGTTGTAACAGAAGGATAGGCTCCACATGATGTTCATCAGACATCTGACGCCATATTTAGACGTCTTAAAATATGTAGAAATAGGAACTTGTGATGTCAATTTTCCAGACGTCTATATTAATCTCCAGATGTCTTATAGACGCAGAAATGCACGTCTGGACTCTTCACCTAGCCTGCATTCATCAAATAAATTATATTATCATATCTTATGTTATTAAATGTAAAATTAGCGCATAAAATTAAATGCGGCCAAGGTGAATTACCATATATCTCCCAGTCAATTAACAACTAAGAGCAAATAATTAAATAGTACTTAGGCTAAATAATGGTCCTCAAAAGTGGACTTATCACTTAGGACAACCCTACACCCATCCCTAGTCCTTAGGATAACCTTATCCACATTCCTATCCATAAGCCATCCTCCTATTACATTAGTTTAGCCTAGAAAACTTTAATTACACTTTCCATCACACCTCTGGATGTCTTGACAATGTGTCTGGATGTCCAATCTCTACAGAAACCCCAGCCAAAACCTAATGCCAATACTGATACAAAATTGGATGTCCAACCTATCCATCAGATGTCCAACTTTGAACTATGAGTCGTCTGACCAAGCTTTTGGATGTCTGGAAGTCATCTCTAGTTCCTGTTTTGGAATTAGAAGCCATATCTTACTTCTTTAGGCCTAGGAATCCTACCATACACCTTAGGGAACCTATTGAGAGACCTCCTAAGCCTAGTACACCACCACTAACCCTTTCTAAGAACCTAATTAGGTTCTCACTAAACCTGATTGACTCAGTAGAAGTCAATTGAACCCCTTCTTGTCTAATTGGTTCCTTGGAACCTAATTGGACCCTAATTCAACCCATGCAAGTCTAATTGGACTTAGTCGTAGTCCAATTGACTCATATACAACCTAATTGGGAATTCTTTCTCCCAATTGCACACACAATGACCCAATTAAACTTGTGATAAGTTTAATTACACCTACCACATTAGTAATAGCTTGAATGAACCTATTTTTAGGACATTTATCTAAACCCAATACCTAAACCTATTAGACTCAACCTAGAACCACCTAGATGCTAACCCAAGTAGGTCTACCCAACCAACTTAGGTTCACGCCACACACACATCCAAGTGGCGTCCACACATCCCTTAGGTGGTGCCAAATTGGCTCCCGTATTTCTGAAAAAAAAAAGGTGGCGCCAACTTGAACACCTAAGACCTAGACTTCAACTAAGTCCACATCCACCCAACTTCCATCCACCAAAAGTGGATCTAGAAGACCCATTCCTCCCTTTCAATTGATTCCCACCAAGCCTCTTCTAAACCCTACCAATGCTACCTCTGGAAACCCTCCCATACTCTATAAAAACCCTCTCTTTATGGCTGCCCACAATCATCATCTTCCTTCCAAGCAACTCTACCTCCACGACCACCCTTGCTCCATTGAAGCTCCTCCAACTCCACCTCCATGAGGTCGGCCACCAACCTGTGGCCACCCTCCATTCCTCCCACCACCACGAGACACATGGCCACTAAGCATACCCTTGGTGCCTCATGTTCTCTTAGTTGTAGAAGTTCTTCATAGCTTTTCTTTCTTGCATTTAATTTCCTACTTTTTAGTGTAGTAATCTCTCCTTCTTGAGTGCACGCCTAAGTTCTCCCTAGGCTCCAAGCATGTAGCTCTCTACATGGTATAAATGGGTCATCATACCCAACGTCTCATCACCCTCTTGCTCCAGTGTCAATGGCTCTTTGAGCGTTCCCGGTGGGATGAGCTTCTAGTAGATGTACATTTTAATTTCCATGTACAAGATTTCTGCTACATTCACTTGTAAACATATTGATTCAATGGAATAAAGTCTTTTTATCATTATTTGGATCATATTTTCTTTACACGAATAAATCACATCAGTTCTGAGTAATATAAATGAGTTTTTGCTAGATAGGAATTCAATCAGTAACACACTAATAGTGGAAGTAGTGCGAACATAACTCATACATTCACTTTCATCTTTTTGACCCATGTGCACATTCTTCGTATCAACAATGCGACTGGCGAATCCTATCTACGAGTTTTAGACATCAGATTGCAATTTAAGCGAGTAGAGAATCTGAGTTGAATTTACCATTCACGCCTCCCTAAGTTCGACCGAGACTCACCTAAGTCTTGTTAATATTTTTGTTTGAGTTGGATTTCATGACTATATTGCAACTAAATCTTCTAATCACATGATTTACGATTCAACAGATATTCAGAGATACAAATTAAGCTCGTCTAGTTGCTAAAGCCTATAACCAAAGAGAAGGAATTGATTACATAGAAACTTTCAGCCGTGTTATAAAGCCTACAACAATTCTAGCCATCCTCACCATCGCCAGTTCCAAAGGATGGAATATGCGACAACGTGACATTAGCAATGCCTTTCTCAATGGCTACCTTTATGAAACAGTCTACATGAATCAACCCTAAGGCTTCATTGATCCTAATCGGCCAAACCATGTTTGCAAACTTCAATGTTCTCTTTATGGTTTAAAGCAAGCTCCATGTGCCTGGTTCAGTTGTTTAAGTTCCCTATTATGCCAACTGGGATTTCATGCTTCCAAGACTAACACATCCCTATTTATTCTACATTCTACTGATGTAGTTATACATATCCTTATCTATGTTGATGATATTATTATTACTGGAATCTCACTTTCCAAAATTCAGTGGGAACTTTTAAAACTACAACAAACTTTCAATGTTCCTGATTTGGGAACACTTCATTATTTTCTAGGTATTGAAATCCATAAGTTATAAAGTGGTCTCCTTCTTTCACAAAGAAAATATAATATGGATCTCTTTTTTTTTCTAGAAAACAAGAGTAGATTTTATTCATTGCTCACTCTCCAGAGGAAAGAGAAAAGAAGAGGGGGGTGATGGGAATACCATCATACGCCCTAACTAGCCTAGTTTGGTCTGAAAAAGTTGATAAAAGCTCCTACATCTCCATCAGAGGGTCCTACATGCATGACATAATGTTTTGAGAAAAGAATGAGAAATGAGGGTTAATTCTCTAATTTTAACAGCAAATCATGAACATAGAATAACAAGGGGTGAATTAAAGGTCAAATGAGCATTAAAGTCAAATAAGTGGGTTCATGTTGATAGAAACGGGTTTTTACGCATTTCGAGAATAAGCAACAACCCAAAACCCTAATTTTAGACCCGCTTAAATAACAAAGGTTCTGTTCAGGATAAAGTCCATCTAAACCTTCTAAAAATCATAGAAAAATATTTTATAAGGTTTGGTATCCTTGATTTGACCATTGGAACCTATTTGACCTAAAACAGAGTCTCAGATAGGAAGTTGCCCTAATTTGAGTTTCTACATAAATTACCAAGTCAAAATTAGTCAAAACCAAAATCTGACTTCACCATCAGATTCATTGGGTTCAAATTAGGTTTGTACCAAAATTTGGGCTCAATCAAAGATTATCTTGACCTAGTTTGCATTTTATTCCAGTCTAATTCTCTCTCTTTCAATCAGCCCTCAACTTTCAAAATAATTACAAGGACCCCATAAATTCGTTATATTCTTCAGCAATAGATCCCCACCGCCTTCGTGTATGCAGAATCCTAAAACCCACCATGCGTCGACCTTCAATTAGGAAGATCTCCCTGATTTCATGGCTAATCCCTTCCAAAATTGGAAGGAAGGATCTTGAGGCCTTCCTGATGGGAACACCATCATGAGCCATAACTAGCTCAATTTGATCTTATTAAGTCATTAAATGCTCCTACATAACCATTAGAAGGCCATAATTCATTGTATCATCATTCTTAGAGAAATACAGTAAAACAAGGGTAAAACTACAGTTTTAACAGTATATCTCAATTGCAGTACAACCATGGGTTTTCCTCAAGGGTTAAGTAAGGGTAAAATGACCTTAAATGTCCAATAAGTGGGTTAATACAAACAAAAAAGGATTTTCGTGTGTTTTGAGAATTAAATGACTGCTAAAACCCTAAAAACAGACTCGCCTAATTAACTGATGTTTTGGTTAGGATTAAATTCACCTAAACCCTCTAAAATTCATATAAAAATATTCTTTAGGGTTATATCTTCAATTTGATCATCAGAACCCATCCTGACCCAAAACAGAGTCCTAGACAGATATTTGCCATAATTAGGGTTGTTGCATAAATTACCCAGTCAAACGGGGTTCAAATCTAAATCTAAGTTCACCATTGGATTCCTTGGGTTCAAATTAAGCTTTTACCAAAATTTGGGTCCAATCTGAGATCATCTTGACCTAGTTTGCAATTTGGTCCTGTCTAATTCTTTTCTCTCACATACATGCCCTTAACTTTTGAATACCTTACAAAAAGGCTCCCAACTTCTTTGTCTTCTTCACAGAAAGGTCCCTGCCACCATGAAATCCTATTCCTACAACTCTGGCGACCTTAATATGGCAAGATGTTCATGATTCCTTTCGAATCCTTCTCAAAATTGAAAAGGAAGTTTATCAAGGAATTATCTTCCTTTTTAGCTAGATCCAAAGCTCTAGATCTCGCCCAATCTCTCATGCGAATCCTTTAAAGAGATGCATATCTTATTCTGGAAAACATTCCAAGCTTCCAAGCTCAAATCAACATTTAGACCCCTATAAAGGGACCCTCAAACCTCGTTGTTCTCTTCAAACTCATTTTTGGCTGGAATTACCCCAATTTCTTCCCTCCTCTTCAACCGAAAAGCTCTGCGAGCTTCGGTGATATCTTCGAGCTCCTTCCTTGTCCATTCTTGCAAAACCAGCAGGGGATTATTCATCCTTATATTCTCCCACGTGCCGCAATACCAGTGGCAGTCCCCTTCCACGTCTTCATCATCGTTCCTCCCCTACCAGAGAGTTCGTCTTCTCCGTCGCCAACGTGCCAAAGCTGGTGCGAATCTCCATCCTTTCGTCCATTAGAGTAGCTAGTTAGGTTTAGTTAGCAATGTTGGTTAGTTTTCCCTCTCTCTATCCTCATTTCAAACCCTGACTCGACACGCTCTTCCTCATCTTCATCGTGTCGTACGACCACTCCAGCAAGGCAGTTCCACTACTACACAACTCCATTCGCCTTGCCGACCACCTCATAACCTTCTCCACACCACCCTCTACCAAACCCCTCTCCCTATTTTCCTTCCCGTCCAACCTGCTGTCTACCAACCCACCTTTCCATTGCCATTCCTGACTTTGTCCGGCCACCACAGACCCCCATCCTCCGCGAAATTACCATCAGCACCTTCACCGTGCCTTGGCAAAGCTCCTGAGCTATTCTAATGTGGTCGTGAGGCCTTATTCAGTGTTTCAGGTTCTCACCATCACTCTCCGCCGCCGTCGCCATCTTCAGCCTTGTTCATCGTGTTCAAGGCCACGATATCCCCAGTTCTCTGTCCCAGGTGCTACAGGACCTTCCCATCAACATAGGCAGTAGGTCAATTGGGGCATTGGTTGTTGCCCTGACCTCAATTGAAGGCGTCATCCACTGCAGCTGCACACGAATGAGGAGTATTGGATAGTCCCACATCAAGTGCTGATAGCCGCACCACAATGCATAAATTGTTTTTGTCCTATAGGCTTATTTCCTCAGCAAGCACAGAGGTGAGGTCCCCGCACACGCCTCACATGCACCTTGCCCGTGACACTGCTCACATGGGTTTGGCATTGATCCGACTACTCGCCTAAAACTAAGCACTCCTCGATTGCCACTCACGGCCAGCAGCCCTGGTCCCAGGTGCACTCTACCCAAATACCCGATAACCCACTGTGGCCCTGGGTGGGCAGATCCCATAGAGAGGAGAGAGAGAGAGTGGGGGCAGGGGAGGGTTTTGCCCTGTGCAACACTTAGCCAAATCTGAAGGGATGGTCACCCTCTATGAGTGAAGAAAGAAGGAAGAAGAGAAGAAAGCTTCGCAGAAGAGGAGGAAAGGAAGAAGGCCTGCAAATCAAAAGAAAGGAGAAAGAAGAGAAGAGGCTGAAGACAGGTAGAAGCAGGAAAAGGGCTTGAGAAGACAGAAGAAGAAAGGGGAAAAGTGGAAGCAGAGAAGGAGAAAAGAGAAGAGGAAGAAGAAGAATAGTGCTATTGGTTAACTCGTCTGATTAAATGACCCAATGTCTAATTTAAGGCTTTATCTGGTTATTAAAGTGCCAGAGCTCGCATTATTTTTGCATTGCTTAAATTGAATAATTGGTGATCTAAATCACCATTGTTTTTGCCTTGAGATTCTTTTTGCCATATGTTAAACTCATGCTTTATATTGATTATCATTTCTGAGTAATTTATTGGCTTATTTCTTGTGCTCATTTACATTATCGAGATTAGTGTGTGAATTCCTATTTACTCCTTATGTTCGACCTGGGAGTTTCATTCATGTTATAAATTCTATTTGTTTTCAAGCGATTTCGAGCTATACTATGATGCAACATTTACAACATCGATCTCACTCTGTAAACATTTTGGCACCGTTGCCAGGGAGCAACGTGCAATTCACCACTATTCTCTGCATTATTTGATTATATTGGAGCACTGACTTGCCCTATTTTCTTTATTGTGATTTTACAAGTTACTTCATGAGGAGATCTTCCACGCAAATCAATCACTCCAGGGTAGGTAACATCTCTATTCTTCAGTAATCAACCTCCTAATCTTGGGAAGACAAAAAAGGAAACAATCAATTAGGAATCACATGCATTATTTTTCATAGTAATTATCATTTAAGGGTAAGTTTTATGATTTGTGAAACTTTTTTTCAAATCTAATTGGAGTTTGAAGCGATTCTATTTAGAATTCCCTACCCCAAATTTTCTGTGCCTATTAGGAACCACACTTAAATTCTAAATCACCTTGGGCTAACACATTTCTTGCTTGAAGCACAAGGTGAACAAGTTAAGATCAATTGGACTTGGAATAGAGCCAATTAGGGTTTCAATTTTTAGGGTTTTGGAGTGCTAGTTCACACTTGCCTGAATTAAAAAGAAACAAAGCCACCCGCATTTATGTACTATCGAAGCCCTTGATTGAAAAGATCTAATCAACAAAAACCCTAGAAATCAAGCTCTATATTCACTCAAACCCTAAAAATACTTGGACCTAATAACCTGAGAGTCAATCAGGGTGATTTTTAGGTCTTGACCTAGATCTCATTCTGCCAACTTTAGGGTAGGTCAAGTGAAGTTGGTCTACATTGTAGGCCAACCAACCTC
The DNA here is from genome assembly GCA_037157565.1 of Thalassia testudinum. Lineage (NCBI taxonomy): Eukaryota > Viridiplantae > Streptophyta > Magnoliopsida > Alismatales > Hydrocharitaceae > Thalassia > Thalassia testudinum. Next base: position 18,417,503 of record JAZHRO010000065.1, on the reverse strand, counting down.
CAAATTAGGTCACAAGTTGAATTAACTTCTAATTAAGTGAAATCAAAGGCACAAATTAGGACATAAAATTGGTAGACTTAAGGTCTTACGTTCATACATTCCGATCTACCTGGACCCTTAGTGACAAGGAAGGTCGGGTGGGGGAAACCCTGTAACCCGTGGGGATGCTCTACCATGTAGGGGTCTTTGCGGGGCACTCCCTTCCTGGCTGCCCAAGTATTTCTTGGGTGTGGAAATTTTTGATTTGAAGGTATCATCCACCTCGAAATTGCCTTAGTCATCCAAAAATCTTTGGGTGCCTTGATTGGGTCAAATTTCACATCCAATCCTCATCCCTTCTATAGAGCACATACATAGATTATCTTAGGGATCTCTTTCAGATCTGATCAACTTCAAATTTAACCTGAGTTCTGATTCTACATCTTGATTCCACCATTTTGATTCAAAAATACAGCCTGACATGTTATGAAAACTATTTAGGAAACCTGAATCCCGAATGAGCTTGAAAGAAAAGATACTTGAGAATGCCTATAGAAAACTTGAAGAATATTATACAAGGGACATTAAGGAAAGATTTGCAAAAATAATAGAATTCATCACGAACTGTGTAGAGATAATTTGGACACAAATGAAACACGGTTCAACCTGGGATCACCTCTTAGCAGAACACATGTAATTGGTGAAATTACACAACAATGATTGTCTGCAATATTGGTCAAATCCTTCAGTTTCGAAAGAACTCCAGAATTTTTTGGGAAAACGGGGAGAATTGCTGAATAATTTGTATAGATTCATCAATCAAAAATACTCGTTAGAAGTTAAGATGGCACCTTGGAGTAATTCCAGTAATCCATGTTATTTCCTAAATCCCAGGTTTGATGATCAAGCTTGTTATGGACCCCCAACCCAAATGGAATCTGATTCAAATTATGAACAAATTAACATTTCTAATCTTGAGATGGGTTGGGAGGACCCGATTACAAGTGTTCACAATTTTGAGCCAGCCCTAGAAAATCAAGAGCTTGGTTCACCAAGCTTTGATTTCGCAGACTCCTATGATAATGATATTGAATCAGAACCTCTTGAGGGTGTAAATTCTGTCCCTTATTCTGATAAGGTGACTCTCGAAAATAATTCTCACATCCTTGTAGAGCCCAATCTAGATCCTAGTGATGCAACCCACACCCTTAACCTAGAATCTAGATCTGAGCTTTCTTAGGATGATTATGAGGCCTCGTGAGAAACAAATCAGATTTCGAATTTGGATTATGATTCTGGGTCCACATTTGATGAGTGCACCTATCCAACCTCCTCAGAGATACATATTGATTTTTCAAAAGTCATACCAATCTATGATACAAAAATCAAGGAGTTGGAAGAGTTGGGTTTTGATTGGATCTTCCATACAAGCTAAGAAACTGAGCCCATACCTAATAGGGACACCTTTTTGAGCTCAGAATATGAAACTAGGCTAGACCCGAGTCAGGTTGCTACTTTTCCACATCTTGATTTATTCTGTGGTGGAATCTCGGATCCCGAATCATATTCAGAACATGATTCTCGCAAGTTCTCCGACGATTTCGAATCTTACTCTAATTTCGGAGAACTGTTGTTTCCTGACAACTCTGAGCCAATTTACGATCTCAGCAACTACGACCCGTCTTTTGATTCTAACACTGAGGTCAATGATTTGAAAGAGAACACCTCTTCTACACATGTAGAACCTTTCCAAACCCGCTTTCAACCCCGACCCACTACTAGACTGAATTTTTACTTTGATTCTCCTCTCAATGAGCCGGTTGCAGATGATTCTCCTCCACATTCCAATCGGGTTTGAAACATCGATCAGACTACAAATCATGACCCATCCTTCTTTGATCATTTTTGTAGGGTTCCTACATCCTCCACTGATTCATTCTCATTTGAGGATCCCTACTCTGACTTGGCTGATTCGACTTAGCCAAACCCTAGCTATACACTTCCGCATCCTTTTGAGCACCACAGTATCTGGTGGGCACCACATCTCTTGATCCACATCTATCAACCCACTAGATTGATTGGGTTTGGGCTGCATCATCAGCCTACTGATCTGAACAAGCACCTGGTTGGACTAACCAGGCTATTGATCAAGGTGCTTATTCTACAAAACATATCTAATTTGACCACTCCTCCATGACCATTTCTGCTCGGCTAAAGGCACTGAATTTAGTGCTTAATGGGAGGCAGCCCGTCATCCAAAAAAACCTGAGATCCTTCTGATTATCTTTCTGTACTACATGTCTATTGTACTCTGAGTTCAGTTTTAGAATAGTTGATCCCACCTCTGGTACTCGTACCAAAGCTTGAAATCATCCACAACAGTCATCCTGACCCGTTCGTCCACCTGGTAATCCTTTTCTAATTCCTGAACCCAAAACTACTTCATACCCTCCATTTACAATGAGGACATTGCAAAACTTAGGCATGGGAGGGTGGTAAAGTGAAAACATACAAAAATTAAAGTTTCAGAAGGGTTCTCACAGAAAAAAAATTGAGAAAGAATAAAAAAATATGGAGAAGGGAGGAAATTTTGAAAATTGCATATCATTTTGGAGGAGGAAAAAGGGGAGGTGATATAAATGACGAAAAGGAGCATAGCTTGAAATAAAAAGAGATAGTCATTAGTAAAAGATTAAGGAATCTACTTAGTTCTAGACCAAATCAAAAGAAAGAAATAAAAGAAATAAAAGTGCTAAGAAACAAAAGAGATTAGTATGAACGCTGATCTTAGGCCTCTTGGGCTGTATTTTAGGCTTAAAAATTCAAGTATTCGTTAGGATCTAGACAGTCCTCAAGAGGTTGGGGAAAATGCAAAGTTTAAGTATTAGGTCTAAGGCTTAAAGATTATTCGACCTCGTTAACTGACCTCTGATCCGCAGGACTCGGTAACCTAAGCACCCTAATCCGCACACAGTCTAGTTTAGTGTGCTTAATTATCAAAATCACGTAAATGCATTAATTCTGTTATGAAAAGCTACCTAGATGAGGAGCGACTAATCAACACAAGTTGATTTGGAAGAGTTCCTGGCGCAGAGAGGTGGGAAATTCCCCTCTAAGATGCGCAATAACATACCGTCTCCTCGGTGCTTGTCTCCTAGGATATCTAAATATCCTACTGGGGGCATGTAAGCACCTTGTGCTGGTTCAGATGCCATGGGCGGCATTATCACGAAATGTCGATTGCCAAGGTCTGGATTTAGCTACAGAACGCCATGGGCAGGATTATCACGAAATCTCGAAAGCCAGGGTTCTGGGGGTTGCCATGGGTGGTGCTATCTCGAAGCATCGATTTCCAGGGACCTTGCGAGGATTGATGATGGGAGCTAGGAATTCGATACAGACTGTGTTGTAAAGCTAATCCGAAGATAGAAATAAAGAAAGAAAACAGAGAGAAAACTCTCCAAAAATAAATAAAAAAATTCCTCTATCTCTCTCTTACAAAAACACACTGCAAACTGAACCGAGGCTAAACCTATTTTAAGCATGAGTGCTTTAATTGCAGAGTTCAACGAACCTTAGGTTAGTTCTTGTGGGCCTTAGAAACCTTCGCGGTGGACTGAGGCTAGAGTTGGTCAGGTTCGGATCTTGGTTGGTACTTGAGTACCTCTAGGCCTACTATTGGCATTCTGACCTAATCAACAAAAGAAAGCACACATCAGAGTTCTGAGCATAAAAAGGCCTGGTGTAGAATCTAAGTTAATTCCATGAGATTTTGTTAAGAGACTAGCAAAAGCTAGGCATGGGGGTATGATCGGAACACCATCATGAGCCATAACTAGCTCAATTTGATCTGATTAAGTCATTAAATGCTCTTACATAACCATCAGAAGGTCATAATTCATTGCATCATCATTCTAAGAGAAATATAGTAAAATAAGGGTAAAACTACAGTTTGAATAGTATATCTCAATTGCAGTACAACCACGGATTTTTCTCAGGGGTTAAGTAAGGGTCAAATGGCCTTGAATGTCCAACAAGTGGGTTAATACAGACAGAAAAGGGTTTTCGCATGTTTTGAGAATTAAATGATTTCGGAAAACCTAAAAATAGATCCGCTTATATAACTGAGGTTCTGGTCAAGATAAAATTCACCTCAACCCTCTAAAGTTCATAGAAAAATATTATGTAGGGTTTGGTACCTTCAATTTGACCATCAGAACCCATCTTGACCCAAAATAGAGTCCTAGACAGACATTTGCCCTAATTAGGGTTTCTACATAAATTATCTAGTCAAACAAGGTCAAAACCTAAATCTAACTTCAACATTGGATTCTTTGGATCTAAATTAGGTTTGTACCAAAATTTGGGCCCAATATGAGATCATCTTGACCTAGTTTGCAATTTGGTCCTGTCTGATTCTTTTCTCTCACATACATGCCCTTAACTTTTGAATATCTTACAAAAAGGCTCCCAACTTCTTTGTCTTCATAGAAAGGTCCCTGCCGCCATGAAATCCTATTCCTACAACTCCGGCAACCTTAATATGGCAAGATCTTCATGATTCCTTGCCGAATTCTTCTCAAAATTGAAAAGGAAGTTTATCAAGGAATTGTCTTCCTTTTTAGCTAGATGCAAAGCTCCAGGTCTCACCCAATCTCTCATGCGAATCCTTCAAAGAGATGCGTATCCTATTCTGATGAACATTCCAAACTTCCAAGCTCAAATCAACATCTAGACCCCTATAAAGGGACCCTCAAACCTCGTTCTCTTCAGACTCATTTTTGGCTGGAATTACCCCAATACCTTCCCTCCTCTTCGACCGAAAAGCTCTGCGAGCTTCGGCGATATCTTCGAGCTCCTTCCTTGTCCATTCTTGCAAAACCAGTAGCGGATTATTCATCCTCAGATTCTCCTACGTGCCGCAATACCAGTGGCAGTCCCCTTCCACGTCTTCATTGCCGTTCCACCCCTACCGGAGAGTTCATCTTCTCCGTCGTCGACGTGCCAAAACTAGCGCGAATCTCCATCCTTTTGTCCATTAGAGTAGTTAGTTAGGTTTAGTTAGCAACATAGGTTAGTTTTCCCTCTCTCTATCCTCATTTCAAACCCCAACTCGACACGTTGATCCTAGTCTTCACCGTGTTTGACGACCACTCTAGCGAGGCAGTTCCACTACTACACAACTCCATCCGCCTTGCCGACCACCTCATAACCTTCACCACACCACCCTCTACCAAACCCCTCTCCCTATTTGCTTTCTCGTCCACCCAAACCCGCTGTCTGCCAACCCACCTTTTCGTCGCCATTCCTGACTATGTCCGGCCACCACAGACCCCCATCGTCCACAAAATCACCATTAGCACCTTCACCGTGCCTTGGCGAAGCTCCTAAGCTATTCTAATGTGGTCGTGAGGCCTTATTCAGTGTCTTAGGTTCTCGCCGTCACTCTCCGCCGCCGCACCATCTTCAGCCTTGTTCCTCGTGTTCAAGGCCATGATATCCCCAGTTCTTAGTCCTAGGTGCTGCGGGACCTTCCCAGCAACATAGATAGTAGGTCAATTGGGAGCATTGGTTGCTGCCCTGACCTCAATTGAAGGCACCATCCACTGCAGCTGCACGCGAAGGAGGACTGAATAGTCCCACATCAGGTGCTGACAGCTGCACCACAGTGCATAAATTATTTTTGTCCTACAGGCTTATCACCTCTGCAAGCACAGAGGGTGAGGTCCTCACACGTCGCCCGTGACACTGCTCACACGGGTCTGGCATTGATCCGACTACCCACCTAAACCTAAGCACTCCTCGATTGCCACTCACGGCTGGCAGCCCTGGTCCCAAGTGCACTCTACCCGAATACCTGATAACCCACTGTGGCCCTAGGAGGGCAGATCCCAGAGAGAGAAGAAGAGAGGGAGACCAGGGGCAAGGGAGGGTTTTTCCTTGTGTGACACTTAGCCAAATCTGAAGCGGTGGCCGCCCTCTGTGCATGAAGAAAGAAGGAAGAAGAGAAGAAAGCCTTCGTAGAAGAGGAGGAAAGGAAGAAGGCCTGCAAATCAAAAGAAAGGAGAAAGAAGAGAAGAAGAGGCTGAAGACAGGCAGAAGTAGGAAAAGGGCTTGAGAAGACAGAAGAAGAAAGGGGAAAAGCAGAAGCAGAGAAGGAGAAAAGAGAAGAGGAAGAAGAACAATGCTGTTGGTCAAGCCATCTGATTAAATGACCCGACATCTAATTTGAGGCTTTATCTGGTTATTCAAGTGCCTAAGTTGAATGGTTCATGGTATTGCTACATTATTTGAACTTAATGCATACATGCTTAAATTGAATAATTGGTGATCTAAATCACCATTGTTTTTGCCTTGAGATCCTTTTTACCGTATGTTAAACTCATGCTTTATATTGATTATCATTTCTGAGTAATTTATTGGCTTATTTCTTGTGCTCATTTACATTATCGAGATGTGTGTGTAAATTCCTATTTTCTCCCTGTGTTCAACCTCAGACTTTCATTCGAGTTATAAATTCTATTGTTTTCCAGTGATTTTGAGCTATACTATGAAGTAGCATTTACAACATCGATCTCACTTTGTAAACACTTCCTCTTCCATCTAAATGAGATCTTGAGATCAGAATTGAGCTGAGATGCCCATGTGAACTCCTTAAAATCAAGAGTCCTAATTCCTGATTTTTTAAGCTTTCAAGCTTGTTTCCAAGCTTGGAGGTTCGACCCAAGCCCTTTAAAGGACATTGATTGCAAGGTCGTGCTCTTTAGCTTGATTTAGGCCTAAATTATTCACCAAAAACCCTTCTCCAACCATCTCCGACCGTAACTCCGACGACCTTCTCCGTCTGACCTCTTTGCCTACCCCCACTGACAATAGTTGGCGGGTTCGTCTTCCTTAAGTTCTTTCACGCTCACAATACCCGCGAGGGTCTCCTTCCTCCGTTTTCCTCGCCGTTCTTCCTTCTTGAAGATTTCACCTTCCAGAGAGCCTACCAATCAAAGCCAACACCGCCCTTCCGCTTTCGTTCGGTTAGGCTAGGTTAGTTAGGTTTCCCTCTCCCTTTACTACCTTTTACCTCTCTTTGTCCCTCAATTCAACCCCTGACATCGTTGTTCATCCGTCATCTTCTCCACATCTAGCCACACCTTCGGCGAGGCTTCCCTGACGTTCCAACGCACCAAACACCTTGCCAATGGCTCCATAACCTCCACCTCATCTCTGCAAACCAAACCCCTATCCTTATTCGCTGTTCCACCCATCCAATTTCTCCACCGAACGCCACCTCCTCCGTGCTTCATTTTCGACCTCGTCCGACCACCACACTCTACCAAAATCCATGAAACACCCACCACTACCTTCGTCGTGCTTTGGCAATTCTCCTGAGTGCTTTTAACATGGCTAAGAGGCCGTTTATTGTATTTTAGGTCTTCGCCATGTTCCTCAACTACCGCCATCATCTCCGAACTTGTTCATCACGCTCTGGCCTTGAAAGCTCCAAGTTTCACCTCCAAGCCTCGCGGAAGCCTTCCAGGTCCATGCCCAAGTCCTCAATCAAAGACCATCTCCTCAGTAGCTATGTCAATTAGAGGCATTTCCTTCATCAAGACGATGCGGCCTCGTGTAAGAAAAAGGAAGAGTGTGATAGTCCCACATCGTGAGCAGACGGGCTTATGACTACACATAAATTGATTTTGTGTTCTACCCTTATCATCCAAGTCACTGAGGGGTTGGGTCCCTCACTGCCCACTCACCCGATTACTTGACCTACTTCACTCCTTGTGTGCGACCCATGCTCATAGGCCTGGACACTGTACATGACCCGAATACCAAAATATCTAAATCCGATTAGACCTGGGGTTGAGAGAGATGAAGAGGAGGGAATTTGTGAGAGAGCAGGGGAGGGTTTTACTTTCTTGGTCTTGTGTGTGTGGCTGACACTTAGCCGATGAAGGCCTTGGCTCCCTTGTGCTTAAGAAGAAGTTGAAGAAGGAAAAAATAAGTTGAAGAAGAAGAGAAATAAAGAAGAAGGCTTTGAGAATCCTTGTGGACTTAAGTCGGCTGATTGATAAACCTGTCATCTGATTGAGCATTATTTGAATTACTATTGCATTATTTAAGTACTATGGCTAAGGTTGAATTGAAATACTGAGTGTATGCTTAATTAGAGATAAAATTGGTGATTCAAATCATCAATTTTTAGATTATCTCCATTCTTTTTGTCTTTAAATACATTGAATTTCATTGAATAGCTAATGTGATAGGTTATTATTCATTGAATATCTATTTGAATGCTCAATTAATTGTGCCCATTTATTTTGTGTGAGATTAATGTTGTGAATTCCATATTTGTTCCCTGTATTCGACTTTGGACTCCATTATAGATTCTGAGTTTATAAATTTTATTTGTTTTAGAGCGATTTTGACTTGCTACGATGATTACATCCTTTAAAAGATCGATTTCGCATGTTAACATTTTGGCGCCATTGCCGGGGAGCAACGCACAGTTAAGTTTCACTGATTACAATTTCTGATTTGAATCTAACTTGCATTATCTGATTTGTTGTGGCTGTGCAAGGTACACAGGAGAAGATCAGCCGCATAATAGCCACTCCAGGGGTAGGTAACCTCGTTTCCTTCTTCATAAACCCCTATTTCTAGAAGGATTAAAAAAGGAAAAATCAATTTGGTCAACTTGCACTTCCTTATTTAGAATTAATCACTTCCGAGTTTCCTAACTTGAAAATATTTAGAAACCCCTCTCTAAGATTCCTGCACCTACTAGGCATTTAAGGTACTTAGGACTACTTACCTTCTTGATTGAGCCCTAGGTGGCAAATTTGGAAGAAATTGATTGGACCAGAAAGAGCCAAATTAGGGTTTTCATCGTAGGGTTGAGAAATACACGTGCCTAAAATAATAAGAACTGACTTTCCCACATTGTGTGCTACCTAAACCCTTTCTTGAAGTTACCTAATCAAGGATACCATAAAATCAAGCTCTAATCATCCACTTGAATCTTAAAATTGGGACTTAATAAAAAGGACAGGTCAGTTGAAGTTGATCACCTTGTGGGTTAACCAATCTTCAAATTAGGTCACCAAGCACAAATCAACTCTAAAGTTCAAGTGGAATTCTAAGCACCTCAATTCAGATTTAAAATTTGATAGACTCAAGAGGTCAAGTCTCTCATTCCAGTCTATTTGGATCCGCAGTGATAAGGAAGGTTGAGTGGGGGAAACCCTATAACCTGTGAGGACTCTCCACCATGTAGGGGTCTTTCGAGACTCTCCCTTCATGGTTGTCCAATTACTTCTCAAGTGAGTAACTTCTGATCAAGAGGTATCATCCACCTCGAACCTCCATAGTCATCCAAGCATATTTGGGTTCCTCGATTGGGTCTGTCAAAACATTCTGTCCCTCATCTACTCTGCTAGTGCATGTTCGGGAGGAGGTCATTATGACCACCCTCGAGGCCTCCATTAGCTGTTCACTCTTGTCGAGGCCAAGCCTCAACTCACTTATTTGTGCTACCTCCTGATGAGTTGTGACTCATCATAGTTAAATTTCCTAAGTTAAGCTAGAAACTTGGTGATGTAAACACATTTACACTACTTAAGATGTCTATTTATGCATGTTCTTAAGTATAGGATTGCATTTCATGATATAAATATTGCATAACATGCATCATCTTGCATTTAAAGTAGTTTGAATAAAATGGAGGTTAATTGTCTCCTTTTATGTGCTTGGACAGGGCAAACTTTTTATCGGGACCTCAGATCGAAGATCCAACCGTACGGATGTGATCAGGGCGACAACTGGAGTTCAACGACTCCAAGATCACCCTAATCAGGCATCCGTAGCATCAGATAGTGTAAATCTGCACTTCAAATGACAAATCCGACCGCACGAATGAATTCGGATCGACGATCGCAGCCTAACGATGCAAAAATCGAGTCAATCCGACACCCGTGGCACCATCTACAACATCCAGAAGTTGGACGGCCAAGATGGCACCACGTGGCGCCATCTCGGTCGCCCAAACGGCCGCATACAATCCCTGAAGTCTTCGCATCTGCCCTCTCTCCACCATTGGATCTCGATCCAACGGCTGTGGATGCGACTTGTTGAAATCGTCCTCGCAACCTTTTGGGCGAGGCAGCGTAGTGGTCCAGCGCCTTATCGCGAGGCGTTGGCACGCGTTCGAGCCTCGCCATGCGAATTCTGAACTGAGCGGGTGCACCGTTATCGATCGTCAGATCGCAATCCAACGGTCGCGCATGCTCGATAGCGTTCACGCGCTATTGCACGCGCGGCGTCACTCGGCATCGTACGTGCTGGGCGGGCGCACAGCAGCGGGCGAAGGCGTATCTTAAGCCGTCCGATCTCGCGATCAGACGACTGTGGATGAATGAACGTGGGCGGGCGTTGAGAGTGGGCAGCTGAGGAGGCGTGCGTGGGGAGCGCCCACTACACCCACGTTGGGGCATTAGTGATGGTTTTATCCGTCACTAAAGACCCCTCATTTAATGTTTTAAAGATGTAATGACCAATTTGCCCCCACTCCTTGCAACTATAAAAGGAGACCACCTCCATACAAAATTCTCATCCCTTCCTTCTCTTCTCTACCTCTCCATAGCTCAAGAGAAGCTTGTCCCACACCTAGGATGCTCCTCGTGAGATAAAGTCCAAATTTTCGTCCCCCTTCGGAAGTGGATCTCGCGATGATGACGGTGTGCTGCTCCGTTCCCGTTCTTCTGCTTCATCCTCCTTCGTCCTACTCCATCCTCCTTCGTCCAGGTGTCGTCCCATCCGGCTCGTCCTCCAATCGATCGTCGAGGAGGATAACTTCTCTCTCCCATTCTTCTTTACAGCTTTTCTAGTGTAGAATTTTTCTGCTTTCTAGTGTAGCTGATTTCCCGCTTTCTAGTGTAATTTTTATTTGATTTGATTGTATAGATATTTTGAAAGATTGAATGCATGTTCTCTCTCTCTCTCACTTTCTCTCTCTCCTCTCTCTTCCTTTTAGTCTGATAGCTTCATTGTAATTATATCGCCTCACTTTTCAAAAAATTCTAAAAAAAATATAATTACGAATATAGATCAATGTAGCCTCCCTGTATTCGACTCGGAATTCAAATTTTGGTATAAATTTTATTTGTTGAATACGAATTCTTCGCTTTCAAGCTACAACAACAGGTTTTCCAAAACCAAACACGTTGGCGTAGTAATTCGAGCGTTCAACATTTTGGCGCCGTTGCCGGGGAGGCAACGATTTTCGATCTTTTCTTCACATTTCTTGCACTTTATTGTTTTCTAACTTGCTTTTTCTTGTGTCTATTGTTTTGCAGGGACCTCTTTCAAGGAATCAACAAGCTGTAGACTGGAGTAAAGTGCAGTTGAAGACAACTGTAAGTGCTCCCCATTCTTTCCCCCTCCATAGATTTCATTCGCCACATTAAATCTAAATTCAAATTAACCTAGGTGTTTGCATAAATCCTAGGAATAGTTTGGTTGTTTGGATTTCCAATCTCATTCATTCCACCCTCATTCATAAAAAAAATAACAAAAAGATAATCGTGTGGGGTAATTTTCAACAAACACACAACACACACCCACATTCAAGGCACTTAATCAACTTGATTTGTTACTACTCAACCGGGTTCTGATTTGTGGAACCGGTACACACAAAGCAACACATAACAGAGTAGAAATCATTCTAGGTTAACCATATTTGAGTGCCTAACTTAGTGGTGCAATTGTGGCCAATTGTTTGAGTTGTTGGGCCGCACCACTCTATTTAAAACCAACTCATCAAGTAGCTCCTCCTTAGGGTTTTCAATCTAGGTATATTCCAGGCACTCCACTTTCTTTCTGATTTTAAAGGAAAACAATTTTCACTCGTGTTTTACAACTTGGTTTTCCTAGAAACTTGATTGCAATTCACCTAATTTGAAACCCTAAAAGCTACTTAAGCAAGATTTGAACATTAAAATTCACGCATTATAAATAATCTTTCTTGAAAATCCTGGTTGTGCATGCATGATTGCGCAGCAATCATAGGTCTTAATTGACCTAAATTAGGCTAGGACTTAGCATAAGTTAGGGTTATCCATGCATGCATACGCATTATCTGCATATTTACTGCTTTTCTTTAGCTATGCATAAAATAATGTTATAATGTGCTGATTAAGTGCATTATGTCGATTGCAGGGAATAAGCTGATCAGGAGCTGGATCTGAAGCTAGATCAGGAATAACGGGAGTTGTAGCAGAGCTGGAGCAGAAGGCCTAGTTTAGATATAAGAATAATAATGTAAGGGGATTAAAGGTTTTCTATTCTATTAAGTAGAAATAAAATAGTAAAATGTGAAGAGCTTAGGTCTATCCTAGCCCTAGGATAGCCTAGAGACTTCCCCAAGCCTTAGCCACTCTTAGATTAGGTCATAACACCCTAGGAAGCCCTAAAACCCTAGTTCCAACCCTTCTTTGGACATCTAGAGAAGTTTTAAGACGTCCAGGACCCTTAGCCAACTCTCGCACACTTCAAACCCACTTCTGCAGTGTTATTGGACGTCCAGACACTTTGTCAGACGTCCAATTTCTGCAGAATACCCAAAACAGAACCCGAAATCCTTCCTGACTCTGATTAGACGTCCAGACAACAAGTCTGGACTTATGATTTTTTAGTATAAGACGTCTGATTCTATAATTAGACGGCTGATACTGCTCTCCAATTCCTGTTTTGAGATTTAAGCCTTGATCTTGGATCTCTAGGTCCCTAAACCCAATTCCAACCCCATAGGAACCTAAATTAAGGTGCCCTAACCCTAGTACATCACCTCTAGACCTCCCTAAGGACCTAATTAGGTCCTCACTAAACCGAATTGACTTGGATCTTAGTCAATTCCATCAGCCTATTGAAATGGACTCATGGAGTCCAATTGAGCTCTGATCTCAGCACACACTGTCCAATTGGACTCAGTGAGAGTCCAATTGACCTAGACCTGACTTAATTAAGTTGTTTTACTCTCAATTAAGTTTCCACACACCCAATTAAACTTGTATTAAGTTTAATTGCACTTTACCTTATTGAATTAGGGTTTATAACCCTAATTTGAGACCTACCTTGACCTAAACCCACTAGAACCCAACCTAATCAACCTAGCCACCTAAGTTTCGACCCACACACACCCACACACACCATTCACATGAAAATATCTAGCCTAGAGTTCTCTAGAACTCTCTACCATGTGTGGTTGCCTTGGTTGCCAAAAATAGCAACCAAGAGCCATTCAATTTTTAGATCCACATTTGGTGGATCTAAAAACCACCATCCACCCTCTCTCTCTCACTCTCCCACGAGCTCCCACCATAGGCCTCTCTAGAGAATTCCATAATTCTCTAGAGAGCTTCCCTTAGGTCTATAAAATGACCCCTTGGGTGGCCACTGGCACCCATTCACTTCTTTGGCAATTGCACTCCATTGGTGCCATTCACTCCACCTCCACTTAGCCACTCAGTCCACCTCCACGAGCTCACTACCACCACCATGGAGGACACCATGCCAGGATGCTGGATCAACCCTACTTCTCTCCAAGGGTCAGCCTAAGCTACATTGACCGCCCCTCATTCTCCTCTCGACCACTCCAAGGCCATCGGGGACCACCCCTGAATGCCCTCTACTCTTTTAGCTCTAGATCATGCTTTTCATAAGTTTTATTGCTTTCATTTATTGCTTAGTAGAGTAGTTTCTCTTCTCCCCCAATGATGCATGCGAAATCCCCCCGTCGATTCTTGTATGCAATCGTTTTCTAGTAGCTAGGTTTAATTTCAAGCATTCCTGTATAAGCTTTCCTCTAGATTTCCTGTACAAACAACTCTCCCCCAATGAATGAATGAAAATGCATTTATATATATATATCTCTCTTTATGTGTTCGAAATCACCATGAGCTGAATGATTATTTTATTTGCATGATTTAAGTGCCCGTTCTTTAACCGCCTATATATTGCACACTAGAATATTAAGTAGAGAGGCTTTAAGATCGATTTCAAAAATAGAAACACGCCTCCCAGAGAGGAACGACCGGGACTCAAGTCTCATTATTTTACAAAATAATATTTTGACGAATGTTTTGCGCGACTATACTACGACTTTCGACGACTTTCAAATGCGCGAAAATGGCTCTCCGTCAATGCACTTACACAAATCTCAATCAATCATTAAGGGCACAACCCATTTTAAGGGCCCATCACATTCCATAAGTACCACAATCCCAAGCCTTAACAAAATTGAGTAGACGTTCGCCTTAAGGTCTGATTCGCTCTTCAAGGCCTAGTCTGAGATTGTTTTTGATTAACCTACTTGTACTGATTAATCTGATGTCTAGCTAGGGGAGTAGCGTCAAACTACCGCGGATGGGGGGTACACTAGGAATCAGAGGCGAAAGCCGAAGGAAGAACCTTCTCCCTAGTCCCTCCTTCTAACTGGTTGGATTAAACAGACGCAAGTAGAGTAAATCATTTACAGTCTTAAGGCGGGTTTTGGGAGTTAGTAGATCCTTAGGCTACCCCACTTAAGGACAGCCTTGTTTTGTTGTGCTGCAGGGTTCCTATCCCCAGTCCTTCCGACCTTCTCCTAGTTTATGCTGGGAAGACGGTCATTGAATCCCCGATTGGAAGGACCATTAGAACATTCTAGGAGGCACAAATTGGATTTTGGTCAATTTGATCCCATGGCCGAACAACAGCCTCCTCTGCTTGGAAATCCACAGGAAGAATTTCGAAGGCAGCTGGAATAAATGCAGAGAATGCAGGAATGGTTCCAGAGAATGCAGAGCGCTTAGCCCTTGAAGGATTTTTATGATCCTTCAAATTACGGGGAACGTCCTGGCATCCAGATTCCAATCGGTGACGTAGAAATCAAGCCCTAGGTGTTAAGCCTGATTAAACATTATCATGGGCTTGGCTCCGAAGATCCGTTTCAGCACTTGGAGGACTTGACCACTTTGGTCTAGACCACCAAGGCTCGAAACGTAAACGAGGAGCAAATGATCATGAGGCTCTTCCCCTACTCTCTTAGGGATAAGGCCGCGCATTGGTATAAGACAATAGGAAGACCAATTACAACTTAGAATGAGTTGAAATCGGCCTTTCTGAAGAAATTCTTCCCAGTCGGTCGTACCAATGCTTTGAGACGGGCAATCACTACCTTTACCCAGCGACCGGGGGAGCAGTTTTATGTGGCCTGGGAGTGATTCCAGGGCTTATTGCGGAGGTGTCCATAGCACGAGGTGCCGAAATGGAAACTCGTGCAGATCTTCTATCATGGGTTGACTGAGCAACTCAGAAATCATGTGGATGCTTCTTGCGGAGGCAATTTCCTCAATAAAGATGCAGATAGTGCACATGATTTATTTGAGGAAATGAGTGAGAATTCAATTAATCATGCCTCCATGGATATTTTTAACCGGTCCCAGCAGCCCAGATCAAATGTCAATGAAGTTCATGACTCTCATTCATTTGATATGGAATTGATTTCTAATAAACTTGATAAGGTGGACTTGGTTGCTAAAAGAATGGAAGAGTGGATGGCTGGCAATTCTATGAACTCTTGATCCACTCAATCCCAAAATTCAGGATTCCATTCCTCACGAGCTCCTTCTGGACGGGAGTTCGTGAATCAACTCGATGCGGCTCAACCTGTGAGTCAGCATTTTTTGGAACCCCACGGATTCCAAACTGGGGCCTTTGATCCCATTTTTTCTAATCCTTCCCTTTCTTTTTCTCCATCCTTACCCTGTGAGGATGTCTGTGCTGTACAAGAGAATGTTAGATCCAACCCCTACTTGAATGCCTATAATCCAGGTTGGAGAAATCACCCTAACTTCTCTTGGAAAAATCCGGGGCAACAGACCCAATTCCGACCGGGCAATTATGCTTTGCAACGACCAATGGGTCAGGGTCAAGTATATACTCAGTTGGCTCCGAATCAGGTCAATCAGCCAGCTTGGAATGCCCGTCAACCCGCAGGGCAGGCTGATTTGAACCGTCAAATGGTAGAGATGCAAGGATCTATGCTCCAGCTCATGTAGCAAATGCAAAATTTGTTGGACAACTTGCAATCTGGGCTCATTGCTAACTCTCGTCATCCCGGATCTCTACCATCCCAACCCGCACCCAACCCGCGAAATATTATGAATTTGGGCAATCAAGCCCAAGGGTATGGAAATCAGAGGGACCCGCACGGACATGCTCAGGTGGTTGAGCATGGTTCCTCGTCTTCTTCTTCTTCTGCAAATCAACAATTCATGGTCAATCAAGCCCCTCCAATCTTTCCTAACCCTCCCCAAGACCCAAATTCTTACACATCTACAAATTCTGTCACTTTAAGGAGTGGTAAGAAAACTCAGGATCCACAACCACACTATTCTAATCTTTTGAATCCTGAAGAACCTTTGGAGAGAGAGGAGAATTCTAAAGGAGAAATCAAGGCTCAGGAACCTGATTCCAAAGATCTGACTCATGTTCCTTTTCCTAAAGCCTTAACCAAACCAAAGAAGTCTGTTGATAGCAATGAGGAGCTTCTGAATCTATTTAAGAATGTTGAGATCAATATCCCGCTCCTTGATGCTATCAAGCACATTCCGGCTTATGCAAGATTTTTAAAGGAATTATGTACACAAAAGCGTAAGTCGAGAGAATCTGTTCTGAGGAAGGTGTTACTCTCCGAGCAAGCTAGTTCTGTTATCCTGCACTACCTCCCTCAGAAAAAGAGAGATCCTGGTGCTCCATTGATTTCTTGCATTATCGGAGATTACACTTTTGGTAGAGTACTTTTGGATCTGGGTGCATCCATCGACCTAATTCTAACTTCTCTCTACGAGAAGTTTGGGTTAGGTGAACTTCGGCCAACTTCAGTAATGCTACAGTTAGCAGACCGTTCGGTCATAAACCCGTGAGGTGTTATTGAAGATGTTATAGTTAAGGTTAAGGATTTCTATTTTCCTATTGATTTCCTTGTCCTTGACATGGATGTACCTGATAATCTGAGGAACATGCCTATCATTCTGGGGAGTCTATTCCTGGCTACCGCAAAGGCCAACATTAATTGTGAAAGTGGTAGCATGGAAATCGCTTTTGGGGATCAACGAATAAAATTGGATATTTTTAAGGCGATTAACAAATTGAGGATTGTGGATTTATTGAGGAACTTGATGAGGATAATGATAATATTGAAACTTGTTTGACAGTTTCTTCAATCGAAAGTTCCTCTTTGGATGATGAATTTGACTCGCAACACTCTAGGGCTGACCTGACATCTTCGGAAGAGGTTATTGATTTTGTTCACTCACAACCTCTTCCTCTTGTTGAATCTTCAGCATCTACCCTACCATCAATCATCAACCCACCCCAGCTTGAATTGAAACTATTGCCCTAGAATTTGAAATATCAATTTTTAGGACCTCAGAATACGCTCCCTGTGATTATCAGTGCTAAATTGACAAAGGAGCAAGAGATTAAATTGATCAAGGTCCTAAATAAACATAAGGAGGCAATTGGTTGGACCATTCATGACCTCAGCGGAATCGAGCCATCTTACTATAATCATAGAATATTTTTGGAAGATGGATCCCACCCTTCTCGCCAGATGCAGAGGAGATTGAATCCAAATATGTGAGAAGTGGTCAAAAAGGAAATCATCAAGTGGCTCGATGCAGGAATTATTTATCCAATCTCTGATAGTCCTTGGGTAAGTCCCGTTCAAATTGTTCCAAAGAAGGCCAGGATTACCGTTGTGATTAATGAGAGAGGAGAATCTGTCACAACTCATTCAGCTTCCTCTTGGAGTGTTTGTATTGATTACAGGAAGCTGAACACAACCACTAAAAAGGATCATTTTCCCCCACCCTTCATCTATCAAATCTTGAAAAAATTAGCCGGGTAGAAGTACTTCTGTTTTCTTGATGGCTACTCAGGTTACAACCAAGTTCCTATCCATCCTGGGGATCAGGAAAAAACTACTTTCACCTATCCCTATGGAACCTTTGCTTTTCGTAGGATGCCTTTTGGGTTATGCAATCACCTGCGACTTTTCAAAGGTGTATGCTAGCCATATTTTCTGACATGGTGGGAGAGTTTATGGAAGTCTTCATGGATGATTTCTCAATTTTTGGAGAATCATTTGACTCTTGTTTGGCTAATTTGGAAATGATTCTTAAGCGATGTATCAAGACACGACTGGTCCTTAGCTGGGAAAAGAGTCATTTCATGACCCCAAGAGGGCATCGTTTTGGGTCATGTAATCTCTGAACGGGGAATTGAAGTAGACAAAGCTAAGGTTGATGCTATTGCTAAACTTCCTCCTCCCACATTTGTTAAACAAATCAGATCATTTCTTGGCCATGTGGGATTTTATCGAAGATTCATCAAGGATTTCTCGAAGGTTGCTCGTCCTTTGAGCAATCTTCTTGCCAAAGAAACGCCGTTTGTTTTTTACGAATCATGCCGAAAGGCATTTGATTTCCTGAAAATGGCAGTCACCTGTGCTCCAATTTTGCAACCACCAATTTGGACAGCCCCTTTTGAGATCATGAATGACGCTTCTGATTACGCGGTCGGGGCTGTCCTGGGTCAGAAAATTGATCGAAAGCCCTCTGTCATCTATTACGCTAGTAAAACTCTGGATGAAGCCCAGAGGAATTACACTGTTACTGAAAAGGAATTACTAACTGTAGTATTTGCTTTGGAAAAATTCAGGGCTTATCTCTTAGGGTCTCATGTTATCATTTATACCGACCACTTGGCCTTGAGACATCTCTTGGCTAAAAAGGATGCTAAACCCCGACTTATTCGTTGGATTCTTCTTCTTCAAGAATTTGATCTTGAAATCAAGGATAAAACCAGGGTACAAAATATGGTAATGGATCATTTGTCGAGACTCTTAGGTGATTCTTCTTATCCGGACATTCCGATTGCTGACACTTTTCCGGATGAAACTATTCTTACAGTTTTAGGTGTCTACACCCCATGGCTTGCTGACATTGTTAACTATTTGGTCGTTGGTCAAATCCCCCAGGATTGGACCAAGCAACAACGGGTTAGACTCAAATCTGAGGCCAAATACTACTTCTGGGAGGACCCTGAACTGTATCGCATCGGCTTTGATCAGATTATTTGCCGATGTATTCCGGAGAATGAATTCAATAGTATACTCGAGTTCTGCCATGCATCTGGTTGTGGTGGACATTTCTCTGGGAAAAAGACGGCTGCAAAAATCTTGCAATCTGGCTTCTATTGGCCGTCTTTATTCAAGGATGCCCAGGATTTATCAAGGTCATGTTCTCGATGTCAGGCACTCGGGAGCATAACTAAGAGAGACATGATACCCCTAGACCCTATTCTTCCTGTCGAAATTTTCGATGTTTGGGGTATCGATTTCATGGGACCCTTTTATCCCTTCATTTGGACATCTGTACATTCTTGTTGCTGTTGATTATGTGTCCAAATGGATTGAGGTGATTCCCACCCGAACCAATGACCACAAGGTGGTCATCAATTTTGTCAAGAAAAATATCTTTAGTAGGTTCAGGATTCCGAGGGCTATCATCAGTGATGGTAGCACTCATTTTACTAATGCCCAATTCTAGAATTTATTAGCCAAATATGGGGTTAATCACCGAATTTCCACACCTTACCATCCCCAGATGAATGGACAAGCCGAGATCTCCAATCGAGAGATCAAGAACATTCTACAAAAAACGGTTAGGCCTGATTGCAAGGATTGGACTCAAAAGCTTGAGGATGCTCTTTGGGCCTACCGTACGGCGTATAAAATGCCCATCGGCATGTCTCCATTCCGTTTGGTGTAAGGAAAGGCATGCCATCTACTCGTAGAGATTGAACACAGGGCATTCTAGGCAATCAAACAATGCACTTTAGATCTGAATCTAGCTGGGAAGACCAGGAAACTCCAACTATCTGAGTTGGAGGAGCTTAGAAATGATGCTTATGAGAATGCCAAGATCTACAAGGCTTGGACCAAAGCTCTACATGATCAATTGATTTCCTACAAGAGCTTTGAGCCAAACCAGAAGGTCTGGTTATTTGATTCTAAACTTAAGCTCTTTCCTGGCAAACTTAGATCTAAATGGAATGGCCCATTCATAATTGATCAGATTTTTCCAAATGGTGCCGTTCAGATTTCTGACCCAAAGATGGGTAACACCTTTAAAGTCAATGCTCAACGTCTGAAGCCTGTTGTTGACCGTATTCTTCCAGAACCCGTCTCAGACTCTGTTGCTCTAGCCATTCTATAACTTCTTTGGCTGGAGTTCGCCTAGCTGACGGCATTAGACTCAGCAGTTGTACATATGACACAAGGCTGATATGAGCTTCATATTCAGGTGACATCTTTCATATTCTACGCTTTCTTTCATGTCTCTTTTTCAATGAGGACATTGCATCAGCTAGGCATGGGGGGTGGATTCATTTTTGAATTATTTGGTCATCTTTGTGAAATTCATATAAATTATTTTTCTCTTCTTATTTATATAAAAAAAATCAAAATTAGAAAGGATTAGTTGGACATTAGGACTTTTCAATCCTAAGAAATTTTACATTAGGATCTGAACACAAAGACCCTTCAGTTCTTTGAACTTAATTAGCCCGTGTATCCATTAAAATGTGGATTTATCTTTCGAGTCCTCGCCATCTTAATTATATCGTAATTGGAATAAATAAGTTTGGGTGATAAGTACACGACTTATCAACCCACCCTCTAATTTAAGGGAATTTTTGAGTTTTAAGCATCTACACACTTTCTTTGCACTGACTCATTGTTCGGCAATTCTAACAGAAATTGGGTAGCTAATGAACCTTCTAGGGTGATATGGTTGGCAAGTTATCGTGGGTAACAGCCCATAGGTAGGTTGTCCAGAGCCCAGTCACTGAACCTTTCTCTTTTTCCTACCCTTAGGTAACCTTAGACCAGGGAAGCCACCTACTTAAAAAAAAAATCAAAAAGAAAAGAAGAAAATAAAAAAAAAGAAATAAGTCATACTTCGCTACACGAGTATGGCTGGCAAGTTGTCGGTGGTAATAGCTCATCGATCGGATGTCCAGAACCTAGCTCAGTAAATGCACTAAAAAAATTCCCAAAACACTTAGGAAGAAGCAGAGAAGTAGAATAAACCAGGGAGATATACACTGGATTCACCCTTGTGTTAACCCCATAAAAAAATAAAAGTAGGGAGAAAGCAACCGATTGTAAAGATACACCTTTAGGCAGAATTCTTTTAGGTCACCTAGAGGCGTAGAAATTCGAAGTCCATTTTAGTTGTCGGTCAACGAGTCTATCACAATTACAATAAGATGCTTAAAACTTAAGGTTCTCATCAAATGTTGGGTGAGTTGAATGGCCGTAGAAAGCCACTCTTAAACCCTAAAATTTGAAAATCCAAAAAAATTATAAAAGAGTAAAAAGAGAAAAAGAAATTTTTTTTTGAATAAGGTGAGGGTTTGAGGTGGTCAGCATTTTAGCAGATACTCGGGCACTGTTGTGTCTTTGAAAGTTCAGTTCCTAAGTAGACAATTTCTTAATGATTGAAAATAACTCATGCCCAAATAATCCAACCTAATTCTTTTATAAATAGCATATAATTTTTGCTAGGGACTAGCAAAAGATAGGCATGGGGGTATGATGTAAACACATTTACACTACTTCAGATGTCTATTTATGCATGTTCTTAAGCATAGGATTGCATTTCATGATATAAATATTGCATAACATGCATCATCTTGCATTTAGAGTAGTTTGAATAAAATGGAGGTTAATTATCTCCTTTTATATGCTTGGACAGGGCAAACTTTTTATCGGAGCCTCGGATCGAAGATCCAACCATATGGATGTGATCAGGGTGACAACTGGAGTTCAATGACTCCAAGATCGCCCTAATTAGGCATTCGTAGCATCAGATAGTGACTAGGGAATCCTAGAAGATCAAGGGCCTGGATGGTGTAAATCCACACTTCAAATGACAAATCCGACCGCACGAATGAATTGGGATCGACGATCATAGCCTAACGATGCAAAAATCGAGTCAATCCGACACCCGTGGCACCATCTACAACATCCAGAAGTTGGACGGCCAAGATGGCACCACGTGGCACCATCTCGACTACCCAAATGGCCGCATGCAATCTCTGAAGTCTCCGCATCTGCCCTCTCTCCGTCGTTGGATCTTGATCCAACGGCTGTGGATGTGGCTTGTTGAAATCATCTGCGCGACCTTTTGGGCGAGGCAGCGCAGCGGTCCAATGCCTTATCGCAAGGCGCTGGCGTGCGTTCGAGCCTCGCCACGCGAATTCTGAAGCGAGCGGGTTCGTCGTTATCGACTGTCAGATCGCAATCCAACGGCCGCGGATGCCCGATAGCGTTCACGCGCTATTGCATGCGCGGCATCACGCGGCATCGTACGCGCTGGACGGGCGCGCAGCAACGTGCGAAGGGGCATCTTAAGCCGTCCGATCTTGCGATCGAAGGCTGTGGATGAATGAACGTGGGCGGGCGTTGAGAGTGGGCAGCTAAGGAGGCGCGCATGGGGAGCACCCACTACACCCACGTTGGGGCTTTAGGGACAGTTTTATCCGTCACTAAAGACCCCTCATTTAATGTTTTAAAGATGTAATGATCGATTTGCCCCCACTCCTTGCAACTATAAAAGGCGACCCCCTCCATACGAAATTCTCATCCCTTCCTTCTCTTCTCTACCTTTCAAAAGCTCAAGAGAAGCTTGTCCCATACCCGGGATGCTCCTCGCGAGATAGTCCAAATTTTCGTCCCCCTTCGGAAGTGGATCCCGCGACGACGACGGCGTGCTGCTTCGTTCCCATTCTTTTGCTTCATCCTCCTTCGTCCTGCTCCGTCCTCCTTCGTCCAGGCGTCATCCTGTCCGGCTCATCCTCCAAGCGATCGTCGAGGAGGATAACTTCTCTCTCCCATTCTTCTTTACAGCTTTTCTAGTGTAGAATTCTCCTGCTTTCTAGTGTAATTTTTATTTGGTTTGATTGTATAAACATTTTGAAAGATTGAATGCATGTTCTCTCTCTCTCTTTCTCTCTCTTCCTTTTAGTCTGATAGCTTCATTGTAATTATATCGCCTTGCTTTTCAAAAAATTCTAAAAAAAATATAATTACGAATATAGATCAATGTAGCCTCCTTGTGTTCGGCCTGGAATTCAAATTTTGGTATAACTTTTATTTATTGAACACGAATTCTTCGCTTTCAAGCTACAATGACAGGTTTTCCAAAATCAAACAGGTTAGCGTAGCAATTCGAGCATTCAACACTTGGTTAAACACTATCAAATTAACACATAAAAAGGGTTAAGTGTAGGAAATAGTGAAAAAGACCTAAAACATTAATTTTGTGTTAAAAATACATAATTAGGTCATTAAATGAGATATTCTTTTAAATAAGGATAAATGGTGACCCACGTGCAAATTGAACACACAAATGAGTTTAAAAGTTCAAATCCAAAAGTGTAATTAACTTTTTAAATGTTCAATTAAGCTTATATAAAAACTTGGGTGCAATGGACATCATTAGGACCTTGCAATTATAGATTTACATTTAGGTCCTCCTTCCATTACATTTTATTCATAGAAAACCAACCGCAGGGACCTATTTGCAAGCCCTTAAGGACTGCTCTGAAATGTTTTTTAGCCACTTATGGGTTTTTGTGTTATTATTCTACCCCTTTGCAAGGGGTGGTCCTTGCAAAATCACCAACGCACCTCCAGCCACCTGCAGCCGCGTGAAATCACTGTAGTGCACATGAACTCAAGAGATCCTGGCCGTTGATCCTCCCTCACCTCACAATCTGTGGCTCTCCTTGATTCGAAGCATCACGCGAATCGACGTATGCGATCACCACCTCACCCAAATCCCATCCAACGATCGCTTTTTGCTTTGAGCTTGCTAGTGCTCTCTCCTCAAATCCCCACCGCCCACGCCCTTGGAGCCTAATTGCACCACCACGGTGCTCTGATTCACTGTCTCCTCTACTTAAGGAGCTCCACAGCTGCATGCACGTAGGATCGATCCCTTCTACACCTCTCGAGCCGATCATTCTTCCCCTCCAACTCTCCTCCCCATATTTCCCCATTTTCACTGCCATCGACGATGAAATTCCACTTCTTCCCTGACTCTCCTCGCTGCTAAGGACTTCGTAGCACCTGAGGGTGACCTAGAACTCCACTAGCGAGTTTTCACTTCGCTGGAGCACTTCCTCCCTCCATTCTTCCTCTCCAACCACCGGGTGGAGATCCAAAGGTCCCATTTCTCCATTTAGATTAGGTTTACTACTTTCTAGATTAGCTATAGCATTAATTAGAGTAGTTTAGTAGTAGAAATTAGAGGTAAATTAGTTTTGATCTGTGTGTGACTATAGAGTAGCTTAGGAGTAGAGTTAGTGTAGAAATCAAGTCCACCTCCTCTGATCAATTCAGATTAGAGGAGATGAATTCACATCACTCATCTGATCATCGATCTTCCCCCTCACATCATCATTTCACATTCTGATTTACCTCGATTTTTAATTCACACTTCACCCCTTTCATCCAAGCATATCTAGATCAAGAATTCTTAAGAATTCAAGATCTAGGTAGCGCTCACAATCATCTAGGGATCTCTTCATTCATGTCAGATTTTTCACAAGGACCCCTGATCTGGTCTTTATCAAGCTGAATGGAAGATTTAATTCGATTTGTTTTGATTTAACATAAATCAGGTTTCAGATTGACATGCATCTATATTGATTTAATTTATCTTCTTCATGTTGTCTATGACATTAGAGGAGTTTTGAATCAATATTAGTGTGTATTTCACGAACTCTGGTTTATATTGGATTCACTGTTTCTGTGTGATTTGAAGGACTTCATGAGATTTGAGAGGGTAATCATGTATGTGAGATGAAATTATTATATCTTACACTGTCCATAGTGTAAGGTATAATTTCAGATCATGATTTTAAAGATGTGGGAGATGAATTTGATTTTCAAGAGTGTTTAGATGAGCTTTCATGAGATTTGAGGGTGTTTAATGAAGAGTTGACGCTTGATTTTGATTTTGAAAGAAAATTTTAGACTGACATTGTTTTAAATGATTGCTCAAACATGTGATTTTTGTGTTAAATTCTCCCACCTCAATAGATGAATTAGCTGCAATAGTAGCAAAAATTTTTGGGATCAATCATGATCTCGTGCAATGAAAAAAATTTGGGATTGTTTTCAAAGGAATTTCATATCAGACTTTTGTGAATCAACTGTTGCAACAACAGCAACATTGATTTTAAGACATCTAAATGGTTGAGGCATCAACTGATTGTAGTAGCTGTTGCTACTAAATTCTAGAAGTTGCTGCTACTACTTTATTTTGCTGCGACTGCTTCTCCTGAAACTACTATTACCTCTGAAGATAGTAGGACAGCATGTTAGGATTAGATTATTTGAATGGTTGATATGCTTTGTATTGTTGCATATATTATGTACAAGCTTTCCTGTAGTGATATTGATTTTAAAATTGCATTTGAATGCTTGTATCTTGTGTTAATCATTCATTGCCAGCTAGTTTTTGTACCTAACTGTCCAACAGTGGAAATATATGGAAATAGAGTTAAAAAGCCTGATTATATGATTGCACATCCTTTAGTTAATGTTTAGAACTTACTTGAGGCAGTCTAATGCCTATCTATCCATTAGAACTAGATCTAGGGTCTTATGTTTGCCTTTAAAAACACTTTAAAGGCCCTAAATTGTACTCACTTTGTAAATAAATAAAAATGCTTTAAAAAAATATAAAAAAAATAAAATAAAATAAGCTGTCTTAGTGAAGATCAGGTATACTTTTAAGTGCATGCCAAGTTTCAAGGCATTCTGAACCTTCGGTTTGGTAGAACATACCAGTCGACGGTTTAGTCTACCTTAAAACTTAATAAAAGACTTCAAATCAAAAATCCCCAAAACACTCTATTCTCCTCATCTCTCTCTTTCTCTCTCACTGCCTACTGCTATAAAACTCACAAAACCTATAAAAGTTAGAAAAATCATAAAAATACCTGAAAACACTTTGTATACTATGTTTATACATGTAAATATAAGCTTTATATTAAGTTATAAATTTATATATTGTAAAATAGGCATATAATAGGTATAAGTAACTTACGTATATATTATATAATGTAAATTAAATATTTAAGATAACTTAAACTATATATAACTTATTTGTATAATTATTTATTAATTATACTAACTTATATGTACTATAATGAAACTAAATTAATAGAATGATGTAAATAACTATATTTACTAATGATACTGTATATAGCTATTTATATATGTATTATGTATATTACAACTGCTGTAACTTAATTTAATTGTATATATATATAATAAATAATCAATTCATTAAGTTATTAAGTAAGTTACTAAATTAAATTAGAATAATTTAATAAATTAGGTTATTACTGAACTAATTTATAATGCATATTTGTACTATAGTATTTTAAGTAATTTAAACTAATTTAACCATATTTATACTGTATTATACTAATTATACATAATTTATATGTACATGACATTAACACTAGATATTAAATGTATATAAATTAAAATAAATTGTGTAAAATATAATAAAAATCTGTAATAAATACTTTAATATGTATATTACTACTGTAGTAGGTCAATTAGACCATTAATTATTAATTTATATATTAATTAAGAAATAAACCCAATAATCTATATGTATAAAGTGTAAAGTTTATCTAATTTATTTATATAGTAAAAATAACTAATTATGTAAATAAATTATATAATTGAGTAGACCTATGTAAATACTTTAATACCCCATAATTTATTTTTTAATTATAGTAATTTATGGCCCTCAATTCGAGGGCCAAAATCCACAAAATAAGACGCACACTCGCTGAATTGCAGCGTAGTAGTGCCCTGTGGCTTAGTGCCACATCGTGGGCACATGATGCTCCGCCCGTGCTTTTATTGCTTTTCTACATCGGGCTTCCCAGTCGACAAGTGCATGGTGCTAAACGAGCATATACCCTTATGAGCATATTTGAGAGCATCTGACCATGGTTTGAAATGATGAATGTGTGCGGTGCAGGCGAGGGGTTTGGCACTGTGCGTGGGCCTATGTGGGCTCAGTATTGAGCTTAAACCGGAATTAAAAGGCTAATAAACCAAATTAGGGTGGCCTTAGTAGAGGTCTTGGTCCTAATCGAGAGGGTGCTGTGTATCCCTTGAAAAGGTCGACCACCAATAAAAAAACAAAATTTTTGTACTGAGGGTTAATGAGGGATTAACAAGAGAAAAACAAAGAAGAAGAAATGGCTAAGTACAGAAGAACAAAGAAGAAGAAGACGTATGACCGTATGCCTTGTATGTCCGTATAGTGTATATATATATATATATATAAGTATACTGTAAATAATAAGTATATGTATATTAAGTATACGTAGTATAACCTATGTTTGAGCTATATATGTATATGAATAACAGTATAGCTTTATTGATAGAATAATCCATCACTGTAGATAGAATAAGTGACACTATAGACCTTAGTTTTTACCTTAAGTTACGTACATAGTTTTTCCTAAGGTTTAGCGACATTTATATATGTCACTGTACATAGTATATATGTTACTATATATGTTAGTATATTAAGTTAGGTTAGTATATGATATATTATTACTTATTATTGTATATATATGAAAGTACTAGTATTATAAGTTATAAATAGATAGTGTATAGTATATATTTATAGTGTTTGATGCTTGTTTGTATATATGTGTTTGTAAGCATTTTAATACATTCTTTTGTACATAAATTAGTTTAATTCTTTCATTCATTAATCCATTCATTCATGATTGTACATAAAATTGATCTTTTTAGAATTAAAGAATGATATTGGACTTAGAGAGTGATGTATATCAATAACTGCCTTCCAGTGAACGACCTGGAATAAACTAGTAAAAATTATGTAATTAGATAAAATTGACGCGATAATGGTTTGTATTTGTGACATATACTACAACAAAGATGATTTTTTATACAAACTGTGGTCGATAGCTTCACCTCCTGACCAGATCGATATCTCTTCTGATTCATCTGAGCTTATATCCCCTTCATCCATAGCCATGGAACATCCAGCAGAAGAAGAAAATAATCTCCAGAATCAGCTTCAGTTCCTCAACGATCTATTTCATGCATTCATGAATCTACCGCAGTGTCCTATGATGCATGATCATTACAATCCCACTGCTGTAGCAATCGAACCTAGAGTTCAAATCCTGACTGGAGGACCTGATATTGAACTCAAGCCCAACATGATTCATGCTATCCCTAAATTTCATGGGCTGAACTCCGAAGATCCCTTCTAACATATCAAACAACTCAAGCACTTGGCCCAGACCTTCGGGACAGCTTCTCAAGATCATGACATCTTGCTCATTGTTGAAACGTCGAAGTACTACACTATCGAATTTGGTTTTGAAAACCTGTTGTTGTAGTTTGAAAAGCGAAGAACTCGGGTTCAACAAATACAATTTATACCGAAATAGAAATCCCGGGTCGAACTCAGGGAGGCTACGTCAATCCAAATTCGCAATTATAATTTTTTTGTGTTTTCGTTAAAAAGCAGAGTAATTATAATGAAATGAAGCACTATAAACAATCATAGAAAGAGTGAGAGAGAGAGAGAGAGAAAACATCCACTTGATACTTCAAAATGTTTATACAACTAAGTAAGCAAGAAATTACACTAGAAAGTAGGAAAACTATTATAATGAGAAAGCAGGAAAATTCTACTCTAGAAAGTAGGAAAAAGGAATGAGAAAGAGAAGTTATCCTCATCGACAATCGCTTGGAGGACGAGCCGGACGAGACGACGCCTGGAAGATGAAGAACAGAGCGGGAAGAAGGAGGTCGAGGCAGAAAGAACGGGAACGAGGCAGCACGTCGTCGTCGTTACAGGATCCGCTTCCAAAATGGGGGCGAAAAATTGACTTTATCTCTTGAAAAGCATCTCGAGTGTGGGACAAGCTTCTCTTAGGCTTTGGAGAGGGAGAGAAGAGAAGGGATGAGAAATTCGTATGGAGGGGGTCTCCTTTTATAGTTGCAAGGAGTGAGGGCATTTTGGTCATTACATGTTGAAAAACATTAATTCGGGACCTTTAGTGACGGATAAATCCGTCACTAAAGGCCTGAACATGGCCTTCGTGGGTGGTGCTCACATACCCGTTCGCCTTCTGCGCCTCAACGCGCCCACGTCCATCAGATCTTAATCGTCCGATCTTGAGATCAGATGGCTGA
The DNA here is from genome assembly GCA_037157565.1 of Thalassia testudinum. Lineage (NCBI taxonomy): Eukaryota > Viridiplantae > Streptophyta > Magnoliopsida > Alismatales > Hydrocharitaceae > Thalassia > Thalassia testudinum. The sequence goes on along the minus strand of JAZHRO010000065.1, from coordinate 18,388,141 downwards.
GAGCTCTCCTCGCCTTGCATTGCGTGTGAGATCCCGCGTCGTGCGAGGCTTCAGATAGCGCGTGGGCGCTATCGGCCGTGCGGCACTGTTGGATCTTGATTGCATGGCTGATTGCGCCTGAGCACCTGCTCCAATTTGAGGCGTGCAGGGGCTCAATCCTGCGCCTCCTCGTCTGGATAAGATGCTCGTCCAACGCGCTACGAGCGCGTCTGTGTCGAGCGCACAACTCAAGCGCGCACGCCTTGTAGCCGTTGGATCTTGATCCAATGGTGGAGAAGGTCTGGCCAGAAGGGGTTCAGCAGGTGCGTGCGGCCGGTTGGGCGGTTGAGATGGCACCACGTGGCACCATCTTGGCCGTCCATCTTTTGAGTGATGTAGATGGTGCCACGGGTATCGGATTGGATCGATTTTCATGCCGTTAGGCTGCGATTGTCGATTTGAACCCATCCGTGTGGTCGGATTTGTTTTTTGAGGTGCAGATTAACACCATCTTGGCCCTTGATCTTCTAGGGTTCCTTGGTCTCTATTTGATGCTACGGATATCTGATTAGGACGATCTTGGAGTCGTTGAACTCCAATCATCGTCTTGATCAGATTCGTACGGTTGGATCTTCGGTCTGAGGCCCCGATAAAAAGTAGCTCTATCCCTGACCATACAAAGGAGACCATTAACCTACATTTTATTCAGACTAATCTAAATGCAAGATGATGCATGCTATGCAATAATAGTATGTAATGCAATTCTATGCTTAAGAACACGCATAAAGACATTTTATGTAATATAAACATGTTTACATCATACCCCCATACCTATCTTTTGCTAGTCCCTAGCAAAAATTGCATGCTATTTATAAAAGAATTAGGTTGGATTATTTGGGCAAAAGTTATTTTCAACAGAAAATTTTTACTTAGGATCTGAACTTTCAAAGGCACAACAGCGCTCGGGTATCTGCCAAAATGCAGACCGCCTCAAGCCCTCGCCTTATTCAAAGAAAAATTTCTTTTTCTCTTTTTCTCCTTTTCTTTTTTTTTTTTGGATTTTTGAGTTTAGGGTTAAAGAGTGGCTTTCTATGGCCATTCAACTCACCCAAGATTTGATGAGAATCCTAATTTCTAAGCATCTTATTATGAATGTGATAGACTCATTAATCGGCAATTAGAACGGACTTCGGGTTTCTGCGCCTCTAGGTGACCTTAAAAAGAGAGTTCTACCTAAAGGTGTATCTTTACGATCGGTAGCTTTCTCCCTACTTTGATTTTTATGGGGTCAACACAAGGGTGAATCCAGTGTATATCTCCCTGGTTTATTCTACTTCTCCACTTCTTCCTAAGTGTTTTGGGAATTTTAAGTGCATTTCTTGAGCTGGGTTCTAGACAACTGGTCGATGAGCTGTTACCACCGATAACTTGCCAGCCATACTCGTGCGGCGAAGTGTGGCTTATTTCTTTTGTTTTCTTTTTTTTCTCTTTTTTTTCTTTTCTTTTTGGCTTTCTTTTTCTTTCTTCTTTTGGTTTTTTTTTAGTAGGTGGCTTCCCTGGTCTAAAAGTTACCTAAAGGTAGCAAGAAGAGAATGATCCAGTGACTGGGCTCTGGACAACCTACCTATGGGCTATTACCCACGATAACTTGCCAGCCATATCACCCTAGAAGGTTCCTTAGCTGCCCAATTTCCGTTAAAATCGTTGATCAACAAGTCGGTGAAAAGAAAGTGTGTAGATGCTTTAGACTTAAAGTTCCCTAAAATTAGAGGGTGGGTTGATAAGTCATGTGCTTACCACCCAAACTCATTTAATTAAATTACACTAGAATTAAGATGGCGAGGACTCGAAAAATAAATCCACATTTTAGTGGATACACAGGCTGATTAAGTTCGAAAACCTGAAGGGTCTTTTTGTTCAGATCCTAATGTAATATCTCCTAAGATTGAAAAGTCCTAATGTTCAAGTATCCCTTCCTAATTTAATTTTTTTTATGTATATATAAGAAGAGAAATACAATTTACAAGAATTTCACAAAGTTGACAAAATGATTAAAAAATGAATCCACCCCCCATGCCTAGCTGATGCAATGTCCACATTGAGAAAAAGAGACATGAAAGAAAGGGTAGAGTATGAAAGATATCACCTGAATATGAAGCTCGAGTCAGCTTTGTGTCATATGTACAACTACTGAGTTTAATGCCGTCAGCTAGGAGAAGTCCAGCCAAAGAAGTCACAATATGGCTAGAGTAACCATGTCTGAGATGGGTTCTGGAAGAGTACGGTCAATAACGGGCATTAGATGTTGACCGTTGACTTTAAATGTGTTACCCATCTTTGGGTCAGAGATCTGAACGACTCCATTTGGAAAAATCTGGTCGATAATGAACGGGTCATTCCATTTTGATTTAAGTTTGCTGGGAAAGAACTTAAGTCGAGAATCGAATAACCAGACCTGCTAGTTCGGCTCAAAGATCTTATAGGAAAATAATTGATGATGTAGAGCTTTGGTTCAAGCCTTGTAGATCTTGGCATTCTCATATGCATCATTTCTAAGCTCTTCCAACTCAAATAGTTGGAGTTTCCTGGTCTTCCTAGCTGAACTTAGATCTAAATTGCATTGCTTGATTGCCCAGAATGCCTTATGTTCAATCTCTACATGCCTTTCCATACACCAAATGAAACAGAGGCATGCCAATGGGCATTTCATACACTGTACGGTAGGCCCAAAGAGCGTCCTCAGGCTTTTGAGTCCAGTCCTTGCGATTAGGCCTAAACATTTTTTGCAAAATATTCTTAATCTCCCGATTGGAGATCTCGGCCTGTCCATTCGTCTGGGGATGGTAAGGTGTGGAAATTCAGTAATTAACCTCGCATTTAACCAGCAGATTACGGAACTGGGCATTAGTAAAATAAGTGCCACCATCACTGATGATGGCCCTCAAAATCCCGAACTTGCTGAAGATGTGTTTCTTGACAAAATTGATGACCACCTTGTGGTCATTGGTTCGGGTGGGAATCGCCTCAGTCCATTTGGACACGTCATCAATAGCGACGAGAGTGTACTAATGTCCAAGTGAAGAGAGAAAGGGTCCCATGAAATTCATTCCCCAAACGTCAAACATTTCGATAGGAAGAATTGGGTTTAGGGGCATCATATCTCTCTTAGTTATGCTCCCGAGTGCCTGACATCGGGAGCACGACCTCGAAAAATCCTGGGCATCCTTGAATAAAGACGGCCAATAGAAGCTAGATTACAAAATCTTTGCAGTCGTCTTTTTCCCAGAGAAATGTCCACCACATGCAGATGCGTGGCAGAACTCGAGTATACTGTTGAATTTGCTCTCTGGAACACATCGGCAAATAATCTGATTAGAGTCGATGCGGTATAGTTCAGGGTCCTCCCAGAAGTAGTATTTGGGCTCATATTTGAGTCTATCCCGCTGTTGCTTGGTCTAATCTTGGGGGATTTGACCAACGGCCAAATAATTAACAATGTCAGCAAACCACGGGATTTGGACACCTGAAACTGTAAGGATGGTTTTGTCCGAAAAAGTATCAGCAATCAGGATGTCCGGACGAGAAGAATCACTTAGAAGTCTCGACAAATGATCCGCCACCACATTTTATACCCCGGATTTATCCTTGATTTCAAGATCAAATTCTTGAAGTAGAAGAATCTAACGAATAAGCTGGGGTTTGGCATCCTTTTTGGCCAAGAGATGTCTCAAAACCAAATGGTTAGTATAAATGATGACATGAATCCCTAAGAGATAAGCCCTAAATTTTTCCAAAGCAAATACTACGGCTAATAATTCCTTTTCAGTAACAGTGTAATTCCTCTGGGCTTCATCCAGAGTTTTACTAGCGTAGTAGATGATAGAGGGCTTCCTGTCAACTTTCTGACCCAAAATAGCCTTGACCGCGTAATCAAAAGCGTCGGTCATGATCTCAAAAGGGGATGTCCAAACCGGTGGTTGCAACACTGGAGCACAAGTGACTGCCATTTTCAGGAAATCAAATGCCTTACGCCATGATTCATCGAAAACAAACGGCGTTTCTTTGGCAAGAAGATTGCTTAGAGGATGAGTAACCTTTGTCAAATCCTTGATGAATCTTTTGTAGAATCCCACATGACCAAGAAATGATTGAATTTGTTTAACAGATGTAGGAGGAGGAACTTTAGCGATAGCATCAACCTTAGCTTTATCCACTTCAATTCCCCGTTCAGAAATTACATGACCCAAGACGATGCCTTCTTGTGTCATGAAATGACTCTTTTCCCAGCTAAGGACCAATCGTGTTTTGATGCATCATTTAAGAATCATTTCTATATTAGCTAGACAAGAGTCAAACAATTCTCTAAAAATAGAGAAATCATCCATGAAGACTTCCATAAACTCTCCATGTCAGAGAATATGGCTAACATACACCTCTGAAAAGTCGCAGGTGCATTGCATAAACCAAAAGGCATCCTATGGAAAGCAAAGTTTCTGTAGGGATAGGTGAAAATAGTTCTTTCCTGATCCTTGGGATGAATAGGAACTTGGTTGTATCCCGAGTAGCCATTAAGAAAACAGAAGTACTTCTGCCTGGCTAATCTTTCCAATATTTGATCAATGAAAGGAAAAGGGAAATGATCCTCTTTCGTGGCTGTGTTCAGCTTCCTGTAATCGACACAAACCCTCCAAGAGGAAGCTGAATGAGTTGTGACAGATTCTCCTCTCTCGTTAGTCACAACGATAATCCCAGCTTTCTTAGGAACAATCTGCACGGGACTTACCCAGGGACTATCAGAGATCGGATAAATAATTCCTGCATCAAGCCACTTAACGATTTCCTTTTTGACCACTTCTCGCATATTTGGATTTAATCTCCTCTGCATCTGGCGAGAAGGGCAAGATCCATCTTCTAAGAATATTCTATGATTAAAGTAAGATGGCCTGATCCCCCTAAGGTCATGAATGGTGCAACTAATTACCTCCTTATGTTCCTTCAGGACCTTAATCAATTTAATCTCCTTCTCCTTTGTTAATTTAGCACTGATAATCACAAGGAGCATCTTTTGTGGTCCTAAAAATTGATATTTCAAATTCTCAAGCAATAGTTTCAGTTCAAGTTGGGGTAGGTTGATGATTGAAGGTAAGGAAAATGTTGATGACTCATCAAGAGGAAGAGGTTGAGAGTGAACAAAATCAATAACCTCTTTAGAAGATGGTAGGTCTACCACAGAGGGTTGCGGGTCCAATTCATCATCAAAGGAGGAACTTTCAATTGCAGAAACCATCAAACAAGTTTCAATGTTCACATTATCCGCCTCAAGTTCCTCAATAAATCCACAATCCTCAAATTTATTAATCGCCTTAAAAATATCCAATTTCATTCATTGATCCCCAAAGGCGATTTCCATGCTACCGCTTTCATAGTTAATGTTGGCCTTAGCGGTAGCCAGGAATGGATGCCCCAGAATGATGGGTGTGTTCCTCATATTTTCTGGTACATCCATGTCAAGGACAAGGAAATCTACAGGAAAATAGAAATCCTAAAACTTAACTATAACATCTTCAATAACGCATCGCGAATTTGTGACCGAACGGTCCGCTAACTACAGTGTTACTGAAGTCGGCCAAAGTTCACCTAATCCAAACTTCTCATAAAGAGAAGTCAGAATTAGGTTGATGGATGCACCCAGATCCAGAAGTGCTCTATCAAAAGTGTAATCTCCAATGACATAAGAAATCAATGGAGCACCTGGATTTCTCCTTTTCTAAGGGAGGTGGTGTAGGATAATAGAACTAGCCTGCTCGGAGAGTACCACCTTCCTTGGAACAGATTCTCTCGACTTACGCTTTTGTGTACATAAATCCTTTAAAAATCTCGCGTAAGTCGGTATATGCTTGATAGCGTCGAGGAGCGGGATATTGATCTCAACATTCTTGAAATTATTCAGAAGCTCCTCATTGCTATCAACAGACTTCTTCTTTGATTTGATCAAGGCTTCAGGAAAAGGAACATCAGTCAGATCTTTGGAATCAGGTTCCTGAGCTTGATTTCTTCTCCAGAATTCTCCTTTCTCTCCTCAAGTTCTTCAAGATTCGGTAAATCAGAACAATGTGGTTGTGGATCCTGAGTTTGTTTACCACTCAAGGTAATAGAATTTGCGGATGCATATGAGTTTGGGTCTTGGGGAGGGTTCCAAGAATTGTTGATGTGCAGAAGAAGAAGAGGAAGGACCCTGCTCAACCACCTGAGCATGTGCATGTGGGTCCCTCTGATTTCCGTACCCATGGGCTTGGTTGCCCGGATTCAAGATATTTCATGGGTTGGGTACGGGTTGAGATGGTTGAGATCCGGGTTGATGAGAGTTAGCTCTGATCCCAGTTTGCAAGTTGTCTAGCGAGGTTTTCATTTGCTGCATGAGCTGGAGCAAGGATCCTTGCAACTCTACCATTTGTCGGTTCAAATCAGCCTACCCTACAGGTTGACGGGCATTCCAAGCTGGTTGATTGACCTGATTTGGGGCAACTGAGTATACACATGACCCTGACCCATTGGTCGTTGCGAAGCATAATTGCTGGGTCGGAATTGGGTATGTTGCCCTAGGTTTTTTCAGAAGAAGTTAGGGTGGTTTCTCCAACCCGGATTATAAGCATTAGAGTAGGGGTTGGATCTAACGTTCTCCTGTATAGCACAGACATCTTCATAGGGTGAGGAAGGAGGGAAAGAAAGGGAAGGATCAGAAAAACTGGGATCAAAGGCCCCAGTTTGGAACCCATGGGGTTCTGAATAATGCTGACTCGTAGGTTGAGCCGTATTAAGTTGATTCATGAACTCCTATCCAAAAGGAGCTCGCGACAAATGGAATCCCGAATTCTGGGATTAAGTGGATTGAGAGTTTTTCATTGAATTTCCAGCCATCCAGTCATCCATTCTCTTAGCAACCAAGTCCACCTTATCAAGTTTGTTACAAATCAATTCCATATCCAATGAATGGGAGTCATGGACTTCATTAACATTTGATCTGGGTTGCTGAGATCGGTTAAAAGTATCCATGGAGGCGTGATTGATTGAATTCTCACTCATTTCCTCAAACAAAAAGTGTGTACTATTTGCGTCTTTGTTGAGGAAATTGCCTTCGCAAGAAGCATCCACATGATTTCTAAGTTGCTCAGTCAACTCGTGGTAGAAGATCTGCACGAGTTGCCATTTCGGCACCTCGTGGTGTGGACACCTCCGCAATAGGTCCCGGAATCACTCCCAGGCCACATGAAACTGCTCCCCCAGCCATTAGGTAAAGGTAGTGATTGCCCGTCTCAAAGCATTGGTATGTTCGACAGGGAAGAATTTCTTCAGAAAGGTCGATTTCAACTCATTCCAAGTTGCAATTGCTCTTCCTATAGTCCTGTACCAATGAGCGGCTTTATCCCTAAGAGAGTGAGGGAAGAGCCTCATGATCATTTGCCCCTCATTTATCTTTCGTGCCATGGTGGTCTGGACCAAAGTGGTCAAGTCCTCCAAGTGCTAAAATGGGTCTTCAGAGCCAAGCCCATGGTAACGTTTGATCAGGCTTAACACCTGGGGCTTGATTTCTACGTCTTCGGTCGGAATCTGGATGTCAGGATATTCCTCGTAATTTGATGGGTCATAAAAATCCTTCAAGGGCTAAGTGCCCTGCAATCTCTGGAACCATTCCTGCATTATCTGCATTTGTTCCAATTGCCTCCAGAATTCCTCCTATGGATCCCGAGGCAGAGGAGGCTATTGATCGGCCATGGGATCAATTTGACCAAAATCCAATTTACGCCTCCTAGAATACTCTAGTGGTCCTTCCAATCGGGGATTCAATGACAGTCTTCCCAGCATAAAATAGGAAAAGGTCAGAAGGATTGGGGATAAGGACCCTGCAACACAACAAAATAAGCCAGTCCTTAAGTGGGGTAACCTAAGGATCTACAGACTCCTGGTGGTCGGGCCCGGATAGGTGTGTTAATACAGTGATTTTATCATTGAGATGTGTATAGTGGTTAACCTAAATCGGACCTAACCATCTCTTTACAAAATTTTTAACCTAGACTACTTGATTTTATCTTGGTCACTTTTAGGCCCAGGGTCGAACTCAGGGAAGTGGGGTTACAGGTCAAGTTTCTACGCCTTTCCTACAACGAATCTCTTCCATTCGTTTATTATGTTTTTGGTGTTTTTCTATTTAGATTTTTTCTAATAATTCTTGTCCTTGAGGCACACCCTCAAAATTTGGTTCTTAGCTTTGAGCCAAATCAGGGTTCCAAAATGGGTCTTGCTATTCGCAAGATGGAGTACCTGCAAGTCAAGGATTATTTTTCTCTTTTATATATTTATTTATCTTTTTACTAGCAGGAAAGCAAAATAGAAATAAAGTAAATATAGTATATATATATGTATAAAGGGGTCGGCGTGGAGGCGGAGATGGAGTGTAGCACGGTGTCGAGTTGGTCGTCATCTAGAAAGACGCAACCAACAGGACGAAGTGCCGTGTGGAGTGTAAGGTGGATGGCGGAAGATGTGTGTGACCACGCTTTTTGTACATGTGTATCGGGGAATATCAGCAACTGGTGCAGATATTCCCACGATACCACGTATTGTAAGTAATGTGAAAATATATATATATGTATATATGTAAATATATGAATATATATATGGTTATAAATATATAGGTATATATATGTAGTTATATATGTATATATGTATATGTATATATATATATATATATATAAGTATCTGTATAGATAGATATATGCATATATTTATATGTATATGTATGTATATGATACTATATAGATGTATATATATATATATGTGTATGTATATAGTAATATATGTATATATATAGATATATGTAGATAAGTATATATATATATGTATGTATATTTGTATATATATATATATATAAGTATATGTGTACATATATGTATATATATATGTATACGTATATAAGTATATGTATATATGTAGATATATATGTATATATATATTTATATAAGTATATAGATATATATATATATGTATATATATGTATATAAATATATATATGTATATATATATAAGTATATAATAGTGTATAGGTGTGTGTGTGCAAGAGTGTGAGTGTGTGTGTATGTGTATTTGCAGAGAGAGAGAGAGAGAGAGAAAGAGAGAGAGAAAGAGCACTGTTGGAGTGAAGATTGGGCGTTTAAGTCGTCTGCAGCCTCAGGCCCAACGTCTGGAGTCCACGCACGCACGCGCAGGCACGTTTGCGCACAGAGAGGAGCGTGCTAGAGGGAGTGGGCGCAGAGAGGATCGCAGTGCACAGCGCTGCGCGGAGAGCTAGAGCGGGCACACGCAGACGTACGCAGGCGAAGCGAGCGGGTGATGCGGGCGGGTGCGGGCGACGCGGGCGCATGCAGATGCACGAGCGAGAGCTGTAGCGGGCGTGGGGCTGAACGTGTGTGCGGGCAGTGGCCGGTAGCGGCTCCCCGGGTGACCGGATAAGTGAGAAACTTACTGGTCACCCCACTGTAGCCACAGTGTTCAGCAGAAATGCGTGAACAGTGGCTACAGTGGCCGGGCGAGCCGTGCATTCGGGAGCGGACGGTGCTGTGAGTGCAGGTGGCTTGGCGCTCGCGCGGAAGAGTGGCTCCGGCTGCTGGCTTACGGGCGGGACGTCGCGACAGAGCATGCGGAGAGGGATGGGTTGCAGGTGAAGGGGCGCGACAGGGCACGCGGTGGCCTGCAAGTGTTGGCTGGTGTGTGCGGGGAGGCTTGGTCGGCCCCTGCAGGGTCGTACGGTGGTCGGTTGCAGGCGAAAAGGTAAGTGCAGTGCGAAAAAGCGGGAGGCGAGGGCAGCCTGTCGGCGTGCACGGAAGGGCTGGGGCGGCTGCTGCTGCCTTGCTGCTGTTGCCGCCTTGCTGCTGCTGCTGCGTTTGGAGCTTTGAGCTTCAAAGCTTGAAGCTCCTGCTCCAATGGCTGTAGTGGCTTGAACGTGAAACAGGGAAAGAAGGCCACCACACCCACCGGCTCTTTGATGAGCTGGGCGATGGTGGTCTCTCTGTGGTGGGTGTGCACCACAGTGATGACTCCTGCCTGCAGAGTGGCTCCTCTGAGGAGGAGGTCCTGCGTATGGAGGGAGAGGGGAGGGGACGGTGGCCTAGAAGGAGAAGAGCTGCTGTGTGATTTTTTTGTGTGGAAGACCAGGCTCCCTTGCAAAGGAGGGGCCGTGTATATTTTATAGAGGAAGAAGTCATGCACAGCCATGCCCTGGCTGTGCATGGCTTGTGCATGGCTTGGTAAGGAGAGGTTGCATGGGGCTGGCAGGGAGAGGCTGTGCAGAGCATGGCTGAGTCAGGACAAGGTGCGAAGAAGAAGAAGCATTCCGAGCAGTCGTGGGAAGAATTCAAAGTCAAGTAAAATAAAAAATAAAAAGTTGGTGAATTTTGCAAAGATGCACTTGAGGGAAAATGTTAATTTCAAGGCCATTTATTTCACTCTCCTCCCCTCTCAATTAAATGCATGCATGCATGTATTTTTACAAATGCGACTATGGAAACCTAATATGCACAGGTAATGCTAGGAAATAGCAGAAGATGGCACAATTGCAGGTGTATTTTTGCGGTGCAATCATACCCCCATGCCTATCTTTTGCGAGTCTCTAGCAAAACATTTTTTTGTAGTATTTAGAAATGATCTTAAGCTGAAGATTTTCTTCTTGAGGCGATATAGGTGTGTTTATTGTTGGATATTATGAGAACCAATTGCAGAGAAGACTATCAGTACTTTAAGTCTCACATGACATAGATCATCCCTCGACTAACCAGGACTCTTGATATTTAAACCTTAAGTACGATTTCCAGGACCCCAGAGGTTTTTACCATACTCGAGAGCTCAAGAGATTATGGCTTGTGCTTAGTGATGGATCAAGACTGATCAGATGAACATTAAGACTCAAGCCCAGGGTTTCATGATTTTTGAAGTACAGGTTAGTCCCAGTTTCGGCTCTTGTCTTCGGATTGACCCTTAAAAAGATGATGGAAACTCAACTCCCATTTTCTGATATTTGTGGCTCAAAGAGATAGGGTAGAACTTTTTTAGGGGAAGACTTTTACAGATATTTGCAAGATTTACTGACTTATTTGCATCTTTTTTTTTTTTTTGAAACACGTATCAGTATATCTCTTACAACTTTATTTGGAGGAGCACACTTTTCTTTTTGGTGGGAGAGTTTCCTTTTGGTGGAAAGAGTCTCTCCTAAACACAAGACTAAAACCTGGGATAAAAAGTCTACCTGCGCACACAGGTAAGGACTCCACCTTCCCTATGAACACTAGGGTTGGATCTTATGTTCACCTGGTCTTTCCTGATATGTGTAGTGTGAACCAAGATTACTTAGGCTCTCAAGTAGAAGCAAACCAATGGATCCTATACTGGTGTCTTAGGTACAAGAATACGTCCAAAGTTAGGAAAGATTTCGATCTATCTTGTCAATGCTCAAGCGAATTAAGCCGAGCCTGAGCGAATCAAGCTTCTGTGGCCTGGAAAGTCTTCAAAACAAAGGTTGAATATCCATAAACACTTATTGTATTTTTGTTTTAGCTTTCAGATCATTACTAAACACCATTTTTATTATATATATATATTTTTTTTCTTTTTCTTACATATTTATAAATAGGTGGGAACTGCATGATACCATAAAATACCAAGATCCTATGGATGCCTATCCACCCCCCAATGCCAAAAGATGCTATGTCCTCATATGCATGTAGGGAAAGGTAGAGAAAGGACGAAAGATCGGGTAACGAGAGTTGAGGTGCAGGGTATACAGTAGGGTGGTAGGGTGGGTGGATGGTGGGTGGTGAAGTGAAAAGTGAAGTGATCGTGATAGTGGTGTGAAAAGTGATGGTGGATGGTGAAAGGTATGGCATTTCCTAGGACGAGAGTGTCCCAGGCAGATCAAAAAATAGGTCAGGAGGAAGAAGTTGGCCCTCAGACTGGCCAAGAAGAGAGGCTCTTTGGATAGATGGATCCAAAAAGGAATAGCCCCAGTGAGAAGTATGTGGGCTCAAGGTCCAAGTGTGGAGTTGCAAATTCGCCTGATTTGGAAGGAAAGAAAGGGCAATCCGGTCTTTAAGAGTGTGGACTGACGATGAGTAGCCCGGATATGACTCTGACCACGAGGTATGGGAAGCGAAGAAAATCTCGTCAGAAGTCTGGTCAGGAGAAGGTACGGGAATAAGGAGGGATGGGGGAACGTCATAATATGTGTCGGTTAGGCAATCGTCAATGTTTTCAGGTAATCTGCAACAGTCAGAATAGGTCCCAATTGGTCCGATACACGCGTTGACGGACATGTCCTCGTTAGACGTGTCATCCTCGATGCAATTGCAATCAAAGTTCTTGGTTGGCTTGAAGATGTTAAGCTTGAGCTTTTCAGATCCAACGGCAATCTTAATACAGCCTAACTCGCAGTCGATATGGGTGCGGGCTGTGGCCAAGAAAGGTCGACCAAGGATGATCGGACAATCAGAATGTGAGCTAGGAACTTCCATATCTAAAACAAGAAAGTCAACAGGAAAACAGAGACTGTTGACCCTAACCACCACGTCTTCCACCACACCCTTCGGGATTTTGATAGAACGATCTGCCAATTGTAACGTGACAGGAGTGTGTTTCAGATTTCCCAAGGACAATTTTTCGAGCATGATGGTTGGTATGAGATTGATGGAAGATCCTAGATCAAGTAGGTTACGGTTAAACTTGCAGCCTTGGATGCTACAAAAAATAAGCGGTGTGCCTGGATCTTTCTACTTCGGTGGTAGATTTGATAGTATAGCACAACTCGCATGAGGCGAGAGAACCATCGGATTCTTGGTTTTCTTTGGCTGTCGCCTGGGTGTTGTGTAGTCTTTGAAAAATTGGGCAACAGTAGGTATGTGGTCGATAGCCTCGAGCAGGGGTACCTTGATTTCTACATCCCTGAACAAATTACGCAGGTTATCAAAGGCCTGCGTATCTTTCTTTTTGCCTTTTGGCTCCCTCAGTAGAGCCTCAGGGAATGGAACTGATTCTGGCACCAATTTGGGTGTATCGTCCTCTTGCGAATGCGGTGCGCATCTCGAATGAGAGGGCGATGAAGAAGACGGCCCAGGATCAGGTCGAGGTGGATCGACGGTCTGCTTACTGCTCCTCGTAGTGATAGCATTAGACGATGAGGGTCCAGTGGGATCATACGGCAGAGGAGGGTTTACAATAGGGACATAAGAGTGCGGTGCTACAGCGGGATTAGCCTGAAATCCTGATGGAATGCTCGGAGCTTGCAGAATTTGATGTACCTGCCCCTGAGAAGGTTGTACCTATGGTTGAGGGCCACGGAGTACGAAATTTCGCGGGTTTGGAATAGGTTGGGAGGGAAGAGTGCCCTGAGATCGAGTCGTCATGCGTAGTTGACTGATCTCAGCATTCTGCTGCGCCAATTGGTGCTGAAGAGAGGTCATGTTCTCTTCATGGCGCTTTGACATTTCCATCATCATTCACATCAATTTATCAAGAGGACTTGATGCGTGTTCGATTTGCGAAGCGTAAGAGCTTGATGGCGGCTTTGCCATAGGATTAGACTAGGCCCTTGGGATGATGGGTGCGGACGGTCGCATTGGTCCACCCGCGGGGTTTTGGCGCTGCGGGTTGTTGGACCATGCGAAATTCAGATGATTTCGCCATCGTAGGTTATAAGTGGTAGAGAACAGGTTGTTCCCCAGGGTGCAAGCGTCTTCTATGCCAGAAGACGTGTCCATGTGTAAATATGCTTCCGAGCACACGGAGGCTTGGTCCTCCGTGTCAAAATACTGGCTTGCAGAAGCTAGATCCACATGACTTACCGAGTCGCTCGGCGCGACACTCGGTAAGGAAGGTCTTACGGGGTTTCTTGGGATAAGCCTGGTGTTGAAAGAATTTGGATTGTGACGAAGTGGTCAAGTGCGGGTGTTTGCCATAGAACGGGCAGGGTTGGTCGAAAGCTCATCCAGCTTCTTGTGCACGACGGAGACTTCATCCAAATTTTGTGCGATAATGCTAAGATTAGTGGATGAATGGGAGGGTCCCATGTCAAGTTCATGAACATTTTGGGGTAGGCTGGTACGATTAAAGGCGACAATGGAGGCATTGTTCATTGAGTTTTCAGTCATATTTTCAAATAATTCGAATGCTCCATTCTCGTCTTTATTCATAAAGTTCCCTCTGCAGGAAGCGTCTGCAATCTGCTTCAAAGTCTCATTTACCCCATAATAGAAAATCTGGGCTATATGCCACTTAGGCAGACCGTGGTGCGGACACTTCCTGAGGAGGTAATTATACCTCTCCCATGCCTCATGAAATTGTTCGCTGTTTTGTTGCATAAATGAAGTGATAGCAGGACGAAGCGCATTGGTTCGCCCGATTGGGAAGAACTTCTTGAGAAATGATGTTTGCATCTCTTCCCAAGAGTGGACAGTTCTCCCAAGGGTGCGTAACCACTGCAACGCTTTGTCACGCAATGAAAACAGGAACATTTTCATGAGGACTATAGGTAACCCGATATTTCTTGGTTTAACAGTTTCAGCCAATTGGGTTAGGTCATCCAAGTGGAGAAAAGGATCTTCACTTGCAAGACCATGGAAGTGAAAATTTATTAGGCCAATTATGTTGGGTTTCAGTTGAAAGTCGTCCCCGCCCATGGGGACCCGAATTTGTCCTATGGTCTCTATCGCAGCGGGATTCTGATAAGAGCTAAGAGACCTAGGCTCCTCCTGTTCGGGAGGGTTCTGCATTTCCTCCAATGTTTCCCGAATGGCTTCGATTTGTTCATTATACATTTCCATTTGGGCTTGGAGGCGGGTTATGGGATCTAAGGCTCCACCACCTAGTGGGTTCTGAGGGTGGTTTCCTCCCTCGGGATTTGGGGGTGGGCGTGCAACCATGTTTGTGGAGGAGGAGGACGATTCGACTTCTTTTCTAAACTTAGCAGGCAATTCAAACAGTTCAGGGTTTGTGACCTCCTCCCAAACATGCACTACCGCAGGAAGAATTGGGGAGATAAGAAGGGAAAAGAGATGAGAGAGATGACGCTGCAAAGGTACACTTGATGACAAATCAATTCAATCAATTTCCTAACCTCTACAGTGTGCCCTTAGACCTAAAGATCAAAGTTACCTACTATCACGAACTACGGAACCAAATGCGAGCACCACGGAACCATCGGGCCAGATTGAAAGGCCGTTTGCCCTAGTCTTAGACACCCAATAGCACACGAGAACCCTCACCAGCACATAGGCGCTACACGCAAGTAGTTAGACCTCCAATCCTTAATAAGGGTCAAGTTACTACCAATTTTAGTTAGAGGCTTAGGATCAAGTGCTTTTGGAATGTGAAGGGCGTTGTTTACGGGTAATGCCCAAGTGATTGATTTTCAGAGTGTGTAAAACAAGCATGCAACGGGGAAATCTCCCCGAATTGAAGTTTTAATTGGTGAATGGTTTTTAGAATTCAGCCTTAAGTAGTATGGATTTTAGGATTTCTCTGAATTACCAATTCAACTAATCTCCGAGTTTTGAGGGAATACAGGATTTCTTCTAAGCCCAACAAACCCTTCTTCAATATCAGTTGGTTAATGCATGCTAAAATGCGTTGGGCTTCCCTAAATGGAGATTTCTATGTGTGGATGCACCAATCAGTTTTAGATTAGTGTGAAAGGGAGCCAAAGCACTTCATTTCAAGTGCTCCCAATCACCAGAAAGATTTCCACACAAGGCTCAACTAAAAGATAAGGAAAATCAATTTGTTAGGGTTGAAATATTCAGGATCGAATCTTAGGCAAGTGAAAAGGCACGGTGGGGTTGGAATCAACTCAATTCCAAGTCTCCCCACAAAAAAGGTGATCCCGAATTATAGGTAAATAAGGCAAAGAGGGATGGCAATCAATCTTTTTATTTTCCTCAAAGAATACTTCCCACGGTGAAAAATTCAAGAATCAAGATTCTTGGTTTTTCGCTATGCGAAGTAAGGCGGAAAATCCCAGGGCGGTGGGAGTAAAGGCAATCAATCAAACAAGTGAATTTTAATCCGCTTACCCCAAGAGATCCCAAGAAGTTTTTCTAGTTTTTAGTTTTTTTTTTTTATTAAGGTTACAAGTTAACTTAGGTTGCTAAGAAAGAAAGACTTACTTGTGCAGCAATGTGTGTGGAGCTCCAGTGCGGTGTCGACGTCTTCACACTCTCATTCCTACCTTGGATCTGCCCACGTCTCTGACTTCGTCTGTCTGTCTTCTCCTTGCAACAGGTTTACCTGCACACCAAAGACAGAGACACCCGTGAAGAGAAGGGTGTGAGAAGAGAAAGATTACAGGAATGGAGTAAAAACTTACTTGAAGGCACACTTCCTCGGCAACGGTGCCAGAAAAAGATGGTGGTCGGGCCCAGATAGGTGTGTTGATATAGTGATTTTATCGTTGAGATGTGTATAGTGGCTAACCTAAATCAGACCTAACCATCTCTTTACAAAATTTTTAACCTGGCCTACTTGATTTTATCTTTTTCACTTTTAGGCTCAGGGTCGAACTCAAGGAAGTGGGGTTACAAGTCAAGTTTCTACGCCTTTCCTACAACAAATCTCTTCCGTTTGTTTGTTATGTTTTTGGTGTTTTTCTATTTAGATTTTTTTCTGATAATTCTTGTCCTTGAGGCACACCCTCAAAATTTGGTTCTTAGCTTTGAGCCAAATCAGGGTTCCAAAACGGGTCTTGCTATTCATAAGATGGAGTACCTGCAAGTCAAGGATTATCTTTTCTCTTTTATAGATTTATTTATCTTTTTACTAGCAGGAAAACGAAGTAGAAATAAAGTAAATATAGTATATATATATGTATATACTATATATATATAAAAGGGTGGGGGTGGAGGCAGAGATGGAGTGTAGCACGGTGTCGAGTCGGTCGTCATCTAGAAAGATGCAACCAACAGGAGGAAGTGCCGTGTGGAGTGTAAGGTGGATGGCGGAAGATGTGTGTGACCACGCTTTTTGTACGCGTGTATCGGGGAATATCAGCAACTGGTGAAGATATTCTCGCGATACCACATATGATAACTAATGTGAAAACATATTTATATATATATATATGTATATATGTAAATATATCTATATATATATATATGGTTATAAATATATAGGTATATATATGTAGTTATATATGTATATATGTATATGTATATATATATATACAAGTATATGTATAGATAGATATATGTATAGATCTATATATATATATATATATATGTATATATTTATATGTATATGTATGTATATGATACTATATAAATGTACATATATATATGTGTATGTATATAGTAATATATGTATATATATATATGTATGTATGTATATATAGTTATAGATATATATATGTATATATATGTATGTATATTTGTGTATATATATATATAAGTATATGTGTATATATATGTATATATATATGTTACGTATATAAGTATATGTATATATGTAGATATATATGTATATATATATATATTTATATAAGTATATATATATATGTATGTATGTATGTATACTAATACTTAAGTATATAGATACTATTATATGTATAGATATAAGTATATATATATATATGTATATATATATATATATATATAAAATAGTGTATAGGTGTCTGTGTGCGAGAGTGTGAGTGTGTGTGTATGTGTATTTGCAGAGAGAGGGAGAGTGTGCTGTGAGAGAGAGAGAGAGAGCGTTGCTGGAGTGAAGATTGGGCGTTTAAGTCGTTTGCAGCCTCAGGCCCGACGTCTGGAGTCCATGTGCACTGGAGGGAGTGGGCACGGAAAGGACCACAGTGCATAGCGCTGCACGGAGAGCTGGAGCAGGTGCACGCAGACGTACGCGGGCGAAGGGAGCAGGCGATGCGGGCAGGTTCGGGCGATGCGGCCGCACGCAGACGCATGGGAAAGCGCTGGAGCGGGCACGGGGCTGAATGCGTGCATGGGCAGTGGCCGGTAGCAGCACGTCGGGTGATCGGATAAGTGAGAAACTTACCAGTCACCCCACTATTCCGCAG
Organism: Thalassia testudinum; assembly: GCA_037157565.1. Classification (NCBI taxonomy): domain Eukaryota; kingdom Viridiplantae; phylum Streptophyta; class Magnoliopsida; order Alismatales; family Hydrocharitaceae; genus Thalassia; species Thalassia testudinum. The sequence goes on along the minus strand of JAZHRO010000065.1, from coordinate 18,370,059 downwards.
AAATGCGTGAACAGTGGCTTCAGTGTCCGGGCGAGCCGCACAACTAGGAGCGGACGGAGCTGTGAGTGCGAGCGGCTTGGCGTGCGTGCGGAAGAGTGGCTTTGGCTGCTGGCTTGCGGGCGGGACGTCGCGATAGAGCACACGGAGAGGGCTGGGTCACTGGCGAAGGAGCGCGACAGGGCATGCGGTGGCCTGCGGGTGTTGGCTGGTGTGCACGGGGAGGCTTGGTCGGCCGCTGCAGGGACGCGTGGTGGCCGGTTGCAGGTGGAAAGGCAAGTGCAGTGCGAAGAAGCAGGAGGCGAGGATGCCTGCAGGCACACACTAGAGGTGAGGGCGGCCTGCAGGCGTGCACGGAAAGGGCTGGGGCAGCTGCTGCTGCTGCGTGTGGAGCTTTGAGCTTCAAAGCTTGAAGCTCCTGCTCCAATGGCTGTAGTGGCTTGAACGTGAAACAGGGAAAGAAGGCCACCACGCCCACCGGCTCTTTGATGAGCTGGGCAGTGGTGGTCTCACTATGGTGGGTCTGCACCACAGTGATGACTCCTCTGAGGAGGAGGTCCTACGTATGGAGGGAGAGGTGAGGGGACGGTGGCTTGGAAGGAGAAGAGCTGCTATGTGATTTTTTTGTGTGGAGGACCAGGCTCCCTTGCAAAGGAGGAGCCGTGTCTATTTTATAAAGGAAGAAGTCATGCACAGCCATGCCCTGGCTGTGAATGGCTTGTGCATGGCTTGGCAGGGAGAGGTTGCATGCGGCTAGCTGGGAGAGGCTGTGCAGAGCATGGCTAAGTCAGGACAAGGTGCGAAGAAGAAGAAGCATTCCTAGCAGCTGCGGGAAGAATTCAATGTCAAGTAAAATAAAAAATAAAAAGATGGTGAATTTTGCAAAGATGCACTTAAGGAAAAATGTTAATTGCAAGGCCATTTATTTCACTCTCCTCCCCTCTCAATTAAATGCATGCATGCATGTATTTTTACAAATGCGACTATGGAAACCTAATATGCACAGGTAATGCTAGGAAATAGCACAAGATGGTGCAATTGCAGGTGTATTTTTGCGGTGTAATCAACTCCCAAAACCCGCCTTAAAATTATAAATGATTTACTCTTCTTGTGTCTGCTCAATCCAACCTGTTAGGAGGGACTAGGGAGAAGGTTCTTCCTTCGGCTTGCACCTCCAGTTCCTAGTGTACCCCCCAGCCGCGGTCGTTTGACGCTACTCCCCTAGCTAGACATCAGATTAATCAGTACAAGTAGGTTAATCATGAACAATCTCAGACTAGGCCCCGAAGAGCGAATCAGTCGGCCAATGTCTACTCGATTTTATTGAGGCCTAGGATTGTGGTGCTTATGGAATGTGATGGGCCGTTAAAATGTGTTGTGTCCTTAATGATTGATTGAGTATTGTGTAACTGCGTGCACAACCTGGGTTTTCAAGCAAGATTATTTATGGTGCGTAGATTTTAATGTTCAAAGCTTGCTTAAGTAGCTTTTAGGGTTTAGAATTAGGTTGATTTCAATCAAGTTTGAGGCAAACCAGGTTTTCAAACACGGGTGAAGATTGCTTTCCTTTAAAACCAGAAATAAATTGGAGTGCCTGGTATGAACCTAGATCGAAAACCCTAAAAAGAAGCTACTTGATGAGTTGATTTTAGGTTGAGTGGTGCGACCCAAACAACTCAAACAACTGACCACAACTGCACGACTAGGTTAGGCACAAAGAAATGGTTAACCTAGAATGATTTCTACTCTTTTATATATTGATTTGTTTGTATCGGTTCCACAGATTAGAACCCGGTTGAGTAGAAGCAAATCAAGTAGGTTAAGTGCCTTGCATGTGGGTGTATGTTGTGTGTATGTTGAAAATTACCCCACAAAATTATCTTTTTATTTATTTTTATATAAGCGAGGGTGAAATGAGTGTGAGTGGAAATCCAAACAACCAAACTAATCCTAGGATTTATGTAAACACCTAAGTTAATTGGAATTTGAATTTAATGTGACAAATGAAATCTTTAGAGGGGGAAGAATGGGGAGCACTTACAATCATCTTCAACTACACTTTACTTCGGTCTACCGCTTGACGATTCTCTGATGGAGGTCTCTGCAAAATAATAGACACATGACAAAGCAAGTTAGAAGACAATAAATTGCGTGAAATGTGAAAAGAAGATCAGAAATCGTTGCCTCCCCGGCAATGGTGACAAAATGTTGAAATGTCGAAGTACTATGCTATTGAATTTGTTTTTGAAAACCTATCATTGTAGTTTGAAAAGCTAAGAACTCAGGTTCAACAAATACAATTTATATCGGAATATAAATTCGAGTCGAACTCAAGGAGGCTACGTCAATCCAAATTCGCAATTATATTTTTTTCGTGTTTTTATTAAAAATCTGAGTAATTACAATGAAATGAAGCACTATAAACAATCAGAGAAAGAGAGAGAGAGAGAAAACATCCACTTGATACTGCAAAATGTTTATATAACTAAGTAAGCAAGAAATTACACTAGAAAGCAGGAAAACTATTACAACAAGAAAGCAAGAAAATTCTACTCTAGAAAGCAGGAAAAAGGAATGAGAGAGAGAAGTTATCCTCCTCGACGATCGCTTGGAGGACGAGTCAGATGAGACGACACATAGAAGACGAAGAATGGAGCGGGAAGAAGGAGGTCGAGGCAGGAAGAACGGGAACGAGGTAGCACATCGTTGTCGTTGCGGGATCCGCTTCCGTAATGGGGGCGAAATATTGACTTTATCTCTTGAGGAGCATCCCGGGTGTGGGACAAGCTTCTCTTGAGCTTTGGAGAGGGAGAAAAGAGAAGGAAGGGATGATAAATTCGTATAGAGGGGGTCTCCTTTTATAGTTGCAAGGAGTGAGGGCATTTTGGTCATTACATGTTGAAAAACATTAATTTAGGACCTTTAGTGACGGATAAATTCGTCACAAAGGCCTGAATGTGGCCTTCGTGGGCGATGCTCGTGCCCCCGCTTGCCTTCTGTGCCTCAACATGTGGCCATGTCCATCAGATCTTGACCGTCCTTTCATGAGATTGGACGACTGAGAGCTCTCCTCGTCGTGCCTCAACCACTCGCCTTGCTTGTGAGATCCCGCGTCACGCTTGGCGTCAGATAGTGCGTGGGTGCTATCGACCACACGACGCTGTTGGATCTTGATCGCGAGCACCAACGCACCCGCTCCAATTTGTGGAATGTGGGGGCTCGAACCCGCGCCTCTTCGTTTGGATAAGGTGCTCGACCAATGCGCTACGGGTGTGTTTGTGTCGAGCACTTAATTGAAGAGCGTGTGCCACGCAACCATTGGATCTTGATCCAACGGCAGAGAAGCGCTAACCAGAAGAGCTTCCGTGGGTGCGTGCTACCAACTGGACAGCTGAGATGGCACCATGTGGCACCATCTTGGCCGTCCATCTTCTGAGTGATGTAGATGGCGCCACGAGTATCGGATTAGATCGATTTTCGCGCTGTTAGGCTGCGATCATCGATCCAAACCAATCCATGTGGTTGGATTTGTCGTCTGAAGTGCGGATTAACACCATCTTGGCCCGTGATCTTCTAAGATTCCTCAGTCTCTATTTGATGCTACGGATATCCGATTAGGGCGATCTTGGAGTCGTTGAACTCCAATCGTCACACTGATCAGATTCGTACGGTTGGATCTTCGATCCGAGGCCCCGATAAAAGTCGCTCTGTCCTTGACCATAAAAGGAGATAATTAACCTCCATTTTGTTCAGACTAATCTAAATGCAAGATTATGCATGTTATGCAATATTTATAGTATGTAATGCAATTCTATGCTTAAGAACATGCATAAGTAGACATTTTTTGTAATATAAACATGTTTACATTGCTCATGAAGATGTTTTCCTTCTCCCTCATTGATAAGGCTGCCCATTGGTACCAAACCCTAACTCGTCTAATCAACACGTGGGCAGAACTTTAATCCGAATTTCTGAAGAAGTTTTTTTCCATTGGTCGAATAAATGCTCTAAGGCATCAGATCATGCATTTTACTCAGAATGTAGGAGAACCACTTCATGAGGTATGGGATCACTTTCTGGATCTCATGTGAAAATGCCCCAATCACTAAGTTCCTAAATGGGAAATGCCCCAATCACTAAGTTCCTAAATGGGAACAAGTCCAGTCATTTTACCAGGGACTCCGTGAAGATATCAAATTATTCGTCAATGCAACCTGTGGTGGCAACATCATGGGTCAACATGAGGACACCATGTGGGAGATCCTGGAGAATATGTGTGAGAACTCCATCAATAATGAATCCATGGGCATGTTCGACAGGACAACTGCCCGTGCATTGACAAACACTTGGGGGGTACACTAGACCCAAGGCCTGTTCGCACCTGTCGATCTAGAGCTAGTGACCAGTTGCTTGGACAAGGTCTCATTTATCGAGGAAAAGGTGGACAAACTAACTCGACACTCGCAGAGAGCCACCTCAGCACAGCAAAACCCATTTGCGCAACCGCCCTCTGGTAGGGAGGCTATGCATAACATCTATCACCACTCTTCTCAGTGGATGGACTCATATCCACCCCCATCTGATCCTGGTTTTGGAGGACACTCCGGAACTTCCTGCTCTAGTTGGGGGAACTCTGAACCCTCATATTCTGACTTCTCTGGGGTTCCTTAGATCTACGAGGACCTCAACACCATCCAGAATGATCCATTCTCAAACACTTATAATCCTAGATGGTGTAATCATCCCAATTTTGAGTGGTCTGGGAATAATCAAAATCTAAGATTTCAATTCCAACCCTGACCACAAGTTCCACGCCCATATCAACCTGTTCAACCTAGACCCAATCCAAATTACCAATTTAGGCCAGCACGAGAAGCTCGAATGACGTTAATCCTTTAAACCCTGGTTGACATTCAAAAGATGAATGTGGCTATGTAAAAATAGCACAAGGACAAGATCACAGAGGTTCGCAATCAACTAGCCTAGTTGGCAAATGCTTGCCAGCCTGGTGCACTTCCTTCCCAACCTCTACCTAATCCGAATAGCGTGCCGACCTAGAAGTGCATCATGAACCCAAATCAGGGCCAAGCATACTATGTTTATTAAGCCCCTTCTGCTCCATCACCCGACAGGATGGAAGCTTCAACATTATATTCAGGATATTAGCAGCAGACACCTATTTTGCCTAACCCAAACCAAAATCAGGCAGGAGTTAACTTCGTCGCCACTCATAGTGGCAAATCAACCTAGGATCCACCATTTCATAGCCATGAAAAGCCTGAAAATTCAGAACCCAACCCTAGATTGGTGATTCAGGGCACCCTTATCCTAGATAAAGAGACTGAATCAATTCTAGAGGAACCGACTGAGGTTCCATTTCCTGAGGCCTTAACCAAGGGAAAGAGGAAATCCAAACCCATGGCATTAGAGGAAGATCTGGTCAAGCTCTTTGAGTAAGTTCAGATAAACATCTCCTTGATGGATGCAATCTGCCACGTACTGGCTTATGTGAGATTTCCAAAAGATGTATGTATGCCTAAAAGTAAGCTGCGAACTGAGGGCGGGAGTCCGATCGTCTTATCGGAGCAAGCCAGCACCATCATTTTGAGCAAACCCCCGCCAAAGGCAAAAGATCTTGGTACCCCCTTGATCACCTGCAGAATCGGTGATATAGAATTTGATCTTGCCTTATTGGTTCTAGGAGCTTCCATAAACTTGATACCTACATCCCTACTAGACCATCTTGAGGAATCTGAGCTTAAATAGACTGAAATGGCTTTACAGTTAGCAGATCAATTGATTAAGTCACCTAAAGGAATTCTCGAGGATGTTCTGGTTTGGATCGGTGATTTCTACGTCCTTATGGATTTTATTGTGCTAGACATGGATACTCCTGAGAATCTGAAGAATACAACGATTATATTAGGTAGACCATTCCTAACCACAGCTAGGGCGAACATAATTGTGAAGAGGGTCAGATTGAGTTAAAATTTGGGTGCAAGACACTAAAGATTGATATCTTTAAGACCTAGAAGGGAATTAACTGTGGAGCCATTAAACAAATATGTGATATTGGTTCTGTGATTGAAGACTCGCTCATAGAGGAAAACCTGATTGTTTTTGACCCTCAACCACAAGAAGATCATGACCCATAGCTAGAGGAGCCTAAACCTGACCTAGATACACCTACAGCTCCTACCTTTTCTCTTGAGCCCCACCCTGAACCTCCTGCTATTGTTGATAATCTTGTTATTGAGTTGAAATCCCTCCCAAATCATTTAAAATATGTCTTTTTGGGTTTGAACCACTTGTTTCCTGTGATCATCAATTCCTGACTCACACCTAACCAGGAAACAAAACTGATTTTTGTTCTTCAGCAACATCGGAAAGCCATTGGATGGACTCTCGATGATCTGACTCGCATCAGTCCCTCCTATTGCATGCATCATATCTACATATAATAGGGCTCACAACCATCTCGAGAAATGTAGAGATGACTCAATCCGAATCTGTAGGAGCTTATGAAGAGAGAGATCATCAAATGGTTAGATGCTGGTATCATCTATCCTATCTCGGATAGCCGCTGGGTGAGCCCAATTCTGGTGGTGCCTAAGAAGGTAAGGCTCACCGTTATCACAACCAAATCTAGGGAGACCATCCCAACCCATATCGCAAACTCATGGAGAGTCTGCATTGATTATAGAAGACTAAATGCCTCCACAAAGAAAGGTCATTTCTTTCTGCCATTTCTATATCAGATTCTCAGAAAACTGGTGGGAAATTGATTTTTCTATTTTCTGGATGGGTACTCTGGATATAATTAGGTGGAAATTCATCTAGAGGATCAAGAAAAGATCGCCTTCACCTGCCCCTACAGAACGTATGCGTTTCGTAGGATGCCATTTGGGCTATGTAATGCACCTGCTACTTTTCAGCGATACATGTTGGACATATTTTCCGATATGGTAGGTGATGAGAGACTCATCATGGCTCTTAAATACCCCTAATTAACTAGTTTCCCTAGTTAATTAGCTAAGAATATGTTTATTTAGGGTTTAATTATAATATAAGGGATAATATATTAAAGGACAATAAAATAAGTTAATAATTTTAAATTAAATATCAATTAATGTTATTAATAATTTAAATAATAATTTGAACTCAAATTATAAATATTTAGCAACCTAATTAATTTTTAAGTTAACATTATAAATATTTAACCCTAAGTATGTAATAACTTAAATAACTTAATCAATTAAATAAATTAAGCTAAAAAGGTTAAAGATGTAAATTCAAGGTATATATATAATATTTATATAATTTATAATCATAAATAAAATGTTGAAAAAGAATTAAATTAAAATAAGCCTTGAAAACCTCAGTTTACATTTTAGTCCTTAGGTTTCTATTTCCATTGAGTCCTTTTATTTAGTTTAGGTCCTTAAGGTTTCTTTCGTATAGGTCATTGTGAGCACAATGCTTTCCTCTTCCTCTTCTTCTTCTTCCTCGCACTGGACGACTCTCGTTAGCCGGTCACCTCACCATCCGATCCACCTTCATCCTTCGTCAGAACACCGCTACCTTGGTTGTTTCTCTTCCGCTCACCTCCCCTTCTTCATCCAATGGACTAGATTGACTTCTAATCCTATTTAGGTCTTACAGTTAAGCTCACCGGCGTTGGAGACTACGTTGGTGGTTTAGCTAGACCTAGATGCTTTTCCGTCCAGGTACACCCCCTTACCCTCCACCATCACCTATAAATAGCTCCCCTTCCCTCCGATTTTAGCGATTATCTCCCTACCCTCTCTTCCCAATTGAGCTTTCCAATAGGCTATTCCCTCTTACTCCGGAGACCGTCCTCCATTTCCATCGTCCTCCTCCGATCACTTTCATCATCTACCGAACTCCACCATCCTCTACTGCGTCTCTGGATAAAGCAACGACTCCAAACGCTTCCATTCCATGTACTCACTCGCCGAACTTCTTCCTCCTTCCCTCTGATTTCCTCCTCCATTACAACCTTCGATGGAGCTCCTCTACCTCCCTTAGTTCAGGTAACAGTAAGATTAGGAACTTAGGTAAGTTTAGAGTAGTTAGCTTAGTTGATTAAGTAGTTTAGTTAGATTTAATGTTAGATTGTCTACCGTCTTTTTCAGCTCCAACGAGCTCCTTAAGCTCGTTTGGTGTATTCTTTTATCTTTTTGATCCACCAAACACACTCTACACCTTTCTGTGAACACTTCTACCTCATGTATTTTACATTTTACCGCCTAAACAACCTCCACCTGCACCGACGACCGCCGCCGTCCATAGCGGAGGTCTCTGAGCTTAGATCACATCCATAAGGGCCCTCCACCGCCTCTACATCACTTCAGGGCCCCGATCAACGTATCAATTAGGTAAATAATCACCTCTATATAAAATGCCTAATTTCATTTCAACTTACGAAATCACTGTCAATGGCGAGCTTAGAAGAGTCTTAACACCTAATAGATCACCCATACACCTTCGTAACACTCTTATAGTCATTTCCCCTCACTCAATTGAGTATGGGGAGTCAATCTGAGTTCCAGCTAACTCATATTGCATTTTCTTTGAATTCGAAGCATATCATTTGGTTTCTTCCTTAATTACTTCAATTATCGAGCTCCTGAGGTTCCTTGTGACCTCAAGAGGCTTTGTAGGTTATTTATGAGTAGTTCCATGGAGTTTTGAACTCCAGGACATCATTTTTTTGGACTCACCGGAGCTTCGGCAGGCTCCAGTGACCTATTCTTATACTTTAGCCCTAGGAAACCCTCGAGAAGTTCCAGATTGCATCTACTAGGCTAAGGATCAGGAATTAATGATTTAAAATATGTTTTATTATCTGGAGTCTTCATTTGAACTTCTCCACCTCTGGTAGAGTTGGAGGAGCATTTTCGTTATGGTGAAGTTCCTAATTTTTGTTCCAGAAGCATAAGAGACACCTATTTAGATTATCCTTGGCCTTTATTTAGTCTGAAACTTGATAGATTAGTTCCCCAAACACACACACCTTTCATCTCAGGCGGCGACGTTTGAGAACACATCAGGAGTCACCAAAATCTAATTTTGAGGTGTGCGTCAGATTTCTGAGATGGACTTAAGTCACTCTATGGCCTTAATTTGATCTGTAAAGCTTTAAATAGAAAGTCAACTCTTGAGTTGGTTAGGTCAAAGTTGAGCTACAGATGATGAATTAAATCCTAAATTTTTGATTTAACTCACTGATTTAGCTCCTGGATTGATTTAAAGATCAATTAGGGTAAATTTGATGATTTTCATTAAGGATTGGACAAGTTCTCTTCTTCTATTTAGTTTGGGTTCAAAATGAACCCAATACTATTTCAGTGTGGTTCTTTTGAGTTTCAAGTCTCAAATTCACCCAAATAAGTTATCTTTGACCTTTTGAATCTGTTCAGACTCCTTTCAGAAGCTGATCTGAAGCTTAAATCTGAGATCTAAAGCTTTAGTACAAAGCTATTCACCTTTTGAAGCTCTCTGAAGCTTCTCAGACCTTCCTTCTTCCTCCAATTCGTGTGTAATACCTTACTAAAGGTATTCATGCCCTGAGTTGAGGGCAATACACTCTTTACAGGATAATATTTTTGAATACTCTCTCTGCAGGCATGTCTAGACATGGCGAAACAGCCATGTTCCTGACTGAAATAGGTGGATTAGACTTGATCCAAACACCAAATTGGTGTTACAATTAGATACAACTTCTCAAGAGCTCTCGATCAAGCTTTGGAATGCTCAATTTGGCCCAGCCATTTAGCCGGAAGTCATGATTGAAGCTTGGTTTGAAACGCCCAAACTTAGTCCAACATTAGGAAACTAAGATCGTGCAACCTAGTATGAGTTGAATTTGCATTGATGCCTCTTCAGTCGTCAGCGTAGGGCACAAATAGGAGAGTTGTATGTAGGTGCGTGCATGTGCACGTGCCTGTGCGGGTGTGTGTGTGTGCCTGTGGGGGAGTTTTCATGGGCCCGAATGGGCGTGGGCTTGGGAGGCCGGTGATGATAACGTTATTATCAACCATATCTAGCTTTATTTATTCATATTCCATCATTAAATGCTCCTACATAACCGCCAGAGAGATGTAATTTACTGTAAATCCATTCTGAGAGATAGACATGAAAATAGGGGTAAAACTGCAGTTTTAACAGCATATCTCAGTTGCAGAACAATCATGGGATTTCTAAGGGGTTAATTAAAGGTTAAATGATCTTAAAAGTCTAACAAGTAGGTCTGCGTAGGTAGAAATGGGTTTTCGCGCATTTCAAGAATTAAATGACATATAAAACCCTAAATGATTCACTGAGGTTTTGGTTAGAATAAAATTCACATAAACCCTATAAAAATAATTTAAAAATATTCTCTAGGGTTTGGTACCTTCAATTTGACCATTGGAACCTAATTTGACCAAAAATAGAGTCCCAAACTGACCTATGCCTTAATTTGGGTTTTTGCATAAATTACTCAGCCAAACGAAGCCAAAACCAAAATCTAACTTCACCATTGGATTCCTTATATCTAAATTAGGTTTGTACCAAAATTTGGACCCAATCTGAGATCATCTTGACCTAGTTTGCAATTTGGTCTAGTTTAAGTCTTTTCTCTCACACACATGCCCCTAACTTTCGAATTCCTTTCAAAAGGGTCCCTAACATTGTCATCGTTCTTTAAAAATGGGTCCTTCCACCATTATCGCTCAAGAATCCTACTCCAGGGAGCTTCATTTTGAGAGTTCTCCTTGATTGATTGATGAAACTTTCCCAAAATGGAATCGAAGACTCTTTAGGAAATTCCCTTTCCAAAGAATCCGATCTTGAGCCCCACAACCTTCCCAATCTCTCATGTGAACGCATGAGAGATTCGGGTATCTCATAGGTTTCCTACTCTAGCGGCCTTCCAAGCTTAGGAAGGTTGCTTCCCAAGCTCTAATCACCCTCTAGAGACCTATAAAAGGAACCCCAGTGCACGCCGTCCATCGCAAGCTTGATTTTAGCCGTGAAAACCCCCCCTTCCTCTCTCTGCTCCGGTCGAGAAGCTTCGCAAGCTCTGGAGACTCCTCCTGATCTCCTTCGTCGTTCATCCGCAATACTAGCGGTCAGATTTCCTTCCTCTCTCTCGTCCGCTCTTGGCCGTACCAGCAGGAGCCTCCTTCCCATCGTCATCACCACTTCTACCTCACCGAAGCCTTCGTCTTCTCTAGAGCCAGTGTACCCCCGGTAAGGAGAATCCTCCCCTTTTGTCTGATTAGCTTAGGTTAGATTAGTTCCTTATAGCTCGTAGGTTAGTTTCCTACCCAAAAATTCCAAAAAGAACCGCTCGAATCCACCAATCACCCTCGTCTTCCCTATCTCCGGCCACTCCTTCGGTGAGGCATCGCCATCGCTACACCCTTCCATCCACCTTGCCAACCACTTCATAAGCTTCACCATGACTCAACCATCAAAACTCATCTCCTATTACACTGATTCCATCTCCCAATCTTCCCACCGAAAAATGCATCTTCACGTCATCTTCTCCGTCACTGACCACCCTCTACACGCCGCCATCCTCCATAAGACCATCACAATCACCTTCGCTGTGCTGCGTTGAAGCGAAGGAGCCATTTAACTAGGACCTTCGAGCCTGTATTCGTGTTCTAGGTCTTTGCCGGTTCGCCGCCGCTGTCGCCACCATCCCCAACCACGACCAAGCTCCTCTGGCATCGAGATAACCTAGTGCCACTCTCAATCAATGTGGCCACGTCCCAGGATCTGCTCCAGGTCTTGGATTAAAGACCCCAAGCTACAGCCACTACTAATTGAAGCAAACTTCCACCTCCAGCTGCTACCTGCTGTGTGCGAAAGAAAGTGTGGAACTTTAGTTCCACATCGTTAACCACTAAGCAATCGCAGTGGCATAAAAGGAAAAAGTGACAGAGGCTCTTCGCCTCAAGTCACATAGGGGGGTGAGGTCCCCCATCACCCTTACGCGTCTTACCCGTGACACCACCATGTAGGCCTGGCTTTGACCCATTTACCCGCCTATGCGCACGCACACCTCTGCCGCTACCCCACGCTGATAGCCTTGGTCCTTGGTGCACTCTAGACTGATTACCCGATAACCCAATACTGTGCATGGCGTTGTGAAGTCAAGAAAGAGGAGAAACCAGAGAGAAGGAAAGAGAGAGGGAACGCAAGGATAAGGGGGTTTTGCTTCCCTGTGTATTGGGCTAACACTTAGCCGCATCTGAAGAAGAGCTACCCCCTGTGCACGTAGAGAAAGAAGAAGAAGAAAGAAAGACAGAATGAGAAGAAGAGCAGAGAAAGAAGAGGAGGTTGAAGAAGAAGTATAGTGCCCTCTTAGCATTGTAGCAAGGCTGACTTAAGCCGTCTGGTTAAAGACTCTGTTGTCTGATGGAGTGCACTGTGCACTTGGGTTGCATAGTTGATATTATTTGAGTATTTGCTACATGTGTTAGACTAATAATTGGTGATCAAAATCACTATTATTTTTTCCAAGATTTCTTTTTGACTCATCATATACTAATGTTTTACATTGCATATTAGTTTTTGAGTAATCTATTGTGCTCCTTTATATTATTTGTTGAGATTAGCGCATGAATTCCATATTTGCTCCCAACGAACGACCTCGGACTTCATTTCTGATATTCAAGTTATAAATTTTATCTGTTGTTCGAGCTATTTTTGAGGAATTATTACTACAATGAACACATCTCTTTCAAAACCCTCAATCTAGCGCATAAAAACATTTTGGCTCCATTGCCGAGGAGCAACATGCAATTCGCCGCTATTCTCCTGCTATATTTTGATTATACTTGAGCATTAACTTTCCCTATTTTGTTTATTGTGATTTTACGAGGTACTTCACGAGGAGATCTTCCACGCAAATCAACCACTCCAGGGTAGGTAACTTCTCTACTCTTCCCCAATCAACCTCCTAATCTTGGGAAGATGAAAAAGGAAACAATTAATTAGGAATCATCTGCCTTATTTTTCATAGTAATTATCATTTAAAATGCAAGTTTCCTGATTTGTGAAATTTTTTTTCAAATTTGATTGAAGATTGAGATGATCTATTTAGAATTCCCTACCCCAAATTTCCTGTGCCTATTAGGGATCACACTTAATTTCTGATCATCTTGGACTACTCACCTTCTTGTTTGAGTCCAAGGTGTACATATTGAGATCAAATTGGATGCAGAATAGGGCCAATTAGGGTTTGACATTAGGGTTTGGAGTGCTAGAGACATTTTTTGCCTGAATTAAAGGAAAGTTACCCTCCTGCATTTGTGTGCTACCTAGGCCCTTTATTGAAAAGATCTAATAAGAAAAACCCTAAAATCACGCTCTAATTTTGCTTGAATCTTAAAATCTTGGACCTAATAACCTGGGAGTAAAATCAAGGTGATTTCTAGGCCTTGACCTATATCTCATTCTGCCATCTTTAGGGTAGGTTAGGTGAAGTTGGTTTATATTGTAGGCCAACCAACCTCCAAATTAGGTCACAAGTTGAATTAACTTCTAATCAAGTGAAACTCAAGGCACAAATTATGACATAAAATTGGTAGACTTAAGGACTTAAGTTCGTACATTCCGGTCTACCTGGACCCTCAGTGATAAGGAAGGTCGGGTGGGGGAAATCCTATAACCTGTGCGGACGCTCTACCGTGTAGGGGTCTTTGCAGGACGCTCCCTTCCTAACTGCCCAGGTAATTCTCAGGTGTGCAAATTTCTGATTCAGAAGTGTCATTTGCTTCAAAATTGCCTTAGTCATCCAAAAATCTTTGAGTGCCTTGATTGAGTCAATTTCAAATCCAGTCCCTCATCCCTTCTATTTAAAATACATACACAGGAAGGCTATTAGGTTTTTAACCTAAGAGGCCTCATTTGATCTCCTAGGGATTTCTAAATCTAATTTAATTAGCTTTAAATCTAACCTTGATTTTGGATTCTACATCTTGATTCCACCATTTAATTAAAAAACAAAATGCAGCCTGGCTATATACGAAGACTATTTAGGAAACTTGAGTCCCAAATGAGCATGAAAGAAAAGATAATTGAGAATGCTTATAGAAACCATGAAGAATATTGTAAAAGGGACATTCAAGATAGATTAAAGAAAACAATGACCCACATTTTGAACCGTATGAAGATGATATGGATACAGATAAACCATTGTTCAACCTGGGATGATCTCTTAGCATAACACATGGAATTGGTGAAATTACACAACAATGACTGTCTGCAATATTGGTCAAATCCTTCAGTTCCGGAAGAACTCTAGAATTTTTTGAAAGAACGGGGAGAATTGCTGAATGGGTTATATAGAACCATCGATCAAAAATACCCGTCAAAAGTTAAGATGACATCTTGGAGTAATTCCAGTAATCCATGTAATTTCCCAAGTCCCGAGTGTGATGATCAAGGCTGTTATGGACCCCCAACCCAAATGGAACCTAATTCAAATTATGAACAAATTGATACAGCTGATCTTGAGATGGGTTGGGAGGATCCGATTGTAGGTGATCACGATTTTGAGCCAACCCTAGAAAATCAAGAGCCTGGTTCACCGAGCTTAGATTTCCCAGACACCTGTGATACTAAGATTGAATCAGAACCTCTCAAGGGTGTAAATTCCATCCCTTATTCTGATAAGGTGACTCTCGAGAGTAATTCTAACATCCCTATAGAAGCCAACCTAGATTCTAGTGATCCAACCCACACCCTTAACCTAGAATCTGGATCTGAGCCTTATTGGGATGATTACAAGGCCCCGTGTGATAGAAATCAGATTTTGAAGTTGGATTATGATTCTGGGCCTGTATTTGATGAGTGTACCTCTCCAACCTCCTCAGAGTCATAAATCAATTTTTCAGAAGTCATGCCAATTTAAGATACAGAAATCGAGGAGCTGGAAGAGTTGGGTTTTGATTGGGTCTTCCCTACAAGCCAAGAACTCGAGCCCATGCCTAATAGGAACACCTTTTGAGTTTAGATTCTGAAATATGGTTAGAACCAAGTTAGGTTGCTGATTGTACATCTCTTGATTTATTCTGTGGTGGATCCTCTGATCCCGAGACAAATTTAGAACATGATTCTCGCATGTTCTCTGATGATTTCGAATCTTACCCTGATTTCGAAGAACTGTTGTTTCCTAATGACTCCAAACCAGTTTACGACCTTAGAAAACACGACCCGTCTTTTGATTCTGAGGCTGAGGTCAATGATTCAAAAGAAAACACCACTTCTGCAACAGATATAGAACCTCCAAAATTCATTTTCAACCCCGACCAGCAACCTGACTCAATTTCTACTCTGATTCTCCTCTCAATGAGCCGGTTGCACATGATTCTCCTCCACATTTTGATCGGGTTTCAGACTTTGATCAGACTACTAATCACATCCCATCCTTCTCTAATCATTCCCATAGGGATCTCACAAACTCCACTGATTCATTCTCTTTTGAGGATTCCTACTCCGACCATACTGATTCGACTTAACTAAACCCTAATTTTTCACTTCCACATTGTTCTGAGGTTTACTGTGTATGGTGGGTTCGGCATCTGTTGATCCACATCTACCAACCCTCCAGATTGATTGGGTTTGGGCTACATCATCAGCCTCTTGATCTGAAAAGCACCTAGTTGGACCAACCAGGCTATTAATTAAGGTGCTTGTTCTACAAAATTCATCTGATTTGACCACTCTACCATACCATTTTCTACTCGGCTGAAGGCATTGAATTTAGCACTTAACGAGAGGTAACCCATCATACCAAAAACTCGAGATCCTTTTGATTATCCTTTTGTACTTCATGTCTAATGCACTCTGAGTTCAATTTTAGAACAGTAGACTCCACCTCTGGTACTCGTACCAGAGCTTGAAATCGTCCGCAACAGTCATCTCGACCTGTTCGCCCACCCGTTTATCCTGTTCTAACTCTTGAACCCTAATTATTTCATACCCTCCGTTTACAATGAGGACATTGCAAAACTTAGGTATGGGGGGTGTTAAAGTGCAAACACACAAAAATTCATAGTTCTAAAGGATTCTCACAAAAAAAAATACATATTCCAAAAAACAAAAAAAAATAAAATAAAAAAATAAAAAAAATGGAAGGGAGGAAATTTTGAAAAATTGAATGCATATCATTCTTGAGGAAAAGGGAGGTGATTTAAAATGATAAGAGCAAAAATTTGAAAGAAAAGAGATAGTCATTAGTAAAAGATTATGGAATCTACTTAGTTCTAGACTAAATCAAAAGAAAGAAATAAAAGACAAAAGTGCTAAGGGATACGAAGATTAGTATGAGTGCTGATCTTAGGCCTTTTGGGCTGTGTTTAGGCTTAAAAACTCAAATATCCATTAAGATCTGGATAGCCCTCAAGAGGTTGAGGAAAATGCGAAGCTTAAGTATTAGGTCTAAGGCTTAGGGATTATTTGACTTCGTTAACTGACCTTTGGTTTGGGGGACTCGGTAACCTAAGCACCCTAATTCACACACAGTCTGGTTCAGTGCACTTAATTATCAAAATCATGCAAATGCGTTAATTCTGTTATGAGAAAGCTACCTAGATTAGGATAAACTTATGAACGCAAGTTGATTTGGATGAGTTCTTGACACAGAGATGAGGGAAATTCCCCTCGAAGATGCGCAATAACATACCGTCTCCTCGGTGCTTGTCTCCTAGGATATCTAAATATCCTACCAGGGGCACCTAAGCACCTTGTGCTGATTTAGGTGCCATAGGAAGGATTATCCCAAAATGTGGATTTACAGTGCCTGAATTTAGCTACAGAACACCATGGGAAGCACTATCTCGAAGTGTCGAAAGCCAACGTTCTAGGGGTTGCCATGGGTGATGCTATCTCGAAGCATCGAAAGCCAAGAGCCCTACGAGGATTGATGGTGGGAGTTAGGAATCCGATACAGACCGTGTTGTAAAGCCAATCTGAGGATAGAACTAAAGAAGAAAAAGGGAGAGAAAACTCTCCAAAATCGACAAAAATTCTTCTATTTCTCTCTTACAAAAATGCACTGCAAATTGAACCTGGGCTAACCATGTTTTAAGCATGGGTGCTTTAACAGCGGAGTTCAACGTACCTTAGGTTAGTTCTTGTGGGCCTTAGAAACCTTTGCGGCAGACTGAGGCTAAAGCTGGTTAGGTTCGGATCTTGGTTGGTACTTGAGTACCTCTAGGCTTATTGTTAGCATTCTAACCTAATCTACAAAGGAAAGCACATAACAGAAATCTAAGCATAAAAAGGCATGATCTAGAATTTGAGTTAATTCCATGAAATTTTGCTGAGGGACTAGCAAAAGTTAGGCATGGGGGTATGATGATAACGTCATCATCAGCCATATATAGCTTTATTTAGTCATATTCCATCATTAAATGCTCCTACATAACTGCCAAAGAGACGTGATTCACTACAAATCCATTATGAGAGATAGACATGAAACTAGGGGTAAAACTACAGTTTTAACGGCATATCTCAACTGCAAAAGAATCACAGGATTTCTAAGGGGTTAATTAAAGGTCAAATGGTCTTAAAAGTCTAACAAGTAGGTCCGTACAGACAGAAATAAGTTTTCACACGTTTCGAGAATTAAATGACATCTGAAACCCTAAAAATAGACCTGCTTGATTCATTGAGGTTCTGGTTAGGATAAAATTCACCTAAACTGTCTAAAAATCATAGAAAAATATTCTCTAGGTTTTGGTATGTTCAATTTGATCATTTGAATCCAATTTGACATAAAATAGAGTCTCAGATAGACCTATGCCATAATTTAGGTTTTTACATAAGTTACCTAGTCAAATGAAGTCAAAACCAAAATCCAACTTCACCATTGGATTCCTTACGTCCAAATTAGGTTTGTACCAAAATTTGGACCCAATCTGAGATCATCTTGAACTAGTTTGCAATTTGGTCAGGCCTGAGTCTTTTCTCTCACACACATGCCCCTAACTTTCGAATTCATTACAAAGAGGTCCCTAACTTTATCATCATTCTTTACAAATGGGTCCTTCCTCCATTATCGCTCAAGAATCCTACTCCGGGGAGCTTCATTTGGAGAGTTCTCCTTGATTGATTGATGAAACTTTCCCAAAATTGAATCGGAGACTCTTTAGGAAATTCCCTTTCCAAAGAATCTAGTCTTAAGCCCCACAACCTTCCCAATCTCTCATGCGAATGCATGAGAGATTTGGGTATCTCATAGGTTTCCTACTTCGGCAGCTTCCCAAGCTCTAATCACCCTCTAGAGACCTATAAAAGGAACCCAGTGCACGTCATCCAGTGCAAGCTTGATAGCAGGCGTGAAACCCCCCTTCCTCTCTTCACTCTGGCTGAGAAGCTCTGCAAGCTCTGGCAACTCCTTCTGATCTCTTTCGTTGTCCATCTGCAATACTAGCGGTCAGATTTCCTTCCTCTCTATCGCCTGCTCTTGGCCGTACCAGCAGGAGCCTGCTTCCCATCGTTGTCACCGCTTCTACCTCACCGGAGCCTTCATCTTCTCCAGAGCTGGCGTAACCCCGGTAAGGAGAATCCTCCCATTTCTTATGATTAGCTTAGGTAAGATTAGTTCCTTATAGCTCGTAGGTTAGTTTCCTACCCAAAAATCCCAAAAAGAACCCCTCGAATCCACCAATCACCCTCGTCTTCCCTGTCTCTGGCCAATCCTTTGGAGAGGCATCCCCGTCGCTACACCCCTCCATCTACCTCGGCAACCACATCATAAGTTTCACCACGACTCACCCATCAAAACCCATCTCCTATTATGCCGATTCTACCTCCCAAACTTCCCACTGAACAACGCACCTTCACGCCATCTTCTTCGTCACCGACCACCCTCTACATGTCGTCATCCTCCACAAGATCATCACCATCACCTTCGTCGTGCTATGGCAAAGCTAAGGAGCCATTTAACTAGGGCCTTCGACCCCGTATTCGTGTTCCAGGTCTTCGCCAGTTCGCCGCCACTACAGCCACCATCCATGACCACGACTGAGCTCCTCTGGCATCGAGATGACCTAGTGCCACTCTCAATCGACACGGCTACATCCCAGGATATGCTCCAAGTCTTTGATTAAAGACCCCAAGCTGTAGCCGCTACCAATTGAAGCAAACTTCCACCTCCAGTTGCTGCTTGCTATGCGCGAAGGAAAGTGTGGGACTTTTGTCCCACATCGTTATGCACTGAGCAGCCATAGTGGCATAAAAGGAAAAAGTGACAGAGGCTCTTCACCTTAAGTCATAGAGGGGGCTGAGGTCCCTCGCCACCCTCACACACCTCGCCCGTGACACCTCCACACGGGCCTGGCTCTGACCCATTTACCCGCCTATGCACGTGCACACCTCGGCTGCTACCCCATGCCGACAGCTCTGGTCCCGGGTGCACTCTAGACCGATTACCTGATAACCCAGTACTATGCATGGCCTTGTGAAGGCGAGAAAGTGGAGAAATAAGAGAGAAGGAAAGAGAGAGAGCGCACGGGGATAAGGGGGGTTTTGCTTCCCTATATATTGGGCTAACACTTAGCCGCATCTGAAGAAGAGCTACCCCCTGTGCATGCAGAGAAAGAAGAAGAAAGAAAGTCAGAATGAGGAGAAGAGTACAGAAAGAAGAGGAGGCTGAAGAAGAAGTATAGTGCCCTCTTAGCACTATAGCAAGGTTGACTTAGGCCGTCTGGTTAAAGACTCTTTCATCTGATGTAGTGCTCTGTGTACTTGGGTTGAATAGTTGATATTATTTGAGTATTTGCTACATGTGTTAGACTAATAATTGGTGATCAAAATCACCATTATTTTATCTAAGATTTCTTTTTGACTCATCATATACTCATGTTTTACATTGAATATTAGTTTTTGAGTAATAAATTATGCTTATTTACATTATTTGTTGAGATTAGTGGGTGAATTCCATATTTGCTCCTAACGAATGACCTCGGACTTTATTTCTGATATTCGAGTTATAAATTTTATCTGTTGTTCGAGCTATTTTTGAGGAATTATTGCTACAACAAACGCATCTCTTTTAAAACCCTCGATCTAGCGTGTAACAACAGCCAGATACCGTGCATGCTAAGAAAAATGAATTAAAATCCATAATAAATGAACTAGGTATGGGCTTTGTAGGGTTTGGTCCCGGCCCTAGTGGGCGCTGTGTATCCTCGAAAAGCCTCTGCCGCCCATTAAAAGTCATAATTTTTATAATTGAAGAGAGTAAATGGGTTAAGTTGGTGAAAATTTGGCTGAGTGGACATAAGGCACAGTAAAGAGGATTAAGAAAAGAAGAGAACAAAGAGAAGAGTTAAGGAGGAAAAGATAGAGGAAAACAAAGAAGGCTTAGGGAGAATTAAAGAAGAATAAAAGAAGAAAAAGAAGGGGGAATAAAAAGAGTTAACAAAGAGAGAGAATTAGAGAGCTTAAGAAGGAAATAAATAAATAGAGAAGAGAAGAAAATCAGATATCCTCACTATTGATCAGAAGTCCAATATATATTTTTAAGTCGTCTAACTCAATTTTAAGAAATCTAATTTCAAGGTTGAAGCTATTATATGATTTGTTTTGAATTGTTGCAAAGGCATTGTTGACTCATGTATTATATTCTCTGCCTTATACTTTTGTAATAAACAATGCTTACTTTGTTTTAAATAAAAAAAAATCTTTCTTGTAAACTTGTTTTCTCTTAATGGAATATTGCATGCTTTTATTGTCAAATATTTTGTATAATTATTCATGTGTTTAAAGTATTGTTAATTATAATCTAATTAATTGACTCTTAATTACTCTTAGAGATTTAATGGTGAATTAGGATTAAGTTATGCCTCCCAGTGAATGATCTGGATTCAACCAGTTAAAAAGAACTTAAAAAAAATAAAAAATGTTAGGTTAACTTGACCCTATACTACATTCATAACATTAATTCGAGTTAACCTAAGTTATATTCTTGTGCAATTAATTAAGCCTAAATAACTAAACCAACAGTTGGTTAGTACTTTGAAGTCTTCATGGACGATTTCTCGGTATACGGTGAATCTTTTGATGATTGCCTCTTACATCTGGTCTAAATCCTTAGGAAGTGCATTGATGTGAACCTGATTCTTTCCTGAGAAAAGTGCCACTTCATGGTTCTTGACGGTATAGTCCTAGGGCATCTTATCTCTGAGAAAGGCATCCAAGTCGACTGGGCTAAGGTAAATTTGATTTCCAACCTACCAGTGCCTAACTCGGTCAAGGACATCTGATCTTTCCTGGCGTACATTGGATTTTACCGTTGATTCATACACGATTTCTCAAAGATCGCATGCCCCTTGACGAATATTTTATCGAAGGACACTCAATTTGAGTAACAAGTGAGTGCATTCACACATTTGAGAACCTGCATGACCGAGTTACCCAAGCACCAATCCTGTAATCTCCTAACTGGTCTCAACCCTTTAAGATCATGTGCTATACATCTAACTATGTAGTGGTCACGATGTTGGGGCAGAAAATTGACAGGAAGCCCGTGGTCATCTACTATGCCAGCAAGACACCTGACAAGGCTCAACGTAATTATACAGTTATGAAGAAAGAGCTGCTAGCCGTAGTATTCGGCCTGGAAAAATTCATATCATACCTCTTGGGTTCCCACATCGTCATATACTCATATCACACAACAGTGAGGTACTTACTCACGAAAAAGGACGCGACGCTCGTCATATACTCAGATCACACAGCAGTGAGGTACTTACTCACGAAAAAGGACGCGATGCCTTGACTAATTTGATGCATCATGCTATCGCAAGAATTCAATCTCGAGATTCATGACAAGGCGGGAATGTAGAATGTGGTAGCTAACCACTTGTCTCTCCTTCCTTCTTCTGTTATCGACCCTTCCGGACCCATCACAGATCGTTTTCCTAATGAGCACCTCCTGACTGTTGATACAGGACTTCCCTAGTTCGTTGACATGGTAAACTATTTGGCATCTGACCAGATCCTGTCTGATTGACCGAAGGCCAAGAAGGACAAGTTACATTTTGATGCCAAGTACTACATTTGGGAAGATTCGTACCTTTTTCGCATTGGTGGTAATCAAATCATTAGATGATATGTTTCGAAAGTGGAAATCCAGGACATCTTGTCCTTCTGCCAAGACTAGGCCTACGGCGGACATTTCTTTGGACATAAGACCGCAGCAAAAGTCCTCCAGTGCGGCTTTTGCTGGCCCACGATTTTTAAGGATGCACATGACTACTGTAAGGTAGGCAAACGCTGCCAAACCTTGTGCAACATGAGCCATCGTGATATGATGCCTCTACAGCCGATTCTCGTGTGTGAAATCTTTGATATCTGGGGGATTGATTTCATGGGTCCCTTCCCTAAATCCGATGGCTTTGAGTATATTCTCCTCACTATTGACTATGTGTCCAAATGGATTGAAGCCATCCCAACTCGAACCAATGATCATAAAATCATAATCAAGTTCATTCATCAGCACATCTTTTCCCGATTTGGCGTTCCACGTGCTATCATTTCTGATGAAGGGACCCATTTCACAAATATGCAGTTCTGATCCCTGATGACAAAGTATGGGTTGTCATACCAAATCTTGACTCCTTATCACCCCCAGACTAATGGATTAGCTGAACTATCAAACAGGGAGATCAAGAAAATCCTGCAGGTCACTGTTTGGCCTGATAGGAAGGTTTGGTTTGCTTGCCTTTCGGAAGCTTTGTGGGCTTATAGGACTGCTCACAAGACCTAATTAGTCATGTCTCCCTTCAGAATTGTGTACAGGAATGCTTGTTACCTACCCATCAAAATGGAGCACAAGGCCTATTAGTCAGTACGGAAGTGCAATCTTGATCTTTCAAACGCTAGAACCTACCGCCGATTACAGATGAGCGAGATTGAGGAACTACGCAATGATGCATTGTTGAAAGGATCTATCGAGGATTTAGATTAAGTTATCATTGTTGTAGTGCAAAATCCTTAATAGATCTCTCAACAAAAAATATTTATAACTCAAATACTAGAAATGAAGCCTGAGGTCGAACACAGGGAGCAAGTATTGTAATTCACACGTTAATCTTAATGAATATATAAATGAGAACAATGAATAAGCCAAGAATAATGATATTCAATGAATAACAATCTACTCAAATGATATTCAATAATAAGCAAGAGTATTTCAAGAATTTAATGAGACAAAAAGATGTCTAAGACAAAACAATCATGATTTAAATCACCAATTATTAATCTAAGCACATATATGTCAACTATTCAATCATATCAAATAAATGAACAGTAATCAGACGTCTGGTAGGTGGATCAGATGACTTAAGTGAAACCTTGCTACAATGCCTTTTTGCTCTTCTTTGGCCTTTCTTTTTCTTTGTCTTCATAGCTTGTTCTCTTCACAGATCTTTCTTCTTCCTTCTGCCTTTTTTCTTCTTCTGCTCTCTTAGCCTTCTCTTCCTTTCCTCCTCTTTCTTTCCTTTCTCTTCTTCTACAAAGCTTCTTCTCTCACAAATAGTGGAAGCCAAGTCTTCAGTGACTAAGTGTTGAGAAATATTGTAGGAGCAGAAACCCACCCCTCCCCCTCTCTCTCTTTTTCCTTCCTCCTCTCTCAAATCCCAATTGATAGGGTATATGGGTATGCACGGTAACCATGTCCAGGGCTATGTGCATGGGGTCGCAACCGAGGAGTGTATAGTAGGCGGGTCAGGTCGTGTGCAAGGTTGAAGCGGGGACCTCACCCCCAACTGTTCTCTAGGTGATAAGCCGATAGCATAAAATCAATTTATGTGCTGGCGGGTGCTTGTCTCTTTACGATGTGGGACTAAACCCACACCTTCTTGCTCACGTGTGCATACAGATGAAGACCCATCCAATTGTGGCAACTGCTGGGGTGCACACTCTCAAGCAAGGACCTGGGAGTGGTCCTGAGGCTTGTTCGTAGCTCCTGGAGGTTAGATCTGGGGTTTGCATGGCCTCGAACACAAAGAACGTCGCAAAGAATGGCGCTGTGGCGGAGCAAAGGCAAGACCTGAAAACCACACAAACGGCCTTACGACCACATTAAAATAGCTCAGGACCAAATTAAAATAGCTCAGGACCTTCGCCGAAGCATGGCGAATGTGTGGGTGGTGGTGGTGTGCCGTGAGAGGGCGTATGGTGGCTGGACATAGTCAAGGACGGTGTGCGAAGGATGGGTTGTTTGGTGGCAGTTTGGAGGGGGAATATCCCTAAATAGGAGAGGGCTTTGGTTTGGGTGGATGAGGCGGAGGTTGTGGAGTAGGTGGCGAGGTGGTTGGAGGTGTGAGGTGACGAGTAGACCTCGTCGGAGAGGTGACTGGAGTGGAGGGAGATGATAGTGATTGGTGTGTCGAGGGTTTGTTTTTGGGTGTTAAATAGACAGCTAGAACCTAGGGAATTAAGGGAACCTATCTACCTACTCTAATTGGACGAAAAAGGAAGGGAAAGCATCGACTTTGATGGGCTAGTGTCGGAGAAGGAGAACTCTCTGTTGAGGGAGACGGTAGTGTGGAAATGGGATGACGACCCTCGCTTTGACTAGCGAGGCATGGAGGAAGGTGATGAAGATGATATACAGGCTAATTTGGCCGTTGGTCATCCCTAGGAACATAGGGAAGAAGGCCACCGGAGCTAGGTCGGAGACGGGCTAGAGGAAGGAATTTGAAGAGGTTTTTGCCCCTAAACCTTGCAAAGGAGGTAAGGAAATGCATTGTGGGTCCTTTTATAAGGCTTGGGTCAATCTACAAGCTTAGAAACAAGCTCGAGTGCTAAGAAATCAGGGGCTTAGGTTTAGGAATTTCCAAGAGTTTGCATGAACTCTTGTACGATTTAGGCAAGTCGTGAAGAAGCTCAGATGGAAGGGGATCTCCTTAGCAGTCCTTCCATTTTTGGGAGAGATTCTCCGCAGATTTGGGGAGATAACTTAGATTGAAACCTTCCATGTATGGATGGAAGGTTCCAATGGCGGTGTTGTTCGCTCTGAATCTAGTTTTAAAATCATCGCATTGTAAAATAGGTTGACTTAGCATGAAAAATAGATAATATTTATTACTCGAATGAAAGTCCGACGTCGAACACAAGGAGCAAGTAGGAATTCAAGTGTTAATCTCAATTAACAAGTAAATGAGCACAAGAAAGTGAGCCAAATAATGCTAAACAATGAATACTAATTACTCAAAATTAATCATCAATGTAGAATATATGTCTAACAAGAGTTTGGCATATCAAAAAGAAATCTGGAATAAAAATAGTGGTGATTTAGATCACCAATTATTTAATCTAGATAAACATATAATAGTTAAGCAAGAATGGCAAATAAACCAACAATATCCAGGACCACTTAAGCAATTAAATAAATGAACAGTACCTCGGACGTCTGATTTGATAATCAGATGACTTAAGTGTTTCCTCTTCTTCTTTATTCCTCTTCTCAGCTCTTATTCTTCTTCTCGTTAGTTCTTTCCTCTTCTTTAGAACTTCTCTTCTCAAGCCTTCTCTATTTCTTCTTCATCCCTTTGTTCTGTTGCTGTTCTTCTCTTCTTCTCTTGACTGTGCCTTCTTCAACCTCTTCTCCTCTTCTTCCTTCTTCACACACAGAGGGTGGCACTCTCAGATTTGGCTAAGTGTCATAGAGAGTAAAACCCCCTGACTTCCGCTCTTTCTTTCTTTCCTCTCTCTGGGTTTTCTCTTCTTCACCTTCCCAAGGCCAACGTCAGGGTTATCGGGTTATTGAGCACATGCGCACCCAGGACCAGGCTCACTGGCAGTGGGTGGTGAGTGAGGTGTGAACAGGGCTTTGGCAGGTAACTGGATGTGCCAGACCTGTGTGAGCAGTGTCACCGGTGAGGCGCATGTAAGGGGTGTGCGGGGACCTCACCCCCTGTGTGTTAGTTGAGGCGATAAGCCTTTAGCATAAAATCATTATATGCGTTATGGCGCGACTGTCAGCACCCGATGTAGGACTATCCCACTAGGCTTCTTCTGCATGCAGCTACGAGGGTTGTAGGGGCTTCAGTGTCTCCAATTAGCCGCCTGGGCATTATCCTGAGAGTAAGCTGCACTACCTGGGGAAGTTGCTTATGGCTCGCGGCAACAAGAGACCTTCTTCAAGATCCTCAAAGGAGAGGGCGAACACCTGAAAACATAAACACAGCCTTGTGGCCCAATTAAATAGACTCAGGAGCTTTGTCGTAGGGCGTGGAGTGCATTGGTGGTGTTTTCGTGGCTTGTGGAGGTGTGTGTTGGCCGGTTGGAGTCGGGGAAGGTAACCTGTGATGGGTTTGTTAGGGGGAAGTGTTGAGTGTGTGAATGGAGAGATAAGGAGAGGGCTTTTGTGGGGGAGGATGAGGTGAAGGTTTTGAGGTGGTCGGCGAGGTGGATGGAGTTGTGTAGCAGTGGAACTACCTCACTGGAGGAGCAGTCGGAGACGGGGAAGACGGAGGTGAGCATGTCGAGTCGAGGGTTATTTTTGGCTTTTTGGAGAAGGAAACTAACCTAAGGACATAAAGAAGCTAATCTAATCCTAATTTAATCGATGAAAGAGGGAGAATGGCACCAGCGTTGGTAGGCCAGCGCCGAGGAAGAAGACACTCCGATGATGGGGACGGCGACGACGATGGAGAATTGAGGATGCCCGCTGGTATGGTGCGACGTGGAGGAACGTGAGGAAGATGAATATGCCATTGGTATTGTGGTCAGACGACAAGAGGAGTCGGAGGGAGTCATCGAAGCTCGAGGAGCTATTTGGCAGGATGGGGAAAGAGGAAATTGGGGAGTTTCCAGCCGAATTCGAGTTTGAGAAGTTCTGTCTGATCTGGAGGTCCTTTCATAGACCTTTGGAGGGAGTTTTAAGCTTGGGAAGCAAGCTTCCCAAGCTTTGAAAGCTCATTGAAGATAGAAATTCCAAGATACCCTAATCTCTCATGCATTCGCATGAGAGATTGGGAAAGTTTTAGGGCTCATGGACGGATTCAATGGAAAGAGGACTCCTCAAGGAATCTCCCTTCCAATTTTGGAAGGGATTGATTGATCAGAGAAGGAGTTCCCTTCAATCAAAGGTCGCCGGAGTTGTAGGAATAAGATTCATGGCGGTAGGGACCTTTTTGTGAAGAAGAAAACAAAGCTAGGGGGCCATTTATAAGGAATTCAAAAAGCTAAGGATCTGAATGTTATAAAAAGAGTTTGATTGAACCAAAATTCAAACTTGATCAAGATGATCTCAGATTGGGACTAAATTTTGGTACAAACCTAATTTAGACCCAATGAATCCAATGGTGAAGTTAGATTTAGGTTTTGACCTCGTTTGATTGGGTAATTTAAGTAAAAACCCAAATTAGGGCAAATGTCAGTCTGAGACTCTGTTTTAGGTCAAGACAGGTTCTGATGGTTAATTTGAAGGTACAAAACCCTAGAGAATATTTTTATATGAATTTTAGAGGATTTATGGGAATTTTATCCTGACCAAAACCTCATTTAATTAAGCAGGTCAATTTTTAGGGTTTTAGATATCATTTAATTCCTGTAACGCATGAAAACCCTTTTCTGTCTGTTCTGACCCAATTATTGGACTCTTAAGACCATTTGACATTTGTTCCACCCCTGAGAGAACCCATGGTTATTCTGCAATCAAGATATGATGGTAAAATTATAGTTTTAACCTTGATTTCTTGTATTTCTCTCAGAATGGATTTGTAGTGAATTAGAGTTCTCTGGTAGTTATGTAGGAGCATTTATTTCTTAATAATGACTAAATTTAGCTAGTTATGGCTAATGATTGTGTTCCCATCAGGTGATAGGGACCTTTTCTAGAAGAAGATGAAGAAGTTGGGGGGCCCTTGCAAAGAATTCGAAACTTAGGGGCATGTGTGTGAGAGAAAAGAGTTAGACTGGACAAAAATGCAAACTTCATCAAGATGATATCTGATTAGGCTCAAATTTTGGTACAAACCTAATTTGGACCGAAGAAAACTGATGGTGAAGTCGTATTTTGGTTTTGAACAAGTTTGACTGGGTAATTTGCGTAGAAACTCAAATTAGGGCAATTATCTGTCCGAGACTCTATTTTAGGTCAAAATGGGTTTCAGTGGTCAAAGCAAGCATACCAAACCTTATATAATATTTTTTTATTATTTTTGGAAAGTTTAGGTGAATTTTATCTTGACCAAAACCTTATTTAATTAAGTAGATCATTTTTTAGGGTTCTAGATGTCCATTAATTCTCAAAATATGTGAAAACCCGTTTCTGTTTGAACAGACCCTCTTATTAGACATTTATGATCATTTGACCTTTAATTAGCCCTTAGGAAACCTTGTGATTGCTCTGCATTTAGGATATACTATTAAACTGCTGATTTACCCCTATTTTAAGGAATTTCTCTTAGAATGAATGTGTAGTGAATTACAGTCTTCTGGCGGTTATGTAGGAGCATTTATCAATGAATTATTATTAATTAAAGATAGATGTTGCTGATGATGACATTATCATCATGCTCCATCCCTAAATTTTTCTAGTTCCTTAGCAAAATCTTATGAAAACAACTCGAATTCTAGATCATGCTTTGCAGTTCAGAGTCCTGATTTATTCTTCTTTTGAGAAATTAATACAGAATGCTAATAGTAGGCCTAGAGGTACTCAAGTACCAATCAAGATCCAAACCTGACCAGCTTTAGCCTAAGCCTGCCGCGAAGGTTTCTAAGGCCTACAGAAACTATCTTAAGATTCGTTGAACCCAACAGTTAAAGCACCTGTGCTTGTAACATTGTTAGTCCAGGTTTCGTTTACAGTGTGTTTTTGTAAGAGAGAGGGGTAGAAGAATTTTTGCATTTTTGGGGAGTTTTCTCTCTCTTTTTCTTTTCTTTATTTCTAGCTTCGGATTGGTTCAAAAACACAGTCTATATCGGATTCCTAGTCCCTACCATCAATCCTCATAGGGTCCTTGGCAATCGATGCTTCAAGATAGCACTGCACATGGAAACCCAGAACCCTGGCTTTCGAAACTTCGAGATAGTGGCGCCCATGGTGTTCTGTAGCTAAATTCAGGCCCTGGCAATTGACATTTCAGGATAATCCCTCCCGTGGCACTTGAATCAGTACAAGGTGCTTACATGCCCTCGGTAGGATACTTAGATATCCTAGGAGACAAGCACCAAGGAGACGATTTGTTATTTTTCATTTTCTAGGGGACTTTCCCACCTCTTCGCACCAGGAACTCATCCAAATCAACTTGTGCTTACAAGCCGCTCCTAATCTAGGTAGCTTTTTCATAACAGAATAAATGCTTTTGCATGATTTTGATTGTTAAGCATACTAAACTAGATTTACATGTGGATTAGGGTGCTTAGGTTACCGAGTCTCACAAACCAGAGGTCAGTTAACGTCGCCAGATACTTCCTATGACTTAGACCTAATTCATAAGCTTCGCATTTTCCTTAACCTCTTGAGGACTATCCAGATATTAACAGATACGTGAATGTTTAAGCCCTAGAGTCAACCCAAGAGGCCTAAGATCAACACTCATACTAATCTCCATGTCTCTCTATTATTTCAGGACTTAATTTTTTTCTTTTGATTTGGTTTAGAACTTAAGTAGATTCCATAATCATTCACTAATGACTCACTTTTTGTTTCAAATTGTAGCTCCGTTTTGACATTTAAATCACTGTTCGCAAGTTAAATCGAGGTTTTAAAAAACTATGTTATAGTATAGCCGAAATCGCTTTGAAAATAAATAATATTTATTACTTGAATTTTAAGTCCGAGGTCGAACACAGGGAGCAATATGGAATTCAAAGTTCAAGATCATAATTGTAATAAAAAATATAAGAGATTTCGACAATAATAATGTCAGGTATTAATGTGCAAAAAGAATGGAGTAAAATGGTGATTTAAATCACCAATTACTCCTCACAAATAGCAACTAAATCAAAGCCTCAAATATATGTAATCAGATGTATCAGATGGCTTAAATAACCTGATGCTACAGTGCTATTTAGAGACTCAAGGGTCTCTCTTCTTCTTCTTTCTTTCTCTCTATGCTTTGCTTCTCTTGCCTTGTCTTCTCTTCTTATTTTGTTCTTCTTCTTCTGTTCTTCTACTCTTCTCCTTCTTTTTCTCTTCCTGTGTGGCTTCCCTTCCTTCTCCTTCCTTTCTATGCTTTTCTTCTCCTGCTTCACGCAGAGGAGGAAGGTTCTTTAAACGACTAACTGTCAGTCATTACTCCCTGTAGCAAAACCCCCCTTACCCCCGCACACTATCACTCTTCTGGGTCACACGCTCTCCTAGAGGCTTCCACAGTACTAGGTATTCGAGTTTAGGACCTAGAGCACACCCTAGTCTAGGACTGCAGACGTGATTGCAGTTGAGGAGTGGAACGGGTTAGGCGGGTCAGGTCTACGCCAGGCCCATGAGGGACTGGTCATGGGTGAGGCGCAGGTGAGCGGGTGAGCGGGTGAGGCACTTTTGGTGTTGGTTGACTGGAGCCAGAGAAGGAAGATAGTGCGGCGAGGTGGCGATGTCGACTGAGGTAGAGGAATGACCTCTCGTTGGCAGGAGAGGTTCGCGAAGACGAGGGGAGGATAGTCGGCCATCCAATTTTATGGTTGGATAGCTGGAGGAGGAGAGCGGAGAGGGGTCACTGGAGCTAAGTCTGAAGGTGGCTAGAG
Organism: Thalassia testudinum; assembly: GCA_037157565.1. Classification (NCBI taxonomy): domain Eukaryota; kingdom Viridiplantae; phylum Streptophyta; class Magnoliopsida; order Alismatales; family Hydrocharitaceae; genus Thalassia; species Thalassia testudinum. The sequence continues at coordinate 18,339,330 of JAZHRO010000065.1, read as the reverse complement.
ATGGAGAAGATGAGGGTTTCTTCGGCCAAAACATGCTGAGGAGCACGGTCGTGCCTTGGGGTCTCTTTTATAGGCCATAGGAAGCCCTTCTAAGATTGGAAAGAAGCTTTCAAGCTTGGAAGGTAGTTTTGACAAGGGATACCCAAACATTTGAAAGGTTCTCACAACCTTTTGGGAAGGACTTAGAGCCCAAGGAATGGCTCAAATGGAAGGAAACTCCCCAAGGAATCCCTGTATCAATTTTGAGAAGGATTGATTGAGAATTGAGTGAGAAATCCTCGCTTGAAACTCGGCAGTGAAGGTTTCACCTTCCAAAAATGGCGTGGGGACCTACTTGTAAAGAAGAAAAAGAATTTGGGAGGCAATTTTTAAGAAAATTCAAAAGTTAAGGGTCTGAATGAGAAAAAGAGTCTGACTGGACCAAAATACAAACTTAGTCAAGATGATCTCAGATTGGGCCCAAATTTTGGAAAAAAACTAATTTAGACCCAAGGAATCCAATGGTGAAGTTAGATTTAGGTTTTGACCAAGTTTGACAGGGTAATTTATGCAAAAACTCAAATTAAGGTAAATGTCTGTCTGAGACTATTTTGGGTCAAGACAGGCTCAAATGGTCAAATTGAAGGTTCCAAATCCTAGAGAATATTTTTCTATGAATTTCAGAGGGTTTAGGTGAATTTTATCTTGACCAAAACCTCAGTTAATTAAGCAAGTCTGTTTTTAATATTTCAAAAATCATTTAATTCTTAAAACATGTGCAAACCCTTTTTTGTTTGTTCTAACACACTTGTTATTCTTTAAGGACCATTTGACCCTTAATTACCCCTTGGGAAAACCCATGATTGTATTGCATTCATGATATGATGATAAAACTGTAGTTTTAACCCTATTTTCTTGTATTTCCCTCAGAATGGTTATGTAGTGACTTTTGGCTCTCTGTAATTATGTAGGAGCATTTACTGTCTTAATTGGATCAAAATGAGCTAGTTATGGCTCATGATGGTGTTTCCATCAATCACCTCCCCTTGTCCTCCTCAAGAATGATATGTAATCAATTTCTCAAAACTTTCCTTCCCTTTCTCAATTTTTTGTTCTTTTTTATTTTATTTTTTATTTTTTGGTTTTTTGAATATGTATTTTTTTTTGGAACCCCTCAGAAGTTTTAATTTCTATGTGTTTGCATTTTAACACCACCCCATGCCTAAGTTTTGCAATGTCCTCATTGTAAACCAAAGGGTATGAAATTAGTTGGGTTCAAGGATTAGAACAGGATTAAAGGGTAGGTGAATGAGTCGGGGTGACTGTTGCGGACGATTTCAAGCTCTGGTACGAGTACCAAAGGTGGAGTCGATTGTTCTAACACTGAACTCTAAGTGTAGTAGACGTGGAGCTCAAAAGGATGATCAGAAGGGTCTTGGGCTTTTGGAATGACGGGTTGCTTCTCATTAAGTGCTAAATTCAATGCCTTCAGTCGAGCAGAAAGTGGTCATGGGGAAGGAGTGGTCAAATCAGAGGAATTTTGTAGAACAGGCACCTTAATCAATAGCTTGGTTAGTCCAACCAGGTGCTTGTTTAGATCGACAGGTTGATGATGTAGCCCAAACCCAATCAATCTGGTGGGTTGAAAGATGTGGATCAGTAAATTTAGAGCCCACCGGATATTCTGAAGCTCAAATGGATGTGGAAGTGAGAATTGCGGGTTTGGCTAATTCCAATCAGCTTGGTCAGAGTAAGGATCCTAAAAAAAGAATGGATCTGTGGAGGATGTGAGATCCCTACGAGAGTGATCAGAGAAGGGTAAGACGTGATTTGCATTCTGATCAATGTCCGAATCCTAATCAAAAGATGGAGAAGAATCATATGCTATCGGATCATCGAGACGAGAATCAAAGTACAAATTGATTCCAGTGGCGTGCCGGAGTTGGGATTGGATTTGAGAAGGCTCTAAATGTGGATCACAAGAGGTAGCTTCTATGAGAACTATGTATGTTGAGGGCTCCTCTAGAAAGGATTCAAAAGTAGGTTCATCTAGAGAGTCCTCATAATGCTCATCAAAATCAAAGGTAAATGATTGAAGAGTGCTTATAGGATCATGGAAATCTCAGTCAATAAAAGATTTGAATTCTGGATTATAGACACTCTCGGCACTTACTGCTTCTGAATCTTGTAGATCATAAAGGAATGATTTCATCTTAATGGAACTTGATTTTGAATAAGTGATCTCGAGATCAGGGACCTCAAAGTCAAAGTCAAAGTCAAAGAATGGGCCATGGATGCTGAGGTCGTAGATTGGATCATAATCGTCAGGAAAAAATGGTTCTCCAAAATCAGAGTAAGATTCAAAATCGTTGGAGAATTTGCAAGACTCATGTTCTGATCCTGAATCCAGATTGAAAGTTCCACCACGGAGTAAATCAAGTAGCAACTTGACTTGGATCTAACCTAATCTCAGAATCTAAACTCAAAAAGGTATCCCTATTAGGAATGGGCTCAGGTTCTTGGTTCCTAGGGTATACCCAATCGAATCCCAACTCTTCTAGCTCCTCGGTTTCTATATCGTAAATTGGCGTGACTTCTGAAAATTTGATTTGTATCTTGGAGGAGTCTAGAGAGGTGTAGTCATCAAACATAGGCCCAGAATTGTAGTTCAGATTCAAACTCTGATTCTCATCATGTTGGGCCTCATGATCATCCTAAATAGTCTTGAATCTAGATTCTAGGTTAAAGGTAAGGATTATATCACTAAGATCTAGGCTAGGCCCTATTGGGATGTCAGAATCATCCTCAAGAATTACCTTGACAAGATAAGGCTCCAGATTTACACTCTCGAGAAGTTCTATTTTAAGTTCATCATTATAGGTGTCTGGGAATTCAAAGCTTGGTGAACTAGGCTCTCGATTTTCTAGGGCTGGCTTAAAATCGGGATCACCTACAATTGGATCCTCCGAACCCATCTCAAGATTAGGTGTATCAATCTGCACATAATTTGAATTAGATTCAATTTGGGTTGGGGGTCCACAACAACCTCGATTCTCTTCCCCGGGCTCTGGGAAATTGTATTGATCCTCAATGTTATTCCAAGGTGTCTCATCAATTTATGAAGGGATGTATGGAGAATTTTGATGAATGGTTTACTATAATGTGTTCAACATACACTCACGTTTTTCCATGAGACCTTGGTACATCTCCCAAAGGTGTGGATTGGACAAACAATGTATATACTCAGTGTTGTGTAGCCTCCACAATTCACTGTATTCAGTTGAAAGATCATCTCAGGTTGAATCATGTATCATTTGGGTAAATAGTAGTCCAACACAGCTCATAATATGGGTTGCTGTTTCTGGTATGGTAACTTGAATCCTATTAACTGGATTTTAGGTCCTGAAATAGTCATCATGGTGTTTGAGAGCAACCTCAATCATCTTCTCTTTGATGCTCATCTGGGATTCAGGTTTCCTAAATAGTTTTCCTAAAATGTCAGGTTGCATTTTCGAATCAGGTGGTGGAATCAAGATTTAGAATCAAACTCAGGTTTAGATTGGAATTGATTAGATTTGAAAGAAATTCCGAAGGAGATCTAATGAGGCCTCTTAGGTTAAAAACCTAAGGACCTTCCTGTTTGTGTGCTCTAGAGAAAAGATGAGGGACTGGATGTTATTTAGACCTAATTAAGGCACCCAAAGATTTTTGGATGACTAAGGCTGTTTTGAGACAGATGATACCTCTGAATCAGAAATCTGCACACCCGAGAAATACCTGGCCAGCCAGGAAGGGAGAGCACCGCAAAGACCCCTACATAGTAGAGTGTGCCCACGGGTTACATGGTTTCCCTCACCCAACCTTCCTTGTCACTGCGGTTCCAAGTAGACTAAAATGTATGAACTTAAGACCTTAAGTCTACCAAGTTTTGCCTAATTTGTGCCTTTAATTTCACTTGATTAGAAGTTGATTTGACTTGTGACCTAATTTGGAGGTTGGTTGGCCCACAAAGTAGACCAACTTCACCTAACCTACCCTAAAGATGGAGAATGAACTTTCGGTTAAGACCCAAAGACCACCCTGATTTGACTCTTAAGTTATTAGGTCCACAATTTTCAAAGGTTCAACTGAAATTAGAGCTTGATTTTAGGCTTCTTCTTGATTAGATCCTTTCAATCAAGGGCTTGGATAGCACACAAATGCTGGCGTGTTAATTCTCTTTAATGTAGGAAAATGTGTACTAACACTTCAAACCCTAATGTTGAAAACCCTAATTGGCTCAATTTCAAGTCCAATTTGATCTTAAAATATTCACCTTGGGCTTCAAGGAAGAAGTGTGTTAAACCAAAGTGATTTAGAAATTAAGCATAGTCCTTTATAGGTACAACAAATCAGGAATGGGAAATATCTAATCAGAATCGTCTCATACTTCAATTAGATGTGAATTTTTTCGTAAATAAGGAAACTTGCTTTTAAATGAAAATTACTATAAAAATAAGGCAGGTAGTTCCTAATTGATTTGTTTCCTTTTTATCTTCCCAAGATTAGAAGATCTCTACATGATATACCTCACAAAATCATAAGAAATCAAACAGGGTAAGTTAGTGGTCAAATATAATCAAATAAAATAGGAATAGTGGTGAATTGCGCATTGCTCCCCGGCAACGACGCCAAAATGTTCAAGGGATCTATCGAGGATTTAGATTAAACTATATCGTTTAGTGCAAAATCCTCAATCGATCTCTCAACAAATAATATTTATAACTCGAATATCTAGAAATGAAGTCTGAGGTCGAATACAGGGAGCAAGTATTGTAATTCACATGCTAATCTTAATGAATATATAAATGAGCACAATGAATAAGGTAAGAATAATGATATTCAATGAATAACAATCTACTCAAATGATATTAAATAATAAGCAAGAGTATTTCAAGAGTTTAATGAGAGAAAAAGATGTCTAAGACAAAATAATGGTGATTTAAATCACTAATTATTTATCTAAGCACATATATATCGACTATTCAATCATATCAAATAAATGAATAGTAATCAGATGTCTGGCCATTGGATTAGATGACTTAAGTGAAACCTTGCTACAGTGCCTTTTTGCTCTTCTTTAGCCTTTCTTCTTCTTCTTCATAGCTTCTCTTCACAAATCATTCTTCTTCCTTCTGCCTTTCTTCTTCTACTCTCCTAGCCTTCTCTTCCTTTCCTCTTCTTTCTTTCCTTCCTCTTCTTCTCCAGAGCTTCTTCTTCTCTCATCAACAGAGGAAGCCAAGGCTTCAGTAACTAAGCATTGAGCAATACCTACAGGAGCAAAAACCCACCCCTCCCACTCTCTCTTTTCCTTCCTCCTCTCTCAAATTTGGGTTAATCGGATATACGGGTATGCATAGTAACTGGGTCCAGGGCTGTGTGTGTGGGGTTGCAACCGAGGAGTGTATAGTAGGTGGGTCAGGTCGTGTGCAAGGGTGAAGCGGGAGCCTCACCCCAAAGTCTTCTCGAGGCGATAAGTCGATCACATAAAATCAATTTATGTGATAGCAGGTGCTTGTCTCTTTACGATGTGGAACTAAACCCACACCTTCTTGCTCATGTGTGCATACAAATGAAGACCCTTCTAATTGTGGTAGCTACTGGGGTGCACACTCTCAATTAAGGACCTGGGAGTGGTCCTGAGGCTTGTCCGCAGTGCTTGGAGGTTACACCTAGGGTTTGCGTGGCCTCGAACACGAAGAACAACGTCGAAAAGAATGGCGCAATGGCGGAGAGATGGCGAGACAAGAAAATCACACAAACGGCCTCATGACCACATTAAAATAGCTCAGGACCTTCATCAGACCATAGCGAATGCGTGGGTGGTGTGGCAAGCAGTGAGAGGGCTATGGTGGTCGGACGGAGTCGGGGACGGCGTGCGAAGGATGGGTTGTTTGGTGGCGGTCTGGAGGGGTGAATAGCCCTAAATAGGAGAGGGCTTTGGTTCAGGTGGATGAGGCAGAGGTTGTGGAGTAGGTGGCGAGGCGGTTGGAGGTGTGAGGTGACGGGTAGACCTCACTGGAGAGGTGGTCGAAGCGGAGGGAGATGTCAAGGGTTTGTTTTTGGATTTTAAATAGAGGGATAGAACCTAGGGAACTAAGGGAACCTATCTACCTACTCTAACTAGATGAAAAAGGAAGGGAAAGTGCCAGCTTTGATGGGCCAGCACCAGAGAAGGAGAACTCTCCATTGAGGGAGATGGCGGCGAGGAAAGGGGAAGATGCCCTTACTTTGACTGGGGAGGTGCGGAGGAAGGTGATGAAGATGAAAGTCAAGCCAATTTGGCCGTTGGCTATCCCCAGGAAGATGGGGAAGAAGGCTGCCGATGCTAGGTTGGAGAGGGGCCGGAGGTAGGAATTTGAAGAGGTTTTTGGCCTCAAACCTTGCTAAGGAGGTAAGGAGATGCATTGTGGGTCCTTTTATAGGGCTTGGGTCTAGCTGCAAGCTTGGAAACAAGCTTGAGAGCTTAGAAATCAGGGGCTTAGGTTTAGGAATTTCCAAGAGTTCGCATGAACTCTTGGACGATTTAGGCAAGTCGTGAAGAAGCTCAAATTGAAGGGGATCTCCTCAAGAGTCCTTCCATTTTTGGGAGAGATTTGTCGTAGATTTAGGAAGATAACTCAGATTGAAACCTTCCATGTATGTTGGGACTTTTTCACAAAGAAGATGAAGAATTTGGGGGATCCTTGCAAAGAATTTAAAAGTTAGGAGCATGTGTGTTAGAGAAAAGAGATAGACTAGACCAAAATGCAAACATGGTTAAGATGATCTCTGATTGGGCCCAAATTTTATTACAAACCTAATTTTGACCCAAGGAAATTGATGGTGAACTTAGATTTTGGTTTTGACCAAGTTTTACTGGGTAATTTGCGTAGAAACCTAAATTAAAGTAATTATCTATCCAAGATTCTGTTTTAGGTTAAAATGAGTTCTAATGATCAAAGCAAGCATACCAAACCTTATAGAATATTTTTCTATGATTTGTAGAAGATTTAGGTGAATTTAATCCTGGCCAGAACCTCAATTAATTAAGCAGATTTAGTTTTAGGATTTCATATGTCCATTAATTCTCAAAATACATGAAAACCTATTTCTGTCTGCATGGACCCTCTTACTAGACATTTATGACCATTTTGTTAGTTTAACCCCTCATATATAATATTTTGATGATTTTACAAAATGAAGAAAAAGAGATAAAACATAAGCATAGCATATTTTTCTCTGTAATATCACAATTGCAGGTTTCAAGGAGTTTTCCAAGTTGGAGGATTAAAAGCGTGAAGACTAGGTAGCATGAGCACTGTCATAGGTCATAGGATTTTTTATGTAAACTTTCAAAGGTTGTAATATTTATTTTATTTAAATCTAAAGATGTTATAAAGAGCCCTCAAACATAACTTATAAATAGCTAACTTAGGCTCTCTACACTTAGGATAAATTAGAAACAAAAACCTAACACTAAGACTCAAATCAGACATCCATAGCAACTGTTAGATGTCTGACAAGTGTTTCAGACGTCTAATCACCTATAGCTTTGCCCTTAGTTTCTGACTTCATAAACATCAGTCGAAGTAACCTTCCATCAGACGTCCATAGCCTTATCCAGACATCTAATACTTTGCCTAGATGTCCTTAAAACAATCGTTAGACTCAAGCACCCATCTTCCATCTGAATATAACGGGTAAAATACATTTTCAGACGTCTGGACATGTCTCCAGACGTCTACCTTTGGACTGTTGCTCATTTATTTCTACGCGAATCTAATTAGGAACAAAAGATCTTCTGTCAGATTTCCAAGACAAGTCCTTTTTAGGTTTCCAAATGTCTAGGGAATCCTACAGACGTCCATACTGACATCTGTTCCTTCAAATCTAGAACCCTGTTTGGATCTGGTCAAAACAGGAACGAATCCGCACATAATTAGACGTCCAATAATTTTATCAGACGTCTTATGTGAAAATATCAGACGTCCCTATTTCGATCCAATGAAACCAATAAAGCCTGGCTAATAGTATCAGACAACCATAGTTGTAATCAGACGTCTGATATTTCTGTCAGACTCATCATTACCCAGATTTGTGGTGGATTTCATCCCAATATCTTGGGATTTGCCTCCAACGGCAAGGAGACCTCTCTCAAGCATTATTGACAGTTCCAAACTTATAAATATAATACAATCCCTCTTAGGCAAAATACACCTCTTGAGATTCAATTCCCTTAGAAAATCACTTGCTTACTACTCTTAGCTCCTCTTGCCGTTGTGCTGTGCCAACACCCTAATTAAAGGGCAAACCCACACTCCCGGTGCACTTCGTTCTACAAATTCTCAGGGAGTTCTCTTTATGCTTAATAGATAAGAAAGTAATCAAATTATTGGGGTGCTCTATAGGTGTTGTTTAATTCCTACTTTTGTACTTTGGGTATCCAGCCTATCGGGTTCCCGTCTCTTTATTGTGAAGGGAGAAACCTCCGTTTAAGGATCGGAGGTGGGATTTATAATTGGGGTACACTACCCTCATTTAATTAGTGTGGTTAGTGGATTGATCACTTTGTGATCGAAATTCCTAAGTCAAGGGATTGCTTAGGTGGTGGTTTTCACCTGTCTTCGGTTTCCACCTAAAAATCTGGTGCCTCTTTTTGTGATTAAACTTTTTGTCTTACAATATTTTATAAATTCACTATTCATCCCCCCTCTAGTGTAATTTAATTTGGTATTAGAGTAGGTTTTCCACTTTTAGGAGTAACATTCGCGGAAATATCACATGGAGGGGAGAGCATTTCCACTAGCAGATCTGAGGGGTAATCCACAACCCGACCATCACTCTTCTAATGGACAAACTACACTTATTGGAAGTTGAGAATGAAGATGTGGCTTCAAGCCAATGATTTCTCTGTTTGGGAGAAATGCGAATCTGCATACGTCATTCTCGAGAAACTAGAAACGGGATACACAGTGGAGCAGATTCATCACCTTGGACTAAATGCTAAGGTAATGAACTCACTCTACTGCGCATTTAGCTCGAAGGAATTCAACCGCATTAGCTAATGTACAACTGCCGAAGAGATATGGAGAACCTTAGACGTAACTTACGAAGGTACATCTAGAGTTAAATCCTCTAATATTAATGTGTTATCACAGGAATTCGAGGCCTTTTCCATGAAGGAAAATGAGAGACTGGGAACATATACACCCGATTCACATTAATCATGAATAACCTCAAGTCACTAGGAAAAACATTTATAAAGGGGGAGCTTCAAGGGAAGCTCCTTTGCTCCCTTGGACTCGAGTGGGAGCAAAAAGTAATGGCAATAGAAGAAGACAACCAAATAGAGGATCTAGACATGGAAAATCTACTTGGGAATCTTATAGCTTATGAATAAAAAATAGAGCAAAAGAAGAAATCTATCTCATCGGATCTAAAGAAGAAGACTTTATCCTTCAAAGCTACCTCGGATGATGAGGTAAGTACCGATGATGAAGAATTCATTTTATTAGCTAAAAAGCTTAAAAAATTTCTCAGAAATTGAAAAGAGATCAAGGGAAAGAAAAGAGAGGAAGAACCTCTAGTTTGCTATAATTGCAAGAAGTGAGGTCACATAAGGACGGATTGTCTCTTACTCAAAAGGGATGATGAGAAGAAATACAAGAAGCCTTCTGACTACAAGAAGATCTCCAAGCCCAAGGGACTCAAGAAGAGGGCGTTCCAAGCAACTTGGGATGACTCCACCTCTGAAGAAGAAGAAGAGAAGGAAACAAATGAAGAAACGGCATGCTTGGGACTAATGGCAACAAAAGATGCTTCTAAATCTGAATCTAAGGAACTTGAGGTAAACTCCTATTCTCTAGATGAATTACAAGATGCTTTTGATTTACTATATCTAGATCTTAAGAAAACAAAGACCAAAAGCAAATCTCTAAAAGAAGAAAACTTAGAGAATAAGAAATTAATCAATGATCTTGAAGAGAAGAATCTAGGTTTTACTAAAGAAACCACTGCCTTAAATATGCAAGTAAGAAACCTAATGATTGAAAAAGAGTCATTAACAAATGATTTGTATATGGCAATGAGTGAACAAAAATTTCTAAATAGAGAAGAATTACTCGATAAAATCCGTATGCTTGAAAATCAAACTCCTTTAAAAAAGATGAGAATAGCTTACTTAGAGTGGAGATTAAAGGAATTAGATTTAAATACATTTATATCATAGAATTTGATAAAGATAACACTTATGAATGTCTTGTAGCAAATAATGAGTTAAGTATATGGCATAGAGGACTAGGACATGTTCATATGAATCTAGTTCAAAACTTAACCAAACATGAACTAGTCTGAGGTTTTCCTAAAGGAAAATTTTTAAATGAGCTTATCTGTGATTCATGTAAATTAGGTAAAATTATGAAATCTAGTTTTAAAAATAAAGAAGTTATATCCACATCAAGACCATTAGAACTACTTTACCTAGATCTGTTTGGACCAACAAAATATGAGAGCCTTAGTGGATGCAAATATTACCTTGTGATTGTAGATGATTTTTCAAGGTTTTCATAGATCTTCTTGAGATCCAAAGAAAGAGTATTTTCCGTCTTTTCTATTTTTTGTAGGAAGATTCAAACAGAAAAAGGCTACCAAATCACTCATATCCGTAGTGATCATGTGGGCGAGTTTGAAAATTCCTTGTTTGATGATTTTTGTCAAGAGCATGGTATTGCTCATGAGTTTTCTTTTCCCCGAACACCTCAACAAAATGGGGTGGTTGAGAGAAAGAATCGTACTCTTCAAGAGTGTGCTCGAACATTGCTCATAGACTTGGGTTACCGAAGTACTTTTGGGCCGAGACGACTAACACGGCTTGTTACATGTTAAATCACACCTTAATTCGATCTGGGTTGCGAAAAAATTATTTTGAATTATACTATGGAAAAATACCCAAAATTAGTTATTTTAAAGCTTTTGGATGTCGGTGCTTTGTTTTGAATACCTGCTCTAATTTAGATAAATTTGATGCCAAAGGTGAAGAAGCTGTCTTTATTGGTTATTCCTCACGTAGTAAGGCATATTGGGTCTTTAACAAGACTACATTAATAGTGGAGGAAACCCTTCATGTTTCCTTCGATAAATCTGCTCACTCTTCCTTGATTGACCGAGTCAATATGGATGATGAAGATGATTCTTCTATTGATGTGTCTAACATTCCAAACTCTAATATCCATAATCTTCTAAAAGATTGGATATATCAAAGGGATCATCCTGAAAGTCAAGTCATTGGAAGTGTTTCCGATGGCGTTAAAACTCGATCTTATTTTAGTTACTCGTTTGGTCTCTCCTCCTTTGTATCTCAAGTTGAACCCAAGAATGTCGAGGAAGCATGCTCCGAAGAACCTTGGATGATGGCCATGCAGGAGGAACTCAGCCAATTCCAAAGGAATGAAGTCTGGGATCTAGTACCTAAGCCTAAAGGGAAAACGGTAATAGGTACCAAATAGGTATTCCGGAACAAGTTGAAGGAATCCGGTATAGTCATTCGGAACAAGGCTCGATTGGTAGCACAAGGGTACAACCAAGAAGAAGGAATTGATTTTGATGAGACCTATGCTCCTGTAGCTCGACTCGAATCAATTCGCATACTTCTTGCTTATGCTGCCTTCCTTGACTTTAAACTCTTTCAAATGGACGTTAAGAGAGTGTTTCTTAACGGATTCATTAAGGAGGTAGTTTTCATAAAACAACCTCTGGTTTTGAGTCTCATGATAAGCCTCATTTTGTTTATAAATTAAACAAGCACTATATGGTCTAAAGCAAGATCCTAGAGCTTGGTATGAGAGGCTCAAAGACTATTTGTTAAATGCAAAATTTTCTATAGGGGAAGCTGATTCCACATTATTCATTAAAAGAAAAGGAAAAGATATTTTATTAGTTCAAATATATGTAGATGATATTATATTTAGTGCTACTAATGAATCTATGTGTAGAAAGTTTTTAGAAATGATGCAAGAAGAATTCGAAATGAGTTTGATGGGTGAACTCAAGTTTTCCTTAGGCTTACAAATCCTCAACTCGAATTTGGAACCTTTGTATGTCAATCAAAATACACAAAGGAGATGCTGAAAAGACTTGAAATGATGAAAAGTAAAGGGAAGAGCATGCCTATGAGTGTCACAACTTCCCTAGACTTGGACGAATCAGGTACGCCCATCGATCAAAAGCTCTATCGTAGCATGATTGGATTTTTACTGTATTTAACTTCTAGTAGACCTGACATTTTATTTAGTACCTGTTTATGCGTTAGGTTTCAATCAAACCCTAAACAATCACACTTAAATGTTGTAAAATGAATATTTAGATATCTAGTTAACACATCTGATTATGTCTTATTGTACCCTAGGAGTTCATAATTCAACTTAGTCACATTTAGCGATGCGGGCTACGTAGGTAGCCGCACTGATAGGAAGAGTACTAGTGGGACGTGCCAATTCTTGGGCGAATCACTAGTCTCTTGGTTTTCAAAGAAACAATTTAGTGTAGCCCTATCAACCACGGAGGCTGAATACATAGTCGCCGCTCTAGCATGTTCACAAGTGCTTTGGATGAAAAATACTTTGAAGGATTTTAACTTGATATTTAATAAAATAAAAATACTATGTGATAATACTAGTGCTATCAACCTCTCAAAAAATCCCATACATCACTTCCGTACAAAACATATTGATGTTTGACATCATTTTTTGAGAGATAATGTACTTAATAGAGAAATCGAGGTTGAATTTATTTGTACTAAATTGCAATTGGCTAATATTTTCACTAAACCTTTGAATTATGATCGTTTTAATTATATAAGTAGGAAACTAGGCATATATAAGCTAAGTGATATTTGAAGAATTTAGTGACTTAATGGAATTTCTTTTATCATGAACATAGAAGGAGCCTTGAATTTACCAAGTTAAGAACCTTCAAACGCAATTCAAACATCAAAATGCACATTCTGTGCAATATCAGACGTCTGATTAACATCACAAACGTCTTATACTTAAAAATTCAACCTTTGAAGATATGGAATAGACGTCGATTTTATATCTCAAAAGAGTTGATAAAAGAGCTATTTCAGATGTCTGTCATCATTCACAGATGTTTGGACCGTCATCCAAATGTGTTGACAGACGTCTATTTTTGCATCAGAATATGTATTATGATGTTTGGAATCAAACGTTTGATTATTTAGTCAGACGTTGTGTAGGTCGTTTGATAAAGAAATCAGATGACAACCTATAGCTTTAAAGTGAAATCCAGGAAGGACTATCTGCAGAAATCAGATGTCTAATTTTAGCTTTAGACATTAGATAGGTCATCTGATACGGAGATCGAATGACAACCTGAAGAATAACCATTTTCCAGGGAGGTATGTCTGTAGAAATCAGATGTCTAATTTTAAAATTAATTGTTCGATAAGTCGTCTGGTGATTAAAACAGATGATACCATCAAAAGGGTTAAAATCCCAAAGGGCCAATCCCGACGTCTGACAACGTCTCCAGACATCTGATCTGGCAAAAATCTACCACTTCGCATTTGTTCTCTGAATGGTTTGCAATGGAAATTTCCCCAACTTTAGAGGGAGACTTGCTCAAACCCTTGGGATATAAAATCTCAGTCGAAAGGTCTGACTTCCCCACTCTCAAATCCCTAAGGCCTCTCTCTCCTGCCTGAAGAACGACGGCTGCAGTTAGTGCTGCTCCTCTCGCCGCCAGATGACTGCTTCGCCTCCTCGACTACTGGCGGCACTGTTGCTCCCTTGCACGCGTGCCTCCACTCCTCCATGCGTCTGGAGACCCTCCTCCATGGGTAAAACTTCTCAAACCCTCAGGGCATCTCCATGATTTTTCTCAAGTCTCTTCAAAGCACTCATCTTGTCTTTTCTTTTTTTATGATCAACTCAATTTCCTCTTCTATTGTGCCTATTTTTGCCCTAGGAACTAAAACCCTAGAACAAAACCTTTTTTTTTTATGTAGCATAAATGTTCACCTTTTTGGTTGATAATGGCAAGGGTATTATCTCAAGTGATTCAAGCTGACATTTTAGTGCCTTGAATTCAAAGGTATATTGCCACAACATCATGGCAGGTTGTATTGCCTCAAGGCATACTGCCAGACAATTTTTTGGTATCAATGTTGTTTGTATGTATGGCTTTATTGGTTGAATGACTGGTGTGGCATGTTGTTTGCATGTATGTCTATGTAGGTGTTCTATCCTATAACACAAAGCCCCTCCTTCCAAAACCCAACCACCCAAACCACCCAAAATGCCTCCCCGTCGGAAGCAAGTCAAGGGCTCTTCCACCTCCTCTTCCACCTATTTGACTGACCAACTGCGTGGCGACATCGCTAGACAGCGATTTCGTCACTTCGAAAATGCCAATAGTCAAGTGCCCTCGCTTCATTGTGTGGAATGACTTTGCCCATCTAAACCTTTGGGACCATTTTGAAACCCTCCATCTCTTCCATTATTTTGACCGCCAGTTCCATTCTGGTGTTGAAACTATTGGTGCGCTTCCTGATCTTGTCCGACTTTTCTACGCCAACATCGTTGAAGATTATAGCAATAATGAACTTGAATTACATACCCACTTATTTGGGTGTGAGATCCGTATCACCTTTGATTCTATTTTCGCCCTTCTTGCCTTCCCTAATGAGGGAAATGACTTCAATGACATTCTGAGGCAATATGACTCAGAAGTCATAAATCAAGAATTAGTCCTACCTAAAAAATATGTCGAAAATCTTGGCACCTTACCATGCAAGAACCTTAAACCTCTTCCCTGTTTACTCTCTCGCATTTTTGGGTAGGGCCTTCTAAACAAATCAGGAGGTTTTGATTATATCTCGCACCAACACAAGGTGCTATTTTTTGCCACCGTACGTCACATTCCCTTCAACTATTGCCGCCTCATTGTTCGTGTTATGAGTGAGGACCATGGGCATCTCTACCATTTGGGTCCATATTATCCAAAATTTTTGCAAGCCATCGAATCTCCATAAATGACCAGGCAATTGACAAAAAGATTGAGCCCTACAACAGGGCCATAGCCACCTAGGAAGCATCTTGAGCCAGCTGAAGAGCCCGCTGAAGAAGAGCCCCTTCCACCCTTTCCAGATTTCCATGAAGAATGTCCACTTCAAATAGAAGCTCCTCACTCAAGCTTTGACAAGGCATGGGCTCCCGCCACAGATTCCCTCTCCTCCAACATCTCTCTCTTGTTGCGATGAACCAGCGATATGTAAACCTATATGGGAAGTATGCGCCGTGACATTAACGAAGTTCGTTCTGACGTTCACAATCTGCATATGGGACAAGGACCTGCTCGTTGCCGTCTCCGCCATGATCAAGAAGACTAGTTTAGCTCTTCTGTTTGTCTTTCTTTCTATCTTCCATGTTGGCTTGTATTAAGGGGCCTTGACCCCATACTTATATATTTCTTTGGAAACAATAGCTAGTCTGTGCTTAGGGCACATACATTCCTTTCCTAGTTAGTTTACTTTAATGCTTTGCCATTTTTATTCAGCATGCAATTTTATTAATGATCTCCACTTTATAAATGTCATTTCATAATTCTTGAGTTTAAGTATCAACCCCTTTCAGAACCCTTCATGATGATATTCAAAAAGGGGGAGAAGAACTGTTTGTACGCTTTTGTGGGGTTTAAAAAGATAACTTGTTGTAATATAGCCGACAAAACGTTCAAACAAATATAGAGAATTTTATTACTCGAAAAACTAGAGTATCCGAGGTCGAGCAATCTCAGTACTTTCAAAACCAAAGAATGCAACTTTTAAATGAACATAATTGACTCAAAGAGAGAGAGTTATAAAAAGAATTGCTAAAAGAAAACAGAATTGGACGTCTGATTTCTTTATCAGATGTCTTAAAAGTAGTCTTCTTTCTTTTGCCTTCTTCTTCTTCATTGGCTCTTCTTCTTTTCTTCTGATCCATAGGTCTTTTTCTTCCTTAAACTTCTTTCTCTTCCCTTCCCTTTCCTGCAAAGACTTCTTCTTCCTGCCTTTGTTTCCCTTCTGTCTTCTTCTTTCTTTTTGTCTTTTCTGCAGTCCTTCCTTCTCTCAGATCTCTGCCTTGCTCAGCTTCCTTTCTTCAGAGTTCCTTCTTCTTCTGCTCCTGCTCTTCTATTTCTTCAGTTCTTCTTTTTGCTTTCCTTCGCCTCTTCCTTCTCTTCTTTTCCCTTGCTGCAGCGGCTAAGTGTTCGCTTCTTCCTCTCTTCCTTCTTTCCTGCGCACACCATAGCCAATGCAAAACCTACCCCCTTCCCTCTACCCAAACGTCTCTCTCTTTCTCTGCAATTCGCTCAAGGATGCTCTCCCAGAGCCACACGGGTAATCGGGTCGGATTTCGCACCCGGGACTAGGCGCACCATCAGGTGGGTGATGCGCGAGGAGTGCTCAGGTTAGGGTCGGGTCGGATCCCGCCAAATCCGCGAGGTGAAACCGTGGACGAGGCAGGCATGGGTCGGGTGAGGGACCTCACCCCTGTGCTTTCGGAGGCAGTAAGGCAACATCACAAAAATAATTTATGGCACAACTGTGTTTCGCGTTTCAACGATGTGGGACTAAAGTCTCTGCCCCGCTCTCGCGCGCGCCCGCAGAGGATTCTTCGTGCAATTGCTAAGGTTGGGAGCTGGCCCTGATCGCTTCGCAACACTCACGCGAGTCTGCTGTGGCTGGAGCCTGGAGCTGCTGCGAAGCTGCTTCGACCATCAATGGCGGCAAGAGCTGAAACCTGTCAAACACAAGCACGGCCTATTGGCCTAATCATACCAGCTGGGCACCTTCGTCGTGGCACGGCGAAGATGGTGCACAATGCTGCAGGCCGCAGGACGGCCTAGGCGTGCGTGCCTAGGTCAACCTGTGGCCGGAGGTGTGGGGTTGTTCGGGGGGCTACTGCGGAGGTGTGGAGTGGCAATGAAGGGGCGGAAAGTGTTCCTTGTGGTGAGGCGGAGCTTACGAGATGGTTGGCGAGCTGTGTGGAGGGGCGGAGTGGTGGGAGCAGCTCGTCTGAGGTCGGTCGGAGGCGAGGAAGATGGAGGTGGTCAGGCACTGTCGGGGGGAATTAAATAAAATAACATGGGGAAAAGAGAGAGCAGAAGATGGAGAAGGTATCTGGAGTGATCTGGAAGGAAGGGAGGCAGCGGAGTGGACGGCGCGTAACTGCCTTCGTCGGGGAAGAAGAACCCTGAGGGAGGGAGCGACGACGAGGACGAGGTCAGGAGAACGTGTGCCTGGTATGGCGCAACGTGGGAGGAAGAGGCGAAGTTGACTCTGCTGCTGGTATGGCAGCAGAGCGACGAGGTGGGGAGGAGGTCGCCGGAGCTTGCAGGTTACTTGGCCGGAGATGGGAGAGAGGAAAACTTGGGGGAATCTCCGTCAAAACAAGGCTGAAGATCTGTGGCCGGGTCTGAAGATCCTTTTATAGGTGTTGGCCGAACCTTCTAGTGCGTGCAGGGCACGCAATCACGTCCACCGGTTCACCGGAGAAGGAAAGAAGGTGGATACCCAAATCCCTCGTGCGTTCGCACGAGAGATTGGGTTCACACCAGAGATCATGATTGGCTTTAGATGGAAGGGAATTCCTCAGAGAATCTCCCTTCCATTTCTGGGAATCGGAGAGTAATCCCACTCTAAACCTCGCCGGAGATCTGTTCTACCCTAACAATAGTGGTAGGACCAGATTGCAAAGGTGGCGAGGAACTTAGGGGGCTCTCTGCAATGATTTTCAAAAGATAGGGACCAAGTTGTGATTTGGGTATACTAAATTGCAAAGTAGGTCAAGATGACCTCCACTTAGGTCCAAATTTTGGTATAAACCTAATTTTGACCTAAGGAATCCAATGGTGAAGTTGGATTTTAGGTTTGACCTCGTTTGACTGGACATTTTGCGTAAAAACCCAAATTAGGTTAATTGAATGGCTAGGACCCTAATCTAGGTCAAACTAGGTTCCAAAGGCCACATTAAGTGTTCTAAACCCTGGGGAGTATTTTTTCATGATTTTTAGAGGGTTTACTTGATTTTTATCCTAACCGAAACCTTGTTAATTTAAGCAGGTCTGTTTTAGGGTTGTCAAATGTCATTTAATTCCTGAATTGCACATAAACCCATTTCTGATTGACTCAACCCACTTTTTATCTCATTTAGACCATTTGACCTATGTTTTGCCTCTGAGAAAACCCATTTATGCACTACAATGGTAAAATTACAGTTTTACCCTTTAATTCATGTTTTCCTCTCAGAGCACTTATTCCTTTATTTAGGCCCTCTTCTAGGTTATGTAGGAGCTTTTATCTTCTTTATTGGGTTAAAATGAGCTAGTTATGACTCATGATGAGGCTCTCATCATGCCCCCATGCCTAGCTTTTGCTAGTCCCTTAGCAAAATTTCAAGGTTTTAACTTCTGTTCTAGACCTAGAGTGTCTGTCAACAGTCATGATAAGTGCTTCTCCTTTTCTTTTGTGATTAGGTAGGAATGCCGACAATAGGCCTAGAGGTACTCAAGTACCAACCAAAATCCAGACCTGACCCGCTTTAGCCTCAGTCCTCCGCAAAGGTTTCTACGGCCCACAAAAACTAACCTAGGGTTTGTTGGACTCCGCGGTTGAAGCACCCGTGCTTGAGACGTTTTTAGCCTAAGTTCAGTTTGCAGTGTGTTTTTGTAAGAGAGAGATAGAAGATTTATTTGTTTGGAGAGCTTTTCTCTCTCTTTTCTTTTTATTTCTAGCTTCGTATTAGCTTCTCAACACGGTCTGTATCGGATTCCTCGTCCCCATCATCAATCCTCAAGGATCCCTGGCTTTCGAGATTTCGGGATAATCCCGCCCATGGCAACCCCCAGAACCCTGGCTTTCGAGATTTCGAGATAATCCCGCCCATGGCATTCCGTGGCCGAATTCAGACCCTGGCGATCGACATTTCATGATAATGCCGCCCATGGTATCTGAACCAGCAGAGTGCTTACATGCCCCCAGTAGGATATTTAAATATCCTAAGAGACAAGCACCGAGGAGACGATATGTTGTTACACATCTTCGAGGGGAATTTCCTGCCTCTTCGCACTGGGAACTCGTCCAAATCAATTTATGTTGATTGGCCGCTCCTAATCTAGGTGACTTTTTCAGAACATTAAACGCTTTTTGCGTGATTTGGATGTTTATGCGCACTGAACCTGACTGCGTGTGAATTTGGGGTGCTTAGGTTACCGAATCCCGCAAATCGGAGGTTAGTTAACGAGGCCGAATACTTCCTAAGCCTTAGACCTAATACTTAAGCTTCGCATTTTCCCCAACCTCTTGAGGATTATCCATATTTTAACGGATACACGAATTTTTAAGCTAAAGAATCTAGCCCAAGAGGCCTAAGACCAGCGTTCCCGCTAATCTCTTGTTATGTCTCCTTAGCACTTTTTCTTTTTCTTGATTTGGTCTAGAACTTCAGTTAACCCCTTAATCTTTTACTAATGACTATTTCTCTTCATTTTCATTTTGTGCTCCTTTTTGTCATTTTACTCTTTTTCTCCTCATTTGTATGACCCTGAATTGTTCCTCCCCTCCATTAAGTCTTTTTTTTTTCATTGAAAACCTTTCTTGATATGAATTTTCCTAACATTTTGCACTTTCATACCCCCCCATGCCTAAGATTTGCAATGTCCCCATTGTAAATTAGGTGGGTTCGATTTCAGCTTATTTCATGCATTAAGACAGGTGTGTGGTGAGTGAATGGGTCGAAGTGACTTGTTGCGAATGATTTCTAATCTCGGGTAGGGATACCTGAGGTGAAGTCGGTTGTTCTAATGGATGAACCCTAAAGTGCAATATGAATTCTGCATAGAGATGTCAGAAAAGGTTTCGGGTTTTTCAAAGAATGACGGGTTGCCTCCCGTTAAGCGCTGAGTTTTACGCCATCGGTTGGGCGCAATGAGTTCAAGAGGAATGGAGGGTCAAGGATGACTCAGCCAAATATATATCGGTCATGTCAATGAACGGCTTGAGTCTCTGACCGTTCACGACAAAGGGTTCAGAATCGTGGCTGAGTGGGCTGATTTCAATGGCTCCATTTCCGAAGATTTGTCAGACTAGGTAGGGTCCGACCCACTTGGATCTTAGCTTCCCTGGGAATAATTTGAGTTGGGCATCAAAGAGTAAAACTTTCTGACCAGGATGAAAGATCTTTCTAGAAATGTGTTTGTCGTGAAAAGCTTTAACCAGTTCTTTGTAAATTCGCGAGTTCTCATACGCATCGTGGCGTAATTCATCGATCTCGCTCATTTGAAGTCTTCTGTGGGTTCCTGCCTTAGAAAGATCTAGATTACAAGTCCGTACTGCCCAATAGCCTTTATGCTCCAACTCGACGGGGAGGTGACATGCCTTCCCGTACACTAGTCTGAAGGGAGACATTCCTAATTGGGTCTTGTAGGCGGTCCTATAGGCCCATAATGCTTCCAGAAGCCAAGAAGACCAATCTTTTCTGTCAGGTCGAACAGTAACCTGAAGGATCTTCTTGATCTCTCGGTTAGATAGCTCAGCTAGACCATTAGTTTGGGGGTGGTAAGGAGTAGAGATTCGATGTGACACCCCATAGTTGGTCATCAGTGACCTGAACTGAGCGTTTGTAAAATGGGTCCCTCTGTCGGAAATTATAGCACGCGGAATCCCGAACCTTGAGAAAATGTTTTGATGAAGGAATTTTATAACGACTTTATGATTGTTGGTTCGGGTCGGAATGGCTTCTATCCACTTGGAAACATAGTCAACTGCGAGTAAGATGTATTCGAAGCCATCCG
Source organism: Thalassia testudinum (assembly GCA_037157565.1). Lineage (NCBI taxonomy): Eukaryota > Viridiplantae > Streptophyta > Magnoliopsida > Alismatales > Hydrocharitaceae > Thalassia > Thalassia testudinum. Next base: position 18,318,480 of record JAZHRO010000065.1, on the reverse strand, counting down.
AGATCGGGAAGGGTCCCATGAAATCAATCCCTCAAATATCAAAAATTTCGCATACCAAGATCGGCTGTAGAGGCATCATGTCTCGATGGCTCATGTTGCCCAGAGTCTGGCAACGGGAACAGGCCTTACAGTGATCGTATGCATCCTTGAAAATTGTGGGCCAGTAAAAGCCACACTAGAGGACTTTTGATGCTATTTTATGTCCTGAAAAATGTCCACCGCATGCCTGGTCATGGCAAAATGAGAGTATGTCTTTGATTTCCACTTCCGCGACGCATCGTCGAATTATCTGATCAGCACCAATGCGGAATAGATACGGGTCTTCCCATAGGTAATACTTGGCATCGGAACACAATTTGTCCTTTTTGGCCTTCGGCCAATCGGGCGGAATCTGATGTGATGCCAGGTAATTAACTATATCCGTGAACCATGGAAGACTTGTACTGATAGTCAGGAGGTGCTCATCAGGAAAATGTTCTGTGATAGGTCCGGAAGGGTCAATTATTTTAGAAGGAAGGCGGGACAAGTGATCAGCTACCACATTTTGCTTTCCCGCCTTGTCACGAATCTCGAGGTCAAATTCTTGCAACAGTAAGATCCATCGAATTAATCGAGGTTTCGCGTCCTTCTTTGCAAGGAGATGCCTCACAGCTGTGTGATCTGAGTATATGATAACACGTGAACCCAGAAGGTATGATCTGAATTTTTCCAGGGCAAATACTACGGCCAGCAGCTCTTTCTCGGTAACCGTATAGTTACGCTGAGCCTCATCCAGTGTTTTGCTAGCATAGTAAATGACCACAGGTTTCCCGTCAATTTTCTGCCGCAGAATCGCTCCTACAGCGAACTCAGATGCATCGCACATGATCTCAAAGGGTCGAGACCAATCAGGGGACTGTAGGATCGGGGCTTGGGTGACTCGGTCACGTAGGATCTCAAATGCTTGAGTGCATTCCTTGGAAATTTCGAAAGGCACATCCTTGGAGAGAAGATTGGTCAAGGGGCGCACGATTTTGGAGAAATCAAGGATAAATCGACGGTAAAAACCGTCGTGCCCCAAAAAAGATCGGATGTCCTTAATCGAGCTAGGCATAGGGAGCTTGGAAATCAGGTTAACCTTAGCTCGATCCACTTGGATGCCTTTCTCCGAGATTAAATGTCCCAGGACAATTCCCTCAGGCACCATGAAATGGCTCTTTTCCTAGGAAAGAAACAAATTCACCTCAATGCACCGCCTGAGTATTTGGACCAAGTGTTGGAGGCAATCGTCAAATGATTCTCCAAAAATTGAAAAGTCATCCATGAAGACTTCCAGATAATCACCTACCATATCTGAGAATATGGCAAGCATGCACCGCTGAAAAGTTGCAGGTGCATTGCAGAGACTGAATGGCATCCTTCGAAACGCGTACGTCCCAAAGGGGCAGGTGAATGTGGTCTTTTCTTAGTCTTCTGGATGGATTGCCACCTGATTGTAACCGGAGTACTTGTCAAGAAAGCAGAAGAACCTATTTCCCGCTAGTTTTTCGAGGATCTGATCAATAAACGGTAGTGGGAAATGATCCTTCTTAGTGGAGGAATTGAGTCTTCTGTAATCAATGCAGACTCTCCACGAGTTAGCTATTCGGGTAGGAATGACTTCTCCGGCTTCAGTCATGATAATGGTAAGTCCTGCCTTTTTAGGCACCACTTGTATTGGACTCACCCAACGACTGTCGGAGATCGGGTAGATGATCCCTGCATCTAACCACTTTATGTTCTCCTTTTTCACAACCTCCTGTAGGTTAGGGTTTAGGCGTCTTTGCATTTCTCTTGAAGGTCATGCTCCTTCTTCTGTGTATATTCGATGTGTGCAGTATGAAGGGCTTATGCCAGTCAAATCATCGAGAGTCCATCCAATGGCTCTACGATATTGCTGGAGAACAGAAATCAAACGGAGTTCTTGGTCAGGTGTGAGTCGAGAGTTGATAATCACAGGAAACGTCTGATTTGAATCCAAAAACACGTACTTCAGATGTTCGGGAAGGGGCTTGAGTTCCATGACAGGATTGTCAGCAGTAGTGGGCGGTTCGGGGTTTGTATTAGGAGCAATGGTAGGAGTCATAGGTGTGTCTAGATCACGTTCGCACTCCTCTGTTAGCGGGTTTTGATTCTCAAGTTGTTGATCAGGGATAATCAGGTTGTCTTCTATATGCAATTCATCAACCACGGCTCTGACATCACATATTTCATCTATAACCCCACAATTAATCCCTTGTTGGGCCTTAAAAATGTCAATCTTCAGGTTTTGGTTCCCAAATTTTAATTCTATCTAGCCCTCTTCGCAGTTTATGTTGGCCCTAGCAGTGGCCAAAAAGGGTCTCCCTAATATGATTGGTGTGTCCCTTGGGTTCTTAGGTGCATCCATGTCTAGTACTATGAAGTCCACCGGGAAATAGAAATCTCTTACCCTAACAATGACATCCTCAAGTATTCCTCTAGGTGACTTGATGGATCAATCGGCTAACTGCAATGTCACCTCAGTGGGTTTAAGCTCAGATTCTTCAAGGTGGTCAAGGAGGGATGTAGGTATTAAATTTATGGAAGCACCTAGGTCTAGTAGGGCTCTATCAAATTGGGTTTCACCAATTTTACAAGAAATCAAGGGAGTTTCTGGGTCTTTAGCCTTGGGTGGGAGTTTGCTCAAGATGACAGAGCTGGCTTGCTCTGACAGTACGATTGGATTCCCATCCTTGGTTTGCGGCTTACGTTTAGGGGTACATATGTCTTTCAAGAATCTTGCGTAAGCCGGTATGTGGCGAATTGCATCCATCAATGGGATGTTTATCTGGACCTGTTCAAAGAGCTTGATCAGATCCTCCTCGGGAGCCACGGGTTTAGTTATCCTTTTTCCTTTGGTCAAGGCCTCAGGAAATGGGATCCTAGTTGGTTCCTCTAGGATAGGTCCAGGTTCTTGATCTAGGACAGTGGTATCTTGGATAACTATCCTAGGGTCTTGGCTATTATCAGGCTTGGAGTGGGTCGGATAATGTGGGTCTTGGGTTGTTCTACCACTACATGTTGTTACAGAGTTCAATCCGGCCTAATTTTGGTTTGGGTTAGGTAGGAGGGGTGGCTGCTGCTGAAATCCCGCATAAGATGTTGAAGCTTCCATCCCGTCTGCCGATGGAGCAGTAGGGGCCTGATAAATCACATGTGTTTGGCCTGAATTTGGATTCATAACGCGCTTTTGGATTAGCACGTTATTTGGGTTGGGCAGAGGTTGCGAGGGAAGGGTACCAGGTTGGCAGGAATTTGCCATCTGGGCCAGTTGGTTGTGAACCTCTGTGATCTCGTCCTTGTGCTGTTTTTGCATTGCCGCATTCGTCTTTTGAATGTCAGCCAGTGCTTGAAGGATAAGAGTCATTTGATCCTGGTTTTGCCCGGATTGGTAGGTGGGGTTGGGCCGAGGCTAAGGCAGCTGATATGGACGAGGGGCTTGTGGACGGGGTTAGTATGGTGATCTTTGAGAATTTCCCGCCCACTGAAAGTTAGGATGATTTCGCCATCCAGGGTTGTAGGTATTGGAGAATGGGTTCATTCTGGATGGCGTTGAGGTCCTCGCAGTTCTGAGGAACCTCAGGAAAGTCAAAATACGAGGGTTCAGAGTTCCCCCAACTCGAGTAGAATGGATCGGAGGTCACTCCAGTCCGAGAGGTAGACGGGGGTGGATATGGGTCCATCCCCTTGGCAGATTGGTGATAGATGTTTTGCACAGTTTCCCTTGCCAGAGGAGGTCGTGCAAAAGAGTTTTGCGCAGAGGTGGCTTGCTGCAAATGTCGAGTTAGCTCGTCCACCTTCTTTTCTATGATAGAAACCTTGTCCAACCGACTGGCCATCAGTTCCAAGTCGACAGAATTGGATAGGCCCTACATCTCATGTGTCCCTCTCAGATTCGTCGATGCGCGGGCATTCGTCCTGTCGAATAAGCCCATGGAGTCATTATTTATGGAGTTCTCGCACATGTTTTCGAGAATCTCCCAAACCGTGTCCTCGTGTTGACCCATGATGTTTCCTCCGCACGTTGCATTGACGAATAAACGAATGTCTTCACGGAGTCCCTGGTAAAAAGACTGGACTTGTTCCCACATAGGAACTCCGTGATGGGGGCACTTTTGCGTGAGATATAGGAATCGATCCCAAGCTTCGTGAAGAGGTTCTCCCAGTTGTTGAGTGAAATGAGTGATCTGGTGGCGCAAGGCATTCGTCCAGCCAACAGGGAAGAATTTTTTCAAAAATTCGGACTGCAGTTCCTCCCATGTGTTGATCGGACGGGTCTGAGTTTGATACCAGTGTACGACCTTGTCCATGAGGGAGAACAAAAACATTTTCATAAGTAGGATATCCCGGTTTTGTACATTTGACCCGAAGGTCTGGGCCAGATGCTTGAGTTGTTTAATGTGTTGGAATGGATCCTCAGAGTTAAGCCCTTGGAACTTTGGTATGGCATGAATCATATTGGGCTTCAGTTCAGAATTAGGTCCTCCAATCGGGATTCGTACTCGAGGTTCGATCGCCACCGCAGCGGGATTATAGTGATCTCGCATCATAGGTCACTGCGGTTGTTTTACAAAGTTCTGAAAGAGATCATTAAGGCGTTGAAGTTGGTGTTCAAGGTTATTCTCCTCTTGAATGGGTTGTGCCATGATGGAAGAAGAAGGAGAACCAGGGTCTGAATCAGATGAAAGATTTATGTAGTGGGGTTGTTGCACAAACAAGGGCGTCGAGGCTTGGCCTCGACGAGAGTGAATTTCTAAAGGAGGTCTTAAGGGTGGCCTTAAGGACCTCCTACCGAACATGCACCGAAGGATGTGATGAGATTAGAAGGTGCTAGACCCAATCAAGACACCCAAAAATTGATGGGTGACTATAGAGGTTCGGGGCGGATGGACCCCTTAGTTAGAAAGGTCGTCCACTTGAGAAATACCTGGGCAGCCAGAGAGGGAGAGTCTCGCAAGGACCCCTACACGGTAGAACGTCCCCACGAGTTACAGGGTTTCCCCCACCCGACCTCTCTTGTCACTACGGTTCCAGGTAGACCAGAATGGGGACCTTGACCTCTTAAGTCTACCTTTTTTACTTTAAGATCAAGGTGCTTAATGTTCCACTTCAACTTTTAGGTATTTTCAGTGAAAAAGTGACCTAATTTTAAGGTTGGTTGACCCAAGGGATCAACTTCACCTTTTGTTCCTTTAAGAGCTTTTAGGTCCTTTTCTTTTAAGGTTCAAATGGATTAAAAACCTGATTTGCTTAGGGTTCTTTTTGTGTAGATCTTTTCAAACAAGGTTTAGGCACACCTCTTTTGGGAAAATTTGTTTCTTTGTTTAAGATAAGGTGTGTCTCTAAAAAATCCTAGCTTGTAATCCATAAATTGGCTCTAGTGGGTCCAATTTAGTTACCTCAGAATTTAGTACCTAGGGCTCAATCAAGAAAGTTTTAGCCCTAGTTACCTTAGTTGGATGAGCAGATAAAAATGTGTTGAAATGAAAATCAGGAAACTTGATGAGTTACTAAATATGAAACAGGTAGCCCTAAATTGATTGTTCTTTCTTTTTTTTCCTTTCAGATTTTGAGAGAGTTATGAGGGAGGGCTTATGGAAATTACCTGTTCCTTGGAGTGTCTGCTGTACAGCTGCTCTTCTTTCCTTTTTGATTTGCTTTCCCTGCTTTGAACACAACAAAAGAAAGGAGTTAGGTCAAGTATTGGATCAAAAAGTTGTAATCAAAAGCTCTAAAAGTGCCCGTTGCTCCACGGCAACGGCGCCAAAATGTTTGTACGCTTTTGTGGGGTTTTAAAAGATAACTCGTTGTAATATAGCCAACAAAACGTTCAAACAAATATAGAGAATTTTATTACTCGAAAAACTAGAGTATCCGAGGTCGAACACAGGGAGCAATCTCAGTACTTTCAAAACAAAAGAATACAACTTTTAAATGAACATAATTGATTCAAAGAGAGAGAGTTATAAAAAGAATTGCTAAAAGAAAACAGAATTGGATGTCTGATTTCTTTATCAGACGTCTTAAAAGTAGTCTTCTTTCTTCTGCCTTCTTCTTCTTCATTTGCTCTTCTTTTCTTCTGATCCACAGGTCTTTTTCTTCCTTGAACTTCTTTCTCTTCTCTTCCCTTTCCTGCGAAGACTTCTTCTTCCTACCTTTGTTTCCCTTCTGTCTTCTTCTTTCTTTTTGTCTTTTCTGCAGTCCTTCCTTCTCTCAGATCTCTGCCTTGCTCAGCTTCCTTTCTTCAGAGTTCCTTCTTCTTCTGCTCTTGCTCTTCTATTTCTTCAGTTCTTCTTTTTGCATTCCTTCGCCTCTTCCTTCTCTTCTTTTCCCTTGCTGCAGTGGCTAAGTGTTCGCTTCTTCCTCTCTTCCTTCTTTCCTGCGTACACCACAGCCAATGCAAAACCTACCCCCTTCCCTCTACCCAAACATCTCTCTCTTTCTCTACAATTCACTCAAGGACGCTCTCCCAGAGCCACACGGGTAATCAGGTCGGATTTCGCACCCGGGACCAGGCGCACCGTCAGGTGGGTGATGCGTGAGGAGTGCTCAGGTTAGGGTCGGGTCGGATCCCGCCAAATCCGCGAGGTGAAACCGCGGACGAGGTAGGCATGGGTTGGGTGAGGGACCTCACCCCTGTGCTTTCGGAGGCAGTAAGGCAATATCACAAAAACAATTTATGGCGCACCTGTGTTTCGCGTTTCAACGATGTGGGACTAAAGTCTCTGCCCCTCTCTCGTGCGCGCCCGCAGAGGATTCTTTGTGCAATTGCTAAGGCTGGGAGCTTCGCAGCGTCAATGCTGGCCCTGATCGCTTCGCAACACTCGCGCGAGTCTGTTGTGCCTGGAGCCTGGAACTGCTGCGAAGCTGCTTTGACTGTCAATGGCGGCAGGAGCTGAAACCTGTCAAACACAAGCACGGCCTATTGGCCTAATCAGACCAGCTGGGCACCTTCGCCATGGCACGGCGAAGATGGTGCACGATGCTGCAAGCCGCAGGATGGCCTAGGCGTGCGTGCCTAGGTCAACCTGTGGCCGGAGGTGTGGGGTTGTTCGGGGGGCTACTGCGGAGGTGTGGAGTGGCAGTGAAGGGGCGGAAAGTGTTCCTTGTGGTGAGGTGGAGCTTACGAGATGGTTGGCGAGCCGTGTGGAGGGGTGGAGTGGTGGGAGCGGCTCGCCGAAGGTCGGTCGGAGGCGAGGAAGACGGAGGTGGTCAGGCACTGTCGGGGGGCAATTAAATAAAATAACAGGGGGAAAAGAGAGAGCGGAAGATGGAGAAGGTATCTGGAGTGATCTGGAAGGAAGGGAGGCAGCGGAGTGGACGACGCGTAACTGCCATCGTCGGGGAAGAACCCTGAGGGAGGGAGTGGCGACGAGGACGAGGTCAGGAGAATGCGTGCCTGGTATGGCACAACGCGGGAGGAAGAGCCGAAGTTGACTCTGCTGCTGGTATGGCAGCAGAGCGACGAGAAGGAGGGGAGGAGGTCGCCGAAGCTTGCGGGTTACTTGGCTGGAGATGGGAGAGAGGAAAACTTGGGGGAATCTCCGTCAAAACAAGGCTGAAGATCTGCGGCTAGGTCTGAAGATCCTTTTAGAGGTGTTGGCCGAACCTTCTAGTGCCTGGAGGGCACGCAATCACCTCCGCCGGCTCGCCGGAGAAGGAAAGAAGGTGGATACCCAAATCCCTCGTGCGTTCGCACGAGAGATTGGGTTCACACTAGAGATCGTGATTGGCTTTAGATGGAAGGGAATTCCTCAGAGAATCTCCCTTCCATTTCTAGGAGGGAATCTCTGAGGAATCAGAGAGTAATCCCTCTCTAAACCTCGCCAGAGATCTGTTCTGCCCTAACAATGGCGGTAGGACCTGATTGCAAAGGTGGTGAGGAACTTAGGGGGCTCTCTGCAATGATTTTCAAAAGATAGGGACCAAGTTGTGATTTGGGTATACTAAATTTCAAAGTAGGTCAAGATGACCTCCACTTAGGTCCAAATTTTGGTATAAACCTAATTTTCAACTAAGGAATCCAATGGTGAAGTTGGATTTTAGGTTTGACCTCGTTTGACTGGATATTTTGCGTAAAAACCCAAATTAGGTTAATTGAATGGCTAGGACCCTAATCTAGGTCAAACTAGGTTCCAAAGGCCACATTAAGTGTTCTAAACCCTAAGGAGTATTTTTCCATGATTTTTAGAGTGCTTACTTGATTTTTATCCTGACCGAAACCTTGTTAATTTAAGCGAGTCTGTTTTAGGGTTATCAAATGTTATTTAATTCCTGAATTGCACATAAACCCATTTCTGATTGACTCAACCCACTTTTTATCTCATTTAGACCATTTGACCTATGTTTTGCCTCTGAGAAAACCCGTTTATGCACTGCAATGGCAAAATTACAGTTTTACCCTTTAATTCATGTTTTCTTCTCAGAGCACTTATTCATTTATTTAGGCCCTCTTCTAGGTTATGTAGGAGCTTTTATCTTCTTTATTGGGTCAAAATGAGCTAGTTATGGCTCATGATGAGGCTCTCATCAAGAACGTAGGGAAGAACTTAGGGAATAACATAAAAAGTTACGAAAAATCTTCTCAAAACAGGTATAGACTACTAAGTACAACTTTCAAGGGGAGAAAATAAGAACCTACAGGTATATTTTGAAAATCATCAAAAAGGGAGAGATTGTTAGTTCAACCCCACATATATAATATTTTGATGATTTTACAAAATGAAGAAAAAGAGATAAAACATAAGCATAGCATATTTTTCTCTGTAATATCACAATTGCAGGTTTCATGGAGTTTTCCAAGTTGGAAGATTAAAAGCGTGAAGATTAGGTAGCATGAGTACTATCATAGGTCATAGGCTTTTTTATGTAAACTTTCAAAGGTTGTAATCTTTATTTTATTTGAATCTAGAGATGTTATAAAGAGCCCCCAAACATAACTTATAAATAGCTAAGTTAGGCTCTCTACACTTTGGATAAATTAGAAACAAAAACTTAACACTAAGACTCAAATCAAACGTCCATAACAACTGTCAGACGTCTGATTTTCAACTTTAAGACGTCTGACAAGTGTTTCAGACATCTAATCACCTATAGCTTTGCCTTTAGTTTCTGACTTCATAAACATCAGTCAAAGCAACTTTCCATCAGACGTCCATATCCTCATCTAGACGTCTAATAGTTTGCCTGGATGTCCTTGAAACAACCGTTAGACTCAAGCACCCATCTTCCTTCTGAATATAATGGGCAAAATACATTTTCATACGTCTGGACATGTCTCCAAACGTCTACCTTTGGACCATTACTCATTTGTTTCTATACGAATCAAATTAAGAACCAAAGATCTTTTGTCAGATTTACAAAACAAGTCCTTTTTAGGTTTCCAGATGTCTAGGGAATCCTACAGACATCCATATTGATGTATGTTCCTTCAAATCTAGAACCCTGTTTGGATCTGGTCAAAACAGGAATGAATCCACGCATAATTAGATGTCCATTAATTTTATCAGACATCTTATGTGAAAATATCAAACGTCCCTGTTTCGATCCAATGAAACCAGTAAAGCCTAGCTAATAGTCTCAGACGACCATAGTTGTAATCAGACGACTTATAGGACATCTGATCCTAAAATCAAATGTCTGATATTGCTGTCAGACTCATCATTACCTTGATTTATGCTGGATTTCATCCCAATCTCTTGGGATTTGCCTCCAACGGCTAGGAGACCTCTCTCAAGTATTCTTGAAGGTTCCAAACTTGCTTATAAATAGACTACAATCCCTCTTAGGCAAAATACACCTCTTGAGATTCAATTTCCTTAGAAAATCACTTGCTCACTACTCTTAGCTTCCTCTTGCCCTTGTGCTGTGCCAACACTCTGATTAAAGGGCAAACCCACACTCCCAGTGCACTTCATTCTATAAATTCTTAGGGATTTCTCTTTATGCTTAATAGATAAGGAAGTAATCAAATTATTGGGGTACTCTATAGGTGTTGTTTAATTCTTACTTTTATACTTTGGGTGTCCGGCCTGTCGGGTCCTCATCTCTTCATTGTGAAGGGAGAAACCTCCGTTTCGGGATCAGAGGTGGGATTTGTAATTAGGGTACACTACCTTCGTTAAAGTAGTGTGGTTAGTAGATTGATCACTTTGTGATCAAAAATCCTAAGTCGAGGAATTGGCTTAGGTGGTGGTTTTCACTCGTCTTGTATTTCCACCTAAAAATCAGGTGCCTCCTTTTGTGATTGAACTTTTTGTCTTACAATATTTTATAAATTCATTATTCAACCCCCCTCTAGTGCAATTTCACATTTGACCTTTAATTAACCCCTGTGAAACCCCGTGATTGCTCTTCATTGAGGATATACTGTTAAAACTATAAATTTACCCCTATTTTAATGCATTTCTCTTAGTGTGAATGTGCAGTGAATTACGATCTTCTCACAGTTATGTAGGAGTATTTATCAATAGATTATTACTAATTAAAGCTAGAATGGCTAATGATGATGTTATCATCATAGGTATGAGAACTTGTGAATATATAAAGAAAGGGTTAAAGCCTTTCATGATAAGCACATATCACACAAGGCATTCCATCCTGGTCAGAAAGTACTACTCTTTGATGCCAAATGTAAACTCTTCCTAGGCAAACTCAGATCTAAATGGATTGGACCTTTTCTGGTGAGACAAGTATTCAGAAATGGAGCTATCCAAATTAGTGAACTGAGCCTTGATTCGGAACCATTTGTCTTGAATGGTCAGAGACTCAAACCGTTCGTCAAAACTCACTGACTCAAATTTGGTTGCAGTATCTTTTATCTCCATTCTCCCTGAGCTTCATTGCACCCAGCTGATGGTGTTAAACTTAGTGCTTAACGGGAGGCAACCCGTCATCTTTTGAGAAAACCTGAAACCTTCCTGACATATCCTTTTGCTAAATTCATATTGCACTTTAGGGTTCATCCATTAGAACAGCCAACTCCACCTTTGGTACATGTATCAAAGCTTGAAATTGTTCGCAATAGTCATCCCGACCTGTTCACCCACCCATTGATTCTATTCTAATCCTTGAACCCAACTGATTCGGTACCCTCCGATTTACAATGAGGACATTGCAAAACTTAGGCATGAGGGGGTGTTAAAGTGCAGACATATGGCAATTCAATTCTCTGAGGAGTTCTCACAAAAAAATATACATATTCAAAAGAATGAAGAAAATAAAAAAATTAAAAAAAGAACAAAAAGATTTGGAGAAAGGGGAGGAAAATTTTGAGAATTGATTGCATATCATTTATGAGGAGGAAGAAAGGAGAATTCAAATGTCAAAAAGGGGCAAACATTCAAGAACAAAATTGATAGTCATTAGCACTTGATTATGGAGATTACTTAAGTTCTAGACTGTTGAATGTACGAGTTGCTACGCTAACATGCTTGGTTTTGAAAAACCTGTCGTCGTAGTATGAAAGCGAAGAACTTGTATTCAACAAATAAAATTTATACTGAAATGAAAATCTTTGGTCAAACACAGGGAGGCGGACGTTTGATTTTTAAAAATTCTCGTTTGTTTTTATTTGTCACAAAGTAATTCAATTGATTAAAACTATCTAACTATTTACAATAATTAGAAGAGAGAGAGAGAATAAGGGAGAGAGAATAATACAAACAAAAATCAAAAGAGATATAGAATGCACATGGAATTCATTATCGAAAGGATTGTTCATTACACTAAACATCACGATGAGAAAGCGGGAAAATGATTACACTAGAAAGTGGTAAATCTACTCTAGAAAGCAGTAAAAAGAATGGAGAGAGAGATATCCTCCTCGACGGTTGCTTGGAGGATGAGCCGAACTGGATGATGCCTGGACGAAGGAGGGTGAAGCAGGATGAAGGAGGACGAAGCGGAAGAACCGGAATGAGGCAGCACGTCATCGTCGTCGTGGGATCTGCTTTCGAAAGGGGGATAAAAAATTGACTTTATCGCGTGAGAAGCATCCTGGGTGTGGGACAAGATTCTCTTGAGCTTTGGAGAGGGAGAGAAGAGTAGAAAGGGATGAGAATTTCGTATGGAGGGGGTCTCCTTTTATAGTTGCAAGGAGTGGGGGCAATTTGGTCATTACAACTCTTAAAACATTAATTCAGGACCTTTAGTGACAGATAAAACCACCGCTAAAGGTCTGAGCATGGGCATAGTGGGCGGCACGCGCGCGGCCGCTCGCTTGCCCACGCGTTCAACGCACGCGCACGTCCAACTGATCTTAACTGTCCGATCGCGAGATCAGATGGCTTAGATCGTGCCTCCGCCCGCCTGTGCTGCGTGCCCCATTGCGTGCGTTGCCGCATCTTCGCCACGCGTGCAATAGTGCACGAGCGGTATCGGGTGATCTAGGCCGCCCACAGCTGATCGGGAGGTTGCCTTTAATCACGCACGCACCGCAGATCGCGAGTCGAACTCGCATCCTGTGAACATGCAATGACTCGCGATCGCTACGCTATGCGGTGGAAAGTGTCACGCGGATGTTTTAAGGCACGCGCGTTCACAGCCGTTAGATTAAGATCCAAGGTGGAGAAGCGGCACTCTGATTGAAGAGGAGAAGGTGCGATAGTGCTTTGGCCGGTTGGGCGGCTGAGATGGCGCCACGTGGTGCCATCTGAGTCGTCCATCTTCTAGATGATGTAAATGGTGCCATGGTTGTCGGATTGAGTCGATTTTCCCACCGTTAGGCTGCGTCATCGATCCGAATCAATCCGTGTGGTCAGATTTGTCATTTGAAGTGCGAATTCACACCATCTTGGCCCTTGATCTTCTAAGGTTCCTCGATCACTATCTGATGCTACAGATGTCTGATTAGGGCGATCTTGGAGTCGTTAACTCCAATTGTCTTCTTGATCACATCTGTACGGTTGGATCTTTGATCCGAGGCCCCGACAAAAAGTTTGCCCTGTCCATGAACATAAAAGGAGACAATTAACCTCCATTTTATTCAAACGACTCTAAATGCAAGATGATACATGTTATGCAATATTTATAGCATGCAATGCAATTCTATGCTTAAGAACATGCATAAATAGACATCTTAAGTAGTGTAAACATGTTTACATCGTACCCCCATGCCTATCTTTTGCTAGTCCCTAGCAAAAACTATATGCTATTTATAAAAGAATCAAATTGGATTATTTGGGCTTGAGTTTATTTTCAGTCATTTAGAAAATGTCTACTTCGGATCTGAACTTACAAAGACACAACAGTGCTCGAGTATCTGCCAAAATGCAGACTGCCTCAAGCCCTCGCCTTATTCAAATAAAAATTTATCTTTCTCTTTTTCTTCTTTTCTAATTTTTTTTAATTTTTCAAGTTTTAGGGTTTAAGGGTGGCTTTCTACGGCCATTCAACTCACCCAAGATTTGATAAGAACCCTAAGTTCTAAGCATCTTATTGTGAATGTGATAGACTCGTTGACTGGCAGTTAAGACAGACTTCGGATTTCTATGCCTCTAGGTGACCTAAAAAAAATTCTGCCTAAAGGTGTATCTTTACAACCGGTAGCTTTCTCCCTACTTTTATTTTTTTACGGGATCAACACAAGGGTGAATCTAGTGTATATCTCTCCGGTTTATTCTACTTCTCTACTTCTTCCTAAGTGTTTTGGGAATTTTCATTCATTTATTGAGCTAGGTTCTGGACAACCGGTCGATGAGCTGTTACCATCGACAACTTTCCAGCCATACTTGTGTGGTGAAGTGTGGTTTATTTCTTTTTTTCTTTTCTCCTTTTCTTTTTGATTTTTTTTCTTTTTTTAAGTAGGTGGCTTCCCTGGTCTAAGATTTACCTAAAGGCAGCAAAAAGAGAAAGATCCAGTGACTGGGCTCTGGACAACCTACCTATGGGCTGTTACCCACGATAACTTGCCAGCCATATCACCCTAGAAGGTTCATTAGCTACCCAATTTTCGTTAAAATCACCGAACAACGAGTCAGTGCAAAGAAAGTGTGTAGATGCTAGAAACTTAAAGTTCCCTCAAATCAGAGGGCGGGTTGATAAGTCATGTACTTATCACCCAAACTTATTTACTTCAATTACGATAGAATTAAGATGGCGAGGACTAGAAAGACAAATCCACATTTTATTGGATACACAGGCTGATTAAGTCCAAAAATCTGAAGGGTCTTTGTGTTCAAATCATAATGTAGTATTTCATAAGATTGAAAATTTTCTTAAACACAAATTCTCTTTCCTAATTCCAAAAAAAAAATTTTTAATAAAAGAAAATAAAATAAATCTACAGAGCTGACGAATAAATTCAGAGATGAATATCCACCCCCCCATGCCTATTTAATGCAATGTCCTCATTGTATTAAATAGACATAAAATAGAGTGGAATAGCGTAGAAAGTACCTAAATTACATGAATGTCAGGTTCGCTCCTAGATGAAAACTAAAAACAACTGTATACGTACTGAATTTAGTGCCTTCAGCTAGGCACATTATGCAGAGAAGAGAAATAAAGAATTCACAAGTGCAGGTCAGAATTAGAATAAACAGAAGAAACCTCTGACCTGTCAGTAGAGGTCCACAGATGTGGATCAAATTGTGGTGCAGACCCATACCTTATAATTGAGAATATCTCAGGTTCTGGATAAAAATTACCCAAAACCTAAAATCAGTATGCAAGCGGGGTTGGGCCTGCGATTTATGAGGATGCAACCCAAGACCAAAATGTCGGATTACAGAGAAATCAAGCTCAAAAGGATAATCATTGAATGTGTGCTTGGGTTGGACATCCTCAGAACAGATGTCGTAAGGGTTCTAGTTTGATGGTTTTAGCTTAATAAGAACCCTTTGACTCAATCTTCTACTTCCTCCAGAACTTGCTTCCCAAATCAAAATTTCCTGGCTCCTATCCTCCTCATTCAGCATGTCACATTCCAGGACCTCTTGCACCCCATCTGAAATTTCCAAGTCTAAAAGATGTGGCTGAATCAGAATTGACTTAGGTCTAATTATCTCAAAAATAGAATCATCGATAAGCTCAATGGGGTGTAACTGATAATCAGGGCATTGAACTGAATCCTTCAGAAAATGCGATTCTGGATCTGTAATATGAGCCCTAATAAAATCAGTTTCCTCAGTTGTTGGGCTATCAAATGATCTTTCAGATTCCTCAGGTCCAATTGTCTCATAGAAATCGTGTTCTATAAACTCACGTGAGACTTCGCAACGTGAATCTTCACTATCAGAATAAAAGAAATCAAGATCCGTATTAATGTATGTCCCAAAATCATCTGTCACTTTCTGTTCCAAGGAGACATGTTTCCTCGTACCCTGGCTCATGGATCTCAGGTGAAGAAATCAGATCATCCCTAATTGGTTGCTTTAATTCAATCTGGTCAGCCTCATAACACGTGTCCCCCCCAATAGGTGCTTGAGCGGGTTTTGAAATTGGCTCTCCTGAAGAGGGTTCATCCTGGGAATCATCCCATGACTGAACTAAAGCAACCACAAATCTCATCCTCAATTTCGCTAATTTCCCAAGTAGAAACTCACCCAGGTTCTTATCCTTAACATCCCGGAGCCAATCCAACAAATACTTATTCAAATCATCAATCATTGCAATCAGGGGCTTCAATCTCTCAATGCAAGGTATTGGCTAAACTTCTAAAGATTGTATGATATTCCTCAAGTTAGCTAGAACCTTATCTTGAACCTGGTTACCCTGAACCAAATGAGTTGGTTTAGGGTTGGGTGGGTTTGGGGTCAAAGTAGGGGAATTAACAAATTGAGATTCGTTATACCCTTCCTGATAATAGGTCATTTCAGATTGTTCAAAAGGTGCTGATGACCTAAAGGCAGTGTAATTACAGAATGGGTAAGGATCAGTGTATCCTTCTTGGTTGTAGATCGTATTAGGTTGTTCATGAAAGGGTGACGATCTATAATCGATGTGGCTCTGAGAAGGATAGAAATCACAATCAAAGTGTTCAGGGTTAGACGCTAAACACGGAGGTCAGGAATTGTATCCCCAATCCGAGTTATCCCAACTAACTGATGGTTGATTACAGTATGAGTCGGGGTAATCGTCATGTTGAGGATAATTCAAATTAGGAGGGAAAGAGCGAGAATGCATGTAATATGTAAAAGGATTCATGATAAGTGGGAGGAAGAAAGGCACCATGCAATACAAACAATCAAACCTGTCCTTAAGTGGGCTAGCCTGAAGACCTACAGACTTCCAAAACCCGTCTTGAGATAGAGAAACGATTTGATCTAATTTTGTTTGTTCAATCCAACCAGTTAGAAGGAGGGACTGGGGAGAAAGTTCTTCCTTTGGCTTGCGCCTCCGGTTCCTAGTGTAGCCCCCAGCCGCGATCGTTTGATTCTACTCCCCTAGCTAGACATTAGATTGAACAGTAGAAATAGACTAATCGAAAATAATCTCGTTTTGGGCTCTGAAGAGCGAGTCGAATCCTTAAGGCCAACGTCTACTCTGTTTTATTTAGGGCTAGTTTTGAATGTGCTTTAGAATGTGATGGGCCCTTTATATGGGTTGTGCCCTTAATGATTGATTGATTTGTGTGTACGTGCACAACTAGTGATTTTCAAGCAAGATTATTTTTGATGTGGTGAATTTTAGAGTTCAAATCTTGCTTAGTAGGTTTTAGGATTCAACTTTAGGTGTTTTTAAACAAGTTTTGTTGGCATACCAGGTTTTTGAAAGCATAGGTGAAGATATTTTCCTTTGAAGCTTAAAAAGAATGTGGAGTGCCTTGTAATTCCCTAAGAATTGAACCTAAGTAGCAGCTACTTGATGAGTTGATTTTAATTAAAGTGGTGCGGCCCAATCAACTCAAACAATTGGCCTGTTGCACCACTTAATTAGGCACACAAATGATTACCTAATCTGATTTCTACTGAATTATGTGATTGAATGAGTGTACCAGCTCCAAAGATTGGTTTACCGGTTGAGTTTGAAAATCATATGAGGTTGTGTACCTCTGTGAGATTTTTTTTTCTTTTTTTTTATGTGAGGGTTGGGGTAGGTGTAGGTATCAAACAACAAACAATCTAACCTTAGAGTTTATAAGAACACCTAGGTTGATTGATGTTTGTGTTAATATGTGATGAAATGAAATCTAATGGGTGGGAGGTGGGGGATAACTTACAAAACCTTCCACCGCACTTTACTCCAATCTACCGCTTTTGCTCGTCTTAAAAGAGTACCTGCAATCACAATAAGAAAGGAGAGAAGTAAGGTAAATGATTTGTAAGTTAGAAAACAAGAAGAAAAAATCAAAGAGCATTGCTTCCCCGGCAATAGCGCCAAAATGTTGAACGTAAGGGTTGCTACGCTAACGTGTTTGGCTTTGAAAGACCTGTTGTCGTAGTATGGAAGTGAAGAACTCGTGTTCAACAAATAAAATTTATACCGGAATGGAAATCCCGGGTCGAACACAAGGAGGTGGACGTTTGATTTTAAAAATTCGCATTTGTTTTTATTTGTCACAAAGTAATTCAATTGATTAGAACTATCTAACTATTTACAATAATTAGAAGAGAGAGAGAGAATAAGGGAGAGAGAATAATACAAACAAAAATCAAAAGAGATATAGAATGCACATGGAATTCATTATCGAAAGGATTGTTCATTACACTTAACATCATGACGAGAAAGCAGGAAAATGATTACACTAGAAAGTGGTAAATCTACTCTAGAAAGCAGTAAATTTATTCTAGAAAGCAGTAAAAAGAAATTGGACAGAGATATCCTCCTCGATGGTCGCTTGGAGGACAAGCCGGATAGGACGATGCCTGGATGAAGTAGGATGAAGCAGGACGAAGGAGGACGAAGCGGAAGAACGGGAACGGGGCAGCACGTCGTCGTCGTCGCAGGATCCACTTTCGAAAGGGGGATAAAAAGTTGACTTTTTCTCGCGAGAAGCATCCCAGGTGTGGGACAAGCATCTCTTGAGCTTTGGAGAGGGAGAGAAGAGAAGGAAGGGATGAGAATTTTGTATGGAGGGGGTCTCCTTTTATAGTTGCAAGGAGTGGGGGCAATTTGGTCATTATAACTCTTAAAACATTAATTCAGGACCTTTAGTGATGGATAAAACTGTCGCTAAAGGTCTGAACGTGGGCATAGTGGGCGGCGCGCACGTGCCCACTCGCTTGCCCTTGCGTTCAACGCATGCGCACTTCCAGCCGATCTCAACCATCCGATCGCGAGATCGAACGGCTTAGATCACGCCTCCGCCCGCCTGCACTGCGCGCCCCATCGCATGTAATGCCGTGTCTTCGCCGCGCGTGCAATAGCACGTAAGCGCTATCGGGTGATCTGGGCTGCCCACAACCGATCGGGCGGTTGCCTTTAATCGTGCGCGCGCCGCAGATCGTGAGTCGAACTCGCGTCCTGTGAACATGCAATGCCTCGCAACCGCTGCACTACGCGGTGAAAAGTGTCGCGTGGATGTTTTAAGGTGTGCGCATCCACAGCCATTGGATCAAGATCTAACGACGGAGAAGCGGTGCTCTGATTGAAGAAGAGAAGGTGCAGTGGTGCTTTGGCCGGTTGGAGGCTGAGATGGTGCCACGTGGTGCCATCTGAGCCATCCATCTTCTGGATGATGTAGATGGTGCCACGGTTGTCGGATTGAGTCGATTTTCACGTCGTTAGGCTGCGATCGTCGATCCGAATCCATCCGTGTGGTCGGATTTGTCATTTGAAGTGTGAATTCGCACCAGCTTGGCCCTTGATCTTCAAAGGTTCCCCAGTCACTATCTGATGCTACAGATGTCTGATTAGGGCGATCTTGGAGTCGTTGAACTCCAATTGTCACCTTGATCACATATGTATGGTTGGATCTTCGATCCGAGGCCCCGATAAAAAGTTTACCCTGTCCATGAACATAAAAGGAGACAATTAACCTCCATTTTATTCAAACTACTCTAAATGCAAGATGATGCATGTTATGCAATATTTATAGCATGCAATGCAATTCTATGCTTAAGAACATGCATAAATAGACATCTTAAGTAGTGTAAACGTGTTTACATGATAGACCTAATCAAAAGAAAAAAAATTTAAGTCCTGAAAACAAAGAGACAAAGAGATTAGTATGAGTGCTGATCTTAGGCCTCTTAGGCTTGTTTTGGGTTTAAACATTCACGTATCCGTTAAAATCTAAATTAATCCTCAGGAGGTTGAGGAAAGTGTGAAGCTGATGTATTAATTCTAAGGCTTAGGGATTATTTGGCCCCATTTCCTACCCTTTGGTTTGCAGGACTTGGTAACTTAAGCACCCTAAATCACACACTTAGTCTGGTTCAGTACACTTAATAAAGAAAAATCTTGCCAAAAGTGTTCTATTCTAGAAAATCACCTCAAAGATCTAGCTTAGAAGTGGCTCGACAACACAAGTTGATTGGATGAGTTCCCAGGTGTGAAGAGGTGGGAAATTTCCCTTGAAGATGCATAATAACATATCATCTCCTCAGTGCTTGTCTCCTAGGATATCTAAATATCCTACCAGAGCCATGTAAGCACCTTATGCTAGTTTAGGTTCCATGGTTGGGATTATCCTGAAATGTCAATTGCCAGGGCCTAAATTTAGCTACAGAACTCCATGGGTGGCACTATCTCGAAGTGTTGAAAGCCAGGGTTCTGGCGGTAGCCATGGGTGGTGCTATCCCGAAGCATCGATTGCCAGGGACGCTTCGAGGATTGATGGTGGGGATAGGAAATTTGATACAAACCGTGTTTAAGACCAATTCGAGGCTGAATTTAGGAAAATTTAAAAAAGAAAAAGAGAGAGAAAACTCTCCAAATGAAAAATCTACTTCTATCCCTCTCTCTTAGAAAAAGATGCACTAGCAAACTGAACCTAGGCATGCTACGCTCTACGCACGGGTACTTTAACCGCTGGGGTCAATGAACCTCTGGGTAATTTTTGCGGGTCTTAGAAATCTTTGCGACAAACTCAGGACTGAGGCTAGTCAAGTCTGGATCTTGGCTGGTACTTGAGTACCTTTAGGCCTATTGTTGGTATTCTGATCTAATTTCTAGAGTTGAAACTTAGTAAGGCACCTTGACGGTTACATTCGGATTAGAGAACTGGTTTGATCCACAAAATTTTTGCTAACAGACTAGCAAAAGCTAGGCATAGGGTTATGATGGGAACACCATCATAGACCCTAACTAGCCTATTTTGTGATGAAAAAGATGATAAAAGTATACCATCAGAGGGTCCTATATGCATGACATGTTTTGAGAAAAGAACAAGAAACCATGGTTCATTCTGTAATTTTAACAGCAAATCATGAACACAGAATAACCAAGGGGTTGGCTAGGGGTGAATTAAAGGTCAAATGAGCATTAAAGTCAAATAAGTGGGTTCATGTAGACAGAAACGTGTTTTTACGCTTTTCGAGAATAAACAGTAACCCAAAACCCTAATTTTAGACTTGATTAAATAACAAAGGTTCTAGTTAGCATAAAGTCCATATAAGCCTTCCAAAAATCATAGGAAAATATTCTATAATGTTTGGTATCCTTGATTTGACCACTGGAACCCATTTTGACCTAAAATAGAGTGTTAGATAGGAAGTTGCCCTAATTTAGGTTTCTGCATAAATTACCTAGACAAACTTGGCCAAAACTAAAATTTGACTTCACCATCAGATTCCTTGGGTCCGAATTAGGTTTGTACCAAACTTTTGGCTCAATCAAAGATCATCTTGACCTATTTTGCATTTTATTTCAATCTGATTCTCTTTCTCTTTCAATTAGCCCCTCAACTTTCAAAATAATTAAAAGGACCCCCCTAACTTCGTTGTCTTCTTCACCAATAGGTCCCCACCACCTTCGTGTATGCATTATCCTAAAACCCACCATGCATCGACCTTCAATTAGGAAGATCTCCTTGATTTCACGGCCAATCCCTTCCAAAATTGGGAGGGAGGATCTTGAGACTTTCCCTTTCCATTTGAATGCAATCTCGAGCTCACATTTGAGCTGAGATGCCCATGCGAACTCCTTAAAATCAAGTGTCCTAATCCCTAATTTTTCAAGCTTTCAAGCTTGTTTCTAAGCTTGGAAGCTCAACCCAAGCCCTATAAAATGACCTTGATTGCAAGGCTGTGCTCTTTAGCTTGGTTCGGGCCTAAATTCTTCACCAAAAATCCTTCTCCGGCTGTCTCTGAATGTAGCTCTGGCGACCTTCTCCGTCTAACCTCTTCGCCCACCCCCATAGACAATAGTTGGCAGGATCGTCTTCCTCAAGTTCTTCCACCACTTATAATACACGCGAGAGTCTCCTTCCTCCGTCTTCCTCGCCGTTCTTCCTTCCCAGAGATTTCACCTTCCATGGTGCCAAGCAATCAAAGCTGAAGCCACCCTGCCCCTTTCATCTGGTTAGGTTAGGTTAGGTAGGTTTCCCTCTCCCTCTACTTTCTTTTCCCCCTCTTTATCAGTCAATTCAACCCTCGACGTCGCCGTTCACCCGTCATCTTCTCCACGTTCGACTGCACCTCTGGTGAGGCTTCCCCAACTCTCCAACGCACCAAACACCTTGTCAATGACTCCATAACCTCTGTCTCACCTCCACGAACCAAACCCCCTGTTGTTGGGGATCTAGAGAGGATTAAAATTAAGTTACCATTGTTGTAGTGCAAAATCCTCAATCAATCTTTCAACAAATAAAATTATAAACTTAGATATCTAGAAATAAAGTTTGAGGTCGAACATAGGAAGCAAATAGGAATGCATGTGCTAATCTTTATATAAATGAGTACAAAATTAAGCACAATAATGATATTCAATGAATATTAATTTGTCACATTAGATATTTAATGATGCTCAATGTATTTCAAGAGTAAAAGAGGATAAAAAGATATCTAAGATAAAATAATGGTGATTTAGATCACCATTTATTAGTCTAAGCACATATATATCAATTCCTCAATCATCTCAAATAAAGGAACAGTACTCAGACGTCTGATCTGAGAATCAGATGACTTAAATGTTTTCTACTACAGTAGTCTTCTTCTCTTCTCTTAGCTTCTTCTTCAGAGGCACGGCCAAGAGTTTCCTCCTCCTTCTCAAACCTCCCCAGCGACTAAGTGTAAAGCCACACCTTAACACAATAGAGCAAAATCCTCCCCTCCCCTACTCTTTCTCTCTTTCTCTCCTTTCCTTCTCTTCTCTCTTAGAGGTCCAGGTAATCGAGTATTCAGGTATGCTTACCCGGTTTTAGGCTCATCGGGAGTGGTGATGAGCAAGGAGTGATAGGTCTAGGCAGGTTGGGTCGAGTGTGCTGGTGTGAAAGGGACCTCACCCCATGTTTGGAGGTGATAAAGCCTATTGAGAAAAATAATATATCTATGCTTAGCAGCTCTTCTCCCACCGATGTGGGACTAAATCCCATAGCCTTCTCTTCGCATGTAGCTGCTATGAAGATGCCTCCAATTGAGGCAACTGTAGATGGCTTGGTCCTCGTTTAACCAGCTAGGTGTGTGCCTGGAACGAATGTGAGTAGCCTGGAGGTAGTGCCTGGGGCACGTGAGGCTTCAAACACAGCTCTAAGATTGCTTGGAGCTTCTTCATTAAAGGCAGTGAAGGGCGAAACTTGAAAAACATTAATACGGCCTCTCAGCCACATTAAACAAGCTCATATGGTTCGCCGGACGGTGTGGAAGATGATGACGGTGTTTGCGTGAAGGATGGAGGTGCGTAGTGGTCGAATGGAGTCAAGGATGGAGGCCGATGATTGGTGTGTTCGAGGGTGATTGTGAGAGGGTGGAATGAGAATAAAGATGGGGGTTTCGATGGCGTGATCTGGTGGAGGTTGTGGAGTAGGTGGCGAGGTGGTTGGCGGTGTGAGGTGATGGAAATGCCTCACCGGAGAGATGGTTGGAGCGGATGAAGATGAAGGTGATTGGTGGCATCGAGGGGTGTTTTTGGGTTTTGGATATGGGAAATTAACCTAAGAACAAAAAGGGACCTAACTAACCTACTCTAAAGGTCAAAGGGGGTAGGATTGGCACTGGCATTGGCAAGCCGGCATCGTGGAAGATGAAGTATTTGTATGGGGATGACGGCGAAGACAGAGGTTGGGGACGATGGGGTTTTGATAGACCACCGTCGAAGGAAGGAGGGGAGGATAGTTGTGCCTCTAATTTGACGGTTGGAGGTGTGGACGAAGGAGAACAAAGAGGGCCACCGGACCTTGGTCGGAGAGGGGCTAGAGGTAGGGTTTGGAAGATATTTTTAGCCCCAAACCTTGTTAAGGAGGTAAGGCATGCCCTGGGCGTGCTTTTATAGGCCCTAAGGAGGAGTTTCAAGCTTGGAAACAAGCTTGTAACTCCATGATTTTCGCAAGTGGGACATGCGGATTCAAGGAGTTTGCATGAGCTCCAAGAATGGATTTGGAAGGTAGGAGTAGGTCTACATGATCAGGGATCTCCTCGGGAATCCTCCTTCCAATTTTGGAAGGGTTTGGCTGCGAAATCAGGGAGTAATCCTTGATTGAAGGTTGCCGTGAAGTGGGTTTAGGAGTTAGCTTGAAGGAAGGCTGTGGGGACCTACTTGTGAAGAATACGACAAAGCTGGGGGGTTATTTGTGAGGATTTCAAAAGCTAGGGGTTAAGTGAGAGAAGAAGAATCTGATAAGGCTAAAATGCAAACTAGGTCAATATGATTTCTGATTGAGCCCAAATTTTGGTACAACCTAATCTGGACCCAAAAATATATGATTTTGGTTTTGACCAAGTTTGACTAAGTAATTTGCGTAAAAACCCAAATTAGGGGAACTATCCAACTGAGACACTGTTTTATGTCAAAATGAGTTTCAATGGTCAAAGTAAATGTACCAAATCTTAGGGAATATTTTTCTATATTTTTAGAAGGTTTAGGTGAATTTTATCTTAATCAAAACCTTAGTTATTTAAGTAGGTTTGTTTTTAGGGTTTCGGATGTCATTTAATTCTCGAAACACGTGAAAACACATTTTTGTCTACATGAACCCACTTATTAGACATTTACGACCATTTTACCTTTAATAAACCCCTATGAAACCCCATGATTATTTTGCAATTAGGATATTCTATTAAAACTACATAATTACCCCTATTTTAATGCATCTCTCAAAATGAATTTGCAATGAATTACGGTCTTCTGGCGATTATGTAGGAGCGTTTATTAAAGGATTATGACTAAATAAAGCTAGATATGATTGATGATGACGTTATCATCATCCCCATCCTTATTCTCCATTCCACCCAGCTAATTGCTCCATCGAACACCCCCTCCTCTACGCTTCATTTTCGACCTTGTCTGACCACCACACTCCACCAAACTCCACGAAACACCCACCACCACCTTTGCAGTTCTTTGGATATTCTTCTGAGCACTTTTAATGTGGTCGAGAGGTCATTCTTTGTATTTCAAGTCTTCACCGTGCGCCGTCGCCATCATCACTGGTCTTGTTCATCATGCTTCAGCCTCGAAAGCTCTAGGTTTCACCTCTAGGCCTCATGGAAGCCTTCCAGGTCCACGCCTAGGTCCTCAATCAAAGACCATCTCCTCAGTAGCTATGTCAATTAGAGGCATTTCCTTCAGTAAGACACTATAGCCTCACGCGAGGAAAAGGAAGAGTGGGATATTCCCACATCGTGAGCAAACGGGCACACGACTACACATAAATTGATTTTGTGTTCTACCCTTATTACCTAAGTCACTGAGGGGATGAGTCCCTCATTACCCACTCACCCGGTCACCCGACATACTTCACTCCTCGCCTGTGACCCACGCATGTAGGCCTGGACACTGTACATGACCCGAATACCAGAGTATCTAGATCCGATTAGACTTGGGGTTGAGAGAGAAGAAAAGGAAGGAATTTATGAGAGAACAGGGGAGGGCCTTGCTCTCTTGGTCTTATGTGTGTGGCTGACACTTAGTCGCTGAAGGGCTTGGCTCCCTTGTGCTTGAGAAGGAGAAGCTAAAGAAGAAGAGAAATAAAGAAGAAGGCTTTGAGAAGACTTGTGCACTTAAGTTGGCTGATTGATAAACCTGTTGTCTGATTGAGCATTATTTGAATTACTGCTGTATTATTTAAGTACTATGGTTAAGGTTGAATTGAAATATTGAGTGCATGCTTAATTAAAGATCTAATTGGTGATTGAAATCACCACTTTTTAGATTCTCTTCATTCTTTTTGTCTCTAGATACATTGAATTTCGTTTAATAACTAATGTGACATGTTATTATTCATTGAATATCTTTTTGAATGCTCAATTAGTTGTGCTCATTTATTCTGCATGAGATTAATGTTGTGAATTCCATATTTGCTCCCTGTATTCGACCTTGGACTCCATTATAGATTCTGAGTTTATAAATTTTATTTATTTTTAAGCGATTTTGACTTGCTACAATGATTACATCCTTTAAAACTCTTGGCATAAAAGATCATTAGTTGCACCGAAAATGATGTCGTCTATGCAAATTTATATTGTTAATAGATCATTTTCTTTTCTTTTTGTGAATAAGGTTGGATCAACTTTACCAATTTCAAAATTATTTTCAATTAGATAAGTTTTTAATATTTCATACCAAGCTCATGGAGTTTGTTTTAGACCATATAATATTTTTCTTAATTTATATATGCATTTTGGATGATTAGTGTCTTCAAAACCAGAAGCTTGTTTAACATAGACTTCTTGATAAATCCATTGAGAACAACACTTTTGACGTCCATCTGAAAGAGTTTAAACTCCATGTGGGAAGCAAAGGCTAGCAACATTCTAATGGATTCTAGTCGAGCTACAGGTGCATATGTTTCATCAAAATCTATTCCTTCTTGATTATACCCTTGGGCTATAGGTCTAGCTTTGTTCTTAACAACTTCTCCTAATTCATTTAGTTTATTCCTAAAGACCCATTTGGTTCCTATAATGGTTTGAGAGTCAGGTTTTGGAACAAGTTCCCATACTTGATTTCTTTTGAATTGATTCGACTCATCTTCTATTGCAATAATCCAGCAATTGTCAGAAAAAGATCCTTAATATTTTTAGGTTCTAACTGAGATACAAAAGTTGTCAGGGCTAAGGTGTTGATAGAAGATCTGGTCTAAACTCCTTTGGATAGTTCTCCTATTACCAATTCTTTTGGATGATCCTTCACATAGTATATATCATTGGATAGTTCATCCGAAATGTTCTTCTCTGGTATGTTTGAAGGATCTTCTATTAGGTCATCATCTTTTACAGAAGATTGAGGGTGAACTAGTGTCTCATCAAATGACACATGCATAGTTTCCTCAACAACATAATTCTTCTTGTTAAATACTCTATAGGCTTTACTTTTGATTGAGTAACCTAAGAAGATTCCTTCTGAGCTCTTAGCATTAAATCTATCAAGATTATCCTCGGTGTTAAGTATAAAACATCTACAACCAAATATCTTGAAATAGGAAATTCTAGGTGTTCTTCCATGATAGAGTTCAAAAGGTGTTTTATTTAGGATTGGTCTAATCAAGGATCTATTTTGGATATAGTAAGTAGTGTTTACAGCCTCAGCCCAAAAATATTGAGGGAACTTTAACTTGCACAGCATTATGCGGACAAACTCTTGCAAAGTCCTATTTTTCCTTTCAACTACTCCATTTTGAGGTACGGCTCTAGGGAAAGAAAATTCATGTTTTATCACAAATTGATCGTAGAGATCAGAAAAAGATTCATTATCAAATTCTCCACCGTGATCACTTCTAATCCTAATGATTTCATATCCTTTCTCAGTCTGTAGTCTTCTTACAAGCTTACTAAAAACGTTAATAGTTAGATCCTTACTTTTTAAGAAAGATACCCAAGTAAATCTTGAAAAATCATCGATTATGACTAAACAATATCTATACCTGCTTAAGCTTTCGGATTTGGTTGGTCCGAACAAGTCTAAGTGAAGTAGATGCAGGGGTCAAGAGGTGCTAACCATCCTTTTTGGTTTAAAAGGATTTTTTGTTTGTTTACCAACTTAACAAGAATCGTAGACTTTGCTTTTCTTGAACTTGATCTTTGGTAGGCCTTTGACAAGCTCATGTTAAACAAGTCTATTGATGTTTCTCATGTGAACATGACCTAGTCATTTGTGCAAAAGTATTACCTCTTTGTTAGATGCAACTAGACATTCAAGGTTGTAACATTTGTCGAAGTTGACAGTATAAATATCTTTATGTCTGCTTCCTTTAAGAAGAATTTGTTTGGTTTCTTTATCGCTTATTTTAAAACCATTTGATGGAGAAGTGATTTTATATCCTTTATTACAGATTTGACTTACACTAAGAAGATTTTGTTTCAATCCACTAACTAGATGCACATTATCAAAAGATGTGGAGTTACTAATTTGGCCAGTACCAACAATACGACCCTTGGTTGTTCCCAAATGTGACCGTACACCTTCCTGGCAGTGGAGTTGTAGGAATAGATCTTCCTCTCCAAACATATGCTTGGAACAGCCGTTGTCGATGATCCACCTTTCCTCTTGATCCTGTCATTTGTTTGTGTTTGTGAGGTCTTGGATTCTTGGATCTATAAAGTGGCTTTAGATTTCCATTCGTTTCTTTATATGTCCACCTCCTATAATCTACCTTACCTACAAAATAGGATTTTGAAAGTGCTTTTGGTACCCATTTTTGTTTGGGTCCACGGTGGTTAGGCAAGCTACCTTTCTCCTTCCTTTGGCTAAAACTAAATGCTTCATGATCTTTTTTAGGTATGTAACCTAACCTAAATTTTGTGGTGCTCTAGGTTTGTGTTCCTAAGAGTTTATGCAGATTTTGACTTCCTTTAGTGAATTTAGCCAGATCATTTAAGAGAATGGCAGAGTTTTCCTTTAGCTTATCTATGTCAACTTTCAGATTATCTATTTGTGATTTTAGTGAACTGATTTCAGCAGATAATTTTTTCTTATGTAAAGAAAACATATCTTTTTGTTCTTTCTCTTCTCCTAAGGCTTTCGCTAAGCTTTTATTCTCTATCATTAGTGGTTTAGCTATGTCATGCATCTCAAAGAAAGCTTCTATAATTCATCTTGTGAAAAGGAGGTTACCTCATCTTCTAGAGGCATAAGTCCTAGGAGTCCTTCTCCAGAGGTCTCTTCTTCTAATCTTGAATCTGACTCATCCTAGGTAGCTTGAAGAGCCTTCTTCTTTTCATCCCTACTGGGGAATCTCTTCTTCTCTGATTCCTTCTTGAGAAGTGAACAATCCTTCTTGATGTGTCCCTTTCGTTTGCAGTTCTAGTAGATAATGGTGTCTACTTTAGATTCTTCTTTCTTCTTTCTCCAACTCTTATTTTTTAGGAGCTTTCTAAACTTTCTAGATAGAAGAGCTATATCTTCCACTTCATCTTCGCTTGAGGAGCCTTTCGATTGATGGTTAGCTTTGGTGCCCGATCTTCTTCTTAACCCCTTCATTTTCATGCTCCATCATGTGCTGAAGCTAAACTTCGTATGCCATCAAACTACCGATAAGATCGTCTAGCTTTAAGATAGATAGGTCCTTCGACTCTTGTATGGCTATGGTCTTTGTCTCCGAATCCTGGTGAGAGATCAGAGGATGTTCCCCACCAAAGCTTCGTTCTTGATTTCTTGGTCTAGATTCCTTAGAGTGTTTATAATGTCCATGAAACTCAAGAACATTTCTTTAAGTCATCCTGAAAAGCTCATAATTTTGTGTTCATAAATTAACTCTAGTTTCCTTTACCTTGGATGTCCCCTTGTGGGTGACTTTGGAGAAAGAAGAAATGTCCATGAATCTCAAGGAGTATGTATTTGGAGGCAATGGCATCCCACACCACGAAATCCATTGACTCCAAGAAGATTTGCATCTTGGTCTTCCAATATCCATAGTTCATTCCATCAAACAATGGGGGTCGAACTACTGACTATCCCTCTACATACGTGTTGACAGATGATTTTGACATCTTCTGGAAAACAAGGCTCTATTGCCAAGTGAAGGTGCCTACAGATCATAAAAATATACTAGAGGGGAGGGGTGAATAGAATTTCTTAAAAATTCAAATTAAATGTTCATAAATCAATCCATAAAAGTATCAAGCACATGTAACACCTGAATTTATAGTGGAAACCCAAATCGGGTGAAAACTACTACCTAAGCCTCTTAGCTTAGGGTTTTTCTGATTAGGCGAAGCTAGTTAATTTACTAACGTACCACTTGAATGAGGGTGGCACTGCCTCTTTACAATGATCCATTCTCTTACTATCTTGAAGAGAAGCAACAACAATAGATTTCTCCCAACAACTTGGGATCTGTTAATCAAAAGCAACAATATAAATAACAATAAAGACCTATGGAACCTCAATAAAAGTCAAAATAGAATTTCAATGGAGGTTTGAATCGTCATGATTTGGAAGGCGTGAAGATAAGAGCGCAGAAGCACTTGGAGAAGCATGAGAAGCTCTTTGCTTTTGAATGGTTTTTCTACTTTTGAGTGTATGTAAAAGGATTGCACATGACCTTTATTTATACTAGCAAATCAACCTGAATAGGAAATCAAATTGGTCGATCAAAATGAGGTTTAGTCGATCAAACTAGTTATTAATCAATCACTGATCAGTCAATTAATAACTTAAATGGTCGATCAAAAGTGTATTTATCAACTTCCTAAAATTGGTTGATTTGATTGATTAATTAAGTTGGTTGGTCGATCAATAACTCTAAAAATATGTTTTTAATATAAAGTGCAAAAATCCATTTGAAACTTATTTTGAGGTTCCTTACAAAATATTCTATGCTCAATAAAGATAAAAAGGATAGAGACACAGAAAAACATTCTTCTAACTTTGATCCAGAAGAGAAGCTATGATTAACGAGAGAAGTCCTAAAATATTAGTTTTGGAAATAGCATAATTTTGGTGCATCAAAATAGAGGTACTTATAGGAGATGGCGGCAGTTGATGGGTTTGGTCGTTGGGGTGTTTGAATATATGAAACTCTAAATAGATTAAGGACTTTTACTCTAGGGATTAAAGCGAAGGTGTAGGAAGTGGTGGAGGTGAGTTTGGTGGTCTGTGGTGGTGTGGCAACCTTGCCGAAGGCGTGGCCATCGTTGGAGAAGACAATGGGGGAGACTGGCAGTTGTTTGTCAAATTGGCGAGATAAGGGGCTAATCTAACCTAAAGAGGGAGAAGGAGAAGAAATAACCTAGCTATTAGGTCAAAAGAGGTTGGAACCATGCCGGCGTGACTTGCCAGACACGGGGAAGGTGGACTCCTCCAATGTGGGTGTATGGCAAGGAAGAAGGGGCAGGCAACTTTTGCTTTGACTGGCGAGAAGTGGAGGAGCTTGAGGAAGAAGGTAGGCCGCTCGATTTGACCATCGAGTAGCCGGAGGAAGAAGAGGCAGAGGCATGCTGAAGATGTGGCAAAGATGGTCAGAGTTTGAGGAAGAAGTAATTGTGGCAGGAACTGTGCTCCCATTGATCGTGGAGCAATAAGGAACTTATATAGATGTCAATCAAACCTTAATTTGGAAGAATTCACACATGGGAGTTGAGATTTTGGCAATTAAGAGTTTCAAAATTTCCAAGCTTTACTTAAGGTCTATGCTTCAAGTTGGGGCAAGAGATTGTGATCAATTGATAGTGTAGGATCTTGTGAACAATCCCTCAAAATTTGGAGGGATTTGGTGTTGAGTTGAAGAAGAAACCTTCAATCAAGGATTTAGGTTTGGGTATGTTTAGGTCTATTCACATTGTTCATGGTTGTAGCGGTATTCTTGAGAAGACGACGATAAATTTAGAGGGTTAAATGTAATAAACTCGAAACCTAGGGGTATAAATGTGAGAGATAGAGTTTCTAAGGGCTAAAATGCAAAATAGGTTAAGATGAACTATGATTAAGCCTAAATTTTTGTCTTAACCTAATTTGAACCCAAAGAATCTAATGGTTAACTTGTATTTGAGTTTTGACCATGTTTAACTATGTAAATTGCATAGAACCTCAAATCAAGGCAAATTCCCATTTGAAACTTTATCCAGGTTAAAATGGGCTCAGATGGCCAAACTAAAGGTACCAAACCTCTTAGAATATTTTTTCATAAATTTTAGTTGGTTTATATTGATTTTATTCTGACCAGAACCATTTCAATTCAAGTGTAGCTAATAATTAAGGTTTTTTGTCCTGCTTTAGCCCTCGAAATGCATAAAACCTTGATTCAGTCAGTGTAAAGCCACTTTTTAGTATGCTCATTTAACCTTTAATTATCCCCTGAGTAACCCCGTGGTTAATCTGCATTTGTGATGTGCTATTAAAGCAACAGAATTAACTCTGTTTTCTTGTCTTCTTAAATCAAATCAGATTACAATTATAGTCCTCAGGCAATCATTTAGGAGCATTTATCTCATGATTCTAAATAATTTAAGTTAGTTATGACAAATGATGGCATTACCATCATACCCCCATGCCTAACTTTTGCTAGTCACCAGCAAAAATCTTGTGGAAAGAATTAGATCTCTAGACCATGTTTTTTATGTTTAAATGCATGTATGTGCCTCTTCTCTAGAAATCATATTAGAAAACCAAAAATAGGCCTAGAGGTACTCAAGTACCATCCAAGATCCAGACCTGACCAGCATCAGTCTTGAGTTTTCCACGAAGGTTTCTAAGGCTCACAAAGACTGCTTAGAGGTTTGTTGACCTTAGCAGTTAAAACACCCATGCGTATTTGTGGCAAGTCCAGGTTCAGTTGGCAAGTGCATTTTTTTGATAAGAGAGATAGAGAGGGATATTTATTTTGAGAGTTTTATCTCTTTTCTTTTTACATTCTCTTAAATCCAACATCAGATTGGCTCTAAACATGGTCTGTATCAGATTCCTTGTTAACACCATCAATCCTCGAAGGGTCCCTGACTTTCGACACTTCAAGATAGTGCCGCCCATGGCATTTTGTAACTAAATTCAGGCCTTGACAATCGACATTTTGGGATAATCCCACCCATGGCACCTGAATCAACACATATGCTCTCAGTAGGATATATAGATATCTTAGGAGACAAGCACTGAGGATACGATATGTTATTACACATCTTCGATGGGAGAATTTTTCATTCCACCTCTCCACACTAGGAACTTATCTAATCAACTTATGTTTTTGGGCCGCTCCTAGGCTAGATCTTCAGGAGAACACTTTTGGCATTTTATTTCATTAAGTGCACTGAATTAGACTAGTGTGTGATTTTTGAGTGCTTAGGTTACCAAGTCCCGTAAACCAATGGGCAGGCAACAGGGTCGAATAATCCCTAAGCCTTAGACTTAATACATCAGCTTTGCACTTTTCTCAACCTCTTGAGGATTAATCAAGATCTTAACAAATACGTAAGTGTTTAAGCCCTAGAATAGGCCCAAGATGCCTAAGGTCAGTAGTCTTACTTATCTCCTTGTCTTTAGCACTTCAGGACTTAATCCTTATTTTGATTTTGGTCTAGAACTTAAGTAGGATCCATAATCAATTGTTAGGACTATCAACTTTTTCTGATTTTTCCTCCTTTGATATTTTTTGTATTTCCTCCTCTTTTCCTCTTCAGGAGAGATTTTTCAATCATTTTTTTTGAATAAGCATTTTTTTGTGAGAACCCCTCAGAGAATTGAATTTTCCTTTTTTTTTGCACTTTAACACCACTCATGCCTAAGTTTTGCAATGTCCTCATTATAAACTAGGTGTGTATGAATTTATCTTAGTTCAAAGGTTTAAAATAGGGTCAAAGGGTGGGTGAATGGGTCAGGATGACTGTTGCAGACAATTTCAAGTATGATACAAGTATCAAATGTGGAGTCGGTTATTCTAAAGTTGAACCCTAAAGTGTAGTATGAATGTAGCTCAAAAAGATTATCAGAAGGGTCTCAAGTTTTTTAAAATGACGGGTTGCCTCCCGTTAAGCGCTAAATTCAATGCCTTTAGCCGATTAGAAGGTGGTCAAGGAGAAGTGATGGTTAGATTGGAGGAATTTTGTAGAATAAGCACCTTGATGAGTAGTCTGGTTGGTCCAACTAGGTGCTTGTTCAGATCAATTGGCTAATGATGCAAACCAAACCCAATCAGTCTAGTGGGTTGAGAAATGTTAATCAATAGGTGTGGAGCCCACCAGATGCTTTGTGGCTCAAACAAGTGTAGAAATGTGAATCTAGGGTTTTGCTGTATCGGCTCAATCGGATCAGAGTAGGGGTCCTTAAAAGATAATGGATCTGTGGAGAATGTAGGAACCCTACTAGTGGAGTCAGAGGTGGACAAAATGTGGTTATCAATTTGATCAATCTCTGATTTCCTATCAAAACATGGCAGTGAATCATATGCAACCAGATAAGAAAGAGGTGAGTCAGAGTAGAAATTGATTCTGGTGGAGGGTCGGGGTTGGGAGCAGTTTTTGAATGGCTGTGGCTCGAGAGTTGGAGGTAAAGCTACTTCAAGTTCCAAATCATTAGCCTCAGCATCAAATCAAAGAATGGATCATGGATACTGAGGTCGTAAACTGACTTGTAATCATCTGGAAACAATGGTTCTCCGAAATCAGAGTATGATTCGAAATCATCGAAGAATTTGCGACAATCATCTTCTAAACCTAATTCAAG
This sequence comes from Thalassia testudinum, assembly GCA_037157565.1. Taxonomy (NCBI): domain Eukaryota; kingdom Viridiplantae; phylum Streptophyta; class Magnoliopsida; order Alismatales; family Hydrocharitaceae; genus Thalassia; species Thalassia testudinum. The sequence continues at coordinate 18,284,811 of JAZHRO010000065.1, read as the reverse complement.
ATCGGGATTTCCACCATAGAATAAATCAAGATGCATGCAGTCATCAACAAGACTTTGGCCTAACCTGCTCTCAAATTCCAAGCTCATAGGGATATCCTTATAAGACATAGGCTTGGGTTATAGGCACCTAGGGTAGATCCAATCAAATCCCAACTCTTCCAACTCTTTTGATTTAGTGTCGTAAATTGGTGTGACTTTTGAAAAATCAATTCATTTTTCTAACGAGTCTGGAGAGGTATAATCTTCAAATATAGGCCCAAGATCATAGTTTAGATCTTAAATCTTGTTCTCATCGTATTGGACCTCATGATCATCCCAATTAGACTCAGATCTAGATTCTAGGTTTGGTGTAGGGGTTGGGTCACTAGAATCTGGATTTGGTTCTATTGGGATGTCAGGATTGCTCTCGAGGAATACCTTAACAGGATAAGGTGTGGGGGTTACATCCTCGAGAGATTCTGAGTCTAACTCATCACAGGTGTTTGGAAAATCTAGGCATGATGGACCAGCTTCACAGCTTCCTATGGTTGGCTCATAATCGGGAACACCTATAACTGGATCCACCCAACCCACATCATGATTAGGTTTGTCATTTAGCATAAAATCCAAATTCGATTCCATTTGGGTTGGGGATCCATAACAACCTCTATTTTTGAACTCGGGTGTTATTCGCTCTGAATCGATGTTTAAAACTGATGCACTGTTGTATGGTCGATAATTCGAGAAAAACAAAAACAATTTATAGCTTGAAAGAAACCTAAGGTCGAATGCAAAAAGAAGGGGGTAAAATGGTGATTTAAATCACCAATTACCCCTCACAAGTTGATTTTTGCTTAACAAGATGATAATTAAAATAACTTGTCGTTTGTATTTCTAAGTGGTGGAAAATTGACTAATCAAAGTATTTAATTAAAATAATCCACTCAAGAAGAGTGGGTCGTATCCACAAGGAGGCAATGGCCTATTAAAACTCGTATGGGTTAAAAATAGATGTTCACGATAAATTTCATCAAGAAACCGAGTCAAAATCACTTTTAGATTAAGTAAACAACAAGAGCTAATGCTAAAATAGAGATTATGCACATCTGAAAGATGTATTTTGAAATGTGGCACAATATAATACTAATAAAATCTCGTAAAGGCAGCCAATGTAATTATTAATTGTGAATGGAACAGGGGATTCCCTTCGTGCTTGGAGTGCATGCACGGCAGGCCGCGGCTGGAGGCGAGACTCACGGTGAAGGATAAGACCTCTGAGCTGCTTCCGATGGCGGTGGTGGTTGGAAGAATGGCAGCTGGAGATGCCGGTGGTGAGGAGGAATGGATGGTGTGTGGCCGGCTGCAACCCCTATTCGCTACCTGCTGAAAGGAGGGAATGGAGATGGTGGCACGCACTAATGGAGGACCACATGGAGGTGCACACGCATGCAGCTAGGGCCACACGCAAGCGCTGGTGGCATTGCAGCTGTGCATGCATTGTATAATGGTGGAAGCTCTTAGCGCATGTAGGTGATAGCGATGGCGATGCGCTGCTGCTGTTGAAGTCAAAGAAGAGGCACGCGTGGAGAGGGTCGGCTACTGATGGTGCATGCGTGCAGCTGCATGGGAAGCCAACGAAGGAGGTGATGCATGTGGCATCCCTACTGGGCGTGAAGCGTGGTTGGACGCAGGCAGGAGCCGTGTGTTGAGGGTCGGGCGGTGAAGGGCTTACGCAAGAGGTCGCGTGCGGTTGGAGCAGAGGGTGCACAGTTTGGAGATGTGCGCGCTGGAGGTGAGGGGACGCAGTGAGGAGGCTTGTGCAGGCCGTGCGTGTTGCTGTAGTTACAGCTGCTATGTGAGCGCATGGCGGAGAGGGGCAGGCTATGCATGGAGGCGTGGCGTGGATGGGTGCGAGGCGCAGCTACTTGCCATGCGTTCTGCTGGTGAAGGTGGTATGGCGAGGAGGTTATGGGTTCCTTTTAGATGAAAAGAAATAGTAGAAGAAGAAGAAAGAAGAAGAAGAAGAAAATGGAGGTGTTGGCAGTGCGTGGACAGGGAAGGTGATCTGGTGGTTGCACGGTGATGGTTGTGTGGCCGTTAGAAACGCATGCACATGGTGAAGGCATGAGTGCACCAGCTTGGCACGGTGAGCTGTCACCTTGCCGGCCCACAATGTGGTGGAGCTCGGTTGTGGAGGCCTGCAATGGTGACGATGCACAGTGGTGGAGTGGGTGGTGGCCTCCTCAATCATGGTAGCCGCTCCCCCTCTCTTGTAGCCGTTTGCAATTCAAATGGAGGAGTGATGGAGATCCGCTTCTTCCGGTCCTTCAATGGTGGCTGGTTGATCCCTTCTACCATTAACAAAGAAGAGAATAAATAAATAAAATGAAAAAGAAAATGATGGGTTAATTATGCACAAACCCTTGACTTCTATGTTAAACCAAAATGATGCATGTAATGCATCTAATTGGTTAACTAATTAAATGCAGGCAATTCGAAGTTAATTATGAATGCATTTAGATATGAATGCAATGCATGAAATATGCAAATAAGTAAATAATTAGACTAATCTATTTACATCTTATTATATGCTCTATATATGTCAATATTAATCTAATGTCTCGACAATTAAGTAACTAATTAGCCTACAAATATGGGCTCATCACCCCTCTAAGTATGCTGACAATAATTCCCAAATAACTGAATAGTAATGATCAACCAATTATTCCACGTCAGTAAGTAATGCAACAATAGCTTAGAGCCAGCAAGCCTCAGAGAGAGGCACAAGCACAGCACGGAGGTACAAAAGCCTCCAAATTGGCTAAGTATAAAGCAGGCAGGAGCAAGGGCAAAAACCCCCCTCCCCCCCTCTCTCTTCTTCCTTTCCTATTTCTTCTCTCAGAAATATGCTAATCGGACCCAAGTATATGGGTAATCATTTCAGAGGCCAGACCCGCGTGGCGTGACCATGAGCGAGGGTATGCGTGCGCACGTGGAGAGGGACCTCACCACGTGCTCACTGAGTCAATGGGGCACTGAGAGAAATTCCTCTTATAGCGTCCAAATGGTTTTGTTGCTCACAATGTGGGACTAATGAATCCCCTCCTTCTCGTGTGTGCCTATAGTAGGGAGATGTGTCCAATTGCAGGTGAAATCAAAGGTAGGGCCTCCAATCGACGACCTGTGGTGAAGCTTGGAGCAACTCTGCATCTTTTGGGTGTAACACCTAGGGCTCGCATGGCTTAGAACACAAAGAATGAAGGCGGCAATAAGGCACGACGACGGAGCTCTGGCGTATTCCCTGAAACACAAATACGGGCGTGAAGGCCTAATCAAAAGGTTCTAGAGTATCGTCGGACCACGTGGAGTGCGGTGGTGGTGGTCTTGCGGCGTGAGAGTCCATGAGGTGGTGCGTCGAGGTCGGTGAAGGTGGATGGCAATGGGTTTGTTCGATGGGGAGCTAGGGCCAGTGATGGAGTGAAATAGGAGAGGGCTTTCGATGGAGGGAGTACGGTGGTGCTTTTGGAGGTGGAGCGGGCGTGTTTGGTGGTGTGTAGTGTGCTTGCGACCTCGCCGGAGCTTAGCTGAAGTGAAGGAAGATGGAGACGTTGAGGGGGAAATGGTGGTCGTGCGTGAGTCATAAGTGCGAGAAAAAGAAGTAGGGAGAGAGAGAAGGGAATAGAGGGGCCTAGGAGAGGAGAAGGTGGCTGGAAGAGGTCAGTCGTGGTAGACTGGCATCGGAGAAGATGAGAGGGACAGAGAGGTGGCGACGACGAACGAGGGAGAGAAGCACCCTCTCTTTGTCTGGAGAGGTGTGTGACAACGAGGGGAGGAAGATAGGCCATCTAATTTGGCTGTTGGACAGTCGGATGAGGAGAACAGAGGATGTCGCCAGAGCAAAGTGTGGAGATGGCTGGAGAAGGAGGAAGAGGGCTTTTCTCTGACCAAAAATTTCTAAGGAGCTCAAGTTCTTGCCCTAGATCCTTTTATAGGCCATGGGGAGGGGTTTCAAGTTTGGAAAACAAGCTTGGAAGCTTCCAAGCTCTGAAATCTATGGAGACTGAATCATTTCAAAGGTTCGTATGAGAGATTGAGTGAGATCTGGAGACTCAAACAAGGCTTAAAAGGAAGGAAATTACTAGACGAATCTCCCTTTTAATTTTGAGAGAGATTCATCAAATAATCAACAAGTTCTTGCCAAACAAAGCTTGTCGGAGTAGAATTCCTTCATGAAAATGGTAGAAGGACCTTTTTGAAAAGAGTTTCGATAAAGATAGGAGGCTTTTTGCAAGGAATTTCAAAAGCTGAGAGGTTGTGTGAGAGAAAAAGAGTCAAACTGGACCAAGTTACAAACTAGGTCAAGACAATCCCTTATTGGGTTCAAATTTTGATACAAACATAATTTGGACCTAAGGAATCCAATGGTGAAGTTGGATTTTGGTTTGGATCTAGTTTGATTAGGTAATTTATGCAAAAATCTAAATTAGGTCAATAGTCTGTCTGAGACTCTATTTCAGGTCAAAATGGGTTCAGATGGTCAAATCAAAGATGATAAACCCTAGAGAATATTTTTCTATGATTTTTAAGGGGTTTAGATGAATTTTATCCTGACCAAAACCTCATTTAATTAAGCGGGTCTATTTTTAAAATTTCAGATGTCCATTAATTCTTGAAATGCGTGAAAAACCCATTTCTGTCTGTATTGACCCACTTCTTAGACTTAAATGCATATTTGACCTTTTGTAACCCCTGAAAAATCCCGTGGCTATTCTGTATTTGTGATAAGATGGTAAAATTACATAAATAACCTCATTTTCATCTTTTCTTCTCAAAACAATTAATCTTGCCCAAAATACTTTCTAACTAATATGTAGGAGCTTTTGTTGACTTTATTAGATCAAATTAAGATAGCTATGGCTCATGATGGTGTTCCCATCATACCCGTATGCCTAGCTTTTGCTAGTCCCTTAGCAAAACTATATGGATCAAATAAGTTATCTAGGTCGAATGTAACCGTCAGGATGCCTTACTAGGATACATCTCTAGGAATCATATCTTAATACCAACAATAGGCCTAGAGGAACTCAATTACTAGCCCAGATCTATGCCTGAATAGCTTTTGCCTCAGTCTGCCACAAAGGTTTCTAAGGCTCGCAGGAACTAACCTAAGGTTCGTTGGACCCAACCGTTAAAGCACCCGTGCTTGAAACAAGGTTAGTCCAGGTTCAATTTGCCAGTGCATTTTGTAAGAGAGAGATATAGAAGGAGATTTTTATTTATGGAGAGCTTTCTATCTCTTTTTCTTTTCATTACATTTTTCCTTAGATTTATCTTCAGATTGGCCCTAAACACGGTCTGTATCAGATTCCTTATCCCTGCCATCAATCCTCGTAGGGTCCCTAGCAATCGATGCTTTGAGATAGCACCGCCCATGGAAACCCCCAGAACCTTGGCTTTCGAGATTTCAGGATAATCCCGCCCATGGCGATCTATAGCTAAATCGAGACCCTGACAGTCGACATTTCGTGATAATGCCGCCCGTAGCATCTGAACCAGCACAAGGTGCTTACATGCCCCTAGTAGGATATTTAGATATCCTAGGAGACAAGCACTGAGGAGATGATATGTTATTACGCATCTTCAAGGAGAATTTCCCGCCTCTCTGTGCCAAGAACTCGTCCAAATCAATTTGTGTTTTCAAGCCACTCCTAATCTAGATCTTAGGACCATTTTCAGAACATATTAAATGCCCTTTGGCATGATTTCATTATTTAAAGCGCACTGAACCAGACTCTGTGTGGTTTAAGAGTGCTTAAGTTACCGAGTCCCGCAAACCAGAGGTCAGTTAACGAGACTGAATACTACCTAAGCCTTAGACCAAATACATAAGCTTTGCATTTTCCTCAACCTCTTGAAGACTAATCCAGACCGAGAAAAATACATGAGTGTTTAAATCCAATTAGATCCAAGAGGCCTAAGGTCGATATTCTCTACTAATCCCTTAGGTTTTAGCCTTCCAGGTCTTAATTCATCATTCAATTCAACTTAGAAGTTAGGTAAGTTCCATATTACTTTGAAGGAACTCACTTTCTTTCTTTATCTTTTTGCTCCTTTCTTCTTCACTTTTTCTTTCCTCCTTTTCTTATAAATAGCTCTCCTTTTTTCTTAACCTCCTTTTTTTTTTTTGATAGCATATATAATTTTTATGATGAAACCCTTTTTGTGAATTGATTCTCACGGCATTTTGCACTTTAATACTCCTCAATGCTTAGTTTTGCAATGTCCTCATTGTAAATTAGGTGGGTTCAAGTTCAGCTTAGATTGTACATTAGAGCAGGTTCAAAAGGTGGGTGGACGGGTTGGGATGATTATTGCGGATTATTTCAAGCTCTGATACGAGTATCAGAGGTGGAGTCGGTTGTTTTAATGGATGAACCCTAAAGTACAATATGAGTTCAGCAAAGAGATATGTCAAAAGGGTTTCGAGCTTTTCAAAAGATGATGGGTTGCCTCTCGTTAAGCACTGAGTTTAACACCATCAACCATGCTTAATAAGCTTAAGGAGAATAGAAATCAAAATATACCTCAGCCAAGTTCGTATCAGTAAGTTCAATGAATGGCTTGAGTCGCTGGCCATTCATGATGAAAGGTTTAGAATCAAGACTCGGTTGATTGATTTCGACGGTTCCATTTCCAAAGATTGTTCTTACCAAGAAAGGTCCAATCCACTAAAATCTGAGTTTACTTGGGAAGAGTTTGAGCTTGACATCAAAGAGTAAGACTTTCTGACCAGGGTGGAAAGATTTTCGCACAATGTGCTTGTCATGGAAGGCCTTGACCCGCTCTTTGTAGATATGCAAGTTCTTGTACACATCATTGCGTAGCTCCTCAATCTCATTCATTTGCAACCAGCGGTGTATTCCAGCCTTCATCAGATCCAGATTGCACTTACGTACCTCCCAATAGGCCTTATGCTCCATCTCTACAGGAAGGTGACATGCCTTTCCGTACACTAATCTAAAGGGAGACATGCCTAATTGGGTTTTGTGGGTGGTCCTATAGGCCCACAAAGATTTGGTAAGGCGAGTAGACCAGTCCTTCCTATCAGGCTGAATAGTGACTTGAAGGATCTTGTTGATCTCTCGATTCGACAATTCTTCCAATCCGTTAATCTGGGGTTGGTAAGGAATCGAGATGCGATGCGACACCCCATATTTTTTCATCAGGGACTAGAAGTGCACATTGTTGAAATGAGACACCCCATCGCTGATGATAGCCTTAGGAACCCCAAATCTGGTAAAGATGTTCTCCTGGATAAATCGGAGGACAACTTTATGATAAGTAGTTCTCGTGGGGACGGCTTTGATCCATTTGGAGACATAATCAACAATGAGTACAATGTATTCGAAGCCGTTGGATCCAGGAAAGGGTCCCATGAACTCTATTATGCATTTGTCAAAGGCCCTAATTCGAATAGGCCCTAAGTGTTATGTGTATGCACAACAATCATAGGCCTTAATTCGCCTGAATTAAGCTAGAACCTAGCTTAACATGGGCATTATGCATGCATACACATCGTATTGTGCATCGTAATTGATTTATATGTGCTATTTGAGAGGTATTACTCACTACAGGTAATTTGGGGCTGTGGATGACTGATCCAACCTTATGGATTTGTTTAGAATGATGAAGGGAGTCCAACGTTTCAAAGATCGCATCAACTTGACTCCTGTAGCACCCTACGGAGTCCACAAAAGAACAAGAGCCAAGGGTCAAATTGAAGAATATCTGGAGCTCAGATGACAAATCCAACCGTATGGATGGATCCAGATCAATGATTGTAGTCCAACAATGCAAAAGTCAACCCGATCGGAGGCCTATAGCACTGTCTATGAAGAAAGGAAGATGGATGACCTGATGGAGTCATGTGGCGCCACCGCAGCCACCCCTCACTGCACCCCTAATCTCTGAAGGAAAGACGTGGGCCGTTAGATCGTCATCCAACGGTCGTGATGCATCCACCTCAACAGCCTCACCACGCCTCATCAACGAAGGACAACATCAGCCATTGAATCTTCAAGCAACGACTGAGAGTGGTAGTGCGGAGATTGGAACTCGACAAAAATGCGTCCACAACACATTGGTTAGCACCTTCATGCCTAAGCAACTAGCACAAGTTCGTGCGCCCAGCATGAAATCAAGAAAGATGTTGAGTGCAAGCGCGATTGGCCATTGGATTGGCATCGAAGGGCAGATATGTGACCATGTGGCGCAACTGGAGCACCCCACAGCTGCACACAGGAACCCACGCGCAATCTGGCATACTTGCTTCGATGCAAAGCCAGAGGCGCTCATTTTAAGTCCTCCAATAGTAAGATCGGACGAATGAGGCTTAAGGGCGCGCAATTTGAAATTGGAAGCGCGCAAGCATGAATCTAAGTTGTTCAATCATACAATCTAATGGTCGAGGATCTGGCACTAAAATGAGGCATGTGGGCATGCATGAAGAAAGCGAATGCAGAAGCACGCGCAGGAGAGAAAGGGTCGTGAGATCGAGATCCAAGGGCACACGTTGCGCCACGTGTCAACTATAGATTGAATCCGCGAATGGAGAAGGATTTAGAGGGTATTTTTAGGCCTAATCAAGTCCGTTGATCTCTCGATCAACGGATTTGATCAACCTAAGGCTATTGCATGAAATTAAAGGCTCAAATGCATTAAATACCCTTCACAACAACTATAAAAAGAGGCCTAAGGGTCCCCTTTGAAGGCATCAAAAAGACTTTCCTTCTTCTTCCTACAGCTCCTCTACCTTCTTCCCATCTTCTCTACCTTCGTCTCTGCATCTTCTTTCGAAGAGTCCGTTGAGCCACCTCGACCAATCGTTGCTGCTATCCTCAGCCTCTCCAGAAGGCCACCACGGACCACCCGTGGTGCCCTTGTTTTGCTACATAGATAGTTTATGTTCATGCTTAGAATTTGTTTAGTTATAATTACATGTATACAATTCATGTTCAAACTCTCTACTTGACATATATATTGCAAATTATTGTCTATTGTATTTAGTAATTAGATATAGAACAAGAGCATGAAAACAAAAACGCTTTCTGCCCCCTTGTGATCGACCAAGACTCACTAGTTCCATTAATTTATTTGTCGAGACGTATTTCGCATTATACTATAATGCATTTATCTTTTATGCGATCTACACCCCGAACAAATTGGCATCATTGCTAGGGAGGCATGGTGACTTTTAATGTCATCTCTAACATAGTATTTTTGTGTATAGATTGAACCACACAAAGCAACGAACAAGGCAAAGCAGGCGCTACGAAAATCAGGTGCACACATTCTTGTCAGAAACTCCGCCAGAAATTGATTGCCATCTTTAAAATTCAATAGCCATGTTTCTAATGCTCCAAAAATTCTGAAAATTGGACTGAAACTAGATTTTTAAATTATCTTTCCAATGCCACCTTTCTCAAAAAGAAATTCCATCTGTGGAATTTTTAAAAATTCGTGGAGTATATACAGGATAGATTGCTTGAAAATAGAACTTTTATGAACTTTAGAAATTAATTTTGACCAACATACAAATTGGATTTACTCATGATTGGTGTGGTTTGAAAGATAATCAAATTAGCTTTCATTATCATATTTTTAAGAAATTTTTGGACCATATTAAGTATTGTTTCCAATAGAAAAAGCAACACGGGATCTAAATCCTAGATTTGACCTCTGGTTTGTTAAAAATTCATAACTACTTGTTGGAAATAGTAAAAATTTTGGAAAAATACTCTCTGAAAGCTTCTTAAAAGGGAATCTTCTTGCAAAGTTCCAAATCATTTGGATTCCATTGTGGTCTTCAATTTGAAAAAAACTTGGAAGTGCATCAGGCAATAAGACTACGGTGGACTAACTTGGACTCAGTTGAGCCCAGGAGTTAGTTAGTGAGGCGAGTCACCTTGTGGACCACCCATCATTTACTGAATTGAAGAAACAGGTTAAAAAAAATTCATGAAAATATATCAAATAACCTGCATTTGGCTTAAAACTACTGGGTAGTTTCAACCTCTCCTGCAAAACCTGGTGTCTAAGCCTGCAGGGTAGCGTCAAACGACCGCAGCTGCGGGGTAACGGAACCGGACGTGAAAGCCAAAGGAAGAAACTTACTCGTAGTACCCTCGTAACCAACCTGGCCGGGTTAGCCTGAGAGGCAGGAATTCCTTGTAGTTGGTCTCTTGTCGAATTTTCTTCAATAACACGAACTTAAACAAAAAGAATCTGGTCATCTGATCTAAAGGACCACTCTAATTAACAAGGCCTTAGCCTTGTTCTGCTTGACTACACCAACCCTTTGAGTTGGTGTATGCAAGGAAGAGGTCATTAGGGCCTGAACTTGTGTGACCTTGGGAGCCGAACCCAAGGCGGCAAAGGCGATTCTCACCCGACCTTTCTTCCCAACCTTCTTCCACTCGATTAGCTGAGATGGCTAATCATGGTCCTCGAGTTGGTCAGGACCCAATGGCTTGTCTTGAAGCCAGGGTCAAGGAAACTAAACAGAAATACGAGTAGAGCATTGATAGGATTCTCACAACACTTGACAAGAAGCAGCATCCACCACGCAAAGAACTGTGGGACTTCTACGATCCGACGGCAACAATTATATCACCTTAGGTCAGATTCCCGTAGGCAGAGATGCATTCGAGTTGAAGCCGAATATCATAAGTCTGATTCAGACTCATTTCCATGGAAACTCGAATGAGGATCCCTTCTAGTACATCGAAGATCTAAGTCAGATTGCAGAGTCAGTTCGACCTAGGAATGTAGATATTGGAATTGTTCTCATGAAGCTTTTTCCTTTTTCTCTCAAAGATAAAGCTACTTATTGGTTCAATACTATCGGGAGGCCAATTGGAGCCTGGGAGGAATTACATCGTGAATTCCTCTAAAAATTCTTTCCTATTGGTCGAACAAATGCTATGAGGTGTGCGATCACGACCTTTGCCCAAGGCCCTGGAGAGAAGTTGCATGACGCCTGGGATAGATTCCACTATCTTCTCAGGAAGTGCCTACACCATGGTGTACCCAGATGTTACCTCGCTCAAGTCTTTTACCAAGGGAGGATGACACACATTGGTACCTAGCCGATGCATCTAGCGGTGGGAATTTCCTTGTGAAGGATGAGAACAGCACATTTGAACTAATCGAGTCCTTAGCAAAGAACTCAATGAATGCCGCCTCAATGAACCAGTCCCAGCGACCTGGACATCAACGAGTTAGTGTCCACGAAACTCACGCTGAGTCTGCCCAAGCTGACATGGACATTATAACCAAGAAGCTGGATAAGGTGGAGTTGCTCGACATGAAGCTTAATGAATTAATTCAAGCAAGATCTGGGTTTCCTGATAGCACTACTGCATCTCACTCATCTCTTGCATCCTGTGCCCCTCCTGCTCGAGTACATCTACTTGCTCGAGATGTTCCTTCTCCATCTCCGTAGGATCCTGCATATCAGGAACCCGTGAATAATCTGGATCTGGCATCATACAATCAGGGTTACATGCCACCCAATTACAATGCGTATTCCCTTGATGAATATACATCTCAGATGTCATCGGCTTAGGAAGACGTCAGTGCTATTCAAGGATACGAGCGTAATAACCCTTACTCGGAGGCGTATAACCCTGGCTGGTGTTAGCATTCGAATTTCTCCAGGTCTGGTAACTCATAGAGACCACCTCAAGAGCTACACTACCAAACTAGACAATATGGGAATGCACAGAACATGTATCCTAGGCAATAGCCATTCCCGTCTCAGCAACAACAGACCCATTCTATTTATCAGCCATTGCACCAAGCTGCCAACTATCCTCCAAAGCAGGCCAACCCTTTAGAGTCTCTGAAGGAGGAATTGCAGGAGTCAATTTGGAAATCTACTCATGACAACCTGTAAATTATGAAGGTTATGGCTGACCAAATACAGAACATCCAAAATACACAAAATCAAATAATGCAGGAACATAGATCACGAGGAGCCTTGCCCTCCCAACCTGTCCTGAACCCAAGGTATGTCCAGAATCAAGGTGCCTCGCCTAGATTCCAAGCACCACAAGGACAGGTACATGATATTTTGCAAGCACCTCCTGCATCACATAGTTATGGGCAAGGTTATCCACCTTTACTGTCAAACCCCGCGTATTCTAGCCCAGTCGCTCCTCTGCCACCTCATGGACAGTAGCTGATGTAAAAGCTGTCACTTTGAGGAGCAGAAAAACTACACAGAACTCGCTACCTAGGCAAGCGGGTAATGATTTTTCCTGCTCTCTACCGCAAGATGGCTCACAACCCTCTTCCTCTCACAAGACATCTTCATTAGATAAAGGAAAGAAGCCCCTAGACCCTGAGATTCCTTATCCCTTTTCCCACGGCTCTAATGCGAGATTCAGCACGGAAAAAGGATACGCAGAATTTCAAGGACCTGAATTTATGTTCAAGGAAGTTCACATTCAGGTCCCTCCCCTCGAAGCAATAAATCACATCCCTGCTGTTGTTAGGTTCTTCAAGGACTTCTGTACTCTGAAGCAATAGTAGAAAATCGGACAATAGGTGGTATTATCTAAGGAAGCCAGTGCTGTTATCTTAGCCAACTTACTGCCTAAAACGAAGGACTCGGGCACACCATTGATTTCTTGCTTTTTGTAGGATTCCCCTTTTGATAGGTCCCTTCTTGATTTGGGGTCGTCCATCAACCTAACTCCCACCGTAGTATTTGATCGAGTCCGATTTGGGGAGTTAAAGCCCACCTCGATTACCATACAGTTGGCTGACCAATCGGTGAAAACGCCGAGGGGGGTTGTTGAAAATGTGATCGTGAAAGTCCAAGGATTTTTCTTTCCAGTGGACTTTTTTGTTCTTGATATGGAGTTTCCTCCTAATCTCCATGATGCACCGATTATTCTAGGTCACCCGTTCTTCGCAATCGCCAGCGCGAACATCGACTGTGCATTGGGTGCATGGAGATTGCCCTAGGGATCGAAAAGCTTAGACTGAACATTTTCAAGGCATTAAAGAACTTTGATTGTGATCTAATCGAGGAGGATGGTGAAGATGAATCTTTAGCTTTCTGTGGGAACATTAGGCTCCTCTGCAGCGACCCAATGGCACATTCATCCTCACTATCAGGGGTCTTAGATCGTAGTCCACACGGGGCTGAGACTAATGATATACACATTTCATCCCATGGATCTGGTTGTCATGGGTGTTCATCTGCTCCCAACACCCCTAATCTTAATTATCCTGTCCCATCTAGCATTGATATCTTAAGATAGGATTACATGAACACTGCAGACGGATTTTCTATTAGTAAGGATCAGCAGATTTTTGCTGTTGCTTACTCCCCTCCCCTGCATAAACCCTTTCCCCACCCTCCACTACTAGAGTTACAACCCTTACTTGATTCACTCAAGTACGTGTTTCTAGGAGAAAGTGAGACGTGTCTCATGATTATCAATGCTTACTTGACTCAAGACTAGGAACACCAGTTGATCTCTATTCTATAAGCACATAGGGCTACTATCGGGTGAGGCATTGTTGATCTCTGCAGGATTCATCCCTCATATTGCACTCACCATATCTACACTAATGAAAGGGTGAGACCGTCGAGACAACCTTAGAGGCACCTAAATCCAAATATGTTGGATGTTGTCAAGAAGATCATTAAATGGCTGGACGTGGGCATTATCCATCCAATTTCTGACAACCAGTGAGTGAGTTCCATTCAAATTGTACCCAAAAAGGAGGGACTCACCATGATAAGAAATGAAATGGGCGAATCCGTCCTGACCCGCACCACGACTTCTTGGTGGGTCTGCATTGATTACAGGAAGCTAAACTCAACTACCAAGAAGGATCATTTTCCTTTACCCTTTATTGATCAGATTTTAGAATGGTTGGCCGAGTGCAGTTTCTTCTGCTTTCTAGATGGATACCTTGGGTACAATTAAGTAGCAATCAACCCGAAAGATCAAGACAAGATGACTTTTACGTATCCCTTCGGAACATTCGCTTTTAAGCGAATGCCCTTCGGCCTCTGGAATGCACTAGCTGCTTTTCAGCGATGCATGATGGCCACCTTTTCAAACATGATCGAGGAATGCGTAGAAGTGTTCATGGATGACTTCTCCTTGTTTGGAGATGATTCTTCGCCTTGTCTTGATAACCTCACAAAGATCTTGAGGAGATGTATAGAAGTTAACTTAGTACTTTCATGGGAAAAAACCATTTTATGGTGAGGGATGGCATCGTACTAGGTCACAGGATCTCCTCTAATGGACTCGAGGTAAACCAAGCTAAGTCCAAAATCATTTCGCAATTACCTCCACCTAGCTAGGTTAGACAAATCAGATCGTTCTTAGGGCATCTCGGATTTTATCGAAGATTCATTTGAGATTTCTCGAAAATTGCTCATCCATTAATGAATCTTCTGGTAATCAACACTCCCTTTGATCTCCTAGTGTCTCAGCACTTTTGAGACCTTGCAAAGCACTATTTCAAATGCATCTATTCTCCAATCTCTCGACTGGTCTCTCGACTTCGAGATGATGTGTGACGTCTCTGACTTCGCTGTTGGAGCTGTTCCTGGCCAGTGTCGGGAGTGTCATCCATTCGTAATATACTACGCTAGCAAAATGCTGAATGAGGCTCAATGTAACTATACAGTCATTGAGAAAGAATTGCTAACTGTGGTATTCGGGTTGGAGAAATGCAGGTCATACTTACTCGGGTCTAGAGTTAATATCTACACTGACCATTCCACCCACCAACATTTGTTGGCAAAGAAGGACACTAAACCCTGCCTTATCAGATGGATCCTTCTTTTGCAGGAGTTTGATGTTGAGAACCGCGACAAAGCCGGAGCCCATAATTTTTTGGCAGATCACTTATCTCGGCTAAATCAAGACTTTATTTTGTACTCCCCGCCTATCTCAAATCGATTTTCAGATGAGTCTTTATTGGTTATTAACTCTGTTGAGTTTCTTTGGTACGTCGATATAGCAAACTATCTCGTCGCAGTTAGGCTACTTGTGAGAATATCCAAGGATCAAAAACTCAAATTTATCTCAGAGGCTAAATTCTATTTTTGGGATGACCCACTGCTCTTTCACATTGAGGCTGATTAGATCATCCGTAGATGCATCCCAGATTCGAAAATCTCTAGTGTGCTATCCTTCTGCCATAGCGATGCTTGTAGGGGTCATTTCTCGGGCCAAAAAACTGCTGCAAAGATTTTGCAATCTAGGTTCTTCTAGCCAACCATTTTCAGAGACACACACGAATTTTCCAAGTATTGTAAGCAATGTCGGTCGGTCAGTTCTATGACCTGGAGAGATATGATGCCTCTCCATTCTATTCTGGTCGTCGAAGTGTTCAATGTCTGGGGCATCAATTTTATGGGCCCCTTCCCGAACTCGCATGGCTTTGAGTACATACTCCTCGTAGTAGACTCTGTCTCAAAGTGGGTTGAAACTATCCCAGCAAGATCGGCTGATCATAAGACCATTATATCCTTCGTCCAGGAATTTATTTTCATGAGATTCAGAGTTCCCCGTGCTCTGATTAGTGATGGGGGCAGTCACTTCATCCATGCCCACTTCATATCTCTTTTGAAGAAATACAGGGTACACCACTACATTGCTACCCCGTACCACCCACAAACTAATGGGCAAGCTGAAGTATCTAACCGTCAAATCAAGCTCATTCTTCAAAAAATGGTTAGACTTGATAGGAAGGGCTGGTCTGATCGTTTGATTAATGCACTTTGGGTATGTCGGACCGCATACAAGACCCCACTCGGAATGTCACCATACCGCATGGTGTATCGAAAGGCCTGTCACCTTCCTGTGGAGTTGGAGTACCGTGCCTTTTGGGCAGTGTAGAAGTGTAATTTTAACCTCGAGATCGGAGGTTATGAAAGGAAGCTCCAACTCAGTGAATTAGAGGAGATTAGGTGGGAAGGTAACAAGAATGCAAAAATATACGAAGACAAGATGAAGGCTTTCCATGATCGACACATCTGAAGGAAGGAGTTCGCGCCTGACCAGCAGGTCTGGTTATTTCACTCCCGACTCAAATTCTTTGCAGGAATGCTTAAGTCCAAGTGGACTGGGCCATTTCTGGTGGTCCACCCATACAATAACGGGGCAGTCCAAATTAGAGACCCGAAATCTGGGCATGGTTTTACGATTAATGGCCAGTGCCTCAAACTATTTTTCGCCCAAGAACCTCCTCCTACTGACGAAATAATAAATCTTCTCGAGGACGTGTGAATGATGAGTTGCCTAGCTGGTGGCATTAAACTCAGCACATATACATATATACATAACATATTTCATTTTTTCTTATTGTCTTGCATATTGTGTATGCCATTGTAGTGATGGCATGAGTTGAACAACAACTCGAAGCAGTTCCAGGTAATTTCTATCCACGTACAACATGTCTTATTCTAATTTCTTTATTCATGCATGAGGACATGCAAACACTTAGGCATGGGGGGGTAGTCAATAAAAACTGAAAATTTTCTGCCAACAAGTGGAGGATTAGATCATTTTATCAAGAGGTTTCATTAAAGATTTATTATTTAGTAGATTCCTAAGCTTAGAATCCAGTATAACCTCACACCTGCATGTGGAATTTGCAATAGATCCACTGTGAAAATCGATAGACATCTTTAGTTTGTCAAGAAGTACTGCTTCTTCTCCTGAACCCTTGGACAGCAACCAGGGAATCAGGTGAACCATCTTCTAGTAGATCTACCAAAACATATGTGAGGTGAGAATAGAGAGTCTACTGGTGTTCTAAGGCTAGTGTAAGGAATCTTTAATTCTAGATAATTGAATAATGACACTCGGAGTTAGGCATAGTTTTCGCTCTCAATTCTTGCATACTAATTCTTTGAGAAAATCCTCGCGAGAGCCATCAAAAAAGGCAAATACACAGAGAGTGGGTTCTAATAAAACTAGCACTGAGGTGGATGGTCACGACCATCCTCTATGGAATCCTCAGCTGAAGGAGGGTGATGATAACGTCATCATCATCCATATCTAGCTTTAATTAGTCATAATCAAGGACTAAATTCTCCTCCATAACCACTACAGAGCCCTAATTCACTACAAATCCATTCTGAGGTAAATATAGTAAAACAAGGGAAAAACTACAGTTTTAACAGTATATCATGGATGCAGAACAATTGCAGGTTTCTCCAAGGGTTAATTAAAGGTCAAATGGTCTTAAATGTCTAACAAGTGGTTCCGTACAGACAGAAAAGGGTTTTCACGTGTTTCAAGAATTAAATGACATTTGAAACCCTAAAAGCAGACCTACTTAATCTACTAAGGCTTTGGTTAAGAAAAAATTTGCATAAACCCTCTAAAATTCATAGAAAAATATTCTCTAGGATTTGGCATCCATGATTTGACCATCAGAACCTGTCTTGACCCAAAATAGAGCCACAGACTTTTGCCCTAATTTGAGTTTTTACATAAATTACCCAGTCAGATGAGGTCAAATCAAAATCCAACTTCGCAATTGGATTCCTTAGGTCCAAATTAGGTTTGTACCAAAATTTGAGCTCAATCTGAGATTGGTTCGACCTATTTTGCACTTTGGTCCAAGTCTGACTTTCTCTATCCCCAATAGCCGCTCTGCTTTTGAATTCCTCACAAAAAGCCCCCCAGCTTCTTTGTCTTATTCATAGAAAGGTCCCCGCCACACACGAACACCTAATCCTAAAGCTCCGGCGACAATCAACTAAGGATTTTTTCTTGCTTGATTGATGAAACTTCCGTAAATTTGAGCTGGAGATCCCTCTTAAAATTCTCTTCCAATCAAACCAATTCTTGAGCATCAATTCCTTCACAAACTCTCATGCGAACTCATCAGAGATTTGGGTTTCCTACACCGATGAACCTTCCAAGGTTGACAGCTTGGATTCCAAGCTTCAACCACCCTATACTGCCTATATAAAGATCCCCAAGGCCTTCCCGTCCTCTCCAAGCTCAAATTTTGCTGGAAAACCCTCTACTTCATCCCTCCTCACCGGCTGAATAGCTCCTCGGCGTCTTCCGATCTACTCCGACCACCCTCGTCGTCTGCCTACAATACCGACGACGGATTCTTCTTCCTTGTCTTCCTCTGCATTGTGCCGTACTAGCCGACACCTCTCCCTTCGCCTTCCTCACCGTTTCCTACTCACTGGAGCATCTTCTTCCCCAGCGTCGACGTACCCCCGGCACGGTTATTCTCCCCCTTTCGTCTTGTAGTTCTAGATTAGATTAATTCCCCTAGTTCAGTAGATTAGATTCCCCTCCTTCAATCCTTGTTTCGACCCTCGACATACGCGACCACCTTCATCTTCTCCATCTTCGGTTGCTCCTCCGGCGAAGCGTCTCCGGCACTACACCCCTCCATCTACCTCGCTGACCCTCTACACCTCCACCTTGCCTCCGTTTACAATGAGGGCATTGCAACACTTAGGCTGGGGGGTGTTAAAGTACAAACACATAAAAATTCAAGTTTCTGAAGGGTTCTCACAAAAAAATACATATTCCAAAAAAAAATGAAAAAGAACAAAAAATGGAGAAAGGGGAGGAAATTTTTAGAATTAATTGAATATCATTCATGGAGAGGAAGAGAAGTGGTGATTTAAAGGTAAAAAAGGAGCAATAATTTGAAATAAAAAGAGTTAGTCATTAGTAAAAATTATGGAATCTATTTATGTTCTAGACCAAATCAAAAGAATGAAATAAAAGACAAAAGTGCTAAGAAATACAGAGATTAATATGAACGCTAATCTTAGGCCTCTTGGGCTTGTTTTAGGCTTAAAAATTTACGTATCCGTTAAAATCTGGATAGTTCTCAAGAGGTTAAGGAAAATGCGAAGCTTAAGTATTAGATCTAAGGCTTAGGGATTATTCGACCTCGCTAACTAACGTCTGGTTTGTGAGACTCGGTAACCTAAGCACCCTAATCCACACACAGTCTGTTTCAGTGCACTTAATTATCAAAATCATGCAAATGAGTTAATTCTGTTCTGAAAAAGCTACCTGATTAGGAGCGGCTTATCAAACCAAGTTTATTTAGACGAGTTCCCAGCGCAGAGAAGCGGGAAATTCCCCTCGAAGATGTGCAATAACATACCTTCTCCTCGGTGCTTGCCTCCTAGGATATCTAAATATCCTACTAGGGGCATGTAAGCACTTTGTGCTGATTCAGGTGCCATGGGTGGGATTATTTCGAAATTTCGATTGCCAGGGCTTGAATTTAGCTACAGAACACCATGGGCAGGACTATCTCGAAGTGTTGAAAGCCAGGGTCTAGGGGTTGCTATGGGTGGCGCTATCCCGAAACATCAAAAGCCAGGGACCTTGCGAGGATTGATAGTAGGAGCTAGGAATCCGATACAGACCATGTTGTAAAGCCAATCCAAAGCTACAAACAAAACAGAAAAAGAGAGAGAAACTCTCCAAAAAATGCAAAAAAAAATTCTTCTATCTCTCTTTTACAAAAACGCACTACAAATTCAATGTGGACTAACCATGTTTTAAGCACGGGTGCTTTAACCGTGGAGTTCAACGAACCTTAGGTTAGTTCCTATGGGCCTTAGAAACCTTCGTGGTAGACTGAGGCTAAAGCTAGTCAGGTCTGGTCTTAGTTGGTACTTGAGTACCTCTAGGACTATTGTTAGCATTCTGACCTAACCTACAAAAGAAAGCACACTTCAGAAATCTGAGCATAAAAAGGCATGTTCTAGAATTTCAGTTAATTCCATAAGATTTTGTTAAGGGACTAGCAAAAGTTAGGAATGGGGGTATGATAATAACGTCATCATCAGTCATATCTAGCTTTAATTAGTTATAATCAAGGACCAAATGCTCCTCCATAACCGCCATGGAGCCCTGATTCACTACAAATCCATTCTGAGGGAAATACAATAAAATAGGGGTAAAATTGCAGTTTTAATAGTATATCATGAATGCAGGACAATCGTAGGTTTCTCCAGGGGTTAATTAAAGGTCAAATGGTCTTAAATGTCTAACAAGTAGGTCCATACAGACAAAAAAGGATTTTTACGCATTTCGAGAATTAAATGACATCTGAAACTGTAAAAACAGACCTGCTTAATCTACTGAGGTTTTGGTCAAGATAAAATTGATAAAAACCATCTAAAATTCATATAAAAATATTCTCTAGGGTTTGGCATCCTTGATTTGACCATCAAAACCAGTCTTAACTCAAAACAGAGCCACATACAGACTTTTGCCCTAATTTGAGTTTTTACATAAATTACCCAGTCAAATGAGGTAAAAACCAAAATCCAACTTCGTAATTGGATTCCTTAGGTCCAAATTAGATTTGTACCAAAATTTGGGCTCAATCTGAGACTGGTTCGACCTATTTTGCACTTTGGTCCAAGTATGACTTTCTTTATCCCCAATAGCCCCTCAACTTCTGAATTCCTCACAACAAGCTCCCCAACTTATTTGTCTTATTCACAAAAATGTCCCCGCCACACACGAGCTCCTAATCCTAAAGCTCTAGTGATAATCAACCAAGGATTTCTTCTTGCTTGATTGATGAAACTTCCTTAAATTTGAGCTGAAGATCCCTCTTAAAATTCTCTTCCAATCAAACCAATTCTTGAGCATCAATTCCTTCACAAACTCTCATGCGAACTCATGAGAGATTTGGGTTTCCTACTCCAGCGAACCTTCCAAGGTTGAAAGCTTGGATTCCACGCTTCAACCACCCTATACTGCCTATATAAAGATCCCCAAGGCCTTCTCATCCTCTCCAAGCTCGAATTTTGCTGGAAAACCCTCTACTTCATCCCTCCTCTCCGACTGAATAGCTCCTCGGCGTCCGCCGATCTACTCCAACCACCCTCGTCGTCTACATGCAATATCGGCGGTGGATTCTTCTTCCTTGTCTTCCTCTGCATTGTGCCGTACTAGCCGACACCTCTCCCTCTGTCTTCCTCACTATTTCCTACTGACTGGAGCATCTTCTTCCCCGGCATCGACGTACCCCCGGCATGGTTATTCTCCCCCTTTCGTCTTGTAGTTCTAGATTAGATTAATTTCCCTAGTTCAGTAGATTAGATTCCCCTCCTATCCTTGTTTCGACCCTCGACATACGCGACCACCTTCATCTTCTCCATCTCTGGCTACTCCTCCAGCGAGGCGTCTCCGGTGCTACACCCCTCCATCTGCCTCGCCGAAACCCTCTACACCTCTACCATGCCTCCGTTTACAATGAGGGCATTGCAACACTTAGGCTAGGGTGTGTTAAAGTGCAAACACATAAAAATTCAAGTTTCTGAAGTGTTCTCACAAAAAAATACATATTCTAAAAAAAAATGAAAAAGAACAAAAAAGGGAGAAAGGGGAGGAAATTTTTAGAATTAATTGAATATCATTCATGGAGAGGAAGAGAAGTGGTGATTTAAAGGTCAAAAAGGAGCAACAATTTGAAATAAAAAGAGTGTCATTAGTAAAAGATTATGGAATCTATTTATGTTCTAGACCAAATCAAAAGAATGAAATAAAAGATAAAAGTGCTAAGAAATGCAGAGATTAATATGAACGCTAATCTTAGGCCTCTTGGGCTTGTTTTAGGTTTAAAAATTTACGTATCCATTAAAATCTGGATAGTCCTCAAGAGGTTAAGGAAAATGTGAAGCTGAAGTATTAGATCTAAGGCTTAGGGATTATTCAACCTTGCTAACTGACCTCTAGTTTGTGAGACTCGGTAACCTAAGCACCCTAATCCACACACAATCTGGTTCAGTGTGCTTAATTATCAAAATCACGCAAATGCATTAATTCTGTTATGAGAAAGCTACCTAATTAGGAGCGGCTTATCAAAACAAGTTTATTTGGACGAGTTCCCAGCATGGAGAAGTGGGAAATTCCCCTCGAAGATGCGCAATAACATACCTTCTCCTTGGTGCTTGTCTCCTGGGAT
Source organism: Thalassia testudinum (assembly GCA_037157565.1). NCBI lineage: Eukaryota > Viridiplantae > Streptophyta > Magnoliopsida > Alismatales > Hydrocharitaceae > Thalassia > Thalassia testudinum. The sequence continues at coordinate 18,262,809 of JAZHRO010000065.1, read as the reverse complement.
ATCTAAATATCCTACCAAGGGCATGTAAGCACTTTGTGCTGATTCAGGTGCCATTGGTGGGATTATCTCGAAATTTCGATTGCCATGGCTTGAATTTAGCTACAGAACGCCATGGGCAGGACTATCTCAAAGTGTTGAAAGCCTGGGTCTAGGGGTTGCCATGGGTGGTGCTATCCGAAACATCGAAAGCCATGGACTTTGCGAGGATTGATGGTGGGAACTAGGAATTTGGCACAGACCATGTTGTAAAGCCAATCCAAAGCTACAAATAGAAAAAAAAGAGAGAAAACTCTCCAAAGAATGCAAAAAAAATTCTTCTATCTCTCTCTTACAAAAACGCACTGCAACTTGAATGTGGACTAACCATGTTTTAAGCACGGGTGCTTTAACTGCGGAGTTCAACGAACCTTAGGTTAGTTCCTATGGGCCATAGAAACCTTCGCAGTAGACTGAGGCTAAAGCTAGTCAGGTCTGGATCTTGGTTGGTACTTAAGTACCTCTAGGACTACTGTTAGCATTTTGACCTAACCTAGAAAAGAAAGCACACTTCAGAAATCTGTGCATAAAAAGGTATGGTCTAGAATTTGAGTTAATTCCGTAAGATTTTGTTAAGGGACTAGCAAAAGTTAGGAATGGGGTTATGATGATAACGTCATCATCAATCATATTTAGCTTTAATTAGTTATAATCAAGGACCAAATCTCCTCCATAACCGCCAAAGAACCCTGATTCACTGCAAATCCATTCTGAGGGAAATACAGTAAAATAGGGGTAAAATTGCAGTTTTAACAGTATATCATGAATGCAGAACAATCGTAGGTTTCTCCAGGGGTTAATTAAAGGTCAAATGGTCTTAAATGTCTGACAAGTAGTTCCGTACAGACAAAAAAGGGTTTTTACGTATTTCGAGAATTAAATGACATTTGAAACCCTAAAAATAGACCCACTTAATCTACCGAGGTTTTGGTTAATATAAAATTGAAAAAAATCATCTAAAATTCATATAAAAATATTCTCTAGGGTTTGGCATCCTTGATTTGACCATCAAAACTAGTCTTAACCCAAAATAGAGCCACAGACAGACTTTTGACCTAATTTGAGTTTTTACATAAATTACCTAGTCAAATGAAGTTAAAACTAAAATCCAACTTCGCAATTGGATTCCTTAGGTCCAAATTAGGTTTGTACCAAAATTTGGGCTCAATCTGAGATTAGTTCGACCTATTTTGCACTTTGGTCCAAGTCTGACTTTCTTTATCCCCAATAGCCCCTCAACTTCTGAATTCCTCACAAAAAGCCCCCCAACTTCTTTGTCTTATTCACAAAAAGGTCCCCGCTGCACACGAACTCCTAATCCTAAAGCTCCGGCGACAATCAACCAAGGATTTCTTCTTGCTTGATTGATGAAACTTCATCAAATTTGAACTAGAGATCCCTTTTAAATTTCTCTTCCAATCAAACTAATTCTTGAGCATCAATTCCTTCACAATCTCTCATGCGAGCTCATGAGAGATTTGGATTTCCCACTCCGGTGAACCTTTCAAGGTTGAAAGCTTGGATTCCAAGCTTCAACAACCCTCTACTTCCTATATAAAGATCCCCAGGGCCTTCCCGTCCTCTCCAAGCTCGAATGTGGCTGGAAAACCCTCTACTTCATCCCTCCTCTCCGGCCGAATAGCTCCTCGGCGTCCGACGATCTTCTCCGACCTCCCTCATCGTCTTCCCACAATACTGGTGGTAGATTCTCCTTCCTTGACTTCCTCCACATTGTGCCGTACCAACCGACACCTCTCCCTCCGTCTTCCTCACCGTTTCCTACCCACTGGAGCATCTTCTTCCCCGGCATTGACGTACCCTCGGCACGATTATTCTTCCCCTTTCATCTTGTAGTTATAGATTAAATTAATTCTTGTAGTTCAGTAGATTAGATTCCCCTCCTATCCATGTTTCGAGCCTCGACACACGCGACCACCTTCATCTTCTCCATCTTCGGCTGCTCTTCTGGTGAGGTGTCTCTGCCGCTACGCCCCTCCATCCGTGTCGTCGAAACCCTCTACACCTCTGCCTCGATTTCATGAACAAAATCTCTAACCTAGTTAAGTCGATTACCCTCCAAACTCCTCACCTGACTCACGCACTTCCAACCATCTCCCTCGAGGTCATCAGACCTCCACGACGCTCCTCGCCTCACGCTATACCCACCACCTTGTTCACCGTCCCACGGCGATCCTGTTGAACTATCTGTTGAGGCCATAAGGCCCTTTTTGTTGATTTTCAGGTGTCGAGTTTTTCCACGCCATTAGCGATGAGCTCGAGCGAAGCTTGAAGCTCTCTTTAGCTGTTGAAGCCCTAGGAGACAACCCCAGGTCGAGCGGTATCACCCAGGCATCCACCCAGGTGCTCACTTGGGAACGTCGAGTATTTCGTTAGCTTCAATTGGAAGCCATCCTCCCATCTGCATAAGCGAATATGGTGGGACATTTAGTCCCACCTTAGAAACCAGTGAAGCTGTAACCCTGCATAAAAGGAAAAAGTGTTGAGGGGTTATCGCCTCAACACACAGGGGAGTGAGGTCCCCTGCGCCCCTCACATGCCTTGCCCGTGACACTGTCCATGCGGGCTTGGTCCAACCCGTATACCTACCTACGCCTGCGCACACCTCGGTTGCGACCCATGCCCACAACCCTAGTCCTGAGTGCACTCATGTTCGATACCCGACTACCCGGTTATCCCTAAGATGAGAAGAGGAGAAGAAAGAGAGAGAGAGAGACTGTGGGGTTAAGCGGGGTTTTGCTCTATTGTGTATTGGCTAACACTTAGCCAATCTCGTATGGTGCCCCCCTGTGCATAAGAGACAGAACCAAGGAAAGAAAAGGCAAGGTAGAGAAGCCAAGGAAGAAAGAAAGGAGAAGGAAGAGGCCTGTGCATGCAGAGAAAGAAGAGGACAGTAGAAAGAAAGAAGAAGAGAAAGAGAAGGAAAGGAAACAGAACAACAGTAGAATAAAAAGAAAGGAGAATTACTGTAGCAATGTCTTTTAAGACTAATTATCTATTCCTTCATTTGATTTTATTTGAGTAATTGTTATATGTGTTAGACTAATAATTGGTGATCCAAATCACCATTATTTTGTCTAGATTACTTTTTACTTTTCATATACTCATGCCATACATTGCATATTAGATTTTGAGTAATTAATTGTGCTCATTTACGTTATTTGTTGAGATTAGTGCGTGAATTCCATATTTGCTCCTAGCGAAAGACCTTGGACTTAAATTCAAGTAATAAATTTCATCTATTGTTCGAGCTATTTTTGAGGAATTATTACTATAACAAATGCATCTCTTAAAACCTTGATCCAGCATGTATAACATTTTGGCATCATTGCTGGGGAGCAACATGTAATTCACCGCTATTCTCTTGCTATATTTTGATTATATTTGAGCACTAACTTGTCCTGTATGATTTCTTATGATTTTGCGAGGTATATCACGAGATCTTCCATGAAAAACAGCCACTCCAGGACAAGTAACATTTCTATTCTTCCCTAATCAACCTCTTAATCTTGGGAAGATAATAAAAAGTGGAAACAATCAATTATGAATCGCCTGCCTTATTTTTCATAGTAACTATCATTTAAAAGGCAAGTTTCTTGATTTGTGAAAATTTTTTCAAATTTGATTGAAGATTGAGATGATTCTATTTAGAATTCCCTACCCCAAAATTCCTGTTCCTATTAGGGATCACGCTTAATTTCTGATCATCTTCGACTACTCACCTTCTTGTTTGAGTCTAAGGTGTACATGTTGAGATCAAATTGGATGCAAAATAGAGCCAATTATGGTTTGACATTAGGGTTTAGAGAGCTTGTACACATTTTTGCCTAAATTAAAGTTACCCTCCCACATTTGTATGCTACCTAAGCCCTTGATTGAAAAGATCTAATCAGAAAAACCCTAAAATGAGGCTCTAATTTCACTTGAACTCTTAAAATCTTGGACCTAATAACCTGGGAGTAAAATCAGGGTGACTTCTAGGTCCTGACCTAGATCTCATTCTGCCATCTTTTGGGTAGGTCAGGTGAAGTTGGTCTACATTGTAGGCCAACCAACCTCCAAATTAGGTCACAAGTTAAATTAACTTCTAATCAAGTAAAACTCAAGGCACAAATTAGGACATAAAACTAGTAGACTTAAGGTCTTAAGTTTGTACATTCCAGTCTACCTGGACCCTTAGTGACAAGGAAGCTCAGGTGGGGAAACCCTGTGTTATAAGGGATAGATTCAAGGGGTTTAAAGAGATGCATTCGTTGTAGTAATAATTCCTCAAAAATAGCTCGGACAACAAATAAAATTTATAACTCGAATATCAAAAATGAAGTCTGAGGTCGTTCGCTGGGAGTAAATATGGAATTCACGTGCTAATCTCAATATATAATGTAAGTGAGCACAATTAATTACTCAAAAATCTAATATTCAATGTAGCACAAGAGTATATCAAGAATCTATTGAGACAAAAAGTCATCCAAGGTAAAATAATGCTGATTTGAATCACCAATTATTAACTTAGATACACATATAATAATTACTGAATATTCTAAATATGTGCACAGTATCAGCCACTTTAAATTAGCACAAACTTTAGTGCACAGCACACTCCATCAGACAACAGGGCGCTCAATTAGACGATTTAAGTCAGCCTTGCTACAGTGCCAAGAGGACACTGTACGTCTTCCTTCTCTGCATGCATCGGCCTTCTTCCTTCTCCTTTCTTTCTTCTGTCCTCAGCTCTTCCCTTCAGCTCTCCTTTCTCTTCTTCTTCTTACTTCTCTACGTGCACAGGCCCTCTTCCTTCTCCTTTCTTTCTTCCTGAGTTTCTCTGCCTCACCTCTTCTTTCCTTAGCTCTGTCTCTTATGCACAAGGGGGAACCTTCGAGCAAAACCCCCCTTATCCCTGCGTGTTCGCTTTTTCCTTCACCACTTACTCTCTCAGGGTTCTCCTCTTTCATGCTCTCCCAGGGCCATGCACAGTACCGGGTTATTGGGTAATCGATCTAGAGCGCACCCAAGACCAGGGCTGCGGGCGTGGATCGCAGCTGAGGTGTGAGTACAGGGTTAGGCGGGTATATGAGTCAGATTAGTCTCGCGTGGTACGTGTCACGGGCGAGGCGAGTGTCGAGTGCATGCAGGGGACCTCATCCCCTATGTCTTGAGGTGGTAAGATGATGCAAGAAATTCAATTTATCCGCTACAGTTCACGCTGTGCTCCACGAGGTGGGATTAAATTCCACTGCCCTTTCGCATGTCAGCTGTGGATGAAGATGTCTACGATTGGAGTAGTAGCGGGTGGTGTGATCTCCAATTGACCACCTGGTGTGTGCCTGGAAGTGTTCCGCGTCACCTGATGCCTACGCCTGGAGATGGCAACGGCAAGAGACCTTCTTTAAGCTCCTCGAAGCAGCTATGGTAATGGCGATGGTGGCAGTGAACCTGAAATGAAGAACACGGCCTTGCAGCCTCATCAGATGGTTCAGCAGGATCGCCGTGGCACGACGAATGTGCTGATGGTCATGGCGTGCTGCGATAATGCATGTAGGTGGCTGCCAGAGTCGAAATAGGTCGGAGATGATGGGTTTGTTCGGTGGAGGGTTCGAGTGGATGGTGGATCGAAATACGAGAGAGTTTTATAGAGGGTGGTGCAAAGGAGCTTATGAGGGTTTCTGCAAGGCTGATGGAGGTGTGTAGCGGCGGGGATGCCTCACCAGAGGATCCATCGGAGATGGAGACGAAGGTGGCTTGCGACGGTGTTGAGGGGATATTTTTAGGTTTTTGGGGTGTAAAACTAACCTAAGATGCTAAACTAACTAAACTAACCCTAATCTAATAGACGAAAAGGGGAGAACGACACTGGTGTTGGTAGGCTGGTGTTGGTACTCCGGTAGGTGGTAACAGCGACGACGACGGAGAGAGAGCGACGGTGGCTGGTATTGCACGACACGGAGGAAGATGAGGAAGAAGAATTCGTCACCGATATTCTGGTCGAATGACGAGGATAGGTGGAGGGAGTCGCCGAAGCTTGAGGAACCTTTTGGCCGGAATAGGAGGGTGGAAATAAGGGTAGATCCGACCAAAATCAAGCTTGGAGTGGATGGCGTGCACTAGGGTTCCTTTTATAGGTCTCTAGAGGGTGATTAGAGCTTGGGAAGCAAGCTTCCCAAGCTTGGAAGGCCACCAGAGTAGGAAACCCAAATCTCTCATGCGTTGGCATGAGAGATTGGGCATGAATTGATGCTTAAGAGTCGGTTTGATTGGAAGATAATTTCAAGAGGGATCTCCTGTTCAAATTTGAGAAGGTTTGATTGAGAATCAAGCGAGAATCTCCGCTTGAATCTCATCGGAGTAAGGTGCGTTCACACCAACGCCGACAGGGACCATTTTGTAAAGAAGGTGATGAAGTTAGGGGGTAAATGCAAATACTTTCAAAAGCTAAGGATACGGGTGTGAGAGAAAGAATCAAACTTGGTCAAGATGATCTCAGATTGGGCCTAAATTACGATATAAAGCTAATTTTGACCCAAGAAATCCAATGGTAAAGTTATATTTAGGTTGGAGAAATTGTACAATTACCCAAATTAGGATAAAAGTTTGTTTGTGGCTTTGGTTTAGGTTAAGATGGCTTCTGATGGTCAAATTGAAGGTACCAAACCCTAGAGAATATTTTTCTATGATTTTTAGAGGGTTTATGTGAATTTTATCTTGACTAGAACCTCAGTAGATTAAGCGGATCTATTTTTAGAGTTTTAGATGTCTTTTAATTCCTAAAATGCATGAAAACCCTTTTCTATCTGTATGGACTCACTTGTTAGACATTTAAGACCATTTGACATCTAGTTAACCCCTTAGAAATCCTATAATTGTTCTGCAATTGAGATGTGCTATTTAAACTGTAGTTTTACCCCTATTTTATTATCTTTCCCTCAGAATGGATTTGCATCGAATTATGGTCCTCTAGCGGTTATATAGGAGCATTTAATGATGGAATATGACTAAATAATGCTAGATATGGCTGATGATGACGTTATCATCACCCTGCAACCCATGGGGACGCTCTACCGTGTAGGGGTCTTTGCGGGGCTCTCCCTTCCTGGCTGCCTAGGCAATTCTCGGGTGTGTGAATTTCTGATTCAGAGGTATCATCTACCTCAAAATTGCCTTAGTCATCCAAAAATCTTTGGGTGACTTGATTGGGTCAAAATTCACATCCAGTTCCTCATCCCTTCTATGTAGAACACATACACAGGAAGGCTATTAGGTTTTTAACCTAAGAGGCCTAATTTGATCTTCTTAGGGATTTCTAAATCTAATCTAATCAGCTTCAAATCTAATCTTGAGTTTTGATTCTACATCTTGTTTTCACCATTTGATTCAAAAAAATGCAACTTGGCTATATAAGAAGACTATTTAGAAAATCGGAGTCCCAAATGAGCATGAAAGAAAGATAATCGAGAATGCCTATAGAAATCATGAAGAATATTATAAAAGGGACATGCTGGAAAAATATGCAAAAGCAACAGACCTCATCACAAACTGTGTAGGGATAATATGGACACAAATGAAACACGGTTCAACTCGGGATCATCTATTAGCAAAACATAGTGAATTGGTGAAATTACACAACAATGATTGTCTGCAATATTTGTCAAATCCTTCAGTTCCGGAAGAACTCCAGAATTTTTTGAAAGAATGGGGAGAATTGCTTAATGGGTTATATAGAACCATCGATCAAAAATACTCGTCAGAAGTTAAGATGACATCTTGGAGTAATTCCAATAATCCATGTAATTTCCTAAATCCCAGGTGTGATGATCAAGGTTGTTATGGGCCCTTAGCCCAAATGAAATCTATTTCAAATTATGAACAAATTGATACACCTGATCTTGAGATGGTTTGGGAGGATCCAATTGCAAGTGATCACGATTTCGAGCCAGCCCTAGAGATACAAAATCCTAGTTCATTGAGCTTAGATTTCCTAGACACCTGTGATACTAAGATTGAATCAGAACCTCTCGAGGGTGTAAATTCCATCCCTTATTCTAATAAGGTGACTCTCGAGAGTAATTTTGACATCCCTATAGACCCCAACCTAGATTCTAGTGATCCAACCCTCACCCTTACCCTAAAATCTAGATCTGAGCCTTATTGGGATGATTACAAGGCCCCATATGATAGAAATCAAAATTTGAATTTGGATTATGATTTTGGGCCTATATTTGATGAGTGCACCTCTCCAACCTCCTCAGAGATACAGATTGATTTCTCGAAAGTCATGCCAATCTATGATACAAAAATTGATGAGTTGGAAGAGTTAGGAATCGATTGGGTCTACCCTATGAGCAAAGAACTCGAGCCTATGCCTAATAGGGAACCCTTTTTGAGATCGGAATCTGAAAATTGGTTAGATCCAAGTCAGGTTGCTGCTTCTCCACATCTTGATTTATTCTGTGGTGAAACCTCTATTCCTGAATCAGATTCAGAACATGATTCTCGCAAGTTCTCTGACGATTTCGAATCTTACTCTGATTTTGGAGAACTGTTATTTCCTGACAATTATGAGCCAATCTACGACCTCAACATACATGATCAATTCTTCGACTCTGACATTGAGGTCCCTGATCCTGAGATCATTAATTCAAAATCAGGTTCCATTGAGATGGAATCATTTCTTTTTTATCCTCAAGAATCAGAAACGGTAATTGCCAAGAGTGTCTACAATCCATAGTTTGAATTTTTTTTTTTACTCACATTTCCTTAATCCTATAAGTACTCTACAAGCATTTACATTTGATTTTGATGGGTTCTATGAGGACTCTCTAGATACACCTCCTTTGAACATTTTCTAGAGGAGCCCTAACATACATTTATTCTTGAAGCCACCTCTTCTACAGTACATACAGAACTCGCTCAGATCCGAACCCAACCCCGACCTACAACTGAACTCAATTTTTACTCTGATTCTCCTCCACATTTTGATTGGGTTTCGGACGTCGATCAGACTACAAATCACGTCCCATCTTTCTCTATTCACTCCCATAGGGATCTCACATACTCCACAGATTCATTCTCATTTGAGGATTCCTACTCTGACCAGATTGATTTGACTAAGCCAAACCCTAATTTTTCACTTCCACATCATTCTGAGCTTCACAGTATTTGGTTGGCACCTCATCTCTTGATCCACATCTATCAACCCGCCGGATTGATTGGATTTGGGCCACATCATCAGCCTGCTGATCTGAACAAGCACCTGGTTGGACCAACTAGGCTTTTGATGAAGGTGCTTGTTCTACAAAATTCGTCTGATATGGCCACTCCTCCTTACCATTTTCCACTCGGCTGAAGGCATTGAATTTAGCACTTAACATGAGGTAACCCGTCATTCCAAAAACCTAAGATCCTTCTGATTATCGTTCTATACCTCACGTCTAATGCACTTCGAGTTCAATTTTAGAATAACCGACTGCACCTTTGGTACTCGTACCAGAGCTTGAAATCATCCGCAATAGTCATCCCGACCTATTCGCCCACCCGTTGAACTTGTTTTAACTTTTCAATCCTAACTGTTTCATACCCTCCGTTTATAATGAGGACATTGCAAAACTTAGGCATGGAGGGGTGTTAAAGTGCAAACACATAAAAATTCAAGTTTTTGAAGGGTTCTCACAAAAAAATACATATTCCAAAAACAATAGAAAAAGAACAAAAAAATGGAGAAAGGGGAGGAAATTTTGAGAATTAATTGAATATCATTCTTGAGGAGGAAGAGAAGAGGTGATTTAAAGGTAAAAAAGGAGCAACAATTTGAAATAAAAAGAGTTAGTCATTAGTAAAAGATTATGGAATCTATTTATGTTCTATACCAAATCAAAAGAATGAAATAAAAGACAAAAGTGCTAATAAATACAGAGATTAATATGAACGCAGATCTTAGGCCTCTTTGGCTTGTTTTAGGCTTAAAAATTTACGTATCCATTAAGATCTGGATAGGTCTCAAGAGGTTGAGGAAAATGCGAAGCTTAAGTATTAGGTCTAAGGCTTAGGGATTATTCGACCTCGTTAACTGACCTTTGGTTTGTGAGACTCGGTAACCTAAGCACCCTAATCCACACACAGTCTGGTTCAGTGAGCTTAATTATCAAAATCATGCAAATGTGTTAATTTTGTTCTGAAAAAGCTACCTAGATTATGAATGGCTTATCAAAACAAGTTTATTTAGACGAGTTCCCGACGTGGAGAAGTGGGAAATTCCCCTCGAAGATGCGCAATAACATACCGTCTCCTTGGTGCTTATCACCTAAGATATCTAAATATCCTACCGGAGGCTTGTAAGCACTTTGTGCTTATTCAGGTGCCATGGGCGAGATTACCCCGAAATTTCGATTGCTAGGGCCTGAATTTAGCTACAGAACGCCATGGGAGACACTATCTCAAAGTGTTAAAAGCCAGGGTTTTGGGGGCTGCCATGGACGGTGCTATCCCAAAGCATCGAAAGTCAGGGACCATGCGAGGATTGATGGTGGGAGCTAGGAATCCGATACAAATCGTGTTGTAAAGCCAATCTAAAGCTATAAATAAAAAAGAAAAAGAGAGAGAAAACTCTCCAAAAAAATGAAAAAAAAAATCTTCGATCTCTCTCTTACAAAAACGCACTGCAAACTCAACTGGACTAACCATGTTTTAAGCACGGGTGCTTTAATCGTGGAGGTTAGCGAACCTTAGGTTAGTTCTGGTGGGCCTTAGAGGCCTTTGCGGTAGACTGAGGCTAAAGCTGGTCAAATCTGGATCTTGGTTGGCACTTGAGTACCTCTAGGCCTATTGCTAGCATTCTAACCTAACCTATAAAAGAAAGCACACATCAAAAATCTGAGCATAAAAAGGCATGATCTAGAATTTAAGTTAATTACGTAAGATTTTGCTAGGGGACTAGCAAAAGTTAGACATGGAGGTATGATGATAACGTCATCATCAGCTATATCTAGCTTTAATTAGTCATAATCGCAAACTAAATGCTCCTCCATAACCTCCACAGAGCCTTAATTCACTGCAAATCCATTCTGAGGGAAATATAGTAAAACAGGGGTAAAACTGTAATTTTAATAGTATATCATGAATGTATAATAATCGTGGATTTCTCCAGGGGTCAATTAAAGGTCAAATGGTCTTAAATGTCTAACAAGTTTGTCCGTACAGATAGAAAAGGATTTTCACATATTTCGAGAATTAAATGACATCTGAAACCCTAAAAACAGAAATGCTTAATCTACTAAGGTTCTAGTCAAGATAAAATTCGCATAAGCCCTCTAAGCTTCATAGAAATATATTCTCTAGGATTTGGCATCCTTGATTTGACCATCAAAACTCGTCTTGACCCAAAATAGAGCCACAGACATACTTTTGCCTAATTTAGGTTTTTTCATAAATTACCCAACCAAACGAGGTCAGAACCAAAATCCAACTTCACCAATGGATTTTTTATGTCCAAATTATGTTTGTACCAAAATTTTGACCCAATTTGAGATTGTTTCGACCTATTTTGCACTTTGGTCCAAGTCTGACTTTCTTTATCTCTAATAGCCCCTTAGCTTTTGAATTCCTTACAAAAAGCCCCCCAGCTTCTTTTTCTTTTTCATGAAAGGGTCCTTTCCACACATGAAATCCTAATCCTAAAGCTCCAGCGACAATCAACAAAGGATTTCTCCTTGATTAATTGATGAAACTTCCTCAAATTTGAACCAGAGATCCCTCTTAAAATTCTCTTTCAATAAAACCGATTCTTGAGCATCAATTCCTTCCCAATCTCTCATTTGAACACATGAGAGATTTGGGTTTCTTACTCTAGTGAACCTTCCAAGGTTGAAAGCTTGGATTCCAAGCTTCAACCACCCTCTACTGCCTATATAAAGATCCCCAGGGCTTTCCCATCCTCTCTAAGCTTGAATTTGGCTGGAAAACCCTCTACTTCATCCCTCCTCTCCGGTCGAATAGCTCCTCGACGTTCGGTGATCTTCTCCGACCTCCCTCATTGTCTGCCCGCAATATCGGTGATAGATTCTCCTTCCTTGTCTTCCTTTGCGTCGTGTCGTACCAGCCAATGCCTCTTCCTCTATCTTCCTTGCCATTTCCTACTCACTAGAGCATCTTCTTCCTTGGCGCTGACGTACCCCCAACACGGTCATTCTCCCCCTTTCACCCTGTAGTTCTAGGTTAGATTAATTCCTCTTGCTCAGTAGATTAGATTCCCCTCTTTCTATCCTTGTTTCGACCCTCAACACACGCAATTACCTTCATCATCTCCATCTCCGGCTGCTCCTCTGACGAGGCGTCTCCGCCGCTACACCCCTCCATTCGCCTTGTCAAAACCCTCTACACCTCCACCTTAACTTCACAAACGAAAGCCCTAATCTAGTTAGGTCGATTGCCCTCCAAACACCTCACCCGACTCATGCACTTTTGGCCATCTCCCTCGAGGTCGATAGACCTCCACAATGCTCCTTGCCTCATGCTACACCCACCACCATGTTTGCCATCCCACAGTGATCCTGCTGAACAAACGTATCTCATAAAACCTCGATCCAATGCGTACAATAGAGGGTACTGATGTCAAGGTTAGAAATACGCCATCCTATCCATTCCCTACCCGACATCGAGAGTAGGCACTTCGACCAAATAAGTCACCTGAGATCCTCTTGGTCATTCCAAAAATCCCCAGGAATGCCCCATGAATAAAAGTACGTATGTCATGTTGCATTGTTGCGTTATGTTATGTTGGTAATAGCATTGTGCCAGTAGATATGCAAGAGAGAAAAAAAGAAAAAGAAAAAGCATACAAAAGATGTCTTTGCTTGAAAAGAAAAAGTGGAAAGAAAAAAAAACGTGTTATGTTAAGAAGTTTGAGTTATGTAAGTCAAGTGTTTTAAGGCAACAATGCCTACCACCCCCATGATCCACCAAATATAGTCTTAACCTATTATTTTCTGTATTTCTAATTGCCTAAATGCGAGCTGAGTGGTTTGACTTAGTCGTAGGGTTATTAGAATCTAATTAAAGTGTGATGTCATGCGGGACCACCAAATACATTTGCAAATCTGGTGAGATGTGAGCTCAGGAAGAAAAAGAAAAAGAAAAGAAAAGAGAGAGAGAGAGAGGGAGAGAAAGAGAGAAAAGAAAATGTACAAAAGATTAAAGAGAGCACAGTTTTCCAGCCTCTCTCTAAGTTGATTTATTCAATAATCTGGATATCTAGATTCTGAGATACTAGTCTCTATGTAGCACCAGAAGAGAGTGAACCACCAAATACAAATCTAGTTAACTCAGACATCTTCTACCTAAGCCAAAAGTCGAGGCTAAAATCAGAGAATAATTTATATCCCCGAGAGAAGAGGTTTGCCTATCCCAACAGAATCTAACTACGGGTCAAGGACAAGCTTTAAATGTATATCGACTCCTTTCTTGGATCCGTTGCAGAAGCTACAACATTACATGGTCATGGTCATCTGGATTTTGAATTTTTGGATGAAACAAAAAGAAGCAGCCTTTAGTTAAACTCTTGATAAAATGCATTTAGTCTTGCACTTGCTAGGGACTAGCAAGATTTAGGTATGGGGGTATTATTGCACAACAATCACAGGCCCTTATTCTACTGAATTAAGCTAAAACCTAGCTTAATATGAGCATTCTGCATGCATACGCATCGTATTTTGCATCGTAATTGATTTATATGTGCTATTTGAGAGGTATTACACATATAGGTGATTTGGGGCTATGGATGACCGATACAACCTTATGGATCTGTTTAGAATGACGAAGGGAGTCCAACGCTTCCAAGATCGCATCAATCAGACTTCCGTAGCACCCTATGGAGTTCTCAAAAGAGAAAGAGCCAAGGGACAAATTGAAGAATATCTGGAGCTCAGATGATAAATCCAACCATATGGATGGATCCGGATCAACGATTGCAGTCCAACGACATAAAAATCAACCTGATTAGAGGCCTGTAACACTGTCCACGAAGAAAGGAAGATGGATAGCCACGATGAAGCCACGTGGCACCATCGCAGCCACCCCTCACCGCGCCCCCAATCTCTAAAGGAAAGATATGGGCCATTGAATCATCATCCAATGGCCGTGATACCTCCTCACTTAGCCACATCAACGAAGGACAAGATCAGCCATTGGATCTTCATCCAACGGCTGAGAGCGGCAGTGCGAAGATTGGAAACTCGACACAAACGTGCCCATAGCGTGTTGGTTAGTGCCTTCATGACTAAGCAACCGAAGTAGGTTCGAGGCGCGCCCAGCATGAAATCAGGAAAGACATTGAGCGCGGGTGCGATTGGCCATTAGATCAGCATCAGAGGGTAGATACGCGACCACGTGGTGCAACCAGAGCACACCGCAGTTGGACATAGGATCCCATGCTGGATCTCATGCACTTGCTTCGATGCAAAGGTAGCAGCACTCGTTTTAAGCAGTTCGATCATAAGATCGAACGGCTGAGGCTTAAGGGTGCGAGATTTGAAATTGGAAGCGCGCGAGTGTGAATTTGAGCCGTTCGATCATACAATCGAATGGTCGTGGATCGAGCGCTAAAACGAGGCATGCAGGCATGCGTGAAGAAAGCAAATGAAGAAGCACATGCAGGGGAGCAGGGGACATGAGATTGAGATCCAAGGGTGCACGTTGCACCACATGTCAGCTCCAGATTGAATCCATGAATGGAGAAGGATTTGGAGGGTATTTTAAGGCCTAATCAGGTCTGTTGATCTCTTGATCAAAGGATCTAATCAACCTAATGCTATTGCATGTAATTAAGGGCTCTAATGCCTTAAATACCACAACAACTATAAAAAGAGGCCTAAGGGTCCCCTTTGAAGGCATCAAAAAGAATTTCCTTCTTCCTCCTTCTACAGCTCCTCTACCTTCTTCTTCCCATCTTCTCTGCCTCCATCTCTGCATCTTCTTCCGAAGCGTCCATTGAACCACCTCAGCGGATCGTTGCTGCTATCCTCAGCCTCTCGAAAAGGCCACCACAAACCACCCGTGGTGCCCTTGTTCTGCTACATAGATAGTTTATGTTCATGCTTAGAATTTGTTTAGTTATAATTACATTATGCAATTCATGTTCAAACCCTCTGCTTGATATATATATTGCAAATTATTGTCTATGCTATTTAGTAATTAGATTTAGAACAAGAGTACGAAATCAAAAGCATTTTCTGCCTCACTGTGATCAACAGGGACTCACTAGTTCCGTTAATTTATTTGTCGAGACGTATTTCCCGCTATACTACAATGCCTTTATCTTTTACGTGATCTACGCCCCGAACAAATTTCGCACACAATAATCGGGTTCGAGGGCATCATATCCCACGGGCCCATGTTGCCGAGGGTCTGATAACGAGTGCCTGCCCTACAATGTGTCTTTGAATATCGTGGGCTAGAAGAACCCACACTGGAGAATTTTCACTGTGGTTTTACGCCCAGAGAAATGGCCACCGTAGGCCTGGTCGTGACAAAATGAGATCACATCATTGACCTCATCATTAGGAATGCATCTCCAGATCACCTGATTGTTACCAATGTGGAAGAGATACAGTTCCTTCCAAATGTAGTACTTGGCCTCAGAAATCAACTTGTCCCCCTTGGAAATCGCCCAATCTGGTGGGACTTTCCCTGTAACCAAGTAGTTCACAATATTAGCAAACCATGGGAGATCGTGAATGGTTAGTAGGTGCTTGTCTAGAAAATGCTCGGTGATCGGACTAGATGGGTCAATGATTGAAGATGGAAGACGGGACAAATGGTCAGCTACCACGTTCTGTTTTCCCACCTTGTCGCAAATCTCAAGATCAAATTCTTGCAATAACAATATCCAATGGATTAGTTGAGGTTTCACATCCTTCTTTAATAGTAAGTGCCTCACAGTGGTGTGATCCGAGTAAATGATGACACGGGAACCCAGAAGATAAGATTTGAATTTCTCCAAGACAAATACTACAGCCAGCAGCTCTTTCTCAGTAACTGTATAGTTATGCTGAGCCTCATGCTGGCATAGTAGATAACCATCGATTTCCCGTCGACTTTCTGCCCAAGCACCGCACCTACTGCATAGTCAGACACATCACACATGATCTCAAAGGGTAGAGACCAGTTAGGGGATTGTAGGGTTGGTGATTGAGTAACCCGATCACGTAGGCCCTCAATTGCGTGAGTGCACTCATCGGTGATGTAGACACATCTAATGAGGTTAAAATTCCTAATCATGCATGTTCCTAAACTTGGATTTGCATTTTATATTATAAATATTGCATATCATGCATCATCAGCATTTAGAGTAGTGTATATTTTTTAAGTTAATTATGCCCCTTTTATGGCCAGGTGGGAAGGAGATTTATTTCAGGGCCTCGGATGGATGATTTGATCGTACGTATCTTATCAGGGTGATAATTGGAGTCTAATGCCTTCGAAATTATCTAGATCGGAGTTCCATAGCACCTTATGCAGTCCGAGGAAGATCAATGGCCAGGAGGGCAATGAGACATTGACGATTCGATTTTCTCTTTTGAAAATGATGATTAAGAAGATTTGTCATTGTATTTCTAAGTGGTGGAAGATCTACTAATCAAAACAATTAGAATTAAAATTAAACCACTCACAAGAGAGCGGGTCATATCCACAGGGAGGTAATGACCTATTTAAACTTACACCAGTTAAAAACATATGTTCAAGATTAGTTTCATCAAGAAATCAGATCGAAATTGCTTTTCAATTGAGATAATAAGACATTATCATGCTGATATTGTAGTTATGCAAAACAAGAGGGAGATGCTCATAAAATCAACCGAATAGAATATTATTAACTAAAAATACCTTCCCCCTCAATGGCAAAAAATGTAAATTTTAATTAACTTCAAAATAGAGGATTTGTTGCAGTGGCTAGTGCACGAGGGAGGAGAGATCATCAGCGACCAGGAGCTCGGAGAAGGTGCGTTGGGTCAAGGCCTTCGCTTTGGTGGTGGCGGTGTGGACTGGGACGATCGGACATGGCTGAACGGTGGAGCGGAAGCCGACGACAAGCTGGTGCTGCAAGTGAAGTGTGTGGCTGCTGGAGGTGCTAGAGGATGCACATTGCGCGCGGGCGAAGCGGTTGCTATAGCGCATGCTTTGCGCACGCGAGCTAGAGGTAAGGGCCGGTGGGCTGGAGGACATGCCGTCGCTGCTGCAAGTGTCAACGGTGAGCTGCTAGGAGTGCGGACGCATGGTTTGGAGGTGAGTGAGTGCGCTGAGGGGCATGCACTAGGGGCTGGAGTGTGGAGGTCGGTGCACACAGCAAGGGCATGCACACGCTTGCCACAGTGGAGCTGGAGGGCAGTCGCGCGGGGATGGCAAGGGAGTGCATGCAGGAGGTTGCACGTTGCTACGTCTGCGAGGCGAAGGTGCAGTGAGGAGGACGCGGGGATGGTTTTGTTCTGAAAATGAAGGAAGAAGAAGAAGAAGAAAAGAAGAAGATGGTGTTGGTGGTGCGTGGACAGGGAGGGTGATCTGGTAGGTGAACGGTGATGGTTGCATGGCTGTCAGAGACGCACGTGCACGGTGACGGTCGAGCTCACTGGATTGGCGCGGTGAGCTGTCACCTCACCAGCCCACAATGTGGTGGAGCTCGGCCTTGGAGACCATGGTGGTGGAGTGGGGCAGTGTCTCCCTGAGCATGGCAGTCGCTCCCCCTCTCTTGTAGCCATCTGCAATTCAAATGGAGTGATGGAGATCCGCTTCTTCCGATCCTCTTCATTACCTAATCTAGCCATAAATGGCCTGTTAGGGTGGAGCGGTTGTTGCTGCATGAAGAATGATATAAAAATATATGTGGATTATTTGTATTCAAAACCTTTATATTTCTAACTATTTAATGCATGTAATGTATGCATGTTAACTAAATGATGCTAGATAATTTATATATGAATATAATGCATGCAAGCAAAGATGTATAAACTATATTATTTATATCTTAATACATGCTATGTATAAGTTAATATTACTCTAATGTCTAGGCATTTAAGTAACTAATTAGCCCATAAATGTGGGCTCATCAAATACCCCCATGCCTAGTTTTTGCTAGTCCCTAGCAAATTCAAGCATGAACCCAGCTCTTCAAGTGGACCAGACAACCAAATTGGTCTTCCTTTAGAAACTTATGAAGGTACAGATTTTAGATCTAAGGTTCCCAAGTAGTTTCTATGTTACAAATTAGGTCGGCTAAAGATGAGTTGCAGGCACAAGTTTCCCTGATTTCTAACTCTACCCTAAGGTTTATTGGTCCCAAAGATTAAAGCATCCGTGCATGTGCATTGGTCTGAGTTTTTTGTGGTTGGTATGATTGCCAACCTAGAAAGAGAGTAAGAGGATTATATATATATATATATATATTTGATTCCTCTAAGTCTAACCTTGGGTCAGCTATCAACATGATCTGTGTTGGATTCATTATCCCCATCACCGAACCTCGAAAGGTACCTGGCTTTTGATGCTTCAAGATAGCACCGCCCATAGCGACCCCAAGAACTCCTGGCAATTGACACTTCGAGATAGTATCACCCATGGATTTCTTAAGTGAATTCAAGCCTGTGGCAATTGGCACTTCGAGATAGGGCCACCCATGGTACCTGAACTAGCTAATGCACTTACATGCCCCTAGTAGGATGGATATCCTAAGAGACAAGCACCAAAAGGGTGACATGTTATCATCGCATCCTCAAGGTGAGTATATACTCCACCTCTCCTGCGGTAGGAACTCTTCCAATCAAATTGTGCTTTTAAGATTCTCCTAAGTCAAAACTAAGACCACCAACTTTTCTTTAAGAAATGAATTAGTGATCACTATTTACACAAGATCAAGTGTGTGTGAAATGTGGATGCTTAGGTTACGAGGACCCATAAACCAAAAGGTAGAACAAGACACCAGGTACTATCTAGCCTTTAACTCAATCCTAGCTTTCCTTCCTCAACCTCTTGAGGAATGGTTCAGAACTTAACTCCTACTTAAGTTTTTAAGTCCACGAAGGACCCTAAAGGTCTAAAGCTAGTAGCTCAACTTAGTGTTAATGGGGATAAATCGATTTTTAAAAAGATGTTCGTTGCAGTATAAATGAAATTACCTCGAAAACAAATAAGAATTTATTACTCGAAAACCTAGGTATCCGAGTTCGAACATAGGGTGCAAATTGATATTTAAAAACTAGAATCACAACTTTCATTTTAATAAAATGTAATGACCAATCAAATTATGAAGCAATAAAAATGGTTTCAATGTATAGAGAAGCTCAAAAATATCAAGATGGATGGCTGATGTAAAAATCATACGTCTTAAATAATTAATGCTACAGTGCTTTCTCTGCTCTTCTTCTTCTGATTTCTGATTTCTCCTTTCTTTGCTTTTGATTTTGTCTTCTTCTTTCTTCTTTTTCTTCTCTTGTTTCCATAGCTTTCCTCTGCCTTTGATTCTCTGCTTGGTTGCACCTTTGCTTCCTTCTTCCTTCCGCTTTCAGACCTTGGCTTCTTCTTTCTTTCCTTTCTTTGACCTCCTTTTCTTCTTCTGCCTCTACTTCTGCCTTCAAATCTTTCTTCCTTCTTCAACCTCTACTTCTGTGGCTAAGTCCTTTCTTCTCCTTCCTTAGTTGCTCCTACCTTCAACTTCTTCCTCTTCTTTAGCAGCTACCTCCTCCTCCTTCTTTCCATGCATAGCACAAAGCAAAACCTACCCCTACCCTCCCTCGCGTCGCTCTCTCTCTATTTCTCTCTTCGCTCTCCCAGAGCCAGCCAGTCGGGTATACGGGTCGGGTTACGTGTGCCCGGGTCCAGGCGCACCGGCATGGGTGGTGAGTGAGGAGTGCAGGGTAAATGGGTCAGCCAGGTCCGTGTAGGTGTGGGTCGCAGACGAGGCGGGGGCGTGGGCGAGGGACCTCACCCCGTGTTACTTGAGGCGCTAAAAAGAAAACACAAGAACAATAAAAATCACTCACCTACACCTACCGTTTCCGAGGTAGGACTAAAGTCCCACACACTTCTTCACCTGCGGGAAGGAGTCTCATCCAATTGAGGCAACTACAGTCACTGATGCCTCTGATTTCCAGGTGCAAAAGGTTCACATGAGGCCGCGGGACCAATTGAGGTCGACAGTGGCTATTGAGGGGTATTTTACGAAATTGAATGAGGGAAAATGAAGAGTAGGAGAAGGGGACCTATCTGTGAGTAGCTGGACGAAGGGGGGGCAGAGGGGACAAGCGGCACGTATGTGCTGTCGTCGGGGAAGAAGGCCCTGAGGTGAGGATGACGACGACGAGGAAGGGGTAGGAGAGGCATGCGCTGGTACGGCGCGACACGGAAGAGTAAGGCGGAGATAACTCTGCCACTAGTATTGTGGCAGAGCGACGAGAGGAGGGAGGAAGGATCATTGGAGCGTGTGGGCAGTTGGCCGGAGATGAGAGAGGAAGAAATTAAGGGTGTATCTCAGGCCAATTCAAGCTTGAGATGGCCAGGAGGATCTGAGGCATCTTTTATAGGCACTGGTGGAGGGCCATGTGCTTGGAAGGCAAACTTCCAAGCATGGCAACTTCACCGGAGTAGGAAATCCAAGAGATACCCATATCTCTCGAGCGTTCACATGAGAGATTGGGTGCGAATTGAATCCTGGGATCATGTTCAGACGGCAGGGAATTCCTAAGAGAATCTCCCTTCCAAATCTGGGAGATCTCAGAGGATTTGGGGAGAAATCCTCCTCAAATCCTCACCGGAGTAGGATTCCTTCTCTGTAATGGCGGAGAGACCTGAATGCAAAGAGTGGCGAGGAAGATAGGAGGGTCTGCGTAAGGGTTTTCAAAAGTTAGGAGACAAATGTAATTGGGTGGACTATTTTGCAAAGTAGGTCAAGGTGACCTTTCCTTAGGCCCAAATTTTGGTACAAAACTAATTTGGACTTAATAAATTCAATGGTGAAGTTGGATTTTAGGTTTGACCACGTTTGACTGGATATTTTGCAAAAACACTCAAATTAGATCAAATATTGAGCAAGGACCCCTATCTAGGTCAAAATAGGTTCCAAAGGCCAAATTGAAGGTTATAAATCCTAGGGGATATTTTTCCATGAATTTTATAGAATTTAATTATTTTTTATCCTGACCAGAACCTTGTGAAATTAAGTAGGTTTGTTTTAGGGTTACACAATGTCATTTAATTCTTAAATCTCTCAATAACCCTTTTCTGACTGAACCATCCCACTTTTCCTCTTATTAAGTCCAATTGACCTATGTTTAGCTTCTGAGAAATCCTGTTGATGTACTGCAATGGTAAAATTATAGTTTTACCCTTTAGTTCATGTTTTCTTCCCAGAACAATAATCCCTTGAATTAGGCCTTCCTTTAGGTTATGTAGGAGCTTTTGTTCACTTTCTTAGGTCAAAATGAGTTAGTATGGGCTCATGATGAGGTTCTCATCGCTTAGCTTCTAAATTCAGAAACCTAGAGTCAACTTAATCTAACCTAAAGCTCTAGTCTGCCTAAGAATGCAGGGCCTAGCAAGTTAACCTCAATGCAAAATGTTATTATTATTATTATTTATTTATTTATTTTCAATGCAAATGTATGCAATGTAAAATGCTTTAACTAAATGCATGAATGCACTATATATAAATGTTATGTATATCTCCAAGTACAACCCCCCATGCCTAAAATCTGCAATGTCCTCATTGCATAGAAGAGTATTACCTGGGTCAGAGTTAGGCTACTGTTATTTTGTTGGCAGCCGAGTAGCCAAAGAACCTACAAATCAGGTTCAAGGATCATAGAAATAGGCCCTAAATATGAGCAAAGTAATGCTGGCCTATAAAATAGATAACCTAGGATGTTGGTGAGCTGATGATGAATCCCAATAGCAAATGCTTGCCCAACCAAGATGGGAATGAAATCTTCCCAGGTCACCAGAGGAGGCTCTAAAGGATAAACTGGCATCACAACCACCAAAGGGGTAGGGGAGGATGACAAGGATCCTTCAAAAGAAATGGGGAAGGAATGGTGTAGAGATAAACCCCCAGGGTAATGGAGTGACCATAGAAATCATCAACTCATACCTGATACCCCATTACAAGAGATATTGGTCTGTTAAGCCCCCGATCAAAACAGTAGTGAGCATATCTTCAAGCCAAGGATTGTCTAGGGTGTCTAAGTTTCGAGGTTGCGGGATGGCCATAAGATCTAAGGTAGGTCCAGTCGACTCAGTGTCCATACCTAAGAACCTTTCTAGTTCTTCAATCACATCCCTAGCATCTCTGGTAATATCACAAGTATCTTCCTGCTCTTCATTAGTGATCATTTCAAGGTATGGAGTCAAAATTTTGCCTTCATACATAGGTGAATCAGCAGGTGACTCCAAATCAAATGAAGGCAGGTTGGAAGCAATAGATCTAGGGATTATCCTATCAATCTCATCCCCGAGTTCTTGTTCTTTACTCAAATCCTCCCCACATTAATCTCAGAAGTTGCTTCCAAATTTTCCATTATTTCATCATGAGGAGAGATATCATCAATGGTTGTTCTAAGGAAACCTAATTTGGTCAACTTTGTGACATCCTCGAGCGCTAATTCTTCAAATAAGACATAATCACCCTTAGTGTCACTCCAAATCTTGAACGTAGGTTCCTCATATAATTCATCCTTCTCCTCATCATACGATTTATCATGTACCTAAGGTCTAGAATCATCTAAAATCTCAGTAGATCCCCTAAAGCACTCTATCTGGGGTAAATGGTTTACACTGGTAACATCAAACTCCACAGATAGGTGAATTTCTTGAGGGTTAGGTTCCCTAAAGGTGGGCTTGAGTTCCATCTCATGATCAAAAGGGAGGGTGGGATTAACAACTTGACTTCGGCCCACTTCATCAAATGTGACGAAAATACTATCATCTAGGTCGAGGTTTTCCAATGGTACCATCATTACCTTCTTTTGACTCCAACATAATTTAGGTGGATACTCAACCTGATCATCATTTTCCTCAGGTTGCCACCTTTCTTTATCCTATGTATAGCTACTTTCATACATATCCTCCTCCCACTTAAGGCGTGGACCTCTTAAGGAAGTGTCATCTAGCAAGGAGGTTTCAAAATCAATCCTTGAAAAGTAGCTAGTCTCCTTTACATAATCCCCAAAATTTCACTCCAACTTAGGGTGTGGCTCTCCCACGGGAGATGCATCTAGTGTAGAGGGGTGCACTTCATTCTCAATGGGGTAGATTGGGTGGCTAATTTCTTGTTGGCCTACTCTCGAAGATTCTCCTAATAATTCAATCATCTCGTCTTGCATTTTCTATATTTCCATCTTCAAGGAGGAGAGGTCATCATTACCATCAGGAGAGAAGTCAGGCTCAGGCTTATAGTTCCTAGGAGTTTCTGTCCAACCATTACAATTAATCAGGGAGGGTGGGTTGGGTGTTCCTATGGTGTGTGGGATATTGGGCAAGGCAAATCCCGCTCCTAGGTTTTGCTCACTGATTTGGGGCTTAACCAAGCCAATACTCCTATAATAGGAGTAAAACGGATCCCAATGATTGTCATTATGTCCATCAAAGGATGAACCATCTCGGTGTATGGTGATTAGCCCATATTTGTGGGCTATTTAAGTATTTAAGTGCCTAGACATTAAGTTAATTCTAACATTTATTTAGCATGCATTAGGATGTAAATAGATTAATTCATATTTCTGATTTAATTACATAATTCATGCATTGCATTCATAACTAAATGCATTTAGAATTAACTTAGAATTGCATTCATTTAATTAGTTAACCAATTAGGTGCATTGCATGCATTGTTTTAATTTAACATAGAAGTTAAGGGCTTATGCATAAATAACCATAATATTTTATTCTTTTATTTTTTTCTCCTTTGCACAGGTAACTCCTACGGCTTCAGCTCTGCCTCCTCCTGCGCATCACATTTACGCTACGGCATTTTGAATTTGAAACAATGGCCATGGCTACAAAAGGAGGGAGAGCTACCATGCTCTAGAGGCCACCACCCCTTGTCCATCACTGTGTTGAGAGGACCTTACTCCTCTTCCATTCCATACCACCGGCCTCACTGAGGCAGAACGACTCACCACCGTGGGCGTGTGGGGTGACAGCCCACACCGCCAAAGAGTCTCTGCAACTAATCCTGCCAACGCTCCATCAAACACCATCGTGCGCACTCTCACTTCAGTTCCAGCCACCAGCCACTGCACACCGCACACCAGCTGCTCACAGCAGCCTTTGCCTTCACCACGCCCACACCTCCTCATCTCCACCAGAACCTCCAGCAGTGCCTGCAAACCACCTGTGCGCACGCTCTCACTTCACCCCCAGCGCACACGCCAGCAGCGCTTGTCCCTGCTTCATCCAGCACACCACACGCCTCCAACCCAGCCTGCAAAACTCGTGCCCACCTCCGCGTGCCCACCTCCTGTGCCACTGCACCTCCGCACCTCTGCTCGCCACAGTGTGCGCTCAGCGCGTCAGCAACCCACGCTCCAACCTTCACTCCCGCGCCCTCCCCACGGGCCTGCAGCGCCGCACCTCCGCACGCCCACTTCCAACGCCTGCCTACAGCAGCTGCAGCCAGCGCCACACCCACACCAGCATGGGCCTATGCGCTCTGCAGAGCGCCCGCGTGCCCATGCCTCCGCGTCTCCGTGCGTCTATAGCACCTCCAGCACCCGCGCGCTGCTCTCCTTGCGCCTGTAGCACGAGTAGCAGCAACAGCTTCTCCATCGCTGCCACTCCTATCCTCCAGCAGGTTGGCTCCAGCCATCTCAGGACGCACCACTGCCACCACCGCGATGACCTAGCTTCAGCCAACCTCCTGTAGGAGTCTCTCCTCGATTGAACCTCTCTCCCATGCGCATGGAGGAGAGAGGTAAAATCCCCTATTTCTGTGTTAATTAAAATTTACATTTGAATGCCATTGCCACCAAAATCAATTTTAATTTATGATTATTTTATTATGGTGAAATTGTGATTGCATACTCATGCTTTCTAATAATTTCATGGTTATTGATATTCACATGTTTTAACATTGGTTTTGGGATTAAAATGTGCACAAATTTTCTCTAATACATGTCAATTGAAAATTACATAAAATCATCACATATTTATTGAATATTTTAGTGAGGAAAAATTACACATATACCCTTATATTTTTGAGTTATTGTGCATCTTCTTTCCATCGCATTTCATGTCGGATTTGATTATGAATTTCACACTTGATTGAAAGAATATGAAATAATCAAGATTTTATTGCATCATTGCCTCCCTGTGGACACGACCTGCTCCTAATTGAGTGGTTATATTAATTGTTGATTAGTTGATTTTTCCACCACATAGAACTACAAACGACACGTCATTTTATGTGACAAATGACTTTAAAAGTGAAGAATCGACTTGTCAATGGCATCATTGCCGGGGAGGCAACAAACGCAATAATTTCACCTGATTTTATTTCTGATTATTTCTCATTGCACAGTGATCTGACCATTTATTATCTTTTCTATGCGAGTAATTTGTGCGAGGAATTTGAGAGAGGTGACAGGCACATCGGGGAGAAGACGTCGACCTTGAGTGACGCTTACACGTGGGGAAGATGAAGGAGACCTGGATTTTTCCTCTGTAGGAGATTTCCCGTTTCATAAGTTTTATTTCTGTTTTCTCGCCCTTGTAGTAATTAGGGCTGATTTTTGGGAGCTTGTTCCCTTTTCTTTAGATTTAGGTTTTTAATCTATTTTGTGGATTGTTTACCCTTTATTTGCTTGTGCATAAGTAGCTAAAAAAATAATAAAAAAAAATGAGCTGCCTGCTAGAAGCTACCTGCCCCTAGGACGAACCATTTAAGTCTATATGAGCAGCCTATAAATTTGTTTCTATACATTACGTGCATTCTCGCATCGTTGATTGCTGGAAGCAAGGTACGCATTCTCTTACTTTGCATCCTATTCTTGATCACACATTGCATTTGGACTTAATTCGAAGACCGCATAATTTGTCTTGAAGCGATCTAACAAGCGGTTACATATATTCTTGAAAAGGACTAATTAAAGGAGGGACATCTAAAAATCGAGGACATGATTTTCAAATGTGGTGTGCAATTCAAAATTCAAAATCTTTTTGCAGTGTATGCACACTTATATCTTTTGCACCATGGCACACATTTAGACACTGCTAAGTCTTGGAACGACTAGGACAAGAGCCCTCCTACCATTGGATTCTGAAGTGTTCGAAACTTGAGATCAAAGGTTTTGTAAATCCAAAGAGGGGGATACCCTGTCACGGATTTTTAGGGGTAGTTGAGAAGCACCGTGAAAGCACAGCTTCAAAGGAAGGCTTAGGCCTACTTGCATCCCTCAATCTTCCATCTTTGGATTTGCCTTACCATTTGAGATTTAGGGAAGAATACCTAAGCTCCAACTAGGTCCTTTTAGGCATTTCGAAGGTTGACAATAGGCACGTAATTGATTGGGCAACTTGCTTTATCACCTACAATTTCAACTAAAGTCAAAAGCCTAAATTTGTAAAGACCGAACAAGTCCTTTTGAATTGTGTTTGTAGTGCATGCTTGGTAGGTGTTCTCCTGGGAGACAACTTGTGTTTGATCCTGAACCTGAAAGAATCTTAAGAAGAAACCTTCCAAGGGTAGAAATGGCCGATCAAAGGAGCCTTAAGGAATATTTCATTCCAACCAATCAAGCTGGCCCTGCACTGCGTAGACCTGGAGGGGACAATCCTTATGAGATCAAAAGCAGTACCATATCCTTGCTGCCCTCCTTTTATGGTACTACTAGGGAAGACCCTTACAGGCATATAGAGGAATTCACTGAAGTCAGTTCCACGGTGAAGCTGCAGGGCATTACTGATGACGCTCAAATGTGGACCCTCTTTCCCTTCTCCCTTGAGGACAAAGCCAAGTATTGGTATCACACCCTTGATAATATTAACACTTGCGATGCCCTGAAGAAGGAGTTTTTGAAGAAGTACTTCCCCATGAGTAAAACCAATCACTTTAGGAGGGAAATTATGAGTTTTGTTCAAAAGGATGGGGAAGCTTTCCATGATGCGTGGGAGCGCTTTAACGGCTTGCTGAGACTTTGCCCACATCACCAGGTGCCTAAATGGCAACTGGTTGAAAGGTTCTACACAGGACTTAATGATTCGCATAGGAAAACTGTGGATGGTACCTGTGCAGGAACCTTTCTATCTAAGACTGAGGATGAAGCTTGGAACGTTTTTATACTTTGAGTGAGAATTCTGTTCACTTGAATTCTACCTACATGGATAGAAAGCCCACTCTCATGTAAAGAAAGTTGGAGGCGAATGAGGCAAGGGACACCTAGAATTTAGCCTATCAGATTCAATTATTGAACCAAAACATGGAAAGACTTATGTCAAACCTGAGTCCATTCGTATCTAACACCTCCACATCCCAGGCTTTCGAATGCTCAATTTGCCAAGGTAATACACACGCCACTGTGGATTGCCACTTGGCCTCCCAATTCCCTGAGCTTGTACAAGCGGATCTGAATGCCTCTCAAGGGTTCCGTCCTAGACCTCGTAATCACCCTTTCTCCAACACTTATAATGAGGGATGGAGGAACCACCCAAACTTTTCATGGAGACAAGGAAATGTCTCAAATTCAGGGAATTATAAACCATAATCCTTTCAAAACCATCAAATGAACCAACCTCAGACCTTTGCCCAACCTAAGACCTCTGAGATGGATGAATTGAAGGTGATGTTGAAAACTATGCAAGAAAGTCAAAGTGCCATCATCCAATCTCATGACAAGGCTATACATGAGATGAAATCACAAATAGGACACCTTGTTGAGGCCATTAGATAGAGGGAAACTGGGAAGCTCCCCAGTGCTGCTGAGGAGAAGCCTAAAGGAAAAGGGATTGTCTTTAGGGAGCATGCTTAGGAGGTGGCTATTCTGAGGAGTGGGAAAGAAATTTCCAAACCCGATGCTCCTATAGTCTCATTCCCTAAAAAACCATCCACCTCGACTTTCACCCCCACCGAAGAAGACTTGCCCAAATCTTTTTCGCTTGAAATCACCTCACTGGAAGAAGTTGCCCCCGTTCCACCCCTTACTCGACATGACAACCCTTCCACCCAGAGATCGAGAGTGCCCTTTCCAGAGCGCTTATCCACCTCTGGGCAGACTTTTGCTGGCTCATCTGGAGCCAAAGATAAGATGGATGAGATCATGGAAACTTTCAAGCAAGTGCAAATTAACCTACCTTTGCTTGAAGCTATCAGGTAGATTCCTTCTTATACCCGCTTCTTAAAGGACCTGTGGACGAAAAAGCGACACTCTAGAAAACATGTCCAATCAAAAGTTGTCCTACCTGATTCTGTTAGCTCAATTATTCAACATGGCACACCCCTGAAACTTAAGGACCCAGGAGCCCCATACATCTCAGTAGTTATTGGTGACTTACAAATTGATGAGGCTCTACTTGATCTGGGTGCAGGGGTGAACATCCTTCCGAGCTAAGTGTATGAACAACTTGGGGGAGGCAATCTGAAGCCTAGCCCTGTAATCCTTCAAGTTGCTGATCGATCACTTAAGACACCACAGGAAATTTTGGAAGATGTCCTCGTAAGAGTGGAGGATTTCTTCTTTCCCGTTGACTTCTTAGTTTTGGACACTGACCCTACCAACAAGCCAACCGAACCCTCCATCATTTTGGACCACCCCTTCCTTGCAACTTCGCATGCTTCAATCAATTACAATACTGGGGCATTGAAAATGGGCTTTGGGAACAGGAAAATTCAGCTTAATGTGTTTGATGCTTACAAACAAGCCAGACTTGAGGATTGTTCTCAAGTTAAGGTGATAGATGACTTGATTGAAGAGGCAACCCCTACAATGTTATGTGATGATCCCCTTCAGCATGTCATGCTAAATGAGCATTCCCATCTCTTGGAGGAATGTGAAGGGGATATACTAGAACTTGAGGAATTGCTGGGTGTTTCTGCTGAGTCTCTTCCCCCATCATCTCTGCCTAAAGTAGATTTGCTATCTGAGATGGGGACATCTATTATGAAACCCTCAACTATACAAGCCCTCGACCTTGAGTTGAAACCCCTCCCTGACACTCTCAAGTATGCTTTCCTAGGTGTCATTGATAAGCTCCCCGTTATCATTTTGGCTGTGCCATCTGAGGCACAGGAGGGAGCCCTGATTGAATGCCTGTCTAGGCAAAAGGAAGCTATTGCTTGGAGCATTGCTGACATTAAGGGTATAGACTCTACACTCTGCATGCACCACATTTATACTGATGATTCCATCAAGCCATTTAGGGACATGCAGAGACGTCTGAACCCTAATATGAGGGAGGTGGTAAAAAAGGAAATCCTGAAGTGGTTGGACGTTGGGATCATATATCCCATTGTAGACAGCAAATGGGTAAGTCTTATTCATGTGGTGCCAGAAAAGGTAGGATTTACTGTGGAATTCAACGACTAAGGTGAACAAGTTGTCACTAGACCCTCAACTGGATGGAGGGTCAGTATTGATTACCGCAAGCTGAACACTGCTACCTAGAAGGATCACTTTCCCTTGCCTTTTATTGGTCGAATTCTCGAGAAATTGGCAGGGAATAAGTACTATTACTTTCTCGATGGATATTCTGGGTACAACCAGGTGGCAGTCTTTCTTGATGACCAGGAGAAGATGACATTCACGAGTCCTTACGGTACTTTTGTATTCAGGCGTATGCCGTTTGGATTATGTAATGCCCCTGCAACCTTCCAGCGGTGTATGATGTCTATTTTTCCGGACATGATTGATGAGTGTGTTGAAGTGTTTATCGATGACTTCTCCATTTATGGCTCATCTTTCGACCAGTGTCACCTGCACTTGGAGAATGTGTTGAAGCGATGCAAGGAGACTGGTTTAGTCCTCAGCTGGGAGAAAAGTATTTCATGGTACAGAAAGGAATTGTACTTGGGCATGTTGTATCCGAGCAAGGTTTGAAAGTAGATAAAGCCAAGATTGATTCTATTTCCAAACTCCCATTGCCCATGAACATCAAACAGATTAGATCCTTTTTAAGCCATGCTGGCTTTTATAGGCACTTTATTAAAAATTTTAGTAAAATTTCTAGGCCACTTTGTGACTTGTTGGCGAAGGAATCTTCCTTCAATTTTGATTCAAAGTGTGCCGAGGCCTTTGAAACTCTGAAGGAGGCCTTGATCTCTACGCCTATTCTCCAAGCTCCTGATTGGACACTCCCATTTGAGCTGATGTGTGATGTTTCGAATTATGCAGTGGGAGAAGTCCTTCGACGAAGGGTTGAGGGAAGACCTCATGTGCTGCATTATGCAAGCAAGACTTTAACCAAACCTCAGCAAAACTACACCGTCACTGAAAAAGAATTACTTGCTGTAGTTTTTGCTCTGGAGAAGTTTAGGTCTTATCTGCTTGGGTCTAAGGTGGTTATTTTTACTGATCATGCGGCAGTGAAACATCTCATTGCTAAGAAAGATTCTAAGCCACGTCTGATTAGGTGGATCCTAGTCCTTCAAGAATTTGACTAGGAGATAAATGAAAAGAAAGTAGAAAATGTTGTGGCTGACTACCTATCTTGCCTTCCACTTAATGACTTTTTCTGGAGACATTCCCGAGACATTTCCCGATGAAACTCTGATGGCGGTAACACCAACTTTACCTTGGTATGCAGATACAGTAAATTACTTGGTCACTAGACATACTCCTGGCTCTTGGGATGAGCAGAAAAGAAAGAGATTCATTTCCCAAGCAAGATATTTTCATTGGGAAGAGCCAGAATTATTTAGAATTAGACAAGACCAAGTATTGAGATGTTGTGTACCTGAAGAGGAACAACAAAGTGTGCTGAGTTTTTGCCATGAACTTCATTGTGGAGGACACTTTGGTGCTAGGAAAATTGCTTTTAAGGTTCTCCAGTCCGATTTTTGGTGGCCTTCCTTATTTAAGGATTCTCATAATTTTGTTAAGTCCTGTATTAGATGTCAATAGACTGGAACGATTGGGAAGAGGAATGAAATGCCTCAACATCCTATTCAATCTGTTGAAATTTTTGATGTGTGGGGAATTAACTTTATGGGCCCGTTCTCGTCGTCCCATGGTTATGAATATATCTTGGTGGCAGTTGATTATGTCTCTAAATGGATGGAGGCCATTCCTACGTGTACAAATGACTACTCTGTGGTTTTGAAATTTGTGAAGGCCAATATCATATCTCGTTTCGGCTGCCCCAAGACCATTATAAGTGATGGGGGACCTCATTTCCGAAACCACCACTTCAATCAGCTAATCAAGAGTCTGGGAGTGACTCATAAGGTCGCTACCCCTTACCATCCTCAGACGAGTGGCCAGGTTGAAGTGTCGAATAGGGAGATAAAAAATATTTTGAAAAAGACCGTTAGACCTGATAGGAATAACTAGTCCCAAAAGCTCAATGATGCTTTGTGGGCATATCTAATGGCCTATAAGACCCGTTTAGGTACTTCTCCCTTTTAGATTACGTATGGGAAAGCATGCCATTTACCTGTTGAGTTGGAACATAAGACACTTTGGGCTATTCGAAGTGTCAACATGGATTTAGAGAAGGCAGGTAAGGCACGACTTCTGGAATTAAGTGAGCTTGAGGAGCTGAGGAATGATGCTTATGACACCTCTCAAGCTTATAAAGAAAGAACTAAGGTCTTGCATGATAAGTATATACTTCGAAAGACCTTTGAGCCTAATCAACAAGTCTGGCTTTTCAATTCCAGACTTAAACTTTTTCCTGGGAAGTTAAAATCTCATTGGGATGGGCCTTACATAATCACTGAAGTGTTTCCACATGGAGCTGTGGAGATTAAAAACCCTTCCTCTTCAGCAACTCCCTTTATCATCAACGGTCAACGGTTAAAACTATACATTACTTTGGATGGCCATCTGGTTGACAAGGTCACTTATGAGGAGCCTTAGCTCCTACCATTCTCTGCCCCAGGTAATATCTTCCTTTAACTATTTTTGTGTCCAATGAGGACATTGTTTGGACCAGGCATGGGGGAAAGGACCTGATGCATTTTGTTTATAGCATGTCTACATTTTGCACTCATTCATGCATATTGCATTATTTATAAATAATAAAAATAAATAAATAAATAAAAGAGAGAGTTTTGAGCTTAACTGGCTAGGTCTTGCATTCTTAAGCAAATCAGAACTCTAGGTTAAACTAAGTTGATTCTAGGGTCGAACTTTAGAAGCTAAGTGTGCTACTAGTTTTAGAACTTTAGGGTCCTTTGTGGACTTAAAAACTTAAGTAGGAGTTAAGTTGCGGACCATTCCTTAAGAGGTTAAGGAAGGAAAGCTAGGGATTGAGTTAAAAGGTTGGGATAGTACCTGGAGTCTTGTTCTACCTTTTGATTTACGGGTCCTTATAACCCAAGCATCCAAATTTCACATACTTGGTCTGGTGTAAGTAAGTAATCAACTTAATTCCTTTCTTAAAAGAGATTTGGTTCTCTTAGTTTTGACTTAGGGGAGGCTTGAAAACACAATTTGATTGGAAGAGTTCCCGCCACAGGAGAGATGTAGTATATACTCACCTTGAGGATGAGATGATAACATATTACCTCCTCGATGCTTGTCACTTAGGATATCCATCCTACTGGGGGCATGTAAGCGCATTGTTCGATTCAGGTATCATGGGCAGCCTTATCTCGAAGTGCCGATTGCCATAGGCCTGAATTCGCTTAAGAAATCCATGGGCAATACTATCTCGAAGTGTCGATTGCCAGGAGTTCATGGGGTCGTTATGGGCAGTGTTATCTCGAAGCATCGAAAGCCAGGCACCCTTCGAGGTACCGTGATAGGGATAATGAATCCGACACAGACCATGTTGATAGCTGATCCGAGGTTAGAGAAATCAAACAAAAAAAAAGTCCTTTTACCTTTAACTCAAATAACTTAGACCAATGCACATGCATGGATGCTTTAATCTCAGGGATCAATAAACCTTAGGGTAGAGTCAAAAATCAAGGAAACTTGTGCCTGCAATCTGTCTTTAGCTGACGTAGTCTGTAACTTAGCGACTACTTGAGAACCTTAGGTCTAAAGTCTGAACTTAATATGTTTCGAAAGGAAGACCGATTGGGTTGGCTAGTCTACTTGGAGTGCTAGGTTTTGCTTGGATTTGCCAGGGACTAGCAAAAACTAGGCATGGGGGCATTTGAAAAGCACATATTTCTGGGCTATTTAAGTATTTAAGTGCCTAGACATTAAGTTAATTCTAACATTTATTTAGCATGCAGTAGGATGTAAATAAATTAATTCATATTTCTGATTTAATTACATAATTCATACATTGCATTCATAACTAAATGCATTTAGAATTAACTTAGAATTGCATTCATTTAATTAGTCAACCAATTAGGTGCATTGCATGCATTGTTTTAATTTAACATAGAAGTTAAGGTCTTATGCATAATTAATCATAATATTTTATTCTTTTTTTTTTCTCCTTTGCACAGGTAACTCCTCTGGCTTCGGCTCCGCCTCCTTCTCCTGCGCATCACATTTACGCTATGGCATTTTGAATTTGAAATGATGGCCATGGCTACAAAAGGAGGAGGGAGAGCTGCCATGCTCTAGAGGTAACCACCCCTTGTCCATCACTGTCCTGAGAGGACCTTGCTCCTCTTCCATTCCATACCACCGGCCTCACCACGGCAGAATGACTCACCACCGTGGGAGTGTGGGGTGACAGCCCACACTGCCAAAGAGTCTCTGCAACTCTTCTTGCCATCGCTCCATCAGACAACACCGAGCGCACTCTCACTTCAGTTCCAGCCACTGCACACTGCACGCCAGCTGCTCATAGCAGCCTTTGCCTTCACCACGCTCGCGCCTCCTCATCTCCACCAGAACCTCCAGCAGCGCCTGCAAACCACCTGCGTGCACGCTCTCACTTCACCCCCAGCGCACTCGCCAGCAGCGCCTGTCCCCGCTTCATCCAGCCAACCACACACCTCCAGCCCAACCTGCAGAACCCACGCCCACCTCCGTGCACCCACCTTCACGCGCCCACCTCCAGCGCCACTACACTTCCTCACCTCCACTCGCCACAATGTGTGCTCAGCGCATCAGCAACTCGCTCTCCATCATTCATGCCCGTGCCCTCCCTGCGGGCCTATAGCGCCGCACCTCCGCAGGCCCACTTCCAGTGCCTGCCTGTAACACCTGGAGCCAGCACCACACCCACGTCCATGCATGCCTGTGCGCTCTGCAAAGCACCTGCGTGCCCACGCCTCCGCGTCTCGGAGCATCTGCAACACCTCCAGCACCCACGCATGCTGCTCTCCTTACGCCTGCAGCACGAGCGGCAGCAGCAGCTTCTCCATCGTCGCCACTCCTCTCCTCCGGCAGGTCAGCTTCGGCCATCTCATGACGCACCACTGCCACCACCACAATGACCTCGCTTCAGCCAACCTCCTGTAGGAGTCTCTCCTCGATTGAACCTCTCTCCCATGACTAAGGAGGAGAGAGGTAAAATCCCCTGTTTTTGTGTTAATTAAAATTTACATTTGAATGCCATTGCCACCAAAATCAATTTTAATTTATGATTATTTTATTATGGTGAAATTGTGACTGCATACTCATGCTTTCTGATAATTGTGTGGTTATTGATATTCACATGTTTTAACATTGGTTTTGGGATTAAAATGTGCACAAATTTTCTCTAATACATGTCAATTGAAAATTACATAAAATCATCACATATTTATTGAATATTTTAGTGAGGAAAAATTGCACATATACCCTTATATTTTTGAGTTATTGTGCATCTTCTTTCCATTGCATTTCATGTCGGATTTGATTATGGATTTCGCACTTGATTGAAAGAATACGAAATAATCGAGATTTTATTGCATCATTGCCTCCCTGTGGACACGACTCGCTCCTAATTGAGTGGTTATATTAATTGTTGATTAGTCAATTTTTCCACCACATAGAACTACAAACGACGTGTCATTTTATGTGACAAATAACTTAAAAAGTGAAGAATCGACTTGTCATATGGGATCAAAGATCGTAGAGTGGGGGTAAGGGTGTGGGCAAGAAGTGAAAGAATGAAAGTCAACGTGGTCCATTCTAACTCACACCACAATTAGGTTCCCCAAGCAAACACAAATCAGAGGGCTTTTTAGGTCTTTAATTAGTTAAGTTTTTGAGATTTTAATTCAGATTGTAGGTGACAAAGCAAGTTGCTGAATCAATTACACATCTATTTTCAACCTACGAAATACCTAAAAAGACCTAGTTGGAGCTTAGGTGCTCTTCCCTAAAGCTCAAATGGTAGAGCACCTCCAAAGACGGAAGATCAAGGGATGCAAGTAGGCCTAAGCCTTCCTTTGAAGTTGTGCTTTCACGATGCTTCTTAACTACCCCCAAAAATCTATGATAGGGTATCCCCCTCTTTAGAGTTACAAAACCTTTGATCTCAAGTTCTAAACACTTCATAATCCAATGGAAGGAGGGCTCTTGTCCTAGTAGTTCGAAACCTAAGGAGTGTCTAAACGCATGTCGTGGTGCAAGAGATATAAGTGTGCATACACCGTAAAAGATTTTGAATTTTGAATCGCACGCCAAGTTTGAAATTTAGGTCCTTGGTTTTTAAATGTCCTTCCTTTAATCAGTCCTTTTTCAAAAATTAAATCTGACCACTTGTTAGATCTATTCAAATCAAACTTGGTGGTCTTTGAAATTAAGGTCCACATGCAATGCGTGAACAAATATGGATGCAAAGTCCAAAAAACGTACCTTGCCTCTTGCAATCAACGATGCAAGAATGCTCTCAATGCAGAAAATCAAGTCTAGATGCTGCTCATTCACACCTAAATGGTCATCCTTGGGGCAGGCAGTTTCTAGCAGGTATCTTGTGCCTTTTTATGTTTTTTTCTTACTTATGCACAATGAAGAAAAATAAAATCAATTCACAAAAGAAAACCTAGATCTAAAAAAAAGGGAACAGGCTCCTAAAAAGTTACCCAAGATGGGCCTAAAAGAAAGCTAGGGAACAAACCCCTCAAATATACCCCAGAACAATGGTTTTCCAAATGAATGTACTAAAATAAAGAGAAGAAAGAAAAGTAACAACTATCTACAACTAAATGGGTGAGATGAACATGTGGTCCTCCGAATATCCCCTCTAGCGGTGGAGACAAGGTCCACCAAGGAATTGTAGAGGCAGATGTGATGCTCCTTCTCCCAGTGTTGCGACTCTTCTGGCGATGTCAAGGATCTCTTGATCTCTGAGGCTGGTGTGACAAGATGTCTCCAAATACACATACCTCACACCAAACATATAATTGAATTGAAATGTGCCTCAAATAAAATGTGTGAATAAATAAATAAATGAATGCGAGTTTAACAAGCTTGTTGACTCCCTGGAACTATGTCATTTGACGAGTCGATTTTCACTTTCGAAAATGATGATTAAGATTTGTCGTGTTTCTAAGTCGTGGAAAATCAACTAATCAAAATAACTAGAATTAAAATTAAACCACTCACAGGTGAGTGGGTCGTATCCACAGGGAGGCAATGACCTATTTAAACTTGCACCGGTTAAAAACATATGTTCACGATTAGTTTCATCAAGAAATCAGATCAAAATCACTTTTCAATTGAAATAATAAGACATTATCATGATGATATTGTAGTTATGTAAAACAAGAGGGAGATGCTCATAAAATCAACCGAATAGAATATTATTAACTAAAAATACCTTCCCCCTCAATGGCAAAAAATGTAAATCTTAATTAATTTCAAAATAGAGGATTTGTTGCAGTAGCTAGTGCACGAGGGAGGAGAGATCATCGGCAACCAGGAGCTTGGGGAAGGTGCATGGGGACTGGGATGATCGAATGTGGCTGAACGGTAGAGCGGAAGCCGGTGGTGAGCTGGTACTGCAGGTGAAGTGTGTGGTCGCTGGAGAAGCTGGAGGACGTGCGCTGTACGTGGGTAGAGCAGCTGCTGTAGCGCGTGATCTGCACACATGGGCTGGAGGTAAGGACCGGTGGGCTGGAGGATGTGTGGTCGCTGCTGCGAGCATCGACGATGTGCTGTAGGGAGTGCGAGCACACGATCTAGAGGCAAGTGAGTGCGCTGAGGGGCATACGCTAGGGGCTAGAGCATGGAGGTCGTTGCACGCAGCAAGGGTGTGCGCGCGCCTGCCGCGATGGAGCTGGAGGGCGGTCACGCAAGGATGGTGAGGTAGCGCACATAGGAGGTTGCACGCTACTACGTTTGCTGGGCGGAGGTGCAGCAAGGAGGACGTGGGGATGGTTTTGTTTTAAAAACAAAGGAAGAAGAAGAGGAAGAAGATGGTGTTGGTGGTGCGTGGACAGGGAGGGTGATCTGGTAGTTGCATGGTGATGGTTGCGTGGCCATCTAAAATGTACACGCACGGTGATGGCTGAGCTCGCCGGATTGGCACGGCGAGCTGTCACCTCGCCGGCCCATGGTGTGGTGGAGCTCGGCCTTGGAGACCATGGTGGTGGAGTGGAGTACATGGTAGTGGAATGGGGCGGTGTCTCCCCGAGCATGGCAGCTACTCCCCCTCTCTTGTAGTCATCTGCAATTCAAATGGAGGAGTGATGGAGATCCGCTTCTTCCGGTCCTCTTCACTGCCTGATTTGGCCATAAATGGCCTGTCAGGGTGGAGCGGTTGTTGCTGCACGAAGAAAGATATAAAAATATATGTGGATTATTTGTATGCAAAACCCTTATATTTCTAACTATTTAATGCATGTAATGTATGCATGTAAACTAAATGATGCTAGATAATTTACATATGAATATAATGCATACAAACAAATATGTATAAACTATATTATTTATATCTTAATACATGCCATGTATAAGTTAATATTACTATAATGTTTAGGCATTTAAGTAACTAATTAGCCCACAAATATGGGCTCATCAGACATCCTTATGGGTTTCGGATGAAAAATCCGACCGTACGGATGGATCTGGAGTAATGATCGCAGTCCAACAACATGGGAATCATCTCGATCTGAGCACCCTGGCACCCTCTGAAACAAAAAGAAGATGGATGACCCAGATGGTGCCACGTGGCACCATCTGGGCCGCCCAACACCGGCCGGTAGCATCCACAGCTGCCCCCTCATCTTTGAAGATCTTGCACCGCAGCAGTTGGATCAAGATCCAACGGTTGAGGTTCCTCCGCGCCCACAGCACTCAATTCATCCTTAAGACACAAAGGCGCCCGTAGTGCATTGGTCGTGAAGCATGCTCTTGAATGCATGGGGCGCATTCGAATCCCTCCCCCATCCTCAAATCCAGCTCTGCGGTGAGGCACGTGCAAATTCAACCGCATGATCGACGATCGATGGTACGTGTGCTTCCATGTGGTGCAGCGGATGACCTGATGCGATCATGTAGGCATCAACATGAGTTCCCACACGCCGTCCAACATGCCTTCGAAAGGAGCGATCTCCACGCCATCTTCAACCGCAAGATCATGATCCAACGGTCATGCTTCATCCATGAGTGCACCATCAACTGTGAGTGGGCGTGTGCTTGTTGGGGCCACCTTCAGCGAAAGCCTAATGGACCTTTAGTGACCCTTACAGCAGTCACTAATTGCTTGTATGCACTAGGACAGCTGCGGGCATAAGGGGACAGTACACGACTTATCAACTCACCTTCTAATTTGAGGGGACTTTAAGCCTAAGCATCTACACACTACTCGCACTAACTCACTTTCCGACGATTTTTATGGAAATTGGGTAGCTAATGAACTATCTAGGGTGGTATGGCTAGCAAGTTGTCGTGGGTAACAATCCATTGGCCGATTGTCTAGAGCCCAGCCACAAGACCATTTTTGTCGTACTACCTTTAGGTAAATATTAGATCAGGGAAGTGTTAGTCGCTCTGAAATAGGTTTTAAAATCGTCGCGTTACAGTATAGGTCGAATCAACGTGAAAAACAAATACAATTTATTACTTGATTTGAAGTCCGAGGTCGAACACAGAGAACAATATGACAATATAAAGCTCAAGATCACAATTAAAGATGTAAGAATTTGCAATCAATAAAGATATATAAATGAGATTCAATGTCAGTAATGCAAAAATAAGAGAGGGTAAAATGGTGATTTGAATCACCAAATTACCCTACAATGTTTAGCAAGCTACTCAATGGAACAGATAAGCCAAGCATAACTCAAATTAACCAATCATAACCAAGGCATCAGATATCAAAATAGGCTCAGATGCCTGAACAGAGGCAAAGGCCTCTTCCTCTTTCTTCATCAAGCCTCAGGGAGAGACTTCTCTCTTCTCTTCTTCTTCTTCCTCTTCCTTCAGAGAAGGCGTAGCACAAGACTCAGCACACCAGCAGAGGCAAAGGCCTCTTTAGATCTCTCAAGAGTCAAGAGGAGGGCGGCAGAGCAAAACCCCCCACCCCCTCTCCTCTCTTTTCCTCTTCTTCCTCTCTCAAAACCAGTAAACCAGACCAGAC
Source organism: Thalassia testudinum (assembly GCA_037157565.1). Lineage (NCBI taxonomy): Eukaryota > Viridiplantae > Streptophyta > Magnoliopsida > Alismatales > Hydrocharitaceae > Thalassia > Thalassia testudinum. Next base: position 18,223,158 of record JAZHRO010000065.1, on the reverse strand, counting down.
CTAGGTATCCGAGTAATCGACCAAGCCCAGACCCGTGGGGCGTGAGCGCAGGTGAGGGCATGCATGGGCACATGCGAGGGGACCTCACCCCATGCTACTGAGGCGAACAGCATATAGCACAAATTCAATTTATCTCTGTGCGGTGCTTCGTCAACTACCGAGGTGGGACTAAAGTCCCACCCTTCTTTGCGCGTCTGCAGCTGCAGTGAAGAAGGCTCAAATTGGCGCAACTGCGGAGGACAATGCCTCCAACCTGGGGGTGATGCCTGGGAGTCTGGAGCAAGAACACCACCTGGAGCTCCTAGAAGAAGCTCCGCCAATGGCGGAGGCGATGTGGTACTTGAAAGAGATGAATACAGGCTAAGTGCCCCAGTCAGTATGTTCAAGAGCTTCACCTTGATAAGGCGAATGCAACGGCAATGGTCCGAAGGCGTGAAGACGTGTATGGAGGGTTGACGGTGAGGTGTGTGAGGGAGGATAATGGGTGTGTTCGATGGGAAGGTGGAGGGTGCTAATCTCTAAATTTCTTTAGGGTTTTTGGAGGGTGTCATGGTGATGCTGATGGAAGTGGCAGCGGCAGGTTTTGAGCAGTGTGGCGGTGTGTAGGCATTGCCGGAGCGTCACTAGATGCGGAGAAGATGACAGCGTTGAGGGAGAAACGGTGGTCGTGCGTGTGTTGCGAGTGTGGGAGAGTGAAATAGAATGAGAGAGAGAGAGAGTGGTAGAGTGACTTAAGGATGCGGTTGAGAGGCGGAGGGCTCCGGTGTTGGTCGACAGGAGTGGGTGAAGGAGGAAGAAGTGGCAAGGTGGCGACGATGACTCAGATGCTGGAACGCCCTCCCTTTGGCTGGGGAGGGTCGCGACGAAGAGAGGAAGAGCTTAGGTAGTCCAATTTGATGGTTAGACGGCCGGAGGAGGGGGATCCAATGAGGTTGCCAGAGAAAAGATTTTTGGTGGCCAAGGAAGGGGATTAGGTTGATTTGGCATGCCAAAACTTGCTAAAGAGCTTGGCTGTGCATCATGGGATCTTTTATAGGCCATAGGAAGCCCTTCCAAGCTTGGAAACAAGCTTCCAAGCTGGGAAGGTTTTTGCGAAATAGGATACCTAAACCTTTGAAAGGTTCACATGGCCTTTTTAGAAAGAATTAGAGCCCAAGGAATGGCTCAAATGGAAGGTAACTTCCCAAGGAATCCTCAAATCAATTTTGTGAGAGACTGATTGAGAATCGAGCAAGAAATCCTCGCTCAAAACTCGACGGTGAAGGTTTAACCTTCCAAAATTGGTGTGGGGACCAATTTGTGAAAATTATGACTAAGTTAGGGGCCTATTTGTAAGGATTTTGAAAGTTAAGGGCATGTGTGTGATAGAAAAGAATCAGCCATGACCAAATTGCAAACTAGGTCAAGATGATCTCAAATTAGGCCCAAATTTTGGTACAAATCTAATTTGAACCTAAGGAATCCAATGGTGAAGTTGGATGTTAGTTTTGACCAAGTTTTACTAGGTAATTTATGCAAAAACCTAAATTAGGGCAAATGTCTGTCTGATACTCTATTTTGGGTCAAGATGGGTTCTGATGATCAAATTGAAGGTACCAAACCCTAGAGAATATTTTTCTATGAATTTTAGAGGGTTTAGGTGAATTTTATCCTGAACAGAACATCAGTTAATTAAGTAGGTCTGTTTTTAGGATTTTAGAAGTCATTTAATTCTCAAAACACGCGCAAACCCTTTTCTATCTATTCTAACCCAGTTGTTACCCTTTTAGGGCCATTTGACCCTTAATTAACTCCTGAGAAAACCTATGGCTATTCTGCATTCAAGATATGATGGTAAAATTACAGTGTTAACCCTAGTTTCATGTCTTTCTCTTAGAATGATTATGCAATGAATTACAGTCCTCTAGCAGTTATGTAGGAGCATTTAATGACTTAATCAAATCAAATTGAGTTAGTTATGGCTCATGATGGTGTTCCCATAAGGAAGTCACCAACTTAGGGAAAAAGGAAAAAAGAAAAAAATAGAAAAAGGGGAAAAAAAAACAAAACCACACTTCATTGCGTGAGTATGGCTGACAAGTTGCCATGGGTAGCAGCCTATTGGCCGGTTGTTCAAAGCCCAGCTCACAAAAATGCACAATAATTCCCAAAACACTTAGGGAAGAAGCAGGGAAGTAGAATAAACCAGGAAGATATACACTAGGATCTCCCTTGTGTTGACCCCATAAATAAAAGATGCAAGGAGAAAGCTACTGTTCTAAAAGATAAACCTCTAGGCAAGGTCACCTAGGGTCGTAGAAACCTAAAGTTCATTTTAACGATTGCCTAGTAAGTCTTTCACTCTTTTCACTAGATGCTTAGTACTTACAGTCCTTTTCGAGTCTTAGGCTGGTCGGGTAGCTATAAAAAGTTATCCCAAAACTCTCAAACTCCAAAAGTTCAAAAGAAAAATGAGAAAAGGAGAAAAACAAAAAAAAATGTATCTTCCCTTTTCAAATAAGGAGAGGACATGGGCGGTCTGCATTCTGGCAAACACCTGGGTAATGTTGAGCTTTCATAGTTTAGGACCTTAGTTGAAATTTTCTATTGTTAATAAACAACTTAGGCCTAAGCGATCGAGTCCTAATTCTATTTTTATACATAGCATGTAGTTTAATTTTGCTAAGGACTAGCAAAAGATAGGCATGGGGGTATGATATAGACACATCTAATTAGGTTAAAATGCCTAATCATACATGTTCCTAGGCTTAGATTTACATTTCATATTATAAATATTGCATAGCATGCATCATCCCGCATTTAGAATAGTTGTGTATATTTTAGGTTAATTACGTCCCTTTTATGGCCATGAGGGAAGGAGATTTATTTCAAGGCCTCGGATGGATGATCTGACCGTACGAATCTGATTATGATGATGATCGGAGTCTAACACCTTCAAAATCGTCTAGATCGGAGTTCCGTAGCACCTTATGCAGTCCAAGGAAGATCAACGGCCAGGAGGGAAATGCAACATCCTTACAGGTTTCAGATGAAAAATCCGACTTACGGATGGATTTAGAGCAATGATCGCAGTCCGACAATGCAGGAATCATCTCGATCTAAGTACCCTAGCACCCTCTACAACAGAAAGAAGATGGATGGCCCAGATAGCACCATGTGGCGCCATCTCGGTTGCCCAACACCAGCCAGTAGCATCCACAAGTGTCCCCTTTATCATTGAAGATCTCGCACAACAGCCATTGGATCAAGATCCAATGACTAAGGTTCCTTCGCACCCGCAACACTCAATTTATCCTTGAGACAGGTGCCTGTAGTGCAATGGTCTCGAGGGGTGCTCTTAAACTCATGGTGCATGCTCGAATCCCCCCCAAACCTCAAATCCAGCTCTACAGTGAGGTGTGTACAAATTCAACCGCATGGTCGACGATCGACGGTATGTGTGCTTCCACGTGGATCAGCAAATGACAGGATGCGATCACACAGGCGTCAAAGTGAGTTCTCACGCGTCATCCAACGTGCCTTCCAAAGGTGCGATCTCCGTGCAATCTTCAGCTCCAGATCATGATCCAACGGTCGTGCTTCATCCATGCACGTGCCAACAGCTGTGAGCGGGCATGTGCTTGGTTGGCACAACCTTCAGCGACAGCCTAGCGGACCTTTAGTGATGCTTACAGTCGTCATAATTACTTGTAAGTGCGAGGACAGTTGCGGGCGTGAGCGATGGGGGCGCGATCTTCAGCGATAGCTACATGGGATCTTCAGTGATGCTTGCAGCTGTCACTATAGCCCTCTACACAAATTTCTTCTTCCCTTCACTATATAAGCACCCCTACACCCCCCATTCCTCTTCATCTCTACCTACTCTACTCCCGCCTACTCCTAAGCTCTAGTAGCCTACCAAAGCTCCATTAGAGCTTACTCTCAAGCTCTAAAGGCCTCCTATTAGTGTAATTGATGTGCATACATCTGAATAGCCAAAAATGTCTATTAATGCATGTTCTTAGTATCATATTAACATCATGAATTGTAAATATTGCATAACACGCATCATCATGCTTATAGGTCAAATTGTATAAATTGTATAATAATTTCTTCTTTTTCGTGGCCAGGGACAAGGCGACTTTTAATTAGGGCCTCGGATCAAAGATCCAACCATACGGATCTGATCAGGGCGAAGATTGGAGTTCAATGACTCCAAGATCGCCTGGATCAGACATCCGTTATATCACATATAATCTGAGGAAAGTAAGAGATCAAGGTCCAAGATGGTGTCAATCCGCACTTTAGATGATGCATGGATGGGTTAGGATCGAAGATCGTAGCCTAACGGCGCAAAATCGGCCCAATCTGACATTCGTGGCACCTTCTAGAAGTCACAGAAGATGGACAGCCAAGATAGTGCCATGTGGCACCATCTCAACTGCCCACACCAACCCAAGACTCATCGCTGCTTTTCCCTTCTCAACCATGCGATGGATCTAGGTTGTTGGATCACCATCCAATGACCATGGTCGCTCATGCACAAAACCATCTACGAGCCTCAAACACAGGCATGGCACAATGGTCGTGTGCCCGCGGGTGACGCAAAGGTCGCGGGTTCAAGACTGTAGGTGCCTCAAATCGAGGGTGCAAGTAGGTGTAGGCTCAATTGGGCCATTGGATGAAAGCGAGTGATGCAGATGCGAGGAGCACAAACGTGCCATCAGACATGCTTTTGTGAAGGTGGGTGAGCGTGCATCTTGGGCCATTGATCTTCAATCCAACGGCGATGAAGGAGGCCGCGTCGCCTATTAACAGGTGTTGAAGGAGATCGAGTGTGGCACATTTTCCATCTGATCTCACGATCGGACAGTTGATAAGGCGAGATCGTGCACGGGCGTTGAGGTAGCTGAAGGTGAGGAGGCAGGCGTGCACGTGAACCTTCAGCCCACGTTCAGGGCTTTAGTGATAGATAAATTCGTCACAAAAGACCTAACATTAATGTTTTGATGACAAAAGACCTTTTTGCCACCTCCAATCTACACCTATATATAGGCCTACAACCCCCACACATTGTTCAACCCTTCACCTCTCTCCCTCTCCAAAGCTCTAAAGAAGCTGGTCCCAAACCCAGGATGCTCCTATAGAGTCAAAATCAAAGTTTTCTCTTCCCCATTATAGAAGTGGATCCCGTGACGACGACGATGCCCTGCCTCACCCCTGGTTCTTCCTACTCTATTCTTCATCTTCCTTCTTCATCCTCCATCTTCTAGGCTCGCCCCGTCTGGCTCGTCCTCCAAGCAACCGTCGAGGAGGATAACATCTCTCTCCCTTCTTTATTGCTTTGAAGAATATAATTTCTTGCTTTCTAGCTATAATCATTTTCTGCTTTTTAGTTGTAAAAACATCATTCAATTACAAAGTGATTATTCTCTCTCTCTCTCTTAGTGTTAATATCAATTTCATTGTGATTATCTCTCTTTTAAAACAAAAATACCAAAAAATATAATCGCGGATTTTAGATCAACGTAGCCTCCCTGTGTTCGACTCGAAATCTCTTTATGAATTACGATATAAATTTATCTGTTGACGGATTTCTTTGCAAATCATAGTACTACGACGGATTTTTGAAAATCCAATCCCTTTTTGCGTAGATCCAATCTGTGGCCAAATGTTACTTCTGGGAGTACTCTGAACTGTATCGCATCGGCTCTAACCAAATTATTCGCCAATTTGTTCCGGAGAATGAATTCCAAAGTATACTCAAGTTTTGCTATGCATCTGCGTGTGGTGGACATTTCTCTGGGAAAAAGACGGCTACAAAAATTTTGCAATCTGGATTCTATTGGTCGTCTTTATTCAAGGATTCCCAAGAATTCTCGAGGTTGTGTTCCTGATGGCAGGCACTTGGAGCATAACTAAGAGAGATATGATGCCTCTAAACCTGATTCTTCCCGTCGAAATATTCGACGTTTGGGGCATCAATTTCATTGGACCTTTCCTCCATTTGGGCACCAATATGTTCTTGTCGCTGTTGATTATGTGTCCAAATGGATTAAGGCTATTCCCACCTGAACCAATGACCATAAGGTGGTCATCGATTTCATCAAGAAGAACATCTTCAGTTGGTTCGGGATTTCGAGGGCCATCATCAGCAATGGTGGTACTCATTTCACTAATGCCCAGTTCAGTAGTTTAGTGGCAAAATACTGGGTAAATCATAGAATCTCCATGCCTTACCACCGCCAGATGATTGGACAGGCCGAGCTCTCCAATCGGGAGATCAAGAATATTTTGCAGAAATGATTAGGCCTGATCGTAAGGATTGGACTCAAAAGCTTGAGGACGCTCTTTGGGCCTACCGTACAGCGTACAAAATGCCTATCAGCTTGTCATCGTTCCGTCTAGTGTATGGAAAGGCGTGCCATTTACCTGTAGAGATTGAACATCGGGCATTTGATTTTAGCCGAAAAGACTAGGAAACTCCAACTATCTGAGTTTGAGGAGCTTAGAAATGACGCATACCAGAATGCCAAGATCTATAAGGCTCGGACCAAAGCTCTTCATGACCAATTGATATCCCGAAAGAGCTTTGAGCTGAACCAAAAGGTCTAGCTCTTTGATTCTGGACTTATGCTCTTTCCCGGCAAACTTAGGTTAAAATGGAATGGCCCGTTAATCATCGATCAGATATTTCCAAACGGGGCTGTTTAGATCTTTGACCCAAAGATAGGTAATTCTTTTAAAGTCAACGGTCAACGTCTGAAGCCTTTTGTTGATCGTATTGTTCCAGAACCCATCTCAGACATGGTTTCTCTACTCATATCGTGATTTCTTTGGGTGGACTTCGCCTAGCTGATGGCATTAACTTAGTACTTGCACAGTCTGATGTAGAGTTGACCCGAGCATCATATTCAGGTGATATCTTCTACATTCTACCTTTCCTTTCATGCCTTTTATTTTCAATGAGGAGATAGAATCAGCTAGGCATGGGGAGGGTGGATTCATTTCTGAATCATTCTGTCAACTTTGTGGAATTCTTGTAAATTCTACTTTTTATCTTTATTAAAAAGTGAACAAAAAATGAATTAGGAAAGAAAATTGGGCATTAGGATTTTTCAACGTTAGGGAATAATACAGTAGGATCTGCACACTTAGACCCTTCAGGTCTTCGAGCTTAATCAGCCCAGGTGTCCACTAAAATGTGGATTTGTTTATCGAGTACTCACCATTCTGAATTTACTTCAAATTGGTAAAATAAGTTGGGGTGATAAGTACACGACTTATCGACCCGTGCTCTGATTTGAGAGGATTTTAAGTCTAAGCATCTACACACTATTTGCACTGACTTGCTTTTCGACGATTTTTACGAAAATTGGGTAGCTAATGAACCTTCTAGGGTGGTATGGCTAGCAAGTTAGAGTGGGTAATAACCCCTAGGTAGGTTGTCCAAAGCCCAATCACACGACCATTCTTTTCCTACTGCCTTTAGGTAAATCTTAGATCAAGGAAGCCACATACTTTAAAAAAAAAGAGAGAAAAGAAAAATATTTAAAAAAAATAGAAAAGGAGAAAAGAAAAGAAAAAGAAATAAGCCACACTTCACCGCACGAGTATGGCTGGCAAGTTATCGTGGGTAACAGCCCATTGGTAGGTTGTCAAGAACCCAGCTCAAGAAATGCACGTAAAATTCCAAGACACTTAGGAAGAAGCGGAGAAGTAGAATAAGCTAAGAAGATATACACTGGGTTCGCCCTTGTGTTGATCCCATAAAGATAAAAGTAGGGAGAAAGCTATTAGTCGAATAGATACATCTTTAGGTAGAATTTCTTTTTAAGGCCACCTAGGGGCGTAGAAACCCGAAGTCCGTTCTAATTGCCGATCAGTGAGTCTATCACATTTCACACAAAGATGCATAGAACTTAGGGTTCTCTTCGAGTCTTGGGTGGGTTGAGTGGCCGTAGAAAGCTGCTCCGAAACACTAAACTCAAAAATCCAAAAAAAAATTAGAAAAGAAGAAAAAGATCCTTTATTGAATAATGCAAAGGCTTGAGGTGGTCTACATTTTGGTAAACCCCCAAGCGCTATTGTGTCCTTGTAGTTCAGGTTCTTAGTAAAAATCTCCTAGTGTTGAAGAATAACTTTTGCCCAAGAAATTTGACCTAATTCTTTTATAAATAGCATATAGTTTTTGTTAGGGACTAGCAAAAGATAAGCATGAGGGTGTGATGTGCATATATCTGAATAGCCAAAAATGTCTATTAATGCTTATCCTTAGTATCATATTAGCATCATTCATTGTAAATATTGCATAACATGCATCATCATGCATTTAGGTTAAATTGTATAAATTATATAGTAATTTCTTCTTTTTGGTGACTAGAGATAGGGCAACTTTTAATCGGGGCCTCGGATCAAAGATCCAACTGTATGGATCTAATCAGGGTGACAATTAGAGTTCAATGACTCCATGATCGCCCTGATCGGACTTCCATTTTATCAGATATAATCCTAGGAAGGTTAGAGATCAAGGTCCAAGATGGTGTCAATCCGCACTTCAGATGACAAATCCGACCGCACGAATGGGTTAGGATCGATGATCGCAGCCTAACAGTGCAAAAATTGGCCCAAACCGACATCCGTGGCACCTTCTACAAGTCAGAGAAGATGGACATCCAAGATGGGGCCACGTGGGGCCATCTCAGCCACCCACACCAGCCCAAGACTCACCACTGCTTTTCCCTTCTCAACTGCACAATGGATCTGGGCCGTTGGATCACCATCCAACAACCATGGTCGCTCGTGCACAAAACCATCTGCAGGCCTCAAATGCAGGCATGGCATAGCGGTCGCACACCCGTGGGCAACGTAGAGGTCGTGGGTTCGAGACCGCAGGCACCTCAAATCGAGGGTGCAAGCGGGTGCAGGCTCAATTAAGCTGTTGGATGGTGAGCGGGCGGTGCAGATGCGAGACACGTGGCGCACCCAGATGCGAGGTGCGTGAACGTGCCATCAGACGTGCTATTGTGAAGGAGAGCGAGCGTGTGTCCTGAGCTGTTGATCTTCAATCCAACGGTGATGAAGGAGGCCGCATCGCCTCTTAACAGGCGTTGAAGGAGATCAGGCGTGGCACATTTAAGCCGTCTAATCTCGCAATCGGAAGGCTGATAAAGCGAGATCGTGCACGGGTGTTGAGGCAACCGAAGGTGATGAGGCAGGCATGCGCATGGACCTTCAACCCATGTTCAGGGCTTTAGTGATGGATAAATCTATCACTAAAGACCTAACATTAATGTTTTGATGACAAAAGACCTTTTTTCCCCCTCCAATCTACACCTATATATACCCCTACGACCCCCACACTTTCTTCATCCCTTCCTTCACCTCTCTCCTTCTCTAAAGCTCTAAAGAAGCTGGTCCCAAACCTGGGATGCTACTCTAAAGTCAAAATCAAGGTTTTCTCTTCCCCGCTTCGGAAGTGGTTCCCGCGACGATGGTGATGCCCTGCCTCACCCATGGTTCTTCTTGCTCTATTCTTCGTCTTCCATCTTCGTCCTTCGTCTTCTAAGCATCTTCCCGTCTGGCTTGTCCTCCAAGCAACCATTGAAGAGGATAACATCTCTCTCCCTTCTTTATTGCTTTCTAGAATAGAATTTCTCGCTTTCTAGCTATAATAATTTCCTACTTTCTAGTTGTACAAATAGAATTTAGTTACAAAGTGATTGCTCTCTCTCTTTCTCTTAGTGTTAATATCAATTTCATTGTGATTATCTCGCTTTTAAAACAAAAATACCAAAATAATATAATCGTGAATTTTAGATCGACGTAGCCTACCTGTGTTCGACCTGGAATCTCTTTACGAATTTCGGTATAAATTTATCTGTTGACGGATTTCTTCGCAAATCATACTACGATGATTGGGTTTTTCAAAATCCAATCCCTTTTTGCGTAGATCTTCCGATACAACAGTAATGATCCTACTTCCCACCAAAAAATTCATCCTTCATCCCACCACCTTCATAGGTTGCCTTGGAGCTATCCTCCCAACTCCATTTCGGTAGAAGATCACCTCCGTCTCCTCACCTCCATTCCAGAGCCTCGGTGAAGCATTCCTCTACCCGACGTCCTCCTACATCTCACCTCTGTCATCCTGCATCTCATATCCTTCATTCAAGCTTCCACCATGCGCCATCGTCTCGCCGAACAGTCGATTCGGGAGATTTCTCCTCACCCTTATCTATTTTATGCTTTCATAGATTATTGTAACAAACATTTGTGTAATATATCATAGTTGTGTTCCCTCTCATTTTGTGAACTTGTCTTGCTTTTCTTTTTATTTCAAAAAAAGAAAAAAGAAAATAACAAAACCCTAAAACACCAAAAATAAACAAAACGAAGTGCGGTTTTCAAACAAAGTAAACGTCGCCTCCCAATGTTCGACCTGGGACTCCCTTGGAGTTTCAGTTATAAATTATATTTGATAGACGTGTTTTGCAAGCTATGACGACAGGTTCTCCGAACCCCAATTTCTACCTCACAAAACACGTCCATCAATTGGTGATCTTGAAAGGGACATCCTTTGAGAGAAGATTAGTTATGGGGTGTGTGATTTTCGAGAAATCAGGAATGAAACGACGGTAAAAACCAACGTGCCCCAGAAAAGAACAAATGTCCTTGACCGAGCTAGGCATGGGTAGCTTGGAAATCAAATTAACCTTAGCTTGATCAACTTGGATGACCTTTTCAGAGACGAGGTGACCCAGGACAATTCCCTCAAGTATCATGAAGTGGCTCTTTTCCAAGGAAAGAACTAAATTCATGTCGATACAACGCCTATGGATTTGGACCAATTGTAGGAGGCAATAATCAAAAGATTTCCCAAATACCGAGAAGTTGTCCATGAAGACTTCAAGGTATTCACCTACCATATTTGAGAATATGGAAAGCATGCACCGCTGGAAGGTAGCGGGTGCATTGCAGAGATTGAAAGGCATCCTATGGAATGCGTATGCCCCGTAGGGGCAGGTGAAGGTGGTCTTCGCTTGGTCCTCAGGATTGATTGCTACCTGGTTGTAATCGGAGTACTCGTCCAAAATGTAGAAGAATCAATTTCCTACTAGTTTCTCGAGTATCTGATTAATGAAGGGAAATGATCCTTCTTTGTGGAGGCATTTAGTCTTCGGTAATCAATACAGACTCTCCACGAGTTAGCTATACAGGTCGGTGATTGCGTAGCAATCATAGGTCTTAATTGACCTAGACTAAGCTAGGACTTAGCATAAGTTAGGGTTATTCATGCATGCATACGCATTATCTGCATCTGCACTGCTCTTCTTTACCTATGCATAAAATAATATTATAATGTGTTGATTAAGTGCATTATGTTGATTGCAGGCAACAAGCAGATCTGGAGCTGGATCTAAAGCTGGATCAGGAATAACGGGAGTTGCAGCAGAGCTGGAGCAGAAGGCCTAGTTTAGATGTAGGAATAATAATGTAAGGGGGTTAAAGGTTTTCTATTCTATTAACTAGAAATAAAGTAGTAAAATGTGAAGAGATTAGGTCCATCCTAGCCCTAGGATAGCCTAGAGACTTCCCCAAACCTTAGCCACCCTTAGATTAGGTCAAAATACCCTAGGAAGCCTTAAAACCCGAGTTTCAGCCCTTATCTGGACATCCAGATAAGTTATAGGATGTCCAGGACCCTTAGCCATCTCCTGCACACCTCAAACCCACTTCTGCAGTGTTATTGGATGTCCAGACACTTTATCAGACGTCCAATTTCTGCAGAGTACCCAAAATAGAACCCTGATTTCCCCCTGATTCAAATTGGACATCCAGAACTGAAGTATGGACTTCTGATTTTTGAGTATAAGTCGTCTGATCCTATTTTTGGACGTCTGATACTGGTCTCCAGTCCCTATTTTGATATTCAAGTCTTGATCTTGGATCTCTAGCTCCCTAGACCTAATCCCAACCCCATAGGAACCTAAATTAAGGTGTCCTAACCCTAGTACATCACCTCTAGACCTACCTAAGGACCTAATTAGGTCCTCACCAAACCCAATTGACTTAGATCAAAGTCAATTATCTTCACCTAAGTCAATTGGACTCATTGAGTCCAATTGAGCTTAGATCTCAACCCACATAAGTTTAATTGGACTTAGTGAGAGTCCAATTGACCTAATCCCAACCAAATTGAGTTATGCCACCCTTAATTCGGCTCATACTCATTCAATTAAACTTAGGTTAAGTTTAATTGCATTTTCACCTTAGTAATTAGGGGATGTAACCCTAATTCAAGACCTACACCTACCCAAACCCCTTAGGAACTAACCTAAGCCACCTAGCCACTTAGAGCATGACCACACACACACACACACACCCATTCACACACACACACCTCTCTAGAATTCTCTAGAGACCTCTTGAGATGGCGCCACCTCTTGGTTGCATAATTTAGCAACCAAGAGGAATTCAAATTGAGATCCACATTTCTTGGATCTCAAAGACCACATCCACCTACATGTGGTCGGCCACTCTTGGACTCTCTCTAGAGAGTTCTACACCTCTCTAGAGGGAAGCCATTGGGTATATAAAAAGATCCCATGGGTGGCCATTTGCACCCATTCACTTCCTTGGCAAATTCACTACATTGGTGCCATTCACGCCACCTCCACTTAGCTAGCCACTCCACCTCCACGTGCTCACTACCACCACCATGGAGGACATCATTCCTAGATGCTGGATCAACCCTACCTCTCTCCAAGGGTCGGCCTAAGCTACATTGGCTGCCCCTCATTCTTCTCCCGACCACTCCAAGGCCATCAGGGGCTACCCCTGAATGCCCTTTATTCTACTAGATTTAGTTTATGCTCTCCATAATTTTTACTTCTTTAATTACTGCTTAGTAGCGTAGTCTTAACTTCTCCCCCAATGATGCATGCGAAATCCCCCCATTGATTCTTGTATGCAGTCATTTTCTAGTAGCTAGATTTAAATTCCAAGCATTTCTGTACAAGCTTTCCTCTATAGTTTTTGTTACAAACAACTCTCCAACTGAAGGAATGAAAAAAAAATGCTTTTATATATATATATATGTCTCCATGTTGTGAAATCACCACGAGCTTATTGATTGTTATCATATTTTCATGATTCAAGTTGCCTGTCTTAATTGTCTATCCATTCTGCAACTAAGCATGTCGTACTTAAATACGTAATAATCACGAACCGGCATGTGATTCTAAACAAAGTAGAGCGGAAAAAAGATTGATTTCAAAAGTAAAACAAATGCTTCCCAGAGACGAACGACCGGAACTCAAGTCTCGTTATTTTTACAAACTTAATTTTTGACGAATGTTTTTGCACGACTATACTACGATTTCCGACGACTTTCAAATGCGTGAGAATGACTCCCGTTAGTCGGTATAGTCTCTCTGGTTTCAGTTGTAATGACAGTGAGTCCTACCTTTTTGGGCACAACCTGGATTGGACTCACCCAACGACTGTCAAAGATCGGGTAGATGATACCTGCACCTAACCACCTGATGATCTCCTTTTTCATGACATCCTGTAGGTTTAGGATCAGTTGTCTCTGCAGTTCACGGGATGGTCATGAGCCCTCTTCGGTGTAGATGTGATGCGTGCAATAAGAGGGGCTAATGCCAGTCAGTTCATCGAGAGTCCACCCAATGGCTCTTCGATGCTGCTGGAGAACAGAAATCAAACGTGTCTCCTGATCAGAGGTGAGACGGGAATTGATAATCACAGGAAAGGTCTGATCGAAACCTAAGAAGACATATTTTAGATGATCAGGAAGAGGCTTCAGTTCCAAAACAGGGTTATCAGCAGAAGCAGGTGGTTCAGGGTGAGGTTCAGGAGCAATGATAGGAGCTGACGGTATCTCTAGGTCTAATTCAGGCTCCTCTAAGTGTGGGTTTTGATACTCTTGTTGTTGATCATCAGAGATAAGAAGGTTTTCCTTGACACATGGGTCGTCAACCACGAACTTGATGTCTCAAATTTGCTTGATAACCCCACAATTAATTCCTCCTTGAGCCTTAAAGATATTGATCTTCAGTGTCCTGATCCTAAATTTTAACTCAATTTGACCCTACTTATAATTGATGTTGGCCCTAGCTGCGGCCAGAAAATTTCTCCCCAAAATGATCGGTGTGTTCTTCAAGTTCTCAGGATCATCCATGTCTAAAACTATAAAGTCCACGAGGAAGTAGAAATCGCATACCCTAACTATGACATCCTCAAGAATTCCTTTTGGTGACTTAATAGATCAATCAACCAACTGCAATGTCACCTCTGTCGGTTTAAGCTCAGATTCTTCAATGTAGTCAAGTAGGGATGTAGGTATTAGGTTTATTGAGGCTCATAGATCCAATAATGCATGATCAAATTGAATAACACCGATTGTACAGGAGATCAGAGGGGTACCAGGACCTTTTGCCTTAGGTAGGAGTTTACTCAAAATGACAGAGCTAGCTTGCTCTGACAATACGATTGAGCTCCCACCTTTGGTTCGTGGCTTACGCTTTGGTGTGCATACATCTTTCAGGAATCTTGTGTAAAACGATACGTGGCGAATTGCATCCATCAATGGGATGTTTATTTGGACCTGCTCAAAGAGCTTGATCAGATCGTCCTTGAGAGCCACGGGTTTAGGTTTCTTCTTTCCCTTGGTCAAGGCCTTGGGAAATGAAACCTCTGCAGGTTCCTTTAGAATTGATCCATGTTCTTGATCTAGGATAGGAGTATCCTGAATGACCAACCTAGAGTCTGGATTTGAACTCTCAGGTTGAGAGTGGCTCGGATAAGGTAGGTCCTGAAGTGTTTTGCCACTACGGGTTGTAACAGAGTTCAGTCCTACCTGGTTTTGGGTTGGGATAGGCAAAAAAGGTGGTTGTTGCTGATAACTTGCGTACGATGTCGAAGCCTCCATCCCGTTGGGTGATGGAGCAGAAGGGGCCTGATAGACATAGTGAGCCTGGCCCTGAGTCGAGTTCATAACATGCCTCTGGTTCAACACATTATTTGGATTACGCAGAGGTTGCGAAGGGAGTGCACCAAGCTGGCAGGGCTTTGCCATCTGGGCGAGTTGATTGTAGACCTTTGTGATCTCATCTTTGTGCTATTTTTGCATAGCCACATTTGTCTTTTGAATGTCAACCAAAGTATGAAGGATAAGAGTCATTTGATCTTCTCGAGTTCGCCTAGTTTGGTAAGTTGGGTTGTGCCGAGGCTGAGGCGACTGATATGGACGAGAAACTTGTGGTCAAGGTTGATATTGAGGTCTTTAGTTTTGATTGTTCACTAACCATGTGAAATTAGGATGATTACACATCCAAGTTTGTAGGTGTTTGAGAAAGGATCGTTCTAGATGGCGTTGAGGTCCTTGCAAGTTTGAGGAACCTCGGAAAAATCAAAAGACGAGGGTTCAGAGTTCCCCCAACTAGGGTAGGTGGATCTGGCATTTCCTCCGGACCCTATATCAGACGAGGGTGGATATGGATCCATCTCCTGAGAAGATCGGTGATAAATGTTGTGCATAGCCTTCCTCCCAGAGGGTGGTTGTGCGAATGGGTTTTGCGCAAATGTGGCTTATTGCAGATGTCGAGTCAGCTCATCCATCTTCTTCTCAATGATAGTGACCTTATCTAGGTGATTGGCCATTAACTCCAAGTCGACGAAAGGACAGGCCCTGCGTCTCATGTGCTCCCCGCAGATTTGTCAATGCATAAGCAGTTGTCCGGTCGAACATGCCCATGGATTCATTGTTGGAGTTCTCTCACATGTTCTCGAGAATCTCCCACACGATGTCTTCATGTTGACACATGATGTTTCCTCCATAGGTCTCATTGATGAACAATCGAATATCCTCACAGAGTCCTTGGTAAAAGGACTGGTCATGTTCCCATTTAGGAACTACGTGATGGGAGCACTTTCGCATGAGATCCAGGAAGCGATCTATTACAACCCGATTCCCGAATCCCTACAGGACACGAGACCGGCTTGACTCGACTAATCCCAAGACCCAGTCGTCCAACAAGAAGTAACCAAAAAGTAGGAAAGTAAACCACATTCACTATGCTAAGTAACTAACAGTAAAAGAGTACAAGCAGTAAAAGAAGTAGAAGCTACTAACAGTACATATCACCACCACAACAGTAAAGCGGAAATAAAGTACAGAACGTAAATAGTAACAAGAGTCTGAACTCACTAACAAAAGAAAATACAACAACAAGAAGACTACTGCTACTGGGCTCTACTGGGCCCAACACCCTCTGGAGCTAGTGACTCAGGCTGCTTGATCGTGTGACTTACTCAACTCAGTAATTAAGTTAATTTTACTTAATTAAGAGTAGAAAAAGTCACTTAAGCTAACTCGAAATTGTGTCGGTTGTGTAGTATAGGGTCGAATTAACCTAACATTTTAGAAATTTTTGCTAGTTGAGTCTAGGTCGTTCGCTGGGAGGTATAATTCATTTTAAATTCACCAATTATCTCTATTTTCTTTATAAGTTTAGGAGGTATATTAAGTTAATTTTAAGAACATGAATTTTGCCAAAATATTTAAACTATAAATAATATACAAAATTCCATATGAAAAATATATTTACTCAAAATGATGTACTTTACTAACAAGTAAACATGTTAGTTTTCTATTTTATTTCAATGAAATTAAGGCAATAACAATTCTTTTATTAAAACATGCCTTATTACAACATTTAAGAACAAAAAGTAATTAAAATGATGCAAGTAAAACAAATTCTTCTTTATAGTCTTCTGCCTCTCTTTTCTTCTCCTTTTCCTTTATTTTTATTCTCTCTCGAGGTCTTTTCTTACCTCTCTTATTCTGTTTTGTTCCTGCCTCTTCTCTTCCCTTGGTAGTGCCTGTTCTCCTTTCTTTCCTTAGCCTTCAGCACTTAGCTTAACCTTAACCTTCAGCGGCTCCTCTTTCCTTAGTTTTCCCTTTCGAATTTTCAGTTGAATCAGGTTTTTTTTTACTTATTAACCAAAAATTAATTTATTTGCGACGAGGTCCTTTCGAGGATACATAGCACCCTGAGACCAGGGTGGGACTAGACCCTACTCGGTCCTTGCTTAATTCCAGTTAGGTTTGATTTTGGTTTATTTTCTTTCTTGAGCCAAACCAGCCCTCTCTCTCGAGCCGAATTGGCTCAACCGCCTCTCAAGCCTCGCTCTCCCAGGGCACACTCGCTCACGCCCACTCAAGTGCACACCCGCAGGCACACAAGCACGCACAAACACATGCATATCCTTAGATAGTTTCAGAATGCTCAGATCGGTAATCGGTGCACCGAGCACTGACGACTGAATGGCTTATACAGCAAATCACTTTTGTTCCCATGCACGCGCTCGTAATCTACCGATGTGGGATTATCTTAACCCCTTCCAGGCCCAACTTCAAATGATCATAAATTTCTCTTCAGAGCTCCAAATCAAGTGATTTAAAGCTTGTTGGAAATCTCTAAGGTAGATCTATAAGTTTGCAGGGTCAATTTAAGGTTTAGAGTATGTTTCCCTCTTCAATTTGAAGAGTAAAATCAAGGAGTTCCTATGGATAAAAATGCCTAAAAAGTGAAATTAATGTCACAGAGTCCTCAGATGGAATTTTCTCTCTTAACTAAAGGTCTAAACAGATTCTGCAGGTTATTCCGTAGCTGCTGGTATCGTCTTGAAGCTCTTAAAACCTTCAAGAATAGCATGAAAGCTCTTCACTTCTCTGAAAGCTTCAGAGATCAAAATTTTAGACTTGAAATGGATAGACAGACACAAAAGAACATTACTGCTCAATTTAAACTAGTTCTAAGGGTTGTAACAGACTTATCTGAGCAGGATTCAAGATTAAAACTCAACAAAATGGCATTTCTATTAGTTTGGGTTTAAAAATAACCCAAATTGTCAGGGTTTGAATTCTCACACAATAACTCATCTGAGCTCACTTTGATTACTCTTAGATTATCCAACAGATTCTCAGAAGTAATTCTATCGCATCAATTCCTCAATTCAAGCTCAGAACTCCATAATCAAATTCAGTTTGACTGTCAAGGCACAAAATTTTGACTTTCTGTTCAAAGCCTTCTCCCAAGAAATTAAAGCCCCAAATAAGATCTTTTTAACCTCAGGAACTCATTCAGATTCTCAAATAGGTGCTCTGGCCAAGATTTCTAGGGTTTAAGGCTCTCCGCCTGAGCTCCAAAAGGTGCTTGTTAGTCAGAAAGATTCAGAGGTTGTTACAGTATTCTAAGGGTTTAAATAGCTTCAGTGCATTGCACTGAAGCTTCTAGGATCCTTAAATGCTTCTTAGATTTCTCTATCAGACTTCTCCAACTTTGTCGGAGTTGGAGAAGACAAAGATCTATCTACAGCTCCAGTGGCTAAATCCTCAAATAAATATCTGCAAATTAATCAGTGATCGTTGAATCATTGATCTGGAGCTTTTCACAAAATTCTATAGGCTGAAGCACATATTTGGCTCGCCGGAGCTCGTCGGAGCTTCGGTGAGACCAGAAAATATGTAAATTGTATACAGATTGTGAAATTGTGCCATTTTTAATCTAAAAGGGTTCTTGAGGTTGCAAGGAACCTAAAGAATTCATTTAATTCATCATTATCTCTTTATATGTAACATTTGATAGTGAAATCATTTCTTTAAAAAATCTAATTTGAAATAAGCTTAAGACTTGTTTTACCACTCGATTGAGCAGTTAAAACAAGTCAACAAATAATAGCAGTCATAATTATATAGTTAATTAATACTTTGAACTACTCCTGTGCCGCCATTGACAGCGAGCTCAGGAACTTAATTAGATTTAGGCGTTTAATTTATATGTGGTAATTATACTTATTACAATGTCGATTAGGGTCCGTAAGTGATGGATAGATGATGATAGACCCAGTGGAGGTGAATCTAAGCCCACTACTGTCGCCATGGACAGTGACTGTAGTCGATGGAGGTGAAAGATGAATTAGGTGATTAGGTGATCAATTAAGTGATTTAGTGGATTAGAAATGATCATGGAAGTTAAAGGAAAGTGATTAGCGAGTTAAAAAGACAAGATTAAGGCTCTGGCGAGCTCAAGGAGCTCACCGGAGTCGGAGAAGATGAACACTGAAATTATAAAATTACATCTATTCTAACTAACTAACTACCTAACTAAGCTAAACTACTCCTACTCCTACTCCTAATCTACTGTTACCTGGATGAAGGGGTCAATAGGGTTCCGCCGAAGTCTCATGGTAGATGACAAAATCAGAGGGTGAAAAGAAGAATCTCTGACGAGAGAAAGTGAGGTGAAGCAGAGGATTCCTTTGGTCAATGCCTGTGTCAGAGACGCGGTTGACCACGGCGGATCTCCTCGGCTGGTTAAGGTGGACGAAGGAAGTCGGAAAGTGAGATGGGAAGTCATCGGAGTTGCAGACGAATAGGCTATTGGGTCGGCTCAGTGTTAGAAGAGGGAAGGGAGCCAACTTGAGTGAAATCAGAGGGGTGAGGAGGTATTTATAGCAGTTGGCGACGAAGAGAATGGAGGGGTCTGGCTGAAGAAGGAGCTTGAGGAGCTTAACCTCCGGCGTCGTCTCCGACGACAATGAGGTTATCTCCCACTGGAAATTAGGATTTTCGGTTAATCCAGACCGGTGGATGAAGTGGAGGTGGTGAGCGCAAGCTGCAAGAGCTTCGACAAAGAAGGATAATGTAAGCAGGGCGGTGATCGCGCGGTGGCGTGACTCTCCGTCGCTAGCCGATCGTTCAACTGAAGAAGAAGAAGGAGAATAGAAAGAGGGAAAGGGACTTAAATGTAATGAATCTTAAGGACCTGTGTGAAAAATAAGGACCCGATTATAATAAATTTTAAGGACCAAAATGTAAACTCAGGTTTTGAAGGTTTATTTTAACTTAGATCTTTTTCAACTTTTTATATATGTTAATAAATATGGTAAATATTATGTTTTCACCTTGAATTTACATTTTTGACCTTTTTATATTAATTTATTAGATTAAGTAAAATTACTTAAGTTATTATATACTTAGGTATACATTATATTTAACTTACTTAACTTATTAATTAAGGGAATGATTAATAGAATTTCGAATCCAATTATTATCTAGATTATTAATAATGTTAATTGGATGATAAAATGTCATTTTTAACTTAGTTTAAGGTCCTTTACTAGATATCCCTTATTCTATAATTAACCCTTATATGTTCATAACCTTAGATAATTAACTAGGAAGACTATGAGTGTCTCATCATACCCCCAAGCCAAGGTTTTTCTAGTCCCTAGCAAAATTAACTAAGACTATGATGATTTAAAGCACTTGGGTTTAAATTATTATAAATAGTAACTATGTAGAGGAAAGCTTAGGTCAGAATTTTTAAGTTTAATATAAATGATTAATGTATAGAGCATTTGTGAAAATTTTCTTACTTAGACTTATACTTATAACATTTTCAAAACACACTTAAAGTAATTTGTAAACAAGAATTTTATTCAAAATTAGAATTCTTCAAAAATCTCTTAATCTTTGTAACTATCCTTAACTCAAATTAGAATACAAAGTGTTTAAGAAAACAAAACTTAAGAATTGAGTATTAAATTTTAACTCAAAAACTAAATAGATTTAAGTCAATCCTTTGTTTATGATATTTGACTTTTATCAATATAAGTTTAAGCAAATTAACAAGACACTCATTATTAATCAAACTTAGAGTAGCAAAACTCTAATTTACTAGCCTACAACACTAAAGAATAACTTCTAGACCTAGGATTTTGTCAATTCTTCTCCTTTAGGTCTCCACTTAAAATCTTCAAAACCTAATTTCTTAAGCTCCATTGCCCAATACCAAGGTTCAGTAGCTATGATTTTAAAACATTTGTGCTTAGTGAAGAGATTTGTCCTAAAGGCATCCAAAGTTGCAAAAATCCAGATCTTATGACATCAATTTCCAATCCCAATTATTCAAATTCAAGCCTTTGGCTTGGCCTTACTCAAGTTTGCTTGCTTTCTCCTCACCATTTTTCTATCACGAGGTCAACACTTTTTGTGTATATCTCCCCGGTGGACACTGGGTCTCTTATTCCTAAAATTTTTTTCTCCATATTTTTTTTATCACTTTTTCTATAGGTTAGAACACCCATTTGTAGTGAGGTGTTCTTTTTATTTGATGAAAGGAAGGGTAGCATCCATTTGTAACGATATGCTTTTATTTATTATGGAAAAATTGCATAAGCACCCATTTTTAACAAGGCACTTAAGTGCAGGGTGTTTTATTATATTTTTTCTTTCTTTTTTTTATTTTCTTTCTTTTCCCCCTTTCTCATTTTTCTTACTAACTTTATTCTCCAAATCCTTTTTCTAGTTGAGTGGCACATCCTTCACCCTTTCAAGAATTGCCCTGTAGAAATCCTTGGACTTAAGAGGATCTAGAACTGATCTCTTCACCTCTGTGTTTTCATGGTCTCAGATGCCAATAAGACAATTCTATGTGTGTGAATTTAGATGTTTAGGTTACTTAGCTCTCAAACCAAAGTTTGAATAACAAAGCCCTTCACTCTCATGTTCTTCAAATTCTTAGTTTCCTCCTATAGGATCCGTCAAGACAAAATTTACCAAGTCTAGTTATTTATCTTTAGCTTGTAAGTTTTGTAAACTAAAATTCTACTAACTCTCTATTTAATTAACTCTGAATATCTGGCCTTTTTACTTAACTTTATGATAAAATCTAATTCTCAAAAAGCAAAAGGATTACTTAATCTAATTGATTAAAAAGTTATAATTCAATTCCAAAACTTAAGTTTAAAATCTTAACACACTTATTTTCTTAATTCAAGGTAAGAATAGAAAAATAAATACTTAAAAGATTTCAAAGATTCCTAATTCAAATAAAATCTTATTTTAAAATTTTTAAACACAAAAGTGTGTTTTTACAAAATGTTTAAAGTAAAAATCTAATTAAGAATTGAGTGCTCTTAAATACTCTACATATATTCTATATACATTTTAAACTTCTGACCTAAAAGAAAATTAAGCTCTTAATTACAATATATATATATCTATTCTTCTTCTTTTCTTCTTTATTAAAAATGAATATTCACCTCTTATTATTTTTATGAATTTTCTTTTTCAAATTTTTGTATTTATATATTTTCATTTTTATGTATATAAGATTTTTCAATTTTTATGATTTTTTTTCAAAAATTTTTTAAATTTTTCTGAAATTTTTTATTTTTTAAAATTTTTATCATTTTTAGAATTTCTATATTTTTTTAAATTTCATGGATATTCAATTTTTATGTGTTTTTATTTCTTAACCCACACTTAAAATGAAAATTTCACTTCAACACCCCCAAAGCCAAAATTTACAATGTCCTCATTGTAAGAAGGGTGAAAAGATTTTACTCTTCATTTAGTATAGGGTGATGGAAGGAGTCAAATAGAGGAGATTAAAAATCTCTGTGCGGACGATTTTGAGTTCTGACCAAAGGTCAGAGTGGTCAGTAGAACTAAATGAAGGTAATCAATATGATATGAAGTAAAATTTTAAAGTAAGTGTATAAGAAAATCAAAAAGGGTAGAAACAGAAAACAACTATGTACAAATGTGGTGGATGGATAGAAAAACCCTAGTGGAGCCTGTAACATTCTCCAATAAGACCCAAAGGATGTGATTCCAAGAAAGGTTTAAGACGTTGACCATTGACTTTGAAGGGTTGATCCTTATTGGGTTCAGTGATTTTGACAGCTCCGTTGTTGAAGACTCTAACTACAATAAATGGCCCTTGCCATTTAGACCTAAGTTTACCTGGGAAAAGCTTCAAATGGTCATCAAATAACAACACCTTCTGACCAGGTGCAATGGATTTGCAGGAAATGAATTTGTCGTGGAAGGCTTTAAGTTTCTCCTTATATAGCTTTGAACTTTCATAAGAATCATGATGTAATTCCTCGAGTTCGCTAAGCTGCAACCTACGATTTTCACCAGCCTTCATGAGGTCTAAATTACAGGCTTTAATTGCCCAATAGGCCTTGTGTTCAATTTCTACAGGAAGGTGACAGGGTTTCCCATAAACAACCTATATGGTGACATGCCTATTGGTGTTTTGTGGGCAGTCCTATAAGCCCACAAAGCCTCATCTAAACGGCAAGACCAATCCTTCATATCGGGTCGAATTGTCATTTGAAGGATCTTTTTGATCTCTCGATTAGAGACCTCAGTTTGCCCATTAGTCTGGGGATGATAAGGTGTAGAAATATGATGTGCAACCCTATATTTTCTAGGTAAAGTTTTAAACTGGGCATTAATAAAATGGGAACCGCCGTCAGAAATAATAGCATGAGGTACCCCAAAACGAGCGAAAATGTGACTCTGTATAAAAGGAATGACAACTCGATGGTTGTTTGTGCGTGTGGGTATAGCTTCAATCCAACGAGAGAGATAATCTATAGCAAGTAAAATATAATGAAGCCAAAAGAGGATAGAAACGGACCCATAAAATCTATGCCCCAAATGTCAAAGATTTCACAGACTAGAATCGGGTTCAAAGGCATCATGTCTTTCCAAGACATGCTACCAAGTGTTTGGCAGCGACTACATGGCTTACAATAAGTTTGAGAATCAGCAAATAACGTGGGCCAATAAAACCCGCATTGCAAAACTTCTGTAGCAGTCTTTCTACCATAAAAGTGACCATCATAGGCCTGGTCGTTGATAGTCGACTTTTCGCTTAGCGTTATAGTATTTAAGTGGTGGAAAAATCGACTAATCAAAAATAATGAAAATAACCACTCGCAGAAGAGCGGGTCATGTCCACAGGGAGGCAATGATGCAATCAATACTTAATTATTTAGTGTTATTTCAGATAGTGAGAAATCCCTTTTCAAATCGAACTTAAAATGTGAAGGAAAGTAGATTTGCAATAATCTAAAAAGTGAAGGGTATAAGTGCAGTTTTCCCTCACAAAAATCCTCAATAAATTTAAGATGAATTCATGCAGTTTTCACGTGATGTGTACTAAAGACAAGTACTACTTAAATTAAGTCCAAAATTAAGCTTTAAATTAGTTAATATTAATACCATGCAATTATAAAGAACTATGAGTGTTTAAATGAAATTCTGCCATAATATAATAATAATAAAAAAAATCAAATTATGTGGCAATGGCATTGAATGTAAATTTTAATTGAGAGGAAAATAGGGCTTTTTTCCTCTCTCCTCCTTGCGAGAGAGGGAAAGCACCGCGGTGGTTGATGCGAGGATCAAGAGGACGGTGAGGTTGCGAGCTCTCTGGTGGTGGCAGTGGCGGCGACGCAGGTGGCCGGAGCTCCAGCCTGTGGAGCAAGAATGCGAAGGTGCTGCTACGGTGCCTGCAGCTATGCGAGCGTGCGCGCGCACGCGCTGGTGCACGGGCAGGCGCTTACAGGATGCGGTCTACAGTGGCTGGAGGGAGATGGCGCGCGGTTGAGAGCGCTTGCAGGATGCGGTCTGCAGTGGCTGGAGGGAGATGGCGCGCAGTTTAGAGCGCCTGCAGGATGCGGTCTGCAGTGGCTGGAGATGGCGTGCGCGCCTGCTGTGGCATGGGTGGAAGGTGATGACGGGCGCTGGAGATGGCGTGCGGGTAGAGAGCGCCTGTAGTGGCTGATGGGTTGGAAGGCGTGCTGGAGATGGCGTGAGCGCATATAGGGAGGTGTGCTGGAGGGCTTGGTGTGCTGGAAGGCGCAGGGTTGCGCGCTGCATGTGGTGCAGGGGTGCATGTGCGCGCGCGGGATGGAGAACTGCCTGCAGCAGGGGGGCGCTAGAGGACTTGGTGTTGCGCCTACAGGCTCTTAGGAGGGTGATGGCGTGGTGGCTTAGCTAAGGCAGGAGGTGGTGCGCCTTCTCCACAGTGCGTATTCTCTCCACAGTGGAGAGGAAGGATATCCCGCAAGGGGGATGAAGAAGGACCCATCAATGAAGATGATTTCTTTGCTCCCCTCCTCTTCCTTTTTAACTTCTCCGTTGCACCTCCGAGAGTTAAGGGATTTTCAAATCCCTTAACTATCTCTGGCCGGCGGCTGTTGAGGGTTCCCTGAAGAATGGGGAAAAGAACAGCCGCCGGTGATTTGAAAAAGGATGATTTTTCCTTTTCCCCTCCTTCTTTTGCCAATTATTTTTCCTGCACATAAAAAGAACGTATTAAGTTATAGAATAAATGTAAACCTAAATTATGATGCATGCAAACCTTCTATAACTTCATATAATTATTAACAAACCTAAAAGACATAATTAAAGTTAGTTAGGCGTAATATTAGTCCATTAAAATGGACTCATCAGTCGTGACAAAAAGATAGGATAGAATCAATCTCAGAAGAGGTGACACAACGCCTGATGATTTGATCATTACAGAGTCTAAAAGATATGGATCTTCCCAAAAATAGTATTTGGCTTTTGCTTTAAGTCGTGATTTGCGATTCCCATCCCAGTCCGGTGGGAATTGATGTGTAACCAAATAATTAACAATATCTACATACCAAGGAAGATCTGTGGATATAGTCAAAAGATGTTCATCAGGGAAGTGTTCTGTGATTGGTGGAGATGATTCGATTGTATCAGAAGGAAGACGGGAAAGATGATCTGCAACAACATTTTGCCTACCCACCTTATCATAAATTTCTAGGTCAAATTCTTGCAAAAGCAAGATCCATCTGATTAACCTAGGTTTCATGTCCTTCTTAGATAGAAGGTGTCGGACAGCTGAGTGATCAGAGTACACTATGATTTGAGATCCAAGTATATAAGATCTAAATTTTTCTAATCCAAATACTATTGTTAGTAACTCTTTCTCCGTAACTGTGTAATTCCTTTGTGTCTCATTCAATGTTTTACTAGCATAGTAAATTGCCACTGGATTCTTCTCAATTTTCTGTCCTAAAATAGCTCCTATTACATAATCTGATGCATCACACATGATTTCAAATGGTAAATCCCAATTAGGTGGTTGAAAAATTGGAGCCAGTGTAACTCTGTCTCTCAAAGTTTTAAATGCTAAAGTACACTCCTCATCCATCTCAAAAATTGCATCCTTTGTGAGGAGGTTTGTGAGTGGTCGGGCAATTTTTGAAAAATCAAGGATGAATCTTCTATAAAATCCCACATGCCCGAGAAATGATCTAATGCCTTTGATCGAATCAGGGATTGGAAGATTTGCAATTTGATTGATCTTGGCTCGATCTACTTGGATACCCTGCTCAGATACGAGATGACCAAGTACTATGCCCTCAGGAATCATAAAATGGCTCTTCTCCCAACTAAGGACAAGGTTTACCTCAATGCATCTTTTTAGAACCTTCGACAAATTATCCAAGCAAATATCAAATGTTTCCCCAAAGACTGAAAAATCATCCATAAAAACCATAAATTCACCCACCATTTCGGTAAAAATGGCTAACATGCAACGCTGAAAAGTCGTGGGTGCATTGCAAAGCCCAAATGGCATTCTTCGGAAAGCAAAGGTTCCGAAGGGGCAGGTGAAAGTCATTTTCTCTTAAACTTCGGGATAAATTGCAGCTTGATTATATCCAGAGTAACCATCTAAAAAGCAGAAGAACCTATTACCAGCTAATCTCTCAAGGATCTGATCAATGAATGGTAAAGGAAAATAGTCCTTCTTTGTAACAAAATTGAATTTTCAATAATCAATACAAACCCTCCACTAGTGTGGGAATGGTTTCTCCAGATTTAGTTTTAATTATGGTGAGTCCTGCCTTTTTGGGTACCACTTGAATTGGACTCACCCAAGGGATATTAGATATAGGATAAATAATATCGGCATCAAGCCACTTGATTATCTCTTTCTTAACGACCTCCTTTAGATTAGGTGATGAGAACCTCAACATGAACCCTAACTAGCACAATCTAACCTAGATATGCAAGAAAAAGCTCCTACATAACTCAAAGAAAGGCTTAACTCAGAGAATTCTGAGTTTAAGAAGAAAATAAGTCATAAGGGAAAAAAATGCAATTTTACCAACAAAGTCTGCAAACAGGGTAACTCAGGGTCCAAACATAGGTCAAACTAACCTAATAAGAAGGAAAGTGGGATGATCTGATCCAACAAGGGCTACAACAAGTCCAAGGAATTAAATGACATTCTATAACCCTAAAACAAACCCACTTCAATTCATGAGGTTCGAGGCAGGGTAAAAATCAAATAAACCCTCTAAAATTCATAGAAAAATAATCTATAGGGTTTAGAACCTTCAATTTGCCCTTAGAAACCCATTTTGACCTACATTGAGAACCATGCCCAATTAATGAATTAATTTGGGTTTTTACGTAAATTGGCTGGTCAAACATGGTCTGACATAGAAAAAAATTCACCATTAAATCCTTAGGTCCAATTTAGTCACGCATAAAAACTTGAGCCTAAGAAGAGACCTCCTTGACCGACTTTGCAATTTGGTCCTCATCATTTACTTTTTGACCCTCAACTTTTAAAACCCTTGCATTTTGGCCCCTAATTTCCTCGTCATTCTTTGCATTTTGGTCCCTCCTGCAAGTCTCTGCGCAGCACCATGCTCCGGTGACTTTGCACGGAGCATGGCGCCGCGCAGGGTGAGGGGGGCGTCCTGCAAAGAGAACACGGAGTTCCCTGCGACGTCTGCTGTCGCAGGGACTCCGCCATGCTGCCTGACGACACCCACACCTTCCGTGCGAACGCACGGAAGGTATGGGTCTCGTCTCCGACCATACTCTGGCGAGGGACGCACGTCGTCTCCCTACGTCCGCCCCTCCACCACCACCTTTATAAAGACCAACATCGCCAGCCGATTCTCCGAGTCTGGTCCTGGCGGAGAAACCCCCAACCCTTCCTCTCTCCCCACTCCAACAGGAAACCCACCAGCTCCAGCGACCGCCCCTGCTCCTTCTCATCGCTCTGCTGCAATACCAGCAGCAGAGTTTGCTTTGTCTCATCTTCCTGCGTTACACCGTACCAAGCACGTGCCTCCCCGCCTACTTCCTCGTCGCCGCTCTCTCCCCCTGGGTTCTTCTCCAGCTCCGAAAGGTACGAGCTGGAAGCTCCGCCCTCCCCCCTTCGTCCCTGTAGGTAGGTTACATTTACTCCCCTTCTTCCCCTCTTTCTTTTCCCCAATTTATTTTGCTTATTGCCCCACGACCACGCCGGACCACCCTCATCTTCCCCACCTCCGATCACTCTCCGGCGAGTCGTCCTCATCATCCCACAACCCCATACGACTCGCCAACTGTCCCAAAAGCTCTCCCTCACTTCACCAAACACCCTCCACCCCTCCACTGCCACTCCACACCTCCACAGGACACCCCCGATCAAACCCACCTTTCCGGTTGCAGTCTGACCTAGGGCTGCCGCCATACACCGCCCCACGACCTGCTGCACCCCGCACTGCCTTCGCCGTGCCACGGTGAAGGTTCCCCTGTGGTCTGATTAGGCTGAGAGGCCCTATTTGTGTTAGACAGACTTTCAGCTCTCGCCTCCATTGGCGACGATGCAAGGAGCTTCCAAGTGAGCTCCAGGCCTCAAAGCGTCTGGACTCCAGCTGAGGTGAATTGGGAAGACTCGGGTGAAGGCAGGTAGCTGGTTTGCGAAGGGAAACGAGGACGCAGCTGCTGAGGCGAGGTCACGTCCTTCCTGCAGGCGCGCGCGAGAAGGGACAAAGTTTAGTCCCACATCGTGAGTCTTCAAATCGCCGCACCAGTTTAAATTGTGTTTGTGTATACGGTTGGTTGCCTCCGAACGCACCTGGGGTGAGGTCCCTCGCCCATCACCCGCCTCGTCCGTGGATTCTTCTCGCGGACCTGGAGGATCCGACCCGACAGTACCCTGCACTCCTCGCGCAATACCTACGCTGGTGCACTTGGTCCCGGTTACGCAACCCGACCCGTTAACCAGGCTCTAGGAGAGCTTCTTGTGAGCAATTTACAGAGAGAGAGACGTGCGGGTAGAGGGAAGGGCTAGGTTTTGCTTTGCCCTGTGCAGGAACAAGGTGCGAAGGAGGCAGACTCAACACTTAGCCGCAGGAAGGAGAAGAGGAGGAGCAGAAGAAGAAGAGACCTTGAAGAAGCCTTGCAGCTGAGCAAGGCAGGAGACCAAAGAAGAAAAGAAGCAGAGGAAGAAGAAGAAGCAGTGAAGGAAGAAAAGGAAGCACTGTAGTAGACCGCCGTTTAAGTCATCTGACTGCAGTATCAGACGACGGATGAAGCTTCAGAGGAGATAAAGCAGAGAGGAAGAAGAAGAAAAGAGAAGGCTCCACAATTAAAGAGAAAGAAAAGAGAAGAAGGAAGAAAGAAGCACAAGAAGACTTCTGGCAGGAAAAGAGAAGAAGAATTGAAGAAGAAAAGAAATAGAAGACAAGCAAAGAGAGAAAGAAGAGAAGAAGAAGAAGCCAAAAATTGAAATCTATCTCTCCCTCTCTCTCTCTTATTTTTGTAATAAAGAAAACTCTGTACTTCTAGAATTCTAGTAGCTCCCTGAGTTTGACCTCGGGAAACCAAACTATTTCCGAGTAAATTTTGATAGTAACGACAACCGTAGCTATCTGATGTTACACTATAACGACATTACTGTAATAAGCACTAAAACGAACAAAGATTAGCCGCAGTTGAAAAACCTCGTTACTATTCTTGGTGCCGTTGCCGGGGAGCAACGGCTATTCTAGAAGCTTTGAACTCTTTATTTAAGAATTGCTAATCTTTTCCCTCTGGTGTGTAGGTACAAGAAAATCAAGAAGCAGCCGCACAACAACCACTCCGAGGATAGGTAATTTTTTCTATCCTCTCACTTTAACCCTCAATTCTAAAGAGGTAGAAAAAGAAAGAACAAGCAATATAGGTATAACCTGTCTTCCATACCTAGTAAACCATCAAAGCTGCATGTTGCCAAATTTCAACCCACCATTCCTGCACACACTATTAAGGGTATTTAGGGCTAACACCTTCTTGCCTAAGCCCTGTTGAACGGATTTTGCGAATGCTACGCTTACGAGATTGATTTTGGAAAACCTGTCGTTGTAGTTCGGAAGCGAAGAATTCGTGTTCAACAAATAAAATTTATACCAAAAATAATTCCGGGTCAAACACAGGGAGGCTACGTTGATCTATTTTCGCAATTATATTTTTTTAGGATTTTCTTTAAGCAAGGCGTTATAATTACAATGGGGCTATCAAACTATGAGAGAGAGAGAGAGAGAAAGAGAGAGAGAGAGAGAGAACATGCATTCGATATTTCAATAGTTTATAAAAGTTATACTAGAATGCGGAAAATCAATTACACTATAAAGCAGAAAATTCTACACTAGAAAAGCTGTAAATAAGAATGGGAGAGAGAAATTATCCTCCTCTACGATTGCTTGGAGGACGAGCCGGACGGGACGATGCCTGGACGAAGGAGAACGAAGCAGGACGAAGGAGGACGAAGCAGAAGAATGGGAACGGAGCAGCACGCCATCGTCGTCGCGGGATCCACTTGCGAAGGGGAACAAAAATTGGACTTTATCTCGCAAGAAGCATCCCGGGTGTGGGACAAGCTTCTTTTGAGCTTTGGAGGAGTAGAGAGGAGAAAGAAGGGATGAGAATTTCGTATGGAGGGGGTCTCCTTTTATAGTTGCAAAGAGTAGGGGCAAAATGGACATTACATCTTCAAAATAATAAATGAGGGGTCTTTAGTGACGGATAAATCCATCACTAAAGCCCCGACGTGGCAGTCGCCGCCGCGCCCACGCGCGCCTCCTCGGCTACCCGCTCCCCAATGCCTGCTCACGTCCAGCGCTTTTCAGTCGTCCAATCGCGAGATCGGACGGCTTAAATCGCATCCGCACCCGCTGCGTAGCGCACCCCTTGCGCATCTGATTGCGCGTTCGATCGCGTATCCAATCGGCGTCGACGCTATCGGGCGCTCACAGCCGTTGAATCTCAATTTGACGCTCGTCCACGCCCGCTCACCCGCGCCTTCCACCCCCTCACTGTGGCTCGAACCCGCGACCTCTACTTTGCCTGCGGCTGCGTCGCCGCTGCGCTACGCGGACTCTTTTAAGCGTGAGCGACCACAGCCGTTGGATCTCCATCTGACGGTGGAGAGTGATCGGGTGGGGGCCTTCACAAATGCAAGCGGCCGTTTGGGCGGCTAAGATGGCACCACGTGGCGCCATCTTGGCCTTCCATTTTTTGGAAGTTGTAGATGGTGCCACGGATGTCAGATTGACTCGATTTTTGTGTCGTTGGGCTGCGATCGTCAATCCGAATTCATCCGTGCGGTCGGATTTGTCATCTGAAGTGTGGATTTACACCATCCTTGCCCTTGATCTTCTAGGGTTCCCGAGTCACTATCTGATGCTACGGATGCCTGATTAGGGCGATCTTAGAGTCGTTGAACTCCAATAGTCACCCTGATCACATCCATACGGTTGGATCCTTGATCCGAGGCCCTGATAAAATATTTGCCCTGTCCAAGTACATAAAAGGAGACAATTAACCTCCATTTTATTCAAAGTATTCTAAATGCAAGATGATGCATGTAATGCAATATTTATATCATGAAATGCAATCCTATGCTTAAGAACATGCATAAATAGACATTTTAAGTAGTGTAATTGTGTTTACATCATACCCCCATGCCTATCTTTTGCTAGTCCCTAGCAAAAACTATATGCTATTTATAAAAGAATTAGTTTGGATTATTTGGACTTGAGTTATTTTTCAATCATTAAGAACTTGTCTACTTAGGAACTGAACTTTCAAAGACACAACAGTACCCGGGTATCAGCCAAAATGCAGACCACTTCAAGCCCTCGCCTTATTAAAAGAAAAATTTCTTTTTCTCTTTTCCTCTTTTCTAATTTTTTTTTTTGGATTTTCAAATTTTCGAGTTTAATAGTGGCTTTCTACGGCCATTCAACTCACCCAAAATTTGATGAGAACCCTAAGCTTTAAGCATCTTATTGTGATTGTGATAGACTCATTGACCGGCAGTTAGAACGGACTTCGGATTTCTACGCCTCTAGGTGACCTAACCAGAATTCTACCTAAAAGTGTATCTTTACAACCGGTAGCTTTCTCCCTACTTTTTTTTTTTTTATGGGGTCAACACAAGGGTGAATCCAGTGTATATCTCCCCGATTTATTCTACTTCTCCACTTCTTCCTAAGTGTTTTGGGAATTTTTGGTGCATTTCTGTGCTGGGTTCTGGACAACCGGTCGATGAGCTGTTACCACCGACAACTTGCCAGCCATACTCGTGCGGCGAAGTGTGGCTTATTTCTTTTTATTCCTTTCTCCCTTTTTTTTTTTTAAAGTAGGTGGCTTCCCTAGTCTAAGATTTACCTAAAGGCAGCAAACTAAGAAAGGTCCAGTGACTGGGCTCTGGACAACCTACCTATGGGCTGTTACCCATGATAACTTGCCAGCCATATCACCCTAGAAGGTTCATTAGCTACCCAATTTCCGTTAGAATCGCCGAACAACGAGTCAGTGCAAAGAAAGTGTGTAGATGCTTAAAACTCAAAATTCCCTCAAATCAGAGGTGGGTTGATAAGTCGTGTACTTATCACCCAAACTTATTTATTCCGATTATAATAGAATTAAGATGGCGAGGACTCAAAAACAAATCCACATTTTAGTGGATACCTAGGCTAATTAAGTCCAAAGACCAGAGGGGTCTTTGTGTTCAGATCCTAATGTAAAATTTCTTAGGATTGAAAAGTCCTAATGTCCAACTAATCCTTCCTAATTTTTTTTTTATTTTTTTTATAAGAAGAGAAACAATTTACATGGATTTCACAAGGCTGACCAAATAATTCAAGAATGAATCCACCCCCCCATGCCTAGCTGATGCAATGTCCTCATTGAAAAAGAGAGATGAAAGAAAGGGTAGAATATGAAAGATGTCACCTGGATATGAAGCTCATATCAGCCTTGTGTCATATGTACAATTGCTGAGTTTAATGCCGTCAGCTAAGTGAAGTCCAGCCAAAGAAGTCACAGAATGGCTAGAGCAACAGAGTCTGAGATGGGTTCTGGAAGATTACGGCCAACAACAGGCTTTAAACGTTGACCGTTGACTTTAAAGGTGTTACCTGTCTTTGGGTCAGAAATCTGAACGGCACCATTAGGAAAAAGCTGATCAATTATGTATGGGCCATTCCATTTAGATCTAAGTTTACCAGGAAAGAGCTTAAGTTTAGAATCAAATAACCAGACCTTCTGGTTTGGCTCAAAACTCTTGCGGGAAATCAATTGATCATGTAGAGCTTTGGTCCAAGCCTTGTAGATCTTGGCATTCTCATAAGCATTATTTCTAAGCTCCTCCAACTCAGATAGTTGGAGTTTCCTGGTCTTTCCAGCTAGATTCAGATCTAAATTGCATTGTTTGATTGCCCAGAATACCCTGTGTTCAATCTCTACGGGTAGATGGCACGCCTTTCCATACACCAAACAGAATGGAGACGTGCCGATGGGTGTTTATACACCGTACGGTAGGCCCAAAGAGCGTCCTCAAGCTTTTGAGTCCAATCCTTACGATCAGGCCTAACCATTTTTTGTAGAATGTTCTTGATCTCACGATTGGAGATGGTAAGGTGTGGAAATTCGATGATTAACCCCGTATTTGGCCAATAAATTCCGGAATTGGGCATTAGTAAAATGAGTGCCACCATCACTGATGATAGCCCTCGGAATCCCGAACCTACTGAAGATATTTTTCTTGATAAAATTGATGACCACCTTGTGGTCATTGGTTCGGGTGGGAATTGCCTCAATCCATTTGGACACATAATCAACAGCAACAAGAATGTACTGATGTCCAAATGAAGGGATAAAGGGTCCCATGAAATTGATGCCCCAAACATCGAAAATTTCTACAGGAAGAATAGGGTTTAGGGGCATCATGTCTCTCTTAGTTATGTTCCCGAGTGACTGACATCGAGAGCACGACCTTGAGAAGTCCTGGGCATCCTTGAATAAAGACGGCCAATAGGAGCCAGATTGCAAGATTTTTGCAGCCGTCTTTCTCCCGGAGAAATGTCCACCTCACCCAGATGCATGGCAGAACTCGAGTATACTATTGAATTCATTCTCCGGTATGCATTGGCGAATAATCTGATCAGAGCCGATGCAATACAGTTCAGGGTCCTCCCAAAAGTAGTATTTGGCCTCAGATTTGAGTCTATCTCGTTGTTGCTTGGTCCAATCATAGGGGATTTGACCAACGGCCAAATAATTAACAATGTCAGCAAACCATGGGGAGTGGACACCTAAAACTATAAGAATGGTTTCGTCCGGAAAAGTGTCAGCAATCGGAATATCCGGACAAGAAGAATCACCTAGGAGTCTCGACAAATGATCCGCTACCACATTTTGTACCCCGACTTTATCCTTGATTTCAAGATCAAATTCTTGAAGAAGAAGAATCCAACGAATAAGCCGGGTTTTAGCATCCTTTTTAGCCAAGAGATGTCTTAAGGCCAAGTGGTCGGTATAAATAATAACATGAGACCCCAAGAGATAAGATCTGAATTTTTCCAAAGCAAATACTACAGCTAGTAATTCCTTTTCAGTAATAGTATAATTCTTCTGGGCTTCATCCAGAGTTTTACTAGCGTAGTAAATGACAGAGGGCTTTCGGTCAATTTTCTGACCCAGGATAGCCCCGACCGTGTAATAAGAAGCGTCGGTCATGATCTCAAATGGGGCTGTCCAAATTGGTGGTTGCAAAATTGGAGCACAGGTGACTGCCATTTTTAGAAAATCAAATGCCTTTCGGCATGATTCGTCAAAAACAAATGGCGTTTCTTTGGCAAGAAGATTGCTCAAAGGACGAGCAACCTTCGAGAAATCCTTGATGAATCTTCGATAAAATCCCACATGGCCAAGAAATGATCTGATTTGTTTAACAGATGTGGGATGAGGAAGTTTAGCAATAGCATCAACCTTAGCTTTGCCACTTCAATTCCCCGTTCGGAGATTACATAACCTAAAATGATGCCTTCATGGGTCATGAAATGACTCTTTTCCCAGCTAAGGACCAGTCGTGTCTTGATACATCGCTTAAGAATCATTTCTAAATTAGCCAAACAAGAGTCAAATGATTCTCCGAAAATAGAGAAATCATCCATGAAGACTTCCATAAACTCTCCCACCATGTCGGAAAATATGGCTAGCATACACCTTTGAAAAGTCGCAGGTGCATTGCATAACCCAAAAGGCATCCTACGAAAAGCAAAGGTTCCATAGGGACAGGTGAAAGTAGTTTTTTCCTGATCCTCGGGATGGATAGGAACTTGATTATATCCCGAGTAGCCATCAAGAAAACAGAAGTACTTCTGCCCAGCTAATTTTTCCATGATTTGATCAATGAAGGGCAGGGGAAAATGATCCTTTTTAGTGGCTGTGTTCAACTTCCTGTAATCAATACAAACTCTCCAAGAGGAAGCTGAACGAGTTGTGACAGATTCACCTCTCTCATTAGTCACAACAGTAATCCCGGCTATCTTTGGAACAATCTGAACGGGACTTACCCAGGGACTGTCAGAGATTGGATAAATAATTCCTGCATCGAGCCACTTGATGATTTCCTTTTTGACCACTTCTCGCATATTTGGATTTAATCTCCTCTGTCTCTGGCGAGAAGGGCAGGATCCATCTTCCAAAAATATTCTATGATTACAGTAAGATGGCTCGATCCCCCTGAGGTCATGAATGGTCCAACCTATTGCCTCCTTATGTTCCTTTAGGACCTTAATCAATTTAATCTCTTGCTCCTTTGTCAATTTAGCACTAATAATCACAGGGAGCGTATTCTGCGGTCCTAAAAATTGATATTTTAAATTCTCAGGCAATGGTTTCAATTCAAGCTGGGGTGGGGTCATGATTGATGGTAAGGTAGATGCTGAAGATTCAACAAGAGGAAGAGGTTTTGAGTGAACAAAATCAGTAACCTCTTCCAAAGATGTCAGGTCAGAGGGTTGCGGATCAAATTCATCAACAAAAGAGGAACTTTCAATTGAAGAAACTGTCAAACAAGTTTCAATATTAACATTATCCTCATCAAGTTCCTCAATAAATCCACAATCCTCAAATTTGTTTATCGCCTTAAAAATATCCAATTTCATTCGTTGGTCCCCAAAGGCGATTTCCATGCTACCTCTTTCACAATTAATGTTGGCCTTTGCGGTAGCCAGGAACGGACGCCCCAGAATGATGGGCGTGTTCCTCAGATTATCTGGTACATCCATGTCAAGGACAAGGAAATCTACAGGAAAATAGAAATCCTTGACCTTAACTATAACATCTTCAATAACGCCTCGCGGGTTTGTGACCGAACGGTCCACTAACTGTAGCGTTACTGAAGTTGGCCGAAGTTCACCTAACCCAAACTTCTCATAAAGAGAAGTCGGGATTAGGTTGATGGATGCACCGAGATCCAAAAGTGCTCTATCAAATGTGTAATCTCCGATGACGCAAGAAATCGAAGGAGCACCAGGGTCTCTCTTTTTCTGAGGGAGGTAGTGCAGGATAACAGAGCTAGCCTGCTCGGAGAGTACCACCTTCCTCGGAACAGATTCTCTCGACTTATGCTTTTGTGTACATAATTCCTTTAAAAATTTTACGTAAGCCAGTATGTGCTTGATAGCATCAAGGAGCAAAATATTGATCTCAACATTCTTAAATAAATTCAGAAGCTCCTCATTGCTATCAACAGACTTCCTCTTTGCTTTGGCTAAGGCTTCAGGAAAAGGAACATGAGTCAGATCTTTGGAATCAGGTTCCTGAGCCTTCATTTCTCCTCTAGAATTCTCCTCTCTCTCCTCAGATTCTTCAGGATTCAAAAGATCAGAATAGTGTTGTTGTGGATCCTGAGTCTTCTTACCACACCTCAAAGTGACAGAATTTGCAAAAGTGTAAGAATTTGGGTCTTGGGGAGGGTTAGGAAAGATTGGAGGGGCTTGATTGACCATGAATTGTTGATTAGCAGAAGAAGAAGACGAGGAACCCTGCTCAACCACCTGAGCATGTGCGTGCAGGTTCCTCTGATTTCCATACCCTTGGGCTTGATTGCTCGAATTTATAATGTTTCGCGGGTTGGGTACGGGTTGGGATGGTAGAGATCCGGGTTGACGAGAGTTAGCAATGAGCCCGGATTGCAAGTTGTCCAGCGAGTTTTTCATTTGCTGTGTAAGCTGGAGCATAGATCCTTGCATCTCTACCATTTGACGGTTCAAATCAGCCTGCCCTGCCGGTTGACGAGCATTCCAAGTTGGCTGATTGACCTGATTCGGAGGCAACTGAGTATATATTTGACCCTGATCCATTGGACGTTGCGGAGCATAGTTGCTGGGTCGGAATTGGGTCTGTTGCCCCGGATTTTTCCAAGAGAAGTTAGGGTGGTTTCTCCAACCTGGATTATAGGCATTCGAGTAGGGGTTGGATTCAACATTCTCTTGTACAGCACAGACATCCTCATAGGGTGAGGATGGAGAGAAAGAAAGGGAAGGATCAGAAAAACTGGGATCAAAGGCCCCAGTTGGGAACCCATGGGGTTCCGAGAAATGCTGACTCATAGTTTGAGTCGCATCGAGTTGATTCACGAACTCCCATCCAGAAGGAGCTCGTGAAGAATGGAATCCCGAATTTTGGGATTGAGTAGATTGGGAGTTGTTCATAGAATTGCCAGCCATCCACTCTTCCATTCTTTTAGCAACCAAGTCCACCTTATCATGTTTATTACAAATCAATTCCATATCAAATGAATGAGAGTCATGGACTTCATTGCATTTGATCTTGGTTGCTGGGACCAGTTAAAAGTATCCATGGAGGCATGATTAATTGAATTCTCACTCATTTCCTCAAATAAATCATGTACACTATCTGCATCTTTATTGAGGAAATTGCCTCCGCAAGAAGCATCCACATGGTTTCTAAGTTGCTTAGTCAACCCATGATAGAAAACTACACGAGTTGCCATTTCGGCACCTCGTGATGTGGACACCTCCGCAATAAGTGCTGGAATCGCTCCCAGGCCACATGAAACTGCTCCCCCGGCCGCTGGGTAAAAGTAGTGATTGCCCGTCTCAAAGCATTGGTACGACCGACTGGGAAGAATTTGTTCAGAAAGGCCGATTTCAACTCATTCCAAGTTGTAATTGGTCTTCCTATTGTCCTATACCAATGCGCGGCTTTATCCCTAAGAGAGTGGGGGAAGAGCCTCATGATCATTTGCTCCTCGTTAACGTTTCGAGCCTTGGTGGTCTAGACCAAAGTGGTCAAATCCTCCAAGTGCTGAAACGGATCTTCGGAGCCAAGCCCATGATAATGTTTAATCAGTCTTAACACCTGGGGCTTGATTTCTATGTCACCGGCTGGAATCTGGACGTCGGGACGTTCCCCGTAATTCGAAGGATCATAAAAATCCTTCAAGGGCTGAGCGCCCTGCATTCTCTGGAACCATTCTTGCATTCTTTGCATTTGTTCTAGCTGCCTTCTAAATTCTTCCTGTGGATTTTCAAGCAGAGGAGGCTGTTGTTCGGCCATGGGATCAAATTGACCAAAATCTAACTTGCGCCTCCTAGAATGTTCTAACGGTCCTTCCAATCCAGGATTCAATGACCGTCTTCCCAGCATAAACTAGGAGAAGGTTGGATGGACTGAGGATATGGACCCTGCAGCACAACAAAACAAGCCTGTCCTTAAGTGGGGTAGCCTAAGGATCTACTGACTCCCAAAACCAGCCTTAAGACTGTAAGTGATTTACTTTACTTCCATCTGTTTAATCCAACCAGCTAGAAGGAGGGACTGGGGAGAAGGTTCTTCCTTTGGCTTTCGCCTCTGGTTCCTAGTGTACCCCCCAGTCGCGATCGTTTGACTCTGCTCCCCTAGCTAGACATCAGATTAATCAGTACAAGTAGATTAATTAAAAATAATCTCAGACTAGGCCCTGAAGAGCAAATCAAACCTTAAGGCCAACGTCTACTCAATTTTATTAAGGCCTGGGATTGTGGTGCTTATGGAATGTGATGGGCCCTTACAATGGGTTGTGCCCTTAATGATTGATTGAGATTTGTGTAAGTGCGTGCACAACCAAGGTTTTCAAGAAAGATTATTGATAATGTGTGAATTTTAGTGTTCAAATCTTGCTTAAGTAGCTTTTAGGGTTTTAAATTAGGTGAATTGCAATCAA
This sequence comes from Thalassia testudinum, assembly GCA_037157565.1. NCBI lineage: Eukaryota > Viridiplantae > Streptophyta > Magnoliopsida > Alismatales > Hydrocharitaceae > Thalassia > Thalassia testudinum. Next base: position 18,183,961 of record JAZHRO010000065.1, on the reverse strand, counting down.
GTTTCTAGGCAAACCAAGTTGTAAAACACGGGTGAAGACTATTTTCCTTTAAAATCAGAAAGAAAGTGGAGTGCCTGGAATATACCTAGATTGAAAACCCTAAGGAGGAGCTACTTGATGAGTTGGTTTTAAAATAAAGTGGTGTAGCCCAAACAACTCAAACAACTGGCCACAAATGCACCACTAAGTTAGGCACTCAAAGATGATTAACCTAGAATGATTTCTACTCTGTTATGTGTTGCTTTGTGTGTACCGGTTCCACAAATCAAAACCCGGTTGAGTAGAAAACAAATCAAGTTGATCAAGTGCCTTGAATGTGGGTGTGTGTTGTGTGTTTGTTGAATATTACCCCACAAGATTATCTTTTTGTTATTTTTTTATAAATGAGGGTGGAATGAATGTGAGTGAAAATCAAAACAACCAAACTATTCCTAGGATTTATGCAAACACCTAGGTTAATTGGAATTTGGATTTAATGTGGCGAATGAAATCTATGGAGGGGGAAAGAATGGGGGAGCACTTACAGTTGTCTTCAACTGCACATTACTCCAGTCTACCGCTTGTTGATTCCTTGATGAGGTCTCTGCAAAACAATAGACACAAGAGAAAGATAGTTAGAAAACAAATAAAGTGCAAGAAATGCGAAGAAAAGATCGAAAATCATTGCCTCCCCGGCAACGGCGCCAAAATGTTGAACGGATTTTGCAAATGCTATGCTTACGAGATTGGTTTTGGAAAACCTATCGTTGTAGTTCGGAAGCAAAGAATTCGTGTTCAGCAAACAAAATTTATACCGAAAATAATTCCGGGTCGAACACAGGGAGGCTACGTTGATCTATTTTCGCAATTATACTTTTTTAGGATTTTCTTTAAGCAAGGCGTTATAATTACAATGGGGCTATCAAACTATGAGAGAGAGAGAGAGAGAAAGAGAACATGCATTCGATATTTCAATAGTTTATAAAAGTTACACTAGAATGCGAAAAATCAATTACACTATAAAGCAGAAAATTCTACACTAGAAAAGCTGTAAATAAGAATGGGAGAGAGAAATTATCCTCCTCGACGTTTGCTTGGAGGACAAGCCAGACGGGACGACGCCTGGACGAATGAGAATGAAGCAGGATGAAGGAGGATGAAGCAGAAGAACGGGAATGGAGCAGCACGCCGTCGTCGTCACGGGATCCACTTCCGAAGGGGAACGAAAATTGGACTTTTCTCGCAAGAAGCATCGCGGGTGTGGGACAAGCTTCTTTTGAGATTTAAGGGGTAGAGAGGAGAAAGAAGGGATGAGAATTTCGTATGGAGGGAGTCTCCTTTTATAGTTGCAAAGAGTGGGGGCAAAATGGACATTACATCTTCAAAATAATAAATAAGGGGTCTTTAGTGACGGATAAATCCGTCACTAAAGCCCCGACGTGGCCGTCGCTGCTGCGCCCATGCGCGCCTCCTCGGCTGCCCGCTCCTCAAGGCCCACGCACGTCCAGCGCTTTTCAACCGTCCGATCGCGAGATCGGACGGCTTAAATCGCGTCCGCGCCCGCTACGTAGCGCGCCCCCCGCGCATCTGATTGCGCGTTCGATCACGCGTCGACGCTATCGGGCGCGCGCAGCCGTTGGATCTCCATTTGACGCTCGTCCACGCCCGCTCGCCCACGCCTTCCACCGCCTCACCGCGGCTCAAACCCCACGACCTCTGCTTCGCCCGCGACTGCGTCGCTGCTGCGCTACGCGGACGAAATGGTCGTGCGGATGCTTTTAAGCGCGAGCGACCACAGCCGTTGGATCTCCATCTGACGGCGGAGAGCGATCAGGCGGGGGCCTTCACAAAATGCAAGCGGCCATTTTGGCGGTTGAGATGGCGCCACGTGGCGCCATCTTGGCCGTCCATCTTCTGGAAGTTGTAGATGGTGCCACAGATGTCGGATTGACTCGATTTTTGTGTCGTTGGGCTGCGATCGTCGATCCGAATTCATCCATGAGGTTGGATTTGTCATCTGAAGTGCAGATTTACACCATCCTGGCTGTTGATCTTCTAGGGTTCCCAGGTCACTATCTGATGCTACGGATGCCTGATTAGGTCTATCTTGGAGTCGTTGAACTCCAATCGTCGCCCTGATCACATCCATACGGTTGGATCTTTGATCCGAGGCCCTGATAAAATATTTGCCCTGTCCAAGCACATAAAAGGAGATAATTAACCTCCATTTTATTCAAAGTATTCTAAATGCAAGATGATGCATGTAATGCAATATTTATATCATGAAATGCAATCCTATGCTTAAGAACATGCATAAATAGACATTTTAAGTAGTGTTATTGTGTTTACATCAAGCCCTAATTACCAAACAAGGAGTTAATTGGCCAAGTAGAGCCTACATAGGATTTAACATTAAGGTTTCAGTGACACACCCCTTAACCAAGAATTGAGAAAATCCAAAAGAAGTGTGCCTAAGCCATTGATTGAAAATACCTATTTCGAGAAATCCTAAGCAATTGGCTCTCTAAAAACACTTGAACCTTAGAAGACAAGACCTAATAAGTTCTCAAAGGAATCAATGGGTGAAGTTGACCCCTTAGGGTCAACCAACCTTCAACTTAGGTCACTCTTTGCACTTAAAAGACTAAAGTTCAAGTGAAAACCTAAGCACCTTGATTTTAACCTAAAATTGGTAGACTTAAGAGGTCAAGATCCCCATTCTGGTCTACTTGGATTCTCAGTGACAAGAGAGGTCGAGTGGGGGAAACCCTGTAACCCGTGGGGATGCTCTACCGTGTAGGGGTCTTCGCGGGACTCCCCTCTTTGGCTGCCCAGGTAATTCTCAGGTGGATGATCTTTTTGATCAAGGGGTCCATCTGCCCCGCACCTCTATTGTCACCCAACAAATTTTGGGTGTCTTGATTGGGTCCAGCACCTGCTAAACTCATCTTCTCCTTCAATGTATGTTTGGTAGGAGGTCCTTGAAACCTCCTTTCGAAATTCACTCTCCCCGAGGCCGAGCCTCGGTGCCCTTGTTTATGCAACCAATCGTTCACACAGCCCTTTTCCTCTGATTCTGAACCAAGTCCCCCTTCTTCCATCTTGGCACAACTTGAACTTCTGATTCTATATCTTGATTCCTCCATCTGATTCAATGATGCAGCCACACCATTTAAGACTACCATTCAAAAAACCTGAATATCAGAGATCCATAAAAGATAAGATGATTAAGGATGCCCTTGAATTCTATGAAATCAAATGTAAACCCTCAACACCAATAGAAAACATTCAGGTTGATGTCCCAACAACCACAGCTTTCATCATAAACTGTGCCCAAATTCTGTTGACAGAAATTACAAAAGGATCAACCTGAGAAATACTCCTAACAGGATACATTGAGATAGAAAAATTACACAAATCTGAATACCTTCAATGCTTGACAAATCCTGTACTTTGGGAACAAAACCAAGATGCTCTTGAAAAACGGGTAGAAATGATGAGATCACTAGAATAAATTATCAACCAGAAATACTCGTATATACCAGAAACAGAGGATGAACCATCTTGGAACATCATTAAGGATCAATCCAGTTTCCCAGATCTCGGGACTGAGGCACAAGGTGGTTGTGGATTCCCAACCCAGATAGAAGACAACATTGAATTAGGTTGGGAAGTTGTAGGGAAACACAATGATGAGCCGAACTTAGACCATCAATTGCCAAGCTTAGAATTTCAAAACTCCTGCAATAATGAGATCAGAACTGAACCTTTTGAGGGTATAAATTCCGCCCCTTATTTTGATAAGGTGACCTTCGAAGGTTATTCGGACTTAGGTTCTAGTAATTCTACCCACATCCTAAACCTAGAATCTAGATCCGAAACTTATTGGGAAGATTATGATGCCCCATATGAGAAAGATCAAATTTTTAAAGAATATGATTCCGGGCCTCTATTTGATGAATATCCCTCTCCAACATCCTCAGGAAATCTGATTGATTTTCTAGAAGACATGCCAATTTATGATACAGAAACTGAGGAGTTGGATGTGTGGGGTTTCAATTGGGTCTATCCTACCAGCTTGGAGCTTGAGCCTAAACAGAACACCTTTTTAAGTCCAGAATTGACATATAGGCTAGTCCCCAGTCAAGCTGCTAATTCCACATCTGATGATTTATGCTACGGTGGAATTCATGATCAATAATCTCATTTAGAACTCAATTTTCGCAAACTCTCCGACAACTTCAGAGTTGAGTATAATTTCGGAGAGACTCTCCTTCCTGAACACACCAAGCCCATCTACGACCTCAGTTCACATGACTCATTCTCTGACTTCGACTCTGAGGTCCTGGTTCCCGAGATCACTGATAACACAGAATCATTCCTTTTCGATTCTCAGGAACCAAAAATAGAAAATGCAAGAGTGATTCAACCCAGAATTCAAATATTTTCTCGAATCCGATTTCTTTCATCCTGCAGACACTCTTCAGGCATTTGATAGTTACCCAGAGGACTCTCTACAGAAAACCACCCGTCATTCGTTTCTAGAAGAGCCCTCATACACAGTTGCCACCTCGTCCGCACACACAGAACTGATCAAAACCTCTTCCCAACCCCGACCCGCAACCGGACTCAATTTCTATTTAGATTCACCTCTCACCGAGTGATTGCATTTCCACATCGAGTTTGGAACACTGATTAGACTACATACCATGCTCCATCATTCTCTGATCACCCCTGTATGGTTCCCGCGTCAATCACTCATTATTCTACGGGTCCTTATTCTGACCAGGCTGATTCGACTCAGCCAAACCCTGTATTCACACTTCCACATCCATCTGAGCCACATTGCATATGGTGGGTCCCACACCTTTTGATCTACATCTATCAACCCACCAGATTGATTGGGTTTGGGCTGCATCATCAGCTTGTTGATCTTAACAAGCACCTGGTTGGACCAACCAGGCTCTTAATCAAGGTGCTTGTTATATTAAACTCTGCTGATTTGACCATCCCCTCTCCATTCCATTTTCCTGCTTGGCTGAAGGCGTCAAATTTAGTGCTCAACGGGAGGCAGCCCATCATTCTCCTTGAAAACCTGAAATCTTTTTTGACACCTTTGTGCACTTAATATTCACCCTTTAAGACAGCCGACTCCACTTCAAAAGTTGAATAAAAACCCCCTAGGTTACAATGAGGACATTGCAAATCTTAGGCATAGGGGGGTATGAAAGTGCAAAACTTGTAAGAAAAGGTTTCAAACAAAGAAATTCACATATACCAAAAACACCATAAAAATTAAAAAATTTTTGAAAAAAAGAAGAATAAAATGAGGGAGGAAAGAAAATTTTGTGAAGGAGGAGGAGAAAAAGAAACAAAAGAAAAAAAAAAAAAGGGAGCACAAAGATGAAAGAAAAAGTGATAGTCATTAGTAAGGAAGTAAGGAATTAACCTAAGTTCTAGACCTCATTCAAGAAAAGAAATGAAAAGTGCATGGTGACATTAGTAAGAACGTGAACCTTAGGCATTCTTGGATAGACTCTTAGTACCCATTAACATCTAGACATTTCTTAAGAGGTTGAGAAAAATGAAAAGCTTAAGTATTAGGTCAAAGGCTTAGGGAGTATTTGGCCTCGTCAGCTAACTTTTGGTCTGCAGGACTAAGTAACCCAAGCACCCTAACCGCACACACAGCCTGGTTCAGTAAGCATAAAAATCAAAATCACTCAGAAGCGTTGCAAAATTCTGAAAATCACACCTAGAGTAGGAGTGGCCGATCAACACAAGTTGATTTGGACGAGTTCCCAGCGTGGAGAGGAGGGAAATTCCCCTCGAAGATGCGTAACAAAATATCATCTCCTCGGTGCTTGTCTCTTAGGATTTTTACATATCCTACTGGGGGCATGTAAGCACTCTGCTGGTTCAGATTCCATGGATGACATTATCACGAAGTGTCAGTTGCCAGGGTCTGGATCCGACCACAGAACACCATGGATGGGAGTATCTCAAAATCGCCAGGGTTCCGGGGGTTGCCATGGGCGGTGCTATATCGAAGCATCGATTGCCAGGAACCCTTGAGGGTTGATGATGGGAACAAGGAATCTGATACAGACCGTGTTGAAAAGCCAATACTAAACTAGAATTAAAAAGAAAAAGAGAGAGAAAACTCTCCAAACAGATAAATCTTCTCTCTCTCTTTCTTACAAAATGCACTGCGAACTAAGCCAGGGCTAAAATCATTTCAAGCACGGGTGCTTTAACCACAAAGTCCAATAGACCTTAGGTTAGTTCTTGTGGGCCTTAAAAACTTTTGCTAAAGACTGAGGCTGAGGATAGATAGATCTAGATCTTGGTTGGTACTAGAGTACCTTTTAGGCCTATGGTCAGCATTCTGACCTAATCTAGGTTCAAATGAAAAAAGCACTTATCTAAAACTATTAAGAATATCATGGTCTAGAACAAAGGTTGAAACCTTAAGTTTTCGCTAAGGGACTAGCAAAAGCTAGGCATGGGGGTATGATGAGAACCTCATCATGAACCCTAACTAGCACAATCTAACCTAGATATGCAAGAAAAAGCTCCTACATAACTCAAAGAAAGGCTTAACTCAGAGAATTCTGAGTTTAAGAAGAAAACAAGTCATAAGGGAAAAAAATGCAATTTTACCAACACAATCTACAAACAGGGTAACTTATGGTCCAAAAACAGGTCAAATTAACCTAATAAGAAGGAAAGTGGGATGATCTGATCCAACAAGGGCTACAAAAAGTCCAAGGAATTAAATGACATTCTGTAACCTTAAAACAATCCTACTTCAATTCACAAGGTTTGAGGTAGGGTAAAAATCAACTAAACCCTCCAAAATTCATATAAAAATAATCTATAGGGTTTAGAACCTTCAATTTGGCCTTAGAAACCCATTTTGACCTACATTGAGAACCATGCCCAATTAATGATTGATTTTTGGGTTTTTATGTAAATTGGCCAGTCAAACATGGTCTGACCTAGAAAAAAAATTCACCATTAAAATCCTTAGGCCCAATTTAGTCATGCATAAAAACTTGAAACTAAGAAGAGACCTCCTTGACCGACTTTGCAATTTGGTCCTCATCATTTACTTTTTGACCCTCAACTTTTGAAATCCTTGCATTTTGGCCCCTAATTTCCTCGTCGTTATTTGCATTTTGGTCCCTCCTGCAAGTCTCTACGCAGCACCATGCTCCGGTACTTTGCGCGGAGCATGGCACCGCTCAGGGTGAGGGGGGCGTCCTGCAAAGAGAACGCATAGTTCCCTGCGACGTCTGCTGTCGCAGGGACTCCGCCATGCTACCTGACAACACCCACACCTTCTGTGCGAACGCACGGAAGGTATGGGTCTCGTCTCCGACCATACTCTGACGAGGGACACACGTCGTCTCCCTACGTCCGCCCCTCCGCCACCGCCTTTATAAAGACCAACATCGCCAGCCGGTTCTCCGAGTCTCGTCCTGGCGGAGAAACCCCCAACCCTTCCTCTCTCCCCACTCCGACAGGAAACCCACCAGCTCTGGCGACCGCCGCTCCTCCTTCTCGTCGCTCTGCTGCAATACCAGCAGTAGAGTTTGCTTTGTCTCGTCTTCCAATGTTGCGCCGTACCAAGCGTGCGCCTCCCTGCCCACTTCCTCGTCGCCGCTTTCTCCCCCTGGGTTCTTCTTCTCCAGCTCTGACAGGTACGAGCCGGCGGCTCTGCCCTCCCCCTTCGTCCCTGTAGGTAGGTTACATTTACTCCCCTTCTTCCCCTCTTTCTTTTCCCCAATCTATTTTGCTTGATTGCCCCACGACCACGCCTGACCACCCTCATCTTCCCCACCTCCAGTCACTCTCCGGCGAGTCGTCCCCGTCATCCCACAACCCCATACGACTCGCCAACTGTCCCAAAAGCTCTGCCTCACTTCACCAAACACCCTCTGTCCCTCCACTTCCACTCCACACCTCCACAGCACACCCCCGATCAAACCCACCTTTCCGGTTGCAGTCCGACCTAGGGCTGCTGCCATACACCGCCCCGTGACCTGCTGCACCCCGCACTACCTTCGCCGTGCCACGGCGAATGTTCCCCTGTGGTCTGATTAGGCCGAGAGGCCCTATTTCTGTTAGACAGACTTTCAGCTCTCGCCGCCATTGGCGACGACGCAAGGAGCTTCCAAGTGAGCTCCAGGCCTCAAAGCATCAGGAATCCAGCTGAGGCGAATTGGGAAGACTCGGGTGAAGGCAGGTAGCTTGTTTGCGAAGGGAAATGAGGACGTAGGTACTGACACGAGGTCGCGTCCTTCCTGCAAGCGCGCGCGAGAAGGGACAAAGTTTAGTCCCACATCGTGAGTCTTCAAATTGCTGCACCACTTTAAATTGTTTTTGTGTATATGGTTGGTTACTCCGAACGCACCAGGGGTGAGGTCCCTCGCCCATCACCCGCCTCGTCCGTGGATTCATCTCGCGGACCTGGCGAATCCGACCCGACACTACCCTACAGTCCTCGCGCACCACCCACACCGGTGCGCCTGGTCCTGGTTACGCAACCCGACCCGTTAACCCAGCTCTGGGAGAGCTTCCTGTGAGCGGTTTACAGAGAGAGAGACGTGCGGGTAGAGGGAAGGGCTAGGTTTTGCTGTGCCCTGTGCAGGAACAGGGCACGAAGGAGGTAGACTCAACACTTAGCCGCAGGAAGGAGAAGAAGAGGAGCAGAAGAACAAGAGACCCTGAAGAAGCCTTGCAGCTGAGCAAGGCAGGAGACCAAAGAAGAAAAGAAGCAGAGGAAGAAGAAGGCTCGCCAAAGAAGAGAAGAAGAAGAAGAAGAAGCAGTGAAGGAAGAAAAGGAAGCACTGTAGCAGACCGCCGTTTAAGTCGTCTGACTGCGGTATCAGACGACGGATGAAGCTTCAGAGGAGATAAAGCAGAGAGGAAGAAGAAGAAAAGAGAAGGCTCTGCAACTGAAGAGAAAGAAAAGAGAAGAAGGAAGAAAGAAGCACAAGAAGACTTCGCGCAGGAAAAGAGAAGAAGAAGAACTGAAGAAGAAAAGAAATAGAAGACAAGTAAAGAGAGAAAGAAGAGAAGAAGAAGAAGCCAAAAATTGAAATCTATCTCTCCCTCTCTCTCTCTCTTATTTTGTAATAAAGAAAACTCTGTACTTCTAGAATTCTAATAGCTCCCTGAGTTCGACCTCGGGAAACCAAACTATTTCCGAGTAAATTTTGATAGTAACGACAACCGTAGCTATCTGATGTTACACTATAACGACATTACTGTAATAAGCACTAAAACGAACAAAGATTAGCCACGGTTGAAAAACCCCGTTACTATTAGGGTTTAGGCATCTTTGAGCTTCTCTTGAAGGGCGTGCCCCATCTTCAATATAAATATGATGGGTACAAAAATTGGGGCTAATCCTGGTGAGATCATGTAAAGTCCACCCAATTGCCTTCTTGTGATCTCAAAGAACTTTGATCAATTTGGATTCTTGTGATTCAGATAGATGAGAATTGATTATTACAGGATATGTTTGATCAGATTCGAGATATGCATATTTAAGATTATCAGGCAATGGTTTCAATTCAAGCATAGGAGTTGAATCAACAGTCGGATTTGGGGCAACACTTGGACCTGGAAAGGGTTATGAGCAACAAAGTCAACGAACGCTTAGTAGAGTGGTAACCAACTAACTAAAGTAGTAAATGCTAACAGGTAAACTATCTATTCCAATTACTTTATTTTACAAGTTATTCCTTCTCACCCATTGGTTTATATTTTCAGAACTCTTCCTTGATCTCGAATGTTCCTCATGGGAACGATCTTAATTACAGTCTTTTCCGAAGAGTAGAAGGCACACGTGGGGCTCTCCTGGCCGGGAGAGACCCCCGTGGTGATCCTACACCCAGTCAACCACTCCAAGGTCACGGACAAACGTAGCGGTGACTACGGCACGTGCGATAAGCGCATGGGTAGCTAACTCGCACTGGCATGCGGTCAATCGTTTCCGCTAACGGGTATGCCCAAAGTACAGCATGGAATAGTATAGGGCCTAGCCCTCTCAATAACAGGTGTCTAGCCCCTTAGAACCAAACAGGGGCCTCGCCCCTCCACTGTCCGCGCACCCTCGTCTGACAACCCTGGTTTGCCCAGTGGGCCTAACAAGTCGGTGTATGGTGGCTAACTGAACCCCTGGCACCGTGGGGTGGCTAGCTCTCTCCCTACACTAGTAGCTCTCCCCGGTACAATGTATGCAAGGGCCAAGAAGTCGGTGTAGAGTGGCCAATCCTAACCCCGGGTCCCAACCCAAGGGCGGCTAGCTCTACTCTACACTAAACAGGGGACAGTCACTCTCCTTGGTACCACGTACTCAAGGGCCAGCACACTTCCCACTCACATTTCTGGATACATTCCATGTATTTCTAGGAGCTCTACTCCTAATTCCCCGCAGGGTTCATGCACGTATTTCTCATGCCATTCCATACCAGGTTTCATCATTCACTTTTCCATTCTCAGGTTATACACATGTAGCTCATATTTCCGTCATCTAACATATACAAGTAATGTCACAAGTGACTGTTTAACTAGCGCGGGCATTTCATATTTCACAGGCAGCTCTTGTTTATTAACAGTCAGTTGTTCACATTTCTATTCATTCATTTAAGACTGCAATTGCAAACATGCATACAAATAGTGCAAGTACTTCTCGTCCTAGGATTCATGCCACATCCTAAGTTTCTAGTTATCCAATTCACATATGCATTCAGGTTTTATAATTAAATTAAGGGAAGACCACTCTACCAGACGACCTGGGAGTATTGGGGGCTCGAACAGCAGGCTCACGTGCCTCAGCAAGCCCCGAACCCGCAACCGATCGAAGGCCTATACCAAGGAACATACCACAATGGAACATTCAAAACAGTATAAAAGGCCTTCTAACAAGTAGAGAAACTCACAAGGAAAACACCGATATTTTGTTTGAGTAAAATGGACCTCAAACGGACCCTAAACGGTCAAACACATGGCTACAGACCTAAATCCGACGTCTGGCACAAGGTCCAGATGTCTTAAAAGTAACCAAAAACTCACCTAAGGTTCTGCGTCGACCTCAGACATCCAGAACCTCTTCTTGACCGTCTGGACCTAGCTCCAAACATCTGACCTCTCCTCCAGACGTCTGGGAGTGCTTCTAATCGTCTGGCAAGCTATGTAGACGTCCGAAACGTGTGGGAGGGCATGTTTCATGCCTTCTCGAAGCAATCCCTGCACGCAACAGACAAATCACCTATATTTAGGCACTTAAATCGTAGCTGCGGTGCGACCGGCATGGCCGTAACCGCAAGAGGAGTGTACCGTCATGAAGATCTGCTTTCAGTCATCTGGTAGCGTCACCAGACGTCCAATATGTCGTCTGGATGACACGCCAGACGTCTGATTCTGGGAAAATCCCATAACCAGAACCACTTCCTACTCTCCCTCGCCATGCGTAGCCACAGTCTCACCTCCTCGCCTGCATCTCCAGCTGCAACAAGTGTCGGGGACGGCTCCCCCGATTCACTCCTCCTCCCACACGTGCTGCTCCAGCCGTGCACCCTCCGATGAGCTCCCACGAGCTCGCAAGCTCAAGCTCTTCCTCTTCTCCACACGTCACCTATCCTCCTCGTCACTCGCTCTCACTCGCGCTCGCGCCTCTCGCTGCAGTGGAGAGGAAGGAGGGAAGGTGGCTGGCTGTTGTAAAGTGGGGAAGAAAGGAAGGGGGGAAGAGGGGTTTATATAAGGGTACGTTAGGGTTCGATGGAGGAGGGAAGAGGGAAAGAGAGAGAAGCAGGGTACTATCTATGCACAGCCCGCGCGTAGACGTGAAGTCACGTACCAAAATTTCAATTTCCAGACGTCTGGGAAGGGGTCTAGACGTCTGACCGACACTCCAGACATCTTAAAAAGCTCAAGACAGAACAGGTCTTTACATCATAACAAACTTAAAGGAAGTTTTGTCCCTGAAACTTGAGCTAGCTAGGGTGCGAAAAAAGAACTATATACGCATAACAAGCTTAAAGAGGACCGAAGCCGGTCTGAAAAGATGTAACCTCAAAAAGCTCCTGGTACCGCTCTCTCATCGTTGCCTCAGGCTCTCAGGTAGCCTCCTCATATACCTCTAGCTCCTCCACAAGACCTTCACGAGGGCTACCTGCTTCCGTCTCAAACTCCAGATGGCTCTATCTAGTATCTGTACTGGTTGCTCGGGGTAGGTCTGGTCGTCACCCACCTCGACACTCTCGTGGCTCAGAACATGACTGGGATCGGCGACGTACTTCCTGAGGTTGGACACGTGGAACACGTCATGCACACCAGAAAGATGGGGAGGAAGGGCAAGCCAGTAAGCAATGGGTCCTACCAGCTCCAAGACCTCAAAGGGACCCACAAACCTCAGTGCAAGCTTCCCTTTCACCCCAAAACATTGCAGGCCCTTCATGGCCGAAACGCAAAGAAAGGCGTGATCCCCAACCTCGAACGACACCTCTCTATGCTTCCTGATCGGCATAACTCTTCTGTCTACTCCTGACAGTGCGAAGTCGTCTGTGAATCTGCTCTATCACCTCCTGACTCTGCCGGATCAACCTGAGGCCAACCTCCCAGTTGGTCCCCACCTCAACCCAACTCAAGGGCACAGTATACCTCCGTCCGTACAGAGCCTCATAGGGTGCCATGATGATACTCGAGTGATAACTGTTATTATATGCAAACTCTGCCAAGGGTAATTGCCCCTCCCAAGAGCCCCTCCATTCATATACACAAGCATGTAAAAGGTCCTCAAGTGTCTGTATCGTGCACTCTGACTGTCCGTCTGTCTGGGGGTGGTGTGCCGTACTGAACCTCAACCGTGTCCCCAAGGCCTATTGAAACTCAGCCCAAAACTGGGAAGTAAAACGGGTATCCTAGTCGGATACAATCTCACGCGGAACTCCATGCAAACGTACCATGTCACGAATATACCTCTCTGCCAGCTACGCTGGTCCCAAGGTGACTCGGATTGGCAAGAAACATGTCATCTTCGTCAATCTGTCTATAATCACCTAGACTACCTCTTGTCCTCGCTGGGTAACGAGCAAGCCCACCACCAAGTCCATGGTGATGCTCTCCCACTTCCACTCTGGCATTGGAAGTGGCTGCAACGGCCTTGCGGGCCTCTAATACTCAGCCTTCACCTGCTGGCACACCAAACACTACTGCACGAACTCACCTGCATCCCGCTTCATCCCTCTCCACCAAAAGTCATGTATCAGATCATGGTACATCTTCGTGTTCCTGGGATGTATGGTGAACCTGGACCCGTGTGCCTCAGCCAGGAGCTCTCTCAACAACTCCTCATCCCTGGGAACGCATAAACGTCCCCTCATGCACAGCACCTCATTTGTAAAGGAGAAGTCTCCTAGGTCCCCTGACAGTACCCTGTCTCACAACGACTGCAGGTACAGATCTATCATCTGTCCTGTGACGATGCAGTCTATCAGCTCTGGTCTCGTCTGTCATGTCACCATCACTGCGCCACAATGCCCCTGTAACTCTAGGGGTCGCCAATTGCCCAACTCCTCCATAAGTCTCCAACTTCGTGCCTGTAAGCTGGCCAAGTGGGCGGGTGCCTTCTGACTCAAGGTGTCAGCCACCACGTTGGCCTTCCCCGGATGGTATGAGATGCTGCAGTCATAGTCCTAACCAACGTCTTTGTCTCATGTTAAGCTCCTTCTGATCAAACAAATACCTGAGACTCTTATGATCCATGAAAATCTCTAAGGTCTCACCGTAAAGGTAGTGCCTTCATTTCTTCAGCGCGAAGACAACAGCTGCCAGCTCTAAGTCGTGGGTAGGGTAGCTTCCTCATGGGGCTTCAGCTACCGCAAAGCGTAAGCGACAATGTGACCCCGCTGCATGAGCACGCCCCCTAACCCCTGCAACGAAACATCCGTGTAGACCACAAAATCTCCACTGCTACCTGGGATGGTAAGCACAGGAGCTGAAGTCAACCTCTCCTTTAACTCCTGAAAACAGGCCTCACAAGCATCTATCCAAGAAAAGGGCACGTCCTTCCGGTTCAACTGAGTCATAGAACATGCAATCTGCGAGAAACCTCTGATAAACCGTCGGTAGTAACCTACCAATCCTAAGAAACTACGTATCTCTATCACTGTGCATGGCCTCTCCCACCTAAGTACTGCCTCTACCTTGGCTGGATCCACAACCAAGCCATCCCCTGAAATCACATGACCCAAGAAGGTCACCTGCCTCAACCAAAACTCGCACTTGCTATATTTGGCATACAGCCTACGTCGTCTCAACGTGTCTAGAACCATTCACAAGTGCAGTTCGTGTTGTGCCTGATCCCGTGAGTAAACGAGCATGTCATCAATAAATACCACCACAAACTGATCCAGATATGGTCTGAACACCTGGTTCATCAAATCCATAAAGGCAACGGGGACGTTGGTCAACCCAAATGGCATGACCAAAAACTTGTAGTGTCCGTACCAGGTGCGGAAAGCTGTCTTGGAGATGTTAGTCTCCCTGATCCTTAACTGGTGGTAGCCTGATCTCAGATCTATCTTGGAGAATACCGTGGCACCTCGCAACTAGCCAAACAGATCATCAATCCTCGACAGCGAATACCTGTTGATGTAAACACATTTACACTACTTAAATGTCTATTTATGCATGTTCTTAAGCATACAATTGCATTTCATGATATAAATATTGCATAACATGCATCATCTTGCATTTAGAGTAGTTTGAATAAAATGGAGGTTAATTGTCTCCTTTTATGTGCTTGGACAGGGCAAACATTTTATCGGAGCCTTGGATCAAAGATCCAACCGTATGGATGTGATCAGGGTGACGATTGGAGTTCAACGACTCCAAGATCGCCCTAATCAGGCATCCGTAGCATCAGATAGTGATCAGGGAACCCTAAAAGATCAAGGGCCAGGATGGTGTAAATTCGCACTTCAGATGACAAATCTGACCGCACGGATGAATTTGGATCGACGATTGCAGCCCAACAACACAAAAAATCGAGTTAATCCGACATCCGTGGCACCATCTACAACTTCCAGAAGATGGACGGCCAAGATGGCACAACGTGGCGCCATTTCGGTCGCCCAAATGGCCACTTACATTCTATGAAGCCCCGCACCCACTCGCTCTCCGCCGTTGGATCTTGATCCAACAGCTGTGGTCAGCCGCGCCTAAAAGCGTCCGCTCGACCATCCGCGCCCCGTAGCGCAGCGGTCGAGCACGCTTGCTCGAGCGGTGGGCGCGGGTTCGAGCCGCAGCGAAGGGTTGGAAGGCACGGGCGATTGAGCGCGGGCGGGCATTGGATCGCGATCGGACGACCGCGCGCACCCGATAGCGTTCACGCGTGATTGAACGCACGATGTCACGCGGCATCGCACGTGCCGGGCGGGTGTGCAGCCGCAGGTGGAGATGCGTCTTAAGCCGTCCGATCTCGTGATCGGATGGCTGAGAATCAATGAACATGCGATGGCGTTGACGAAGCAGGCAGCTGAGGAGGCGTGCGTGGGCGCGGGTGCTACGCCCACGTTGGGGCTTTAGTGACGGATTTATGCGTCACTAAAGACCCCTCATTTATTATTTTAAAGTTGTACTGTACATTTTGCCCCCACTCCTTGCAACTATAAAAGGAGACCCCCTCCATACGAAATTCTCATCCCTTCCTTCTCTTCTCTACCCCTCCAAAGCTCAAGAGAAGCTTGTCCCACACCCGGGATGCTTCTCGTGAGATAAAATCCAAATTTTCATCCCCCTTTGGAAGTGGATCCCGCGACGACGACGACATGCTACTCCATTCCCGTTCTTCTGCTTCGTCCTGCTTTGTTCTCCTTCGTCTAGGCGTCGTCCCATCCGACTCGTCCTCCAAGCAATCGTTGAAGAGGATAACTTCTCTCTCCCATTCTTATTTACAGCTTTTCTAGTGTAGAATTTTCCTGCTTTATAGTGTAATTGATTTCCCACTTTCTAGTGTAACTTTTATTTAGTTTGATTGTATAAACAGTTGAAATATTGAATGCATGTTCTCTTTCTCTCTCTTTCTTTCTCTCTCTCTCTCTCTCTCTTTTTCTTTTAGTCTGATAGCTCCATTGTAATTATATCGCCTTGCTTATCAAAAATCCTAAAAAAATATAATTGCGAATATAAATCAACGTAGCCTCCCTGTGTTCGACCCGGAATTCTTTTCGGTATAAATTTTATTTGTTGAACACAAATTCTTCGCTTTCAAGCTACAACGATAGGTTTTCTAAAACCAAACACGTTAGCGTAGCAATTCGTACGTTCAACATTTTGGCGTTGTTGCCGAGGAGGCAACGATTTCCGATCTTTCCTTCAAATTTCTTGCACTTTATTTATTTTCTAACTAGCTTTCTCTTGTGTCTATTGTTTTGCGGAGACCTCCATTAAGGAATCAACAAGCGGTAGACTGAAGTAAAGTGCAGTTGAAGACAACTGTAAGTGCTTCCCCATTCTTTCCCCCTCCATGGATTTCATTCGCCACATTAAATCCAAATTCCAACTAACCTAGGTGTTTGCATAAATCCTAGGAATAGTTTGGTTGTTTGGATTTCCACTCACATTCATTCCACCCTCATTCATAAAAAAAATAACAAAAAGATAATTTTGTGGGGTAATTTCCAACAAGCACACACCCACATTCAAGGCACATGATCAACTTGATTTGTTTTCTACTCAATCGGGTTCTGATCTATGGAACCGGTACACACAAAGCAACACATAACTGAGTAGAAAATTATTCTAGGTTAACCATTTTTGAGTGCCTAACTTAGTGGTGCATTTATGGCCAATTGTTTAAGTTGTTTGGGCCGCACCACTTTATTTAAAACCAACTCATCAAGTATCTCCTCTTTAGGGTTTTCAATCTAGGTATATTCCAGGCACTCCACTTTCATTCTGATTTTAAAGGAAAACAATCTTCACCCGTGTTTTACAACTTGGTTTGCCTAGAAACTTGATTGCAATTCACCTAATTTGAAACACTAAAAGCTACTTTAGCAAGATTTGAACATTAAAATTCATACATTATAAATAATCTTGCTTGAAAACCTTGGTTGTGCACGCACTTACACAAATCTCAATCAATCATTAAGGGCACAACTCATTGTAAGGGCCCATCACATTTCATAAGCACCACAATCCTAGGCCTTAATAAAATTGAGTAGACATTGGCCTTAAGGTTTGATTCGCTCTTCAGGGCCTAGTCTGAGATTGTTTTTGATTAACATACTTGTACTGATTAATCTGATGTCTAGCTAGGGGAGTAGCGTCAAACGACCGTGGCTGGGGGCTACACTAGGAACCAAAGGCGAAAGCCAAAGGAAAAACCTTCTCCCCAGTCCCTCCTTCTAACTGGTTGGATTAAATAGACGCAAGTAGAGTAAATCATTTATAGTCTTAAGGTGGGTTTTGGGAGTCAGTAGATCCTTAGGCTACCCGACTTAAGGACAGCCTTGTTTTGTTGTGCTGCAGGGTCCCTATCCCCAGTCCTTCCGACCTTCTCTTAGTTTATGCTGGGAAGACGGTCATTGAATCCCCAATTGGAAGGACTGTTAGAACATTCTAGGAGGCGCAAGCTAGATTTTGGTCAATTTGATCCCATGGCCGAACAACAGCCTCCTCTGCTTGAAAATCCACAGGAAGAATTTCAAAGGCAACTGGAACAAATGCAGAGAATGCAGGAATGGTTCCAGATAATGCAGGGCGCTCAGCCCTTGAAGGATTTTTATGATCCTTCTGATTGCGCAGCAATCATAGGTCTTAATTGACCTAAATTAGGCTAGGACTTAGCATAAGTTAGGGTTATTCATGCATACATACGCATTATCTGCATCTTTACTACTTTCCTTTAGCTATGCATAAAATAATGTTATAATGTGCTGATTAAGTGCATTATGTCGATTGCAGGGAATAAGCTGATCAGGAGCTGGATCTGAAGCTAGATCAGGAATAACAGGAGTTGTAGCAGAGCTGGAGCAGAAGGCCTAGTTTAGATGTAGGAATAATAATGTAAGGGGGTTAAAGGTTTTCTATTCTATTAAGTAGAAATAAAGCAGTAAAATGTGAAGAGCTTAGGTCCATCCTAGCCCTAGGATAGCCTAGAGACTTCCTCAGGCCTTAGCCACCCTTAGATTAGGTCACAACACCCTAGGAAGCCCTAAAACCCTAGTTCCAACCCTTCTCTGAACGTCCAGATAGGTTTCAAGACATCCAGGACCCTTAGCCAACTCTCACACACTTCAAACCCACTTCTGCATTGTTATTGGACGTCCAGACACTTTGTCAAACGTCTAATTTCTGTAGAATACCCAAAACAGAACCCGAAATCCTTCCTGACTCTGATTGGACGTCCAGACAACAAATCTGGACTTCTGATTTTTGAGTATAAGACGTCTGATTCTATAATTAGACGTGTAATACTGCTCTCCAATTCCTATTTTGAGATTTAAGCCTTGATCTTGGATCTCTAGGTCCCTAAACCCAATTCCAACCCCATAGGAACCTAAATTAAGGTGCCCTAGCCCTAGTACATCACCTCTAGACCTCCCTAAGGACCTAATTAGGTCCTCACTAAACCTAATTGACTTGGATCTTAGTCAATTCCATTAGCCCATTCAATTGGACTCATTGAGTCGAATTGAGCCCTGATCTCAGCACACACTGTCCAATTGGACTCAGTGAGAGTCCAATTGACCTAGACCTGACTTAATTGAGTTGTTTTACTGTCAATTAAGTTTCCACACACCCAATTAAACTTGTATTAAGTTTAATTGCACTTTACCTTAGTGAATTAGGGTTTATAACCCTAATTTGAGACCAACCTTGACCTAAACCCACTAGAATCCAACCTAATCAACCTAGCCACCTAAGTTTTGACCCACACACACCCACACACACCATCCACACGAAAATATCTAGCCTAGAGTTCTCTAGCACTCTCTACCATGTGTGGTTGCCTTGGTTGCCAAAAATAGCAACCAAGAGCCATTCAATTTTTAGATCCACATTTGGTGGATCTAAAAACCACCATCCACCCTCTCTCTCTCACTCTCCCACGAGCTCCCACCATAGGCCTCTCTAGAGAATTCCATAATTCTCTAGAGAGCTTCCCTTAGGTATATAAAAAGACCCCTTGGGTGGCCATTGGCACCCATTCACTCCCTTGGCAATTGCTCTCCATTGGTGCCGTTCACGCCACCTCCACTTAGCCACTCACTCCACCTCCACGAGCTCACTACCACCACCATGGAGGACACCATGCCGGGATGCTGGATCAACCCTACTTCTCTCCAAGGGTCGGCCTAAGCTACATAAGCCGCCCCTCATTCTCCTCTCGACCACTCCAAGGCCATCGGGGACCACCCCTGAATGCCCTCTATTCTTCTAGCTCTAGATCATGCTCTCCATAATTTTTATTGCTTTCATTTTCTGCTTAGTAGAGTAGTCTTACTTCTCCCCCAATGATGCATGCGAAATCCCCCCGTTGATTCTTGTATGCAATCGTTTTCTGGTAGTTAGATTTAATTTTAAGCATTCATGTATAAGCTTT
The DNA here is from genome assembly GCA_037157565.1 of Thalassia testudinum. NCBI lineage: Eukaryota > Viridiplantae > Streptophyta > Magnoliopsida > Alismatales > Hydrocharitaceae > Thalassia > Thalassia testudinum. The sequence continues at coordinate 18,164,355 of JAZHRO010000065.1, read as the reverse complement.
CCTCTAGATTTCCTTGTGCAACAACTCTCCCATGATGAATGAAAATTTCATTATATATATATATATATATATCATATGTCTTTGAAATCACCTTGAGCTGAATGATTATCATATTTGCGTGATTTAAGTGCCTGTTCTTTAACCGCCTATATATTACTCACAAGCATGTCGTTTAAATAAAGTAGAGCGGCTTTAAGATCGATTTCAAAAACAAAAACAACGCCTCCCAGAGACGAACGACCAGGACTCAAAGTCTCGTTGTTTTACAAAATAATATCTTTGACTAACGTTTTTGCCCGACTATACTACGATTTTCGACAACTTTCAAATGCGCGAAAATGGCTTTCTGTCACCTTCAAATTACGGGGAACATCCCGGCGTCCAGATTCCAGCCGGTGACGTAGAAATCAAGCCCCAGGTGTTAAGCCTGATTAAACATTATCATGGGCTTGGCTCCGAAGATCCGTTTCAGCACTTGGAAGATTTGACCACTTCGGTCCAGACCACCAAGGCTGGAAACTTAAACGAGGAGCAAATGATCATGAGGCTCTTCCCCTACTCTCTTAGGGATAAGGCCGTGCATTGGTATAGGACAATAGGAAGACCAATTACAACTTGGAATGAGTTGAAATCGGCCTTTCTGAACAAATTCTTCCCAGTCGGTCGTACCAATGCTTTGAGACAGGCAATCACTACCTTTACCCAGCGGCCGGGGGAGCAGTTTCATGTAGCCTGGGAGCGATTCCAAGACTTATTGCGGAGGTGTCCACATCACGAGGTGCCGAAATGGCAACTCATGTAGTTTTCTATCATGGGTTGACTAAGCAACTTAGAAACCATGTGGATGCTTCTTGCGGAGGCAATTTCCTCAATAAAGATGCAGATAGTGCACATGATTTATTTGAGGAAGTGAGTGAGAATTCAATTAATCATACCTCCATGGATACTTTTAACTGGTCCCAGCAACCCAGATCAAATGTCAATGAAGTCCATGACTCTCATTCATTTGATATGGAATTGATTTGTAATAAACATGATAAGGTGGACTTGGTTGCTAAAAGAATGGAAGAGTGGATGGCTGGCAATTCTATGAACAACTCTCAATCCACTCAATCCCAAAATTCGGGATTCCATTCCTCACAAACTCCTTCTAGACGGGAGTTCGTGAATCAACTCGATGCGACTCAACCTATGAGTCATCATTTTTCGGAACCCCATGGGTTCCCAACTGGGGCCTTTGATCCCAGTTTTTCTGATCCTTCCCTTTCTTTCTCTCCATCCTCACCCTATGAGGATGTCTGTGCTGTACAAGAGAATGTTAGATCCAACCCCTACTCGAATGCCTGTAATCTAGGTTGGAGAAACCACCCTAACTTCTCTTGGAAAAATCTGAGGCAGCAGACCCAATTCCGACCTGGCAACTATACTCCGCAACGACCAATGAGTCAGGGTCAAGAATATACTCAGTTGGCTCCGAATCAAGTCAATCAGCTAGCTTGGAATGCACATCAACCCGTAGGGCAGGCTGATTTGAACCGTCAAATGGTAGAGATGCAAGGATCTATGCTCCAGCTCATGCAGCAAATGAAAAACTTGCTGGACAACTTGCAATCCAGGCTCATTGCTAACTCTCATCAACCTGGATCTCTACCATCCCAACCCGTACCCAACCCACGAAACATGGTCGCCCATGCAGGTCAGGGCCAAGGGTACGGAAATCAGAGGGACCCGCACACACATGCTCAGGTGGTTGAGCAGGGTTCCCTGTCTTCTTCTGCAAATCAACAATTCATGGTCAATCAAGCCCCTCCAATCTTTCCTAACCCTCCCCAAGACCCAAATTCTTACGCAACTGCAAATTCTATCACTTTGAGGAGTGGTAAGAAGACTCAGGATCCACAACCACACTATTCTGATCTTTTGAATCCTGAAGAATCTGAGGAGAGAGAGGAGAATGCTAGAGGAGAAATCAAGGCTCAGGAACCTGACTCCAAAGATCTGACTCATGTTCCTTTTCCTGAAGCCTTAACCAAAGCAAAGAAGAAGTCTGTTGATAGCAATGAGGAGCTTCTGAATTTATTTAAGAATGTTGAGAACAATATCCCGCTCCTTGATGCTATCAAGCACATACTGGCTTACGCAAGATTTTTAAAGGAATTATGTACACAAAAGCATAAGTCGAGAGAATCTGTTCCGAGGAAGGTGGTACTCTCCGAGCAGGCTAGTTCTGTTATCCTGCACTACCTCCCTCAGAAAAAGAGAGATCCTGGTGCTCCTTTGATTTCTTACGTTATCGGAGATTACACATTTGACAGAGCACTTTTGGATCTCGATGCATCCATCAACCTAATTCCTACTTCTCTTTATGAGAAGTTTGGGTTAGGTGAACTTCGGCCAACTTCAGTAACGCTACAGTTAGCGGACTGTTCGGTCACAAAACCGCGAGGCATTATTGAAGATGTTATAGTTAAGGTCAAGGATTTCTATTTTCCTATAGATTTCCTTGTCCTTGACATGGATGTACCAGATAATTTGAGGAACACGCCCATCATTCTGGGGCGTCCATTCCTGGCTACCGCAAAGGCCAACATTAATTGTGAAAGCGGTAGCATGGAAATCGCCTTTGGGGACCAACGAATGAAATTGGATATTTTTAAGGCGATCAACAAATTTGAGGATTGTGGATTTATTGAGAAACTTGATGAGGATAGTGTTAATATTGAAACTTGTTTGACAGTTTTTTCAATTGAAAGTTCCTCTTTGGTTGATGAATTTGACCTGCAACCCTCTGACCTAACATCTTCGGAAGAGGTTACTGATTTTGTTCACTCACAACCTCTCCCTCTTGTTGAACCTTCAGCATCTACCCTACCATTAATCATCACCCCACCCCAGCTTGAATCGAAACCATTGCCCGAGAATTTAAAATATCAATTTTTAGGACCTCAGAATACGCTCCCTGTGATTATTAGTGCTAAATTGACAAAGGAGCAAGAGATTAAATTGATTAAGGTCCTAAAGGAACATAAGGAGGAAATTGGTTAGACCATTCATGACCTCAGGGGGATCGAGCCATCTTACTGTAATCATAGAATATTTTTGGAAGATGGATCCCGCCCTTCTCGCCAAATGCAAAGGAGATTGAATCCAAATATGCGAGAAGTGGTCAAAAAGGAAATCATCAAGTGGCTCGATGCAGGAATTATTTATCCAATCTCTGACAGCCCCTGGGTAAGTCTCATTCAGATTGTTCCAAAGAAAGCCGGGATTACTGTTGTGACTAATGAGAGAGGAGAATCTGTCACAACTCGTTCAGCTTCTTCTTGGAGAGTTTGTATTGATTACAGGAAGCTGAACACAGCCACTAAAAAGGATCATTTTCCCCTGCCCTTCATTGATCAAATCTTGGAAAAATTAGTCGGGCAGAAGTACTTCTGTTTTCTTGATGGCTACTCAGGATACAACCAAGTTTCTATCCATCCCGAGGATCAGGAAAAAACTACTTTCACCTGTCCCTACGGAACCTTTGCTTTTCGTAGGATGCCTTTCGGGTTATGCAATGCACCTGCGACTTTTCAAAGGTGTATGCTAGCCATATTTTCAGACATGGTGGGAGAGTTTATGGAAGTCTTCAAGGATGATTTCTCTATTTTCGGAGAATCATTTGACTCTTGTTTGGCTAATTTGGAAATGATTCTTAAGCGATGTATCAAGACACGACTGGTCCTTAGCTGGGAAAAGAGTCATTTCATGACCCAATAGGGCATCGTTTTGGGTCATGTAATCTCTGAATAGGGAATTGAAGTAGACAAAGCTAAGGTTGATGCTATCGCTAAACTTCCTCCTCCCACATCTGTTAAACAGATCAGATCATTTCTTGGCCATGTGGGATTTTATCGAAGATTCATAAAGGATTTCTCGAAGGTTGCTCATCCTTTGAGCAATCTTCTTGCCAAAGAAACGCTGTTTGTTTTTGACGAATCATGCCGAAAGGCATTTGATTTCCTGAAAATGGCAGTCACCTGTGCTCCAATTTTGCAACCACCAATTTGGACAGCCCCTTTTGAGATCATGACTGACGCTTCTGATTACGCGGTCGGGGCTATCCTGGGTCAGAAAATTGATCGAAAGCCCTCTGTCAATTACTACACTAGTAAAACTTTGGATGAAGCCCAAAGGAATTACACTGTTACTGAAAAGGAATTACTAGCTGTAGTATTTGCTTTGGAAAAATTCAGGGCTTATCTCTTAGGGTCTCATGTTATCGTTTATACCAACCACTTGGCCTTGAGACATCTCTTGGCTAAAAATGATGCTAAACCCTGGCTTATTCATTGGATTCTTCTTCTTCAGGAATTTGATCTTGAAATCAAGGATAAAACTGGGGTACAAAATGTGGTGGTGGATCATTTGTCGAGACTCCTAGGTGATTCTTCCTGTCCAGACATTCCAATTGCTGACACTTTTTCGGACGAAACCATTCTTACAGTTTTAGGTGTCCACACCCCATTGTTTGCTGACATTATTAACTATTTGTCCATTGGTCAAATCCCCCAGGATTGGACCAAGCAACAATGGGATAGACTCAAATCTGAGGCCAAATACTACTTTTGGGAGGACCCTGAACTGTATCTCATTGGCTCTGATCAGATTATTCACCGATGCATACCGGAGAATGAATTCAACAGTATGCTAGAGTTATGCCATGCATCTGGGTGTGGTGGACATTTCTCTGGGAGAAAGACGGCTGCAAAAATCTTACAATATGGCTTCTATTAGCCGTCTTTATTCAAGGATGCCCAGGACTTCTCAAGGTCATGTTCTTGATGTCAGTTGCTCGGGAACATAACTAAGAGAGACATGATGCCCCTAAACCCTATTCTTCCTATGGAAATTTTCGATGTTTGGGGCATCGATTTCATGGGACCCTTTATCCCTTCATTTGGACATCTGTACATTCTTGTTGCTGTTGATTATGTGTCCAAATGGATTAAGGCGATTCCCACCCGAACCAATGACCACAAGGTGGTCATCAATTTTGTCAAGAAAAATATCTTCAGTAGGTTCGGGATTCCGAGGGCTATCATCAGTGATGGTGGCACTCATTTTACTAATGCTCAATTCCAGAATTTATTGGCCAAATACGGGGTTAATCATCGAATTTCCACACCTTACCATCCCCAGACGAATGGACAAGCTGAGATCTCCAATCGAGAGATCCAGAACATTCTGCAAAAAATGGTTAGGCCTGATCGCAAGGATTGGACTCAAAAGCTTGAGGACGCTCGTTGAGCCTACCGTACGACATATAAAATGCCCATCGGTATGTCTCCATTCCGTTTGGTGTATGGAAAGGCATGCCATCTACCGGTAGAGATTGAACATAGGGCATTCTGGGCAATCAAACAATGCAATTTAGATTTGAATCTAGCTGTGAAGACCAGGAAACTCCAACTATCTGAGTTGGAGGAGCTTAGAAATGATGCTTATGAGAATGCCAAGATCTACAAGGCTCGGACCAAAGCTCTACATGATCAATTGATTTCCCGCAAGAGCTTTGAGCCAAACCAAAAGGTCTGGTTATTTGATTCTAAACTTAAGCTCTTTCCTGGCAAACTTAGATCTAAATGGAATGGCCCATTCATAATTGATCAGATTTTTTCAAATGGTGCCGTTCAGATTTATGACCCAAAGACGGGTAACACCTTTAAAGTCAACGGTCAACGTTTGAAGCCTGTTGTTGACCGTAATCTTCCAGAACCCGTCTCAGAATCTGTTACTCTAGCCATTCTGTGACTTCTTTGGCTGGACTTCGCCTGGCTGACGGCATTAAACTCAGCAGTTGTACATATGACACAAGGCTGATACGAGCTTCATATTTAGGTGACATCTTTCATATTCTACCCTTTCTTTCATGTCTCTTTTTCAATGAGGACATTGCATCAGCTAGGCATGGGGAGTGGATTCATTTTTGAATTATTTGGTCAGCTTTGTGAAATCCATACAAATTATTTTTCTCTTCTTATTTATATAAAAAAAAATTAGGAAGGATTAGTTGGACATTAGGAATTTTCAATCCTAAGAAATTTTACATTAGGATCTGAACACAAAGACCCTTCTGGTCTTTGGACTTAATTAGCCTGTGTATCCACTAAAATGTGGATTTATCTTTGAGTCCTCGCCATCTTAATTCTATCGTAATTGGAATAAATAAGTTTGGGTGATAAGTACATGACTTATCAACCCGCCCTCTGATTTGAGGGAATTTTGAGTCTTAAGCATCTACACACTTTCTTTGCACTGACTCGTTGTTCGGCGATTTTAACGGAAATTGAGTAGCTAATGAACCTTTTAGGGTGATATGGCTGGCAGGTTATCATGGGTAACAGCCCATAGGTAGGTTGTCCAGAGCCCAGTCACTGGACCTTTCTCTTTTTCTTACCCTTAGGTAAATCTTAGACTAGGGAAGCCACCTACTTAAAAAAAAAAAAAGATCAAAAAGAAAAGGAGAAAAGAACAAAAAGAAATAAGCCACACTTCGCCGAACGAGTATAGCTGGTAAGTTGTCGGTGGTAACAACTCATCGACTGGTTGTCCAGAACCCAGCTCAATAAATGCACTAAAAATTCCCAAAACACTTAGGAAGAAGCGGAGAAGTAGAATAAACCGGGGAGATATACTCTGGATTCACCCGTGTGTTGACCCTGTAAAAAAGATAAAAGTAGGGAGAAAGCTGCCGGTTGTAAAGATACACCTTTAGGCAGAATTCTTTTTGAGGTCACCTAGAGGCGTAGAAATCCAAAGTCCATTTTAATTGCTGGTCAACGAATCTATCACAATCACAATAAGATGCTTAAAGCTTAGGGTTCTCATCAAATCTTGGGTGAGTTGAATGGCCGTAGAAAGCCACTCTTAAACTCTAAAATTTGAAAATCCAAAAAAATTAGAAAAGAGTAAAAAGAAGAAGAATTTTTCTTTGAATAAGGCGAGGGTTGGAGGCGGTCTGCATTTTGGCTGATACTCGGGCACTGTTGTGTCTTTGAAAGTTCAGTTCCTAAGTAGACAATTTCTTAATGATTGAAAATAACTCAGGTCCAAATAATCCAACCTAATTCTTTTATAAATAGCATATAGGTTTTGCTAGGTACTAGCAAAAGATAAGCATGGGGGTATGATGTAAACACATTTACACTACTTAAGATGTCTATTTATGCATGTTCTTAAGCATAGGATTGCATTTCATGATATAAATATTACATAACATGCATCATCTTGCATTTAGAGTAGTTTGAATAAAATGGAGGTTAATTATCTCCTTTTATGTGCTTGGACAGGGCAAACATTTTATCGGGGCCTCAGATCAAAGATCCAACCGTATGGATGTGATCAGGGTGATGATTGGAGTTCAACGACTCCAAGATCGCCCTAATCAGGCATCCGTAGCATCAGATAGTGATCGGGGAACCCTAGAAGATCAAGGGCCAGGATGGTGTAAATTCGCACTTCAGATGACAAATCCGACTACACAGATGAATTCGGATCGACGATCGCAGCCCGACACAAAAATCGAGTCAATCCGACATCCGTGGAACCATCTACAACTTCCAGAAGATGGATAGCCAAGATGGCGCCACATGGTGCCATCTCGGCTGCCCAAACGGCCGCTTACATTCTATGAAGCCCCGCACCTGCTCGCTCTCCGCCGTTGGATCTTGATCCAACGGCTGTGGTCAGCTGCGCCTAAAAGCGTCCGCTCGACCATCCGCACCCCGTAGCACAGCGGTCAAACGCGCTTACGCGAGCGGCGGGCGCGAGTTCGAGCCGCAACGAAGGGCTAGAAGGCACAGGCGATTGAGCACGGGTAGGCGTTGGATCACGATCGGACGGCCGCGCACCCCCGATAGCATTCACGCACGATTGAACACGCGGTGTCACGTGGCATCGCACGCGTCGGGCGGGTGCGCAGCAGCGGGTGGAGATGCATCTTAAGCTGTCTGATCTCGCGATCGGACGGTTGAGAATCAATGAACATGCGATGGCATTGAGGAAGCGGGCAGCTGAGGAGGCGCGCGTGGGCGCGAGAGCTACGCCCACGTTGGGGCTTTAGTGACGGATTTATCCGTCACTAAAGACCCCTCATTTATTATTTTAAAGTTGTAATGTCCATTTTTCCCCCTCTCCTTGCAACTATAAAAGGAGACCCCCTTCATACGAAATTCTCATCCCTTCCTTCTCTTCTCTACCCCTCCAAAGCTCAAGAGAAGCTTGTCCCACACCCGGGATGCTTCACGCAAGATAAAGTCCAAATTTTTGTCCCCCTTCGGAAGTGGATCCCGCGACGACGACGGCGTGCTGCTCCGTTCTCGTTCTTCTGCTTTGTCCTCCTTCGTCCTTCTTCGTTCTCCTTTGTCCAGGCGTCGTCCCGTCCGGCTCATCCTCCAAGTAATCATTGAGGGGGATAACATCTCTCTCCCATTCTTATTTACAGCTTTTCTAGTGTAGAATTTTCCTGCTTTATAGTGTAATTGATTTCTCGCTTTCTAGTGTAACTTTTATTTAGTTTGATTGTATAAACAGTTGAAATATTGAATGCATGTTCTCTTTCTCTCTCTCTCTTTTTCTTTTAGTCTGATAGCTCCATTGTAATTATATCACTTTGCTTATCAAAATCCTAAAAAAGTATAATTGCGAATATAGATCAACGTAGCCTCCCTGTGTTCGACCCGGAATTCTTTTCGGTATAAATTTTATTTGTTGAACACGAATTCTTCGCTTTCAAGCTACAACGATAGGTTTTCTAAAACCAAACACGTTAGCATAGCAATTCGTATGTTCAACACTTGTTCTTGATGATGACCCTATTCAGCTGTCTGTAGTCAACATGAAGGTGCAGGGTACCATCCTTCTTCTTCACAAATAACACCGGGGCTCCCCACAGGGATGCACTAGGCCTAACAAAGCCCTTCTCCAACAGGTCCAGCAACTGTGACTTGAGCTCTTGCAGCTCAAGTGGTGCCATCCTATAAAGTGCCATAGAAATGGGGCTGGTCCCCGGTACCAGTGAGATCTCAAACTCAATCTCACGCTCAGGTGGTAGTCCTGGCAGCTCCTCTGGAAACACGTCAGGGTACTCTCTGACCACCAGAATGCTCTGAAAGTATGCCACGGGGCTGGGCTCTGCCACTACACAGGCCAGAAAGCCCTCACACCCCTGGCCCAAAAGTCTCGTTGCCCGAAGTGCAGAAATGCACCTAAAACCTCTGTCCACCTGCTGTCCGTGAAACTCAAAGGAAGGCATCTCTGGTATGGAGAAGACAATCTTCCTCTCAAAACAGTCCACCAAAGCGTGGTAAGCGGGTAGCCAATCCATCCCAGAATCATGCCAAAATTCTCCATCGATATCACAATTAGGTCAGCGGGGAGGCTGTGTCCCGCAACACTGACCTCATAGTCTGTGTAGACCTCCTCAGCTACAAACAGCTGACCACCCTGACCTCTGATCACAAACAGATCCTCTAACAACACACAGTCCTGTCCCAAACTGACAACAAAACTCACAGCAACAAACGAGTGCATGGCACTAGAATAAAAAAGGATGTAAACTAATCTGTCGGAAACTGTAACCATACCATTTACCACTGAACCTGATGCCCTGGCGTCTCTGTGTGTCAGGGTGTTGATACGCCCCTCAGCTCTCGGTGCAGAAGAAGCAGCCACACTCTACGTCAGACGGGTAGCCGCTAGCCGGTACCCTCCCTGCAACTACTGTCCTCCCCCACGCGCCTGGGAACCACGACCACCTGCTCAGCCTCCAGCACTCAGTACGAGGAGCATCTGCTGCGCTCCAGCCCTAGACGGGCAGTCCCTCATGATGTGGCCCAGCTGGCCACACTGGTAGCATAGGGGGACTCGACTCCCTCCCGCAATAGGTCCCTGCTGACGGCTGGGTAGGGGTCCAGTGCTGACAGCTGGCCTCTGTTGGGGGCCCCCAAAGGCCACTAACAGCCCCGCAAAGCGAGACGACTCTCCCGCAGGTGCCGCATGCCTCCTCTCTCGCTGACCCTATGAGTACTCTGGCTGGTAGGTGATGCACGATTTTCAACTCAACTCAGTAATTAAGTTAATTTCACTTAATTAACAGTAGAAGAAATCACTTTGGTTAACTCGAAGTTGTGTCAATTGTGTAGTATAGGGTCGAGTTAACCTAACATTTTTGAAATTTTTACTGGTTGAGTCCAGGTCGTTCACTGGGAGGTATAATAATTTTCTCCAAATTCACCAATTCTCTTTTATTTCTCTATAAGTTTAGGAGGTATAATTAGGTTGATTTTTAAAACATGAATTTTGTCAAAATATTTAAACTATAAAGAATATACAAAATTCCATATGAAACATATTTACTCAAAATGATCTACTTTATTAACAAGTAAACAAGTTAGTTTTTCAAATTCAATTTCATTCTAAGAAATTAAGGCAATTAAAAGTTATTCTATTAAAACATGCCTTTTTACAATTAATAAGAAAAATTAATTAAAAATGATGTAAGAAAATATTCATTTTCTTCAGCCTCTTATCTTCTTGTTTCTTACTTTTATTTTCTTCTCTATCTCGAACTCTCTTTTCTTACCTTTCTTCTTTTCGTCCCGTCTTCTCCTGCCTTCTCTTCTTCCCTTAGTTTTCTCCTTTGTACCTTAGTCTCTTTTCCTTCCTTAGTGCCTGTGCTTTAACACTTAGCTTAACAACCATCAGCTTCTCTTTTGCTTAAGTTCTTCAACTGAATCAGGTTTTTTTTACTTTTTCAACGAAAATTTATTTTATTTGCGGTGAGGTCCTTTCGAGGATACATAGCACCTTGAGACCAGGGTGGGACTAGACCCTACTCGGTCCTCGCCTAATCTCAATTAGGTTCATTTTTTATTTATTTCTTATCGGTTCACAGTCTCCAGCCATTTCAGCTCAACCCGGCCTCCCAAGCCACTCTCGCCCTTCCAGGACACAATCTCATTCACACCCCCAAGGGCACACACCCGCAGGCATAAGCCCGCACACACACACACATGCAATGCTCAGATCAGATGAAATCGGTAACCGGTGCACCGAGCACTGACGACTGCATAGCCAAGGAAACAAATTGTTTTTATCCCCACACGCACGCTCGTGAACAAACGATGTGGGACTAACCTACCCCTTCTAGACCCGAATTCAAATGATCATAACTTTCTACCCAGAGCTCCAAATCGAATGATTTCAAGTTTGTTGGAAAGCTCTAAGGGTAATCTACACAATTGCTGGGTCAATTTAATATTTTAATGATGTTTTCCTTTTCAATTTGAAAGATGAAATCATGGGTTCCTATGGGTTATTTTAGCCTGGAAATGAAATTTAATCAGCAGAGTCCTCAGATGGACTTCTCTCTTTTATTTAAAGCTCTATACATGTTTTATAAGTGATTCCACATCTGTTAGAATAGGTTTTAAGTTCTTAAGACCTTCAAAACAAGCAGAGAAGCTCTTCACTTCTCTGAAAGCTTCAAAGTTCATATTTCAGACTTCAATATGTGAAACAGACACTTAAAAGTGTTTCTAATTGATTTAGATTAATTCTAAGGGTTATAATAGATTAAACTGGGCAGGATTCAAGTTTAAATTTCATCAAAATACTTCTATTGGTTTGGGTTCGAAAGTAACCCAAATCGACAGGAACTAAATTCTCAAGCAAAAACTCAATTGAGCTCACTTTAATCACTTTCAAATCATTAAACAAGTTCCCAGAAACAATTTTCACTCCTCAATACCTCAATTCAAGCTCAAATCTGCATTATCAGACTCAAGTTTGACTGTGGAAGCACGAAAATTGACTTTCTATTCAAAGCTTTTCCACAGGAAATTAAAACCTTAATTAAAGTCTCCTCAACATTGGAAATTTATTCAGATCTTCATATTTGTGTTCTTACCTTGATTCCTAGGGTTTCAAGGTTGCTGGCTGAACTGAAAAAGGTGTGTGTTCGACAGAATTGTTCAGAGGTTGTTATAGTGTTTTAAAGACTTAAATAGCTTCAGTGCATTGCACTGAAGCTTTTGAGTTCATTAAATGCTTCTCAGATCTTTTTAAACAGACATCTCCAACTTCGCTGGAGTTGGAGAAGATGAAGTTCATTCTTCAGCTCCAGTGGCTAAATCTTCAAACAAATATCCTCAAGACACTCAGTGATCCCCATTATACTATTCTGGAGCTTCTCAACATGTTCTAGAGGTTGCAACTCAAGAATGGCTCGCCGGAGCTCGCCGAAGCTCCGGTGAGTCCAGAAAATAAGAAAAAATGTGTACAGATTGTTAAAACTAACCATTTTTAATTCAAGAAGGATCCTGAGGTTGCAATGAACCTCAATAGCACTTTTAATTCTTCATTATTTCATTAAAATGTAAGATTTGACAGTGAGATCATTTTCTTAAAGATCTTGGTGGTTAAAGCTCAAGACTTGTTAACCACTCGATTGAGAGGTCAAAATAAGTCAACAGGTATTTATATTCATAAATATATATTTAATTTATAGTTTGAACTGTTCCTGAGCCGCAATAGATAGCGAGCTCAGGAACTTAATTAAGATTTGGGCATTTAATTATATGTGGTAATTATAGGTATTATAGTGTCTATTAGGGTTCATACGTGTGATAGGTGATGAAAGAACCCAATGGAGGTGGAATTATCTCGATTACTGTCACCATAGACAGTGATAGTAGTCGGTGAAGGTGATATGTGAATTAGGCGATTAGGTGATTCAATTAGTGATTAAGTGTTTTAGAAATGGTCATGGAAGATACGAGAAGGTGTTCAGTGAATTAAAAAGATGAAATTAAGTCTCTGGCGAGCTCAAGGAACTCGTCGGAGTCGGAGGAGATGAAACGAAAATATGAAATTACTCTAATATAACTACCTAAACTAACTAACTAAGCTAGCCTACTCCTACTCCTACTCCTAATCTACTGTTACCTAGACAAAGGGGTCAATAGGGTTCCACCGAAGGTTCGTAGCGGACGATGAAATCAAAGGCTGGAAGAAAGATCTCCGGCGGGCGGATTTGAGGTGGAGCGGAGGATTCCTTGGGTCGACGCCTATGTCAGAGACGTGGAAGACCACGGCGGATCTCCTTGGCTACTTAAGATGGATGGAGGAAGTCGGAAAATGGAATGGAAAGTCACCGGAGTTTTGGACGAATAGCCTATCGAAGTCTGCTACTGTGTTAGAAGAGGGAAGGGAGCCAACTTGAATAAAATCTGAGGTGTGAGGGGCTATTTATAGTAGTCTACGGCGAAGAGAGTGGCGGGGTCTGGTCGAAGAAGGAGCTCGAGGAGCTTAACCAAATAGAGGGGCTTCAGGGGTTTGAGGTACCCCCAAATGGCAGGCTAGAGTGCCTCAATGAACCTCCACAGGTGCTCCCCCTCCATAGCCACAGCTGTCGGAACAAAACGTGACAACTCCAGGAAGCATGTGCAGTACGCGCTAACAGTCATCGACCCCTGGCGGAGAGTGTGGAACTCCCACCTCCTCTAGTCCTGCCAAGTCTGCAGGAAGTATTGCTCACAGAAGAGGGTCACGAACTGGTCCCACGTCGGCTCTGCCCTCTCCTGGCCTCTGACTGCCCTCCACCACCTGTGTGCTGCACTCTCCAGCTGGTACGTGGCAAAGGCCACGCGGCACTTTGCAGGGGGGTGAAGGGTGTCAAACACCTTCTCAATCTGCTCCAACCAGTCCTTTACCTCAAACAGGTCCTCATCCCCCTTGAAAGAGGGGGGCTTCAGCTTCGGGAACTGTCCGAAAAGCTCGTAGTGCACCTGTAGTGGGGGAATGAGCACTCCTCCAGGCAGGGAGGGCTCGTGCTCAGAGGTGTCAGAGTGCGATGGGGGCGGTGGAGGACCACCCCCTCCCCCTCATCTAGCTCTGCGACAGTCCCGCGATCCCACAGAGGATTCCCCCTCCACGTCCCCAGGGAGAGGCGCCCATGGAGGTGGGTGGAGCTCCTCTCGTACTATATCTCGTATCAACTGAGCAAGGTCTTAGGCCTGAACGCCTGGGAGAAGTGGCTGGACAACTGATACCTCGGGCCCAGCATGTCCACCCCTCCGACCTCATCCACAGTTACGTCCATGGCCTGCCTCAAGGATCCACGTCGAGGCATCTCCTATAAGGAGATGTGGAAAACAGAACAAAAAGAAGTCAACTCTAACGGACTTCAACAAAAGAACCTAAGAACAGATGTCAAACGGTACGTTGTGGTGGTTACTCTAGTTACATGCACGTGAATTGGTTATTCTCAAGCTAGTTGGTTCATTTCTCGGGATGACCTTGCTCTGATACCATCTTGTTACGACCTGGTTCACGAATCCCTACAGGACACAAGACCGGCTCGACTCGACTAATCCTAAGACCCAGTCGTCCAACAAGAAGTAACCAAAAAGCAGGAAAGTAAACCATATTCACTATGCTAAGTAACTAACAGTAAAATAATACAAGTAGTAAAAGAAGTAAAAGCTGCTAACAGTACATATCACCACCACAACAGTAAAGCAGAAACAAAGTATAGAATGTAAACAGTAACAAGAGTCTGAACTCACTAACAAAAGAAAGTACAACAACAGGAAGACTATTGCTACTGGGCTCTACTGGGCCCAGCACCCTCTGCAGCCGGTGACTCGAGCTGCTCAACACCTGGACCTGAAAACGGTTGAGTAACAAAGTCAGCGAACGCTGAGTAGAGTGGTAACCAACTAACTAAAGTAGTAAAAGCTAACAGGTAAACTATCTATTCCAATTACTTTATTGTACAAGTTATTCCTTTTCACCCATTGGTTTATATTTTAAGATCTCTTCCTTGATCTCGAATGTTCCTCGTGGGAACGATCTTAATTGTAGTCTTTCCCGAAGAGTAGAAGGTGCATGTGGTGCTCTCCTGGCCGGGAAAGTCCCCTGTGGTGATCCTACACCCAGTCAACCACTCCAAGGTCACGGACAGACGTAGCGGTGACTACGGCACGTGCGATAAGTGCATCGGTAGCAAACCTGCACTAGCATGCGGTCAATCGTTTCCGCTAACGGGTATGCCCAAAGTACAGCACGGAATAGTATAGGGCCTAGCCCTCTCAGTAACAGGTGTCTAGCCCCTCAGAACCAAACAGGGGTCTCGCCCCTCCACAGTCCGCGCACCCTCGTCTGACAACCCTCATTTGCCTAGTGGGCCTAACAAGTCGGTGTATGGTGGCTAACTGAACCCCGGGCCCCGTGGGGTGGCTAGCTCTCCCCGGTACAGTGTAAGCAAGGGCCAAGAAGTCGGTGTAGAGTGGTCAACCCTAACCCCGGGTCCCAACCCAAGGGCGGCTAGCTCCGCTCTACACTAAACAGGGGACAATCGCTCTTCTTGGTGCCACGTACTCAAGGGCTAGCATACTTCCCACTCACATTTCTAGATCCATTCTTTTTTTTTCCAGGAGCTCTGCTCCTAATTCCCCATTGGGTTCATACTCGTATTTCTCATGCCACTCCATACCAGGCTTCATCATTCACTTTTCCATTCTCAGGTTATACACATGCAGCTCGTATTTCCATCATCTAGCATATACAACAAGTAATGTCATAGGTAACTGTTTAACTAGCGCGGGCATTTCATATTTCACAGGCAGCTCTTATTTATTAACAACCAGTTGTTCACATTTCTATTCATTCATTTAAGACTACAATTGCAAACACGCATACAAATAGTGCAAGTACTTCTCATCCTAGGATTCATGCCACATCCTAGGTGTCTAGTTATCCAATTCACATATGCATTCAAGTTTTACAATTAAATTAGGGGAAGACCACTCTACCAGACGACCTGGGAGTATTGGGGGCTCGAACAGCAAGCTCACGTGCATCAGCAAGACCCGAACCCGCAATCGATCGAAGTCCTATGCCAAGGAACATACCATAATGGATCATTTAGAATAGTATAAAAGGCCTTCTAACAAGTAGAGGAACTCACAAGGAAAACATCGATATTTTGTTTGCATAAAATGGACCTCAAACAGACCCTAAGCGGTCAAAAACATGGCTGTAGACCTGAATCAGACGTCTGGCACAAGGTCCAGACGTCTTAAAAGAACCAAAAACTCACCTCAGGTTCTGTGTTGACCTCATATGTCCAGAACCTCTTCTTGACCATCTGGACCCAACTCCAGATATCTGACCTCTCCTCTAGACGTTTGGGAGTGCTTCCGGTCGTCTGATAAGTTGTCCAGACATCTGAAACACGTGGGAGGGCGTGTCTCGAGCCTTCCTAAAGCAATCCCTGCATGTGACAAGAAAATCACCTATATTTAGCCATGCAAATCATAGCTGTGGTGCAGCCTGCATGGCCATAACCGCAAGAGGAACGTACCTCCGTGAAGATCTGCTTTCAGTCTTCTGGTATCGTAACCAGATGTCTAATATGTTGTCTGGACAGCACGCCAGACGTCTGATTTTGGGAAAATCCCAGAACCAAAACCACTTCCTACTCTCCCTCACCGCGCGCAGCCATGGCCTCGCCACCTCGCCTATAACTCCGGCTGCAGTAAGTGTCAGGGATGACTCCCCCAACACACTCCTCCTCTCGCATGCGCCACTTTGGCTGTGGGCCCTCTGGTGAGCTCCCACGAGCTCGCGAGCTCAAGCTCTTCCTCCTCTCCTCACACTGCCTCTCCTCCTCATCGCTCTCTCTCACGCTCTCACTCGCGCTCGCACCTTTCACTGCAGTGGAGAGGAAGGAGGGAAGGTGGTTGGCTGTGGTGAAGTGGGGAAGAAGGGAAGGGGGAAGAGGGGTTTATATAAGGGTGCGTTAAGGTTCGGTGGAGGAGGGAAGAGGGAAAGAGAGAGAAGAAGGGTATTGTCTATGCACAGCCCGCGTGTAGACGCGAAGTCACGTCCCAAAATTTCAATTTCCAGACATCTGGGAAGGGGCCCAGACGTCTAACCAGATGTCTGACCGACTGTCCAAATGTCTTAAAAGGCTCAAGACAGAATGGGTCTTTACACGATCCCATGCCTCATGAAGTAGTTCTCCTACTTACTACGTGAAATGGGTGATCTGGTGCTGCAGAGCATTTGTCCGACCAAGAGGGAAGAACTTTTTCAGGAATTCAGATTGTAGTTTAGCCCATGTGTTGATTGGATGAGTCAGAGTTTGGTACCAGTGAGCGGCCTTGTCCATGAGGGAGAAGGAGAACATTTTCATGAGCAAGATATCTCGATTCTGAGCTTCTGACCCGAAGGTCTGTGCCAGATGCATGAGTTGCTTGATATGTTGGAAGGAATCTTCAGAATTAAGCCCATGGAATTCAGGAATAAAATGAATCTTGTTGGGCTTGAGTTCATTATCAGGACCTCCAGCAGGGATTTCGACTCGAGGTTCGATAGCCACTGCAACGGGATTGTAATGATCTCGCATCATAGGATGCTCAGTGGGTTCATAAAGGCCTGGAATAGATCGTTGAGGTGCTGAGCTGATTCTGGAGATTGTTTTCTTCTTCTGCTGGTTGTTCCATGGGTATGGATAAGGAGATCTAGGCTCAGATGAATCAGAAGATACGTTAATGTGGTCGGGTGGTTGCACAAATAGGGAAGTCGAGGCTTAGCCTCGACGGGAGTGAATAACTAATGGAGGCCTCAAGGATGGTCTTAAGGACCTCCTCCCAAACATTCACTGATGGAGTATAGACAGTGCAATGGACCCAATCAAGACATCCAAAGAATTTTGGATGACTATAGAAGTTCGGGGCGGATGATAACCCTAAATTATAAAGTCATCCACCTGAGAATTCTGGACAGCCAGGAAGGGAGAGTCCCATAAATACCCCTACACGGTAGAGCATCCCCACAGGTTATAGGGTTTCCCCCACCCAACCTTCCTATCACTATTGATCCAGGTAGACCAGAATGATGACTTGACCTCTTAAGTCTACCAATTTTATGTTTAGAGAGTGGGTGCTTAGGATTTCACTTGAACTTTAGGATATTTTTGTGCAAGGTGACCTAATTTGAATATTGGTTGACCCCACAAGGTGGGTCAGCTTCACCTGATTTGTCCTTGATTATTAAGTTCTTGCTTTTAGGATTCAAGTGAGATTTAGAGCTTGATTCTTAGGGTTTACTTCTTAGGTAAGTTCAATCAAGGCTTAGGACACACACAGTTTGGGAAGATTGATTCTTATTTTAAGCAAGTGTGTCTCTAAAACGCTAGAATTGAAACCCTAATTGGCTCTAATTGGTCAATCAATTAATTCCCAATTTGGCACCTAGGGCTTAATCAAGAAGGTAGTAGCCCTAGGTGTCTTAAATCCCTAAGTAGGTGCAAGAATCAGGTTTGGGTTATTTTTCTAAAAAGAATGTATCAAATCAAGCAACTTATGATGATTAATCTAAGAATAGAATGCAAGTTAGCCCTAATTGATTTTTTCCTTTTTTAGCTTTTTCAGAACCAGGGGCTTAGGAGAAAGTGGACGGAGTTTACCTGCCCCTGGAGTGTTTGTTGTGCAATTGATCTTACAGCTTGGTTAAATTCCATGCATAGATCACAGCAAAATAGATAGAGCAAGTTAGTATCAAATTAGATATTGTAATCAAGAGATCGAATTACATGTTGCTCCTCGGCAATGGCGCCAAAATGTTGTTCGCTCTGAATCTGTGTTTAAAACTGATGCACTGTAGTATAGCCAAAAATTCATGAAAAACAAATACAATTTATAGCTCTAAAGAAATCTGAGGTCGAACGCAGGGAGCAAGTGTTGCAACTAATCTCAAACATCATAATATTACTCAAAAGATTAGCAAGTTATAATGAACATTGCATACAACAATAATATATATAAACCAATGTCAAGATGCAAAAAGAAGGGGGAAAAATGGTGATTTAAATCACCAATTACCCCTCTAAGTATGCTCACAATAATTCTCAAATAACTGAACAGTAATGATCAACCAATTATTCCACGTTAGTAAGTAATGCAACAGTAGCTTAGAACCAGCAAGCCTCGGTGAGAGGCACAAGCACAACATGGAAGCACGAAAGCCTCCAAATCAGCTAAGTATTGAGCAGGTAGGAGCAAGGGCATAAACCCCCCCTCCCCTTTCTCTCTTCTTCCTTCCCTCTTTCTTTCTTCTCTCAGAAATATGCTAATCGAACCCAGGTATATGGGTAATCGAATCAGAGCCCAAACCCAAGTGGTGTGACCGCAAGTGAGGGATTACGTGCGCATGTGGAGAGGGACGTCACCTCGTGCTCACTGAGGAAATGGGGCACTGAGAGAAATTCCTCTTATAGAACGCAAATGGTTTTTCTACTCACGATGTGGGACTAATGAATCCCATCCTTCTCGCATGTGCCTGCAGTAGGGAGATGTGTCCAATTGCAGGTGAAATCGAAGGTAGGGCCTCCAATCAATGACCTGTGGTGAAGCCAGAGCAACTACTCGTCTTCTGAGTGTAACACCTCGGGCTCGCATGGCTTAGAACACGAAGAATGAAGGTTGTGATAAGGCGCAGTGATGGAGCTTCAGCGTATTCCCTGAAACACAAATACAGGCGTGAAGGCCCTAATCAAAAGGTTCTGGAGTATCGCCGAACCATGTGGAGTGAGGTGGTGGTGGTCTTGTGGCGTGAGAGTGCGTGAGGTGGTGCGTCGAGGTCGGTGAAGGTGGACGGCAATGGGTTTGTTTGGTGGGGAGCTAGGGCAAGCAATGGAGTGGAATAGGAGAGGGCTTTTGATGGAGGGAATATGGAGTTGCTTTTGGAGGTGGAGCGGGCATGTTTGGTGGTGTGTAGTGTGCCCGCGACTGATTAGCCCATATTTATGTGCTATTTAAGTATTTAAGTACCTAGACATTAAGTTAATTCTAACATTTATTTAGTATAAATTAGGATGCAAATAGATTAATTCATATTTCTGATTTAATTACATAATTCATGCATTGCATTTATATTTAAATGCATTTATAATTAACTTAGAATTGCATTCATTTAACTATTTAACCAATTAGGTGCATTGCATGTATTATTTTAAGTTAACATAAAAGTTGAGGGTTTGTATATAAATAACCATAATATTTTATTATTATTTTCTTTTTCTATGAGCAACGACAGCATTTCCTCCAGCTGCCACAGTCAAGGCCCCATTCATGGAGGAGTGGGTGTGTTGGATCTGGTCGGGGTAGCTAACTACAAGGGAGAGGAGGAAGCAGCTGAGCTAGATGAGACACCGCCCCACTCCACCACTATGTACTCCATTCCACCACCGTGGTCTCCAAGGCCAAGCTCCACCACATCGTGGGTCGGTGGGGTGACAGACCACCATGCCAAGAGGATGGAGTTGGTCGCCACCGTCTACGAGCTCCTTGAAGATCGCCTACCGTGAGTGCATCTACTGATACACGACTGCCACCGCTTCATCAGACACCACCGCGCACACCCTCACATCATTTCTAGCCATCAGACCCTGCTCACCGAGCCTTCTCCTTCACCACGCTCGCGCCTCCTCACCTCCATCAGAACCTTCACTGCAGCACACAGAGCTACAACCTCTCCTCCCTGCGCCTATCACCGTGCATCTTCACTTCAGCCAACACACCCGCGCCTCCTCACCTTCTCCAGAACCTCCAGCGCCCCTGCACCACACCTCCTCTCACCCACAGCATGCACTCCACGCACCTTCACGCCAGCACATGTTCCTCAGCACTTCCGCTTGCACCAGCCTACGCACGCCTGCACTCTCATTCTCCCCGCTGCACGCAGCACACAAGTAGAACGCCTCCAGCACCTCCCATGCCTGCTACTGTTGTGCGCACATGCCGCTTGCAATAAAGCGCCCGTGCGCCCAAGAGGCCTGCCAGCACTCGTGCGCCCAGCAGCAACACTTTCCCTTCACCACCAGCAGCGCATGCATAGCGTGATTCACTCCAGCCGGCTTCTCCTTCTTCTTCGTCTTCTTCTTCTTCTCTGTTGACGAAGGTACCCAAAGCACCAACAACGCAGCCACCTCATCTAGCCTCGGAGCTTTGTGCCACCAACATCAATGAACTCACCTCGACCTCAGAAACTCAGCCACACCCTCTAAAGGCCGACAGCAGCCCGCCTACGCTGGCGAGCTGCCGCCATTGCCGTCCTTCCTGGTTGCCAGCGAGATCACCGGTGGCTATTCAACAAGTCATCACCGCCAACGCGTAGCCCTCGTTGTGGCCAACCACCTTCGAGCTCTGCACACCCGACCGCGGCCTCCTCATCGTGCACGCACATAGGGAGCAAATGCTCTATTTCTTACCAAATTAATATTTACATTCACATGCCATTGCTACTCTTTTATTTTTAATTTACTAATTAAATATTATGGCTGATTAATGCAAGTGACCTCCCTCTTTCTCATAAATGCCATTTCAGCATTTTCTCTTGATGTTTTCTTAATTTAAAGGCAGATTTGGCTCGATTTCTCGACGAAACTAACATGAACATATGTTTTTAACCGGTGTAAATATGTCATTACCTCCCTATGGATACGACCTGCTCCTAATTGAGTGGTTATTTTAATTGTTGATTAGTCGATTTTTCCACCACTTAGAACTACAAACGACGTGTCATTTTATGTGACAAACGACTTTAAAAGTGAAGAATCGACTTGTCAGCGACCTCGCCGGAGCTTGGCCGAAGCGAAGGAAGATGATGATGTTGAGGGGGAAATGGTGGTCGTGCATGTGTTGTAAGTGAGGGAAAAAGTAGGGAGAGAAAGAAGAGGATAGAGGGGCTGAGGAGAGGAGAAGGTGGCTGGAAGAGGTCGGTCGTGGCAGACCGGCACCAAAGAAGATGAGAGGGATGGAGAGGCGGCGATGGTGAACGAGGGAGAGAAACACCCTCTCTTTGTTCGGAGAGGTGCACGACGATGAGGGGAGGAAGATAGGTCATCCAATTTGGCTGTTGGATGGTCAGACGAGGAGAACGGAGGATGTCGCTGGAGCAAACTGTGGAGATGGCCAGAGAAGGAGGAAGAGGGCTTTTCTCTGACCAAAAATTGCTAAGGAGCTCAGGTTCTTGCCCCTGATCCTTTTATAAGCCATGGGAAGGGGTTTTAAGCATGGAAATCAAGCTTGGAAACTTCCAAGCTCCGAAATCTATGGTTTCCGAATCCTTTCAAAGGTTTGCATGAGAGATTGGGCGAGATCTGGAGACTCATTCAAGGCTTAAAGGGAAGGAAATTACTTGACGAATCTCCCTTTCAATTTTAAGAGGGATTCGTCAAATAATCAACAAGTTCCTGCCAAAAAAAATTGCTGGAGAGGGATTCCTTCATGAAAATGGTGGAGGGACCTTTTTGCAAAGAGTGACGACAAAGATAGGGGGCTTTTTGCAAGGAATTTCAAAAGCTGAGGGGTTGTGTGAGAGAAAAAGAGTCAGACTAGACTAAATTGCAAACTAGGTCAAGACAATCTCTGATTGGGTTTAAATTTTGATACAAACCTAATTTGAACTTATGGAATCCAATGGTGAAGTTGGATTTTGGTTTTGATCTAGTTTAATTGAGTAATTTATGCAAAAATCCAAATAAGGGCAATAGTCTGTTTGAGACTCTATTTCAAGCCAAAATGGGTTCAGAGGGTCAAATCAAAGATGTCAAACCCTAGAGAATATTTTTCTATGATTTTTAGAGGGTTTAGATGAATTTTATCCTGACCATAACCTCAGTTAATTAAGCGGGTCTATTTTTAGGATTTCAGATGTCCATTAATTCTTGAATGCATGAAAAACCCATTTCTGTCTACATGGACCCAATTATTAGACTTAAATTCATATTTAACCTTTAGTAACACCTGAAAAATCCTATGGTTATTCTGTATTTGTGATAAGATGGTAAAATTGCATAAATAAGCTTATTTTCATCTTTTCTTCTCAAAATAATTAATCATGCCTAAACGATCTTCTAACTAATGTGTAGGAACTTTTGTTGACTTTATTAGATCAAATTGAGCTAGTTATGGCTCATGATGGCGTTCCCATCACCGAGCTCTGGGAAATTGTATTGATCCGCAAGATTGTTCCAAGATGTCCCATCAATTTCTGAGTGCTGATATGGGTATTTCTGATTAATGACTTGTTGCAACATATTTAGCGTATACCCACATTTCTCAATGTGACCCTGGTGTATTTACCAAAGTGGTGGATTTGTTAAACATTGTAGATACTCAGTGTTATGTAATCTCCACAATTCACTGTATTCTGATAAAAAAGCATCCCAGGTTGAACCATGTATCATTTGTGTCAACATCATTTCGGTACGGTTCATAATGAGGTTTGTTGTTTCTAGTACATTAACTTGAATGACATTAAAGGGATCTTAGGTCCTTTCAAATTCTTCCCTATGTCTAAAGGCAGCCTTGATCATTTTCTCTTTGATGCTCATGAGGGATTCAGGTTTCTTGAACATTTTTCCTATGTTGTCAGGTTGCATTTCCAAATTAGGTGGTACATCAGGATGAAGAATCAAATTCAAGTCCAAATTAATTCGATCGGATCAAATCAGATTTTCCCATAGAAGATCAACTCTAATGGAGGCCTCTAGGTCAGACCTAGGGTCCTCTACTGTGTATATGCACTAAAGAATATATGAGGGACTAGATGTGTATCGGACCCAATCAAGGCATCCAAAAATTTTTGGATGACTAAGGCTGTTTGAGGCAAATGGACCTCTTTGATCAAAAATCGACACACTCGAGAATTACTTAGGCAGCCAGGAAGGGAGAGTCCCACAATGACCCCTACACGGTAGAGCATACCCACAAGTTATAGGGTTGCCCCCACCCGACCTGCCTTGTCACTCATGATGGAAAATACATCATGATCCCTAACTAGCCCATTTTGACCTAGAAAAGAGAACAAAAGTTCCTACATAACCTAGAGAAGCGCCTAATTCAAGGAATAACTATTCTAAGAGGAAAATAAGAAACAAAGGGTAAAACTGCAATTTTACCATTACAGTACATCAACGGGATTTTTTAGGGGCTAAACATAGGTCAATTGATCTTAACAAGATAAAAAGTCGATTGGTTCAATCAGAAAAGGGTTAATGTGCAGTCTAGGAATTAAATAACTTCTTGGAACCCTAAAACAGATCTACTAAATTCAAAAAGGTTTTGGTCAAGATAAAATTCACCTAAATCCTCTAAAATTAATGGAAAAATATCCCCTAGGGTTTAGAACCTTTAAATTGGCCTTTGGAACCTATTTTGACCTAAATAGGGGTCCTAGCTAAATATTTACCCTAAATTGGGTTTTTATGCAAAATATCTAGTCAAACGCGGTCAAACCTAAAATATAACTTCACCATTGGATTACTTAAGTCAAAATTAGGTTTATACCAAAATTTGGACCAAAGGGGAGGTCACCTTGACCTACTTTGCAAAATAGTCCAACCCAATTACTTTTAAACCCCTAGCTTTTGAAAACCTTACGGATACCCCCTAGCCTCCTCACCATTCTTTGCAATTAGGTCCCTCTACCATTTCAGCGGAGGAGTCCTACTTGGGTGAGGATTCCAGAGGGGATTTCTCCCTGTTTCCTCAGATATTCCCTTTCAAATTTAAAAGGGAGATTCTCTGAGGAATTCCTGATCGTGTGAACCCCACCATGCGCTCTGATACGTACCCAATCTCTCGTGTGAACGCACGAGAGATATGGGTATCTCTCGACTTTCCTACTCTGGCGAGGAAACTTGTGCTTGGAAGCTTGCTTTCAAAGCACAAGGCCCTCTGCCAGAGCCTATAAAAGAAGCCCCAGCCCCGGCCATCCATTCTCAGCTTGGTTTGGCCGAGAACCAACCTCCAATTTGTCTCTTCTCCTCTGGCCAAGCATCCAGCGAGCTCCGGTGACATCTCCTCCCTCTTCTCATCACTCTGCCACAACACCAATGGCAGAGACATTTCACCTCCTTCGTCTGCATCGCGCCGTACCTGCACACGTGCCAAATACCCCTTCGTCATCTCCGTCACCCCTCGACTGGACCTTCATCTCCGGTGGTGGCAGGTATGCACCAGCCACCATCTTGCCTCCCTTCGTCCTTAAACTAGGTTAAATCTCTTCCCATCTCTCCTCTCTTCATTTCCCCCTTCTTTATTTCTATTATTGACCTTCGACCACTGCAGACCACCTCCATCTTCTCCACCTCCGACAGACCATCAGCGAGGTGTCTCCATCACTTCCACACCCCCATCCACCCTACCAACTACCTCAGAACCTCCGCCACCTTCCACTGATGATTATCCCCATCTCCATTGACTGCCACAACCTCCGCTCACTCCCCCAAACCACACCCATCACCATGGCCACAGACCAACCTAGGCATGCACGCCTAGGCCGCCCCACGTCTAGCCACCTACCGCAACACCTTCGCCATGGCACGGCGAAGCCTCCCGCGTATTCTAATGAGGCCACAAGGCTGTGTTGTGTGAGAATAGGTTCTGACCTCTGTCGCCATCAGTGTCAGCATGAAGAAGCAAGCAACCTTCAATTAGGCAGCCGCACTCCAGGTTACCAGGTCTAGGCAGTGCAAAATTAGCACATGCACACATCTATTCAGTTATTGGCTTTGAGAGGGCACTACAGCCGCGACAATTCAGCAACGCATCTCCTGTGGGTGCACAAGAAGCGGGTAGGACTTTCAGTCCCGCCTCAGTTGTTTTGGAGTGAGGTGAGAGGATTAAATTGATTTTGTGTTTTAGGCTCGTTGCCTCCGAACACGGGGTGAGGTCCCCTCGCCCACACGCCTCGTCCGTGCACACCACTACGCGGACTTGGTTTTCCTGACTCGTTTACCATTCACTCCTTGCGCACCACCCATGCCGGTGTGCCTGGACCAAGGTGCAATGACCTGACCCGAAGACCCGATTGGCTCTAGGAGAGCGAGCCGAAGAGAGAAAAGAGAGAGAGAGTTCGCGGGGGAGGGTAGGAGTAGGTTTTGCACTTGTGTGCAGGGAAGGGAAGAAGAAAGAGGAAGCTGAAGCCAGAGAAGGAAAGAAGGAGGAAGCCTTGGGTGCAGCCGTAGAGAGGAAGGAAAAGCAAAGGATGCAGAGAAGAAGGAAGCTGAAGAAGTTGAGGGCAGAGAAAGCTAAGGCAGGAAGGATCAGAAGCTAACAAAGGGGAAGAAGAAGGAAGAAGGCTGGAAGAAAATAGAAGCCAAAAGAATCCAATGACAAAGGTAAGGCCAAAGCCAGAGAAAGAAAGAGGAAGGAGAAAGCACGACTGAAGAAGAAAGAGAAGGAAGGAGAAGGCACTGTAGCAGAGAAGGTAGGAAGGAAAGAAAGAAGAAGAAGAGTTGAAGGCCAAAACAGAAAGAAGAGAAGCCTAAGAAGAAGAAGAAAGAAGGCACGGCTGAGGAAAAGGCAAAGGCAAAGTCAAAGAAGAAAAGAAAGAAGAGAGAAGCTAAAGGCCAAGTCAAAGATGGAAACCAAAGAAGAAGAAGAAGGAAAGAAAGAAGAATGAAGGATCGAAGAAGACGAGAAAGCTAAAGAGGAAGCTGAAGAAGTCAAAGAGAAGAAGCAATCAAACACTTTTTATCCAATTCTTCCCAATTTCTCTATTTTGCTACATTTTATTATTCATAACTTCATGCTTTACATTATGAATTAGGTTTTGAGTAATTTTATGTCTTCAAATTACATCTATTGAGATTAGTGCATAAATTTCACTTGCTCCCTGTGTTCAACCTCAGACTTAACATTCAAGTAATAAAATTCTTATTTGTTTTCAAGGCAATTTCCACTATACTACGGTGCATCCTTTATTTTATAAAATCGATCTTGCAAGGTATTTCACGAGGAAATCTCCCACGCAAATCAACCACTCCAGGGTAGGTAAATCCTCTTTTCTTCCCTAATCCATCTCCTAATCCTGGGAAGACAAAAGGAAGCAATCAAAATAGGAATCACTTGCCTTCCATTTATAGTAATCACCATTTGTTGGCAAAGTTTCCTAATTTGCGAAAATTTTTTCAAATCTTATTGAAGTTGGAGCGATTTTTAGAGATCCTACCCCACAAATTCTTGTGCCTATTAGGGATCATGCTTAATTTCTAAATCTCCGCGGACTACACACTTCTTGTTTGAAGTTCAAAGAGAACTTTTACAAAAATCAAAGAGGATTGGAAATAGAACCAAATTAGGGTTTCTACAGTAGGGTTTTGGAGTGCTAGTTCACACATGCTTACATAAAAGGATACAAACCCACCCGCATTAGTGTGCTACCCAAGCCCTTGATTGAAAATATCTAACCAAGACAAACCCTAAAATTGAGCTCTAAAATCACTTAAATCTTAAAAACCTTGAACCTAATAATGTGTGAGTCAAAACAAGGTGATTTCTAGGTCTTAACCTAGAATCACTCTGCCATCTTTAGGACAGGTTAGGTGAAGTTGACCCCTTGTTGGGTCAACCTACCTTGAAATTAGGTCACAAAACCAAAAACATCTAAAGTTCAAGTGGAACCCTAAAGCACCATAAAACTAAAATTGGTAGACTTAAGAGGTCAAGGTCCCCATTTTGGTTTACCTGGAATCTCAGTGACAAGACAGGTCGGGTGAGGGAAACCCTGTAACCCGTGGGGACGCTCTACCATGTAGGGGTCTTTTTGGGACTCTCCCTCTCTGGCTGCCCAGGTAATTCTCAGGTGGATGACTTTCCGATCCAGGGGTATCATCCACCCCAAACCTCCATCGTCATCCAAACATCTTTGAGTGCCTTGATTGGGTCAAAAACACATCCAATCCCTCATCCCTTCTCTTTAGAGCACACACATAGATTTTCAAGTGGGATTCTTTATTCAGATCTAATCACTTCACAACTTGATTCTACATCTTGATCCAAATTCTGATTCTACATCTTAATTCCACCATCTGATCTAAATATGCAGCTGAGTTACTTAGGAATACCATCCAAGAAACCTGAATCACAGAGATCCATGAGAGATAGGATGATTGAGGATGCCCTTGAATTCTAGGAAATTGAATACAAAACCTCAACCCCAATAGAAGACATTCAGGTTAGTGTACCAACAACAACTTTCATCATAAACTATGCCCAAGTTTTATTAACAGAAGCCACAAACGGATCAACCCGAGACATTCTCATAATAGGATACATTGAAATAGAAAAATTACACAACTTTGAATGCCTTCAATGCATGACAAATCCTATACTTTAGGAACAACACCAAGATGATCTTAAAAAATTGGAAGAGATGATGAAATTATTGAAAAAAATTATCGATCAGAAGTACCCGTACATGCCCCAAACAAATAATGAACCATATTGGAGTAGTATTCAGGATCAATCTAATTTCCTAGATCCCGGGTTTGAGGCACAAGGTTGTTATGGATTCCCAACCCAGATAGAATACAACATGCCTAATCTTGAAATAGATTGGGAAGTTTCAATTGCAGGAGAACACAAGTTTGAGCCAATCCTAGACCCTGGGTCACCAAGCATAGAATTCCAAGACTCTTGCAATGATAAAGTAAGAACTAAACCTCTCAAGGGTGTAAATCCCACCCCTTATTCTGATAAGGTGACCCTCGAAAGTTATTCGGACCTAGATTCTAGTGATTCAACCCACATCCTAACCCTAGAATCTAGATCTGAAACGTATTGGGAAGATTACGTGGCCCCGTATGAAGAAGATCAAATTTTCAATGGAGTATGATTCTAGGCCTCTATTTGATGAATATCCCACACCAACATCCTTAGAGAATCAGATCAATTTTTCGAAAGTCACACTAATTTACAATATAGAAATCGAGGAGTTGGACGAGTGGGGTTTTGATTGGGTCTCTCCTACAATCCTAGAACTTGAGCCTAGACCAAATAAAAACACCTTTTTAGTCTTAGAATTGACATATGGCTAGACCTCAGTCAGGCTACTAAGTCTACATCATGTGATTTATTTTGTGGTGGAACTCATGATCTCGAATCTCATTCAGAACTCGATTTTCATAATATCTCTGACGATTTCAAATCTTACCATGATTTTGGAGAACCTTTGTTTCCTAAATACAATGAGCCAATCTACGACCTCAACACACAAGATTCATTCTCTGTCTCCAACTCTGAGGTCCCGGTTCCCGAGATCACTGAAGTAAGTTCAGGTTCCAGTAACATGGAATCATTTCTTTTCAATCCACAGGAATCAAAACGAAAAAATATCGAGAGTGACTGCAACCCAGAGTTAGAATCTTTTCTCGACTCAAATTTCCATCATCCTATAGACACATTTCAGGCATGCACTTTTGATTTTGAAAGCTACAATGAGGACTCTCTACATGAAACCACCTGTAACTTCTCTCTAGAAGAGCCCTCATACACAATCCTCATTGAAGCCACCTCTTCCAAATATATGAAAACCTATCAAAATCCATTTTCAACCCCAACCCACAACTGAACTCAATTTCTATTCTGATTCCCCTCTCACTGAGCCGATTGTAGATGATTCAACTCCACACATATATCGGGTTTCGGACAATAATCAGACTGAAGACCATGTTTCATTAACTTCTGATCACCCCTATAAGGTTTCCGCACCATTCACTGATTATTTTACGGATCCCTACTTTGACCAGGCTGAATCGACTCAGCCAAACCCCGAATTGACACTTCCACATCCATCCGAGCTCCATAGCATATGGTGGGTTCCACATCTCTTGATCTACATTTATCAACCCACCAGATTAATAGGGTTTGGGTTGCATCATCAGCTTGTTGATCTCAACAAGCACCTGGTTGGACTAACCAGGCTCTTAATCTAGGTGCTTGTTCTACAAAACTCTACTGATTTGACCAGTCCCTCTCCATACCATTTCCTGCTCGACTGAAGGCGTTGAATTTAGCGCTTAATGGGAGGCAACCCATCATTCCAAAAACCCGAGATCCATCTGATTATCCATCTGTACTCCATGTCTATTGCACCCTGAGTTCAGTTTTACAACAGTTGATCCCACCTCTGGTACACGTGCTAGAGCTTGAAATCGTCCGCATCAGTCATTCCCGACCCATTCGCCCACCCGATAAATCCTGTTCTAAGTCCTTGGACCCAATACTGTTTCACACCCTCCATTTACAATGAGAACATTGCAAAACTTAGGCATGGGGGGGTGGTAAAGTGCATACATACAAAAATCAAGAAAAGTCAGAAGGATTCTCACAAAAAAATTACATATGTCAAAAATACCAAAAAAAATAAAAAATTGTGAAAAAGAACAATAAATTGGAGGGAAGAAATTTTGAAGGCATATAAACATGAGGAGGAAAAGAGAAAAATGATAAAAAAGGAGCACAAAATGAAAAAGAAAAAGAGATGGTCATTAGTAAAAGATTAAGGGATTAACTGAAGTTCTAGACCACATCAAGGAAAAGAGAAAAAAAGAAAAAAAAAGTGCTAAAGAGAGACAAAAAAGAGATTAGTAGGAATGCTGATCTTAGGGCTTTTAGGCTAGACTCAGGCTTAAAAATTCAACTATCCGCTAAGATCTGGATAATCCTCAAGAGGTTGGGGAAAATGCGAAGCTTAAGTATTAGGTCTAAGGCTTAGGGAGTATTCGACCTCGTTAACTGACCTTCGGTTTATGGAACTCAATAACCTAAGCTCCCCAATCCACACACAGTCTGGTTCAATTCGCATAACTATCAAAATCATGCAAAAGCATTTAAATGTTCTGAAAAAAGTTGCCTAGATTAGGAGCGGCTGATCAACACAAGTTGATTTGGACGAGTTCTTCGGGGGGTGGAAATTCCCCTCGAAGATGCGTAACAACTTATCATCTCCTTGGTGCTTGTCTCCTAGGATATTTACATATCCTACTGGGGGCACGTAAGCACCCTGCTGGTTCAAATGCCATGGGCGGTATTATCACGAAATGTTGATTGCCAGGGTCTGGATTTGGCTACGGAACGCCATGGGCGAGATTATCTCAAAATCTCGAAAGCCAGGGTTCTGGGGGTTGCCATGGGCGATGCTATCACGAAGCATCGATTGCCAGGGACCTTTGAGGATTGATGATGGGGACGAGGAATCCGATACAGACCATGTTGAGAAGCCAATCCGAAGTTAGAAATAAAAAGAAAAGGGAGAGAAAGTCTCCAAACAAATAAATCCTCTCTCTTACAAAAAACGCACTGCAAACTAAACTAAGGCTAAAAGATGTCTCAAGCACGGGTGCTTTAACCGCGGAGTCCAACGAACCTTAGGATAGTTCCTGCAGGCCTTAAAAACCTTTGCAAAAGATCGAGGCTAGACCTGGTCAGGTCCGGATCTTGGTTGGTACTTGAGTACCTCTAGGCCTACTATCAGCATTCTAACCTAATCAAAAGAAAAGGAAAAAAGCACTCATCATAAATTGTGAAAGAAACTCATGGTCTAAAATAGAAGTTAAAACCTTGAAACTTTACTAAGGCACTAGCAAAAGCTAGGCATGGGGGTATGATGGGAACACCATCATGAGCCCTAACTAGCTCATTTTGACCTAAAAAAGAGAACAAAAGCTCCTACATAACCTAGAAAAGGGCCTAATTCAAGGAATAACTATTCTAAGAGGAAAATAAGAAACAAAGGGTAAAATTGTAATTTTACCATTGCAGTACATCAACAGGACTTCTCAGGGGCTAAACATTGGTCAATTAGTCTTAACATGATAAAAAGTGGATTGATTCAATCAGAAAAGGGTTAATGTGCAGTTTGGGAATTAAATGACTTCTTGGAACCCTAAAATAGATCCATTTAATTCAACAAGGTTCTGGTCAGGATAAAATTCACCTAAATCCTCTAAAATTCATGGGAAAATATCCCCTAGAGTTTAGAACCTTCAAATTGGCCTTTGGAACCTATTTTGACCTAAATAGGGGTCCTTGCTAAATATTTACCCTAAATTGAGTTTTTGTGCAAAATGTACAGTCAAACATAGTCAAACCAAAAATTGAACTTCACCATTGAATTCCTTAGGTCCAAATTAGGTTTATCCCAAATTTTGGACCTAAGGGGAGGTCACTTTGACCTGCTTTGCAAAATAGTCCAACCTAATTACTTGTAGAACCCTAGCTTTTGAAAACCTTGTGGATACCCCCTAGCTTCCTCACCATTCTTTGCAATTAGGTCCCTCCGCCCTTACAGTGAAGGAGACCTACTCCGGCAAGGATTCCAGAGGGGATTTCTCCCAGTTTCCTCAGAGATTCCCTCTCAAATTTGAAAGGAAGATTTTCTGAGGAATTCCCGATCGTGTGAACCCCATCATGCACTCTGATTCACACCCAATCTCTCATGCGAAGGCACGAGAGATATGGGCATCTCTCGACTTTCCTACTACGACGAGGAAACCAGTGCTTGGAAGCTTGCTTTCTGGTGGCGACCTTCCTCTATAGTTTTATTATTTCGTCGTAGTATAGTATAGAGAGGTGATTACCAGTTTAATACAATTTGTTACTCAGAAATAAAGAGTTCCCGAGGTCGAACTCAGGGAGCAAACTGTATTCTAGAGATACAAATTCTTATTACAAAAATAAAGAGAGAGAGAGAATTTGTTGGCTTTTCTTCTTTTCTCTTTGCTTCTCCTCTTCTTCCTTCTCAGATCTTCTGCTCTCTTCCTTTGTTCTTCTTCTTTATCTGCAGTGGTGATGTTCTTCTTCTTCTTTCAGCTGTTTCTGCTCGTCTCTTCCTTTTTCTTCTGCAGAGCGGTCCTGTGCTTCTTCTTCTTTCTTTCTTCTTTTCCTTTCTTCAGATCTTCTCGTGCACTTCTTCTTCTTTCAGTTCTTCCCTTGGCCTCTCTGTGTTCTCCTATGCCTTGCATTCCTTCTCCTTCTTTGCCTTCAGGACGTCGTCTGATTTTCCAATCAGACGACTTAAACCGCCGCTGCTACAGTGCCGCTCGGTGATCCTCCTTCCTTCAGCCTTCATCTTCTTCCACGGTTCTTCTTCACCTGTGCCTGCACACTTACACAGCTTGATCAGAGGGGCAAAACCTATCTCTACCCTCCCCCGCGTCTCTCTCTCACAGAAGCCGCTCTTAGGAAAGCTCTCCCAGAGCTGCCGGGTTGATGGGTACGGGTCGCGCCCGGGTCCAGGCCCACCGGCGTGTGTGGTGGGCAAGGAGTGCAGGTCAGTCTAAGTCGGGTCGGGCCAGGTCCACGGGGCGTGAGCGCGGACGAGACCGGGTCGAGCGAGTGAGTGAGAGGGACCTCACCCCGTGCTCAGGAGGAAATGAGCATAAGGCACTTTTTGCCTTTATGCGGGCGCGCTCCTCTGAAAGGTTACGAGGTGGGACTAAATGTCCCACCCCAATTTGGGTGCCTGCGCGGAGGAAGCAGCGGCAGTCGAGGCGAAGCGTGGGGGCTTCGCCTCAACTGCAGCCTAACGCTTTGCCGAAATGCCCCCGCACAGCCTGGGAGTGTGAGCTGGGCGCGGCGCACCTGGGGCAGCAGGTGAAGAAGCTGCTTCGCTTCAACAATGGCGGCGACGAGCGCAGGTACCTGCCCACAGAAAAACGGCCTCTCGGCCCAATCAGAAACGCGGAGGACCTTCGCCGTGGCACGGCGAAGGTGGTCGGGGGGTGTGTAGGCGGCAGGGCGGAGCCTAAGGGCTGCCCTAGGTCGGACTGTGGGTCGGGAGATGGGTTTGTTCGGTGGAGTTGCAGAGGGTGATTTGGGGGAAGTGGAAGGGCGGAGGTTGATCAGGGTGAGGAGGCGGAGGTTCTGCGGTGGTCGGCGAGCCGTGTGGGTTGCTGGAGTGATGGGAGCGGGTCGCCAGAGCAGGGGCCGGAGGTGGAGAAGGTGAGGGCGATTGGTCGGATCGGGGTAACAGTAAAGATGTAAAATGAGGAAAAGGAAGAGGGGAGAAAGAGGAGGAGTTCTACCTACTTAGCAGGACGAGGAGGGGCCGGAGCGGGCGACAGTCGTATCGACTGTTGCCGGAGAAGAAGATGCCTGGGGGAAGGGGCGGCGGCGAGCAGAGGGCCGGAGAGGCGCCAGCTGGGTGCGGCGTGGCGCGGGAAGAGCGAGGGAGAGCAACCCTGCAGCTGGTAGTGCGGCAGAGCGACGAGGAGGAAGAGGGGAGGCCGCCGGAGCTGGAGGGCTTCCTGTCAGAGTGGGAAGAGAGGAAGTGGGGGTCTTTCTCCGTCAGGACCGAGCTCCCTCGAACGGTGGAGCGACGGGGGTTACTTATAGGGTAGAATCAGAGAGGAGGGCGGAGGGAGACGACGTGTCTCCCTCGCCGGAGGATGCCGGAGATGGAGACCCATACCGTCCGTGCATTCGCACGGCCGGTATGGTGGGTTGCAGCGACCAGGGGGTGTCCCTGCGACGGCTGACGACGCAGGGCACCCCCGGTTTACTTGCCAGACCCTCCCCCTTACCCTGCGCGGCGCCATGCTCCGCGCAAGGTCGCCGGAGCATGGTGCTGGTCAGGTTTTGGCAGGAGGGACCTGAATGCAAAGAACGAAGGAGAGTTAGGGGCAGAAATGTGAGGGTTCAAAAGTTGAGGGCCAAAAAGTAAATATATGTGGACCAAAGTGTAAAGTTGGTCAAGAAGGTTTCTTCTTAGGCTCAAGTTTTTATACGTGACTAATTAGGACCTAAGGAATTTGATGGTGAATTTTATTTCTAGATTAAACCTTATTTGACCAGTCAATTTACGCGAAAATCGAATTAAGTTATTAATTGGGCATGGTTCTCAATGTAGGTCAAAATGGGTTCTGAAGGCCAAATTGAAGGTTCTAAACCCTAGAGATTATTTTTCTATGAATTTTAGAGGGTTTATTCTATTTTTACTTTGCCTCGAACCTCGTGAATTGAAGTGGGTTTGTTTTAAGGTTACAGATTATCATTTAGTTCCTTGGAATTGCTGTAGCCCTTGTCAGATCATCTCATCCCACTTTTATTCTTATTAGGTTGCTTTGACCTATGTTTGGACCCTGAATTACCCTGTATGCAGATTATACTGGTAAAATTGCATTTTTACCCCTTATGACTTGTTTTCTCCTTAAACTCAGAAATCTCTGAGTTAAGCCTTTCCTTGAGTTATGTAGGAGCTTTTATCCTTTGTATTAGGTCAAAATGAGCTAGTTATGGCTCATGATGAGGTTCTCATCACTTTCCAAGCACAAGGCCCTCTGCCAGAGCCTATAAAAGAAGCCCCAGCCTTGGCCATCCATTCTCAGCTTGGTTTGGCCAGGAACCACCCTCCAATTCGTCTCTTCTCCTCCGGCCAAGCATCCAATGAGCTCCAGTGACATCTCCTCCCTCTTCTCTTCGCTCTGCCGCAACATCAGTGGTAGAGACATCTCTGCCTCCTTCGTTTGCGTTGCGTCGTACCTACGCACATGCCAACTACCCCTTCATCGTCGTCGTCACCCCTCTACTGGACCTTCGTCTGTGGCGATGGAAGGTACATGCCAGCCACCATCTCACCTCCCTTCATCCTTAAACTAGGTTAAATCTCTTTCCCTCTCTCCTCTCTTCATTTCCCCCTTCTTTATTTCTATTATCGACCTTCGACCACTGCAGACCACCTCCATCTTCTCCACCTCCGGCAGACCACCGGCAAGGTGTCTCCATCACTTCCACACCCCCATCCACCTCGCCAACTACCTCAGGACCTCCACCACCTTCCACTGATCATTATCTTCATCTCCATCGACTGCCACAACCTTCGTTCACTCCCCCCGACCACACCCATCACCACGACCACAGACTGACCTTGGCATGCATGCCTAGGCCACCCCACATCCAGCCACCTACCGCAACACCTTCGTCATGCCACGGTGAAGCCTCCCACATATTCTAATGAGGCCGCAAGTCTGTGTTGTGTGAGAACAGGTTCTAACCTCTGCCGCCACTAGCACCGACTTGAAGAAGCAAGCAACCTTCAATCAGGCTGCCGTGCTCCAGGTTCCCAGGTCCAGGCAGTGAAAATTGGCATGCGTGCACGTCCAGCCAGTTATTGGCTTTGAGAGGACACTACAGCCGCGGCAATTGAGCAAAGCATCTCCTGCGGGTGCACGAGAAGCGGGTGGGACTTTTAGTCCCACCTCAGTTGTTTTTGAGTGAGTTGAGCGATTTAAATTGATTTTGTGTTTTAAGCTCATTGCCTCTGAACACGGGGTGAGGTCCCCTCGCCCACATGCCTCGTCCGTGCACACCATTACGCGGACCTAGTTTGCCTAACCCGTTTACCCTTCACTCCTCGCGCACCACCCACGTCGGTGCACCTAGACCTAGGTGCGCTGACCCGACCTGAATACTCGATTGGCTCTAGGAGAGTGAGCCGAAGAGATAAAAGAGAGAGAGTTCGCGGGGGAGGGTAGGGGTAGGTTTTGCACTTGTGTGCAGGGAAGGGAAGAAGGAAGAGGAAGCTGAAGCTAGAGAAGGAAAGAAGGAGGAGGCCTTGGGTGCAGCCGTAGAGAGGAAGGAAAAGCAAAGGACACAGAGAAGAAGGAAGCAGAAAAAGCTAAGGGTAGAGAAAGCTAAGGTAGGAAGGATCAGAAGCTAACAAAGGGGAAGAAGAAGGAAGGAGAAGGCAGGAAGAAAAGAGAAGCTAAAAGAAGCCAATGACAAAGGTAAGGCCAAAGCCAGAGAAAGAAAGAGGAAGGATAAAGCACGGCTGAAGAAGAAAGAGAAGGAAGGAGAAGGCACTGTAGCAGAGAAGGCAGAAGGAAAGAAAGAAGAAGAGCTGAAGGCCAAAACAGAAAGAAGAGAAGCCTAAGAAGAAGAAGAAAGAAGTCACGGTTGAGGAAAAGGCAAAGGAAACGTCAAAGAAGAAAAAAAAGAAGAGAGAAGCTAAAGGTCAAGTCAGAGAAGGAAACCAAAGAAGAAGAAGGAAAGAAAGAAGAAAGGATTGAAGAAGAAGAGAAAGCTAAAGCGGAAGCTGAAGAACAAGTCAAAGAGAAGAAGCAATCAAACACTTTTTATCCAATTCTTCCCAATTTCTCTATTTTGCTACATTTTATTATTCATAACTTCATGCTTTACATTCTTAATTAGGTTTTGAGTAATTTTATATGTTCAAATTACATCTATTGAGATTAGTGCATAAATTCCACTTGCTCCCTGTATTCAACTTCGGACTTAACATTCGAGTAATAAAATTCTTATTTGTTTTCAAGGCGATTTCCACTATACCTCGACTCATCCTTTATTTTATAAAATTGATCTCGCCCACTGTTAACAACTGATATTCCAAGTAGGCCAAAATGTATGAATTTAGACCTAAGTCTACCAAATTTCGCCCTAATTGTGCCTTGATTTTCACTTTATTTAGAAGTTATTTCAAATTGTAACCTAATTTGTAGCTTTGTTGATTCACAAAGTGAACCAACTTTACCTGACCTATCTTAAGGTTGAGGTTGAAATCTGGGTCAGAGCACCCAAATCACCCTGAATTGGTTCTCAACAGCTTATTAGGTCCCAAATTCTAAGGTTCAAGTGAATTTAGAGCCTTGATTTTAGGGTTCACCTGAATAGATTAGTTTAAACAAGGGTTAGGTGTTGAATCGGAAATTCTACGCAAAAAGATTTGAGTTTTGAAAATCTGTCGTTGAAGTGCAATTTGCGAGGAAATCCATCAACAAATAAATCTTACCGAAACTCGAAAAGAATTCCAGGTCGAACACAGGTAGGCTACATCGATTTGAAATCCGTGATTATATTTTTTATAATTTTTTTTTTAAGGTGAGAAAATCACAATGAATCGATACTAACTAAGAGAGAGAGAAAGAGAACGAAACACTTTCATAATATGGATAATATTTTTACAACTAGAAAGAGGGAAATACTACAACTAGAAAGCAGTAAAATCTATTCTAGAAAGCAGTAAAAGAGAAGGTGGAGAGAAGTTATCCTCCTCATTAGCTGCTTGGAGGACGAGCCAAAACGAGCGATAACTGGAAGAGGAAGAATGGAGACCGAAGGCGAAGAATGAAGCAAGAAGAACTAGGGGCGAGGCAGGATGTCATCGTTGCGAGATCCACTTTCAGAATGGGGGCGAGATAATGACCATGAGAGCTCCACGAACAGGATGAGAAGTTGACAAAATTTTTACTTTTAACTCTAGAGGAGTGATGCAAACATGTTTATATTACATAAAATGTCTATTTATGCGTGTTCCTAAGGATAGAATTGCATTACATACTATAAATATTGCATAGCATGCATCATCTTGCATTTAGATTAGTCTGAATAAAATGTAGGTTAATTATCTCCTTTGTATGGTCAGGGATAGGACAACTTTTTATCGGGCTCTCGAATCAAAAAACCAACCGTACGGTTCTGATCAGGGCGACGATTGGAGTTCAACGACTCCAAGATCGCCCTAATCGAATATCTGTAGCATCAAATAGAGACTGAGGAACCCTAGAAGATCAAGGGCCATGATGGTGTTAATCCGCACTTCAGACGACACATCCAACTGCACGAATAGGTTCAAATTGAAGATCGCAGCCTAACGGTGCGAAAATCGATCCATTCCGATACCCACGGCACCATCTACATCACTCAGAAGATGGACGGCCAAGATGGCGCCACGTGGTGCCATCTCAGCCGCCCAACCGGCTGCACGCACCCGCTGAAGCTCTTCTGGCCAGTGCTTCTCCGTTGTTGGATCAAGATCCAACAATTGCGAGGCATGCGCGCTTGAGTTGTGCGCTCGACACAGATGCGCCCGTAGCATGTTGGTCGATCGACTCATCCAGACGAGGAGGCACGGGATCGAGCCCCCGCACACCTCAAATTGGAGCAGGGGCAGAGGCGCAATCAGCCCAGCGATTAAGATCCAACAGTGCCCGCGGCCGATAGCACCCATGCGCTATCTGACGCCCCGCGCGACGTGGGATCTCACGCGCAAGGCGCACGGTTGAGGCGCGGCGAGGAGAGCTCTCAGCTGTCCGATCTCACGATCGGATGACCAAGATCTGTTGGACGTGGGCGTGCATTGAGGCACGAAAGGCAAGCAGGTGCACGAGCGCCCCCCACGAAGGCCACGTTTAGGCCTTCAGTGATGGATTTATCTGTCAGTAAAGGTCCTGAATTAAAATTTTTCAACATGTAATGACCAAAATGCCCTCACTCCTTGCAACTATAAAAGGAGACCCCATCCATACGAATTTCTCATCCCTTCTCTCCCTCTCCAAAGATCAAGAGAAGCTTGTCCCACACCCGAGATACTCCTCAAGAGATAAAGTCAATTTTTTGCCCCCATTTTGGAAGCGGATCTTGCGATGACGACAACGTGTTGCCTCGTTCCCGTTCTTCCTACCTCGCCCTCCTTCTTCCCACTCCGTTCTTCATCTTCCAGGCGTCGTCTCGTCCGACTCGTCCTCCAAGCCATCGTCGAGGAGGATAACTTCTCTCTCTCATTCCTTTTTCCAGCTTTCTAGTTGTAATAATTTTCCTGCTTCCTAGTGTAATTTCTTACTTACTTAGTTGTATAAATATTTTGAAGTATCAAGCGGTTGTTTTCTCTCTCTCTCTTTCTCTAATTGCTTATAGTGCTTCATTTCATTGTAATTACTCCGCTTTTTAACAAAAACATGAAAAACGTATAATTGCGAATTTGGATCGATGTAGCCTCCCTGAGTTTGACCTAGGATTGCTATTCTGGTATAAATTGTATTTGTTGAACCCAAGTTCTTCTCTTTTCAAACTACAACGACAGGTTTTCAAAATCAAATTCGATAGTGTAGTCCTCTGTCGTATCAACATTTTGGCGTCGTTGCCGGGGAGGCAATGCTATTTGATTTTTTGCATTTTCCAACGTACGAATCATTTACCTCACTTCTCTCCTTTCTTATTGTGAATGCAGGTACTCTTTTGAGATGAGAAAAAGCAGTAGATTGGAGCAAAGTGCTGTTGAAGGTTCTGTAAGTTTTTTCCCCACCTCCCACCCACTAGTTTTCATTCCACCACGTAATACCACAAACATAAATCAACCTAGGTGTTCTTATAAACTCTAAGGTTAGTTTTATTTTTTTGTTTGACACCTACGCCCATCTCAACCTCCACATTTAAAAAGAAAAAAATTAAAAAAATCTCACGAAGGTACACAACCTCATCTGATTTTCAAACTCAACTGATAAACTGATCTTTGGAACCGATACACACATCCAAACACATAATTGAGTAGAAATCAGATTAGGTAATCACTTGTGTGCCTAATT
Source organism: Thalassia testudinum (assembly GCA_037157565.1). NCBI lineage: Eukaryota > Viridiplantae > Streptophyta > Magnoliopsida > Alismatales > Hydrocharitaceae > Thalassia > Thalassia testudinum. The sequence goes on along the minus strand of JAZHRO010000065.1, from coordinate 18,124,133 downwards.
AAGTGGTGCAATAGGCCAATTGTTTGAGTTGATTGGGCCGCATCACTTCAAATAAAATCAACTCATCAAGTAGCTACTGCATAGGTTCAACTCTTAGGGATTTACCAGGCACTCCACATTCTTTTAGGTTTCAAAGGAAAACATCTTCACCTGTGCTTTCAAAACCTGGTGTGCCAACAAAACTTGTTTGAAAATACCTAAATTTGAATCTTAAAAGCTACTAAGCAAGATTTGAACCCTAAAATTCGCCGCATCAACAAATAATCTTGCTTGAAAATCATTGGTTGTGCATGCACACACACATCAATCAATCATTAAGGGCACAACCTAGATAAATGTTCCATCACATTCCAAAGCGCATTCAAACCTAGCCCTAAATAAAACAGAGTAGACATTGGCCTTAAGGATTCGACTCACTCTTCGGAGCCCAAAACGAGATTATTTTCGATTAGTTTGTTTCTACTATTCAATCTGATGTCTAGCTAGGGGAGCAGAATCAAATGATCATGGCTGGGGTGTACATTAGGAACCAGAGGCGCAAACCTAAGGAGGAACCTTCTCCCCAGTCCCTCCTTCTAATTGGTTGGATTGAACAGACAGAAGTAGATCAAATCATTTCTTTATCTCAAGATGGGTTCTGGGAGTCTGTAGGTCTTTAGGCTAGCCCACTTAAGGACAGGTTTGATTGCTTGTATTATAGGGTGCCTTCTTCCTCCCGTCTATCATGAATCCTTCCACATTTTATATGCATTCCCGCTCTTTCTCTCCTGTTATGAGTTATCCTCAACATGACGATTATCCCGACTCGTTCTGTAATCAACCATTGGTTAGTTGGGATTACTCGGATTGGGGATACAATTCCGGATCTCTGTGTTTAGGGTCTAACCCTGAACACCATAATTGTGATTTCTATCCTTCTTAGAATCATATCGATTATAGATCGCTACCCTTTTATGGACAACCTAATACAATCTACAATCAAGGAGGATACATTGATCCTTACCTTTCCTCTGAATACACTGCCTTTAGGTCATCACCACCTTTTGAACAATCCAAAATGACCTATTATCAGGAAGGATATCATGAATCTCAATTCGTAAACACCTCTGCACTGATCCCAAACTCGCCCAACCCTTAAACAAGTCATTTGGTTCAGGGTAACCAGGTTCAAGATAAGGTTTTGGCTAACTTGAAGAATACCATACAATCTTTAGAAGCTCAGCCAATACCTTGCAATGAAAAATTGGAGCCCCTGATTAAAATTATTGATGATCTGAACAAATATTTGTTGGATTGGCTCCAAGATGTTAAGGATAAGAACACGGGGCACTTTCTACTTGGGAAGTTAGCAAAATTGGGAATGAGATTTGTGGTTGCTTTAGTTCAATCGTGGGATGATTCCCAGGATGAACCCCCTTCAGGAGGCCATTGTCAGAACCCACTCAAGCACCTATTTGGGGGGACACATGTTACGAGACTGACTAGATTGATTTAGAGCAACCAATTAAGGATAATCTGATTTCTTCACCTGAGATCCCTGAGCCGGGGTATGAGGAAACGTATGTCTCCATGGATCAGAAAGTGACGGATGATTTTGGGATGTACATTTATACGGATTTTGATTTCTTTGATTCTAATGGTGAAGATTCAATTTGCAAAGTCCCAAGTGAGTTTACAAAACATGATTTCGGTGAGATGATTGGGCCTGTGGAATCGGTTAAATCATTTGATAGCCCAATAACTAAGGAAACTGCTCTTATTGGGGCTCACATGACAGATCCAGAATCGTATTTTCTAAAGGATTCAATCTAATGCCTTAATTGTCAGTTACACCCCATTGAGCTTACTGACGATTCTGTTTTTGAGATAACTAGACCCAAGTCAATTCTGATTCAACCATATCTTTTAGACTTGGAAATTTCAGATGGGGTGATTAATATACAGGAGATCCCAGAATTTGACATCCTGAAGGAGGATAGGAGCTGAGAAATTTTGATTTGGGAAGCAAACTCCAAACGAAGTGGAAGACCGAGTCTAGGGGTTCCAATTAAGTTTAAACCATCAAACCAGGACCCTTACAACATTTGTTCTAAGAATGTCCAACCCAAGCACACATTCATTGATTATCCTTGGAGCTTGATTTCTCTGTAACTCGACTCTTTGGTCTTGGATTGCATCCTCATAAATCGCAAGCTCGACCCTGCTTGCATACTAATTTTAGGTTTTGGGTAATTTTTATCCAGAACCTCAGATATTCTCAATCATGGGGTATGGGTTTGCACCACAATCTGGTCCACATCTGTGGACATCTGCTGGTAGGTCCTAAAGTGAATCTTTTTATCCTGATTCTGACCTGCACTTCTGAATTCTTTACTTCTCTTCTTTGTATAGTGTGCCTACCTGAAGGCACCAAATTCAGCACATATATAGTTTTTCTTTATCTCAGAGCGAACCCATCATTCATGCAATTCAGGTGCTTTCTACTCTATTCCACTCTATTTTATGTCTTTTTAATACAATGAGGACATTGCATTAGATAGGCATGGAGGTGGATATTCATCTCTGAATTAATTCATCAGCTCCATAGATTCGTTTTATTTCTTTCATTTATATATATATATTGAAAAAATTTGTGGAATTAGGGAAGAGAACTTGGGCTTAAGAAAATTTTCAATCTTAGGAAATAAAACTATATGATTTAAACGTGAAGACCCTTCAGGTCTTCGGATTTAATCAGCCTGTGTATCCAATAAAATGTGGATTTGTTTTTCGAGTCCTCGCCATCTTAATTCTATTGTAATTTGATTAAATAAGTTTCAGTGATAAGTACACGACTTATCAACCCACCCTCTGATTTGAGAGAACTTTAAGTCTAAAGCATCTACACACTTTCTTTTCACTGACTTGTTGATCAGTGATTTTAACGGTAATTGGGTAGCTAATGAACCTTCTAGGGTGATATGACTGGCAAGTTATCGTAGGTAACAACCCATAAGTAGGTTGTCCAGAGCTTAGTCACTGGATCATTCTCTTCTTGCTGCCTTTAGGTAAATCTTAGACCAGGGAATCCACCTACATAAAAAAAATAAAAATAAAAAGAAAGCCAAAAAGAAAAGAAAAAAAGAAAAAATAATAAAATAAAAGAAATAAGCCATAATTTGCCGCACGAGTATGGCTGGCAAGTTGTCGGTGGTAACAACTCATCCACCTGTTGTCAGAACCTAGCTCAAGAAATGCACTTAAAATTCCCAAAACACTTAAGAAGAAGCAGAGAAGTAGAATAAATCGAGGAGATATACACTGGATACACCCTTGTGTTGACCCCATAAAAATAAAAGTAGGGAGAAACCTACTGATCATAAAGATACACCTTTAAGCAAAACTCTCTTTTTAAGGTCACCTAGAAGCGTAGAAACCTGAAGTCCGTTCTAATTGCTGATCAATGAGTTTATCACATTCACAATAAGATGCTTAGAATTTAGGGTTCTCATCAAATCTTAGGTGAGTTGAATGACCGCAGAAAGCCACTCTTTAACCCTAAACTCAAAAATCCAAAAAAAAATTAGAAAAGAAGAAAAAGCGAATAAGAAATTTTTCTCTGAATAAGGTGAGGGCTTGAGGTGGCTTGCATTTTGCCAGATACCCGGGCGCTATTGTATCTTTCAAAGTTCAGATCTTAAGTAAGAATTTTCTTAATATTGAAAATAACTTATGCCCAAATAATCCAACCTAATTCTTTGATAAATAGCAAGTAGTTTTGCTAGGGTCTAACAAAAGATTGGCATGGGGGTGTGATGTAAACATGTTTATATTACATAAAATGTCTATTTATGCGTATTCTTAAGCATAGAATTGCATTATATACTATAAATATTGCATAGCATGCATCATCTTGCATTTAGATTAGTCTGAATAAAAGGTAACTTAATTATCTCCGTTGTATGGTCAGGGATAGGGTGACTTTTTATCGAGGACTCAGATCGAAGATCCAACCATACTGATCTGACCAAAGTGACGATTGGAGTTCAACGACTCCAAGATCGCCGTAATCGGATATCCGCAGCATCAGATAGAGATCGAGGAACTCTAGAAGATCAAGGGCTAAGATGGTGTTAATCCATACTTCAGACGACAAACCTGACCACTTGGATGGGTTCGGATCGACGATCGCAGCCTAACAGCGTGAAAATCGATCCAATCCGATAGCTGTGGCACCATCTACATCACTCAGAAGATGGACGGCCAAGATGGTGCCATGTGGCACATCTCAGCCACCCAACCGGTCGCACGCACTCACTGAAGCTCTTTTCGCTAGCGCTTCTACGCCATTGGATCAAGATCCAACGGCTGCGAGGTGGACGCACTTGAGTTGTACGCTCGACATAGACGCGCCCGTAGCGCGTTGATCGAGCACCTCATCCAAATGACGAGGAGCAGGATCGAGCCCACGCACGCCTCAAATTGGAGCGGGCACGCGGGCGCGATCAGCCGCACGATCAAGATTCAACGGCTCTATGCGGTCGATAGCCCCCACGCACAATCTGACGCCCCATGCAACGTGGGATCCCACGCACAGGGCACGCAGTTGAGGCACAACAAAGAGAGCTCTCAACATGATGGATGTGGGCACACGTTGAGGCACGAAAGGTGAGCACTGCCCACAAAGGCCACGTTCAGGCCTTTAGTGACGGATTTATCCATCACTAAAGGTTCTGAATTAATGTTTTTCAACATGTAATGACCAAAATGCCTTCACTTCTTGCAACTATAAAAGGAGACCCCCTCCATACGAATTTCTCATCCCTTCATTCTCTTCTCTCCCTCTCCAAAGCTCAAGAGAAGCTTGTCCCACATCCAGGATGCTCCTCAAGAGATAAAGTCAATTTTTCACCCCCATTTCGGAAGCGGATCCCGCGACGATGACGTGCTGCCTCGTTCCCATTCTTCCTACCTCGACCTCCTTCTTCCTGCTCTGTTCTTCGTCTTCGAGGCATCGTCTCATTCGGCTCATCCTCCAAGCGATCGTCGAGGAGGATAACTTCTCTCTCTCATTCCTTTTCCTGCTTTCTAGAGTACAATTTTCTTGCTTTCTAGTTATAATAGTTTTCCTGCTTTCTAGTGTAATTTCTTGCTTGCTTAGTATCAAGTGGATATTTTCTCTCTCTCTTTCTCTGATTGTTTATAGTGCTTCATTTCATTGTAATTACTCTGCTTTTTAACAAAAACACGAAAAAAATATAATTGCGAATTTGGATCGACGTCGCCTCCCTGAGTTCAACTCGGGATTTCTATTCTGGTATAAATTGTATCTATTGAACCTGAGTTCTTCACTTTTCAAACTACAATGACAGGTTTTCAAAACTAAATTCGATAGCGTAGTCCTCCGTCGGTTCAACAAGGAGCATCCTGGGTTCGAGACAAGCTTCTTTAGAGCTTTAGAGAGGAAGGTGAAGGAAGGGATGATTGAAATGTGGGGGGCATAGGCCCTTTTATAGGTGTAGAGTTTGAGGGTAAATGGGTCAATTCATGCTTAAAAATTTAATGCACAAGTCTTTTGTGACAGATTTATTCGTCACTAAAGACCTGAACATGGGTGTAGGTCCTGATGTAAACACATTTACACTACTTAAGATGTCTATTTATGCATGTTCTTAACAATAGGATTGCATTGCATGATATAAATATTGCATAACAAGCATCATCTTGCATTTAGAGTAGTTTGAATAAAATGGAGGTTAATTGTCTCCTTTTATGTGCTTGGACAGGACAAACTTTTTATTGGGGCCTCGGATCGAATATCCAACCATACAGATGTGATCAGGGTGACGATTGGAGTTCAACGACTCCAAGATCGCCCTAATCAAGCATCTATAGCATCAGATAGTGATTGGGGAACCCTAGAAGATCAAGGGCTAAGATGGTATAAATCCACACTTCAAATGACAAATCTGACCGCATGGATGGATTCGAATTGACGATAGCAACCTAAAGACGCAGAAATAGAGTCAATCCGACACTCGTGGCACCATCTACATCATCCAGAAGATGGACGGCCAAGATGGCGCCACGTGGTGCCATCTCGACCGCCCAAACACCCGCATGCACCCACAGAAGCTCCCGCATCCGTCCTTCCCCGCTGTTGGATCAAGATCCAACGGCTGTGGATGCGGCGCCTTGAAAACGTCCGTGCGACCATTTGGGCGATGCAGCGCAGCGATCTAGCGCCTTATCGTGAGGCGCTGGCACGTGTTTGAGCCTCGCCACGCGAAATCTGGAGCGGGGGGCGTGCCTTCAATCAACCGTCAGATCGCGATCCAACAGCCACGCACGGCGTAATGTGGCATCGCACGTGCTGGGGCGGGCATGTAGTGAGGCGGGCAAAGGCGCGATCTGAGCCGTCCAATCTTGCGATCGGACGGCTGAACGTGTGCAAGCATTGCGCGTGCGAGTAGACAAGCGGGCGCGCGCAGCCAGTGACCACTACGCCCACGATGGGGCTTTAGCGACGGTTTTATCCGTCACTAAAGACCCCTTATTTAATGTTTTGAAATTTAAATGACCAAATTGCCCTCACTCCTTGCAACTATAAAAGGAGACCCCCTCCACACGAAATTCTCATCCCTTCCTTCTCTTCTCTACCTCTCTAAAGCTCAAGAGAAGCTTGTCCCACACCCGGGATGCTCCTCGCGAGATAAAGTTCAAATTTTCATCCCTGTTCAGAAGTGGATCCCACGACGATGACGACGTGCTGCCCCGTTCCTGTTCTTCTGCTTCATCGTCCTTCATCCAGGAATCGTCCCGTCTGACTTGTCCTCCAAGCGATCGTCGAGGAGGAAAACTTCTCTCTCCCATTCTTCTTTACAGCTTTCTAGTGTAGAATTTTCTTGCTTTCTAGTGTAGCTGATTTCTCGCTTTCTAGTGTAATTCTTATTTGGTTTTATTGTATAAACATTTTGAAATATTGAATGCATGTTTTCTCTCTCTTTCTCTTCCTTTTAGTCTGATAGCTTCATTGTAATTACATCGCCTCGCTTTTCAAGAAAAATTCTAAAAAAAATATAATTGCGAATATAGATCAACGTAGCATCCCTGTGTTCGACCCGGAATTTCAATTTCGGTATAAATTTTATTTGTTGAACACAAATTCTTCGCTTTCAAGCTACAACGACAAGGTTTTGAAACCAAACACGTTAGCATAGCAATTCGTACATTCAACATTTTGGCGCCGTTGCCGGGGAGGCAACGATTTCCGATCTTCTTTTCTCATTTCTTGCACTTTATTATTTTCTAATTTGCTTTCTCTTGTGTCTATTGTTTTGCAGAGACCTCCATCAGGGAATCATCAAGCGGTAGACTGGAGTAAAGTGCAGTTGAAGACAACTGTAAGTGCTCCCCATTCTTCCCCCCTCCATAGATTTCATTCGCCACATTAAATCCAAATTCCAATTAACCTAGGTGTTTGCATAAATCCTAGGAATAGTTTGGTTGTTTGAATTCTCACTCACATTCATTCCACCCTCATTTATAAAAAAACAACAAAAAGATAATCTTGTGGGGTAATTTTCAACAAACACACAACATACACTCACATTCAAGGCACTTAATCAAATTGATTTGTTTCTACTCAACCGGGTACTGATCTGTGGAACTAGTACGCACAAAGCAACACATAAAAGAGTAGAAATCATTCTAGGTTAACTATCTTTGAGTGCCTAACTTAGTGGTGCATTTGTGGCCAATTGTTTGAGTTGTTTGGGCCGCACCACTCTACTTAAAATCAACTCATCAAATAGCTCCTCCTTAGGATTTTCAATCTAGGTCTATTCCAGGCACTCCACTTTCTTTTTGGTTTTAAAGGAAAACAATCTTCACCCATGCTTGAAAACTTGGTTTGCCTAGAAACTTGATTGCAATCCACCTAATTTGAAATCCTAAAAGCTACTTAAGCAAGATTTGAACATTAAAATCCATGCATCACAAATAATCTTGCTTGAAAACCCTGGTTGTGCATGCACTTACACAAATCTCAATCAATCATTAAGGGCACAACCCATTTTAAGGGCCCATCATATTCCATAAGCACCACAATCCTAGGCCTTTATGAAATTGAGTAGACGTTGGCCTTAAGGTCTGATTCGTTCTTCAGGGCCTAGTCTGAGATTGTTTTTGATTAACCTACTTGTACTGATTAATCTGATGTCTAGCTAGGGGAGTAGCGTCAAACGACCGCGGCTGGGGGGTACACTAGGAACAGGAGGCGAAAGCTGAAGGAAGAACCTTCTCCCTAGTCCCTCCTTCTAACTGGTTGGATTAAACAGACGCAAGTAGAGTAAATCATTTACAGTCTTAAGGCGAGTTTTGGGAGTCAGTAGATCCTTAGGCTACCCGACTTAAGGATAGCCTTGTTTTGTTGTGTTGCAGGGTCCCAATCCCCAGTCAGGGCTCTTTGCTAACTCTCGTCAACCCAGATCTCTACCATCCCAACCTGTACCCAACCTGCGAAATATTATGAATTCAGGCAACCAAGCCCATGGGTACGGAAATCAGAGGGACCCACACGCACATGCTCAGGTGGTTGAGTAGGGTTCCTCGTCCTCTTCTTCTTCTTCTGTAAATCAACAATTCGTGGTTAATCAAGCCCCTCCAATCTTTTCTAACCCTCCCCAAGACTCAAATTCTCATGCATCTGCAAATTCTGTCACTTTGAGGAGTGGTAAGCAGACTCAGGATCCACAACCACACTATTATGATCTTTTGAATTGTGAAGAATCTTAGGAGAGAGAGGAGAATTCTAGAGGAGAAATCAAGGCTCAGGAACCTGATTCCAAAGATTTGACTCATGTTCCTTTTCCTGAAGCCTTAACCAAATCAAAGAAGAAGTCTGTTGATAGCAATGAGGAGCTTCTGAATCTATTTAAGAATGTTGAGATCAATATCCCGATCCTTGATGCTATCAAGCACATACCGGCTTATGTAAGATTTTTAAAGGAATTATGTACACAAAAGCATAAGTCGAGAGAATCTATTCCGAGGAAAGTAGTACTCTCCAAGCAGGCTAGTTCTGTTATCCTGCACTACCTCCCTCAGAAAAAGAGAGATCCTGGTGCTCCATTGATTTCTTGCGTCATCGGAGATTACACATTTGATAGAGCACTTTTGGATCTGGGTGCATCCATCAACCTAATTCCAACTTCTCTTTACAAGAAGTTTGGGTTAGGTGAACTTCAGCCAACTTTAGTAATGCTACAATTAGCGGACCGCTCGGTCACAAACCCGTGAGGCATTATTGAAGATGTTATAGTTAAGGTCAAGGATTTCTATTTTCCTGTAGATTTCCTTGTCCTTGACATGGATGTACCTGATAATCTGAGGAACACGCCCATCATTCTAGGACGTCCGTTCCTAGCTACCGCAAAGGCCAACATTAATTGTGAAAGCGGTAGCATGGAAATCACCTTTGGGGACCAACGAATGAAATTGGATATTTTTAAGGCGATCAATAAATTTGAGGATTGTGGATTTATTGAGGAACTTGATGAGGATAATGATAACATTGAAACTTGTTTGATGGTTTCTTCAATCGAAAGTTCCTCTTTGGATGATGAATTTGACCCGCAACCCTCTATGGCTGACCTGCCATTTTCTGAAGAGGTTATTGATTTTGTTCACTCACAACCTCTTCCCCTTGTTGAATCTTTAGCATCTACCCTACCATCAATCATCAACCCACCCCAGCTTGAACTGAAACCATTGCCTGAGAATTTGAAATATCAATTTTTAGGACCTCATAAGACTCTCCCTATGATTATCAGTGCTAAATTGACAAAGGAGAAAGAGATTAAATTGATCAAGGTCCTGAAGGAACATAAGGAGGCAATTGGTTGGACCATTCATGACCTCAGGGGGATCGAGCCATCTTACTGTAATTATAGAATATTTTTGGAAGATGGATCCCACCCTTCTCGCCAAATGCAGAGGAGATTGAATCCAAATATGCGAGAAGTGGTCAAAAAGGAAATCATCAAGTGGCTCGATGTAGGAATTATTTATCCAATCTCTGATAGTCCCTGGGTAAGTCCAGTACAGATTGTTCCGAAGAAAGCTAGGATTACCGTTGTGACTAACGAGAGAGGAGAATCTGTCACAACTCGTTCAACTTCCTCTTCGAGGGTTTGTATTGATTATAGGAAGCTGAACACAACCACTAAAAAGGATCATTTTCCCCTGCCCTTCATCGATCAAATCTTGGAAAAATTAGCCGGGTAGAAGTACTTCTGTTTTCTTGATGGCTACTCGGGATACAACCAAGTTCCTATCCATCCCTAGGATCAGGAAAAAACTACTTTCACCTATCCCTACGGAACCTTTGCTTTTTGTAGGATGCCTTTCGGGTTATGCAATGCACCTGCGACTTTTCAAAGGTGTATGCTAGCCATATTTTCTGACATGGTGGGAGAGTTTATGGAAGTCTTCATGGATGATTTCTCTATTTTCAGAAAATCATTTGACTCTTGTTTGGCTAATCTGGAAATGATTCTTAAGCGATGTATCAAAACACGATTGGTCCTTAGCTGGGAAAAGAGTCATTTCATGACCCAAGAAGGCATCGTTTTGGGTCATGTAATCTCTGAAAGGGGAATTGAAGTGGATAAAGCTAAGGTTGATGCTATCTCTAAACTTCCTCCTCCCACATCTGTTAAACAAATCTGATCATTTCTTGGCCATGTGGGATTTTATTGAAGATTCATCAAGGATTTCTCGAAGGTTGCTCGTCCTTTGAGCAATCTTCTTGCCAAAGAATCATGCCGAAAGGCATTTGATTTCCTGAAAATTGTAGTCACCTATGCTTCAGTTTTGCAACCACCAATTTGGACAGCCCCTTTTGAGGTCAAGACCGACGCTTCTGATTATGCGGTCGGGGTTGTCCTGAGTCAAAAAATTGATAGAAAGCCCTCTGTCATCTACTGCACTAGTAAAACTCTGGATGAAGACCAGAGGAATTACACTGTTACTGAAAAGGAATTACTAGTTGTAGTGTTTGCTTTGGAAAAATTCAGGGCTTATCTCTTAGGGTCTCATGTTATCATCTATACCGACCACTCGGCCTTGAGACATCTCTTGGCCAAAAAGGATGCTAAACCCTGGCTTATTCGTTGGATTCTTCTTCTTCAAGAATTTGATCTTGAAATCAAGGATAAAACCGGGGTACAAAAGGTGGTAGCGGATCATTTGTCGAGACTCCTAGGTGATTCATCTTGTTCGGACATTCCGATTGCTGACACTTTTCCGGACGAAGCTATTCTTACAGTTTTAGGTGTCCACACCCCATGGTTTGCTGACATTGTTGACTATTTGGCCGTTGGTCAAATCCCCCAGGATTGGACCAAGCAACAACGGGATAGACTGAAATCTGAGGCCAAATACTACTTCTGGGAGGACCCTGAACTGTATCGCATCGGCTCTAATCAAATTATTCACCGATGTATACCAGAGAATGAATTCAACAGTATACTCGAGTTCTGTCATGCATCTGGGTGTGGTGGACATTTCTCCGGGAAAAAGATGGCTGCAAAAATCTTACAATCTGGCTTCTATTGGCCGTCTTTATTCAAGGATGCCCAAGATTTCTCAAGGTCATGTTCTCGATGTTAGACACTCAGGAGCATAACTAAGAGAGACATGATGCCCCTAAACCCAATTCTTCCTGTCGAAATTTTTGATGTTTGGGGCATCGATTTCATGGGACCCTTTATCCCTTCATTTGGACATCAGTACATTCTTGTTGTTGTTGATTATGTGTCTAAATGGATTGAGGCAATTCCCACCCGAACCAATGACCACAAGGTGGTCATCGATTTTGTCAAGAAAAATATCTTCAGTAGGTTCAGGATTCCGAGGGCTATCATCAGTGATGGTGGAACTCACTTTACTAATGCCCAATTCCAGAATTTAATGGCCAAATATGGGGTTAATCATCGAATTTCCACACCTTACCATCCCCAGACGAACGGACAAGCCGAGATCTCCAATCGAGAGATCAAGAACATTCTACAGAAAACGGTTAGGCCTGATCGTAAGGATTGGACTCAAAAGCTTGAGGACGCTCTTTGGGCCTACCGTACGGCGTATAAAATGCCCATCGGCATGTCTCCATTCCGTTTGGTGTATGGAAAGGCATGCCATCTACCCGTAGAGATTGAACACAGGGCATTCTAGGCGATCAAACAATGCAATTTAGATCTGAATTTAGCTGGGAAGACCAGGAAACTCCAACTATCTGAGTTGGAGGAGCTTAGAAATGATGCTTATGAGAATGCCAAGATCTACAAGGCTCAGACCAAAGCTCTACATGATCAACTGATTTCCCGCAAGAGCTTTGAGCCAAACCAGAAGGTCTGGTTATTCGATTCTAAACTTAAACTCTTTCCTGGCAAACTTAGATCTAAATGGAATGGCCCATTCATAATTGACCAGATTTTTACAAATGGAGCCGTTTAGATTTCTGACCCAAAGATGGGTTACACATTTAAAGTCAACGGTCAACATCTGAAGCCTGTTATTGACTGTGTTTTTCCATAACCCATCTCAGACACAGTTGCTCTAGCCATTCTGTGACTTCTTTGGCTGGACTTCGCCTAGCTGACGACATTAAACTCAGCAGTTGTACATATGACATAAGGCTGATACGAGCTTCATATTCAGGTGACATCTTTCATATTCCACCCTTTCTTTCATGTCTCTTTTTCAATGAGGACATTGCATCAGCTAGGCATGGGGGGGTGGATTCATTCTTGAATCATTTGGTCAGCTTTGTGAAATTCATGTAAATTATTTTTCTCTTCTTATTTATACATAAAAAAAAATCGAAATCAGGAATGATTAGTTGGACATTAGAATTTTTCAATCTTAGAAAATTTTACATTAGGATCTGAACACAAAGACCCTTCAGGTCTTTAGACTTAATTAGCCCATGTATCCACTAAAATGTGGATTTGTCTTTCAAGTCCTCACCATCTTAATTCTATCGTAATTGGAATAAATAAGTTTGGGTGATAAGTACACGACTTATCAACCTACCCTCTGATTTGAGGGAATTTTTGAGTTTTAAGCATCTACACACTTTCTTTGCACTAACTCGTTGTTCAGCGATTCTAACGGAAATTGGGTAGCTAATGAACCTTCTAGGGTGATATGGCTATCAAGTTTTTGTTGGTAACAGCCCATAGGTAGGTTGTCCAGAGCCCAGTCACTGGACCTTTCTCTTTTTACTGCCTTTAGGTAAATCTTAGACCAAGGAAGCCACCTACTTAAAAAAAAAAAAGTAAAAAGAAAAGGAGAAAAGAAAAAAAAAATAAGCCACACTTCGCCGCATGAGTATGGCTGGCAAGTTGTCGGTGGTAATAGCTCATCAACCGATTGTCCAGAACCTAGCTCAGTAAATGCGCTGAAAATTCTCAAAACACTTAGGAAGAAGCGGAGAAGTAGAATAAACCGGGGAGATATACACTGGATTCACCCTTATGTTGACCCTGTAAAAAATAAACGTAGGGAGGAAGCTACCGGTTGTAAAGATACACCTTTAGGCAAATTTTTTTTTTTTTTTAGGTCACCTAGAGGCGTAGAAATCTAAAGTCCGTTTTAATTGTCGGTCAACGAGTCTATCACATTCACAATAAGATGCTTAAAACTTAGCGTTCTCATCAAATCTTGAGTGAGTAGAATAGCCATAGAAAGCCACTCTTAAACCCTAAAACTTGAAAATCCAAAAAAATTGGAAAAGAGGAAAAAGGGAAAAAGAAAATTTTCTTTGAATAAGGTGAGGGCTTGGGGCAGTCTGCATTTTGGCAGATACTCGGGTACTGTTGTGTCTTTGAAAGTTCAGATCCTAAGTAGACTGTTTATTAATGATTGAAAATAACTCCTGCCCAAATAATCCAACCTAATTCTTTTATAAATAGCATATATTTTTGCTAGGGACTAGCAAAAGATAGGCATGTGGGTATGATGTAAACACATTTACATTACTTAAGATGTCTATTTATGCATGTTCTTAAGCATAGAGCATTGCATGATATAAATATTGCATAACATGCATCATCTTGCATTTAGAGTAGTTTGAATAAAATGGAGGTTAATTGTCTCCTTTTATGTGCTTGCACAGGGTAAACTTTTTATCGGGGCCTCGGATCGAAGATCCAACCGTACAGACGTGATCAGGGCAACGATTGGAGTTCAACGACTCCAAGATCGCCCCAATCAAGCATCTGTAGCATCAGATAGTGACCGGGGAACCCTAGAAGATCAAGGGCTAAGATGGTGTAAATCCACACTTCAAATGACAAATCCGACTGCATGGATGGATTCGGATCGACGATCGCAGCCTAACGACACAAAACTCGAGTCAATCTAACACTCGTGGCACCATTTACATCATCCAAAAGATGGACGGCCAAGATGGCACCACGTGGCACCATCTCAGCCGCCCAAATGCTCGCACACACCTGCTGAAGCTCCTGCATCCGCCCTTCCCCGCCGTTGGATTAAGATCCAATGGCTGTGGATGCGGCGCCATGAAAATGTCTGCACGACCATTTGGGCGATGTAGCGCAGCGGTCCAGCGCCTTATCGTGAGACGCTGGCGCACGTTCAAGCCTCGCCACGTGAAATATGGAGTAGGGGTCGCGCCTTCAATCAACCGTCAGATCGCGATCCAATGGCCGCGCGCGCCCAATAGCGCCCACGCTCTATTGCATGCACGGCGTAACGCGACATCGCATGCGTTGGGGTGGGCGTGCAGCGAGGCGGGCGAAGGCGCGATCTGAGCCATCCGATCTTGAGGACGGCTGAATGTGCGCAAGTGTTGCACGCGCGAGCAGACGAGCGGGCGCGCACGAGCAGCGCCCACTACGCCCACGATGGGGCTTTAGCGACGGTTTTATCCGTCACTAAAGACCCCTTATTTAATGTTTTAAAATTTAAATGACCAAATTGCCCTCACTCCTTGCAACTTTAAAAGGAGACCCCCTCCACACGAAATTCTCATCCCTTCTCTTCTCTACCTCTCCAAAGCTCAAGAGAAGCTTGCCCCACACCCGGGATGCTCCTCGCGAGATAAAGTCCAAATTTTCGTCCCCGTTCAAAAGTGGATCCCGCGACGACGATGACGTGCTGCCCCATTCCCGTTCTTCTGCTTTGTCCTCCTTTGTCCTACTCCGTCCTCCTTCGTCTAGGCATTGTCCCGTCCAGCTCGTCCTCCAAGCGATTGTCGAGGAGGATAACTTCTCTCTCCCATTCTTCTTTACAGCTTTCTAGTGTAGAATTTTCCTACTTTCTAGTGTAGCTAATTTCCCGCTTTCTAGTGTAATTCTTATTTTGTTTTATTGTATAAACATTTTGAAATATTGAATGCATGTTCTCTCTCTCTCTTCCTTTTAGTCTGATAGCTTCATTGTAATTACATCACCTCACTTTTCAAGAAAAATTCTAAAAAAAATATAATTGCAAATATAGATCGACGTAGCCTCCCTGTGTTCGACCCAGAATTGCAATTTCGGTATAAATTTTATTTGTTGAACACGAATTCTTCGCTTTCAAGCTACAACGACAAGGTTTTAAAACCAAACACGTTAGCGTAGCAATTCGTACATTCAACAGGTCCTCTCACTCGCTACCTTCTCCTCTCCCCGCGAGCTCAACACTTCTCCCACGATTAGATGATCTCAGTCATCCAATCGCGAGATCGGATGGCCAAGAGACGCGCAAGCTCGCTTCCACTTCAGCGCCTCTAACACCTACACGTTTGATCACAGGTTAGATTCCGTGTGAGCTTGGGCATCCAATCACGTGTGCGCTTGATTGGTTGATCTGGGTTGGTCGTAGCTGATCGTGCGGTCGAGATCGCGCTCATCCATGAGAGGAGAGGCACGATGTGAGCGGCTCGAACTCGCGCTCCTTGAGCAAGCAATGCCTTAACCACTATGCCACGCAAAGGTTTAAGGCACATGAATTTTTTTGTGCACGGCTGATCTCGGCCGTTGGATCTTGATCCAACGATCGAGATCAAGAGTTGATGATTGCTTGGAGTAGTGGAGTAGGAAGCCTTGGTGAGCGTTGGGTGGCTGAGATAGCACCGCGTGGCGCCATCTTGGCCGTCCATCTTCTGTAACCTGTAGATGGTGTCACGGATGTTGGATTGACCTATTTTTGCGCTGTTGGGCTACGATCATCAATCCGAACCCATCTGTGTGATCGAATTTGTTGTTTGAAGAACGAATTTACCCCACCTAGTCCCTTAACCTCTGATCTTTCTTGGATTGCATCTAATGCTATGGTAGTCTGATCGAGGCAATCTTGGAGTCGTTGAACTCCAACTGTCACCCTAATCAAATCCGTACGGTTGGATCTTCAATCTGAGGCCTCGATTAAATGTCACCCTATCACCTTACCATAAAAAGGAGAAATTAACCTAAAATTTATACAACCTAACAAAAATGCAAGATGATGCATGTTATGCAATATTTATAATGTATGATGCAACTATATGCCTAAGAACATGCATAAATAGACGGTTTATGTGATATAAATGTGTTTACATCACTGGGGTAGCACACAAATGTGAGAAGATCGATTTCCTTAATTGCAGGAAAGTGTGTAATAACACTTCAAAAACCTAATGTGGAAACCCTAGATTAGCTTTATTTCAAGTCCAATTTGATTCCAAATATGACACCTTGGACTCAAACAAGAAAGTGAGTAGTCCAAGATATTAAGTTTTAACTCAAATCCTTAATAGGTACAAGAAATCAGGATGGAGAATCTCTAATCAAATCACATCAACTTCAATTTGATTTTAATTAATCTCGTAAATCAGGAAACTCCCTACCTTTAAATGATGATTACTAGGAAAATAAGGCAAGTGGATCCTAATTGACTTGTTTCATTTTTCTCTTCCTAAGATTAAAAGATGATTAGGGAAGAAGAGAAATTTTACTTACCCTGGAGAGGTTGATTGTGCAAAAGATCTTCTCCTGATGTACCTCACAAAATCAAAACAAAGAAGATAGGGCAAGTTAGAAATCAGCTCAATAATGATATGACAAGTGATTTGCGCATTACTCCCTATCAACGGTGCCAAAATGTTGATAAGCTTCTACCATGTTTTAGAAAAGTATTGCATCCTAGTATAGTCGATAAGAGCGTAATGACATTTAAATTTATAAGTGCTCGAAAAATCATGAATTTCGAGATCATTCGTAGGGAGCAAATAGTCAATTAATAGCAAATAGTACCTCAGAAATCAATGGAACAAAAAAATATAAATGAAGATAAAAAATGGTGGCTTGAATTATCAATTAAATCCCACAATCAGGCATAATTCCCAATACCTGCAGTAATTTCAATGTTTCAACAGTACTTCAAACCACTTTCCATGTCAGATAGTATCTTAGTAATTCCATAGTGACTTAAATCAGGCAGGGGACACCAAGGTCAGATGACTTAAGGAGTAGCCAAGCACAGCAACACAAGACCTCTAAAATTCACTTAGTGTTGAGCACAGAGGCACATTTCCCGAGGCAAAAACCTCCCCCTCACTCTTCAGAAACCTTTCTTTCCTTCTCTCTCCTTAAATCCAAATCGAGTATAGGTATACGGGTTGACAGGTAATCGAATCAAGAATAGTGACTAGGCCTACGCACACGTGACCGTAGGCAAGGACTGAGGGCGAATGCATGAGGGGACCTCACCCCCTCAGTGTCTAGGCAAATAGACAACATAGAAAAAGCATTAAATATGCTTTTCAAAAATAGCATTCTACGATGTTGGACTAAAAAGTCCCCTCTTCTCCGTGTGAAGCTGCAATGGAGTGTCACCCAAATTGAGTTGCTACTGTTGTTGTCTTCTCTCGATTGGAGATGCAAATGGCTTCGTGAGGTGAGGCTGCCTTGATTGGGGGTGGCAGTGGTGGTGATGATGGCCAAGGGGAGGCGGAGTTGTCGTTGATGGCAGTGAGTACTTGAACACCAAAATACGAGCTAAATGCCTTAACTGGTAGGTTTAGAAGAGTCACCGTATGGTGTGGAGTGCAATGGTGGGGTTGACTGGGTGAATAGCATTGTAGGGTGGCTGAATGGAGTCGGAGACGGCGGCAGTTGATGGGTTTGGTTGTCAGGGTGTTTGAGTAGATGAAGCTCTAAATAGATAGAGGGCTTTTACTCTAGGGAGTGCGATGAAGGTGTAGGAAGTGGTGGAGGTGAGTTTGGGGGTTTGTGGTGGTGTGGTGGCCTCGCCAGAGTGGCAATTGTCTATCAAATTGGGGAGATAAGGGGCTAATCTAACCTAGAGAGCGAGAGGAAGAAGAAATAATCTAGCTATTAGGTCGAAAGAGGTGGGAACCGTACTGGCGTGACTTGCCGGATACGAGGAAGGTGAACTCCTCCGATGGGGGTGTATGGTGAGGAAGGAGCAGGCAACTTCTGCTTTGGCCAACAAGAAGCAGAGGAGCTTGAGGAAGAAGGTAGGCTACTCGATTTGACCGTTGAGTGGTCAGAGGAAGAGGAGGTAGAGGTTCGTCGAAGCCACAGTGGAGGTGGCCGAAGTTTGAGGAGGAAGAAGTATTTATGGTAGGACCCAGGCTACCATTGATCAAAGAGCAATGAGGAACTTATATAGATGTCAATCTGACCTTGATTTGGAAGAATTTGCACATGGGAGTTGAGATATTGGCAAGTGTGAGTTTGGGAATTTCCAAGCTTTGCCTGAGGTCTATGCTTCAAATTAGGGTAGGAGATTGTGATCAATGATAGTGTAGGATCTCGTGACCAATCCCTCCAAATGTGGAGGGATTTAGTGTTGAGTTGAAGAAAAAATATTCAACCAAAGATTCGAGTTTGGGTACATTTAGGTCTATTCACACTATTCATGGCAGTAAGGGTATTTTTAAGAAGACAACAAAGTTCAGGGCTAAATGCAATAAACTCAAATCCTAGGGGACTAAATTTGAGAAATAGAGTTTCTAAGGGCTAAAATGCAAATTAGGTCAAGATGAACTCTGATTGGGTCCAAATTTTGGTCCTAACCTAATTTGGATCCAAGGAATCTAACGGGGACTTGGATTTGAGTTTTGACTACGTTTGACTAAGTAAATTGCATAGAGGGAAAATTCTCGTCTGAAACAAAATGGGTTCAGACGGTCAAACTAAAAGTACCAAATCTCTTAGAATAATTTTCCATAAATTTTGGGAGGTTTAGATTGATTTTATCCTGACCAAAACCCTTTCAATTCAAGTGTGGATAATAATTAGGGTTTGCAGTCCTATTTTAGCCCACGAAATACATGAAACCTTGATTCAGTCAATGTGAACCCAGCTTTTAGTATTTATGCTCATTTGACCTTTAATTATCCCCTAAGTAACCTCATGGTTAATCTGCATTTGTGATGTGCTATAAAAATAACAAAATTAGCCATGTTTTCTTGTCTTCTTAAATCAGATCAGAGTGGAATTATGGTCCTCAGGTGATCATTTAGAAGCATTTATCACTTGATTTCGACTAATTGAAATTAGTTATGACAAATCATGGCATTGCCATCAACTACAATGTCTTCTGTTGACATATCCTGATATTTCTTGTGCTACCAACAAAGCCTATCAATATATGAATAATCTATTCACTGACTACTGGGAACATGTTAAATGAATACTTTGGTATCTTAAAGGAACTATACAAATGGGATTACACATTCATCCATCACCCTCTTTCCTTCTACAAGCCTTTTCTAATGCAGATTGGGTGGGATCACTTGATGACTGCAAATCATCAGGAGGATATCTCATATTCATGGGTGAAAACTTAATCTCTTGGTCAGCACGAAAACAACAAATTGTCTCTCGCTCCTCCACAAAGTCTAAATACAAAGCTCTTGCAAATACAATGACATTAATTTGGCTGCGATCACTTTTTAATGAGCTATGTTTGCCACCCACTCCACCACCAATATTATGGTGTAATAACACTAGTGCCACTTATCTTTTTGCTAATCCAATTTTCCATGCTCATACAAAACACATTGAGGAGGATTATCATTTTGTTAGAGAACAGTTGGCGAAGCCCCTTTTGCTGGTGAAGTTTATATCAACAAAGGATCAACTAGCTGACATTCTTACCATGTGATGAAGAGAGTTTCGCTTATTTAAGAGAGCAATAGAAGGATATGTCGTTGTAATTAATGTGGTGGAAATCTCTCAATCAAAGATTAACATAGATATGAATTTAAACCATGAAAAGGATGTCGTATCCATAGGGAGGAATAGATTAATAAGTTCATAAAATATTTTTCCTTTAAACTTATTCAATCACGTGCGCAACCCGTGTTCAAATCTAATGCGAAACAAGGCGAAAAGAAGGAACACGTAATAATTTAGAAATGCAAGGATATGAATGTAATTTTTCTTTCATGAAATAACTTGTAATGGCATGTAACATAGTCGTATTTCAAGACAATGGGCTTTCTCTTCTAGATCATGTGAGTTTCTAGATGATATTTTATGCATTTATCAACATCACCATATAAGAGTTAAGTGCATGAAAGAAATACTATAACATGTAAGGGCATGCATGCAATTTCACTCAAATATAATAAACTAAATATTGCAATAGGGTTTTTGGCAATGGCATAAATGGTAATTTTTAATGTCACCAAAAACAGAGGAAATTTCCTCTCTCCTCTTTGCACGCATGGAGGCTTGGTGGCCGGCCGACCGAGGCCCGACGGTGGTGCGTGGGAGAGAGGTGATCATGACGGCAGGGGAAGAATGGTCGGAGGTGGCAGGTAGCGGTCAGCCGGAGAGCTTGGCGCCGGCCGAGCATACTGCAGGGGGCTATCGCCGTTGCTGCTGTTGCGCACGTGCGCGGCTAGGCGTTGTGGCCTGCTGACTATTGGTTGCACGAGGGGTGCGCCGCGCAAGGCCGCTGTTAGGCAGGCTGGAGGCTCGCACTGCTGTGTGCTGGAAGATGGAGGCTTGATGCGGTATGCAGTGCGGGGCGCAGGCGCTGGTGCTGCTGAAGGCTAGCATGCAAGGGCGTTGGAGGGGGCGGAGAGAGTGCTGGAAGGGGTGCTGTGAGAGCACAGGTGAAGTGCCTGCAGGTAGTGCGGGAGCGAGCGCTAGTGTTACTGAAGGCTGGGCACAGCACCTGCTGGTGGCTGTTGCCTGCGGTGAGGGAAGGTTGGCCTGCACCTGCAGAGGGCACGAGTGCTAGTGCTGCTAAAGGCTGGGCACTTGAGGTGGAAGGTGATGGCACGATGCAGGCTGGAAGGGTGCGCAAGGTAGGCTGGGGGTGGCGTTGGTGCACAATGCAAGCAGTCTTCACCGTTGGGTCTCCCCAATCCCCTTCGCCTCTCGCTCTATATCTCCTCTCTTCCTCCTCTCAAGGGATTTTCAAAATCCTTTTCTAAATATGGCCAACACCGTTTTCATTTGTTTCGGGAGGTGTTGAGGTCGGCCGGAGGATGAGGGCGGTGTTGAGGCGATGGTTTGTTGGGGGAAATTTATCCCCTCCCTCCTAGTTCTTTTCCACCATCATTCCTACAACAACAAAACATAAAATAATTACATACTAAGTTATAAAATGCGATAAAATAGATAAAAACTCAAGTAATGATGCATGCACTTATTTAATGACCTAATGTGATTATTAACAAACATACTATGTTAGAATTGAAGTACTTAGACGTAACAATAGTCCATTAAAATGGACTCATAACCATGCCACTACCAAAGCAGTCCTTTCACATTATTTAACAAAAACTTTAGCTTCAACAATCGAGCATCACTTAGTTCGTCAGTTAAGGGGGGTGTTAAGCCATAACAAACTGGACACCTTCAAACAAAGTCCAGATTTTTCACACAAATTCAAATCTTGTAAAACTGATTAACTCACCACCTAATTATTGTGAGATTCATGGGATTTGTTCTTACCATTTGTAAGAAATAATGTTTATAAATAATAAACAAGATCAGCCACTAATGGGAGCTGACAGGAACCTTGATTGGAGCCTCCCCTTCGGACCGTTGGCCTCCTCCCCTTCTCCCTACTACTCCCCTGGCCCTCTCCTCCCTTCCCTCCCCTTCCCCCTTGCCTGGGGTGATGGCGATTTTACGTGGTTTGTTAATTAGGTCGTTGTAACGCGTAAATCCGCTTTCGCTCTTAAATTTATAATCCTAGATAGGGAAGTATCTAGGGTCGTCCAAGGAGGCAATATGGTTGCAAAATTGATTCTCTTGCTAGGAATATAAATCTCAACTTTCTTTTTGGTATTTTTTTCAGTATATCATTTTTTTGTTTTTAAGCTAAGGCAACATGCGAACTGATGGCGGGAAAAGTGATTTACACTTCAATTTAAATACTACTTCTATGTGGCAAGTAGAGCCTCTCCCTAAGCTCACTCTAGGCAAGTGGAGGCCTAGAATAATTAGGGAGAGGGAGTGAAGAATGCTGAAAATAAGCTAATAGAAATGCAAACAAGAAATGCAAAGAAGGCAACTAGATAATTGATAAAGTGTTTTACAAAAGGCCAAGTAGAGGAAAGCTTGTACTACTAGAAAAATGCAAATAAGAAAAGAAAACACAAATCCTATACATAGATGGTGAAGAAGAGGGCTTCTTGCTCCAAGGTTGGTGGCTCCCAATCTTGAAAAGAGTCCTTCAACTCCTTCCTTGCAGTGCTCCGCCAAGGTGATGTCCTCCAAGGCAAGCCCTAGGGGGGCATGCCCTAAGTTTCTCTCCAAGGGTGGACGTCCACCCTAAGTACTTCTCCTTTGCCTAGCCATCCTCCTTGAAGTGGAAGAGTCCTCCTCCTTGGCGTGGCTCAAGTTGAAGAGAGTGGGGAGAAGAAGGCACCAAAGGGGCTGGTAATGTGCCCCTTTAATCTCCTTCTCTACTCCTTCTTCTTGGCCATAGGTATAGGTGGTTTAGGTAGAAAAATATACTAAGGGAGGATGCCCCAAAATGGTGGTAGGTGGTGGCTTTTTATAGAATAGGAAGGGGGCTATGGTGACCTTTGAATTGGATGGCCAAGATGAGTTGATGGAGGTGGTTGGAGATCCCATGGCCAAGGAGAGTTGGCGCCACCTTAAGGGACACCAAGGGGGTAGTTATGGGTGTTGACACCCCTTAGTGTTGGCGCCAAAATGGGCTTTCTAGAAGGCTATTAGGTGGCGCCACCTTAAGGTTCTAGAAGGGGGGTATGTGGATGGCTAGGATGTGTTATATGGGTAGGTGTAGGGTGGATGAAGAGGCTGAAAGTTGGTGCCAAAATGGGGGTGGTTAGGGGTGGTTTTTGGTGCCAACTTGAAGTGTCTTTTGGTGGAGATAATGGAGTGAAGGGGTGGCTAGGTGGTGGCGCCAACTTAAATAGGGTAGCTAGCTTAGGTAAGCTTGAGTTGGTGGAGCTAGCAAGGGTTGATTTTTAAGGTAATGGATGGCCAAGGAGCTGGTTGTTAGCTAAGCTAAGCTAAGCTAAGATAAGCTAATCTAGCTTAGCTAAAGGTGGAGTAGAGGAGAAGGTAGTGGAGCTAGGGTTTGGAGGAAGGAGCTGAGGAGGAGAAGTCTGGAGCTGGCTGCTGCTGAAGAGGCTGGCATGGGGCTACTCTAGCTGGCTTACTTGCTAGTTCTTTGCTAGTTGCTAAGCCAAGCTAAAGTGAGCTAGCTTCTACCATAATGAGCTGAGGTGAGCTAGGTCTGGTGCTGCCGGGGAGAATCAAGCTGGTTGAGGCAGCTAAGGTAGCTTAGCTCAACTGAGTTGAACTAAGCTGAGTCCCCGGGAGCTGGACTTGAGCTTCCTAAGCTGGGATGAGTTCTTCTTCAGCTGGCTGGAGCTGAGTGGAGCTGGATGTAGCTGGATCTGAGCTGGGGTGAACTCCTGTTAACTTAGCTGAGCTAGCTAGAGCTCCCTGTGGACTAGTGGGAGCTGAGATGAGCTAGACTCAGCTAAGTTTAGCTGGATCTGAGCTGACTTGAGCTAGGGTGAGCTAAGGTGAACTCTCTTGAGCTACCATGCAGCTGAGATTAGCTGAATGAAGCTCGGATGAGCTAACCCTAGTTCAAGTAAGCTAGGTTCCAGCTGCGGTGAGCTGGATCAAGCTGAGGTGAGCTGGATCAAGCAGAGGTGAGCTGGATTAGGCTGAGTTCCAGCTAGTCTAGGCTTCACCTTCACCATTTGCCTTCTTGAGTGCTAGGGTTTTAGGGATCTATATATCTGTACATCCCTAACACTCACGAAAGTATATTAAAAAGACAATAAAAAATGCAATGCATGCCTAACCTATTGTATGCCTAAATGCAGCCCAAAAACCCATTTGCGGAGTAAAATCCTAAGAGCTAGGTTTGTTTTAATGCATAAGAATGATGATAAACTGGTGTTTATCACACCTCCATGCTTATCTTTTGCTAGTCTCTTAGCAAAACTTAAAACGAAATTTTTGGGAAATCTAATTTTTTCGACTTTTGAGGAGAAAAAGAGATTAATGTACCTTGGTAGATTAAAACACTGGAGGTACAGGATTTGTTGAAGATAAACATCAGGATTTTTTTTTGGATCCAACCATTAGACAGAACGGGATCAATATATCTTCCAGAAAATTCACAAATTAACCCCTTGTTTATTCAGATGACTTGAAATGTTTGTTTTTAGGATTTTTCTGGCTCGTGAATCTGATTTGCAACTTGCAAAATCCTTTAAAACCTTGTCTGTGCTTGTGAAAAGCCAACATTTATAAGGACGTGTTATTATTATTATTATATATATATATATTTTTTCTCCCCCATGCTTATTTTTAGCTTAGTCTTACAACAGATGTGTCGGGATCATCATTCCCGTTACCATTCCTCAAGGGGGCTCTAGCACCAGTACTTTGGGATAGCACTATCCATGACACCACCCAGGAGCTCACAACCCCAAAACACGATGCGGTGAAAAGGGGCGCTCCAAGCAAACTCAAGCTCTTGCTCCGACACTATAGTTAGAGCACCGTCCAAGACACTTGAGCTGCTAAACTGCGCTTTAATGCTCCGTCTAAAGATATGAAATATAGATATGGAGCAATGCCGAGGGGGTAACATGTTGACATCGCGTCCTCAAAGGAGGCATTTTCCTTCTTCTCGGCGGTGGGAACTCAAACCAATGATCTGTTTCAGACTTTTACTAAGTCCAAACAAGGGAGTTTTTCAAATTTTTAGTTATTTTTAAGTGTTGGCTTGTGTGTGAAGAGTAACATAAGAAGTTTCTCAAAACATGCAAGTTTTTGAATCAGAGGCTAAGTCAAATAATTTCCATATTACAAAATAAGATCAAGTCACCTGAACTATCATGAGTTCAGGTGGAATTTTATAGAAGGATATCTGATCTAGTATAAAATAGACCCTGGAATTCTAATGATCAGATCCATATCCTCATCCTTAGTTTGTTAAAGATTAAATCCCATTGTACCAAAAGTGAATTTTTCGACCTTAGTCCCAATTTCAAAATTTTTCCTCAAAAAGTTTTGAACATTTTTATTTTTATCTTTATTTTTATTTTTATTTTATTTATTTATTTATTTATTTTGGGTATGCAAGCAGGAAATAAATTAAACAAAAATGCATGTTTTTAGGTTTTGAAAATCCTAAATCGATCGTAAAATTTAAAAACACCCCCCCATGCTTAAGATATGCCATGTCCTCATGCATTAGGAGGGAAAAGGGATCACCTTAGTGAAGAACGGTCAGGTTTAGGAGGAACAAAACTTGGAAAAAGAAGAAAAAAGGGAAAGCAAGAAAAAATGATGGGTTACCTCCCATCCAGTGCTATCTTTTATGCCATTCAGCCAGGCGAGAAGGTATGCACGGAAGACGTAAAATCATGTAGATAATTGGACACTTGGATGCCCGCAAAAAAGGTGTCTTCTTCTAGATCCCTAGAAAATTGATTAGAAATAACATTGGGATCAAAGTTGGATGGAAAATGATAAGTGTAGCCCGAGTCTGGCCATGGTTTTAAATTAGGTTGGATGCCAAACTCGGGCGGGGTTGGTGGCAGGTCCGGAAGAAAGGAGTCGGGGAAGGAATGGTGGGGATTGGGGGAAGTTAGTGTGGAAGAATTAGGTGCAGGAATAGTGGGTGGGTTAGGGGGTATCAGGAATAAATTTGGGGTCAAGACAAGTTTCCAGATCACAGATTTCGCCGACCACTGATTCTGAATCAGAGTCCTCAAAGAAATTGTGGTCGGTACGGGTATCTATTAACTTTGTCTCCTCCACCATATTGGAAATTTCAGTATCTGAGTCCTCAAAGAAGTTATCATCATGGAATCTCCTGGAGGATTTAAAAATATCTAAAGTGATAGTTTGGCCTGCACAGTTAATATCCATTTTGCCTGTGTGGCAATTGATATTTGCCTTTGCGGTGGCCAAAAAGGGGCATCCAAGGATTATTGGGGAGTCCAATAATGATTCAGGTGCCTCAATGTTAAGAACCAGAAAGTCTGCAGGGAAGGCACAATTCTGGACCTTGACTAAAACATCCTCGACAATCCCACGAGGTTTGATTGTAGATCGGTCGGCTAATTGCAGGGTAACCTCGATGGGTTTTAATTCACCGATCTAAAATTCTTCGAATAAACTTGTGGGAATAATATTAACTGAGGCACCAAGATCAAGGAGGGCGCGATTAAATGTAGTGTCATCAATAATTACAGAAATTAAAGGCGCCCCCGGATCTTCCATCTTAGGAGGCAGCTTACTCTATATGACAGAGCTTACTGTCTCCGAAAGATGCACCTGTCCTAGATTTTTAGCCTGCCTTTTAGGAGTACAAATCTCCTTCAAAAATTTAGCATAGGCAGGTATATATTTGATGGCATCTAGGAGAGGAATATTGATATGATCTTGCCCAAATAGCTCCATGAGTTCTTATGTAGTGGGCTCAGATTTCTTTTTTTTGTTGGTGGTGGGGTAGAGAGCTTGTGGGAAAGGGACAGGAATCTTGTCTTGAGATTTTTGTATTTCTTTTTCTTCCTGATGGGGAGGTGGGGAGTCAATTTGCACAGGTATTTCACCAGGTTGGTGTGAAGGCCCGGGGTCAGTGGTGGTTTTCCCACTCCTCAAAGTTACTGCATGTGCAGTCGGATTATTAATTGGAGGAAGTGGGGGGGCCTGTGATTGCTGAAACCTGAGAGGCTGCTGAGGTGGTGGATTAGGAGGAGGCTGATTTGGATAGTGTGGAGTTCTTCCTGTATAATGGTTTCCTTGGTGATTAGGGTTGGGCATGGGTTGGGACAGAAGATGTCCTGCAGGTCTTTGCATGGGAGTAACCCCAATCTGATTGTTCAGATTTGTGATGGTGCGGGTTACTTCCGTCATTTTTGTTTGCATATCCTGCAGGGTTTGCATCATCTGGGCATTGATGTCTTGTTGGGATGGCCCAGGATGGAAGTTTGGATTCGACCCATACACGTTAAAATGATGTGGTTGGGAGGAAACTTGATTATTCTAGGAGTAGTTCGGGTAATTTTTCCAATTGGAAGAATTTTTAAAGGGCTCCTGGATGGCAGAAATATTTTGAGTGGGGTTAAGATCTGGATAGTTGTAATTCCCCAGTGAATCATAGGCAACCTCAGAATAATCAGCAGTAGTGGTGAGATTGTGCAAATTTTCTCTTCGTGGAAAGTTAGGTTGGGTTAGATGTGGGTGTGGAGCTTGAGTTGATCTGGCTAGTTGATGAGAGCCTCATCATGAGCCATAACTAGCTCATTTTGACCCAATAAAGAAGATAAAAGCTCCTACATAACCTAGAAGAAGGCTTAACTGAAGGAACAAGTGCTCTGAGAAGAAAACATGAAATAAAGGTTAAAACTGCAATTTTACCATTGCAGTACATAAATGGGATTTCTCAGAAGCAAAATATAGGTCAAATGATCTAAATAAGATAAAAAGAGGGTTGAGTCAATCAGAAATGGGTTTATGTGCAATCTAAGAATTAAATGACACTTGGTAACCCTAAAACAGACCCGCTTAAATTAACAAGGTTCCGGTCAGGATAAAAATCGAGTAAATCCTCTAAAAATCATGGAAAAACATCCTCTAGGATTTATAACACTTAATTTGGCCTTTGGAACCTAGTCTGACCTAGATTAGGGTCCTAGCTCCTCAATTAACCAAATTTGGGTTTTTACACAAAATGTCCAGTCAAACAAGGTCAAACCTGAAATCCAACTTCGCCATTGGATTCCTTAGGTCCAAATAAGGTTTATACCAAAATTTGGACCTAAGGGGAGGTCATCTTAACCTACTTTGCAATTTAGTACACCCAAATCACAAATAGGTCCCTATCTTTTGAATATCCTTCCAAAGAGCCCCCCAAGTTCTTTGCCCCCTTTGCAATCCAGTCCTACCGCCATTGTTAGGGCAGAACCGAGCTCCGGCGAGGTTCAGAGAGGGATTGCTCTCTAATCCCTCAGAGATTCCCTCCCAGAAATGGAAGGGGGATTCTCTGAGGAATTCCCTTCCTTATAAAGCCAATTACAATCGCTGGTGTGAACCCAATCTCTCGTGCGAACGCACGAGAGATTTGGGTATCCACCTTCCTTCCAACTCCGGCAAGCTGGCAGACCTAATTGCGCGCTCTTCACGCGCTGATAGGAGTGGCCAGCACCTATAAAACACCCCCCAGACCCTGCCGCAGGACCCAAGCTTGATTTTGACGGAGATCCCCTCCAAATTCCCTCTCTCCCATCTCCGGCCAAACGAACTGCAAGCTCCGGCGACCTCCTCCTTCTCGTTGCTCTGCTGCCATACCAGCAGCAGAGTCCTCTCCGCCTCTTCCTCCCGCGTCGCGCTGTACCCCGCGCGCGTGCTCCTGACCTCATCTTCGTCGCCGCTTCCTCCCTCAGGGTCTTTCTTCCCCGACGACGGCAGTTACGAGCCATCCTCTCCACCACCTGCCTTCCTTCCAGACAACCCCAGATACATTCTCCATCCTCTCCTCTCTCTTTTCCCCCTACTATTTTACTTGATTACCCCTCGACAGTACCTAACCACCTCCATCGTTCTCGCCTCCGACCGCCCTCCAGCGAGCTGCCCACACCACTCCGCCCCTCCACACTGCTCGCCAACCCCCTCGTGAGCTTCGCCTCACCACCAGGAACCCATTCCACCCCATCACTACCACTCCAGACCTCCACAAGCACCCCCCGACCAACCCACCATCTCCGGCCACAGGTTGACCTAGGCACGCACGCCTAGGCCGACCTGCAACCTGCAGCATCGCCCATCGGCCAGCTATTCTGATTGGGCCAATAGGCCATTCTGTTGGATGTCAGGTGTATGCTCCAGCCGCCATTAACAGCCGAAGCAGCAGGGAGCTTGGAGCAGCTTCGGGCATCAGGCTTCCCAGGCTGCAGGTGCAGCAGACTCTCGCGAAGGTCGCGAAGTGAACGAGGCCAGCCAGTCGCACAGAAGAGCCATCAGCTTGGGCAATCGAGTGACGAAAGCTCTGCGGGCACGCGTGAAGGCAAGACCGACCAGATAGTCCCACATCGTGGGATTGCAAAACTCAGGTATCCTATAAATTGTTTTTGTGTTTTCTTCTTACTGCCTTCGTAAGCACATGGGTGAGGTCCCTCACTGCTCCCCACACGCCTCGTCCACGGCTTGATCTCGCGGATCTGGCGGATCCGACCCGACCTAAACCTACGCACTCCTCGCGCATCACCACTTGCTGGTGCTCCTGGTCCCCAGTGCGAATCCGACCAGACTACCCATGTGGCTCTGGGAGAGCGTGCTTGAGTGAACTGCTTGAGAAAAAGAGAGACGCTTGGGTAGAGGGACGGGGGTAGGTTTTTGCTACTGTGTGGTGTGTGCAGGAAGGAAGAAGTGACCGAGGCAGCGAACACTTAGCAGCTGAAGAACAGGAAGAGAAGAAAGAAGAAGCTGTGTAGCAGTGAAAGGAGAAGTCTTCGCTGAGAAGAAGAAGGAAGACAAGGCAGAAGAGAGAGAAGAACAAAGAAGAGGCCAAGTGAAGACTGCAAAGAGATCAGAAGAAAAAGAAGAAGAAAGAAGAAAGGCAAGGCAGGAGAAGAAGGAAGATACAGAAGCAAAAAGGAGAAGAAGAGAGAAAGAGAGATCACATTTAAGACGTCTGATACAGAAATCAGACGTCCAATTCTACTTTTTTTCACAAATCCTTTTTAAAATTCTCTCTTTGAATCAATTATATTTGCATTTAACAGTTGTATTCTTTGGTTTTACAAAGTACTGAGATTGCTCCCCGTGTTCGACCTCGGATACTCTAGTTGTTCGAGTAATAAAATTCTTTATATTTGTTTAAACGTTTTGTCGGTTATACTACAACGTAATATGCTTTAAATCTGCACAAAATCGTTGAGAACATTTTGGCGCCGTTGCTGGGGAGCAACGGGCACTTTTAAAGCTTTTGATTACAACTTTTCTATATAATATCTGACTTAACTTCTCTCTTTTGTTGTGTTCAAGCAGGGAAAGCAAAACAAAAAGAAAAGAACAATAACTGCACAACAGACTCTCCAAGGAACAGGTAATCTCCATAAGCCCTCTCTCTTAACCCTCTCGCAATCTAAAAAGGAAAAAAAAGAGAAAAATCAACTTAGGGCTACCTGTTTCATATTTAGTAACTCATCAAGTTGCCTGATTTTCATTTCAACATATTTTTGTCTGTTCATCCAACTAAGGCAACTAGGGCTAAAACTTTCTTGATTGAGCCCTAGGTGCTAATTTCTAAGGCAACTAAATTGGACCCACTAGAGCCAAGTTAGGGATTGCAAAGCTAGGGTTTTTAGAGACACATCTTCTCTAAAACAAAGAAGCAAACTTTCCAAAAAAAGGTGTGCCTAAACCGTGTTTGAAACGATTTATACAAGAGGAACCCTAAGCAAATCAGGCTGATAATCCATTTGAACCATAAAAGGAAGGACCTAAAAGCTCTCAAAGGAACAAGAGGTGAAGTTGATCCCTTGGGTCAACCAACCTTAATATTAGGTCACTTTTGCACTCAAAATACTTAAAAGTTCAAGTGAAACATTAAGCACCTTGATCTTAAAATAAAAAAAGGTAGACTTAAGAGGTCAAGGTCTCCATTCTGGTCTACCTGGAACCGCAGTGACAAGAGAGGTCAGGTGGGGGAAACCCTGTAACCCGTGGGGATGCTCTACCGTGTAGAGGTCTTTGTGGGACTCTCCCTCTCTAGCTGCCCAGGTATTTCTCAAGTGGACGATCTTCTGATTCAGGGGTCTATCTGCCCCGAACCTCTATAGTTACCCAACAATTCTTGGGTGTCTTGATTGGGTCCAGCACCTTCTAATCTCATCACATCTTTCGGTGCATGTTTGGTAGGAGGTCCTTAAGACCACCTTTAAGACCTCCTTTAGAAATTCATTCTCGTCGAGGCCAAGTCTCGACGCCCTTGTTTGTGCAGCAACCCCACCACATAAATCTTTCATCTGATTCAGACCCCAATTCTCCTTCTTCTCCCATCACGGCACAACCCATTGAAGAGGAGAATAACCTTGAACACCAACTTCAACGCTTGAACGATCTCTTTCAGAACTTTGTAAACCCACCGCAGCGACCTATGATGCGAGATCGCTATAATCCCACTGCGGTGGCAATCGAACCCCGAGTACAAATCCCAATTGGAGGACTTGACTCTGAACTGAAGCCCAATATGATTCATGCCATACCGAAGTTCCATGGGCTTAACTTTGAGGATCCATTCCAACACATTAAACAACTCAAGCATCTGGCCCATACCTTCGGGTCAGATGTACAACATCGGGATATCCTACTCATGAAAATGTTTTCGTTCTCCCTCTTGGACAAGGCTGCACACTGGTATCAGACTCAGACCCGCCCGATCAACACATGGGAGGAATTACAGTCCGAATTTTTGAAAAAATTCTTCCCTGTTGGCCGGACGAATGCCTTGCGCCACCAGATCACTCATTTCACTCAACAACCGGGAGAACCTCTTCACGAAGCTTGGGATCGATTCCTAGATCTCATGCGAAAGTGCCCCCATCACGGAGTTCCTAAGTGGGAACAAGTCCAGTCTTTTTACCAGGGACTCCGTGAGGATATTCGTCTATTCGTCAATGCAACATGCGGACGAAACATCATGGGCCAACACGAGGACACGGTGTGGGAGATTCTCGAAAACATGTGCGAGAACTCCATAAATAATGACTCCTTGGGCTTATTCGACAGGACGAATGCCCGCGCATCGACGAATCTAAGAGGGACACATGAGATGCAGGACCTGTCCACTTCTGTCGACTTGGAACTGATGGCCAGTCGGTTGGACAAGGTCTCTATTATAGAAAAGAAGGTGGACAAGCTAACTCAACATTTGCAGCAAGCCACCTCTGCGCAAAACTCTTTTGCACGACCTCCTCTGGCAAGGGAAACAGTGCAAAACGTATACCGCCAACCTGCCAAGGGGATGGACCCATATCCACCCCCGTCTGCCTCTCGGACCGGAGTGACCTCCGATCCCTTCTACTCAAGTTGGGGGAACTCTGAACCCTCGTATTCTGACTTTCCTGAGGTTCCTCAGAACTGCGAGGACCTCAACGCCATCCAGAATGACCCATACTCCAATACCTACAACCCTGGATGGCGAAATCATCCTAACTTTCAGTGGGCGGGAAATTCTCAAAGACCACCATATCAACCCTGTCCACAAGCTCCTCGTCCATATCAGCCGCCTCAGCCTCAGCCCAATCCTACCTACCAATCCGGGCAAAATCAGGATCAACTGACTCTTATCCTTCAAACACTGGCTGACATTCAAAAGACGAATGTGGCAATGCAAAAATAGCACAAGGATGAGATCACAGAGGTTCGTAACCAACTGGCCCAAATGGCAAATTCCCGCCAACCTGGCACCCTTCCTTCGCAACCTCTGCCCAACCCAAATAACGTGCCGACCTAGAGGCGCGTTATGAATCCAAATCCAGGCCACACACATTTGATTTATCAGGACCCTGCTACTCCATCACCAGACGGGATGGAGGCTTCAACATCTTATGCAGGATTTCAGCAGCAGCCACCCCTCCTACCTAATCCAAACCAAAATCAGGCCGGATTAAACTCTGTAACAACACGTAGTGGTAAAACAACACAAGACCCACATTATCCGAACCACCCACTGCTGCTGACAATCCTGTCATGGAACTCAAGCCCCTTCCCGAACATCTGAAATACGTCTTTTTGGATTCAAATCAGACGTTTCCTGTGATTATCAATTCTCGACTCACACCTGATCAGGAACTCCGTTTGATTTCTGTTCTCCAGCAACATCGTAGAGCCATTGGATGGACTCTAGATGATTTGACTGGTATAAGCCCTTCATACTGCACACATCGAATCTACACAGAAGAAGGCTCACGACCTTCAAGAGAAATGCAAAGACGCCTAAACCCTAACCTACAGGAGGTCGTGAAAAAGGAGATCATAAAGTGGTTAGATGCAGGGATCATCTACCCGATCTCCAACAGTCGTTGGGTGAGTCCAATACAAGTGGTGCCCAAGAAGGCAGGACTTACCATCATCACGACTGAAACCGAAGAAGTCATTCCTACCCGAATAGCTAATTTGTGGAGAGTCTGCATTGATTACAGACGACTAAATTCCTCCACGAAGAAGGATCATTTCCCACTACCGTTTATTGATCAGATCCTCGAGAAACTAGAGGGAAATAGATTCTTCTGCTTTCTGGATGGGTACTCCGATTACAATCAGGTGGAAATCCATCTAGAGGACCAAGAAAAGACCACATTCACCTGCCCCTTCAGGACGTACGCGTTTCGAAGGATGCCATTCGGTCTCTGCAATGCACCTGCAACTTTTTAGCGGTACATGCTTGCCATATTCTCAGATATGGTAGGTGATTATTTGGAAGTCTTCATGGATGACTTTTCAGTTTTTGGACAATCATTTGACGATTACCTCCAACACTTGGTCCATATACTCAGGCGATGCATCGAGGTGAATTTGGTTCTTTCCTGGGAAAAGAGCCATTTCATGGTGCCTGAGGGAATTGTCCTGGGACATTTAATCTCGGAGAACGGCATCCAAGTAGATCGAGCTAAGGGTAACCTGATTTCCAAGCTCCCTATGCCTAGCTCGATTAAGGACATCCGATCTTTTTTGGGGCACGTCGGTTTCTACCGTCGATTCATCCCTGATTTCTCAAAAATCGCACGCCCCCTGACCAAGCTTCTCTCCAAGGATGTGCCTTTCGAGATTTCCAAGGAATGCACTCAAGCATTTGAGATCCTACGTGACCGAGTCTCCCAAGCCCCAATCCTACAGTCCCCTGATTGGTCTCAACCCTTTGAGATCATGTGCGATGCATCTGACTTCGCTGTAGGAGCGGTTTTGGGGTAGAAAATTGACGGGAAACCTGTGGTCATTTACTACTCCAGCAAAACACTGGATGAGGCTCAGCGTAACTATATGGTTACTGAGAAAGAGCTGCTGGCCGTAGTATTTTCCCTGGAAAAATTCAGATCATACCTTCTGGGTTCCCGTGTTATCATATACTCGGATCACACAGCTGTGAGGCATCTCCTTGCAAAGAAGGATGCGAAACCTCGATTAATCCGATGGATCTTGCTGTTGCAAGAATTTGACCTCGAGATTCGTGACAAGGCGGGAAAGCACAATGTGGCAGCTGATCACTTGTCCCACCTTCCTTCTGAAATTATTGATCCTTCCGGACCTATTACAGAACATTTCCCTGATGAGCACCTCCTGACTATCAGTACAAGTCTTCCATGGTTCGCCGATATAGTTAATTACCTGGCATCACATCAGATTCCGCCCGATTGGCCGAAGGCCAAAAAGGACAAATTGCGCTCCGATGCCAAGTATTACCTATGGGAAGACCCATATCTATTCCGCATTGGTGCTGATCAGATAATCCGACGATGCGTCACGGAAGTGGAAATCAAAGACATACTCTCATTCTGCCATGACCAGGCATGCGGTGGACATTTTTCTGGACATAAAACCGCATCGAAAGTCCTCCAGTGTGGCTTTTACTGGCCCACAATTTTCAAGGATGCATACGATCACTGTAAGGCATGTTCCCGTTGCCAGACTCTGGGAAACATGAGCCATAGAGACATGATGCCTCTACAGCCGATCTTGGTATGCGAAATTTTTGATATTTGTGGGATTGATTTCATGGGACCCTTTCCGACCTCGGATGGCTTCGAATACATCTTACTCGCAGTTGACTATGTTTCCAAGTGGATAGAAGCCATTCCGACCCGAACCAACAATCATAAAGTTGTTATAAAATTCCTTCATCAAAACATTTTCTCGAGGTTCGGGATTCCGCGTGCTATAATTTTCGACGGAGGGACCCATTTTACAAACGCTCAGTTCAGGTCACTGATGACCAAATACGGGGTGTCACACCGAATCTCTACTCCTTACCACCCCCAAACTAATGGTCTAGCTGAGCTATCTAACCGAGAGATCAAGAAGATCCTTCAGGTTACTGTTCGACCTGATAGAAAAGATTGGTCTTCTCGGCTTCCGGAAGCATTGTGGGCCTATAGGACCGCCCACAAGACCCAATTAGGAATGTCTCCCTTCAGACTAGTGTACGGGAAGGCATGTCACCTCCCCGTCGAATTGGAGCATAAAGCCTATTGGGCAGTACAGACCTGTAATCTCGACCTTTCTAAGGCTGGAACCCACAGAAGACTTCAAATGAGCGAGATCGATGAATTACGCCACGACGCGTATGAGAACTCACGAATTTACAAAGAACGGGTTAAAGCTTTTGACGAAAAACACATTTCTAGAAAGGTCTTTCATCCTGGTCAAAAAGTTTTACTCTTTGATGCCCGACTCAAATTATTCCCAGGAAAGCTAAGATCCAAGTGGGTCGAACCCTACCTAGTCAGACAAATCTTCAGAATTGGAGCCATTGAAATTAGCCCACTCAGCCACGATTCTGAACCCTTTGCCGTGAACGGTTAGAGACTCAAGCCGTTCATTGACATGACTGATATAGATTTGGCTGAGTCATCCTTTACCCTCCATTCCTCTTGAGCTCATTGCACCCAGCCGATGGCGTAAAACTCAGCGCTTAACGGGAGGCAACCCGTCATTCTTTGAAAAACCCGAAACCGTTTCTGACATCTCTAGGCGGAACTCATATTGCACTTTAGGGTTCATCCATTAGAACAGCCGACTTCACCTCAGGTATACCTACCCGAGATTAGAAATCGTTCGCAACAAGTCACTTCGACCCATTCACTCACCACACACCTGTCCTGATACATGAACTAAGCTGAATTCGAACCCACCTAATTTACAATGGGGACATTACAAATCTTACGCATGGGGGGGATATGAAAATGCAAAATGTCAGAAAATTCATATCAAGAAAGGGTTTCACAAAAAAAAAAAAAAGAGACTTGATAGAGGGGAGGAACAATTAAGGGTCATACAAATGAGAGGAGGAAAAGAAAGAAAAATGACAAAAAGGAGCACAAAATGAAAATGAAAAGAAATAGTCATTAGTAAAAGGTTAAGGGATTAACTGAAGTTCTAGACCAAAAAAAAAAAAAAAAGGAAAAGAAAAGTGCTATGGAAACATAACAAGAGATTAGCGGGAACGCTGGTCTTAGGCCTCTTAGGCTAGATTTGTTAGCTTAAAAATTCGCGTATCTGTTAAAATCTGGATAATCCTCAAGAGGTTGAGGAAAATGCGAAACTTAAGTAATAGGTCTAAGGCTTAGGAAGTATTCGGCCTCGTTAACTGACCTCCGGTTTGCGGGATTCGGTAACCTAAGCACCCAAATTCACACACAGTCTGGTTCAGTGCTCATAAACATCCAAATCACGCGAAAAGCATTTAATGTTCTGAAAAAGTCACCTAGATTAGGAGCGGCCAATCAACACAAATTGATTTGGATGAGTTCCCAGCGCGGAGAGGCGAAAAATTCCCCTCGAAGATGCGTAACAACATATCGTCTCCTCGGTGCTTGTCTCTTAGGATATTTAAATATCCTACTGGGGGCATGTAAGCACTCTGTTGGTTCAGATACCATGGGCGGCATTATCACGAAATGTCGATCGCCAAGGTCTGGATTTGGCCACGGAACGCCATGGGCGGGATTATCTCGAAATCTCGAAAGCCAGGGTTCTGGGGGTTGTCATGGGCGGGATTATCTCGAAATCTCAAAAGCCAGGGACCCTTGAGGATTGATGATGGGGACGAGGAATCCGATACAGACCATGTTGAGAAGCTAATCCAAAGCTAGAAATAAAAAGAAAAGAGAGAAAAGCTCTCCAAACAAATAAATCTTCTATCTCTCTCTTACAAAAAAAAACGCACTGCAAACTGAACTTAGGCTAAAAATGTCTCAAGCACGGGTGCTTTAACCACGGAGTCCAACAAACCCTAGGATAGTTTCTGTGGGCCGTAGAAACCTTTGCGGAGGACTAAGGCTAAAGCAGAACAGGTCCGAATTTTGGTTGGTACTTGAATACCTCCTGGCCTATTGTCGGCATTCCTACCTAATCACAAAAGAAGCACTTATCATTATTGACAGACATTCAGGGTCTAGAACGGAAGTTAAAACCTTGAAATTTTGCTAAGGGACTAGCAAAAGCTAGGCATGGGGGTATGATGAGAGCCTCATCATGAGCCATAACTAGCTCATTTTGACCCAATA
Source organism: Thalassia testudinum (assembly GCA_037157565.1). Lineage (NCBI taxonomy): Eukaryota > Viridiplantae > Streptophyta > Magnoliopsida > Alismatales > Hydrocharitaceae > Thalassia > Thalassia testudinum. Next base: position 18,086,371 of record JAZHRO010000065.1, on the reverse strand, counting down.
AAGAAGATAAAAGCTCCTACATAACCTAGAAGAAGGCTTAACTGAAGGAACAAGTGCTCTGAGAAGAAAATATGAAATAAAGGTTAAAACTGCAATTTTACCATTGCAGTACATAAACGGGATTTCTCAGAAGCAAAACATAGGTCAAATGGTCCAAATAAGATAAAAAGAGGGTTGAGTCAATCAGAAATGGGTTTATGTGCAATCTAAGAATTAAATGACACTTGGTAATCCTAAAACAGACCCGCTTAAATTAACAAGGTTTCAGTCAGGATAAAAATCGAGTAAATCCTCTAAAAATCATGGAAAAACATCCTCTAGGGTTTAGAACACTTAATTTGGCCTTTGGAACCTAGTCTGACCTAGATTAGGGTCCTAGCTCCTCAATTAACCAAATTTGGGTTTTTACACAAAATATCCAGTCAAACAAGGTCAAACCTGAAATCCAACTTCTCCATTGGATTCCTTAGGTCCAAATAAGGTTTATACCAAAATTTGGACCTAAGGGGAGGTCATCTTGACCTACTTTGCAATTTAGTACACCCAAATCACAAATAGGTCCCTATCTTTTGAACATCCTTACAAAGAGCCCCCCAAGTTCTTCGCCCCCTTTGCAATCCGGTCCTGCCACCATTGTTAGGGCAGAACCGAGCTCCGGCGAGGTTCAGAGAGGGATTGCTCTCTAATCCCTCAGAGATTCCCTCCCAGAAATGGAAGGGGGATTCTCTGAGGAATTCCCTTCCTTATAAAGCCAATTACAATCGCTGGTGTGAACCCAATCTCTCATGTGAACGCACGAGAGATTTGGGTATCCACCTTCCTTCCAACTCCGGCAAGCAGGCAGACCTAATTGCGCGCTCTTCACGCGCTGATAGGAGCGGCCAGCACCTATAAAACACCCCCCAGACCCTGCCGCAGGACCCAAGCTTAATTTTGACGGAGATCCCCTCCAAATTCCCGCTCTCCCATCTCCGGCCAAACGACCCGCAAGCTCCGGCGACCTCCTCCCCTCCTTCTCATCGCTCTGCTGCCATACCAGCAGCAGAGTCCTCTCCGCCTCTTCCTCCCGCGTCGCGCTGTACCCCGCACGCGTGCTCCTGACCTCATCTTCGTCGCTGCTTCCTCCCTCAAGGTCTTTCTTCCCCGACGACGGCAGTTACGAGCCGTCCTCTCCACCGCCTCCCTTCCTTCCAGACAACCCCAGATACATTCTCCATCCTCTCCTCTCTCTTTTCCCCCTACTATTTTACTTGATTACCCCTCGACAGTACCTAACCACCTCCATCGTTCTCGCCTCCGACCGCCCTCCGGTGAGCTGCCCACACCACTCCGCCCCTCCACACTGCTCGCCAACCCCCTCGTGAGCTTCGCCTCACCACCAGGAACCCATTCCACCCCATCACTGCCACTCCAGACCTCCACAAGCACCCCCCGACCAACCCACCATCTCCAGCCACAGGTTGACCTAGGCACGCACGCCTAGGCCGACCTGCAACCTGCAGCATCGCCCATCGCCTTCGCCGTGCTACGGCGAAGGTTTCCAGCTATTCTGATTGGGCCAATAGGCCGTTCTGTTGGATGTCAGGTGTACGCTCCGTCCGCCATTAACAGCCAAAGCAGCAGGGAGCTTGGAGCAGCTTCGGGCATCAGGCTTCCCAGGCTACAGGTGCAGCAGACTCTCGCGAAGGTCGCGAAGTGAACAAGGCCAGCCAGTCGCACAGAAGAGCCATCAGCTTGGGCAATCGAGTGACGAAAGCTCTGCGGGCGCGCGTGAAGGCAAGACCGACCAGATAGTCCCACATCGTGGGATTGCAAAACTCAGGTATCCTATAAATTATTTTTGTGTTTTCTTCTTACTGCCTCCGTAAGCACAGGGGTGAGGTCCCTCACTGCTCCCCACACGCCTCGTCCACGGCTTGAACTCACGGATCTGGCGAATCCGACCCGACCTAAACCTACGCACTCCTCGCGCATCACCACTTGCTGGTGCGCCTGGTCCCGGGTGCGAATCCGACCCGACTACCCGTGTGGCTCTGGGAGAGCGTGCTTGAGTGAACTGCTTGAGAAAAAGAGAGACGCTTGGGTAGAGGGACGGGGGTAGGTTTTTGCTACTGTGTGGTGTGTGCAGGAAGGAAGAAGTGACCGAGGCAGCGAACACTTAGCAGCTGAAGAACTGGAAGAGAAGAAAAAAGAAGTTGTGTAGCAGTGAAAGATGTCTTCGCCGAGAAGAAGAAGGAAGACAAGGCAGAAGAGAGAGAAGAACAAAGAAGAGGCCAAGTGAAGACTGCAAAGAGATCAGAAGAAAAAGAAGAAGAAAGAAGAAAGGCAAGGAAGGAGAAGAAGGAAGATACAGAAGCAAAAAGGAGAAGAAGAGAGAAAGAGAGATCACATTTAAGACGTCTGATACAGAATCAGACGTCCAATTCTACTTTTTTTCACAAATCCTTTTTAAAATTCTCTCTTTGAATCAATTATATTTGCATTTAACAGTTGTATTCTTTGGTTTTACAAAGTACTGAGATTGCTCCCCGTGTTCGACCTCGGATACTCTAGTTGTTCGAGTAATAAAATTCTTTATATTTGTTTAAACGTTTTGTCGGTTATACTACAACGTAATACACTTTAAATCCGCACAAAATCGTTGAGAACACCAGTCTTTCCTCAATTTTCTTTTGATTAATATGCATCTGGTCGAGTTTTTGAGCGATCAATTGAAGATCGTCTTGGGTGACAGGGATAGATTGAGTGCCTATTTCATGAACACCGAACTGCGGGTTTTGGGTTCTGCAAAATGTGTTCATGGAAGCTTGATTAAATGAGTTTTCACTCATTTCTTCGAACAGGTCATAGGCACTTTCTGCATCTTTATTTAAGAAGTTGCCACCACACGAGGCATCGACAAAATGTCAGATTTGATCTTCTAATCCATGATAGAAGATTTGCACGAGCTGCCATAAAGGAATCTCGTGGTGCGGGCAACTTCTTAAAAGGTATTGAAATCTTTCCCAAGAATCATGGAAAGTTTCACTAGATTTTTGGTGAAAGGTCATAATAGATCTTCGTAAGGAATTGGTACGACCTATGGGAAAGAATTTCTTGAGGAAGGCACTCTTGAGTTGAGGCCATGTTGTGATGGGTCGGCCAATGGTCCTGAACCAATAAGCGGCCTTATCTTTAAGAGATAATGGAAAAAGCCACATCAGCCATATGTCTTCTTGCACATTTCGGGAACGGGTTGTCTGTGCAAGAAGAGTTAGCTCTTCAAGGTGGCTAAAAGGGTCTTCCCTAGGAAGGCCATGAAAGTGTTTAATTAGGTTCAGGACCGCATGCTTGATCTCAAAGTCCCCCTCTGGTATGATCACCCCTGGTCGTTCCTCATAATAAGACGGATCATAGAAATCTTTTAGAGGAACAACAGGCTGCTGACGGGGTGGTGGGTTTGGCCTTGGATTGGCTAGGTTTTGGATGTTCCTAGTCAATGTTTGCTGATTGGAATTTAATTTATTAATCTGATCGGCCATCAATTTTAAAAGATCAGGTAGGGGGTCTTGATGTTGTGTGTGGGGCAACTCAAGATTAGGGAGCTCCAAGTGTGGGAAGTTACTGGTGGTTGGGTTTTGGGTGGAAGGGTTAGAATTAGGGTTAGTGGTGGGGTTAGAGGTGGACGTGGAAGGGTCAGTGGACCTATTTTGTTGTGTTTCCATTTTTTCAGGAGAAGACAGTAAAAGTGGTCTTTTTGCGTGGGGGGTAAAATCAAATGGTCCTTCCAAGTGCGGATTTTGAGACCGTCGCCCGTTCATAAAATGGAAGAACGGGAGGGGAGGAGAAGAGAAAGAGATGAGAGAAAGTGTGCAATTCAAACAAATAAAACTAGACCTAACATAAATGTGACTCCCTAATAATAACCTAAGACTTAGTCTATATAGGAAATAAGTAGTCAATAGTGAATACCCGTTCTATCAACAAATCTAGCCAAGTTGCTTAAGGGGAGGTTTGGGCCCAAACGTTTCCCAGGGAAAACCCCAGGTGCTTGTACAAACCCGCGCCTGGTCGTTTGACACGGCCCCTCAGCCTGAACACCAGATATAGATGACAGAATTGGTACTAACTAAGGAAAACTTAAGACCTAAATAGCAAGCCTAAGTTGATAAGGCCTTAGGGGTCAAGTTGCTATAAGTTTTAATTAGGTCTAGGATGCTATAGTGCACACGGAATGTGGAGGGCGTTTATTGGGTTGTTGCCTTGTTATTTGATTTTTTGTGTGTGTGCAGGAATTGGAGAGTGGCTCCAATGAAAATCAAGTTGTCACACAATTTTCTTGTATTTATGTCTTTTAGGATTCAATTTAATCAAATGTGTTTTAGGGTTTTTCTAATTAAATTTTCAAACAAGTTTGAAAATCCACAATCAAAGGAAAATAAGTTGTATGGGTGATTGTATATTTCCTTTTAATTGAGTCTCTAAAAAGAAAGAAGAAACCCTAAGCCAATTATCCCTAAGACAGAAGTTTTACTACCAATGAATTATTTTTAGGCTTTCAGAATTAAGTAGTGGTCCAAACAAGTCAAACAACAACACTACTTTGAAGAAAATCAAACAAGGATTCCAAAAAATATTTTTGTAAGATTTTAAGAAATTTGTTGATAATTATTTTAAATTTTTAATTGTACTGGTGTCAAAGTCCAAAAATGATACCTGTGGATATTGTGGACTTTTCAGTATTACCACCGACCTCAGAAAATTTTTGTGATTTTATATGATGTGTAAAAGTTCAAAAGGATTCCAGAAAACTAAAATTCACAAAAATTGGATGAGTACAAAAATTCTAAAAATTCACAGACAGTAGTAAAATAGGAAGATTAAAGGGTGTGACCCCTCTGCAATCCACGAATTTTTAAAAATTCAATACAAATCCAATTGATCTGAAATTTGGAAAAGATCTTCCAAACTTAATTGGGGATCACTCTATGAACTTTTATGATTTTAGGAGGCCTATGGTGTAAGGAATCGATTTTTCAAGTCCGGACAGAAATCTGGACCTGAAAAATAGAACACCAATACTTGCAATGGAGTGGTGTTAAAGAAGCATACAAGCAAACAATGGAGTTTATAATGCACCACTCCACTTAATTAAGTTTTTTGGGATCCTGAAAGCCAAGTTTAATATATTTTTGGTAGTTTTAATTAATTATGTGACTAGAAAGAGGAACCAACCTGAATTTCGTGGGAAGAAAAGGAACTTTGAGCTCTCGCTTCCAGATTCCCACCTTCCCGCTGTAGTTCCTTCACACACAAAAGAAAGAAAGAAGAAGGGGATGAGATCCACTTCAAGCAACAGAAAAATGAGTTAATGCAAAGCCGTGCCTCCCCAGCAACGGCGCCAAAAAGTGATGGCGATTTTACGTGGTTTGTTAATTAGGTCGTTGTAACGTGTAAATCCGCTTTCGCTCTTAAATTTATAATCCTAGATAGGGAAGTATATAGGGTCGTCCAAGGAGGCAATATGGTTGCAAAATTGATTCTCTTGCTAGGAATATAAATCTCAACTTTCTTTTTGGTATTTTCTTCAACATATCATTTTTTGTTTTTAAGCTAAGGCAACATGCGAACTAACGGTGGGAAAAGTGATTTACACTTCAATTTAAATACTACTTCTATGTGGCAAGTAGAGCCTCTCCCTAAGCTCACTCTAGGCAAGTGGAGGCCTAGAATAATTAGGGAGAGGGAGTGAAGAATGATGAAAATAAGCTAATAGAAATGCAAACAAGAAATGCAAAGAAGGCAACTAGATAATTGATAAAGTGTTTTACAAAAGGCCAAGTAGAGGAAAGCTTGTACTACTAGAAAAATGCAAATAAGAAAAGAAAACACAAATCCTATACATAGATGGTGAAGAAGAGGGCTTCTTGCTCCAAGGTTGGTGGCTCCCAATCTTGAAAAGAGTCCTTCAACTCCTTCCTTGCAGTGCTCCGCCAAGGTGATGTCCTCCAAGGCAAGCCCTAGGGGGGCGTGCCCTAAGTTTCTCTCCAAGGGTGGACGTCCACCCTAAGTACTTCTCCTTTGCCTAGCCATCCTCCTTGAAGTGGAAGAGTCCTCCTCCTTGGCGTGGCTCAAGTTGAAGAGAGTGGGGAGAAGAAGGCACCAAAGGGGCTGGTAATGTGCCCCTTTAATCTCCTTCTCTACTCCTTCTTCTTGGCCATAGGTATAGGTGGTTTAGGTAGAAAAATATACTAAGGGAGGATGCCCCAAAATGGTGGTAGGTGGTGGCTTTTTATAGAATAGGAAGGGGGCTATGGTGACCTTTGAATTGGATGGCCAAGATGAGTTGATGGAGGTGGTTGGAGATCCCATGGCCAAGGAGAGTTGGCGCCACCTTAAGGGACACCAAGGGGGTAGTTATGGGTGTTGACACCCCTTAGTGTTGGCGCCAAAATGGGCTTTCTAGAAGGCTATTAGGTGGCACCACCTTAAGGTTCTAGAAGGGGGGTATGTGGATGGCTAGGATGTGTTATATGGGTAGGTGTAGGGTGGATGAAGAGGCTGAAAGTTGGTGCCAAAATGGGGGTGGTTAGGGGTGGTTTTTGGCGCCAACTTGAAGTGTCTTTTGGTGGAGATAATGGGGTGAAGGGGTGGCTAGGTGGTGGCGCCAACTTAAGTAGGGTAGCTAGCTTAGGAAGGCTTGAGTTGGTGGAGCTAGCTAGGGTTGATTTTTAAGGTAATGGATGGCCAAGGAGCTGGTTGTTAGCTAAGCTAAGATAAGATAAGATAAGCTAAGCTAGCTTAGCTAAAGGTGGAGTAGAGGAGAAGGTAATGGAGCTAGGGTTTGGAGGAAGGAGCTGAGGAGAAGTCTGGAGCTGGCTGCTGCTGAAGAGGCTGGCATGGGGCTACTCTAGCTGGCTTAGCTTGCTAGTTCTTTGCTAGTTGCTAAGCCAAGCTAAATTGAGCTAGCTTCTACCAAAATGAGCTGAGGTGAGCTAGGTCTGGTGCTCCCGGGGAGAATCAAGCTGGTTGAGGCAACTAAGGTAGCTTAGCTCAACTGAGTTGAGCTAAGCTGAGTCCCCGGGAGCTGGACTTGAGCTTCCTGAGCTGGGATGAGTTCTTCTTCAGCTGGCTGGAGCTGAGTGGAGCTGGATGTAGCTGGATCTGAGCTGGGGTGAACTCCTGTCAACTTAGCTGAGCTAGCTAGAGCTCCCTGTGGACTAGTGGGAGCTGAGATGAGCTAGACTCAACTAAGTTGAGTTGGATCTGAGCTGACTTGAGCTAGGGTGAGCTAAGGTGAACTCTCTTGAGCTGCCATCCAGCTGAGATTAGCTGAATGGAGCTGGGATGAGCTAACCCTAGTTCAAGTAAGCTAGGTTCCAGCTGCGGTGAGCTGGATCAAGCTGAGGTGAGCTGGATCAAGCTGAGGTGAGCTGGATTAGGCTGAGTTCCAGCTAGTCTGGGCTTCTCCTTCACCATTTGCCTTCTTGAGTGCTAGGGTTTTAGGGATCTATATATCTGTACATCCCTAGCACTCACAAAAACATATTAAAAAGACAATAAAAAATGCAATGCATGCCTAACCTATTTTATGCCTAAATGCAGCCCAAAAACCCATTTACGGAGTAAAATCCTAAGAGCTAGGGTTGTTTTAATGCATAAGAATGATGATAAACTGGGAGATTCATGGGATTTGTTCTTACCATTTGTAAGAAATAATGTTTATAAATAATAAACAATATCAGCCACTAATGGGAGCTGACAGGAACCTTGATTGGAGCCTCCCCTTCGGACCGTTGGCCTCCTCCCCTTCTCCCTACTACTCCCCTGGCCCTCTCCTCCCTTCCCTCCCCTTCCCCCTTGCCTAGGGCTCCTTGGATCTAGTCCCATCTACCATTCTGGTGTAGGCCTTGCTTTTCCCCCTCCTCAGAGGGGGAACCATGATGCTCCTCCACTTAGTGATGCTCTCTTTTGGCATCGCGTTTGGATGGTAGACTAGCATCCTTACGCTTACCACCGTGTTTGATTTCTATTCTTGCTTGCCCTTTTGTTTGTTTCTCGTTTTCTTCACTTCGATTTTTCGATTCGCGGCTGGTTCCTTTGGGGTCCATTTTTTGTTTGTTGAGGGCATTTGGGTTCCTCCCGTTCTCGATCCCAAGATGGACCCCAATCCTACATCTTCTTCTACCACTAAGGGGGCTTCCCCTATGCCCTCCTTTGCATCTACTGTGAAGGGCTTTGGAGCTTCCCCATCTCCACTGCCAGATGTAGGTCTCCATGTTCACCTTCCGGTTAATCGTGATGGTTTGCTATGTACAATCTTCTTCGCTAATGAAATGTCTTCCCTTAACAAGGGTTTTGCTTCCTGTTTGATCGCTCAAGCCTAGGGTCCCAAACCCCCTATTCAGGCTCTTTCTAATTTCTTATCTAAGAAGATCAAGATTGTGGCTTTCTCTGTTGTTCCTCTCAATTCTTGTCACTACGTCATCAGATGTGCCTCGTATGCGGATTTCGCAAAGGTTCTTGCAAGTGAATCATTTTTTCTTGAGAGGGTTAGGATTCAACTGATTCGATGGACTCCGTCATTTCCTCTTGATGATCCTACCACTCATGTTCCAGTTTGGGAGGCTTTCCCTAGGTTGAACCTTCATCTTCTGCACCCTAATGCCTTGATATCTCTTGCTAACTAGCTTGGGATGCCGATCTGTGTTGATCCTCATTCGCTTGAAGGTTTCCACCCAGGTTACCCCCGTGTCTCGATTGAAATCGACTTGATGGCCCCCCACCCTTCCTCTATGCAATTTTTCAGTGGTGTGGAGTTTATTGAACAAAAAGTTATTTTTGAATGCATTCTACTTTTTTGTCGCGTCTTAAGATTGGACATGCGGATTCGATTTGCAAAGTTGGCTTTCCTGCAGGCAGTGCTAGTGGCGACAAGGAAGAGCCTGAAGCATCAGGCTCCTCCCCAAGTGCTGATCATGTTGCTTCACAATCTCCTAATGTGTCTCAAGCTAACTTCCCAGCTGCTCAAGCTACTTCCTCTGCCTCCTCGCCTGCCAATCTGGGTGGGTCTGATTCGTGTAACTCCCCAGTCTGTAATAACCCCACTCCTTCCAAGGGGGATCCTCCTATATCTAAAGATTGGCAGGTGGGCAAGGTTCGCCGTCGAAAACGTATTCCTCGACAGCACAGAGCTAAGCGCATTTGGGTCGCCCGTTCGGCCAGATCTTCCTATCTTCTGTGTTCCTGTCCTTCCTCCCTCTTGAGGGCGTAGGTGATATCCTCGACTCCTGTTTGTGTTGGTCCTCAAGGTTCTATGGTTTTTGATTGGTTGCTTCTTCGATCCTTTGCAGTTTCCCTATTCCTTGCTTGCTTGGAAGCTGATGCTTTTTCGTGTAATCGATTTGTATCGACAATTTGGTAGGCTTTTCCTTCAGCTATGCATTGCTTAGGATATTTGTTGCAAAATGGTTTTTGTGTTCTCCATGATTCCGTGGCTTTGAAATCTTTGATTTACTCTTCAACTAGTGGTAATATTCCACAGTATCCTGATGGTTTTTCTTCTTCTGGTGGTGAGCATGCTAGGAATGTACTGTCCGACCCTGAAAGTCATAGGAACTCTCCTGTAGCTTATCTCCATCCAATCAATTGGGGTATTTACTTGCCTCTTCCTACTCCCCTGCCCCCACCTGACCCTGATCCCCCTTGATTACTGAGATTCCTAATGGTGATGATCCTTTTTTGAGCAATGATGCAAACTCTTATGAAATTAGGTTTGATGAGGAGTTCTCAAGCTTTTCGGATTCTATGGTAGCACCCTATGTTAAGGACTCGACACATGTGGCACACTCTTCCCCTAGGACCAGAGGAACCCATGGTGGTCGTTCCTTTAGTGGTACTGGTAGAGTTACTAAAAGTCGATGGAAATGTCGATTTAAAGCCTTTGACTTATGAAGTGTCTCTTCTGGAATTGTAGGGCATTCTCAATGCCCCCACTCTCAATCATCTTAGCCATTTGATTGCTAAATTTAATCTTGATGTGATTTTTGTGATTGAGCCTTTTGCTGATTTAGCCCAATCTCAAGGATGCCTTGAACTTTGATAACATTTGTGCTGATCATAGAGTGCCAAATGTGCCTTGTCTAGAAAGACTATTGAAATCTCCATCATTGAGGCTAGCCTCAAGCTCTATCTGTCCTTTGTACTTTCAACTCTAAATCTATCTTCATTTCTGCAATCTATGCATCTTACGATATTGACTGTAGGCATACACTTTGGCAGTATTTGTCTAATTTTCAACAATCCTTTTCTCTCCCCTAGATAATTGGTGGCAACTTCAATTGTATTCTTCGGCCCTCTGAAAAGAGTGGGGGTGCCCCTTTCAAGGATGCCCAAGCTTTAGATTTTGCCAATTTCATTGACTCCCTTTCTTTATTTGATCTACTGTTAGGTGGGAGTCAATTATCTTGGTGCAATGGCTATAGAGGAGTTGCGCACATTTATCAGAAACTTGATCACATTCTTTCCTCTACTGACTGCCTTTCCTTCTCTTATTCTGGTAAATACTTACCTCATTGTAACTCTAATCATGCCTCGATTCTCATCAATCTTTCGTCCCCTACCAAATCCATGCACCATCCTTTTCGCTTTATGAATATGTGGCTTAGAGAATCCTCTCTTTGTGATTTGGTCTCCTCGATTTGGGCCCACTCCTCCCCATCTTCCCGTAACCCTATAGATCTTTTTTGCTCTAAATTAGTACTTCCTTGGTGGGAAATGGTTCCTAGGATCTTGCTGTTAACAATTCCACCAGTCATTTCCAGAACCTTCTTTCTTCTGAGGGCCCCTCATCCCTTGACTATTTCCTTGATTTTGTACCCACTCTGGTATCCGATAATGATTCCTGCTCTATCTCTCAAGTGCCTTCAGAATGTGAGATTTTCTCTAATCTTTCCAACATGCCCAACAATCGTTCTCCTGGCCCTGATGGATTTAATTCTGAATTCTTTCTAGCTTTTTGGGATATTATCAAAAAGGACTTAGTGGCTACCATCATCTCTTTCTTTTCCAACCTGGATCACTCTCGAGCCTTCAATAATACCTTCATTTCACTTATTGCCAAAAAGGTCACACCTTTACATCTGTCGAATTGTAGACCTATTAGTCTTTGCAATGTTTGCTATAAGATTGCCTCAGGGATTTTGGCGAACCACCTCTGCAATATCCTCCTTAACTTGATTTCACCTAATGTTAGGTCGCTCTGAATTGGGTTTTTAAATCGTCGCGTTGTAGTACAGTTCGAATCAGTGTGAAAAACAAATAAAATTTATACTCGAATGGAAGTCTAAAGTCGTTCGTTGGAAGCAAATAGGAATTCACACGCTAATCTCAAATAAAATGTAATTGAGCATAAGATTCAAGCCAAATAGTACCAAGAAATGAATAATAATTACTCAGAAAAGATAATCAATTTAAAGGCTGAGTTGAACAATAATTGTGCATGGCAAAAAGAATCTCAAAGCAAAAACAATGGTGATTTAGATCACCAATTATTCAATTTAAGCATATTCCAATTAATGCAACAGTGCCATCAACCATTCAAACTTAGGTACTCAAATATATCAACAGTATCAACCAGGGCAATGTGCTTCTTCTTCAGCCTCCTCTTCTTTCTCTCCTTCTGCTTCTGCTCTCCTTTTTCTTCAGGCTTGCTTCTTCAACCTCTTCTTTCTTCTCAAGTCCTCCTTCCTTCCTTCACAAAGCACACAAGCCTTCTTTCTCTTCACACACAAGGGCTACACACCCTTCAAAGTCAGCTAAGTGTCGCAGATAGCAAAACCCCCTACCCCCGTTCTCTCTTTCTTTCTCTCTCTGGGATCCTCTTCCTCGCCTTCCCAAGGCCACAGTCTGGGTTATTATTGAAGCATGGTTACTACGCTAACGTATTTGATTTTGAAGAACCTGTCATTGTAGTTTGAAAGTGAAGAACTTGTGTTCAACAAATAAAATTTATACTGGAATAGAAATCCCGGGTCGAACTCAGGGAGGCAGACGTTTGATTTAAAAATACGCATTTGTTTTATTTGTCACTAAGCAGAATAATTGATTAGAAACTATCTAACTTTTTACAACAAATAGAAGAGAGAGAGAGAATATTATAAACAAAAACCAAAAAGAGATGTAGAATGAACATGGAATTCTTTATCAGAAAGATTGTTCGTTACAGTAAACATTACGACTAGAAAGTGAGAAAATGATTACACTAGAAAGCAATAAATCTATTCTAGAAAACAGTAAATCTACTCTAGAAAGCAATAAAAAGAATGGGGAGAGAGATATCCTCCTCGACGGTCGCTTGGAGGATGAGCCGGATGGGACAACGCCTAGACGACGGGGAACAGAGCAGGATGAAGGAGGACGAAGCAGGAAGAACGGGAATGGGGTAGCACGTCGTCATCTTCGCGGGATCCGCTTCCGAAAGGGGGACGAAAATTTGACTTTATCTCGCGAGAAGCATCCCGCGTGTGGGACAAGCTTCTCTTGAGCTTTGGAGAGGGAGAGAAGAGAAGGAAGAGATGAGAATTTCGTATGAAGGAGGTCTCCTTTTATAGTCACAAGGAATGAGGGCAAATTGGTCTTTTAAATCTCAAAATAAGGGGTCTTTAGTGACGGATAAAATCGTTGCTAAGGCCCCATCATGGGCGACGTGTGGCAGAGTGCGCGTGCCTTCTCGCCTGCTCACGCATGTAACGCGAGTTCACGATCTGCGAATCTCACGATCGGACGGCTTAACTCACCTCTCTACCCGCTCCTTAACGCGCGCTCGCGCGTGTGATGCCACGTCACGTGCGGGCTTGTGATATGGCGTGAGCGCTATTGTGCGCGTGCGACCTCTCGATTGCGATCGAGCGGTCAATCACGCCCACTCACCGCGCCTCTGCATTTTGAACCCGCTCCTGCTTACTCGCGATAAGGCCTCCACCCGCTGCGCTACAGAGGGGAAATAGGTGCGCGAGTGTTTTGAGGAGCAGCTGCCCACAGCCGTCAGATCGCAATCGTGCGGTCTAGATCTAACGCACAGTAGAAGGGTGCGGTGGTCTTCAAGATCAGCTGGGCCGATTTGGGTGGCCGAGATGGCGCCACATGGCACCATATTGGCTGTCTATCTTCTGGATGATGTAGATGGTGCCACGGTTGTCGGATTGAGTCAATTTTCACGCCGTTAGGTTGTGATCGTCGATCTGAATCCATCCGTGTGGTCGAATTTGTCGTTTAAAGTGTGGATTCATACCATCTTGGCCCTTGATCTTCTAGGGTTCCCTGATCTCTATCTGATTCAACAGATGTCTGATTAGGGCGATCTTGGAGTTGTTAAACTCCAATCCTCGCCCTGATCACATCTGTATGGTTGGATCTTCGATCCGAGGCCCTGATAAAAAGTTTGCCCTGTCCATGAACATAAAAGGAGACAATTAACCTCCATTTTATTCAAACTAATCTAAATGCAAGATGATGCATGTTATGCAATATTTATAGTATGCAATGCAATCCTATGCTTAAGAACATGCATAAATAGACATCTTAAGTAGTGTAAGTATGTTTACATCAGTTATCAGGTAAACGGGTGAGCGCACCCGGGACCAGGCTCATCGGTAGTGGGTGGTGAGCGAGGAGTGCCTGGGTTAGGCAGGTTGGATCAGCGCCAAGCCCACAAGGGACGGGTCATGGGGGAGGCTTGTGTGAGGGGCGTGCAGGGACCTCACCCCCTATGTTTAGTTGAGGCGATAAGCCCATGTGACAAAATCCTCTTATGCGCCTCTACACATCTCTCTACACTCGATGTGGGACTATCCCACCGCCTTTCTTCTTGCGTGAATCTGCAGCTGCTGCTTCATTCAATTGGGTAGCTGTAGAGGTTGGCGCCCCCAATCAAAGACCTGGGAAAGGTCTTGAACCTAGTCCACAGCACCTGAAGGGTGCACCTGGGACATTTGTCCCCTGCAGCTTGAAAAATGAGGTCAGAGATGAGCAACGGTGGTGGAGCTCCGGCGATAACCCAAAAAGTGTAGCATAGGCTCAAAGGCCCCAATCAAATAGTCTAGGAGTATCGTCGGACGTTGGTGAATGTAGGGCGGTGGTTTCATGGAGCTCGGTGTATGGAGGTGGTCAGTCAGTGACGGAGTAGGTCACGTGAAGTTGGGTTACTCGGTGGGCGTTTTGGGTAGACAGTGGAGTGTGAAGGTTCGGGCATTAGATGAGGGGAGTACGGTGGAGGTTTTGGACCAGTTGACGAGGGGTTTGAGTGTGTGAAGCAGGCAGAGACCCTCGCCGGTGATGTCGCCAGAGGTGGAGACGAAGGCTGTTTGCGATGGTGTCGAGGGTTGTTTTTGGGATTTTCGAATAGGAAACTAAACTAGGTACCTAAAGATGCTAAACTAGCCCTAATCTAATGGATGAAAGGGGGGAATGATGTCGGTGTTGGTAGGCCGACGCCGAGGAAGAAAATACTCCGATAGAGGGAAACAATGACGACGATGGAGAGAAGGCAACGGCGGCTGGTATTGCATGACGCAGAGGAAGGTGAGGAAGAAGAATCTGCCGCTGCCATTGCAGTCAAACAACGAGAGGAGTCGAAGGGAGTTGCCGGAGCTCGAGGAGCTATTCAGCCAAAATAAGAGAGGAAATTGAGGATTTTCCAACCGAAATCGAGTTTGGGGAATTCGGTCTGATCTAGGGCTTCTTTTATAGGCCTCTAGAGGGTGTTTTGAGCTTCGGAAGCAAGCTTCCCAGTCTTAGAATGTTGCTGGAGTTTGAAATCTCAAAGATACCTAAATCTCTTATGTGTTCGCAAGAGAGATTGGGAAGGTTTTGGGGCTCATGGACGGGTGTAATGGAAAGAAGGCTCCTCAAGGAATCTCCCTTCCAATTTTGGAAGGGATTGATTGATCAGAGGAGTGCTCTTCAATCAAAGGTCACCGGAGTTGTAGGAATAGGATTTCATGGTAGTAGGGACCTTTTTGTGAAGAAGATAACAAAGATGGGGAGTTATTTGTAAGGATTCAAAAAGCTAAGGATCTGAATGAGATAAAAAGAGTATGATTGGACCAAAACGCAAACTTCGTCAAGATGATCTCAAATTAGGCCCAAATTTTGGTATAAACCTAATTTGGATCTAAGGAATCTAAGGGTGAAGTTAGGTTTAGGTTTTGACCAAGTTTGACTAGGTAATTTATGCAAAAACCTAAATTATGGCAAATGTTTGTCTAGGACTCTGTTTTGAGTCAAGACGGGTTCTAATGGTCAAATTGAAGGTACCAAACCCTAGAGAATATTTTTATATGATTTTTAGAGGGTTTAAGTGAATTTTATCCTGACCAGAACCTCAGTTAATTAAGCGAATCTATTTTTAGGATTTCAGATGTCTATTAATTCCTATAATGCATGAAATCCCTTTTCTGTCTGTTCTAACCCACATATTAGACTCTTAAGACCATTTGACCTTTATTCAACCCCTGAGAGAACCCGTGGTTATTTTATTTTTGTGATAGAATGGTAAATTTACAAAAATAACCCTGTATTCTTATCTTCTTAAATCAATGTTTTGTGCCCTTAAGGCCTTCTGATGGATATGTAGGAGCTTTTATTGACTTAATCAAATCAAACTGAGCTAGTTATGGCTCATGATGGTGTTCCCATCACCTGAACAGGTTGGGTTTATCGAAGGAAGGTCCATGTTTGATCATATTACTTATACCTTTGAGCTTACTCAAAGAATTGATCGTAAAGTCTTTAGCTCTAATGTTCTTTTTCAACTTGATCTTGAGAAAGCCTATGATAGAGTGGAATGGTTTGCACTTTTATGTATTCTGGAGAAATTTGGATTCTCTCATAAATGCATATCTTTATTTAAGGCCTATGTGGAGCACAGTGGGTGTTCTATTCTTCTTGATGGGGTGTCCTCCCCTTTTTTCTCTGTCACTCGTGTGCTTCGCCAAGGAGATCCTCTT
This sequence comes from Thalassia testudinum, assembly GCA_037157565.1. Classification (NCBI taxonomy): domain Eukaryota; kingdom Viridiplantae; phylum Streptophyta; class Magnoliopsida; order Alismatales; family Hydrocharitaceae; genus Thalassia; species Thalassia testudinum. The sequence goes on along the minus strand of JAZHRO010000065.1, from coordinate 18,070,385 downwards.
TCTCCTTACCTCTTCAATCTTTTCTTGGAGCCTTTTATTCATGGCCTGAAGGACCTTGCTCTCTTGGACAAGATTACTCCGTTTCCATTAAAAGAGGAGTCTCCCCCCTATTGCCCTCTTTATGCTGACGACATTATCATTTTCCTAAATGGCTCCATCTGGGTTGAGGATCACACTTGCTTAAAGAAGAATCTACTCTCTCAAATTGTGTGTGTCTTAAACCTTGATTGAAATTACCTAATCAAGAAAACCCTAAAACCAAACTCTAACCATCACTTGAATCCTAAAATTGGGACCTAATAATCTCAAGGACAATTAGGTGAAGTTGACCCACCTTGTTGGGTCAACCAATCTTCAAATTAGGTCACCACTCATAAATTCATTCTAAAGTTCAAGTGGAATCCAAAGCACCTCATCTTAAATTAAAATTGGTAGACTTAAGAGGTAAAGTTATCCATTCTGGTCTACCTAGATCCACGGTGACAAGGAAGGTCAGGTAGGGGAAACACTGTAACCCATGGGGATGCTCTACCATGTAGGGGTCTTTGCGGGACTATCCCTTCCTGGCTGCCCAGGTATTTCTCAGGTGGAGGAATTTTTGATCTAGAGGTATCATCCACCTCGAACCTCTATAGTCATCCAAAGATATTTGGGTGTCTTGATTAGGTCCATCACACCTTCAGTCCCTCATCTACTCCATCGATGTATGTTCAGAAGGAGGTCCTTAAGACCACCCTTGAGGCCTCCACTAGCTTTTCACTCTCGTCGAGGCCAAACCTCGGCTTCTTTGTTTGTGCAAATACCCAATCACATCGATATCTCTTCCAACTCTTCCACCTCTGAACTTGAATCTCCAGCCACAACCATGGATCATCAAGAAGAACAACCTAACATTGAACCACAAGAATTCTATGACCTCAAAGATCAATTCAATGCCTACATCAACCCACCGCCGCATCCTTAAATGCAAGATCACTACAATCCCACTACGGTAGAGATCGAACCCCGAATCCACATTCTTGTAGGAGGACCCAAGGTGGAGCTCAAGCCAAGTATGCTTCACATGACCCCTAAATTTCATGGCTTGAACTCCAAGGATCCTTACCAGCACATCAAAAATTTGAAACATCTGGCCCACACTTTCACGGTAGATATGCAGAATCGAGATGGCCTACTCTTGAAAATCTTCTCCTTCTTTCTAGCTAACAAAGCCACTTATTGGTTTCAGACATACCCTCACCCGATCAACACATGGGAAGAACTTCAGACCACTTTCTTACAAAAATTCTATCCCATTGGTCAAATGAATGCTATGCAGCATCAAATCACACGCTTCTTGCAAGGAATGGGAGAATCTCTACACGAGGCATGGGATCGTTTTCTAGATCTCATGCACAAATACCCCCATCACGAAGTCCCAAAGTGGGATCAAGTCCAATCCTTTTACCACAGGTTCCATGGTGACATCAAGCTATTTGTCAATGCAATTTGTGGTGGCAGCATCATGGATCATCATGAAGACACGATTTGGGGGATTCTTGAGAATATGTGCGAGAACTCCCTGAATGATGAGAACCTCATCATGAGCCATAACTAGCTCATTTTGACCCAATACAAAGGATAAAAGCTCCTACATATCTCAAGGAAAGGCTTAACTCAGAGAATTCTGAGTTTGAGAAGAAAACCAGTCATAAGGGGTAAAAGTGCAATTTTACCAGTATAATCTGCATACAGGGTAATTCAGGGCCCAAACACAGGTCAAAACAGCTTAATAAGAATAAAAGTGGGATGAGATGATCTAGCAAGGGCTACAGCACTTCCAAGGAACCAAATGATAATCTGTAACCCTAAAACAACCCACTTCAATTCACAAGGTTCGAGGCAAAGTAAAAATAGAATAAACCCTCTAAAATTCATAGAAAAATAATCTCTAGGGTTTAGAACCTTCAATTTGGCCTTTAGAACCCATTTTGACCTACATTGAGAACCATGCCCAATTAATAACTTAATTTGGGTTTTTGCGCAAATTGACCGGTCAAACAAGGTTTAATATGAAAATGAAATTCGCCATCAGATTCCTTAGGTCTTAATTAGTCATGTATAAAAACTTGAGCCTAAGAAGAAACCCCCTTGACCGACTTCACACTTTGGTCCTCATATATTTACTCTTTGGCCCTCAACTTTTGAACCCTCGCATTTTGGCCCCTAACTCTCCTTCGTTCTTTGCAATCAGGTCCCTCCTGCAAAACCCTGCCAGCACCATGCTCCGGCGACCTTGCGCGGAGCATGGCGCCGCGCAGGGTGAGGTGGGGGACCTGGCAAGTAAACCGGGGGTGCCCTGCGTCGTCAGCCGTCGCAGGGGCACCCCCCTGGTCATTGTAGCCCACCATACCGGCCGTGCGAACGCACGGACGGTATGGGTTCGTGTTCCGACCATTCTCCGGCGAGGGAGACACGTCGTCTCCCTCCGCCTTCCTCCCTGTTTCATCCCTATAAATACCCCCCGCTGCTCCACCGACCGGAGCAGCCTGGATCTGACGGAGAAATCCCCAACTTCCTTCTCTTCTTTCTCCGGCAGACGCTCACCAGCTCCGGCGGTTTCCTCCCCCTCCTCCTTTTCGCTCTGCCGTAATACCAGCAGCAGAGACCTCCTCCCCTGCTCTTCCTGCGCCACGCCGTACCCAGCTGGCGCCTCTCCAGCCCTCTGCTCGCCGCCGCCCCTTCCCCTGGGCATCTTCTTCTCCGGCGACAGTCGATACGACTGTCGCCCTGTCTCGGCCCCTTTCGTCTCCATAGCTAGGTCAGAACTCCTCCCCACCTCCCCCTCTTTCTTTTCCTCACTGTCTTTTATTTGATTAAACCCTCGACCGCTCCAGTTCACACTCACCCTCTCTGCCTCCGACCACCCTCCGGCGAGCCGCTCCCATCACATCAGCGACCCACACGGCTCGCCGACCACCGCAGAACCTCCGCCTCCTCACCCTGATCCTCTTCCGCCCCTCCACTTCCCACCAAACGCCCTCTGCAGATCCACCGAACACACCCACTTCTTCGCTCACAGTTTGACCTAGGACGACCTGTTGGCTCCATCACGCCCCCTGCAGACCCCCTGACCACCTTCGCCGTGCCACGGCGAAGGTCCCCCGCCTGTCTGATTTGGCCGAGAGGCCGTTCTTCTGTGACCAGGTGACTCGCCCGCCGTCGCCATTACTGAGCAGGCAGAGCTCCTTCACCTGCAGGTGCAGGCACGCCTTCGCCCAGGTTCGACTCCCAGGGTACGCGGGGAGTCTCAGCGAAACGTCCCAGGCTCGCAGATGGGGCGAAGGCCGCACGTGAAGCCACGATCGCCCACTGCTCCCTCCGCGACGGGCGCTCAATTGGGGTGGGACATTTAGTCCCACCTCGGAACTTCTCGGAGGCGAGCGGACGCATAAAGGCAAAAAGTGCCTTATGCTGTCTGCCTCCTGATCACGGGGTGAGGTCCCTCTCACCCGACCCGGCCTCGTCCGTGACCACGCTCCGCGGACCTGGCCCGACCCGATTAAACCGACCTGCACTCCTCGCCCACCACCGCACGCCGGTGGGCCTGGACCCGGGCCTGACCCGAACCCGATTACCCAGTAGCTCTGGGAGAGCTTTCCCAAGAGTGGTTTCACAGAGAAAGAGAGACGCGGGGGAGGGGGGTAGAGTAGGTTTTGCCTCTTGACGAAAAAACCCTGAAATGTGCAGGCACAAGCGAAGAAGAAGACCCGCTGAAGAAGAAGGAGCTGCACTGTAGCAAAGGCATAGTTAAGTCGTCTAAGCACCGGGTCAGACGACGGAAGGCCAGCAGCCAGAGCAGGAAAGAAGGCAGGCTGAAGAAGAAGGAAGAGCAACGGCCAAAGCAGAAGAAGAAGAAGAAGAACGGTCAAGGCAGAAACCGAGGAAGAAGATCTGAAGAGGAGCATCACCTCTGCAGAACGAAGAAGAAGAACAAGGAGCTCTGAAGAAAGAAGAACATCACCAAAGCAGGAACAGCAGGAAGAAGAAGACGAGCGTCACCACGATTGCAGAAGAAGAAGAAGAGAGGTCAAGGCAGAAAACCAAAGAAGAAGAAGAAAGAAGGAGATCTAAAGAAAGAGAGAAAGAAGAAGCATCCCCCTCTGCAGAACAAAGAGAAAACAACAAATTCTTTCCCTCTCTCTTTATTTTTGTAAAAGAAACATGTATATCTCTAGAATACAACTTGCTCCCTGAGTTCGACCTCGGGAACTCTTTTATTTTCCGAGTAAAAAAAATTTTATTTGAAGTGTTGGTCATAACCGGCTTTACTACAACGTTATAACAAAACCCACAAACCCGGTAAAACCCACGTTTCATTTTGGCGCCGTTGCCGGGGAGCAACGGCTATTCTAGAGGTAAACATTCCTGTTTCTTTTAAGTTCTGATAATCTCCTCTCTTTTGTGCAGCTACAGGAACTCAAGAAGACAAGCAACCACACAACCACTCCGAAGACAGGTAAATCTTTTCTCTCACTATTAACCCCTACACTCTAAAGAGGAAGAAAAGAAAAGAACAAGCAATATAGGGCTAACCTGTCTTCCATACTTAGTAACCATAAAAAGTTGCATGTTTTCAACTCATCACTCCTGCACACTATTAAGGGTATTTAAGGGCTAACACATTCTTGCTTGAGCCCTAATTGCCCAACAAAGAGTTAAATGGACCAAGTAGAGCCAACATAAGGTCAAACATTAGGATTTCAGTAGAGACACACCCCTTAATCAAGAATTAAGGAAATCCAAAAGAGGTGTGCCCAAGCCATTGATTGAAAATAATTAACAAGAAAAATCCTAAACAATTGGCTCTCTCTAAACACTTGAACCCTAAAAGACAGGACCTAAAAGCTCTTAAAGACAACAATAGGTAAAGTTGACCCCTTGGGTCAACCAACCTTAAATTAGGTCACTCTTTGCACTTAAAAAGACTAAAGTTCAAGTGAAACCTTAAGCACCCTGATCTTAAAATTAGTAGACTTAAGAGGTCAAGATCCCCATTCTGGTCTACCTGGAACCGCAGTGACAAGAGAGGTCGGGTGGGGGAAACCCTGTAACCCGTGGGGACGCTCTACCGTGTAGGGGTCTTCGCGGGACTCTCCCTCTCTGGCTGCCCAGGTAATTCTCAGGTGGACGATCTTTCTGATCAAGGGGTCCATCTGCCCCGCACCTCTATAGTCACCCAACACATTTTTGGGTGTCTTGATTGGGTCCAGCACCTTCTAAACTTACCTCTCCCAACTGTGCATGTACGGAAGAAGGTCTCTAAGACCACCCTTAAGACCTCCATTAGAAATTCGCTCTTGTCAAGGCCAAGCCTCGACGCCCGTATTTGTGCAGCAACACCCTCACATTATTCTCTCTTCTGATTCAGAACCAAGTTCTTCTTCTTCCCCCATCATGGCTCAGCCAGTTGAGGAAGAAAATAATCTGGAACACCAGCTCCAGCGACTCAATGACCTCTTCCAAAACTTCGTACACCCACCACAGCGTCCTATGATGCGGGACCACTACAATCCTGCTGCGGTGGCCATTGAGCCTCGAGTTAGAATCCCGATTGGAGGACCTGATTCCGAACTAAAGCCCAACATGATTCATGCTATACCTAAATTCCATGGGCTTAATTCTGAAGATCCCTTCCAGCACATCAAACAGCTAAAGCATCTGGCCCACACTTTTGGATCAGATGCGCAAAATCGGGATATTCTTCTCATGAAGATGTTCTCCTTTTCTCTTATGGACAAGGCCGCCCATTGGTATCAAACTCAGACCCGGCCGATCAACACTTGGGAAGAACTTCAATCCGAGTTTTTGAAAAAGTTCTTTCCCGTTGGTCGGACCAACGCCTTGCGCCATCAGATTACACACTTCACCCAACAATCAGGAGAACCTCTCCATGAGGCATGGGATCGTTTTCAGGATCTCATGAGGAAGTGCCCCCATCACGGAGTTCCTAAATGGGAACAAGTCCAATCTTTTTACCAGGGACTCCGTGAGGACATCCGCCTTTTCGTCAATGCAACCTGCGGAGGAAACATCATGGGTCAACATGAAGACACCGTATGGGAGATTCTCGAAAACATGTGCGAGAACTCCATCAACAATGACTCCATGGGATTATTCGACAGGACGAATACCCGCGCAGCGACGAATCTTAAGGGAGCACATGAGACGCAGGACCTGTCCGCATCAGTCGACCTGGAATTAATGGCCAGTCGATTGGACAAGGTCTCAATCATTGAAAAGAAGGTGGATGAGCTGACTCAGCACTTGCAGCGAGCCACCTCTGCGCGTAACTCCTTTGCACAACCTCCTTCCACACAGGAGACTGTGCAAAACATCCTCCACCGATCCTCCCTTGGGATGGATCCATATCCATCCCCATCTGATTCTTGGACTGGAAGATCATCCGATCCTTTCTTCACCAGCCGGGGGAACTCCATTCCTCCTTTCCCTGATTCTCAGGAGGTTCCTCAGACCTGCGAGGACCTCAACGCCATCCAGAACGACCCATTCTCCAACACTTACAACCCTGGATGGCGAAACCATCCCAATTTTCAGTGGGCGGGAAATTCCCAAACCCAAAGACCACCTTTTCAGTCCCGCCCACAGCCCTCTCATCACTACCAGCCGCCTCAGCCTCGGCCCCACCCTACTTATCCATCAGGGCCAAATCAAGATCAAATGTCCTTAATCCTTCAGACTCTGGCTGACATTCAAAAATCGAATGCAGCCATTCAAAAACAGCACAAGGACGAGCTTACTGAAGTTAAAACTCAACTGGCCCAGTTGGCAAATTCTCGCCAGCCAGGCACACTCCCTTCCCAACCTCTTCCTAACCCAAATAACGTGCCAACCCAGAAGCGCGTTATGAATCCAAATTTAGGCCACGCTCAATGGATTTATCAGGCCCCTACTGCCCCATCTCCAGACGAGATGGAAGCCTCAACTTCGCGTGCGGGATTTCAGCAGCAGCCACCCCTCCTACCAAACCCAAACCAAAATCAGGCCGGATTAAATTCTGTAACAACACGTAGTGGTAAGACAACTCAGGACCCGCATTATCCAAACCACTCCCAGCCTGATAACCATGACTCTAGGATAGCTATCCAAGGTACCGCTGTTCCAGACCCACAACCTGGACCTATCCTAGAGGAACCAACCAAGATCCCGTTTCCCGAGGCCCTGACCAAGGGAAAGAGGACCACCAAACCCGTGGCCCCTGAGGAGGACCTGGTCAAGCTCTTTGAGCAGGTCCACATAAACATCCCCTTAATGGATGCAATCCGCCACGTACCAGCTTACGCACGATTTCTAAAGAATATATGTACACCCCAGCGTAAGCCGCGAACCAAGGGAGGGAGCCCAATTGTTCTGTCAGAGCAAGCCAGCTCTGTAATCCTTAGTAGACTCCCACCCAAGGCAAAAGATCCTGGAACTCCCCTGATCTCCTGTAAGATAGGTGGTACCCAATTTGATAGAGCATTGTTAGACTTAGGTGCATCTATAAATCTGATACCCACATCCTTACTTGACCATCTGGAAGAATCTGAGCTGAAACCAACCGAGGTGACATTACAATTAGCAGATCGATCTATAAAGTCACCAAAAGGGATTCTCGAGGATGTTATCGTGAGAGTGCGGGATTTCTATTTTCCAGTGGACTTTATAGTCTTAGACATGGATGCACCTGAGAACCCTAGGAATACACCAATCATTCTAGGGAGACCTTTCTTGGCTACTGCTAGAGCCAACATCAGCTGTGAGGAGGGCCAAATAGAGCTTAAGTTTGGAGATCAAACACTGAAAATTGATATATTTAAGGCCCAACAAGGAATTAATTGCGGCGTCATCGAGCAAATTTGTGACATCAAGACTTTGGTTGATGAATCACACCTCCTGAATGACTTGAGTATGCCTCATCAACCACAGAAGGATCTTGACCCGCAAACAGAGGAGTCAAATCCAGATGTGAACAACCCAGTAACTCCCACCCTTGAACCTCACATCTATACTGAACCACCCGCTGCTGCTGAAAACCCCACCCTCGAACTGAAACCCCTTCCTGCTCATTTGAAATACATCTTTTTGGGTTCTAATCAGACCCTTCCTGTGATCATCAATTCCAACCTCAGTCCTGAACAGGAAACCAGTCTGATTGTTGTCCTCCAGCAACATCGAAGAGCCATCGGATGGACTCTCGATGATTTGACTGGAATAAGTCCCTCTTATTGTACTCATCATATCTATTCAGAAGAGGGCACACGACCTTCTCGTGAAATGCAGAGCGCTTAAACCCCAATCTGCAGGAGGTCGTGAAAAAGGAGATCATCAAGTGGTTAGATGCTGGGATCATCTACCCGATCTCCGATAGTCGTTGGGTGAGCCCAATTCAGGTCGTGCCTAAGAAGGCAGGACTCACCACTATAACGACTGAGACCGGAGAAATCATTCCTACCCGATTAGCCAACTCGTGGAGAGTCTGTATAGATTACCGTCGACTCAATTCCTCCACGAAGAAGGATCATTTCCCACTACCCTTCATTGATCAAATTCTCGAAAAACTAGCGGGAAATAGGTTCTTCTGCTTTCTTGACGGGTACTCCGGTTATAACCAGGTGGCAATCCATCCTGAGGACCAAGAAAAGACCACGTTCACCTGCCCCTTCGGAACATACGCTTTCCGAAGGATGCCTTTCGGTCTTTGCAATGCACCCGCTACTTTTCAGCGATGCATGCTTGCCATATTCTCAGATATGGTAGGTGATTATCTGGAAGTCTTCATGGATGACTTTTCAGTTTTCGGAGCATCATTCGACGATTGCCTCCAACACTTGGTCCAGATACTCAGGCGGTGCATCGACGTGAATTTGGTTCTTTCCTGGGAGAAGAGCCATTTCATGGTGCCTGAGGGAATTGTCCTGGGACACTCAATTTCGGAGAAAGGTATCCAAGTGGATCGAGCTAAGGTTAATCTGATTTCTCACCTTCCTATGCCTAGCTCGATCAGGGACATCCGATCCTTTTTAGGGCATGTCGGTTTTTATCGACGATTTATCCCTGATTTTTCAAAAATCGCACGCCCACTGACCACTCTTCTCTCCAAGGATGTTCCCTTCGAAATCTCCAAGGAATGCACTCAAGCATTTGAAATCCTGCGTGACCGAGTCACCCAAGCCCCGATCCTACAGTCCCCTGATTGGTCTCAACCCTTTGAGATCATGTGTGATGCATCCGACTTCGCTGTAGGAGCGGTTTTGGGGCAGAAAAATGACAAGAAACCTGTGGTCATTTACTACGCCAGCAAAACACTCGATGAGGCTCAGCGTAACTATACAGTTACTGAGAAAGAGCTGCTAGCTGTAGTATTTGCCCTAGAGAAGTTCAGATCGTACCTTCTGGGTTCCCATGTCATCATATACTCGGATCACACGGCTGTGAGGCATCTCCTTGCAAAGAAGGATGCGAAGCCTCGATTGATCCGATGGATCTTGCTATTGCAAGAATTTGACCTCGAGATTCGCGATAAAGCGGGAAAACAAAACGTGGTAGCTGATCACTTGTCCCGTCTTCCTTCTGAAATAATAGACCCTTCCGGACCCATCACTGAGCATTTTCCCGATGAGCACCTGCTGACTATTGGTACTAGCCTTCCATGGTTTGCTAATATTGTAAATTACTTGGCATCTCATCAGACCCCGTCCAATTGGCCGAAGGCCAAGAAAGACAAATTACGCTCCGATGCCAAGTATTACATTTGGGAAGACCCGTACCTCTTCCGCATAGGTGCCGATCAGATCATCCGGAGATGTGTCCCGGAAGGGGAAGTCAATAATATCCTCTCTTTCTGCCATGACCAGGCATGCGGTGGCCATTTTGCCGGGCATAAAACCGCATCAAAAGTCCTCCAGTGCGGCTTTTACTGGCCCACACTGTTCAAAGACGCATACAGTCATTGCAAGGCATGCAGTCGTTGCCAGACTTTGGGCAACATGAGCCATCGCGACATGATGCCTATGCAACCGATTCTAGTATGCGAAATCTTTGATGTTTGGGGGATTGATTTTATGGGCCCCTTTCCTGTTTCGGATGGTTTCGAATACATTCTGTTGGCTGTGGACTACGTGTCCAAATGGATCGAAGCCATACCGACCCGAACCTGTGATCACAAAATCGTTCTCAAATTCATTCATCAACACATTTTCTCAAGGTTCGGGATTCCTCGTGCAATAATCTCTGATGGGGGAACCCATTTCACAAATGCTCAGTTTAGGTCACTGATGACCAAATATGGGGTGTCTCACCGAATCTCTACTCCTTACCACCCCCAAACTAATGGTCTAGCTGAGCTGTCTAATCGGGAGATCAAGAAAATCCTGCAAGTCACTGTTCGACCTGACAGGAAGGACTGGTCGTCCCGACTTCCGGAAGCATTGTGGGCCTATAGGACCGCCCACAAGACCCAATTGGGCATGTCTCCCTTTAGATTGGTGTACGGAAAGGCATGCCACCTTCCCGTCGAACTGGAGCATAAAGCCTATTGGGCAGTACGGAACTGTAATCTGGATCTTTCTAAGGCTGGGACCCACAGAAAACTCCAAATCAGCGAGATCGATGAATTACGCATAGACGCGTACGAGAACTCGCAAATCTATAAGGAGCGGGTTAAAGCCTTCCACGACAAACACATCTCGAGAAAGATCTTTCATCCTGGTCAAAAGGTCCTACTCTTTGATGCTCGACTCAAACTCTTCCCAGGAAAACTGAGATCTAAGTGGGTCGGACCATATTTGGTCCGACAGGTTTTTGGAAATGGAGCAATCGAAATCAGTCCACTCAGCCACGATTCTGAACCTTTCATCGTGAACGGTCAGAGACTCAAGCCGTTCATTGATGTAACTTCTACTGATTTGGCTGAGGCATCTTATATCCTCCGTTCCCCTTGAGCTTATTGCGCCCAGCCGATGGCGTAAAACTCAGCGCTTAACGGGAGGCAGCCCGTCATTCTCTTTGAAAACCTGAAACTTGTTCTGACACCTTTCAGCACTCGAAGTTCACCCTTGTAGACAGCCGACCCCAGCTCAGATGTTCGCATCTGAGATTTGAAATCGTCCGCAAAAATTCAACCCGACCCATTCACTCATCCAAATTTCTGTCTTAAGGAATGAACTAAGACCCCCTAGGTTACAATGAGGACATTGCAAATCTTAGGCATGGGGGGGTAGGAAAGTGCAAAAACTTGTAAGAAAAGGTTTCAAACAAAAAATTCACATATGCCAAAAATACCATAAAAATTAAAAAAAAAAAAAAAAAAAATTTTTCGAAAAAGAATAAGAGGAAAAGAGGAGAAGGAAAATTTTGTGAAGGAGAAAAGAAACAAAATGAAAAAGGAGCACAAAATTATGAGAAAAAGTGATAGTCATTAGTAAGGAACTAAGGAATTAACCTAAGTTCTAGACCTCATTCAAGAAAATAACTGAAAAGTGCACAATGAGATTAGTAAGAATGCAAACCTTAGGCATTCTTGAATAGACTCTTAGTACCCATTAAGATCTGGACACTCCTCAAGAGGTTGAGGAAAATGAAAAGCTGAAGTATTAGGTCTAAGGCTTAGGGAGTATTCGGCCTCGTTAACTAATTTTTGGTTTACGGGACTCAGTAACCTAAGCACCCTAATCTCACACACAGCCTGGTTCAGTAAGCGTAAAAATCAGAATCACGCAGAAGCGTCGCAAAAATCTGAAAAGAACACCTAGAATAGGAGCGGCCGATCAACACAAGTTGATTTGGACGAGTTCCCAGCGCAGAGAGGCGGGAAATCCCCTCGAAGATGCGTAACAAAATATCATCTCCTCGGTGCTTGTCTCTTAGGATATTTACATATCCTACGGGGGGCATGTAAGCACTCTGCTGGTTCAGATTCCATGGATGGCATTATCTCGAAATGTCAATTGCCAGGGTCTGGAGTCGGCCACGGAATACCATGGATGGGATTATCTCGAAATCTCAATAGCCAGGGTTCCGGGGGTTGCCATGGGCGGTGCTATCTCGAAGCATCGATCGCCAGGAACCCTTGAGGATTGATGATGGGAGCAAGGAATCTGATACAGACCGTGTTGAAAAGCCAATCCTAGGCTAGAACTAAAAAGAAAAAGAGAGAGAAAACTCTCCAAACAGAAAAACTTTCTATCTCTCTCTTACAAAACGCACTGCGAACTGAGCCAGGGCTAAAATCATTTCAAGCACGGGTGCTTTAACCACGAAGTCCAATAAACCTTAGGTTAGTTCTTGCGGGCCTTAAAAACCTTGGCTAAAAGACTGAGGCTAAGGCTAGACAGATTTGGATCTTGATTGGTACTAGAGTACCTTTTAGGCCTATGGTCAGCATTCTAACCTAATCTATGCTCAAATAAAAAAGGCACTTATCTAAAACCATTAAAAACTTCATGGTCTAGAACAAGGGTTGAAACCTTAAGTTTTTGCTAAGGGACTAGCAAAAGCTAGGCACGGGGGTATGATGAGAACCACATCATGAGCCATAACTAGCTCATTTTGACCCAATACAAAGGATAAAAGCTCCTACATATCTCAAGGAAAGGCTTAACTCAGAGAATTCTGAGTTTGAGAAGAAAACCAGTCATAAGGGGTAAAAGTGCAATTTTACCAGTATAATATGCATACAGGGTAATTCAGGGCCCAAACACAGGTCAAAACAGCTTAATAAGAATAAAAGTGGGATGAGATGATCTAGCAAGGGCTACAGCACTTCCAAGGAACCAAATGATAATCTGTAACCCTAAAACAACCCACTTCAATTCACAAGGTTCGAGGCAAAGTAAAAATAGAATAAACCCTCTAAAATTCATAGAAAAATAATCTCTAGGGTTTAGAACCTTCAATTTGGCCTTTAGAACCCATTTTGACCTACATTGAGAACCATGCCCAATTAATAACTTAATTTGGGTTTTTGCGCAAATTGACCGGTCAAACAAGGTTTAATATGAAAATGAAATTCGCCATCAGATTCCTTAGGTCTTAATTAGTCATGTATAAAAACTTGAGCCTAAGAAGAAACCCCCTTGACCGACTTCACACTTTGGTCCTCATATATTTACTCTTTGGCCCTCAACTTTTGAACCCTCGCATTTTGGCCCCTAACTCTCCTTCGTTCTTTGCAATAAGGTCCCTCCTGCAAAACCCTGCCAGCACCATGCTCCGGCGACCTTGCGCGGAGCATGGCGCCGCGCAGGGTGAGGTGGGGGACCTGGCAAGTAAACCGGGGGTGCCCTGCGTCGTCAGCCGTCGCAGGGGCACCCCCCTGGTCATTGTAGCCCACCATACCGGCCGTGCGAACGCACGGACGGTATGGGTTCGTGTTCCGACCATTCTCCGGCGAGGGAGACACGTCGTCTCCCTCCGCCTTCCTCCCTGTTTCATCCCTATAAATACCCCCCGCTGCTCCACCGACCGGAGCAGCCTGGATCTGACGGAGAAATCCCCAACTTCCTTCTCTTCTTTCTCCGGCAGACGCTCACCAGCTCCGGCGGTTTCCTCCCCCTCCTCCTTTTCGCTCTGCCGTAATACCAGCAGCAGAGACCTCCTCCCCTGCTCTTCCTGCGCCACGCCGTACCCAGCTGGCGCCTCTCCAGCCCTCTGCTCGCCGCCGCCCCTTCCCCTGGGCATCTTCTTCTCCGGCGACAGTCGATACGACTGTCGCCCTGTCTCGGCCCCTTTCGTCTCCATAGCTAGGTCAGAACTCCTCCCCACCTCCCCCTCTTTCTTTTCCTCACTGTCTTTTATTTGATTAAACCCTCGACCGCTCCAGTTCACACTCACCCTCTCCGCCTCCGACCACCCTCCGGCGAGCCGCTCCCATCACATCAGCGACCCACACGGCTCGCCGACCACCGCAGAACCTCCGCCTCCTCACCCTGATCCTCTTCCGCCCCTCCACTTCCCACCAAACGCCCTCTGCAGATCCACCGAACACACCCACTTCTTCGCTCACAGTTTGACCTAGGACGACCTATTGGCTCCATCACGCCCCCTGCAGACCCCCTGACCACCTTCGCCGTGCCACGGCGAAGGTCCCCCGCCTGTCTGATTTGGCTGAGAGGCCGTTCTTCTGTGACCAGGTGACTCGCCCGCCGTCGCCATTACTGAGCAGGCAGAGCTCCTTCACCTGCAGGTGCAGGCACGCCTTCGCCCAGGTTCGACTCCCAGGGTGCGCGGGGAGTCTCAGCGAAACGTCCCAGGCTCGCAGATGGGGCGAAGGCCGCACGTGAAGCCACGATCGCCCACTGCTCCCTCCGCGACGGGCGCTCAATTGGGGTGGGACATTTAGTCCCACCTCGGAACTTCTCGGAGGCGAGCGGACGCATAAAGGCAAAAAGTGCCTTATGCTGTCTGCCTCCTGATCACGGGGTGAGGTCCCTCTCACCCGACCCGGCCTCGTCCGTGACCACGCTCCGCGGACCTGGCCCGACCCGATTAAACCGACCTGCACTCCTCGCCCACCACCGCACGCCGGTGGGCCTGGACCCGGGCCTGACCCGAACCCGATTACCCGGTAGCTCTGGGAGAGCTTTCCCAAGAGTGGTTTCACAGAGAAAGAGAGACGCGGGGGAGGGGGGTAGAGTAGGTTTTGCCTCTTGACGAAAAAACCCTGAAATGTGCAGGCACAGGCGAAGAAGAAGACCCGCTGAAGAAGAAGGAGCTGCACTGTAGCAAAGGCATAGTTAAGTCGTCTAAGCACCGGGTCAGACGACGGAAGGCCAGCAGCCAGAGCAGGAAAGAAGGCAGGCTGAAGAAGAAGGAAGAGCAACGGCCAAAGCAGAAGAAGAAGAAGAACGGTCAAGGCAGAAACCGAGGAAGAAGATCTGAAGAGGAGCATCACCTCTGCAGAACGAAGAAGAAGAACAAGGAGCTCTGAAGAAAGAAGAACATCACCAAAGCAGGAACAGCAGGAAGAAGAAGATGAGCGTCACCACGATTGCAGAAGAAGAAGAAGAGAGGTCAAGGCAGAAAACCAAAGAAGAAGAAGAAAGAAGGAGATCTAAAGAAAGAGAGAAAGAAGAAGCATCCCCCTCTGCAGAACAAAGAGAAAACAACAAATTCTTTCCCTCTCTCTTTATTTTTGTAAAAGAAACATGTATATCTCTAGAATACAACTTGCTCCCAGAGTTCGACCTCGGGAACTCTTTTATTTTCCGAGTAAAAAAAATTTTATTTGAAGTGTTGGTCATAACCGGCTTTACTACAACGTTATAACAAAACCCACAAACCCGGTAAAACCCACGTTTCACTGAACAATGAGTCATTGGATGTGTACGACCAGACGACTACCTACGCATTGACAAATAATAAGGGGTACACTTGACCCGAGGCCTGCCTGCATCCATTGACCTAGAGTTGGTAGCTAGTCAATTGGATAAGGTCTCAATTATTGAGAAGAAAGTGGATGACATAAATCGACATCTACACAAAACCACCATTGCACCCCAAAATCCATACGTGCACCTGCCTTCAAGTAGGGAGGTTGCACACAACATCTACCACTCTCAGGGGATGGATGCCTATCTACCCCATCTGATTATGGTCTTGGAGGAAAGTCAGGACCAGCCTACTCTAGTTGGGGGAACTCTGAGCCCTCTTACTCTGATTTTTCTGGAGTTTCTCAAACCTGCGACGATCTCCATGCCATCAAGAATAATCCATTCTCAAACACTTATAATCCTGGATGGTGCAATCACCCCAACTTTGCGTGGTTAGGAAATAACCCAAACCCGAAACCTCAATTTCAACCCTGATCACAAAACCCACAGCCTTACCAACCTGCTCAACCAAGGCCTAATCAAAATTTCCAGTCCAGGCCACTTAGGGGGGACCAAATGTCTCTGATTCTCCAAACCCTGGTTGACATGAAAAAACAACACAAGGAAGAAATCACAGAGGTTCGTAATCAACTAGCCTAGTTGGCAAATACTCGCCAACCTGGTACACTTCCCTCCCAACCTCTGCAAATCCAAACTACATGTCGACTCAAAAGAACATAGTGAATCAAATCCAAGATCACGGAAGCTACACTCAGCTAGTCCCATCCACTAATACCTGCATGTTTACCTCATCCACCTCAGTTGACGCGAATCACACCACGACCTATCCTACTATTCAACAACAAAATCCAATTTGCTCTCCTCCACCTCTACATCATGATTGTACAATGATCAATATTATGAGCATGAGAGAAGAACAGAAACCTGTCCCCAAAGATAGCCAATCAATTTCCCTATCCCAGATCTAATCCCACCTCCACACTAGAGGATTGTCGGAAACTAATGTAACAGGACCTTTGAGGAACGCACAAGTCACTATTCCATTACTTGATATCCCCACTCTCAATCCTACCTCACCTAACTTATCCAAAAGAGAGGTAGAAGAACCATCACAAAGGAAGGTAGTACTGTCTAAAAGTGTAAGTGCTATAATCCAAAGAAATCTACCTCCTAAGAAATTCGATCCAGGCACCCTGCTAATCCCCTACAAGATTGGTGGTACAAATTTCAAGTGGGTTGTACTAGACCTTGGCGCTTCAGTCAACATCATCCCTACCACCCTATTTGAAAAATTATGGATCGAACAGCTAAAACCCACTAATGTTACTTTCCGACTACCTAACCGAACCCTGATACACCGATTGGGATGGTAAAGGATGTGGCAATTAGAGTTAAGGATTTCAGCTACCTAGCTAATTTCCTAATTCTCGACATGGATGCGCCACAACAGATATACAATATTCCCGTGATTTTTGGAAGACCATTCTTGGCTACTGTAGGAGCCATAATTAATTGTGAATCAGAGCATATGGTAATTGCCTCAAGAGATCAACATGCTGAGATTAATATTTTCAAGGCAGCAAGAGGAAAATGCTCGGCAGAACAACTAGGTTTTATCCAGGACCTCATGACTATATCATTAATGGAAAACCTAGTGCCAGAATTAGAAACTTTTCACATGCTAGATGATCCTAATTTGACTAAGCATAATAACATGAGAGCAGTGGAGGCCTTCACCGTTGATCTTAAAAACATACCAAGGATGTTTGGGGAAAATGATGACACATCAGGTTCAGATTCATATTCCATGGATGTGGAGACATTTTGTTGTTCGGAGGATCTCCAGGAATCAAACTTGGCAGATATTGAGAGTGACCTCCACCTAGAGAATGACTCCTTTACAGAATTTGAGGTAGATAATTCAAAAGGTACTCTCCAAACATCCACTTTTGATTGGGATGAAAATCATAGTGAAGATTCATTGGAAGACCCAATATTTGAGTCATCTCTTGAGGAAATAATCTTACATTCAGCAGAAAAGAATCAAAATGACTCATTGGCTATCGATCCGTCAGGCCACATAGCACGAGAGGAGCCACACATCTAGGATACACTTACTAGGTCCATCTCTGTTGAGCCTTAGACCCATGACAATCTTATTTCAAAATCCCATGACCGCTACACCTTCCGAATGATTCCTCCACAAGATTTCAAGGAAGATAATCCAAAAAAGAACCAACTTGATCCTTACTAGAGACCTTCTGGAATGACTCTTCATCCTACCTTGATACTTATCTGTGGCCATCAGATTCTCATCCATGAGATCACTCATGCAACCAATGACATATCTCTGAGCTCATTACACCCAGTTGATGGCATTAAACTTAGCCCTTAACGGGAGGCAACCCATCACCTTTCGAAAAAACCCGAAACCCTTTTCGACATATCTCTTTGCTGAATTCATATTACACTTTAGGGTTCGTCCATTAGAACAGCCGACTCCACCTTTGGTACTTGTATCAAAGCTTGAAATCGTCCTCAATAGTCATCTCGACTCGCCCACCCACCCTTTGACCCTATTCTAATGTACGATCTAAGATAAACTTGAACCCACCTAATTTACAATGAGGACATTGCAAATCAGAGGCAAGGTGGGGTATTAAAGTGCTGTTACAACCCAATCCCAGATCCCTACTAGACCCAAGATCGGCTCGCCTTGACTAATCCCAAGACCTAGTCATCCAAAGAGAAATAACCAAAAGTAGAAAATATTCCACAACCACAAGTATAATGTAACTAAGCAGAAAATAAAGCAGAGATAGTAAAGGAAACAGAATGCAATGTCTCATAATATTATATGCCATAACAACTACAACAAAGAAAAGTAGAGAGGAAATATAACAGAAATAGTATTACATATAACAAAATACTCACTACTACAAAAGAAGCTATGAAACGGAAAGGAAACACAGTTAAGGGTGGGCTCGACTTGGCCCAACTCCCTCTACAGTCGGTGGCACTGGCTGCTCAACTCCCTTACCTGAACAAGGTTATAAAAATCTGTAGTCAGCTAACGCTGAGTAGAGTGGTAGCTAAACCATTTACATGCAATCTAACTTGAGATAAGCAACTAATTTATTATTCAATTCCATTTAGCTCAACTAAGTAGCTATAATTTGTTGTTTGTTCTTTTATTTTTCTGGTCATTTCTTGATCTTGTCTGTTCTTCAAGGGAACAATCTTGATTGCAGTCTTTCCCGTGATATAGGACGTACACGTGGTGCTCTCCTAGCCAGGAGAGTCCCCCGTGGTAGTCCTACACCTAGTAAACCACCCCGAGGTCATGGTCGTGAAATAACGGTGACTATGGCACATGCGATAAGTGCATGGGTAGCTACCCCGCACTGGCACATGGTTAGTCATTTCCATTAGCTAGTACGCCCAAAGTACAGCACAGGGCCCTACCCTCTCAGAACAAGGGTCTCGCCCCTCCACAGTCTGTGTACCCTCATCTGACTATCCCGATTTGCCCAGTGGGCCTAACAAAAGTCTATGTACCCTCGGGGCAGCTAGTCCTAACCCCGGGCCCGTGGGTGCTTTTAGACGCTCTGCGCCTCGGCACTAAGAGTGCTTTCAGACGTCCGTCTTCAGCTCCAGATGTCCTTCTGCTACTCTAGACATCTAATATGGGGAAGATCTGCACGTAGAACTCTCTCGCGAGCCTTCTTCTTCCGTGGACTCCTCCGCGTCGCCTGTAGCTGCTACGCCAGCACCCTTAGGAGGTCGTGAAGCTCCCCTTCGCGAGCTCCTCCTTCTCGCACGAGCTCTCGATCGTGCACTCGCGAGCTCCCCCGAGCCTTCTTCTCTACCACACTCTCGCTCCTCGCGCACACTCTCCTCTTCTTCTCCTCCACATCACGTCCCTCTTCTTCCTCTCCACTCACTGCACTGGGGGTGGGGAAGAAGATGGCTACCAGATGGGGAAAGGAGATAGAGGTGGTGGCTGGTGGTGATGGGGAGAAAGAGGAAGGGTGTGGGGGTTTAAATAATTGGGTTGTTAGGGTTTGGTGAGGAAGGAGGGGAGGTAGGTGTGTTGCGTGTGTGTGGGAATGGAAAAGAAGGTATGGTTTTCCCCTACTTTTAGACATCCTGCCATCTATCCAAAAGTCTGGTGAACACTTTAGACGTCTTATCCAACCAAAGAGCGGTGGCTCATTTCAACATAACAAACTTAAAGGAAGTTTCATCCCTGAAACTTGAGCTAAATAGGGTTTGGAAAGTATGTAAAAGCACATAACAAACTTAAAGAGGACCAAAGTAGGTCTGAAGTGACGTACCCTCAAAAAGCTCCGAGTACTACTCTTGCATTGCCACCTCGGGCTCACAAGTCACCTCCTCGTATCGCTGGCTTCTCCATAGGACTTTCACCAGTGATACCTGCTTCCGTCTCAGACTCTGGATGGCTCTATCTACTATCTGTACTAGCCTCTCAGGATAGGTCAGGTCATCTCCCACCTCGACGCTCTTGTGGCTAAGAACGTAGCTAGGGTCGGCGATGTACTTCTTGAGGTTAGACGTGGAACACATCGTGTACTCTAGAGAGCTGGGGAGGAAGGGCAAGCTGGTAAGCAATAAGTCCTACCCGCTTCAAGACCTCAAAGGGCCCCACAAACCTCGGCGCAAGCTTCCCCTTCACCTCAAAATGCTACAAGCCCTTCATGGGTGAAACATGGAGGAAGACAAGATCCCCAACCTCAAACTGTACCTCCCTATGCTTCATATCGGCGTAGCTCTTCTACTTGCTCCTAATAGTATGGAGCCATCTGTGAATATGCTCTATCACCTCCTGACTCTGCCGGATCAGCCTGGGGCCAACCTCCCACTTGGTCCCCACCTCGACCCAGCTCAATGGTGCAGTACACCTCCTCCCGTACAGAGCCTCGTAAGGTGCCATGTCGATGCTCAAATGATAGCTGCTATTGTGTGCAAACTCTACCAGGGGAAAATACGCCTCCCAAGAGCCTTTCCAGTCTAGTACACAAGCGCGTAGGAGGTCCTCGAGTGTCTGTATGGTGCACTCTGACTGCCCATCGGTCTGGGGGTGGTAAGCGGTACTGAATCTCAGATGAGCCCCATTGACTGCTGAAACTTTGCCCAGAACTGGGAAGCAAAACAAGTATCCCTATCGGATATGATCTTGCGAGGGACTCCGTGCAAATGCACCACATCTCTAATGTATCTCTCTGCTAGCTGTGCTAGCCCAAAGATGACTCGGATCAGTAGGAACCGTGCTATCTTCGTCAACCGGTCTACTATCACCTAAACTGTGTTGTGTTCCCGCTGGGTAACTAGTAGACCCACCACCAAGCCCATGGTGATACTCTCCCACTTCCACTCTAGCACAGGAAGTGGCTGTAACGGCCCTGCAGGCCCCTAGTGCTTGGCCTTCATCTGCTGGCATACTAAGCACTGTTGAACAAACACACCAACATCCCACTTCATTCCTCTCCACCAGGAATTGCATTGCAGATCATGGTACATCTTTGTATTTCCGAGATGTATGGTGAATAGGGACCCGTGCACCTCAGTCAGGAGCTCTCTCAACAGCTCCTCGTCTCAAGGAATGCATAAGCATCCCCTCATGCGTAGTATCTTGTTTAAGAAGGAAAAGTCTCCTGGGTCTCCTATCAACACCCTATCTTGCAATGTTTGTAAGTACGGATTGGCCATCTACCCTGTAATGATGCTGTCTATCAGCTCTGCCCATGCCTGTTGCATCACTGTCACTGCCCCGCAGTACCCCCATGACTCTCAGGGTCACTAACTTCCCACCTTATCCATGAGTCTCCAACTCTGTGCCTGCAAGCTAGCCAAGTGGGCAGGCGCCTTCCAACTTAAGGCACCAACCACCACATTGGCCTTCCTTGGGTGGTAGGAGATGCTATAGTCATAGTCCTTCAGGAGCTCTAACCAACATCTCTGTCTCATGTTGAGCTCCTTCTGGTCAAATAGATACCTAAGGCTCTTGTGATATGTGACGATCTCTAATGTCTCACCATACAGGTAGTGCCTCCATGTTGTTAGCGCGAAGACAACTGCTGCCAACTCTAAGTCATGGGTGGGGTAGCTATGCTCATGGGGCTTCAGTTGCCACGAAGCATAGGCGACAACGTGACACCGATGCATGAGCACACCCCCAACCCCTAGAACAAAGCATCGGTGTAAACCATGAACCCGCCACTACTATCTAGGATGGTAAGCACAGGAGCTGAAGTCAGTCTCTCCTTCAACTCCTGAAATCACGCCTCGTACTCATTGATCCAAGAAAGTCACCTGTCTCAGCCAAAACTCACACTTGCTGTACTTGGCATTCAACCTGCGTCATCTCAAGGTATCCAGTACCAAATGTAGATGCTGTCCATGCTGTGCCAGATCCCGAGAGTAGACTAGAATGTTGTCGATAAACACCAACACAAACTGGTCCAAGTATGACCTTAAAACACGGTTCATCATGTCCATAAAAACAGCGGGGGCGTTGGTCAACCCAAACGGCATGACCAAGAACTCATAGTGCCTATACCGAGTACAGAAAGTTGTCTTGGAGATGTTAGTCTCCCAGACCCTCAAATGGTGGTAACCTAACCTTAGATCTATTTTAGAGAACACTGTGACATCTCTCAACTGGTCAAAGAGGTTGTCAATACGTGGCAGTGGGTACTTGTTCTTGACGGTGACCTAATTCAACTATCAGTAGTCAACACAAAGTCGCAGGGTACTGTCCGTCTTCTTCACAAATAACATAGGGGCTCCCCATGAGGACACACTGGGCCTCACAAAGCCCTTCTCCAACAGGTCTTGTAACTGGGACTTGAGCTCTTGTAGCTCAAGTGGTGCCATCCTATATGGTGTGATAGAAATGGGGTTGATCCTCGGCACTAGTAAGATCTCAAACTCGACCTCACGCTCAGGCGGTAGTCCTAGCAGCTCCTCTGGGAAGACGTCGGGGTACTTGCAAACCATCGGGATACTCTGATAGTTGGCTACGGGGCTAGGCTCTGCTGCAACACAGCTAAGAAGCCCTCACACCCCTGGCTCAAAAGCTTTGCTGGTCGAAGCGAGAAGATGCACCTGAAACCTCCATCTACCAATTGACCGTGAAACTCAAGGGGAGGCAACTCCGGTATGGAAAAGACAATCTTCCTCTCATAACAGTCCACCAGGGTGTGATAGGTGGATAGCCAGTCCATCCCTAGGATCACGCCAAATTCCCCCATCAGGATCACTATCAGGTCGGCGGACAAACTGTGTCCTCCTATAGCGACCTCGTGGTCTGTGAAGACTTTCTCTATAAAAACAATGGTCCACCTAGGCCTCTAATCAAGAATGGATCCCTTAACAAAGTGCTACTCGACCCCAAACAAATGGTAACTTGTGGAACCAAGAAGTACGTGGCACTAGAACAAGAAATACGTAATCCAAACAGCCAGAAATTGTAACTATACCTGCCACCACAGAACTTGAAACTCTAGCGTCTCCATGAGTCAAGGCGTTGGGTTGCCTCTCGGTCATAGGTGCAGACGAAACAACTAAGCCCGGGGCTAGGTGGGTGGCAGCTAGTTGGTACCCTCCTCGTGGCTAGTAACTGCGGCAGCCAGATTGACCTCCAGTACTCGATGTTGGGAGCATCTGGTATGCTCTAGTCCTAAAGGAGCAACCCCTCCTTAAGTGGCCTGGCTGGCCACACTGGTAGCAGAGAGGGACATGGCTTCCTCCTTCAGTCTGTCCCTACTGGTGACTGAGCGGGGGTCTGATGCTGACAGCTGGCCCCTATTTGGGGTCCCCAAAGGCCACTAATGGCCCCACAGAGTGGAACGGCTCCCCCACAAGCACCACATGCCTCCCCTGATCTCCCTTGACTCACCTGGCGCTACAATGACTTTGCCGTCCCAAGGAAGGCTCCCCCTCCGTACACTTGGAAGGGACATGAGGGGGCGATGGAGCTAGCGGAAGCTGAAATTCTTCTCGTACGACCTCTCAAATCAACTAGATGAGGTCCTCGGCCTGGACACTCAGGAGGAGAGACGAGGTAGACTGGTCCCAAGCCCGACAAGTCTGCCCCTGTGCCTACAATGAGGCATCTCCTACATGATAAAAGAGAAAGAACAGGGGCAGTCAATAACACCAGATTACATTAAGAATTATGACTTGGAAGCGAAGATCAAAGATAAATGTTGTGATGGCTATCTTAGTTACAAGCATGTGAGTGGTTTCTTCTAGATGATTTGGTTCATTTCTCGAGATGGCCTTGCCCTGATACCGTCTTGTTACGACCCAATCCTAGATCTCTACCAGACTCGAGACCTGCTTGCCTTGACTAATCCTAAGACCTAGTCTTCCAACGAGAAATAACCAAAAGCAGAAAATATTCCACGACCACAAATTAATGTAACTAACTAGAAAACAAAACAGAGACAGTAAAGGAAACAGAACGAAATATCTCATAATATTACAGGCCATCACAACTACAACAGCGGAAAGTAGAGCAAAAATATAACAGAAATAGTATTACATAAAATAAAATATTAACTACAACAAAAGAAGCTATGAAACGAAAAGGAAACACAGCTAAGGCTGGGCTTAACTGGGCCCAACTCTCTCTATAGCTGGTGGCACTAGCTGTTCAACTCCCTAACCTGAACAAGGTTATAAAAATCCGTAGCCAGCTAATGCTGAGTAGAGTGGTAGCCAAACCATTTACATGCAATCTAACTTGAGACAAGCAACTAATTTATTATTCAATTTCATTTAGCTAAACTAAGTAGTTCTAATTTGTTGTTTGTTCTTTTATTTATCTGGCCATTTCTTGATCTTGTTTGTTCCTCAAGGGAACAATTTTGATTGCAGTCTTTCCCGTGATGTAGGATGTACACATAGTGCTCTCCTAGCCGGGAGAGTTTCCCATGGAAATCCTACACCCAGTCAACCACCCCGAGGTCACAGTCGCAACGTAGTAGTGACTACGGCATGAGTGATAAGCGCACGAGTAGCTACCCCGCACTGGCGCGCGGTCAATTATTTCCGCTAGCCGGTATGCCTAAAGTACAGCATAGGGCTTTGCCCTCTCAGAACAGGGGTCTCGCCCCTCAGAATAGAACAGGGGTCTCGCCCCTCCACAGTTCGCGTATCCTTGTCCGACTATCCCGGTTTGCCCAGTGGGCCTAACAAGAGTTGGTGTAGGGCGGCTAGTTCTAACCCCAGGCCCCGTGGGGCAGCTAGCTCCCTCCCTACACTAAGTAGCTCACCTCGGTACCACGTACGCAAGCCGAACAGCAGTCATCGTAGAGTGGCCAAACCCACCCCTGGGTCTCAACCCAAGGGGCGGCAAGCTCCCCTCTACCCAAAAGGGATAGTTGCTTTCCTTGGTACTGTGTACACAAGGGCCAGGTCACTTCTGAAAGTTCGGTCCTACCAGGAGGGGGTGACGTAATAATTGCGGAAATAAAATAAACAATCTTCACAAAATAACAATCACACAAAGTACACAAAGTATTTTTAGGTGGAAACCCAAACCGGGTGAAAACCACCACCTAACCCTCTCGAGTTAGGATTTTCCGATCAACCAAGTTGATCAAATCCACTAACCGAATCACTTTAAAACGACGGTGATTCAACCTCAGTACAACCACGCTACAAGTACGAGGGTAGCGTTCCTCAACCCCTTCTCTTCACGAGAAGGATTTTGTCTCGCGAAGGAGACGGGAATTCGCAAAGCGAATACCCAACCAAATAACAAAGATAAAATAAACAACAAACCTATAGAGCCAACAAAGTAATAAACCTAAGCTTCTATAGGAATTAGGAAACTCCCCTTTACAAGGAGTGCGTCGAGTTGATGACGCGGTGCGTGTGCCACGCGACGGCGCAACGTCGCTCTCGTAAACAACGGCGGGAGAGCGGGTGCACGAAGCTTGATGCTCTCAAGAGAATGGAGCTTGAGCTTGGAGAGCAAGAGCTAGCTAGGACACAAGAGAGTGGAAAGTGTAATACAAATTATTTCTTGTGTATCTTGGTGTCTCTAGGTGTTTTTTAGTGTTGCAAAGGTTTCCCTCTATTTATAGAGGCCTTAGGAAGGCTTTGGAAGGCTTAGGAAAGGTTCTATAGCCGTTGGGAATAAAGCCCAAGAGAATCAGCAAGAAATCAGGAACAATCATTGTTCTGACAGGCTTATCAGACGTCTAATTTTGGCATCAGACGTCTGGAAGTTCACTTTAAGACGTCTGATTCCAAGGTCAGACGTCTGATTTTGGGCAGGTCTTTTCCTGACTTGAATCAGATCTAAACAGGGTTTTAGTGCAAGTCCATCAGACGACATATAGGACATCTGGCACTATGTCTGGACGTCTGGAAACCTACTTTTACTGTGGGAATGGATTTTCCAAACATTGCAACGGTTAGAAAATCTCTGAGAAGAGATTTTGGGTCAGCCGAGGCAAAACGGTCATTTATCAGACGTCTGGACAGTCCTATGGATGTCTGATAAGGCTCTAACGGTCATATTCTTGAGTGTATGCTAAGCTAGCCAACGGTCCACTAATTGGACGTCTAGCAAAGTCACCAGACGTCTCCTAAGACGTCTGTTATAAGGTCTGAACGTCTGATTTCATCAGACAGAACTAACTATGTCCAGCCTAACAGTTATCAGACGTCTGAAACAACAGTCAGACATCTTAAATTACTTTATCAAACGTCTGATTTTGGAGTTAGACGTCTGGAAACTCTGTTTGAACCCTATATTGGTTTTCTAAGTTCTCTATAGAAAACCTAAGTATCCTAGGATTGTGCAGGTGTTCCTAGGACTACTGTTAGGGTACTTTGAGGCTCTTTAACAAAATATTCTAAGGAAATAAAAAGAGCAAGAAAATAAAGACAAGAAATACAAGAAAGGATTAAAAAGAATCTATCCTATTCTTCTTGTCTTCTATCTCAATCTGTCGCTCCACGCGAACCTCCTCTGTTCTTCATTAAGCTCCTCCAATCCGTCCTGGATGCGAGCTCGAGTTCCGTCTAAAGACGTCTACATTTGCAATTGACCTGAAATCTAGGACTCAAATTGCAAATGTTAAATAACACGTGTTTTGTTATCATCAAAACAAATGATCGTGGTGCTCTAGCACCAACAATCTCCCCCTTTTTGATGATGACAAAACTGTAAGTAATAATGCAGAAAATCCTCCCCCTTTTTGACATTATTAAAAAGGTTTAATTGATTTTACATCTCATATAACTCCCCCTTAAGACATGCTCTTCTATAAATTTCTTTTGACAAAGGAAATGCCTCCCCTTTTTTTTATAACAACAAGATAGCTATTATTTTTCTCCCCTTTTCTAAAGGAAATTTAGCTACCTTATATCTCCCCCTTAAAAATTGACAATTAGATCATAAATTTTAACTCCCCCTATCTAAATGCTACTGATAAACAAAGATAAGGTCAAGAATTTTTACCTCACCTACCATGGCCAATAAAATGGCCCGAATGGTGGTGGTGGATGCCACATCGGATGGGGCTCCCATCCGTAGCTTGGAGGCCCAGGCATTGGCGTCAGTCTCCAATCTGGTGGTCGACGTGCGGCGGGTCCGTCGTTTGTTCGCCGTCTCGTCGGTCTTCTTGTTCTCCTCCTTGGTCTACTCCTTGGTTCTCCCAACTTTAGTTGACCAGCTTTGAGTTTGTAGGTCTAGTCCTTTATGTTGTAATTATCCCTGAACCCTACAAAACAAGATTCCAAATTTTTCTTCAGTATCCAAGTGAGCTTAAATCCGGATCTGTTAGCGGGTCTCCTTGATGGAGATCCTTTCTCAATCTTAGGGCTATAAAAATTATCTACTTTATTGATTAATTTGTTGGAGTTTTCCTTAAGACATGCAATTTCTTTTTCTATAATACTCATCTTAGTCTTTAAATTAGAGATTTCTAACTTTAGACTATCATTTTCCTCAATCAATTTATTATTTTCATTGATGAGGTTTTGATTTTCTAATAATAGGTTATCAATTCTAGGACTAGCTTCTATGTCCTTAAGTTATTTTTCTAACCTATCATTTTCATTTTTAAGAAAACTAACGTTCTTTTTAATACTTTTGTTTTCTATTTTTAGTGATTTACTAACTTCAAAAAGTTCATTAAAGGCTTCTTGTAGATCGAGATTTACCTCGTTGTCGGAGTCGCTTCCGCTTTCGCTGTCGCTATTGCTTCCTCTGGCCATGAAACCAAAGCAAGCGGTTTCCTCCTCGTGATCTTCTTCCGAGCTTGTCTCCTCATGAGTGCCTTCCAACCTCCTCCATATCTCGTGGGCGGTGGTGCACTCTTGGATTTTCTCGAACTCCTTCAGGCTCAACGCGTAATACAAGGCATTCATTGCCTTTGCGTTGAGTGAAAGCTCTCGAATCTGCAGTTGCGAGTAGCCTCCTTGGGGTCGCTTCGGGATCTCAAATGGCGTCTCGCATTTGGCCCAGATCGTGAAGTCAGTGGCTTGAAGGCAGGTCTTCATCCGCAACTTCCAGTAGGGATAGTTGCTCCCGTCGAAGAACGGCGGACGGGTTGTGGACTGCCCCTCGGAAATTCTGCTTGTGGAACAGCTTCCCTCCATGATCTTCTTGCCGGGTGTTACTCCGATCTCGCAAGAACCTGCTCCGATACCAAATGAAAGTTCGGCCCTACTAGGAGGGGGTGACGTAATAATTGCATAAATAAAATAAACAATCTTCACAAAATAACAATCACACAAAGTACACAAAGTATTTTTAGGTGGAAACCCAAACCGGGTGAAAACCACCACCTAACCCTCTCGAGTTAGGATTTTCCGATCAACCTAGGTGATCAAATTTACTAACCGAATCACTTTAAAACGAGGGTGATTCAACCTCAGTACAACCACGCTACAAGTACGAGGGTAGCGTTCCTCAACCCCTTCTCTTCACGAGAAGGATTTTGTCTCGCAAAGGAGATGGGAATTCGCAAAGCGAATACCCAACTAAATAACAAAGATAAAATAAACAACAAACGTATAGAGCCAACAAAGTAATAAACCTAAGCTTCTATAGGAATTAGGAAACTCCCCTTTACAAGGAGTGCGTCGAGTTGATGACGCGGTGCGTGTGCCACGCGACGGCGCAACGTCGCTCTCGTAAACAACGGCGGGAGAGCGGGTGCACGAAGCTTGATGCTCTCAAGAGAATGGAGCTTGAGCTTGGAGAGCAAGAGCTAGCTAGGACACAAGAGAGTGGAAAGTGTAATACAAATTGTTTCTTGTGTATCTTGGTGTCTCTAGGTGTTTTTTAGTGTTGCAAAGGTTTCCCTCTATTTATAGAGGCCTTAGGAAGGCTTTGGAAGGCTTAGGAAAGGTTCTATAGCCGTTGGGAATAAAGCCCAAGAGAATCAGCCCAAAATCAGGAACAATCATTGTTCTGACAGGCTTATCAGACGTCTAATTCTGGCATCAGACGTCTGGAAGTTCACTTTAAGACGTCTGATTCCAAGGTCAGACATCTGATTTTGGGCGGGTCTTTTCCTGACTTGAATCAGATCTAAACAGGGTTTTAGTGCAAGTCCATCAGACGACATATAGGACGCCTGGCACTATGTCTGGACGTCTGGAAACCTACTTTTACTGTGGGAATAGATTTTCCAAACGTTGCAACGGCTAGAAAATCTCTGAGAAGAGATTTTGGGTCAGCCGAGGCAAAACGATCATTTATCAGATGTCTGGACAGTCCTATGGATGTCTGATAAGGCTCTAACGGTCATATTCTTGAGTGTATGCTAAGCCAGCCAACGGTCCACTAATTGGACATCTAGCAAAGTCATAAGACGTCTCCTAAGACATCTGGTCTAAGGTCTGGACGTCTGATTTCATCAGACAGAACTAACTATGTCCAGCCTAACAGTTATCAGACGTCTGAAACAAATGTCAGACGTCTTAAATTACTTTATCAGACATCTGATTTTGGAATTAGACGTCTGGAAACTCTGTTTGAACCCTATATTGATTTTCTAAGTTCTCTACAGAAAACCTAAGTATCCTAGGATTGTGCAGGTGTTCCTAGGACTACTGTTAGGGTACTTTGAGGCTCTTTAACAAAATATTCTAAGGAAATAAAAAGAGCAAGAAAATAAAGACAAGAGATACAAGAAAGGATTAAAAAGAATCTATCCTATTCTTCTTGTCTTCTATCTCAATCTGTCGCTCCACGCGAACCTCCTCTGTTCTTCATTAAGCTCCTCCAATCCGTCCTGGATGCGAGCTCGAGTTCCGTCTAAACACATCTACATTTGCAATTGACCTGAAATCTAGGACTCAAATTGCAAATGTTAAATAACATGTGTTTTGTTATCATCAAAACAAATGATCGTGGTGTTCTAGCACCAACAACTTCACGACTACTTACAAGGTTCTTTCCATATACAGGAGTAGCTCTCCTAGTTCCCCGTAGGGTTCGGGCACTGGATTCATTTCATTTCTCAATGTTCAAATCTCAATGTTCACATCTCGATTCTCATTCATATAACAAGTAGCTCATGTTTTCATAACTGAGAAAGCATCACATCAAGTATTTAACACTTGCTAGCAATTAGGGTTTAACATGCATCTCAAGTAAACAGTGTAGCTCAAGCCATAATCATTTGCTCCTGCCCTAGAGTTCATTACTGATCCTAGGGTTCATTCAAGTTATTCTAAACATGCACTTTATTTGTTTAAATCTTAATATTAATGTAAACCACTTTACCGAGAAACATAGGTGGAATGGGAGCTCGAATCACAGATCCCGTTACCTCCACGGGTCCCATGTACTAACTGGCTGGAGACCCTGTGTTTCCTACGGCTTCCTCAGACGTCCGAACCCTTCCGCAATCATCTGAGGGGAGTCCCAGACGTCGGACTCTCCTTCCGGTCATCTGGGAGTACAGTTAGATGTCTGGCGATGTGCTCAAACATCCAAATGTACCTCAAAGGGCGCACCGCATGCCTTTCCAACGCTCTGCACCTCAACACTAAGCATGATTTCAGACATTCGGCTTCAGCTCCGAACATCCCTCTGCTGCTCCAGACGTCTGGCTGATGCTTGAGACATCTGATATCGGGCAGATCTACGCACAGAACTCTCTCGCGAGCCTTCTTCTCCACGCGGACTTCTCCGCGTCGCCTATACCTGCTATGCTAGCAGCCTCAGGAGGTCACGAAGCTCCCCTTCGTGAGTTCCTCCTCCTCGTATGACTCCTCTACTCGCACAAGCTTTCGACCGTGCACTTGTGAGATCCCCCGAGCCTTCTTCTCTCCCACACTCTCGCTCCTTGCCCATACTCTCCTCTCCTCCTCCGCGTCCTGTCCCATTTCTTCCTCTCCACTCGCTGCGCTTGGGGCGGGGAAGAAGTTGGATGTTGGCAGGGGGAAAGGAGATGGACATGGTGGCTGGTGGTGATGGGGAGAAAAAGGAAGGGTGTGGGGGTTTAAATAGATGGGTTGTTAGGGTTTGGGGAGGTATGATTTCCCCCTACTTTCAGACATCCTGCCATCTATCCAAATCTTTGGACAGACATCTGGTGAACACTCTAGACGTCTTATCCAACCAAAGAGTAGCAGGTCATTTCAAGTGCAAAATGTTGTGAAAATCAAATCACAAAAGGATTTCGCATTAAAAAAAATGAAGGTTAAGAGAAAGGAAAACCCATTTGAGCTAAATGAAGAAAAAAGGAGGGAAGGAAAAGGAAAAGAAAGAAAAAAAAAGGAGCAAATAAAAGGAAAAAAAAAAAGAGAGAATCCCTTAAAAATAATATGAAACTTACCTAACTTCTAGGTTGGATCGAATAATGAATTAAGACTTGGAAGGCTAAAACTTAAGGGATTAGTAGCAAATACCAACCTTAGGCCTCTTGGATCTAGTTTGAGATTTAAACACTCAAGTATTTGTCAAAATCCAGATTAATCTTCAAGAGGTTAAGGAAAATGCAAAGGTTATGTATTAGCTTTAAGGCTTAAGTATTATTCGACCCCTTTAACTGACCTCTGGTTTGCGGGACTTAGTAAGTTAAGCACCCTAAATCACACACAGTCTGGTTCAGTGTGCTTAAATATGAAATCATGCCAAAAAGCATTTATGCTATTTTGAAAATGGTCCTAAGATCTAGATTAGGAGCGGCTTAAAAACACAAGTTGATTTAGAGGAGTTCCCGATGCGGAGAGGCAAGAAATTCCCCTCTAAGATGTCCAATAACATATCATCTCCTTGGTGCTTGTCTCCTAAGATATCTAAATATCCTATCAGGGGCACATAAGCACCTTGTGCTGGTTCAAATGCCATGGGTGGCATTATCATGAAATGTTGATTGCCAGGGTTTGAATTTAGCTACAGAACACCATGGGCGGCACTATCCTGAAGTGTTAAAAGCCAGGGTTCTGGGGGTTGCCAAGAGCGATGCTATCCCAAAGCATCGATTGCTAAGGACCCTGCAAGGATTGATGGTAGGGACAAGGAATCTGATACAGACCGTGTTTAGGGCCAATCTGAGGCTGGATTTAAGGAAAAAAAATGATAAAAAGAAAAAGAGAGATAAAGCTCTCTGAAAATGAAAATCTTCTTCATTCCCTTTCTCTCTTACAAAAAAATGTACTGGCAAACTGAACTTGGGCTAACCATATTACAAGCATGAGTGTTTTAACTGCTGGGTCCAACAAACCTTAGGATAATTCCTGCGGGCCTTAGAAACCTTCACGGCAAACTAAGGCAAGAGCTAGTCAGGTCTGGATCTAGCCTAGTACATGAGTGCTTTTAGGCCTATTATTGGTATTAAGATCTAATTCCTAGAGATGTAGCTTAGTAGGGCATCCTGACGGTTACATCCGACCTAGATAACTGGATTGATCCATAAAATTTTGCTAAGGAACTAGCAAAAGCTAGGCATGGGGGTATGATGGGAACAACTTCATGTGCCTTAACTAACTCAATTTGGTCTGATAAGGTTGATAAAAGCTCCTACATATCCATTAGAAGGTCCTAAGGGCACATTATCCTATTTTGAAAAGAAAAGAAGAATACAAGGTTATTTCTGCAAAATTAACAGCATTCCACAAATACAAAATAACCACGGGAAATTCCAGGGGTTAATTAAAGGTCAAATGGTCATTAATGTCTAATAAGAGGGTCCATGCAAACAAAAACAGGTTTCCACGCATCTCGAGAATTAATGGACATTTGAAACCCTAAAAATAGACCTGCTTAATTAACTGAGGTTCTGGTTAGGATAAAATTCCCATAAACCTTCGAAAAATCATAGAAAAATATTCTATAAAGTTTGATACCTTTGATTTGACCATTAGAACCCATTTTGACATAAAACGGAGTCTCAGATAGACAGTTACCCTAATTTGGATTTATGCACAAATTATCCAATCAAACTTTGTCAAAATCAAAATTCGACTTCACCATCAGATTCCTTGGGTGCAAATTAGGTTTGTACCAAAATATAGGTCCAATCTTAGATCATCTTGACCTAGTTTACATTTTAATTCTATTCTGACTCTTTTTCTTACAAAAAGGCCCTTAAATTCTTCTTCTTCGCAAAGAGGTCCCTGCCACCATTGGAACCTTTCATCCTTAGATGGAAGGTTTCAATTACGGATTTCTCCCTGAATCTATGGTGAATCTCTCCCAAAAATGGAAGGGGGACTCTTGACAAGATCCTCTTCCATCTGGGCTTCTTCATGACCATCCAAATCCATCCAAAAGCTCATGCGAACCCTTGAAAAAATCCAAGACCTAACCCGAAGATTTCGAACTCTTCAAGCTTGTTTCCAAACTTGAAGGCTTGCCTGATGGTCTATAAAACCTGCCCAAGTCCTTCCTCACCTCATTAGTGACTTAAACATGTTTACACTACTTAAGAAGTCTATTCATGCATGTTCTTAAGCATAGGATTGCATTCATACTATAAATATTGCATAGCATGCATCATCTTGCATTTAGATTAGCTTGAATAAAATGGAGGTTAATTGTCTCCTTTTATGTTCAGGGATAAGGAAAAATTTTTATCAGGGCCTCGGATCGAAGATCCAATCGTACAGATTTGATCAGGACAACGATTGGCACCCTAATCAGACATCTGTAACATTAGATAGAGAATGGGGAACCCTAGAAGATCAAGGGCCAAGATGGTGTCAATCCACACTTCAAACGACAAATCCAACCACACGGATGGATTCGGATCAACGATCGCAGCCTAACGGCGCAAAAATCAACTCAATCCGACAACCGTGGCACCATCTACATCATTTAGAAGATGGACGACCAAGATGGCGCCACGTGGCGCCATCTCGACCGCCCAACCAACTGCCCTCAACTTCTGAAGATGCTAGCACCCACGAATCTACGTCGTTGGATCAAGATCCAACGGCTGAGATTGCGCCCAATCGGCGTGCCCATCCTCTGAAGCCGCACCTGAAAGAGCCACCTTGACCATTGGATCTCAATCCAATGGTCTTGATCACGCGCACACGATTTGTAAGCACAACACAAACGCGCCTATAGCATGTTGGTCGAATGCGCCTTCATGAAGCGCGGGTGAGCGTTCGAGTCGCAAGGAGCGAGCGAGCGGGCGCGGGCGAGCAGGCACGAGGAGCATTGGATCGTCATCGATTGGTTGTGGGTGCTCAATCCAACCCACGCGCTATCGCACGCCCACAAGAGACGTGCCATCAGACGCAGCAAGCGCACGTAGAGGAGGTGCGGCAACAAGCGCTCTCAGCCGTTCGATCTCGCAATCGAACGGTCGAGATTTAAAGAACGTGGAAAAGCATTAAGTGAGAGGAGGCGAATGGGCGCGCGCGCTCCTCCCCACTACACTGTTACGACCCGATTCCCGAATCCCTACGAGACA
Organism: Thalassia testudinum; assembly: GCA_037157565.1. NCBI lineage: Eukaryota > Viridiplantae > Streptophyta > Magnoliopsida > Alismatales > Hydrocharitaceae > Thalassia > Thalassia testudinum. The sequence continues at coordinate 18,036,088 of JAZHRO010000065.1, read as the reverse complement.
CGAGAATCGAACCGACTCGACTGATCCCAAGACCCAGTCGTCCAACGAGAAAGTAACCAAAAAGCAGTAAAATAAACCACATTTACCATGCAAGTAACTAGCAGTAACAAAAATACAGCAGTAAAGAAAAGAACTACTACATTACACACCACCACAACAGTAGAGAATTAAAAATAGATACAGAAATATGAAGTTGAAATAAAAGAGTACAAAGGTATTACAGAAATACTCACTACTACAGAAAAATAAGCACAACAAAAGTACAACTACTGGGCTCTACTAGGCTCAGCACCCTCCGCAACCGTAGGCTCTGGCTGCTCAACACCTAGTCCTGAAAAAGGTGACAAATATAACATGTCAGCAAAACGCTGAGTAGAGTGGCAACCAGCTATCTAAGAAATCAATAAAGGTGGACAAGTAGCTATTGTTTTTAATTTCTTTCTTTATTTCTCTATTTACTATTTCTTGATTTATTTCTCAGGTCTTTCTCTTGATCTCGAATGTTCCTCATGGGAACGATCTTGATTGCAGTCTTTTCCGAAAAGTAGAAGTAGCACGTGGTGCTCTCCTGGCCGAGAGAGTCCCTCGTGGTGGTCCTACCCTCAGTCAACCACCCCAAGGTTGCTGACAGACGTAACGGTGACTACGGCACGCGCGTTAAACGCATGAGTAGCTACCCCGCACTAGCACGTGGTCAGTCATTTCCATTAACGGGTACACCCAAAGCACAACATGGAACCAGTATAGGGTAGAGCCCTCTCAGTAATAGGGGTCCAACCCCTCCACAATAACCAAACAGGGGTCTTGCCCCTCCACAGTCCGTGCACCCTCGCCTGACTACCTTAGTTTGCCCAGTGGGCCTAACAAGTCGGTGTAGGACGGCTAGCAGAACCCCGAGGCCCGTGGGGTGGCTAGCTCTCTCCCTACACTAGTAGCTCTCCCCGGTACTATGTACGCGAGGGCCAAAAGTCAGTACAAAGTGGCCAGACCTAACCCTGGGTCCCTAGGGTGGCTGTCTCCCGTCTGCACTAAGAGGTAACATGTGCCTTCCTTAGTACTACGTACCTAAGAGACAACAAACTTTCCCATTCACTTTTCCAGCTCCATTCCATTTATTTCCAGGAGTTCTACTCCTAATTCCCCGTAGGGTTCATGCTCATGTTTCTTAGGCCAAACCATACTAGGTTTCATCATTTCAGGTTTATTCGCTTATAGTACGTGTTTCCAACATTCAACTTCTTTTCCTTTCAAATTTATATACAAGCAGCTCATATTTAATTTCAACCAATAGAAATTACATGTAATAGTTACTAGCAACAGTATTCTACATTTCACCGGCAGCTGTTATCCAATTACAGGCAATTATCATTATTCTATCTACTTATCCAAAACTGTAATTCAGGCATTCAAGACATTCATTTCAATGTTTCTGTTCCTAGGATTCATGCCACACCTTAGGATCTATGATTCAATCTAGTTTTCAGGTCCTAGGATTCATGCCATACCCTAGGATCTATCATTCAATCTAGTTTTCAGGTCCTAAGATTCATGCCATACCCTAAGATCTATTATTTATTTCATATATGCATTAATGTTTGTAATTAACTAAGGGAAGCCACTCTACCCACAAAATCGGGAGTAATGGGGGAATCATCGACAGGTCCACGTGCCTCTGCAACCCCCAAAGCCACAATAGAACGAGGCCCTAACACAAGGACCAATCACAAGGGACCACTCAGAATAGGATACAAGTATTTTAAACAAGTAGAGGAACTAATTCTGAGAAGAACGGAATCTTAAACGCGGAAATAGGACCTCGAACGGATCCTAAATGGGTCAAAACGACAACTCTGACTCAAATCAAATGTCTGGAACACCTTCCAGACGTCTTAAAAAGTAGTCCAGGTCATACCTCACTTTGCTCTGCTCCTCAGACGTCTAGGGATCCTGCTGAACCGTCTGGACCCAGTTCCAGACGTCCGACCACCTCTCCGGACGTCTGCAAACGCTCTCTGCCATCTGGTGCCATGCCCAGACGTCTAAACTGCATGGGAGGGCGTGTCCCTGTGCCTTCCCGAAATGAAACCTGCACGCACTATGAAAGCCTCCTCAACACGACACGTCTCAGCACTTCGATGGAACAGCCTACATGGCCGTATCCATAAAAGGAGGTACAAGAGAATTTCATACCACCCAGTCATCTGGAGCTCCCTCCTGACGTCGCCCATGTCGCCTGGATGTAGGTCCAGACATCTGATTCTAGGAAAAATTCCCAGAATTAGAACCTCCTCATCTTCTTCCCACTGCGTGCGAGCTCACCACGCAGCCGCTCGTCTACTGCTCGAGCTGCAGTAGCACCAGGGGAGATCTCCCCAGCACGACGCTCCTCCGCGCACATGCTGGCCTACCACGAGCTGCTCCAGCGGGCTCTCTCTCTTTCTCGCGCACTCTCCCTTTTCTTCCCTCTCGCTGCACCTCTCCTCTCCACACTGCACCCGGTAGCAGCTGCTGCCCTCACTCTTGCTCTCACGCTCACGCTGGAGGAAGGAGAAGACGGGTGGATGTGGTGAACGAGGGAGAGGGGAGAGGGGTATTTGTAGGCGTGGGGGAGGGCATCTGCAGGTCGGAGAGGGGAGAGAGAAAAATAAGAGGGCTGCGGGTTTCAGTCTGCACGCGGCACGGACGCACACTTATGATTGTACTCATGCAAACATTTATTTCCAGACGTTTGGGAAGGCGTCCAGACGTCTGGACCAACTCCCAGACGTCTTAAAGTGTGTTTGATGTCTCAGGTCTTAACATACACCCACGATGGGGCTTTAGCAACGATTTTATCCGTCACTAAAGACCCCTGATTTAATGTTTTGAGATTTAAAAGACCAAATTGCCCTCACTCCTTGCAACTATAAAAGGAGACCCCCTCCATACAAAATTCTCATCCCTTCCTTATCTTCTCTCCCTCTCCAAAGCTCAAGAGAAGCTTGTCCCACACTCGGGATGCTTCTTAAGAGATAAAGTCAAATTTTCTCACCCCTTTCGGAAGCGGATCCTGCGACGATGACGACGTGCTACCCCATTCTCATTCTTCCCGCTTTGTCATCCTTCGTCCTGCTCCGTTCCCCGTCTTCCAGGAGTCGTCCCGTCCGGCTCATCCTCTAAGTGACCATCGAGGAGGATAATTCTCTTTCCATTCTTTTTAATGCTTTCTAGAGTAGATTTACTGCTTTCTAGTGTAATCATTTCGTGCTATCTAGTCGTAATGTTTAGTGTAATGAACAATTTGTTTGATAATGAATTCCATGTTCATTCTACATCTCTTTTTTTATTTTTGTTTGTAATATTCTCTCACTCTCTCTCTCATTCTCTCTCTCTCTCTTCTATTTATTTTAAGTAGATAGATAGTTTCTAATCAATTATTCTTCTTCATGACAAATAAAACAAACGTATTATTTTTAATCAAACGTCCGCCTCCCTAAGTTCGACTCGGGATTACTATTCCGGTATAAATTTTATTTGTTGAACATGAGTTCTTCGCTTTCAAACTACGACAGGTTTTTCAAAACCAAATACGATAGCGTAGTAACTCGCAGCTTCAACATTTTGGCGCCGTTGCCGGGGAGGCAACGCTCTTTGATTTTTTTTCGCGTTTTACAACTTATGAATCATTTACTTCACTTCTCTCCTTTCTTATTGTGATTGCAGGTACTCTTTCGAGATGAGCAAAAGCGGTAGATTGAAGTAAAGTGTTGTTGAAGGTTTTGTAATTTATCCCCCACCTCCTACCCATTAGTTTTCATTTCATCACATAATAACACAAACATCAATCAACCTAGGTGTTCTTGTAAACTCTAAGGTTAGTTTTGTTTGTTTGTTTGACACCTGCACCCTCCTCAACGTCCACATTTAAAAAGAAAAATAAAAATAAAAATAAAATCTCATGGAGGTACAGAACCTTATCTGATTTTCAAACTCAGCCGGTAATCCGATCTTTGGAACCGATACACATATCCAAACACATAATTGAGTAGAAATCATATTAGGTAATCACTTGTGTGCCTAATTAAGTGGTACAACAGGCCAATTGTTTGAGTTGATTGGGTCGCACCACTTCAATTAAAATCAACTCATCAAGTAGCTACTGCTTAGGTTCAACTATTAGGGATTTACCAGGCACTCCATATTCTTTTATGTTTCAAAGGAAAACATCTTCACCTGTGCTTTCCTATTGAACGTCGAGTTGCTATGCTAACGTGTTTGGTTTTGAAAAACCTATCGTTGTAGTTTGAAAGTGAAGAACTCGTGTTCAACAAATAAAATTTATACCAAAATTGAAATTCCAGGTCGAACACAGGGAGGCGAAAGTTTGATTTAAAAACTACGCATTTGTTTTTATTTGTCACAAAATAATTCAATTGATTAGAACTACTTAAAATATATAAAAGAGAGAGAGAGAGAGAATAAGAGAGAGAGAATAATACAAACAAAAATCAAAAGAGATATAGAATGCATATGGAATTCATTATCAAAAGGGATTATCCATTACACTAAATATTATGACTAGAAAGCGGGAAAAATGATTACACTAGAAAGTAATAAATCTATTCTAGAAAGTAGTAAATCTACTCTAGAAAGCATTAAAAAGAATAGGGAGAGAAATATCCTCCTCGATGGTCGCTTGAAGGACAAGCCGGACGAGACGGCACCTGGACGAAGGAGGATGAAGTAGGACGAAGGAGGACGAAGCAGAAGAATGAGAACAGGACAGCACGTCATCGTCGTCGCGGGATCCACTTCCGAACGGGGACGAAAATTTGGACTTTATCTCGCGAGAAGCATCCCGGGTGTAGGACAAGCTTCTCTTGAGCTTTCGAGAGGGCGAGAAGAGAAGGAAGGGATGAGAATTTCGTGTGGAGGGGGTCTCCTTTTATAGTTGCAAGGAGTGAGGGCAAATTGGTCATTACATCTTTAAAACATTAAATAAGGGGTCTTTAGTGACTGATAAAACCATCGCTAAAGCCCCATCGTGGGCGTAGTGGGCACTGCCCGTGTGGCTGCTGGCTTCCACATGCGCTAAACGCTTACGCACATTCACTGAACTGATGCGCCTTCCCCGCTCCTCAGCGCGTGCCCGCCCGTGTGCGATGCCGCATGAGGCGCGAGCGTGCGATAGCGCGTGGGCGCTATTGAGCTCCCGCAGCTACCCGATCAAGATCTGACGCTCGCCTGCTTACGCGATTCTACGCCGCTCGCCCTCTCGCGCGATTCGATCGCGCGTCGCCTGCTTGCGATAACACCGTCGCCCACTGCGTTGCGGAGCGTGGATGGGCTCGAGGATGTTTTAAGGCGTGCATATCCACAACTATTGGATTGAGATCCAACGACCCAGATCACACGCCAAAACTTCTTTGAAAAAGCAGCGTCGGTTTTGAGGGCCGGTTGGACGGCTGAGATGGAGCCATGTGGCGCCATCCACGTGGCGCCATCTTTGCCGTCCATCTTCTGGATGTTGTAGATGGTGCCACGAGTGTCGGATTGAGTTGATTTTCGCGCCGTTAGGCTGCTATCGTCGATCCAAATCCATCCGTGCAGTTGGATTTGTCATTTGAAGTGTGGATTTACACCATCTTGGCCCTTGATCTTCTAGGGTTCCTCGATCACTATCTGATGCTACAGATGCCTGATTAGGGCGATCTTGAAGTCATTGAACTCCAATCGTCGCCCTAATCACATCTGTATGGTTGGATCTTAGATCTGAGGCCCCGATAAAAGGTTTGCCCTGTCCAAGCACATAAAAGGAAACAATTAACCTCCATTTTATTCAAACTACTATAAATGCAAGATGATGCATGTTATGCGATATTTATATCATGCAATGCAATCCTATACTTAAGAACATGCATAAATAGACATCTTAAGTAGTGTAAATGTGTTTACATCATACCCCCACGCCTATCTTTTGCTAGTCCCTAGCAAAAATTATATGCTATTTATAAAAGAATTAGGTTGGATTATTTGGGCATGAGTTATTTTCAATCATTAAGAAACTGTCTACTTAGGATCTGAACTTTCAAAGACACAACAGTGCCTGAGTATCTGCCAAAATGCAGACTGCCACAAGCTCTCACCTTATTCAAATAAAATTTTCTTTTTCTCTTTTTTCTCTTTTCTAATTTTTTTTTTCAAGTTTTAGGGTTTAAGAGTGGCTTTCTACAGCCATTCAGCTCACCCAAGATTTGTTGAGAACCTTAAGTTCAAAGCATCTTATTGTGAATGTGATAGACTCGTTGACCGGCAGTTAAAACGAACTTCAGATTTCTACGCCTCTAGGTGACCTAAAAAGAATTCTTCCTAAAGGTGCATCTTTACAACCGGTAGCTTTCTCCCTACTTTTTTTTTTACGGGGTCAACACAAGGGTGAATCCAGTGTATATTTCCCCAGTTTATTCTACTTCTCCACTTCTTTCTAAGTGTTTTGGGAATTTTCAGTGCATTTATTGAGGTAGGTTCTGGACAACCGGTCGATGAGCTGTTACCACCGACAACTTGCCAGCCATACTCGTGCGGGAAGTGTGGTTTATTTCTCTTTTTGTTTTTCTTTTCTCCTTTTCTTTTTTTTCTTTTTTTCTTTTTAAAGTAGGTGGCTTCCCTGGTCTAAGATTTACCTAAAGGCAGCAAAAAGAGAAAGTTCTAGTGACTGGGCTCTGGACAACCTACCTATGGGCTATTATCCACGATAACTTGCCAGCCACATCACCCTAGAAGGTTCATTAGCTATCCAATTTCCGTTAGAATCGTCAAACAACGAGTCAGTGCAAAGAAAGTGTGTAGATGCTAGAAACTCAAAATTCCCTCAAATAAGAGGGTGGGTTGATAAGTCATGTACTTATCACCCAAACTTATTTATTCCAATTATGATAGAATTAAGATGGTGAGGACTCGAAAGACAAATCACATTTTAGTGGATACACAGGCAGATTAAGTCCAAAGACCTGAAGGATCTTTGTGTTCAAATCATAATGTAGTATTTCCTAAGATTGAAAATTTTCTTAAACCCAAGTTCTCTTTCCTAATTTCATTTTTTTTTAATAAAAGAAAATAAAACAAATCTATGGAGCTTATTATTAAATTCAAAGATGAATATCCACCCCCCCATGCCTATCTAATGCAATGTCCTCATTGTATTAAAAAGACATAAAATAGAGTGGAATAGCGTAGAAAGCACCTGAATTGCATGAATGTCAGGTCCGCTCCGAGATAGAAACTAAAAAGAACTGTATAAATGCTGAGTTTAGTGCCTTCAGCTAGGCACACTATACAAAGAAGAGAAATGAAGAATTCACAGGTGCAGGTCAGAATCAGAATAAACAGAAGAATCCTCCAACCTATCAGCAGAGGTCCACAGATGTGGACCAAATTGTGGTGCAGACCTATACCCCATAATCAAGAATATCTTAGGTTCTGGATAAAAATTACCCAAAACCTAAAACCAGTATACAAACGGGGTCGAGCCTGCAATTTATGAGGATGCAACCCAAGACCAAAAAGTCGGGTTACAGAGAATTGAAGCTCAAAAGGATAATCGTTGAATGTGTGCTCGGGTTGGACATCCTCAAAACAGATGTCGTAAGGGTCCTGGTTTGATGGTTTCAGCTTAACAGGCACCCTTCGATTCAATCTTCTACTTCCTCCAAAGTTAGCTTCCCAAATTAGAACTTCCCAACTCCTATCCTCCTCAATCAGAATGTTAAATTCTGAGACCTCTTGGATGTTAATCACCCCATCTGAAATTTCCAAGTCTAAATGATGTGGCTGAATCAGAATTGACTTGGGTCTAATTATCTCAGAAATAGAATCATCGATAAACTCAATAGGGTGTAACTGACAGTCAGGGCATTTGATTGAATCCTCCAGAAAATGCGATTCTGGATCCATAATGTGAGACCTAATAAAATCAGTTTCCTTAGTTATTGGGCTATCAAATGATCTATCAGATTCCTCAGGCCCAATTGTCTCACAGAAATCGTGTTCAAAAAACTCGCGTGAGACTTCGCAACTCGAATCTTCATCATCAAAATCGAAGAAATCAAGATCCCTATTAATGTATCTCTCAAAATCATCTATCACTTTCTATTCCAAGGAGACATACGTTTCTTCGTACCCTGGCTCAAGGATCCCATGTGAAGAGATCAGATCTTCCTTAATTGGTTGCTCAAATTCAATCTGGTCAGCCTCGTAACATGTGTCCCCCCCAACAGGTGCCTGAGCGGGTTCTGTCATTGGCTTTCCTGAAGGGAGTTCATCCTGGGAATCATCCCATGATTGAATCAAAGCGACAGCAAATCTCATCCTCAATTTTGCTAATTTCCCAAGTAGAAACTCACCCGGGTTCTTATCCTTAACATCCTAGAGCCAATCCAACAACTACTTGTTCAAATCATCAATTATTTCAATCAGGGGCTCCAATCTCTCAATGCAAGGTATTGGCTGAACTTCTAAAGATTGAATGATATTCCTCAAGTTAGCCAGAACCTTATCTTGAACCTGATTACCCTGAACCAAATGAGTTGGTTCAAGGTTGGGCAGGTTTGGGGTTAATGCAAGGGAATTAACGAATTGAGATTCGTTATACCCTTCCTGATAATATGTCATTTCAGATTGTTCAAAAGGTGGTGATGACCTAAAGGCAGTGTAATCAGAGGATGGGTAAGGATCGGTGTATCCTTCTTTATTGTAGGTCGTATTAGGTTGTTCATGAAAGGATGACAATCTATAATCGATGTGGCTCTGAGAAGGATAGAAATCACAATCAAAGTGTTCAGGGTTAGACCCTAAATACGGGCGTCCGGAACTATATCCCCAATCCGAGTTATCCCAACTAACTGATGGTTGATTACAGTACGAATTGGGATAATCGTCATGTTGAGGATAATTCAAAACAGGATCAAAAGAGTGGGAATGTGTGTAATATGAGGAAGGATTCATGAGAAATGGGAGGAAGAAAGGCACCCTGCAATACAAACAACCAAACCTATCCTTAAGTGGGTTAGCCTACAGACCTACAGACTCCCAAAACCCGTCTTAAGATAAAGGAACGATTTGATCTACTTCTATCTGTTCAATCCAACCAGTTAGAAGGAGGGACTGGGGAGAAGGTTCTTCCTTCGACTTGCGCCACCAGTTCCTAGTGTACCCCCCAGCCGCGATCGTTTGATTATGCTCCCCTAGCTAGACATCAGATTGAGCAGTAGAAACAGACTAATCGAAAATAATCTCGTTCTGGGCTCTGAAGAGCGAGTCAAATCCTTAAGGCCAACGTCTACTCTGTTTTATTTAGGGCTAGGTTAGAATGTGCTTTGGAATGTGATGGGCCCTTTATATGGGTTGTGCCCTTAATGATTAATTGATTTGTGTGTGCATGAGCAACCAGTGGTTTTCAAGCAAGATTATTTTTGATGCGGTGAATTTTAAAGTTCAAATCTTGCTTAGTAGCTTTTAGGATTCAACTTTAGGTGTTTCCAAACAAGTTTCGTTGGCACACCAGGTTTTGAAAGCACAAGTGAAAATGTTTTCCTTTAAAACTTAAAAAGAATGTGGAGTGCCTGGTAAATCCTTAAGAGTTGAGCATATGTGGCAGCTACTTAATGAGTTGATTTTAATTGAAGTGGTGCGGCCCAATCAACTCAAATAATTGGCCTGCTGCACTACTTAATTAGGCACACAAATGATTACCTAATCTGATTTCTACTCAATTATGTATTTAGATGTGTGTACCGGCTCCAAAGATCGGTTACCGGTTGAGGTTGAAAATCAGATGAGGTTGTGTACCTCTATGAGATTTTTTTAATTTTTCTTTTTCAATGTGGGGGTTGGGGTGGGTGCGGGTGTCAAACAACAAATAATCTAACCTCAGAGTTTATAAGAACACCTAGGTTGATTGATGTTTGTGTTATTATGTTGTGAAATGAAATCTAATGAGTGAGATGTGGGGGATAACTTACAAAACCTTCCACAGCACTCCAATCTACCACTTTTGCTTGTCTCGAAAGAGTACCTGCAATCACAATAACAAAGGAGAGAAGTGAGCTAAATGATTTGTAAGTTAGAAAACACGAAGAAAAATCAAAGAGAGTCACCTCCCCGGCAACGACGCCAAAATGTTGAACGTCGGGTTGCTACGCTAACGTGTTTGGTTTTGAAAAACCTATCGTTGTAGTTTGAAAGCAAAGAACTTGTGTTCAACAAATAAAATTTATACCGAAATTGAAATTTCGGGTCAAACACAGGGAGGTGGAAGTTTGATTTAAAAACTACACGTTTGTTTTTATTTGTCACGAAATAATTCAATTGACTAGAACTACTTAAAATATATAAAAGAGAGAGAGAGAGTAATACAAACAAAAATCAAAAGAGATATAGAATGCACATGGAATTCATTATTAAAAGGGATTGTTCATTACACTAAATATTACGACTAGAAAGCTGGAAAAATGATTACACTAGAAAGCAGTAAATCTATTCTAGAAAGCAATAAATCTACTCTAAAAAGCAATAAAAAGAATGGGGAGAGAAATATCCTCCTCTGCGGTCGCTTGGAGGACGATCCAGATGGGACGATGCCTAGACGAAGGAGACCGAAGCAGAAGAACGGGAATGGGGCAGCACGTCATCGTCAACACGGGATCCACTTCTGAACGGGGATGAAAATTTGGACTTTATCTCACGAGAAGCATCCCGGGTGTGGGACAAGCTTCTCTTGAGCTTTGGAGAGGGAAAGAGAAGGAAGAGATGAGAATTTCATGTGGAGGGGGTCTCCTTTTATAGTTGCAAGGAGTGGGGGCAAATTAGTCGTTACATCTTTAAAACATTAAATAAGGGGTCTTTAGTGACGGATAAAACCGTCACTAAAGCCCCATCGTGGACGTAGTGGACGTTGCCCGCGTGGCTGCTGGCTTCCACGCACGCTAAACGCTTACGCACATTCACTGAACCTCAGCCGTCCGATCGCGAGATCGGACGGCTTAAGATGCGCCTTCTCCGCTCCTCAGCGTGCGCCTGCCCGCCTGCGATGCCGCGTGAGGCGCGAGCGTGCGATAGCGCATGGGCGCTATTGAGCACCCACAGCCGCCCGATCAAGATCTGACGCTCTCCCACTCACGCGATTCTACGCCTCTCACCCTCTCGCGCAATTCGATCGCACATCGCCTACTCACGATAACACCCTCGCCCACTACGCTGCGGAGCGTGGATGGGTGTGAGGATGTTTTAAGGCACGCGTATCCACAACCGTTGGATTGAGATCCAACGGCCCAGATCACATGCCAAAACTTCTTTGAAAAAGCAGCGGCAGTCTTGAGGGCCGGTTGGACGGCTGAGATGGTGCCATGTGGCGCCATCTTGGCCGTCCATCTTCTGGATGTTGTAGATGGTGCCACAAGTGTTGGATTGAGTTGATTTTCACGTCGTTAGGTTGCGATCGTCGATCCGAATCCATTGTGCGATCGGATTTGTCGTTTGAAGTGCGGATTTACACCATCTTGGCCCTTGATCTTCTAGGGTTCCTCGGTCACTATCTGATGCTACAGATGCCTAATTAGGGCAATCTTGGAGTCGTTGAACTCCAATCGTCGCCCTGATCACATCTGTACGGTTGGATCTTTGATCCGAAGCCCCAATAAAAAGTTTTCCCTGTCCAAGCACATAAAAGGAGATAATTAACCTCCATTTTATTCAAACTACTCTAAATGCAAGATGATGCATGTTATGCGATATTTGTATCATGCAATGCAATCCTATGCTTAAAAACATGCATAAATAGACATCTTAAGCAGTGTAAATGTGTTTACATCAAACTTGGTGTGCCAACAAAACTTGTTTGAAAATACCTAAAGTTGAATCCTAAAAGCTACTAAGCAAGATTTGAACCCTAAAATTCACCGCATCAAAAGTAATCTTGCCTGAAAACCACTGGTTATGCACGCACACACACATCAATCAATCATTAAGGGCACAACCCAAATAAAGGGCCCATCGCATTCCAAAGCACATTCAAACCTAGCCTTAAATAAAATAGAGTAGATGTTGGCCATAAGGATTCGACTAGCTCTTCGGAGCCCAGAATGAGATTATTTTCGATTAGTCAGTTTCTACTGTTCAATCTGATGTCTAGCTAGGGGAGCAGAATTAGACAATCGCGGCTGGGGGGTACACTAGGAATCGGAGGCGCAATCCGAAGGAAGAATTTTCTCCCCAGTCCCTCCTTCTAACTGGTTGGATTGAACAGATTGAAGTAGATCAAATCATTTCTTTATCTCAAGATGGGTTTTGGGAGTCTGTAGGTCTTTAGGCCAGCCCACTTAAGGACAGGTTTGATTGCTTGTATTGCAGGGCACCTTTCTTCCTCCCGTCTCCCATGAATCCTTTCACATATTATATGCATTCCCGCTCTTTCCCTCCTGTTTTGAATTATCCTCAACATGACGATTATCCTTATTCATACTGTAATCAACCATCAGTTAGTTGGGATAATTCGAATTGGGATATAGTTTCGGACCTCCGTGTTTAGTGTCTAACCCTGAACACTATGATTGTGATTTCTATCCTTCTCAGAGCCACATCGATTATAGATCGTCACCCTTTCATGGACAACCAATTCGATCTACAATCAAGAAGGATACACTGGTTCTTACCCATCTTCTGATTACATTGCCTTTAGGTCATCACCACCTTTTGAACAATCCGAAATGACCTATTATCAGGAAGTGTATAACGAATCTCAATTCGTTAACTCCTCTACACTGATCCCAAACCTGCCCAACCCTGAACCAACTCATTTGGTTTAGGGTAACCAGGTTCAAGATAAGGTTCTGGCCAACTTGAGGAATATCATACAATCTTTAGAAGTTCAGCCAATACCTTGCATTGAAAGATTGGAGCCCCTGATTGAGATGATTGATGATGTGAACAAGTATTTGTTGGATTGGCTCCAGGATGTTAAGGATAAGAACCCAGGTGAGTTTCTACTTAGGAAGTTAGCGAAATTGAGGATGAGATTTGTGGTTGCTTTAGTTCAATCGTGGGATGATTCCCAGGATGAACCCCCTTCAGGAGGGCCAAGGTCAGAACCCGTTCAGGCACCTATTGGGGGGATACGTGTTACGAGGCTGACCAGATTGAATTAGAGCAACCAATTAAGGATGATCTGATTTCATCACCTGAGATCCTTGAGCCAGGGTACGAGGAAACGTATGTCTCCATGGATCAGAAAGTGACAGATGATTTTGGGGCATACATTAATACAGATCTTGATTTCTTTGATTCTAATGGTGAAGATTCAATTTGCGAAGTCTTACGGGAGTTTACAGAATACGATTTCTGTGAGACAATTGGGCCTGAGAAATCTGATAGATCATTTAATAGCCCAATAATTGAGGAACCTGATCTTATTGGGGCTCACATTACGGATCCAAAATTGCATTTTCTAGAGGATTCAATCCAATGCCCTGATTGTCAGTTACACCCCATTGAGCTTATTGATGATTTTGTTTTTGAGATAACTAGACCTAAGTCAATTTTGATTCAACCACATCTTTTTGACTTGGAGATTTCAGACGGGGTGATTAATATGCAAGAGGTCCCAAAACTTGACATTCTGAATGAGGAGAATAGAAGCTGGGAAGTTCTGATTTGGAAAGCAAACATTGGAGGAAATAGAAGATTAAGTCTAAGGGTTCCAATTCATCTGAAATCATCAAACCAAGACCCTTACGACATCTGTTCTGAGGATGTCCAACATAAGCACACATTCATTGATTATCCTTTGGAGCTTGAATTCTCTGTAACCCGACTTTCTGGTCTTGGATTGCATCCTCATAAATCGCAGGCCCAACCCCACTTGCATACTGATTTTAGGTTTTGGGTCATTTTTATCCAAAACCTTAGATATTCTCGATTATGGGGTATGGGTCTTCACCACAATCTGGTCCACATCTGTGGACATCTATTGGTAGGTCAGAGGTTTCATTTTTTTATTTTGATTATGACCTACACTTGTGAATTCTTTATTTTTCTTCTTTGTATAGTGTGCCTAGTTGAAGGCACTAAATTCAGCACATATACAATTTTTGTTTATCTCGAAGCAGACCTGACATTCATGTAATCCAGGTTTTTTCTACTCTATTCCACTCTATTTTATGTCTTTTTAATACAATGAGGACATTGCATTAGATAGGCATGGGGGGTGGATATTCATCTCTAAATTTATTCGTAAGCTCTGTAGATTTGTTTTATTTTCTTTTATTTATAAAAAAAAATTTGGAATTAGGAAAGAGAACTTGGGTTTAAGAAAATTTTCAATCTTAGGAAATACTACATTATGATCTGAACACAAAGACCCTTCAGGTCTTTGGACCTAATCAACCTGTGTATCCATTAAAATGTGGATTTGTTTCTTGAGTCCTCGCCAACCTGAATTCTATTTTAATTCGAGTAAATAAGTTTGGGTGATAAGTACACGACTTATCAATCCACCCTCTGATTTGAGGGAACTTTGAGTTTAAAGCATCTACACACTTTCTTTGCACTGACTCATTGTTCGGGGGTTCTAACGAAAATTGGGTAGCTAATGAACCTTCTAGGGTGATATGGCTGGTAAGTTATCGTGGGTAACAACCCATAGATAGGTTGTCTAGAGCCCAGTCACTAGACCCTTCTCTTTTTGCTGCCTTTAAGTAAATCTTAGACTAGGGAAGTCACCTACTCAAAAAAAAATGATAAAAGAAAAAGAAAGTCAAAAAGAAAAAAAAAGAAAAAGAAAAAAAGAAAACAAAACAAAAGAAATAAGCCACACTTCACCGCACAAGTATAGCTGGCAAGTTGTCGGTGGTAACAGCTCATCGATCGGTTGTCCAGAACCTAGCTCAATAAATGCACTGAAAAATCTCAAAACACTTAGGAAGAAGCGGAAAAGTAGAATAAACTGGGGAGATATACACTGGATTTACTCTTGTGTTGACCCCATAAAAATAAAAGTAAGGAGAAAGCTACCAGTTGTAAAGATACACTTTTAGGAAGAATTCTCTTTTTAAGGTCACCTAGAGGCGTAGAAATCCGAAGTCTATTTTTACTGTCGATCAATGAGTCTATCAGATTCA
The DNA here is from genome assembly GCA_037157565.1 of Thalassia testudinum. Lineage (NCBI taxonomy): Eukaryota > Viridiplantae > Streptophyta > Magnoliopsida > Alismatales > Hydrocharitaceae > Thalassia > Thalassia testudinum. Next base: position 18,020,939 of record JAZHRO010000065.1, on the reverse strand, counting down.
CAATAAGATGCTTAGAACTTAGGGTTCTCATCAAATCTTGGGTGAGTTGAATGGCCGTAGAAAGCTACTCTTAAACCCTAAAACTAAAAAATAAAAAAAAATTAGAAAAGAAGAAAAAGAGAAAAAGAAATTTTTCTTTGAATAAGGCGAGGGCTTGAGGCAGTCTGCCTTTTGGCAGATACTCAGGTACTGTTGTGTCTTTGAAAGTTCAGATCCTAAGTAAATATTTTCTTAATGATTGAAAATAAATCGTGCCCAAATAATCCAACCTGATTCTTTTATAAATAACATGTAGACCGCACTTCAAATGACCAAATAAATGCCCAAATAAATAGCATGCCCAAAAACCCTAAATCTGCACTTCAAACGACAAATCCGACCACACGAATGGATTCGGATCTACGATCGCAGCCTAACGACGTGAAAATCGACTTAATTCGACAACCATGGCACCATCTACATCATCCAGAAGATGGACAGCCAAGATGGCACCACATGGTGCCATCTCGGCCACCCAACTGACCGCCCTCAACTTCTGAAGATGCTAGCACCCACGAATCTCCACCGTTGGATCAAGATCCAACGGCTGAGATTGCGCCCAACCGGCTCGCCCATCCTCTGAAGCCGCACCTGAGAGAACCGCCTTAACCATTGGATCTTAATCCAACGATCCTAATTGTGCACGCACGATTTGTAAGCGCGACACAAACACGCCTGTAGCGCATTGGTCGAACACACTTTCGTGAAGCGCGGTCGAGAGTTCGAGATGCGAGGAGCGGGCGCGAGGGGCATTGGATCGTCATCAATCAGCTGCGGGTGCTCAATCCAGCCCACGTGCTATCACACGCTCACGCGAGACGCACCATCAGGTGTAGCAATCGCACATAGAGGAGGTGTGGCAAGGAGCGCTCTCAGCTGTTCGATCTCTCGATCGAACAGCCAAGATTTAAAGAATGTGGAAAAGCATTAAGCGAGAGGAGGTGAGCGGGCACGCGCGAGCGGGCGTGCGCGCTCCTCCCCACTACACCCACGATAGGGCTTTAGTGACGGTTTTATCTGTCACTAAAGACCCCTGATTTAATGGTTTGAGATTGAAAAGACCAAATTGCCCTCACTCCTTGCAACTATAAAAGGAGACCCCCTCCATACGAAATTCTCATCCCTTTCTTCTCTTCTCTCCCTCTCCAAAGCTCAAGAGAAGCTTGTCCCACACCCGGGATGCTTCTCAAGAGATAAAGTCAAATTTTCTCACCCCTTTCGGAAGTGGAATCCGCGACGACGACGACGTGCTGCCCTGTTCCCATTCTTCCCGCTTCGTCCTCCTTCATCCTGCTCTATTCCCCATCTTCCAGGCGTCGTCCCGTCCGACTCATCCTCCAAGCGACCGTTGAGGAGGATAATTCTCTCTCCATTCTTTTTAATGCTTCTAGAGTAGATTTACTGCTTTCTAGTGTAATTGTTTCCTACTTTCTTGTAGTAATGTTTAGTGTAATGAATAATTTCTTTGATAATGAATTCCATGTTCATTCTACATCTCTTTTTTGGTTTTTGTTTGTAATATTCGCTCTCTCTCTCATTCTCTCTCTCTCTCTTCTATTTATTGTAAATAGATAGATAGTTTCTAATCAATTATTTTGCTTCATGACAAATAAAACAAACGTATTATTTTTAATCAAACGTCTGCCTCCCTGAGTTCGAACCGGGATTATTATTCCAGTATAAATTTTATTTGTTGAACATGAGTTCTTCGCTTTCAAACCACGACAGGTTTTTCAAAACCAAATATGATAGCATAGTAACTCGCAGCTTCAACACTTAGCGAGTTTTTGAGCCAAAAATATCTCTTCCTTCCCTACCTCTGGCTCACTTCAACTCAACTCCAGCGACCCTCTACCTCCAACCTCTTCGTCGACCGCCACATAACATAGACAGTCGGTTCCAACTCCCCTAGTCTTTCCGCACCTTGCAATACCAGCAAGGTGTCGCCTAACCCTCCATCATCGCCATTCTATCTCACTGGAGCAACCTCCTTCTCCGGTGCCAGCCATACCAGACCTGACACTGACCATACCAGACCCGGCACCCCCTCCACTCCTCTTTGCCCAACACTTAGTTCATTCGACGCCTTAGCATCTACGCATCATCACCGTGCTGCTACAACTCCGCTTCATCCATGCACTCACCCGAACATCCTCCATCTTCCACTTCACTGGCATACCTCTAGCGAGCTCGCGCGGCCGCTACACTCCACCAAATGGGCCACTGCTAGTCCCTACACCATCGCCACGTCGTTGCGACCAAAATCCCTTAAGAAATTGAGGGGATTGGCCACCTAGTTGTTCCCCCGAACAACCCCTCTTCTGCCGTCAAATTTCTCCTCCGCCAGCCTCCTCTGACCACTCGCACGACACGCCACTGCCACGACTGCCTTCGCTGCATCCTTGTGCTCCTACTGAGCTGTTCTAACTTGGCCATTAGGGGGATTTCATGCTTTCAAGTTCAGAGGTCAACGCCGCCGTTGACGAAGCTCCTTCGATGTAAGGACCCGTTCTATCCTAAGCCTTTTAAGACACGTCTGGACTGTCGGTCAGATGTCTGGTCAGACGTCTAAACCCCTTCCCAGACATCTGGAAATAGAAATTTTGGTACAAGCCTCCGTGTCTGCGCGCGGGCTGCGTGTAGACAGTACCTCCTTTCTCTCTCCTTCCCTCTTCTCTCCTCCATCCAAACCCTAACGCCTCTTAATAAAGGCCCCCTTTCCCCACTTCACCATAGTCGGCCACCTTCCCTCCTTCCTCCCACTGCAGCGAGAGGTGCGAGCGCGAGAGAAAGCGCAAGAGCGAGCGACGAGGAGGAGAGGAGGCGTGAGGAGAGGAGGAAGAGCTTGAGCTCGCGAACTCGTGGGAGCTCGCCAGAGGGAACACGGTCAGAGCGGTGCATGCAAGAGGAGCACGTGGGGGGAGACGTCCCCGACACTTGCTGCAGCCAGAGCTGCAGGCTAGGAGGCGAGGCCGCGGCCGCGCGCGGCAAGGGAGAACAGCAAGTCGCTCTCTGGAATTTTTCCAGAATCAGACGTCTGGCGTGACGTCCAGACGATGGGGTGGACGTCTGGAGACTACACTAGACGTCTGAAGCAGATCTCCACAAAGGTACATTCCTTTTGCGGATACGGTCATCAGGCTGCACCGCGCTACGTTTGTGTGGCTAATTATAGGAGATTTGGTTGTCGCATGCAGGGATTGCTTTGGGAAGGCACAGGGCGCACCCTCCCACGTGCTTCGAACATCTAGACAGCTTACCAGACGGCTGGAAGCACTCCCAGACGTTCGGAGAGGAGGTCGAACATCTTGAGCGGGGTCTAGATGGTCGAGAAGAGGTTCTAGACGTCTGAGGTCAATGCAGAACCTGAGGTGATTTCCTGTCTACTTTTAAGACGTCTGGACCTTGTGCCAGACGTCTAATTTGGGTCTATAGCCTTGTTTTTGACCCGTTTAGGATCCGTTTGAGGTCTGTTTTACGCAAAAAAGATATCGGTGTTTTCCTTGTGAGTTCCTCTACTTATTAGAAGGCTTTCTATCCTATTATGAATGTTCCATTGTGATTGTTCCTTGGGATAGGACTTCATTCTATTGCGAGTTCGGGGCTTGTAGAGGCACGTGAGCCTGCCGTTCGAGCCCCCAATACTCCTGGGTTGTCTGGTAGAGTGGTTTTCCCCTATTTTTAATTATAAAACCTAATTATATATGTGAAATGGAATAAGTAGAAAACCTAGGATGTGGCATGAATCCTAGGATGAAAAGTACGTGCACTATTTGTATGTATGTTTTGGATAGCAGTCTTAAATGAATGAGTAGAAATGTGAACAACTGCCTGTTAATAAATAAGAGCTGCCTGTGAAATATGCAATGCCTATGTTAGTTAGACAGTTACCTGTAACATTACTTGTTATATATGTTAAATGATGGAAATATGAGCTGCATGTGTATAATTTGAGAATGGAAATGTGAATGATGAAACCTGGTATGGAATGGCCTGAGAAATACGAGCATGAACCTTACGGGAAAATAGGAGGAGAGCTCCTGTGAATAAATGAAATGGATCTGGAAATGTAGTGGGAAGTGTGTTGGTCCTTGAGTATGTGGTACCAAGGAGAGCGGCTATCCCCTGTTTAGTGTAGAGCAGAGCTAGCCGCCCTTAGGTTGGGACCTGGGGTTAGGATTGGCCACTCTACACTGACTTCTTGGCCCTCGCGTACACTGTACCAGGGAGAGCTACTAGTGTAGGGAGAGAGCTAGCCACCCTACACCAACTTGTTAGGCCCACTGGGCAAATCAGGGTAGTCAGACGAGGGTGCGCGAACTGTGGAGGGGCGAGACCCCTGTTTGGTTCTGAGGGGCTAGACCCCTGTTACTGAGAGGGCTAGGCCCTATACTGTTCCGTACTTACTTTGGGCATACCCGTTAGCGGAAACGACGGATTGCGTGCCAGTGCGGGGTTGCTACCCGTGCACTTATCGCGTGTGTCATAGTCACCGCTATGTCTGTTTGTAACCTTGGGGTGGTTGACTAGGTGTAGGATCACCACAGGGGACTTTCCCGGCCAGGAGAGCACCACGTGTGCCTTCTACTCTTCGGAAAAGACTGCAATCAAGATCATTCCCACAGGGAACATTCGAGATCAAGAAAGAGATCTGAAAAATAAACCAATGGGTGAAAAGGAATATCTTGTAAAATAAAGTAATTAGAAAAGATAAATTACCTATTAGCTTTTATTGCTTTAGTTAGTTGGTTACCACTCTACTCAGCGTTCACTGACTTTGTTACTCATAACCCTTTTCAGGTCCAGGTGTTGAGCAGCCCGAGTCATCGGCTGTAGAGGGTGCTGGGCTCAGTAGAGCCCAGTAGCAGAGTCTTCCTATTATTTTACTTTCTGTTGTTAGTGAGTTTCAGACTCTTGTTACCTTTACATTTCTATACCTTGTTTCCATTTTACTGTTGTGGTGGTGATATGTACTGTTAGCAGCTTTTACTTCTTTTACTGCCTGTACTCTTTTACTGTTAGTTACTTAGCATAGTGAATGTGGTTTACTTTCTTGCTTTTTGGTTATTTCTTGTTGGACGACTGGGTCTTGGGATTAGTCGAGTCGGGCTAGTCTTGTGTCATGTAGGAATTCGGGAACCGGGTCGTAACATTTGTAGAGCTCAATGTAGGTGTTCTTGCTGTTGCAGTCCCAGGCAGCACCTCTAGGTGACGTGGAAGACACTTAGGAGTTCATCCAGGCTGCTAATTGGAGGAGTCTACCTCCTCTTCACTGTCAATTGGACATGAGCTTCTGCTACTATTCGTGCGAGGAAGAACGGGGCCAAGATAGTCCCATATCGTGGGATTAAGAGCTACGAGCACGAGATAAAAAGGATTTGTGTCCTTACTCGGTTTCCCAAGTCACCAGGGGTCAGGTCCCCACTCACGAACATACGCACGCCTCGCTCGCCATTCATGCAGGCGAGTCTGGCCCAGGTTCGGATCCGATTACTCGATTAGTCGGGTTTGAGAAGAGAAAGAAGAAGAGAGAGGGGGGTTTTGTCTTGCTCTCTAACTCTCAACACTTAGTCAATTTAGAGGCTTCGTGCCTCTCCTGTGAGGCTTGAAAGGAGAAAGGGAAAGTTACATGCCTTTGCCTCTGTGCATGGCTTGAGAAGAAGAGACGAGGACCTTGAGCCTTTGCTGTTAAGGCATCTGGGCACCTTATCTATCATCTGATTTTGTTGGTTTTGTGTTCCTGTGGCTATATTTGTTGCTTATATTACGTGGAAAATACTTGATTGATACTGTGCACTTATTTGGGTAATTGGTGATTTAAATCACCATTTTACCCTAATCTTTTTGCACCTTGACATTGTCATTCATATATATATCATTCTTTCATGGATTCTTGATTATAAATTGCTCATTCTTGTGGTTATATTGTGATCTTGAGATTAATTGCTATACTTGCTCCCTGCATTCGACCTCAGACTTTCCCGATGATCTTTCGAGTAATAAATATTATTTGTTTTTGCACTATTTTGGCTACATTACAGCGAAGCGATTTTAAAACCCCATCTTAGCCATGTTAACACCATTGTTTTAGTAGATATTAATTGTGTGTTTTTAGTTAGCATCTACTAAAAACCATATTGTATTTTATAAACAAGTGGGGCTTGAAGTTTCACATACGATGTTAATATAAATTGGAGTTGTGGAAGGAAATATGGGGACTTGGGGGTTGAAACAAGGGTTTAAAATAAAGGGCATCTGAAACTAACAAAAAGGGCTAGCCTAAATTATAACATTGTAGGTTCTAAGGTGGCTAAGGTACCTTATAAAGCCCAGATAGAGTATAAGGGTCTATGCCTAGGTGTAATAGATACAAATATATACATGAGTAAATACTAAGGTATGTATGTACCTAATTAAGTTTCTAACCATTGGGTGTCTCTACTAGGATTACCTTCACTCTGGAGACATTATCCTTCATCTTCATTTACATTAAACCTCTAAAAAATAGTCCCATATAGAAAACTCATTAAAATGAGTATTTGGATATAAATACTTGACAACTTGGACTTAAGCATTTTGAGTGATTGCCTTAAATCTATTAGGCCCATATCCAATACGTTACCAAGGTTAGTTTTTCTTAATTAGACTTGGATTTAGACTTAGATCATTACAAAGGATATCATAGTCAAACTCACTTTAGTAAAATGAAAGGGTTGCCATTGGAATGACTAAAGAGTGCACCATGAGGTAGAGCTACCACTACTACTGGGAATATATATGTTACGACCCGAACCCAGCTCCTCATGGAACTCGAGAATGGTTCGCCTTGACTAATCTCAAGACCCAGTCATCCATCGAGAAATAGACCAAATATATATATAACATTCCACACATGTACAATAGCTAAGCATTCAATGAAAGACGAAAAGTAGAAATTAATCTGAAATAGACATCATGTCACAAGAGAAAAACATAGTTCACAACACAGCCATCACAACTGAAATTGAAAGGCAAAAAGTAGGGCTACTAGTTCCAACATAAAGAAAGAAAAGTACCACAAAGACAGTAAGCTGAAATTGACTAAGGCTAGGCTCGACTAGGCCCAGCACCCTCCGCTGCTGGTGGTACTGGCTACTCACCTCCCTAACTTGAACATAAATAGCGGATGTTAGCTAAACGCTGAGTAGAGTGGCAAACTTAAGAACATTTAATACATTTAACTGTCAAAAGTAGTAAACTATTTATGCAATTTCAGTTATTCATACAGTTAACGTTGGTTCTATTCATAATCACTAGTTGTTTAATATTTAGGCATTCTAGTAAAGGTTCATGTCATCACTTGATTCACATGTTCCCTATGTGAACGATCTTGTTGTAGTTTTCCCACGATGCAGGATGCACAAGTAGCACTCTCTTGATCGAGAGAGTACCCCGTGGTAGTCCTACACCCGATCTACCACCTCGGGGTCACGATCGCGACGTTACGGTGACTACGGCACGCATGATAGACACACGAGTAGCTACCCCACACTAGCACGCAGTCAGTCCTTTTCGCTAACGGGTACTGTTGAAATGTTGGAGTACTACGCTATCAAATTTGGTTTTGAAAACCTCGTTGCAGTTTGAATAGCAAAGAACTTGGGTTCAACAAATAAAATTTATACTGAAATAGAAATCCCGGGTCGAACTCAGGGAGGCTACATCGATCAAAATTCGCAATTATATTCTTTTTGTGTTTTTGTTAAAAAGCAGAGTAATTACAATGAAATGAAATACTATAGACAATAAGAGAAAGAGAGAGAGAGAGAGAGAAAGCATCCACTTGATATTGCAAAATATTTTTACAACTAAGAAAGCGAGAAATTACACTAGAAAGTAGGAAAACTATTACAACTAGAAAGCAGGAAAAAGAATAGAAGAGAGAAGTTATCCTCCTCGACGATCGCTTGGAGGATGAGCCAGACTAGACGATGCCTGGAAGACGAGGAATGGAGCAGGAAGGAGGTCAAGGCAGGAAGAACGAGAATGAGGCAGCACGTCATTGTCGTCGCGGGATCCGCTTTCGGAATGGGGGTGAAAAATTGATTTTATCTCTTTAGGAGCATCCCAGGTGTGGGGCATGCTTCTCTTAAGTTTTGGAGAGAGAGAGAAGAGAAGGAAGAGATGAGAAATTCGTATGGAGGAGTCTCCTTTTATAGTTGCAAGGAGTAGGGGTATTTTGGTCATTACAATTTGAAAAAATTAATTCAGGACCTTTAGTGATGGATAAATCCATCACTAAAGGGCTGAATGTGGCCTTCATGGGCAGCGCTCACACGCCCACTTACTTTCCACGCCTAAAACGAGCGCTTACGTTCTTCAAATCTTAGGCTTCCGATCATGAGATCGGACGACTGTTGTCGACGATTTTGTGTGGGTTTAAAGGATGTCACGTTGTAGTATAACCGACAAAACGTCTAAACAAATATAAAGAATTTTATTACTCGAAGACCGGAGTATCCGAGGTCGAACACGGGGAGCAATCTCAGTACTTTGTAAAACCAAAGAATACAACTGTTTAAATGCAAATATAACTCATTCAAAGAGAATTTTAAAAAAGGATTTGGAAAAAAAAGTAGAATTGGACGTCTGATTTGTGTATCAGACGTCTTAAATGTGATCTCTCTTTCTCTCTTCTTCTTCGTGGCTCTTCTCCTTCCTTTGCTTTTCTGGTATCTTTCCTTTCTTCTTCTTCTGATCTCTTTTGCAGTCTTCCCTTGTCTTCTTCTTCGTTCTTCTCTCTCTTCTGCCTTGTCTTCCTTCTTCTTCTCTGCGAAGAATTCCCCTTTCACTGCTACGCAGCCTCTTCTTTCTTCTCTTCCTGTTCTGCAGCCACTAAGTGTTCGCTGCCTGGGATAGTTCTTCCTTCCTGCACACACCACACAGTAGCAAAAACCTACCCTCGTCCCTCTACCCAAGCGTCTCTCTCTCTCTGAAGCAATGCACTCACGGACGCTCTCCCAGAGCCACACGGGTAGTCGGGTCGGGTCAGATCAGCCAGATCCGCGAGGTCAAGCCACGGACGAGGCGTGTGTGAGGGCAGTGAGGGACCTCACCCCTGTGCTTACGGAGGCAAACGGCTTAAACCACAAATGCAATTTATAGCATACCTGAGGGCTGCAATCCCACGATGTGGGACTAAAGGTTCCGCCCTGATTTCACGTGCACCCGCAGACTCTCGTATTCAATTGCCCAAGCTGTTGAATCTGCTGGCGCTACTGGCTGGCCTTGGTTGCTTCGCGACACTTGCGAGAATCTGCTGCACCTGCCGCCTGGGAAGCCTAACGCCTGCTGCTGCTCCAAGCTCCCTGCTGCTTCGGCTGTTAATGGCGGCTGGGGCTTACACCTGACATCCAACAGAACGGCCTATTGGCCCAATCAGAATAGCTGGAAACCTTCGCCGCAGCACGGCGAAGGCGGTGGGTGATGCTGCAGGTTGCCGGTCGGCCTAGGCGTGCGTGCCTAGGTCAACCTGTGGCCGAAGATGGTGGGTTGGTCGGGGGGTGCTTGTGGAGGTCTGGAGTGGCAGTGATGGGGTGGAATGGGTTCCTGGTGGTGAGGTGGAGCTCTCGAGGTGGTTGGCGAGCCGTGTGGAGTGGCGGAGTGGTGTGGGCAGCTCGCCGGAGTGAGGTCGGAGGAGAGGAAGATGGAGGCGGTTAGGTACTGTCGAGGGGTAATCAAGTAAAATAGTTGGGGGAAAAGAGAGAGGAGAGGATGGAGAACGTATCTGTGGTTGTCTGGAAGGAAGGAAGGCAGCGGAGAGGACGGCTCGTAACTGCCGTCGTCGGGGAAGAAAGACCCTGAGGGAGGAAGCGGCGACGAAGACAAGGTCAGAAGCGCGCGCGCGGGGTACAGCGCGACGCGGGAGGAAGCGGCGGAGAGGACTCTGCTGCTGGTATGGCAGCAGAGCGACGAGAAGGAGGGGAGGAGGTCGCCGGAGCTTGTGGGTCGTTTGGCCGGAGATGGGAGAGGGAGGAATTTGGAAGGGATCTCCGTCAAAATCAAGCTTGCCCTCTGCGGCAGGGTCTGGGGTGTCTTTTATAGGTGCTGGCCGCACCTACCAGTGCGTGGAGACCGCGCAATTAGGTCTGCCGGCTCGCCAGAGTTGGAAGGAAGGTGGATACCCGAATCTCTCGTGCGTTCGCACGAGAGATTGGGTTCACACCAGCGATTGTAATTGGCTTTATAAGGAAGGGAATTCCTCAGAGAATCCTCCTTCCATTTCTGGGAGGGAATCTCTGAGGGATTAGAGAGCAATCTCTCTCGAAACTTCGCCGGAGCTTGGTTCTGCCCTAACAATGGCGGCAGGACCGGTTTGCAAAGGAGGCGAAGAACCTAGGGGGCTCTCTGCAAAGGTATTCAAAAGATAGGGACCAATTTGTGATTTGGGTGTACTAAATTGCAAAGTAGGTCAAGATGACCTCTCCTTAGGTCCAAATTTTGGTATAAACCTAATTTGGACCTAAGGAATCCAATGGCAAAGTTGGAATTCAGGTTTGACCTCGTTTGACTGGACATTTTGCGTAAAAACCCAAATTAGGTTAATTGAAGAGCTAGGACCCTAATCTAGGTCAAACTAGGTTCCAAAGGCCAAATTAAGTGTTCTAAACCCTAGAGGATGTTTTTCCATGATTTTTATAGGGTTTACTTGCTTTTTATTCTGATCGGAACCTTGTTAATTTAAGCGGGTCTGTTTTAGGGTTACCTAGTGTCATTTAGTTCCTAGATTGCACATGAACCCATTTCTGATTAACCCAACCCACTTTTTATCTTATTTGGACCATTTGACCTATGTTTTGCTTCTGAGAAATCCCGTTTATGTACTGCAATGGTAAAATTGCAGTTTTAACCTTTATTTCATGTTTTCTTCTCAGAGCACTTGTTCCTTCAGTTAAGCCTTCTTCTAGGTTATGTAGGAGCTTTTATCTTCTTTATTGGGTCAAAATGAGCTAGTTATGGCTCATGATGAGGCTCTCATCATACCCCCATGCCTAGCTTTTGCTAGTCCCTTAGCAAAATTTCAAAGTTTTAACTTCCGTTCTAGACCCTGAATGTCTGTCAACAATGATAAGTGCTTCTCCTTTTCTTTTGTGATTAGGTGGGAATGCCGACAATAGGCCTAGAGGTACTCAAGTACCAACCAAAATCCGGACCTGTTCCGCTTTAGCCTCAGTCTTCTGCAAAGGTTTCTACGGCCCACAGAAACTAACCTAGGGTTTGTTGGACTCCGCGGTTAAAGCACCCGTGCTTGAGATATTTTTAGCCTAAGTTCAGCTTGCAGTGCATTTTTTGTAAGAGAGAGATAGAAGATTTATTTGTTTGGAGAGCTTTTCTCTCTCTTTTCTTTTTATTTCTAGCTTCAGATTAGCTTCTCAACACGGTCTGTATCGGATTCCTCGTCCCCATCATCAATCCTCAAAGGTCCCTGGCTTTCGAGATTTCAAGATAATCCCGCCCATGGCAACCCCCAGAACCCTGGCTTTCGAGATTTCGAGATAATCCCGCCCATGGTGTTCCGTGGCCGAATCCAGACCCTGGCGATCGACATTTCGTGATAATGCCGCCCATGGTATCTGAACCAGCAGAGTGCTTACATGCCCCCGGTAGGATATTTAAATATCCTAAGAGACAAGCACCGAGGAGACGATATGTTGTTACGCATCTTCGAGGGGAATTTCCTGCCTCTCCGCGCTGGGAACTCGTCCGAAACAATTTGTGTTGATTGGCCGTTCCTAATCTAGGTGACTTTTTCAGAACATTAAACGCTTTTCGCGTGATTTGGATGTTTATGCACACTGACCCAAACTATGTGTGAATTTGGGTGCTTAGGTTACCGAATCCCGCAAATCAGAGGTCAGTTAACGAGGCCGAATACTTCCTAAGCCTTAGACCTAATACTCAAGCTTCGCATTTTCCTCAACCTCTTGAGGATTATCCAGATTTTAACGGATACATGAATTTTTAAGCTAAAGGTACTAGCCCAAAAGGCCTAAGACCAGCATTCCCGCTAATCTCTTGTTATATCTCCGTAGCACTTTTCTTTTCTTTTTCTTGATTCGGTCTGGAACTTCAGTTAACCCCTTAATCTTTTACTAATGACTATTTCTTTTCATTTTCATTTTGTGCTCCTTTTTGTCATTTTTCCTTCTTTTCCTCCTCTCATTTGTATGACCCTGAATTGTTCCTCCCCACTATCAAGTCTCTCTTTTTTTTTTTATGTGAAACCCTTTCTTGATATGAATTTTCTTTCTTGATATGAATTTTCTGACATTTTGCACTTTCATACCCCCCCATGCCTAAGATTTGCAATGTCCCCATTGTAAATTAGGTGGGTTCGAATTCAGCTTAGTTCATGTATTAGGACAGGTGTGTGGTGAGTGAATGGGTCGAAGTGACTTGTTGCGAACGATTTCTAATCTCGGGTAGGTATACCTGAGGTGAAGTCGGCTGTTCTAATGGATGAACCCTAAAGTGCAATATGAGTTCCGCATAGAGATGTCAGAAACGATTTCGGGGTTTTCAAAGAATGACAGGTTGCCTCCCGTTAAGCGCTGAGTTTTACGCCATCGGCTGGGCGCAATGAGCTCAAGAGGAATGGAGGGTAAAGGATGACTCAGCCAAATCTATATCGGTCATGTCAATGAACGGCTTGAGTCTCTGACCATTCACGACAAAGGGTTCAGAATCATGGCTGAGTGGGCTGATTTCAATGGCTCCATTTCAGAAGATTTGTCGGACTAGGTAGGGTCCGACCCACTTGGATCTTAGCTTTCCTGGGAATAATTTGAGTCGGGCATCAAAGAGTAAAACTTTTTGACCAGGATGAAAGACCTTTCTAGAAATGTGTTTGTCGTGAAAAGCTTTAACCCATTCTTTGTAAATTCGCGAGTTCTCATACGCGTCGTGGCATAATTCCTTGATCTCGCTCATTTGAAGTCTTCTGTGGGTTCCAGCCTTAGAAAGGTCGAGATTACAGGTCCGTACTGCCCAATAGGCTTTATGCTCCAATTCGACGGGGAGGTGACATGCCTTCCCGTACACTAGTCTGAAGGGAGACATTCTTAATTGGGTCTTGTGGGCAGTCTTATAGGCCCACAATGCTTCTGGAAGCTGAGAAGACCAATCTTTTCTATCAGGTCGAACAATAACCTGAAGGATCTTCTTGATCTCTCGGTTAGATAGCTCAGCTAGACCATTAGTTTAGGGGTGGTAAGGAGTAGAGATTCGGTGTGACACCCCGTATTTGGTCATCAGTGACCTGAACTGAGTGTTCGTAAAATGGGTCCCTCTGTCGGAAATTATAGCACGTGGAATCCCGAACCTTGATAAAATGTTTTGATGGAGGAATTTTATAACGACTTTATGATTGTTGGTTCGGGTCGGAATGGCTTCTATCCACTTGGACACATAGTCAACTGCGAGTAAGATGTATTCGAAGCCATCCGAGGTCGGAAAGGGTCCCATGAAATCAATCCCCTAAATATCAAAAATTTCACATACCAAGATCGGCTGTAGAGGCATCATGTCTCTATGGCTCATGTTGCCCAGAGTCTGGCAACGGGAACATGCCTTACAGCGATCATATGCATCCTTGAAAATTGTGGGCCAGTAGAAGCCACATTGGAGGACTTTCGATGTGGTTTTATGTCCAGAAAAATGTCCACCGCATGCTTGGTCATGGCAGAATGAGAGTATGTCTTTGATTTCCACTTCCGTGACGCACCGTCGGATTATCTGATCAGCACCAATGCGGAAAAGATACGGGTCTTCCCATAGGTAATACTTGGCATCGGAACGCAATTTGTCCCTTTTGTCCTTCGACCAATCGGGCGGAATCTGATGTGATGCCAGGTAATTAACTATATCGGCAAACCATGGAAGACTTGTACTGATAGTCAGGAGGTGCTCATCAGGGAAATGTTCTGTAATAGGTCCGGAAGGATCAATAATTTCAGAAGGAAGGCGGGACAAGTGATCAGCTACCACATTGTGCTTTCCCGCCTTGTCGCGAATCTCGAGGTCAAATTCTTGCAATAGCAAGATCCAGCGGATTAATCAAGGTTTCACGTCCTTCTTGGCAAGGAGATGCCTTACAGCTGTGTGATCCGAGTATATGATAATACGGGAACCCAGAAGGTATGATCTGAATTTTTCCAGGGCAAATACTACGGCCAACAGCTCTTTCTCAATAACCGTATAGTTACGCTGAGCCTTATCCAGTGTTTTGCTGGCGTAGTAAATGACCACAGGTTTCCCATCAATTTTCTGCCCCAAAACTGCTCCTACAGTGAAGTCAGATGCATCGCACATGATCTCAAAGGGTTGAGACCAATCAGGGGACTGTAGGATTGGGGCTTGGGTGACTCGGTCACGTAGGATCTCAAATGCTTGAGTGCATTCCTTGGAAATTTCGAAAGGCACATCCTTGGAGAGAAGATTGGTCAAGGGGCGCGCGATTTTGGAGAAATCAGGGATGAATCGACGGTAGAAATCGATGTGTCCCAAAAAAGATCGGATGTCCTTAATCAAGCTAGGCATAGGGAGCTTGGAAATCAGGTTAACCTTAGCTCAATCCACTTGGATGCCTTTCTCTGAGATTAAATGTCCCAGGATAATTCCCTCAGGCACCATGAAATGGCTCTTTTCCCAGGAAAGAACCAAATTCACCTCAATGCACCGCCTGAGTATATGGACCAAGTGTTGGAGGAAATCGTCAAATGATTGTCCAAAAACTGAAAAGTCATCCATGAAGACTTCCAGATAATCACCTACCATATCTGAGAATATGGCAAGCATGCACCGCTGAAAAGTTGCAGGTGCATTGCAGAGACCGAACGGCATCCTTCGGAACGCGTACGTCCCGAAGGGGCAGGTGAATGTGGTCTTTTCTTGGTCCTCTGGATGGATTTCCACCTGATTGTAACCAGAGTACCCGTCAAGAAAGCAGAAGAATCTATTTCCTGCTAGTTTCTCGAGGATCTGATCAATAAACGGTAGTGGGAAATGATCCTTCTTCGTGGAGGAATTTAGTCTTCTGTAATCAATGCAGACTCTCCACGAATTAGCTATTCGGGTAGGAATGACTTCCCCGGTTTCAGTCGTGATGATGGTAAGTCCTGCCTTCTTAGGCACCACTTGTGTTGGACTCACCCAACGACTGTCGGAGATCGGGTAGATGATCCCTGCATCTAACCAGTTAATGATCTCCTTTTTCACGACCTCCTGTAGGTTAGGGTTTAGGTGTCTTTGCATTTCTCTTGAAGGTCGTGAGCCTTCTTCTGTGTAGATTCGATGTGTGCAGTATGAAGGGCTTATACCAGTCAAATCATCTAGAGTCCATCCAATGGCTCTACGATGTTGCTGGAGAACAGAAATCAAACGGAGTTCCTGGTCAGGTGTGAGTCAAGAATTGATAATCAAAGGAAACGTCTGATTTGAATCCAAAAAGACGTATTTTAGATGTTCGGGAAGGGGCTTGAGTTCCATGACAGGATTGTCAGCAGCAGCGGGTGGTTCGGGGTTTGTATCGGGAGCAATGGTAGGAGTCATAGGTGTGTCTAGATCATGTCTGCACTCCTCTGTTAGCGGTTTTTGATTCTCTAGTGGTTGATCAGGAATAATCAGGTTGTCCTCTATATGCAGTTCATCAACCACGGCTTCGACATCACAAATTTCCTCTATAACCCCGCAATTAATCCCTTAATGGGCCTTGAAAATGTCAATCTTCAGATTTTGATTCCCAAATTTTAATTCTATCTGGCCCTCTTCCAGTTTATATTGGCCCTAGCAGTGGCCAAAAAGGGTCTCCCTAATATGATTGGTGTGTCCCTTGGGTTCTTAGGTGCATCCATGTCCAGTACTATGAAGTCCATTGGGAAATAAAAATCTCGTACCCTAACAATGACATCCTCGAGTATTCCTTTGGGTGACTTGATGGATCGATCGGCTAACTGCAATGTCACCTCAGTGGGTTTAAGTTCAGATTCTTCAAGGTGGTCAAGGAGGGATGTAGGTATTAAATTTATGGAGGCACCTAGGTCTAGTAGGGCTCTATCAAGTTGGGTTTCACCAATTTTACAAGAAATCAAGGGAGTTCCTGGGTCTTTAGCCTTAGGTGGGAGTTTGCTCAAGATGACAGAGCTGGCTTGCTCTGATAGTACGATTGGGTTCCCATCCTTGGTTCGCGGCTTACGTTTAGGTGTACATATGTCTTTCAAGAACCTTGCGTAAGCCGGTATGTGGCGGATTGCATCCATCAACGGGATGTTTATCTGGACCTGTTCAAAGAGCTTGACCAAATCCTCCTCAGGAGCCACAGGTTTGGTTGTCCTTTTTCCTTTGGTCAAGGCCTCAGGAAATGGGATCCTAGCTGGTTCCTCTAGGATAGGTCCAGGTTCTTGATCTGGGACAGTAGTATCTTGGATGACTACCCTAGGGTCTTGGCAATTATCAGGCTTGGAGTGGTTCGGATAATGTGGGTCTTGTGTTGTTTTACCACTACGTGTTGTTACAGAGTTTAATCCGGCCTGATTTTGGTTTGGGTTAGGTAGGAGGGGTGGCTGCTGCTGCAATCCTGCATAAGATGTTGAAGCCTCCATCCCGTCTGGTGATGGAGTAGCAGGGGCCTGATAAATCAAATGTGCGTGGCCTGGATTCGGATTCATAACGCGCCTCTAGGTCGGTACGTTATTTGGGTTGGGCAGAGGTTGCGAAGGCAGGGTGCCAGGTTGGCGGGAATTTGCCATCTGGGCCAGTTGGTTGCGAACCTCTATGATCTCGTCCTTGTGCTGTTTTTGCATTGCCGCATTCGTCTTTTGAATGTCAGCCGGTGTTTAAAGGATAAGAGTCAGTTGATCCTGATTTTGCCCGAATTGGTAAGTGGGATTGGGCCGAAGCTGAGGTGGCTGATATGGACGAGGAGCTTGTGGACGGGGTTGATATGGTGGTTTTTGAGAATTTCCCACCCACTGAAAGTTAGGATGATTTCGCCATCCAGGGTTGTAGGTATTGGAGTATGGGTCATTCTGGATGGCGTTGAGGTCCCCGCAGTTCTGAGGAACCTCAGGAAAGTCAGAATACGAGGGTTCAGAGTTCCCCCAACTCGAGTAGAAGGGATCGGAGGTCACTCCTGTCCGAGAGGTAGACGGGGGTGGATATGGGTCCATCCCCTTGGCAGGTTGGTGATAGATGTTTTGCACTGTTTCCCTTGCCAGAGGAGGTCGTGCAAAAGAGTTTTGTGCAGAGGTGGCTTGCTGCAAATGTCGAGTTGGCTCGTCCACCTTCTTTTCTATGATAAAGACCTTGTCCAACCGACTGGCCATCAGTTCCAGGTCGACAGACGTGGACAGGTCCTGCGTCTCATGTGTCCCTCTTAGATTCGTCGATGCGCCGGCATTCGTCCTGTCGAATAAGCCCAAGGAGTCATTGTTTATGGAGTTCTCGCACATGTTTTCGAGAATCTCCCACACCGTGTCCTCGTGTTGGCCCATGAAGTTTCCTCCACATGTTGCATTGACGAATAGACGAATATCCTCACGGAGTCCCTGGTAAAAAGACTGGACTTGTTCCCACTTAGGAACTCCATGATGGGGGCACTTTCGCATGAGATCTAGGAATCGATCCCAAGCTTCATGAAGAGGTTCTCCCGGTTGTTGAGTGAAATGAGTGATCTGGTGGCGCAAGGCATTCGTCCGGCCAACAGGGAAGAATTTTTTCAAAAATTCGGACTGTAATTCCTCCCATGTGTTGATCGGGCAGGTCTGAGTCTGATACCAGTGTGCAGCCTTGTCCAAGAGGGAGAACGAAAATATTTTCATGAGTAGGATATCCCGGTTTTGTACATCTGACCCGAAGGTCTGGGCCAAATGCTTGAGTTGTTTAATGTGTTGGAATGGATCCTCAGAGTTAAGCCCATGGAACTTCGGTATGGCATGAATCATATTGGGCTTCAGATCAGAATCGGGTCCTCCAATTGGGATTCGTACTCGGGGTTCGATTGCCACCGCAGCAGGATTATAGTGATCTCGCATCATAGGTCGCTGCGGTGGGTTTACAAAGTTCTGAAAGAGATCGTTCAAGCGTTGAAGTTGGTGTTCAAGGTTATTCTCCTCTTCAATGGGTTGTGCCATGATGGGAGAAGAAGGAGAATCAGGGTCTGAGTCAGATGAAAGATTTATGTGGTGGGGTTGCTGCACAAACAAGGGCGTCGAGGCTTGGCCTCGACGAGAATGAATTTCTAAAGGAGGTCTTAAAGGTGGTCTTAAGGACCTCCTACCGAACATGCACCGAAAGATATGATGAGATTAGAAGGTGCTGGACCAAATCAAGACACCCAAGAATTGTTGGGTGACTATAGAGGTTCGGGGCAGATGGACCCCTGGATCAGAAGATCGTCCACCTGAGAAATACCTGGGCAGCCAGAGAGGGAGAGTCCCGCAAAGACCCCTACACGGTAGAGCGTCCCCATGGGTTACAGGGTTTCCCCCACCCGACCTCTCTTGTCACTGCGGTTCCAGGTAGACCAGAATGGGGATCTTGACCTCTTAAGTCTACCTTTTTTTATTTTAAGATCAAGGTGCTTAATATTCCACTTGAACTTTTAAGTATTTTGAGTGCAAAAGTGACCTAATATTAAGGTTGGTTGACCCAAGGGATCAACTTCACCTCTTGTTCCTTTGAGAGCTTTTAGGTCCTTCCTTTTATGGTTCAAATGGATTATCAGCCTGATTTGCTTAGGGTTCCTCTTGTATAAATCGTTTCAAACACGGTTTAGGCACACCTCTTTTTGGAAAGTTTGCTTCTTTGTTTTAAAGAAGATGTGTCTCTAAAAACCCTAGCTTTGCAATCCCTAACTTGGCTCTAGTGGGTCCAATTTAGTTGCCTTAGAAATTAGCACCTAGGGCTCAATCAAGAAAGTTTTAGCCCTAGTTGCCTTAGTTGGATGAACAGATAAAAATATGTTGAAATGAAAATCAGGCAACTTGATGAGTTACTAAATATGAAACAGGTAGCCCTAAGTTGATTTCCCTCTTTTTTTTCCTTTTTTAGATTGTGAGAGGGTTAAGAGAGAGGGCTTATGGAGATTACCTGTTCCTTGGAGAGTCTGTTGTGCAGTTGCTATTCTTTCCTTTTTGTTTTGCTTTCCCTGATTGAACACAACAAAAGAGAGAAGTTAAGTCGGATATTAGATAGAAAAGTTGTACTCAAAAGTTTTAAAAGTGCCCGTTGCTCCCCGGCAACGGCGCCAAAATTGTTGTTGACGATTTTGTGCGGGTTTAAAGGATGTTACGTTGTAGTATAACCGACAAAACGTCTAAACAAATATAAAGAATTTTATTACTCGAAGACTGGAGTATCCGAGGTCGAACACGGGAAGCAATCTCAGTACTTTGTAAAACAAAAGAACACAACTGTTTAAATGCAAATATAACTCATTCAAAGGGAATTTTAAAAAAGGATTTGGAAAAAAAAGTAGAATTGGACGTCTGATTTGTGTATCAGACGTCTTAAATGTGATCTCTCTTTCTCTCTTCTTCTTCGTGGCTCTTCTCCTTCCTTTGCTTTTCTGGTATCTTTCCTTTCTTCTTCTTCTGATCTCTTTTGCAGTCTTCCCTTGTCTTCTTCTTCGTTCTTCTCTCTCTTCTGCCTTGTCTTCCTTCTTCTTCTTCTCTGCGAAGAATTCTCCTTTCACTGCTACGCAGCCTCTTCTTTCTTCTCTTCCTGTTCTGCAGCCACTAAGTGTTCACTGCCTGGGACAGTTCTTCCTTCCTGCACACACCACACAGTAGCAAAAACCTACCCTCGTCCCTCTACCCAAGCGTCTCTCTCTCTCTGAAGCAATGCACTCACGGACGCTCTCCCAGAGCCACACGGGTAGTCGGGTCGGGTCAGATCAGCCAGATCCGCGAGGTCAAGCTGCGGACGAGGCGTGTGTGAGGGTAGTGAGGGACCTCACCCCTGTGCTTACGGAGGCAACCGGCTTAAAGCACAAATGCAATTTATAGCGTACCTGAGGGCTGCAATCCCACGATGTGGGACTAAAGGTTCCGCCCTGATTTCATGCGCACCCGCAGACTCTCGTATGCAATTGCCCAAGCTGTTGACTCTGCTGGCGCTACTGGCTGGCCTTGGTTGCTTCGCGACACTTGCGAGAATCTGCTGCACCTACCGCCTGGGAAGCCTGACGCCTGCTGCTGCTCCAAGCTCCCTGCTGCTTCGGCTGTTAATGGCGGCTGGGGCTTACACCTGACATCCAACAGAACGGCCTATTGGCCTAATCAGAATAGCTGGAAACCTTCGCTGCAGCACGGCGAAGGCGGTGGGTGATGCTGCAGGTTGCCGGTCGGCCTAAGCGTGCGTGCCTAGGTCAACTTGTGGCCGGAGATGGTGGGTTGGTCGGGGGGTGCTTGTGGAGGTCTAGAGTGGCAGTGATGGGGTGGAATGGGTTATTGGTGGTGAGGCGGAGCTCTCGAGGTGGTTGGCGAGCCGTGTGGAGTGGCGGAGTGGTGTGGGCGGCTCGCCGGAGTGAGGTCAGAGGCGAGGAAGATGGAGGCGGTTAGGTACTGTCGAGGGGTAATCAAGTAAAATAGTTGGGGGAAAAGAGAGAGGAGAGGATGGAGAACGTATCTGTGGTTGTCTAGAAGGAAGGAAGGCGGCGGAGAGGACAACTCGTAACTGCCGTTGTCGGGGAAGAAAGACCCTGAGGGAGGAAGCGGCGACGAAGACGAGGTCAGAAGCGCGCGCGCGGGGTATAGCGCGACGCGGGAGGAAGCGGCGGAGAGGACTCTGCTGCTGGTATGGCAGCAGAGCGACGAGAAGGAGGGGAGGAGGTCGCCGGAGCTTGTGGGTCGTTTGGCCGGAGATGGGAGAGGGAGGAATTTGGAAGGGATCTCCGTCAAAATCAAGCTTGCCCTCTACGGCAGGGTCTGGGGTGTCTTTTATAGGTGCTGGCCGCACCTACCAGCGCGTGGAGACCGCGCAATTAGGTCTGCCGGCTCGCCGGAGTTGGAAGGAAGGTGGATACCCGAATCTCTCGTGCGTTCGCACGAGAGATTGGGTTCACACTAGCGATTGTAATTGGCTTTATAAGGAAGGGAATTCCTCAGAGAATCCTCCTTCCATTTCTAGGAGGGAATCTCTGAGGGATTAGAGAGCAGTCTCTCTCGAAACTTCACCGGAGCTTGGTTCTGCCCTAGCAATGGCGGCAGGACCGGTTTGCAAAGGAGGCGAAGAACCTAGGGGGCTCTCTGCAAAGGTATTCAAAAGATAGGGACCAATTTGTAATTTGGGTGTACTAAATTGCAAAGTAGGTCAAGATGACCTCTCCTTAGGTCCAAATTTTGGTATAAACCTAATTTGGACCTAAGGAATCCAATGAAAAAGTTGGAATTCAGGTTTGACCTCGTTTGACTAGACATTTTGCGTAAAAACCCAAATTAGGTTAATTGAAGAGCTAGAACCCTAATCTAGGTCAAACTAGGTTCCAAAGGCCAAATTAAGTGTTCTAAACCCTAGAGGATGTTTTTCCATGATTTTTAGAGGGTTTACTTGCTTTTCATTCTGACCGGAACCTTGTTAATTTAAGCGGGTCTGTTTTAGGGTTACCCAGTGTCATTTAGTTCCTAGATTGCACATGAACCCATTTCTGATTAACCCAACCCACTTTTTATCTTATTTGGACCATTTGACCTATGTTTTGCTTCTGAGAAATCCCGTTTATGTACTGCAATGGTAAAATTGCAGTTTTAACCTTTATTTCATGTTTTCTTCTCAGAGCACTTGTTCCTTCAGTTAAGCCTTCTTCTAGGTTATGTAGGAGCTTTTATCTTCTTTATTGGGTCAAAATGAGCTAGTTATGGCTCATGATGAGGCTCTCATCAACGACTTAGATCGCTCCTCTCCGCGACTCAACTACGCATGCCTACTCATGCGATCTCGCATTCTCGCCGCGCGTTCGATCTCGCATGGGTGCTATCAGCTATGCGGCACCATTAGATCACGACGTGCGGCTCCTTGCACTCGCGCGCCCGCTTGCGCCAGCTCTAATTTGAGGCACCCGCGGCTTGAACGAGCGTCTCCTCTTCTCAATAGAGCGCTCAACCAACGCGCTACGAGCACGTTTGTGTCAAGCTGTCATTTCGTGCACGCACGCCCCGCAACCGTAGGATGTGCATCCAACGGCAGAGAAGCATCGATTAGATGGGCTGAGGCAGGTGCTTGCGGTCGATTGGGAGGCTGAGATGGCGCCACATGGTGCCATCTTGGCCATCCATCTTTTGAGTGATGTAGATGGTGCCACGAGTATCAGATTGGATCGATTTTCGCGCCATTAGGCTGCGATTGTTGATCCGAACCCATCCGTGTGGTCAGATTTATCGTCTAAGGTGCAGATTAACACCATCTTGGCCCTTGATCTTCTAGGATTCCTCGATCTCTATCTGATGATACGAATGTCCGATCAGGGTGATCTTGAAGTCGTTAAACTCCAATCGCTGCCCTGATCAAATCCGTACGATTGAATCTTTGATTCGAGGTCCCGATTAGCAAGTTGCCCTGTCCCTGGCCATAAAAGGAGACAATTAACCTACATTTTATTCAGACTAATCTAAATGCAAGATGATGCACGTTATGCAATATTTATAATATGTGATGCAATTCTATGCTTAAGAACATGCATAAATAGATAGCTTATGTAATATAAACATGTTTACATCAGGTACGCTCTAACGTACAGCACAAAACAGAATAAGGGCCATGCCCCTCACCAGTCTGCGTACCTTCGCCCAACTATCCCAGTTTGCCTAGTGGGCCCAATAGGAGTCTGTGTAGGGAGGCCATTCTTATCCCAGGTCCCAACCTAAAGGGAGGCTAGCTCTCTCCCTACACAAAAGTGACAGTAGCTCTCCTCGGTACCACGTACACGAGGGCCAGCTCACTTTCTGTACCCAAGTCCAACCAACAGTCATATCTTTACAAGCAGGTTATTCCATCATAAATCAAAGTTTTCATGCCACAACACTTAAGCTATACTTCTAATTCCTCATAGGGTTCGTTCATGATTCTTGTTTCACTCACAGTGATTTACATGCATCTCTATTCACATTCAAAATCCAACATGGAAATAGGCAATTTGGTATAACAATAAAGGCATTTATCTCAATCATTAAAATAATCTCCTTTTCACATTTAGGTTATGGTAACGGTGTCCAAGCATTGAACACAACATGTATCAGTCTAAATCTTAGGGTTTATTACATAACAAGCTCCATGATGTCTCACATATTCAACAACCAAACTGATGAGAACCTCATCATGAACCCTAACTAGTACAATCTAATCCAAATATGTTTGAAAAGCTCCTACAAAACCCAAAGAGAGGCTTAACTCAGAGAATTCTGAGTAAAAGAATAAAGTAAATCATAAGGGGTAAAACTGTAATTTCACCAATGCAGTATGCGAACAAGGTAATTAAGGGTCCAAACACAGGTCAAACAAGCTTAACAATGAGGGAAGTGGGATGATCTGATCTGAAAAGGGTTATAGCAACTTCTAGGAATTAAATGACATTCTGTAATCCTAAAATAAATCCACTTCAATTCACGAGGTTCGAGGTAGGATAAAAAGAAAATAAACCCTCTAAAAATCATAAAAAAATAGTTCCTAGGGTTTAGAACCTTCAATTTGGCCTTTGAAATCAATTTTGACCTAAAATGAGAACCATGCCCAATTAATGACTTAATTTAGGTTTTTACGCAAATTGACCAGTCAAACATGGTCCAACCTAAAATCAAAGTTAACCATTAAAATCCTTAGGTTCAAATTAGTCTGGTATAAAAACTTGAGCCTAAGAAAAGACCATCTTGACCGACTTTACAATTTGGTCCTCTTTATTTACTTTTTGACCCTTATCTTTTGAAACCCTTGTGTTTAGGCCCCCAACTTCTTGTCGTTCTTTGCAGAACGGTCCTCCCTGCCACTTCTGCGCAGCGTCATGCCTCCAGCGACCTTGCGCAGAGGATGGCGCCGCTAGGGCAGGGCTACCGTCCTCTAGAACAGACGGGGGGTTCCTTGCAACGTCCTCTGTTGCAGGGACCCACCCATGCCCTCTGCCATCAACCATGCCTCTCGTGCAAATGCACGAAAGGCATGGGTATCCTATCCGGCCACTCTCCGGCGAGGCTGGCACGTCGCCTCCTCGTTTCCCTCTCCACGCCAAGACCTATATAAGGAGCAACAAGGTCTGCCTACTCCTTCAAGCTTCCTCTGGTGGAGAAATATCCCACCTTTCATCTCTTCCTCCTCCGGTCAGAGCGCCCGAAGCCTCCGGTGATCTCCTCCTCCTCCTCGTCGCTCTGCTGCCTTACCTACAATAAAGTTTACTCTGCCCTATCGTCCACGCTAGGCCATACCAGCTGGCGCCCTCCGTTTGCCTCCTCATCGCCAATACCCTCCTCTAGGGCATCTTCGTCCCCAGCTCCAGCAAGCACGAGCCAAGCGCTGCTCTCTTCCCCTTCGTCGAGTAAACAGGTATAGAGTTTCCTCTCTCTCTCCCTTACATTTTCCCTTTCTTAATTTACCTTTTTACTCCACCGCACGCGACTTCCACCTCCACTTGCTCCGTCTCCGATCACCTTCTCTAACGAGTCCATCCCACTTCCACAGACCTCCACACTCCTTGCCGACTACCCTAGGAGCTTCCCCTCACTCCACTCAACCGATCCCCCCTCTCCATTCACTGCCAATACCGCCCAATCACCGCCCGAACAAACCCATCTTCCTGCACACAATCTGACCTAGGGCTACCTCCACACGCGCCCTCGCGCCTCGCCGACCCCCGCACTGTCTTCGCCGCACTCCGGCGAAGCTTCCCCCATTTTCTGATGTGGCCGAGAGGCCGTCTTTCTGCTTTCAGGTCGGAGCCCCCTCGCCGCCATTGCTGAGCTACTATAGCTCCTTCGCTCAGAGCTCCAGGCATTCTCCAGCCCAGGCGCGAGTCCCAGGCAGCGCGGATTGCTGCTGTGAAGGAGCCCAAGCTTGCAAATTGGGTCGCAAGCCTCACAGCTGCCCCAATTGACTGCAGTTCCCTCACCTGCAGGTGCGAGATTTGGAGGTGGGACTTTAGTCCCACCTCGTAAGTGTGCGTCCAAGCGCCCACACTTAAATTGAAAAAGTGTATCGGGCTTACTGCCTTCGATACATAGGGGTCAGGTCCCTCTCACCCGCACGCAGCGCGCCACGCGCTCGCTCGCCCTCGCCTGCGTTCACACCCCGCGGGTCTAGGTCGGATCCAATTACCCGACCATGCACTCCTCGCCTACCACCGCACGCCTGTGGCCTGGTCCCGGGCGCGCTACCCGAATCCGATTACCCGGCTCTGGGAGAGCAGTCCTAAGAGAGATTCTAAGAAAGAGAGAGACGCGGGGTTGGGTAGGGGTAGGTTTTGCACTGACCACTGTGCGTGCATGCAGGGAAGAAAGAAAGAAGAAGAAGCAAGCTAAGGAAGAAGGAGAGGAGGAGCGGCCGAAGCCTTAGCCGCACAGAGGAGTTGAAGGAGAAAGGAAGGAGAGGAGCTGAAGAGAAGAAGCCGCACTGTAGCAAACCCACAGTTAAGTCATCTGAGCATCATGTCAGACGACGGAAGGGCAGCGGCCAGAACAGAAAGAAGAGAAAATAAGAGGAACTGTAAGAAAAGAAAAGAAAGAAGGAAGCAGAGAAGAGAAAGAAGAAAGAGAAAGAAGAAGAAGATCAGCATAGCCGCAACTAAAGAAGAAAGAAGAAGGCAGGAAGCAAAGAAAAAGAAAAAGAAAAGAGAAGCAGAAGCAGAGAAGAAGAAAAAGAAAAGAAGAGAAGCAGGAAGAAGAAGAAGATCACCACAGCCGCAGAAGAAGAAGAAAAGAAAAGAAAGAAGAAGAAAGGAAGACTCTGCAGGAAAAAGAAGAGAAGGAGATCAGCTGGAAGAAAAAGAAGGACAGAACGAAGAGGAAGAGAGTAGAAGAAGAAGCCAAGAGAACTCTAGCTCCCTCTCTCTCTCTCTCTCTCTCTCTCTCTTATTTTTGTAACCTAATTGAGAACTTTTACACTTCTAGAATTCTAGTTGCTCCCTGAGTTCGACCTCGGGAAAACTCTTTTCTGAGTAAAAAAGTTTGTAGTAATCTGGTATCTGTTTTGTCATGTACTGCAATAATTGTAAACCATAATAACATAAAGACAAAACCACGCTTCACCACAAACCTAGATTAATTGTTAACTTAAGGCCCAACCCATATCTTTGGTTTCAGACAAAAATCTCTAGTTTTGACATTCACTTAACCGAAACAACGAAAAGAGTAAAGGACCACTCTAGCAAGGGGCACGGGTGATATGGGGGCACAGGCAACAGATCCGAATGCCTCAGTAGGTCCCGTGAGCACTATGGACTAGAGGCCTACACCAATTTAACGGTCATACAGGGCATCAACCTCGTTATCAGACATTTCAGTACATAAAACAAGCTCAGAATAATGTGGAAACAGCTTTAAACGTAGTAAATCTTACGAGCTTTCCAATGATACCTTGTTTGCACGATTCTGACCTCGTTTGGGCCCTGAACCGACCCAAACACTCCTTTTAGTTCACCTAAACTGGACCAGGCAGCTGGTCCGGCTGGATTAGCCGCTTGCCTACAGTAGACGTGCGCACTGATTGATATCAAACGTCTGGGATGAGTCCCAGATGTCTTAAACGCACACAGGAACCTGCCTAGCACTCCTGCTTCTCCTCTCGTCGTTTACTATCTCTCACGACCGTTTGAGGGTGCAGTCGGACATCTGACACCGCTCTTAACCGTCTGAGGTTGTAATCGGACATCAAACACCACCTCCAGTCGTCCGAAAGCACCTCGGTCACTGAGTGCGTGCCTTCCCAACAGCTCCTCCCCTGCGTAGCTTGCTTCCCCATGCGCTTAACCCCGTCTTAGGTGGGGCCGGGGAGATTCGCACTTAACCCCGCAGAATGAAATTTAGGGTGTTACAATTACGTTCAGCCCTTTAAGAGGCACAATATTCCGCTTGGTGTCTCCTTGGTGCACAAAAGAATTACGACAGGACCCCTAAGGTTTAAGAAAAAGCTAAATAACTCTTAAGAAGGGTCATTTCAATGATGGTCGATTGATTGAACCCTAATGAAGATGTCAAGATTTCAAGGAAGGGTGTAACAATCCTAAAAAATAGTCCCATATAGGAAACTCATGAAAATGAGTAGTGGAATATAAGAAATTGAGAATTAGTACTTGACAAGTTGGGTTTAACATTTTGGGTGGTCGTTTTCGTTCCATTGAGCCCATACATAATAAGTCTTCAATGTTAGTTTTGTTCAATGAGACTTGAGTTTAGGCCTATGTCATTACATTTACACATCGTGATACATGTATCTATCAATGCCTCCCTTTTGTTTCCGTAGGGCCATGGTATGTAACCTCTCAATACACTCCTCCTTATCTTTCCTTAGGGCCATGGTTAGGAGTCTTACCTTCATGGTATTCGTTTTCAAGCATGTCCAAAATAACTATCCATTCTCTTTACTTCCAATACAGTTACCCATGAGAGGGAGAACAGATTATATAGGGCTTCCCAATTATGAAATCATCCTTAGCTAATTTCTTGTTATTTTGAAGGGTTGGCCATGAAGTTCACATTAGACTTGTTTGGGTCAAAGTCATACCATGCCCTTTTAGCATTCTTATAACAAGCTAGATTTGAAGGACTCTCACTATCTATCTATCGATCGTGGAAGGAGCCCTTTCTAATATGCCAAGTTGGATGCTCTTTCTAAAGAATATTAATGCACTTATTTAAGAATTTGGTCAAAAAATTGAAATGGGAAGATATAACCTTCTAAAAGTTTTCTAAATTTAGATGTTGTAACTTTTCCTCCCTCATCCAAGCAAACCTTAAGCTATAACTAATATGAAAGCGACATGTGTTGATTATTGTTGTAATTCATGCCTTCATCTTGAAGATATGGTGGTGAGAACTCCCCTCCACCATCAACCCTTAAGCCCTTCTTTGCGAGTAAAGTAATATTTGAACCCTATTCTTTTTGAGATGGGCAGCTACTTGATCACTTATTATTATTAATTATCCTTATTTTAGTGAAGCTATGGAAAGTAATGAGAAATCATCAATGACGTGTGACTAAAGATGCTTTTTCCCCGCCCCCTCATTTTTCCTTCTCCAAGTTCATTTTCACACTTTACATTCCTAGTAGGGAACATAGGCAAACTATTCTTTGGCAACAAGAACTTACACCCACCCACCAAAAAGTTAAAATAAAAATAGTTGTATTAACAATGTTAAATACTCTTCTATCATATGTAAGCCCAAATTCTCAACTTATCTTGGGTGCCCCATATTCCCTTGGTGCTCCAAGATTGCATATTTCTCAACTATAATTGATAAAATCATATGTAAATTGACTGGTTGGAAGGCCCACCTTCTCTCTATTGCTACCAGACTGCTTTAATTAAGCATGTCCTCACTTCTATTCCAATCCACATTTTATCGGTCATTGAGATTCCCAAACCAATTATCCGTAAGCTTGAATCCATATTTGCTGAATTCTTTTGGACTTTTTCGGATTCCAATTCTCAACATCATTGGGTGGTCTACAATACTATTACTCGTCCCCTAAGGAATGGAGGGTTAGGGGTGCATAACCTTCTTCTATTCATTAAATCTCTTAGAGTGAAAAGAGCTTGGAACGTGATGTTTGGGGACTCTATTTATGCCTCTTTGATTAGAGGATTGCTCAAATCCAGAGATCACTTACCTACTCTTCTCCCTCAGAGATTCCTCTTGTGCTCCTTGAAGCATACAATGATATGAAGCCTTTTATCTACTAGGAAGTTCATGAGGGCAACATTGATTTTTGCCTTGATCTTTGGATTGGAGAGTCCTACCTTAAGGATTTCCTTCCTATATGTTATGACATTCATCCGACCTTGGTTAAAAATACCCTACCCTTGTCCTCTGAAACTCCTTTTTTCTCTATTATTCCCTCTTACTTTCGTGATAAGATAGCGACCACCATTTTGGATGAATAAAAGGATAAACCAATTTGGACCCCTACTCCCTCGGGGGCCTTTTCCATTTCCTCGGCCTACTATCTGATGCACAGGAATTCCACTACCACTCCTTCTGATAAGAACATTTGGAGATTAAAACTTCCCCTCTGTATCCCTCTATGTCTGAAGAATTCTCACGCATAAACTTCCTACTGATGACAACATTATTAAACTCAGGATCCCTCTTGTTTCGAAGTGTTGGTGCTATTCTTTGAGTCCTAATTCTGAAAATTCAATTCATCTTTTCTTTGAAGTCATGTAGGTGCAGAAGGTTGCAAATTGGGTATTCTCTACCAAATATATTACCTATATGTGAACCCCTCCTATTTATTCCACATTATGACTGTTGACTCCTATTCGAGATATGTGGAAATCACTAGGGGTCTCATCTCTTTTATTTTGAATAATGTCTAGTGGGTCAAAAATAAGATTAAAAATGAATTCTTTAGCCTTTCCCACCTCTCTCATTTCGTTTTAAAAATTTGGAGAAACCTTCAAATGATTGATTGGCTTAGATCCATCCATCCTACCAAGATAACCCTTAGTTGGGTCCGACATACCTTGGGTTTTAAAATCAACATTGTTGTTAATGTCAAAGGTAACTATAGTCATCTGGGTTGGGTTATTTGTAACCACTTGGGTGATTTTACTATGGTTGCTACTGCCAAATTCAACAAAATGACCCTTGAGACCGACCTTAGTAGAGCCTTGCTCCATGCGCTTTCAAAATTCTCTTTTGACTATCTCTAAGTGGAGACAAAATCCTTTTTACTGTATTACTAGTGGGCTGGTAAATTGCTCGTTGCCTGGCAAGCAATGCGAGACTTCAATGTCCGCCGGAGTTGGGTGGTGCAAATTCAATCCATTTCCTATATTCATTCGATGGTGAACCTTTTAGCTTCCAAAATATTGTAGATCTGGGCGAGGAACAATGATAGTCCTACAACTCTCTTGCGAATCTTCCTCGTCGTATTTTGGGGACATGACAGTTGGACAAAATCCAAATGCCTTATGTCATTTTTTGATTGTAGCTTTTTGTTGCGATGTGGGCTCCTCCACCCTCTGCTCGTCGTTGCTAGTTTCTGCTTTTCTTCTTAATGTACTAGGCCTCAACTTGTGATCCTCCTCTTAGATGTACAAGCAGGTCTTGACTTAGTCTCCCTACCTCTTTTTGATATATTTTCAGGGAGTGGGAGATGAATAATATTTACTCCCACTTTTCTTTTTTTTTTTAAATCCCAAATTCTCCATCCTTCTTGGACAACCGCCAAAACGATGACTAATTTAAAACACAATAAATATCAATGGCTGTTCACATGTTACCCTTTCTCAAAATTATGCAACACATCTCATCTCTCTATTTAGAAACAAACAATAAGAGAAGAGGGCTTTGATACAAGGGACACCCATCCTCTCATATTCATGTGGAATAGACACCAAAAGGAGAAGAGAAGAGGATGGGTTAGGAATAAACCTGCCTTTCCCCCACATCTATATATATTCTCCCAAGCCTACTTCCACAGTACAGATAATTCAAACCAATGGTTAGGTACCCTCAACAAGTCACTGTCCTCTGAAACAACATACGTAGAAAAAAAAATAAAAGAAGGAACCAATGACCTCACAGCCCAAGGGGGCATCCTGCCCGCAAGCATCAATATTCTTGTCCTCAACCAACTACACACTCTGACCTCATGCCCATCTTTTACCATGCAAATTGGCATCAATCCTTTCCCATATTAATTGTTCCTCGCACACCACTAATCCCATGCCAACATTACTCACACAAAAAGGTCCTGCCCTTGTGTGTTTTGAAATTCGCTTGTTAAGGATCACGTAGGTTTTTTACCACACATCAAAAAAGGGCAAAATTACACAAATGACACCACAACAAGAAATCACACAAGATTTTGCATCAGAGAAAGAGAGAAAGAGAGAGAGAGGAGTGCCCCCCACATTCTTTAAGTATCATAGATTGAGGGCTTCCCATGCCATGTCCTATTCACCCCCCATTAATATTATCTTTACTCTCCCTTCCCCCCGCTCTCTCTCTAGAGTCATCCCTCCTCTCTCCCTCTCCCTCTCTCTAAAAGTGGGTCTTCCCAAGATCATAACCAGTCCCTTTCTCCTTTCAGTCTCAGCAGCAAAAGTTAGGAGGAGGAGAGGGAAGGGGAAAGCCAAAGGAGGAGGGAAGTGGGGAGGAGGAGGAGGGTAGTAGAGAGCCAAAAGGAAAGGAAGCCAACAACCTCTCAACCCTCACCTCCACACAGATCACCATAACAAAGCAAGTCCAAGCCCATAAACCCACAAAGGATCTCTCCTTTCCCACCCCCACCCCCAACTCCAAAGTACTCCTACCATTCCATTCTCTTGCATCTCTCCTTCCCTCTTCGGGGAAAAGGAGGGGTCTGTCCTCCTTCCTATCACATGTAAGACGAGATCACAAGCACACCACCTTGCATGCAAAGATTGCTCCTTTCTTCATTGGTTGCTGTCTTCGTCTTTTTTGCCCCCTCAGTCCTGTTGGGTTTGCTTTCAGATTAGCTGGAAGAAGGAGAGCTCGGGGGGGACACCCACCCCAACAAGCAGCAACAAAGCTGGAGAACCAGAGGATGGGACGCGGCAAGATCGAGATAAAGAGGATAGAGAACACGACCAACCGGCAGGTCACCTTCTGCAAGCGCCGCAACGGCCTCCTCAAGAAGGCCTACGAGCTCTCCGTCCTCTGCGATGCCGAGGTCTCCCTCATCATCTTCTCCAGCCGCGGCCGCCTCTACGAGTACGCCAACCACAGGTATAACATAAAACATAAAACATACCTACATATCCATCCATCTCTCTATCTATTTCTGCTTAAGTAACTTAACCACTTTGATTTTCAGGTGTAACGTAATTTTCCAGTTGTATTACTTATTTTCCTCGAATATTCTGCTCATTTTAGATCTACCATTTTGTTCCTTTTCTTTCCTTTTTTTTTTATTTTAACATGATTTTATTTGTCTTTCTGTTTTTTTTCTTTTGTTTTTTTTTAAGTTTTGCTTCCATTCTATTTCTGAGGGTGTTGTTAGGAGGGAGGAGCGAGAGTGGTCAGATCTGTTTTTGGTGGAAACGGAAAGTGGTGAGGGCATTAGTAGTGGGAGAGGGGAGGGATTGTTATAGGAATGTAAGAAAGGGAGATCTAAGGAAGCCAACTTAGCTTGGATTGCACCTTTCCCGTTTTCCACCATCCTTCTCTCTGCCACCATCAACTCCCCACTCCTCCCTCTCTCTCTCTCTCTCTCTCTCTCTCGCAACCGGCGTGTCTCTCATGTTCACGTCACCCATCACAAGCAATGGTGAGGGGCTGGTGGAGGGACTTCTCTCAACAGAGCTGTCACCCTCCTATTAGCCCAAACCTTAAACGAAAAGTACTACTACCCAACTCCTTCGACACACGTCACTCCTCTCTCTCTCTCTCTCTCTCTACCTATCTATCTTTCTGACTGAAGCTCCCACTAACCCCCATCACAGCCCATCAACTCACAACACTTTATGACTCGTTAGGGTTAGGGTTTCCCCTCGGCTTAAGTTACCCGTTTTTTTTTTGTCCTATCCTTTCTATTTCTTATAACGTGTTCACATCTTTGAGATCTTTCCAGATCCATCTGCTCCTGACAACCCCACTGTCATCAACACCCCCTTTTTATTGTTCTCTCTCTCGTCAATCAGGAAGACCACTTGCTTTCTGGACAATCGCAAGTGTTTAGAGAAGTAATGACACGTGAAGTAAACCCTATTTCTATTACGTACATGTGGGAGACAACCGATAAAAAAAAGGACCAGCTTTTAGTCATTCTAAACATGGTTTTGTGCTGATGCAATCCATTTGGGGTTTCCTTTTTACATGAAGAATGCTATCAAAGAGGTTGAGGTTGGAAAAAAAAACACCTACATCATTGGTCTCTGCGCCGAGAAAGATATCCCTTTTTTGTTGTTGGGATTCAAAATGCAGGACCCGTTTAAGGTAAATAAACGCAAATGTACTGTTCCTCTTCTAGATTTGGACTTCATGCTACTAGCAAAAAGAACCTAGAAGAGAAACCCATTTCACTTTACCGTTACCATTTTTTCAGTACGTAAAATTAGGAAGGAAAAGACAATTACTTAAAGGACACCTAAAGATCTCCAAGAAGAGAAGAGCAAAAAAAATAGAGATGTCACCGTATGATCCAATAAAAGGAACAAATGGTTCCTTACAAGAGGAACCCACCATTCACCTCCGGGTAGAGAAGCAAACCCTAATTTTTTTTTCTTTTTTTTGCTTCTGCAAGGAAAAATATAGGAAATATTTTATTGAGGAAAGAACAAAGGATGGGACTGAGCAGCCAATGGGAGGGAGATGTACTTTGGTCTGCTGCTGCAGTTCATGTGTTAGAAACGGACAAAAGAGAGGGACTGTGGGCAGAGGTGTGCAACGGGGCAATGGGCAATGGGGGTTGTGAGTGAGAGGTATCTTCTGTTGGCCAATGGGCAGAAGCCCTCCACGTCCACGTGGCAGAGGCGAGGGCTCCGTCCAATCATGTGTTGGGATCTCGCGCCTACGTGGCAGAGGGTGACCAATCAGGTGCATGGAAGGAATTAAGGTTGGAGAACTGGAGAAAGAGAGAGAGAGTGCAGCAGAGGAGAGGGAGAGAGAGAGGGGGCGGGGAGGCAGGAGGAGGGGTTTGAAAGAGAGAGGTCAGAAGTGGGGGAAGGGAGCATTGGGAACGGGCATCTGGTTTTCCTTTTTCGGTTTTGCCTTCATGGTACGATGAACAGTGAAAACTTTGATAAATTCATTCAGAGGTCATCC
This sequence comes from Thalassia testudinum, assembly GCA_037157565.1. Lineage (NCBI taxonomy): Eukaryota > Viridiplantae > Streptophyta > Magnoliopsida > Alismatales > Hydrocharitaceae > Thalassia > Thalassia testudinum. The sequence continues at coordinate 17,986,932 of JAZHRO010000065.1, read as the reverse complement.
TCTCTCTTTTGCCTTTCGTGGGTTTTTGTTCGTGATTTGTGATTTTGACATTGTGAGTGTTTTCTTTTGGTTTTGTGGAAGAAATCGTTTCTTTTCGTTTTAAATTTTTTACCCTACTTTTTTCTTGTGAAGGTGTAAAGTTTCAGACCTGAACCATCGCCTCCTGAGAGCAAAAGAAAGAGTGGTTTTTCTTTGGGTGTATAGTGCTTGTTTCTGGGGGTGTTCTATGATTTTGATAGGGCTTCCAGTTTTGGAATACTTTGTCGGTACGGAGCCTAATAATCTCTTACGTTCTTCTGATTCTGAACAAACTGCTGCAGTTGTGATCAGTATACCAGGTTTAATTTGATCGATAAATTAAAGAGACTCTTTAATATGGCATTCTCTCGATTTAATGTCCTCCTTGTTTTTACTGTTGTAGTGATTGTTTCCGTTGAAATGTTTAGAAGTTCTCTTATACGTTTGACTTCAGTAACTATTTCACCTCAAAGGCGCTGTATAAATAGCATGAGGAGTATATCTTTAATTAAAAATCATCATGAATGGTCCACTGCTGGGATTTTTTCCTCCCCTTTTTTGTGGCTCCTAGGGTGCGTTTGGTAGATTTGGGGTGAGTCATGGAGTAAGGTCAAAGGCTTATAATTTCTCTCACACCATCGTATAAATATTAACATATATTAAAATATATCTCCTTCAAATTTTTACTTTACATTACATCAATATTAATATATATTAAAATATATATATACCAACATAAATAGTATTCTAATATTAAAATATCATCCACTCATATCACACCACCATATCAATTATTATTATACCACCCACTTATTTCATCCTACCAAACAAACACCTTAAACCCTTATCTCACCCTAACTCTATCTCAAGCCTTATGGAGGAATGGGGAGAGAGTAACGTGGCTCTTCCTTTCTTTAATAATGATTTTGCTTTCTACAAGATGGTACAGTCCACCATTTTCGTCTTGCAACATCTGGAGATCTCCTTGTATCTGGTATAGTTTTCCTTTTTTTTTTTTCCTTTTCCTTTCAACCGAGTCTCTTGGTGGTTGATTCCACCCTTGCAAAGATATGAGAAAAGTACTTTTTTTAAAAAAAAATTACGCCCACCAGGACACGCTTGGTAGGGAATGGGCGTCTGTTTCAACCGAGCTCTGCTTTACATGGGAGTGGCGTGTGTGCGCGAGAGCTCCTCTTCCCCCACTATATTAAGAAATTGCACCCTTGGGTCTAGGTCATGAAAAACAAAAAAAAACAAAGCTACTTTTTTTCTTTATCGTCTAAAATGGCCATGATTTGTTGATGAATCACTACAAAACCTCTGAACTCACTGTTGATACTGAAAGCGAGAATGTACATATTTATTAAAAATGATTGTAGTTTCTTGTCATCCAGTGCGCAGTGCAGAAAAGTAGGTTTGAGACTACAGGATTTCTATTTTAAGCTTTTATGAAGGCAGCTTATACACAATCAAATCCACAAGCCATGAACTGATTGGTCAACAATGCTATCTTTCGCTTTTTTTCTGAAAACCACCATGATAAAATCACATTCTTACGTCTGGACTTTATGATTTAAAGATATAGCTGCCTAAACATTTATTTGTAACTTTTCTGTGAGGACTTCGGGTTTCTGGGAGAATTATCAAATTTTCTTCTGTAGTAGAAAAGCTATTGAAAGTTGCAAACGACATGAATGCCTCCTGCAAAGAGGAGACGATATTGAATGAATGTTGAGTAAAATAAGCATTTTGCAGACCATTTACTTTCTTTTTTTTTGGTATCGTTTACCAGAATTTGGTAAATATGGCTTACTGAATATCTGCCTGCCTTCTGAATTCATATAGCTTCAACTGATAGACCATTTTTTAGTCTTCAAACACACAAACAAATTCCATCACAAAAAGGAAAAAAGTCGCTATCGACTTAACTATTAAAATTGCTAGAATTTCAGATGCATCTTTACTTATATTTCTGTTAAATATAAGTGGGAATAATTCCCTCTTACGTGGAACCTGAAAGGTAAGTTGGATGCCCTGTCTTGAGGAAACCTGAAATAATCACCAATTCTGTAAGTACTCCATTGGAAGAATAATATTATAAGAATATCTTAGCTTTTAATTAACTATTCAGTTAATGATATTGCGTGGCTCTGCCTGTTATCAACTGATCATTTTGAGGAGGAATCCTTTGTATGGAAGCACCATATCTATTCTCAGAAGATGGGCTTGTGAAAGGGGAGATCACTGGCTATAACAGGGAGAGCAATCTTGCCATTTAGTTAACTAATGCATTTAAGATTGAGTTATGCTTAAAACAGGGATTAAGGAGGAGGATTTTTGCCTTGCATGAATTATCCTATAATTCAATATACAGTCAGCAAACTTGAAACATGTAGAAGATGGTTATGTACGATTGGAATGAACTAAGAAGCTAAGTCATAGCTAGTCGAGTGGAAAACAAAATAACAATGATAAAATATAGGTGCTATCAAGTCCTCTGTAGAGGTCAGAAGATGCTAAAATCTAATAGAACGAGATAAAGAGAAAGATTGTCAGCATTTTCGGGTTGCTATAGATATAATCCAAGATAGGTCATAATGATGACAAAGAATTTACTGCAGTTGAACCATTATGATATGTTAGTCCTACGAAACTATGATGCAACATTATTAGTTTGAAATGGTCATGGGTACTCATTCCTCAGTCTTTATGTGCCAAGATGGTTTTCAAACACACCAATGAGAGGTCTATGGCATTTATTGTTTTCTTATGTTTTATTTGATCTATATACTAAGTAGTAGTTCCAACAAATCAAAATTTAGCTAATTCCTAATTAGACATCTATTGAAATCTCACCAAATTTTATATTTACATATATATAATTCCATGTATGTACTTGCATACATATGTTATAATTGTGAGGTATGCTTGATATCTACAGTAGCATAGCACAAAGGCGATGTATTAATTTAATGTCACGTGAGCTGATGGCCCATGCATCAAATAAAGAATAGGTCATTTACCCTTTGCATGCATGCATGTACATATGTATACAAATACAAAATGTCAAAGACCTTTTATCCTTAGCCTTCTCTTTCTTTCTTCAAATTTTGAAGGGAATTACAATCTTTTCTCCCTTTTCTCCTATTTCTTCTCATCAATGTTGGTCGGAGAGAAATGAGCCATTGTGATGATAATTATATACACATATAGTGGCAATCATAAAACTTGGCATCATAGAAAGGAATTCCCCCTTCACCTCCTTTTATAGTCCTCCCATCATTCAACTTTTCTATTAACATTACTTCTACCTATAATTTCCAAACCTTGATGCCATTAAGTAGACTTGAATTAGATATCATCTTGATGACCATGAGAAAAGTCTTTTGATTCTATAGGATTGGTGTTTTATCCATCCCTTCATTCATTGATGCATCACCAAATTTGGAGGCATAATTACATCATCTTAAGACTACATCAAGTTCAAAATGGTCTCACACTCATATTTGTTTATGCTTTTCACATTATTGTCATAGTCACTTATTAGCATTAGGTATCACAAGAATAGTCCCTCTAAAAAATTTACTATAACTTTTGATAGGAATTTCTATTCCAATGTTCCAGATTTTCAAGAAATGCAAGACTTTTGCATGAGATTTTGAAATCGTCGTCCTTTGAACTTGTTTCAAATTAGACTTAAATTCAAAATCAGTATTTTTTGTGAATTATCCTTTCTAAAACTTATAAAGGTCTTGGTATTTCTATGAATTAACTTATCATAATTATTATGAATGTACATGGATATTATTACCAAACTCTATTGATTATGAAAGCTTTCAAGATGAAAAGTTGGTGCATCATATTATACCAAGGCGATTTATAAAATATTATCTCAATCATCTTCAAATGTTTTCCTATATTTATCCATTCCAACATAATCACACTTTTGTATTTTGTTCAAAATAAATGCCTTACTACAAATGGTTGATTCTGAATTATTTAATGTTAGAGTTATTACTTTGGTAAAAGGAGTATGAAATGTTAAAAAGTTGTTTGAATAACATAGATTATTGATTTATTGAGGTGTTTTGTTTCTTTTAGTTAGGTTGTATCAAATCCCTAGCTTTATTTGCATGTAGGGATCAAGCACATGCCCTATACCTTATTCCCTTTGGTTTATCCATGGACTTGCAACTACTGTAGTGCTAGGAAGTTCCAATGTTAAGACATGGTACTAGAAAATAAAATGACCCTCCCATGTAAGGAAATTACAAAGGGAAGAAAAGAAGGCAAGAAAGCAAAAGTTATAAATCTTTCTCAAAATGAGTAACTTATATGCCTCTTATAACGGCTATGAAAGATGCAACATACAAACTAGCTAGCAATCATAGTATCCAACTTGAGATGCTTAAAGAAAGTTCTAATAGGTAAGGATACAGATGAAGAAACTCCAACCATCAAATGTAGAAATTGTATAGCAATCATCTTCCTCATAGATAGAAGGAATCAACTTACCAATTAGTTAACAATGGTTGATTGTAGATGCCAAACAACTCTACAAATGGAAGTTAATTTAGTTTTATTACTCTTGTATTTACCTTCCAACACTTGATTGAGCAAAGAAATTGAATAGCCCACAGTGTGAAAGAAACAATTTGGAATAGCATCAATAAAGAATCTTTATTGACCGTATGGATAAGTAATTTACATTTAAAAGTGAAAAAAAACATATAGTTCAGAAATTATTTTACATTTCTCTATTTTAACAAAATACTATCAGCACCAACATCATTAATGGTTGGTTTAAGATAAAAAGTTTTAACATATCATTAATGAGAATTGTTTTATGTGTAGTGTGAGATCAACCATAGAACGATACAAGAAAGCATGTACTGATAACACAAATAGTGGTTCTGTTGCTGAGGCGAATGCACAGGTAATCAATTTGCCAAGTAAAGAAATCTCGCTCTATCTACTTTTAGCTTAGTCAACCATTTTCTTTTTCTTCGATTGATACAATTTGGATGTTTGAATATTGATGTTTTTTCCTTTTGCTTGAAAATAGACTTTTTCTTTCTTTCTTTCTTTTGTAACATTTTGATAGAGGAGAAGCTTGAAGTCCACAAATTTTGAAAAAAATCCTCCAAGCAAGGTTCAAAAATGTAGTGCTTGTTTGGTGCTAATGTTGTGAGATGAATATACCATCTCTTAAAGCTGAACGATTCTCCTACCATTCAACAAATAATGATATTTTTTGCATGACAATATACTCATACAAGCTTAAAAATCTATTTAGAAAAGTGTAATGTTAGGCATAAAAATAAAGGATGCTGAATATTCTAATCATGTTAAATGACTAATGGTGATATTCTTAGTACTTTCTAATGAATGTTCATTCTTTGAATTTCAATTTCAACGAAAAGTCCTACCTAATCAAGAAATATGGATAATTTGCTTGAGAAGTCAACATAAGTTTTACTAAGACCTACTTGTGCTATCCTTATCATCAAATTCTCCATATAAGAAGGCTTTTTTTATAGAAACCAAGAGTTAATCTTATTCATTCCCCACTCCCTGGAGGCAAGAAAAGGCAGGGGGACTAGACCAATACCTACCTATTACAGAGAAAACGGACCACGACTCATGGCCTAGTACAAAAGAGCAAAACACCAAAAAAAAAGAGACCAAAGCAACCTCAATAAGGAGAAATGATGTAGGGAAATTGAATTCTTTCTAGTCTCATAAGGCCCTTACTCCTAACAAAGAGCATAGAAGGGTGCTGGAAGATTTCCCAACTCCCCTTCGTAAGAACCGCAAAATGCAAAGCTAATGCATTCGCTACTGGGTAAATATAAGTGAACGTTTTGATCCTTCCCTTGTTAGCCAGTAGTATGGAAGCATCAGTTTTGAGGTTCCAAGGAAGGGGAATCTTCCCTTTCCACCAAAAATGAAGCAAAGCGGAATCAGTTTCCAAGTGAAAAATCTGAGCCCCATCAATATTGGTTAATGCATGAGTAAAAGCAGTCATTAAGTCCTTCTCCCTATGTCTAATAGGGGCCAAACATGTAGCGCCTGATATGAAATCTCCTCTGTGATCATGCATAACCCACCCTATCCTTAAGAATGAACCATATTGACAACCTGCAGCATTAATTTTAAGGTCATTAGGAGGACGGATCCAATTTGCAGGAAATATTTTAGGCCTAATTTCCTTAAGCCACCTATAGAGCTCAAAACTCCTCTAGCTTCTATCTAAGATAAAATCAATCTGACAAAGGTAAGCATTGCTATGGCGGATGCTATTCCTAACATTCCAGATGTTAAACCAAATAAAAGAAATGAGGCCCTTTTGAATACAATCATTGTGGTTCCTAATGGGAGAGGACATCTGTTGGAAGAAACAAGTAGGGGAGACAATAGGAATGGCCATCTTCGAGGAAACCCACTTGGCGACACACCCCGCCAATGGACTGGAGGAGAATAGGTGATTAATGGTTTCAATTTGTGGAGCCTAGGGACAGCAGGAGCACCTAGATGGAAAAGAGATACCAAGCTTCATAATATTGTCATCAGTGGGGAGCTTGGACAAGAGGACTTTCCAAGCGAGAATCGCCATTTTTAAAGGGAGCTTAAGAGTCCATAAGTCCTTAAGATGGGGGATAATTGGAGTATGTTTGAAGTGGGAAGCATACGCCGAAGCTACCGTAAAAGTTCCCAAGGAAGTGAGGGTCCAAATGGGAATATCATTATCATCATCAAGCACGACCTAAGTAAGCTTAGAATATTCATGATTAGGAAGGTAGGAAGATAAAGGATTTGAGTCCAAATTAGGAATAGCAATCTTGACGGTCATCAGAGAAGGGGCATTACCAAGGATGAAGTCCTTCAGGATATAAGAAGGCTTTTACTTTAAGCCCAAAGTAGATCTCCTTAGCTATCTCTCAAGCACTCTCTTTCTTTTTAAGATAAGATTTGAACCTTGGTTTCTAGAATCCACCTACTCAACAATCAGAACATTCCAATGGATTTAGCATTCTCTCTTTCAATTGACATAACACGTCCAAGGTTTTCTTATGTTCAAGACTTGCAAAATAATAGAACAATTGATATTGATGCATTGAATTTATGGTTTCCTCAATAGACAATTATATCATTGTATATAGGCATAGATGATAAGTAAACATCAAGGAGAATATGTTTCAAGATCATAAAAAATCCAAGTAACATCCCCACATTTTCAAAAGTATCCTTGGGTAATTTTCAATGGACTTCATTGAGCACTTTGCTTCTCTATGCTATATACTTTGAGAGTGGCTTTTAATCGATAAGTCATTTTGACACCTTGAAATTTAGCTTGATGAGTCTTAAGTTCTTAGACGGTAAATAATGCCACATGAAATATACATCACTATTTCACTTGCAATCTTCTTCTCATCCTATCCCAAGTAAAATAAGCATCTTCTACTTTGGCATTCTTCTCCTTTATCCATCTTTCATGGCTATCCATCCACATAAAAGTTCCACCTATCTCTTCATATATATATATATATATATATATAGACAATCCTATCTAAATCACAAGTAGAGTTGATATTTTTTTAGTAACCATGCTTAACTAGCCTCAAAAGTTGAACTAACATTGAGTGTGGAGGGACCATGGTTCATTATCAATGGATGGATTTCTTTCCTGCATTGTGGTGGATTCCATCTAAAGAGTCAACTTCTAGGGTATTTTGTGGAAATGAATAGAGGCTTGTGAACTCAACTATGATCCTAAGCATGTCTACTTGCAATTGTGAGGATATATTATTAACTACAATATAGTACGTTTATGATAGTGAGCAAGAAATAAGGAATTAGATTAGCAGTTGATATCCATTTGATTTTATCTTGCAAGTGTGAACTTTTAAATATAACATGTTTAGGCACATTGTAAATCCTCATGCTCCAGTTGTAACCAACATGTAAGAAGACTATGCTTACAACAACCCCTCCCTCACAACTAAGTCTTTAAGTAGTAAGGCTTGTGGGAGCATTATCAAAGATATCTTAAGAAAAAACACAATATTCCCTTTAGGATAAAAAATTGATGCATTAATTGTCTTTCTAAGGAAAGAAAAAGATAAACTCTCTTACTTTATAAAAGATTCTCTCTTTTTATTCCATTGAAATTCTAAGGTCATAAAGTGGTTTTTTTTTCTCTAAGGAAAATGACTTGCTTTCTTAGTTCATGCAGGTGTTTTGAAGCTTGCTGCTTTGCACTTCCCTTTTCCTGTTGGCATAGCGAGGAAATCAATTTTATCATTTCCATTCTTATATGCCTCTCACCTATGCATACCTTGTGATCATTCTTATGCACCTTGCATTATCCATTAAACCCTATCACGTGATAAGCACCTAAATCTATTTAACTATTTTGCAGCATTGTTAATTATGTAAATTTGCTTATAAAAACATGCATGAAACAAAGATATAAGGATTAACAAATTTAAAAGACCTTTGATTCTTAGTCAGGAGTGAAATCATTAGAAATATAACATTGAAAAATCTAGCATAAAAGTGGACTTATACCATGGTTTGAAGCAATATTCTATCTTTATAGTACTTTATACTTGTTTGATAAGGAATCAGGCCTCCTAGTATTTTAGCTTATTGATTTAACTACAGTATGTCGTGGGTATGCAATAGAAAAATCACACAATTAAAACAACCAATCAAAAAATAAAGAATGACTAGAAACTATCAAGTGCTCACAGGGTTCAAATTCTACATGCAAAACCCTCAATGGTGAATGATAAAGCCAACAACGAGAACATTTTACTATTTCTTTTTCCCAATTTTTAGGATAAAATGCAGAAAAAAAAGTTTCAAATCTACATAAAAAAACCTAGTATTTCCCTTAAGGAACTAGAAGATTATCTTTCTTAAAAAACCTCAAACGCATAATAAAGAGTACTCTTGGTATGATGTAAGGAATTTGAACATGCTTTCTATGGGACTTGATAATATTCAAATCACCTAGATCAGTGATGTTGAAATAGCACCCTTCTAAGTATTTGTCACAAGTAGTTCCTAAATACATGCACTCTATTTCCATTGAAGGGATGGATGCCAATTTTTGCAAGCATGGAAATATATTCAATCTCAAACTTGCAAAGGGCAATTGTTTGCTATGATTATCAACTCAGCATGGGAACTCCTGATAGTTTTGAAAACTGCTTGTACCAAAGGGTGTACTACTACTTTTCACCACAAGAATGAGCCTATTGTTCTTTCTTTCATGGGCCTTCTTAGTCATCATAATGGTGACCATGGTTCCAAGGGGGCTCATAGCTCCAATAGAAGGAGAGCGGATGCAATGGCAATCACCAAGGAAGTATGAAAGGCACAATAGGAATGATGAGGGTGAAGTTGAAATCATTGAGGTAGAAATGACATGATAAAGAAAGTGGTTGAGGAAGGATGGGAATGGAGGTGAATACCTATTGGATCTTCTACGATGATGAGGGGAGGAGATAGTGGAGATTGATGAAAATGAAAGAAGGGGGGCGATAGGTTCTCGACCAATGATCATTGCTCAGGTGCCCGATCGATGTCAAGAAGGTGGTGATAGATGGGATGGGCACAAAGAAGCTAAAAGTCCCTTTCTCTCTCTAGAAACCAAGGCTACAAGGTTGAACTGGAAAAGAAAATGAAAGATTATTTAACACTCCATCAATCAGTCAAACGTTAAATTGCTACCCTCCTTAATTTCCTTATCCACTAGAGCTATCATCTTAAAGAGCTTCTTTTTTTTTCTTTTTTTGAAAAAGATCTTAAAGAGCTTCTTAATCCCTCTTTCCTACATTGTCTTACTTCCATTTTCGCTTAACCATCTATCTAGCTATGAACCAAAATGCACATGTTTGTCCACTTGCCGACATAAAAAAGGTATTATTATTCAATTTGCCAAAAATGCATATTAACCCCTTATTAGTGCACTTATTCACGTACCCCTCCTAAAATTAAATATTACTAGTGCTTTGTTTCTTATAATGCATTGATGATTTATAGCATGCAAAAATGATGAACTAACGATTTTTATGTGTACAACCAAAATGCATTGATGACGTTAGTGTTCAATTAAAATTTGGTGATTTTTAGTATACAACTAACATGCACCAGTGATATATTTTTTTAAAAAAAGAAACGATGATATTCAATTTTTCTATAGATGCATGAACAAGTGCATGAATGAAAGGATATCAATACCATGGTCCTTCAATTTAAGTAGACAACTCTGAGCCATCATCACATGTTTGTCTCTTACCCCTTGGTTGAATTTTCCACTAACTTCATGCATGCTTCCAAAGTTGCTTCTAACACCATCTTAAAAAATGGCATCTTCCTTCCTCTTTATGTGTTTTTGTTTCTTTCATAATTACATGATAGAATTTTAAATTTTGTCATGCAGTAAAGGTTCCATGTTTACCACACTTATCAACATCAACTTTATTCTAGGAAAAAAATTAATTATTGTGCTTATTACATGTCCATTTTACACATTTAATCCTAAATCCTAAAGCCATTGCAGGTATTGTATTTCCCATCTTTCCCACTAGAGTTTCATCTACACATCATAATATAAATATCACATCTAAGTGGAAATTGCATGAAGCATGAATGCACATGTGCAACACTCTGAATACAATGTAATTTGAACTAAAATGGACTCAATTTGAACCTTACAATTATGCAAACGTATTAACAGTGCTTTTTAATAACCTAGAGAGTATCAGCCAATGATAAAGGCATTTGTTGCTAGATGTCATTAATAGAAAAAAAAACTTGAAACTTGATAGCAAAAATCGAATGCTAATCCCAAGACTCTTCTCGTCAATATCATTAATAGAAGCAAGGGGGTTACCTGAGTTCATCGTGTTGATTCCCTCAAGAAGGTGCGTTAGATCCTTTCAATTGAGGGTTTGGCCTACCTGAAGAAGTCTTAAGGAGTAGTACCTTCCTCTTGGGAATTACCAATAATTAAATAAATCCCACTATAAGAAAACAAATGTCCCACGCGATGGATTTAGCAATATATCGCCAAAACTACGAGCAAGTAAATCACAAGCAATTACCACCACAATAGTCACGATAATTTCTAACATGGAAAAATCCCTCAAAGAAATGAGGGTAAATAACCACGGGGTCAACACGACCCAAAACCAATCCACTATAATCAAAGAAAGAGGTTCAACACCATGAGGGGCTCCATAAAGCCAACCCTCTAGAAAGAGCAAATCGCAACAAAGGCAGCCACAAAATTTAAAAGATTAATGGAATAATATCAAACTGGTGGATGTAGCCTTTCCAAGACGCCTTCGTCTCAGACAAAGCAATCTGACATTGCCTTTATTCTCCTGCTCTCCTATCTTAAACAATACACACCTTTTCTCTTCTCTCTCTTTTTCTTGTCACAGTTTCGTTGATCCCACTAGATACATGCATACATACATACATATATATATATATATGTAAAATCAAAATCATCACAAATCTCTATCAATGGCAGCCAAAAAAGAATGAAATATTAAATCCTCGTTGCCAATGACATATATGAGCAAATGAATATTATAGTGCCAAAAATAGAGAGAGAAAAGATGCCTAATCTTGACTTTCCATCCTTACATTTCCAACCAAAGGAAACAATTGTGAATGACCAAAAAAATCAAAGCCAATCCAACCTCCTGTCAATCCAATTTGGTTGTCCTTCCAAACTTTTGTTGCCAATAAAAGGCAACAATAAAAAATTGATAAATAATAGATAATTTGTATCTATGCCGAAGGAAAGTTGCAAGGAGAAAGCACTTAAAATTTCCATGTTATAATTGGATCCTTCAAGATCCAAAAATATGGGCTTAGTTCCCACATGGAGGGGAATCTACCCAACACTTCCTTCTCCAACCTTCAAGGAGGGTTACGTCTTCCAAAGAATGAGAGAGAAGGCATCGGCATCTATCCCTAGTCCCACACTCAATGGACTCCCAATGACTTTGCGTTTCACTTCTATGGTGGGAATTGATAGCGATAGAACTCTCTCTTCTTTGGGGACCATAACTGCATGCCTATTTATAGGAAATAGGTTTTGAAAATTTGCAACTCTTCTCATCAAAGAATTCAAATATTTCAAAAGATATCTACAAATTTTATCCCAAACTATAAGACGTGTATATGGTCTAACAAATTTTAATGGATCACTTTAACGTCCAACTTATTGATAGCAAGTAATTTGTGAATCCTAAGATAATGTACATAAGCCCACATATGTTTCTGACAGTTGTTTCATGCGTATGTAAATGGCAATAGCAGCATCTAATCTTGTTGTCACTTCTTACTTAAGAGGTCAATATTTTCATCATTTCAATTCTTTCATTTCATAGACCCTTATCTGCTAATCTAGCATGTGCTGCACTAGAATCTCATATTTGAGAGGGCTACAATCCCCATAGCAAGGCCCACTCTTATAGGTCTACTACTAATAGCTCCATGATAAAGCGTGAGTCTGTTCATCTCAAATTAGGATTCTCCTTAAGAAAACACCAATTGGGTAGTGGGTTGGGTGATTCAAGCTATAGGATATGTTTAAAGAAAAAGGATTAATGCAAGGTAATCTTTGATTGGTGAGGCAGTGCATAAGAAGGAACTAGTTGAATTTGTCTCTTCAATTGATGGGTTTTTATGTGTGGGCATGCAAGTTTTTTTTTTTGTTGGGAAAGTATGCAAAGAATAAGTGTTAGAGAATTGGTAAGGTTGCCCTACTACTACAAGCATGATAGAACCATCAGGTCTAATGGATCATGTTTCTCCAAGATGATTCTTATTCTTTCTATCACTAAACAAGATGGAGGCATCCCTGAGTTATTGCTTAATACTATGAGCATATTCCTCAACCAAATTGATCATTAAGGTTCATCTCATGATCTAATGTTTGTATGAGCTCCTTTAATGGGGTATATCCATAAGGATATAGAAGATTTCCCTTTCATGCCGTGCAAGAAAATATCCTACATGAAAAGAAGGGCTAAGGTATGGTCATTTTACATCGTAAGGAATTTCTTATGAATCGATATATGTAAACCTATATGGATGGAAGAATTAGGAGGGAAGGGGAATAAAAGAAAAGGTGGAAAATGGAAGCAAAGGGGAGGCCAATGAGTGATGTAATTGTTTTGGATAAGAAGTGGAGGGAAAGGAAGGAAAGCTCATGTTTTATGTTCGAATATATAACTAGAGGGAAAGGTGGGGGGAAGGATTTGTCTATAATTTTACTAATATATACTTTAGAATTCTCTCAAGAATATATATAATATTTATAGAAATAAGCATACACAAGAAAAACATGACAACTTGGAGAAAACCACGGGAGCAATGGCCCCACACATTTCTCTTTCACTTAGATAAAAAATTATTTGGTCCGCGGGGGGGGGGGGGGGGGGGGGGGGGGTGCACAAGTACAATATATAGTAAGGATAGATGGATCTGCACTCGTGATCCATCTACCCAAACATTATGCCTAACTTGCCAACAATCTTGTCAAATTGAGAATATAGCAATTCCCTTAGTGAAGACATCCGCAAGTTGATCACTCAACATATGGTTGACAAAATATTCTTGCATCAATCTTTTCATGAATAAAGTGTCTACCCAATTCTGTTGCTTTGTGCGATTGTGAAGAACCATATTATTAGCAAGATTGATGGCAAATTTATTATCACAATATAGCATCATTAGAACTTTTGGATTCAAACCAATATTTGCCAATAGAATTTTCACCTACAGCATCTCAATAACCCCAAAAGCAACTAATCTATACTCTACTTCTGCACTTAATCTCACCACAACTATTTGCTTTTTACTCTTCCAACATAATATCTAAATGTAGACCATATATCATTACAAGAACAAACCAAAATAGCATCATAATGTCCTAGATTGAGTTCATGACCCTTGGTATAGAGAATGCCATTTCTTAGATTTTTCTTTAGATAATGAAATACCCTATGAATCACCTTCAAATGGACATATGTAGGAGCATGCATGAACTAGCTTACCATACATTCACAACATAATTAATTCCAATCTAGTCAAGGTGAAATAGATGAACTTTCCCACAAGCGCTTGATACATGTTCTTCCAACAATCAACTAGTGGTTCCCTATCTTTCAAGATCAACTTGTGATAGTCTTTAATTGCAATGAAAGTAGGTCTGAACACCTATTTCTTTAGCAAATCAAGTGCATAATTTTTCTAAAATATAATGGGACCCTCCTTTGATCTAGCTATCTAAATTTTAAGGAAATATTTTAACTTCTTCAAGTCTTTGATTTTGAAGAGGATTTCTAGATGCAAATAGGATTCATCCTTAAAGATGGTAACATCTCGAATGATATATCTTTCTCTAGTTCTTAGATCAACACATTATATCCTTTCTATGTAGAGTAATGTCCCCTAAAAGAAAAACATTTCATTTCTTATGCATCAAGCTTTGTTCTTCCTAGGACTAAAAAATGTATGAAGCACACACATTGAAAAATACAAGGAAGTTGAAATGTTTCTGTTGGGAATAAAGTGCCACGTGGCAGCCAGTCAGGCCACATGGCAACCAGTCAAAAGGCCTAAGAGGCGCTGATTTTGGGTCATGTTCTTTAGGTTTGCTTTGGGTGCAAGTTTTCTATTTTTAGAAAGTCTAAGGTGACAATTAGTTTGGTAAATTAGGATTTGATTTGTGATTGATTGGGATATGTTTTGTTTCATGTTTTAGGATATATGTTTTAGTTAATTGGCGATGTGTTCTCTCTATAAAAGAGAACATGCGTACCACTTTCTAATTTGAGTTGAAGCAATACTTCTTGCAACAATACAACTCCCTCTCCTCTCCTCTAACGTAGACTGCTACTCTCTATCTATGTTCTTCCTATGCATGAATAGGACCAATTGTAGCACCTATCTACTATACATTTCTCCTCACGTAGGAGAGCCTCCATGCTCCACATCACACCAAGCTCAACATGGTATCAGAGCCTTCGATCTAGGCTCTTCTCGGGGGATTCTCTACACATGTAGGAAGGAGGAGAAAAAGACCACATTGTGCGAGGTTTTTCCTGGAGGACCATCGATTTCATCTTCTTTTGGTAAGTTATACACACCTAGAGAAACCGAGTGCCTTACGTTAGCTCATGGGTTGTAGGAGCAACAGCTTCGACTTGGATTAAGGAGGCGTGTGGAACCCTTTAACATGACAAGAATGCCAAGTTCAAGTGTGTTGCTCTTGGGTGTAGGAAAAAGAGGTACAAAGACTCCTCTCAACCTTTTAGAACAAAGCGATTGCAAATTCGAAGATTCATGCTACCTGAGAAAGCACCTGTGACAAAAGATGTAGCCAGGAAGAAGTTGGAAAAGAGAGCCCATCAAGTTATGCAAAGAAGAGACAACTACTCCGATAGCCACGACTACAAAGCTTGCTAAAAAAGCAACTACGGAGTTGGCAAGAAGATTCACAGTTACATCAAAAGAAGATGGTGGAGTATTTGAATGCACCATCATTGAGACAAGTAGAGCAAGTCATCATCCTCCTGGCCTCCACTTGAGGGGTAGTGATGAGAATAAAGTACCATGTGGCAGTGACACATGACACTGCCATGCGGCAGCCAGTCAGTGGGCCCAAGGGGCACCAATTTTGGATCCTCTTCTTTAGGTTTGCTTTGGGTGCAAGTTTTCTATTTTTAGAAAGTATTAGGTGTCAATTAGTTTGTTAAATTAGAATTTGATTTGTGATTGATTGAGATATGTTTTGTTTCCTGTTTTAGGAGATATATTTTAGTTAATTGGGGATATGTTCTCTCTATAAAAGAGAACACATGTACCTCTTTCTAATTTGAGTTGAAGCAATACTTCTTCCAACAATATAACTCCCTCTCCCCTCTTTCTTCTCCAACATGGATTGCTGCCCTCTATCTCTATTCTTCCTATTTGTGAACAGGACCAACTGCAGCACCTACCTACTGTACATTTCTCCTCACGTAGGAAAGCCTCCACTCTCCGTACCATGCCAAACTCAACAGTTTCCATCTCTAAAATAGCATAGGAAAGGGAGTCCTATCCTCGAGAACACGAGTGAGCATCCCATTTATATGATAGGTACTCATAAGAAGTGCATCTGCCCAATACTTCTAGAGTACATTTCGTTGAAGGAGAGCCGAAGTAATCTCTAGGAGATGCTAATTTTTCCCTTGGCCATCCCATTATATTGGGGTGTATAACTCCATGATGTCTTATGTATGATACGTCTATGTTGGAAACATACAACCAACTTGGAGTCCAAATACTCCTTTGCATGATCAGATCGGAATTTTTTAACGCATTATTGAATTGTTTCTCCACCATATTGCTGAGGAGCATGACAATTCTTGGCAAGTCATCCCTACTCTTCATCAAGTAAGTGAAAGTGCATCTTGACCAATCATCAATAATGGTCATCAAATATTTGAAGTCATTGATTACTATGGTACTTGTTGCACCCAGACATTAGAGTATACCAAGGAAAAGGGACTAGTAGTTGTGCTATTAGACTTCTAAAAGGTAGTACAATTATGTTTTTCTAGTTGACAGGTCTCACACATAAAGACTACAACTCTATCCCTAAAACTAAATCTAGGAATAACTTTTTCAACAAAGTGAAATTGAGATGACCAAGACGATTGTGCCATAGAATACCTTGATGTCTATTTCCTTGCCCATGTACGTGATGAATCAATTGAAGGTCCAAGGATAGTTTTCTAGGAAGCTTGTACAAACCATCACATTCTTACCCAATTCCCAAACTACTTTCTTGTCCCCAGATCTTGTAAAACACATCTATCAGCATAAAATGAGTCAGCAATTTGACTCCTTTGTGATCATGCTAACAGATGGTAGGTTCAAAGGGCATGATCAAGGACATGTAGTGTAGAGGACAAATGAATTTTATTCAAGAGTTGTATGACCCATTTTCCAGCAATTGTAACATGGGACCCATTAACCACTGAAACCTAATCTTGATCGCAACTAAGCTTATATCAGGAAAATAACTTAACTTGTCCTCTATGATACCACTATCTTATTATCTAGTCATGACAAAAAATAATAATTGCTAGTTATCACCACAAATAACAATATTCAAACAATAACACCTGTATCTCTTCTTCACAATGAAGAGAATCCAATCTCATGTACAAATTGAGGGAGACCATTGGTATTCCTTCAAAAGAAGGAAATAGTTTCAGGTGTACCAATCTCGTTAGAAGAGAAAAGATCAAACCTGATATAGAACCACCAATAGAAACTTTCACAACCCAAGCAGTTGTCAATGCCAGCCAAGGACCCACCCAAAGGGTCTACCAACTCCCTCCTTTTCCTTTTCCCTTTCCCTTTTGTTTTCTCCCAGATGGAAAAATGGTGTTGAATTTGTGTTGACGCGATGGAAATAATCCACCAAAACGTCAAGAAAACATCACAATCTTACCACCATTATCCACTAATATATGGATAATTTAATCCACCACAATTCTCCTTTTCTTTTTTTCTACATGAGTATGTAAGGGTAAACAGATCCGTACCCATGATCCATTGACCCAAATATTACATAACTTAACAATATTTATTACATAGATAGTTGAGATAGACATTTAATATATAAATTTGGGAGGGGAACAAATCTTTAAAAAGTTTCCTTTTAATGCTTCCAATCTATCTCCTCCCTTCCTCTAAGTTTCTAAACAACAAGGTTTGAGAAAAAATGGATAGGATATCTAAATAGGATAGCTTTGGTTCAAGTTCAATATGGTTCGACTAGGAGTTTGGATTGGTTGGACCGGTGATGATATCACCATTCATATAGACCATGAAAAACCAAATTGCTTGTTTTAAGTGGTTGGATCGATTAGACCAAATTTTTGAACCAAATAGAAGTGAAATTTGTAACATACAATACATACATATAACCTTTAAAAATCATATATGTATGAAAATATAAACTATAATAAGTCAATATACAAGTAGCAGAACCAACATATAATTACAAATAATGATATAAAACATTTAAAGTAACTCTATAACAAAAACACTACATCTTAAAGTTTGAGTTGAAAAATGCTTTGATAATATGATGGAGAATAAGATTGAGTGGTTTCCTTCTCTTATAGTATACATATGACTTGAGTGAAACTCCTAAATTGGTTCAACCAAAAGGTTCAATTTGATAAAACCAAACTAGTTCAACCGGTTTGATCACCGGTTTGTCCTGTTCATGCTGACATTTCTTCTAAATTAGTAAATCATTTGGACTAACTAGTATAGGGTTGGTTTTTGGTTTAACAGGTCAGGCCAACTGATCCAACCTGGTGTTCTAAACATTAAACCAAACATGTTTTTAAAACCCCCTTCCTTCCCTTTCCTTCCAAATACTTTCATCTAAACATAGGCTAGAGACGACTGTGTGAGAAAAATGGTATGTTGAATACCATTGACGACATGCAACAACGCAAAATTTTTTAAGATTGGGATATCTTGCATTGAAGCACCACTAGATTGATTTATCGAGCCAAAAAAGCTAAATAAGGGTTAAATCTAGCTTAGCTTTATAATCTTATTAAGCTCAAATATTGTTCAAGCATAGCTTGTTAGCCTAGTTTGCTAGCTTCACAAATTCTTGATAGTTTAATTGAGTTTGACCACATCAAGCCAACTTTAAAGCCCTCACAAAGATGCCTACTCTCTAGGGCTTCTATTTTATCTCAAAAGCTATTATTCTTTATTGTTTTAGATGTCCGGAGCAAAATACGTTGACTCTATTAAGCAATTTTATATAGTTGTTTAATCAATGCCAATGCAAATCACAAAACAAAGTTGCTAACAAGCATATTAATGTATGTGTTTAATTACCAAAAGGACATTTGCATATATGAAGAAAAGGACAATGGTTGTCTAAGTTTGAACCATTGAGAGGTTAGATGTTGATCTTCACAGGAATCGCAAAAGATAAAAAATTTTTTGAAATGAAACAATTAATTATGACTTTGATTGTTTTGGAATAAGATGGGGAATTGATATAAATAAACACACTATTTAACATCAATAGAGGATGTAAGTATTAGGTTTGGATCTTTACATCTACATTTAATTTGATCATCCATGATTAGTAAACTACATGTAGCAAGACCTACTTCTATAGAGTATGACTTTGATGCATTTTGATGGTCAATGATTTGGGTTTAGGGTTTACTACAGGTAGGGAGAAAAGATAAATTCAAAAAGGAAGTAAACATTGGTAGGTCCACAAAGATAAGGCCTTTAACTGTAGAGGCAGATGAAAGTTCAACACAGACAAGGGAAAAAGAAAACCTATTAGATATACAGAATGGTTAAATTTGAATGCAAATCGTTATTATAATTTTCTTTGTAATGTTTTTGGTGCAGCAAAATGCAATATGTTGCACAATGAATCATGTTATGTTGATAGAAATATGGAGTTGTAGGTGATTTTGTGTAACTAAAAATCTCGCGCGAAGAAAATTCTACAAAACAACAATCTATCTTGCCACGTTGTGTACTCTATCAAAATGTTGGCTAATAATTCATAGATGCATAATAGGAATGCATGAAATGGAGATTCTAAGGTTGATTTTGAAATGTGGAAGTATATAAATGATGTGGCCTGTAATGAAATTACTAAGAAAAAAGGTAGAATAGCACTAATAGAAGATAAAACGAGAAAGATACATAATAGGTGATCATATTTGGAGAGTAAGCTATGCCATCATCCAAAGTATGAGAAGTAGGATGACAAGCCTTGTAGAATTGATTTGATAAGACTGAAGACGCATAGTATAAAATGACAATTAATCATGATCATGCCTAATTTGAGTGCAAGATATAAAATGAAGAGAGTATAATATATAGTTCAGGATGACAAGTCCACTGAATTTGGTAAAGGCTTGATCATGATTTTGGTAATACATACATTGAGCACATAGACTTTGAATATCTTCCTTAGCAACAAGTTCATTTGATTGTCACTTCAGGTCATCTCTTTTCCAACTTAAAAACACTTTGGTTTCATGGATAAAGGGATTTCCAAATTGGAATCCTGCAATATTTAAAAGATGTTAATGGATTGTGTGAAGTGACTTCCACTTAATTTTGTTGGAGAGTAATTTCAAATCGAAAGATTACCTAGGGTACCAGTTGGCATAACCTGCCTCCTACTCTATTGCCTACTCCACTATGTTAGAGGGAGAGGGAGGGCCAAACTTTTGGGTCTAACCAAAGACTGGGTGTATGTGCCCTCCTTTCTAGAAGGAAAACTTTACAGGTACAAGAAAGTGTACACTGAAAATGGACACACCAGGCCCAACCCCACCTATTAAAAAAGTAGGGCCCACTCTCGGGTGGGGCCCCGCTTATCATCTTTTGCCCCATCAACGGTTGCCATGGATTGTGTACAAAATCGTGTACACATTCGTGTCATGTCACCAGCACCCCTTTTATAAGGAGGGGTAAGTTTTTAGGTTTTGATCGGAGTATAAGGACAGTTATGCAATTAACAATGGTAGCAAGAATTTGGATGGCAACAAACCTGATTCAAAATTCAGTCACTTGTCAGAATAAAATCTCTATCACTCACATTTTCATTTTACTTCAATCCAGATTTATTCTTGTCTATGAAGATTGTTTCACTTCTATATCTTCACCTATTTACGTATGCAATTATGCCTAAACTAACATTCCCCACCAAAAAAAAACACTTCACAGTACTACCAGCAAGAGGCATCAAAACTGAGGCAACAGATCAGTGTTCTTCAGAATGCCAACAGGTAAGTGACCAAGTTTAACGAAATATACCAAAAAAATGCTATGGAAGAAGACAAGGATTTCTATAAAGTAAAGAAGTTTGTTTTTCAGGAATCTGTTGGGTGAATCAGTAGCATCAATGAGTCTAAGAGAGTTGAGGCAGATAGAGACAAGGTTGGAGAAAGGCATACAGAGAATCAGAGCAAAAAAGGTAGTCCTTTACCTATCAAAAACACTTAATTTTTTTTCCTTTTTCATTTTGAGAAGAACACTTGTTCATTACTACAGTCAATGACACTCAATTTCATACATATATGTGTCTGTCACCTGCAGAGCGAGTTGTTACATGCAGAAATCGAGTACATGCAGAAAAGGGTGAGCAGTTTTACTGTTCTGACACTTGATATCAGTACCAGTACAATATCTCTGTGTTTCCTTAATTGCAAATATGTACTCGAATAATTTCATTACATACAGAGCCTTATATAAATCACAATCATCCACATAGTAATGTCTATCCCTTGTTGATATATGAACTCCCCTATAATCGGTGTAAACAATTAAACATAGATTTTTTATATTCTAACTAGGTCCAGCCAAACTAATTATTGAACACAGTGCTACTATGTATTTTTTTTAATTTTTGTGCTTGCCAAAGATGGTAAATAGAATGTTCTTTAAGATATGTATTTCATCTGTATTTGCATAGAATTATGCCCGAGGGTTTCCCTATAATCGGTGTAATCAATTAGACACAGATTTTTGATATTTTAACTAGGTCCAGCCAAACTAATTTTTGAACACAGTGCTACTATGTTTTTTTTTTATTTTTGTGCTTGCCAAAGATGGTAAATAGAATGTGCCTTTAAGATATGTATTTCATCTGTATTTGCATAGAATTATGCCCGAGGGTTTCCATATGGACCATAACTAGCTGATGTATTCACAAAGTGGTTCTTTAGTTATGAGGATAAAATTTCTTGAGCTTTGGCCATAGTCATGGTTAAAAATGTACTTCTAGATAAATATGTAAAGGAGCCAAATTCAGATCTTAAGATGGAAATGTTCTGGCTAACCTATATTGTTTAGAATTGCTCTCAGTTTTATTGCATTTATTTACTTTGTTGTTACTTTCAATTTGCAGGAAATGGATCTGCAGAATGACAACATGTATTTACGTGCTAAGGTTACATCCTTTTCTCATATCCTTCTCTATAAATTATTCTCTCGGTGCCTTTACTCCTAACCCCATGCACCCATCTTGATCTCAGTAGATGTAATGTCTTTTGTGTAAGATAATTTAACGAACATCTACAATCAAGTCATGAGAACTAGTTAATCTTTATGTTTGCAGCTTGAAGGGCTTTTCCCCTGACGATTAACAGTGAGAATGATGGATTCTTTCCCCTTCTATTTAGCTGTGGATTCTATTTTTGAATGACAAAATTCGAGTTAATTACATGCAAAATCGCATACTCTCATATGCTTATGATATTTCCAGTCCACCCTCTTAAAACATACTTCTGATGCCTGAAAACAATAGGCTGCTGGACAGAACAAAAGATCTTAAATTTTTTGGTCAAGTGGTTCCAATAAATTTGTGATAAATGGTACTGTGACAAGTTTAGCCCAAAGAAGCAAAATCTTGGTGGGGAAAGTTATAAATTTGAGCACAGTTCAGTAAAAGGTGATATCATAGTGTTATTGTTGGTTCTCTTATTTGTTATTTTTTAACCCATAGAAAGCTTATTCTGAGAGAAACTTGCTTGGATGCCTAAATTAATTAGTTAGAGGTCGCAAATGTGGAGAAAATTATACTCTATTTCACAGCAAATTTGTACGAAAAATTCTAAATTTAAAAACAAAAAAATGGAAGGAAATGATTCCTCATTAGCTACTTAATTTGCATGCTCTTCATATATATATATTGGTTATCCATGTGTTTTTCTCCTGGATCTGAGTACCTCTGTCTCTATGGATTATACTCTATTGATGTTTTGCTCACCAAAATTTATGGATTCAATTAAAGATGTATTCTTTCTTGCTCTGAGTGAAGCAGATAGCAGAGACTGAGAGAGCTCAGCAGAATATGAACATGATGCCAACAACAGAATATGAACACGCACCCCCGTACGATTCGCGCAACTTCTTGCAGGTCAACATCATGGACCCAAACCATCAGTATGCTCAGCAGCAGACAGCCCTCCAACTCGGGTAAAACATCAACACTAAACTCAAAGTAGAAATTGTTGTAGGCTTCTTTCTGCATGATATTGTGTCAATGACAGCACTGGAATGACCAATGATTGGTTTATGTAGATAGGTGCTGGAGTGGCCAATGAGAATGTCAGGAAATTTGTCGCGGACATATGTGGAAGAGCCACCAAAAAAACCGAAGAGGAAGGATCTCCAGTAATGTATTATTCTCCACTGCTACGGACAGTGTGGAGCACATGCATAAGTGCTCCGTTGGAAAACTTTGATCATGTATCTTCTTGCTAGCAATGTTTATGGAAGCTGAAAACTATAATTAAATATTGGTTTTGTGCATCTTTTTGCATTTTCTTGCTGCGGTGTTGGTGAATCTTGCTATAGGAGGTAGGCAAGTTTCTGATAGGATCTGTTTGGGATGTGTTGTTCCAAGAACGATTCATTTGATCCTCCAAAACTATCAATATGCCATGCTTATCTAACTACAGCCTTTTTTTTTTGTTTCAACACATTGTTTCACAGCTATAACTTCATATTGTACTTACTGAACTTTGTCTTCTGGGTAACGAGTTATTACTAAAATCTTATGGTCTACTCAGCTCTTTTTCACTATATGAAGGAGTTATCTAACAATCCTGAGACCAATGTAATTGACCAAGTTTCCCTTATCTCGTGAAAATCATTTCGATTGAATTTATTTGCTGAAAGCATAGATTACTTAGCCGTTGTGTTCTTGAGAGAGATCCATTGGTTCCCTTTCCCCATCTTAGTTTACATGTCATTCCAAGGTTGATCCTTGTTTTGTTAGTTGATATTGCAAAATTCCACAACAAATTCAGGACTGATGTGTGGCAGAAATTAAACCACGCACAAATAACTGTAATGGCAATATGATTGTGAGCACATAGCAATGGAATAGAGCAAGATTTGGAATCCATGAATATATTATGCGTGAAGCTTCAACACCTGAAAAGATCCCTCGAGAGTTGGAACAATAAACTCTTTGGGGATATTCGTACCATAGCGAGGTTCTTGAATCCTTACTTGCCATCTATTGGGATGATGAGACTCATAACAACTTAATGGCCAACCGAATCCAGCTTGATGATGTCCTTGACATGTATAACTCCTTTTTAAGGCAAAAAGGTTAAGATTCCTTTGCTTGTTGGAAGGATGCCCTTCCAGCTTCTTTCATGCTATTCTTCATTGCTGGGCTACCAAAAAGGGACCACAATTCTCTTACGAAAACCCTTGGTAATGATTACTAGGATTCTACTTACTCTTTCCCATAGCGTATTTTCAAGAGAGGTAGTTGAGGATTTGTTCGATTCTATTCTAATGAGAATCACTGAGAATATTAATGAGTCCCTACTTGCCAATTTTCCAGCTCTTAAAAAGATGTCTAACAATAAAACTCCTAGCTTTGATGCTTGTTGATACTCCTATTTATCTTGTGCTTTTCCTACTATTAGTAGTTATTTTATTATTTATTATTTCTTTATGAACATGCACTATTATTTACCCATACCTCTCTCTCTATAAAGAGGTATTGGGCTCTTTTCTTAGAAATAAGACTAGTTATTTTCCCCTACTTAGTATCAAAGCACGATCCTAGGCCGAGTTTCTGATGTCCCACCAAAAAAAGACCTCCAAACCCTAATTGATGTAGACATAATTATTGAGGGTAAAATGCCTATTCATGCATGTTCCTAGGCTTAGATTTGCATTTCATGTTATAAATATTGCATAGCATGCATCATTTTACATTTAGAGTAGTTGTATATAATTTAGGTTAATTGCGTCCTTTTTGTGGTCAGGAAAGAATGATATTTATTTCGGAGCCTCAGATTAACGATCTGATCATATGGATCTGATCAAGACGACGATCGGAGTCCAACACCTCCGAAATCGCCTCGATCGGAGTCCCGTAGCACCATATGCAATCTAAGGAAGATCAACAGTCGAGGGACTAGGTGATGCAATCCGGAGCGTTAAACAAAAAATCCGACCGCACAGATGGATTCGGGTCAACGATCGCAGCCCAATGGCGTGAAAATCGACTCAATCCGACCTCTGTAGCATCCCCTACAAAGGAAAGAAGATAGATGACCTAGATTGTGCCATGTGGCGCAACCCAAGCTGCCCATGTGCATGCACGCACCACCATATGTGCACAGCAATGCTGGTGCGCATGCACGTGCGGAGGCCCACATGTGCAAGCACAGCGCCCACGTGGAGGCAGAGGTAGTAGCGACGCGTATCGCATGTGCACGTGCGCCAAGGGCGCATACAGCGTGAACCAACGGTGCGGCAACAGGGGCCTGTAAGCGGGATCTTCAGCAACGTTTGCGGTGGATCTTCAGCGACATTTATGACCGTCACTAAATGTCCTGTATACAAGTTTGATTCTTTCCTCCACTATAAAAGGACCCCTACCCCTCCCATTTTTCTTCATCTCTTCCTTTCTTCCTCTCACCACCTCTAAGGCTTTAGACAGAGCTTGTCCCAAGCCCGGGATGCTCCTCTAGAGTAGAACCAAACATTTTCTCGCCTCTCATCCCCCTTCGTAGAGCATCCCGTAGCCGTCCTCTCACCGCCCTTCAGGAAGAAGATCCTCGTCACGACGCCGTCCTACCCCATCCTCCAGCTCCATCCCCATTCATCCTGCTTCTCACCACCTTCCTCCAAGCGACGTCAAAGCGAGTTGTCCTCCGAGCGACCGTCGAGGGGGATTTCTCTTACCTCATTCTATCTTTTTACGCTTTCATAGTGTAGATTTTCCGCTTTCATAGTGTAACAAACATTCATTTATAAATAGATGATTGTTTCTCTCTCTTTCTCTCTCTCTTATATTGTTGCAAGTAGATTAGTTAGAAGTCATCGACCTAATCTCTTGTCCTATTAAAAATGCCAAAAAAAATTAGAAAAGACAAAAATGAAATAAAAAATAAAAACGAAATGCGGATTTTTACAAAACCAAACGTTCACCTCCCCATATTCGACCCGAGACTCACTTTTCGAGTTTCGGTTATAAATTTTATTTGATAAATGCGTTTTGCGAGCTACGACGATGGGTCCTCCAACCCCTAATTCTAATTCGCGAAGTGCACCTCCATCACTAACCCTAACCCCCTTCTTCCCTTCCTTACTGTTGCCGACCTACTTCATCAAACCAATACCCTCCTTTTCATCGCTGTCAGCTACAATAGAGACAACCAAGGGCTGCAATGGCGCCATGGGGACCCGGTTGGCCCTTACAGCGACTACTGCGACAGTTCTCTAGGTCAACCAAGGTAGAGAGACCCCCCATGTTGATCATTGCCCTCTAAGGACCGACTTGCCACCCTCATGTGGTTCCCATCGCCGATCTCCACCCGCCCGATCTCCAAAACCCATGCCCAATAGCTTTTGATCGTGCTTCTCACTCCCTCCCCTGGTTTTGATAGGTAGCGTCTACTCAAGGCTGCTGAAGATCCTCTGATCTCAATCCAATCCAACGTCCAAAGCCTTCGGGAACATCGCATGTGATCAAAGCTTGCATCTTGCATGACGTGAAGCCAATACGTCCTAGGGCTTGTCACTGGACCTCGAAGAAGCGTCGATCTCCACATACAGCTCATGGAATATCTGGGGATTTGGCTCCTGTTAATCCTCGATGATGCACCAACAGATGCCGCACCCCTTGTTGATCACCGTCGGCCGCTACTGGTGCTTGGTCCATCAGGGGACCTAGTGTTGCTTAGTTGATCTCTATAAGGGGGTTGCCTGCCTGATGGGAACACCATCATCAGCCCGAACTAGCCACATTTAGTCAGGTTTGATTATTAAAAGTTCCTACCTAATATCTAAGCATCGTAACTCTGTATTATTCTGATTTAAGAGAAGAATTGGAAATCAGGGTTAATTATGTAATTTTAACAGCACATCACAAACACAGATTAACCACGAGATCACTCAAGGGTTGAACGAAGGTCAAATGAGCTCAAAAGTCCAAAAAGTTGGTCAACACTGACAGAAACGGGATTTCACGCATTGCAAGAACCGAAATAGTGTAGAAAATCCTGAGTATCAACCCGCTTAAATTGAAGAGGTTCTGGTTAGGATAAAATTTATCTAAACCTTCTAAAATTCATAGAAAAATAATTTAAGAAGTTTGTTATCCTTCGTTTGATCATCTAAACCTATTTTGACCTAGAGTAGGGTTTTAGACAGGATTCTGCCCTAATTTGGGCTTCTGTGCAAATTGACCATTCAAACGTGAACAAAACTCAAATCCAAGTTCACCATTAGATTCCTTGGGTCCAAATTAGGTTAAGGCAAAAATTTGGGCCTAATCATAGTCTTGACCTAGTTTGCAATTTAGTCTCTAGAATCTCTATTTCTCACCATCAAGCCCCTAACTTTTGAATTTATTGCACATGGGTCTCAACTTTCTCATCATTTTCTTCATTCTGGTCCCTTCCACCATTGGTGTGAAACCAAGCTCAACAGGGAGATTCACGGGAGGATTCCTCCCTCAAATCAAAGCCAAATCTCTCCAAAATTGGAGATATTGGTCCTTAAGAATCCCCGATTGTTCGAGCCCAATCAAAGACTTCGAGGAGACCTCCAAAGCCCAAGCGAGCTTGAGATTTCAGGGGATCTTTTTCCCTGAAATCTCAAGAAATTAGAGCCTCTTTCCTTGATCTTAAGCTTATGTTGGAGCTCTATAAGAAGCTCCCGACCCCAGACCATGCTCCTCAATCAAGATTGGACCGGAATAACCCTCTCTCCTCCTCCTCCGGCCACCGTATCTTCGGCTCTGGCCAGCCCTCTCCGATCACCTCCTTCGGCCATCCAACCATCAAATTGGATGGCCCTCCGATCTTCTCTCTTCATTGCACGTCTCTCTGGCCAAAGAGAAACCGCTCTCCACCTCTTCTTCCTCGTCGAACACCTTGTCGTCGACTTCGTCTTCGCATCCAACCAGTCACCACCGGACACATCTTGCCCTCTCGTTTCTTCCTAAATCCCTCAGACACTCCCTCTCCACCTCCACACTCTTTCTAACCCTTTAGATCTTAGGTTCGAGCACGACAATACCAGCACCCCCGTCGTCTTCCCCAACTTCGGCTGCAACTCCGACGAGTTCACACCAGCGTCACCATCCACCAAATAACCCACTACCACCACCAAAACCCTCCTCATCTTTCCTAGATCGAAAGCCTCAAGGAAATTTAGAGCTTCGACCACTCATCAACCTCCCCAAACCCACTGCCATCTCTGAGTCACACACACCTCCACACGCATCCAATCATCACACGAACACCACCACTGGATTCCTTGTTTCACCAAGAAGCTCCTAAGCCATCTAATTGGGGCATTTAGCCCATTTTTTATTTCAGGGGATTTCCTCGCCATTGACGTTTACTCTGACGGCACTCGCCATCGTTCAAGGACCTCTACCACTACTACAACACTTGATAGGAGTGGAACAACCTTGCAAAGTTCCTGCATCTTCAACTAAGCAACACCACAATAGCAGCAACATCACTCCTCAACGCATCTACTACTACTCACGCAGGGCTTTGTGTGAAGGAAAGACGTGGGATTTGTCCCACATCAGAAATGAGAAGGGGCTCGAAGGCATAAAAGAGTAAATCATGCCCTCAGTTGTTTGCCTCATAACGTAGGGGGTGAGGTCCCTACGCACGCCCCACCGCATGTGCCTGCTCACGCTCCCTTACCAACAATTCTGCCCGCAGGCCTGGACTTGGGTCCGGTTACCCGAGTCCGACTTTGGTTTGAAGAGAGAGAATTAGAAAGGGAGAAGGGGGTTTTGCACTATAGCAACCGTGAGATTCGTACCCCCCTCTCTACTCAACACTTAACCGAGCTATGCCTTGCGTTTGCGAGACCCTTGTGTCGCTGCTGCTGCTATGCCTTAACATTGTTGGTGCTTGAGGTTAAGGTGTCTGAAGCCTTGTCTTGATGTCTAGTGGGCTACTTGCTTTGGTTCTGATGCTGTAGACAATTTGCTAATGTGGAAATTACTATTAGTAGTTGAGAGTTACTATTCATCTATTTGAGTTTGAATTAGAGCTTAAACATTAGGATTAAATTAGTGGTTCAAACCACCATTTTAACCCTATCTTTTTACACTCTCACCCTCGATTTTATTGAGATATTATTCAGCTATCTATTAAGCTCTATTTTGATTACATTGCATATCTTTTCTCATTGTGATTAGTGATTGAATTTGCCAAATTGCTCCTTATGAACGACCTCGAACTCACTTTTGTTTCCCAAGTTTATAAATTTAAGTGTTGTTGCGATTCTTGTCCTATACTACGATGCTATTCTTAAAACGATGATTTTCGCACACAACACTGCCTTTGTGGGATGCTTCGTATCATCTAGAAAAGAAATTTATTCAGATAATAGTTTGGTTATCTTTCTTGTCTCGATGGCATTGGATATTGCTTTTGCAGGGTGTAGGGATGGTAGAGTATGCGGGTGTGGTGTTGCAGGAGCATGATAGGAGTCACTGTGGTGCAGGATGGTTGGTCGATTCTGGTGCTTCACAACAACTTTCTGGGCATCAGGCTTATTTCAGGAAACTTAGTTCTGTTACACCAGAGAGAACGGTACAAGTTGTTGATGGCAAGCACGCTCCAGTTGTTAGCGAGGGGGAAGCGTCTGTGACCCTTACGTTGCGGCTGCTGAGAGCACTACACGTACAAGAGTTTCCCATGAGTTTGTTGTCCGTAAGCAGGATCACGATGGATCTTCATTGTAGGGTTATTTTCGATGAGCTGGGATGCATTGTCCAAGATAAGTTTACTGGGAAGACCATTTCTAGAGGTACAGAGGAGAATGATATTTATCACCTTATCCAGGAACCTTTTGCAAGAGCCAGCAAATATGATGGTGGAAGCGCCTTACAATAGTATATTCATCTAGGTCATCTACCTCTAAATCACCTTAGGAGTGTGATTCCACACATTTCACCTGCCACGACTTTTAGATGTGATGCTTGCCAATTAGGTAAGCATCATCAGTCTTCCTTTCCTATTAGTACCTCTCCTGGATCATCAGCTGCTTTTGAGTTACTCCATATGGATGTCTGGGGATCGAGTCGAGTTCCAAACAGGATGGGACATCGACATTATCTTGTTGTCGTTAATGATTTCACTAGAGTATCTTAGGTATTCCTTCTGAAAACCAAGAGAGGTGTTGGATGTGCCATTGAGACTCTTCTCTTGAAGATTAGGACTCAGTATTCTGCCATACTGAAGATTGTACAGACGGATAATGCCCTCGAGTTCTGCACTGCAAAACTTATTGAGTTCTACAAGACTCATAGGATTATCGACTAGACCACTTGTCTACACACCTCATAGCAAAATGAGGTTGCAAAGAGGAACACAAACACCTGTTAGAGGTTGCCCGCACTCTACTTATCCACCACAGTGTTCCATAGAGATACTAAACAGCGTGTTACTTGACGTGAAAATTCTCAACACAATTAATTAAGGTTATTAATCTTAATTAATAGTGCCAAAAATGATGCTTAAGCTACCTTGCTTAATTAATTTGTCATTGTTAATTATAGTATAGGATGCAAGATAACCTAATGTAACGACCCGGCTCCCGAGTCCCTACGAGACACGAGAACCGGACCGACTCGACTAATCCCAAGACCCAGTCGTCCAACGAGGAAGTAACCAAAAGACAGTAAAATAAACCACATTAAGCAAGAATATAACTAACAGTAAGAAAGTACAGCAGTAAGGAAAGAAACTACTACGGTAGGCACCACCACAACAGTAAAACAACATTTATCATATAACAAAAACTGCAGGTAAAGAAGGTACAGCGGAAACAAAACTACTCACTAGAACAGAAACAAAAAAAGGGTACAAAGCTGTGGTAACTCTACTGGACCCTACTCGGCCCAGCGTCCTCTGCAGCCGCCGACCCTGGCTGCTCAACACCTGGTCCTGAAAAAGGTAACGAGTGTAACACGTCAGCAAAACGCTGAGTAGAGTGGCAAACTAACTAAAGGCAACAGTAGAGTGTACAGTAGCTATTATGTTCTATTACTTCCTTTATTTACATCTTTCAATTTTTCTCACTATTTCATTTATTTCTCAGATCCTTTACTTGATCTCGAATGTCCTCGTGGGACGATCTTGATTGCAGTCTTTTCCAAAAGTAGAAGTAGCACGTGGTGCTCTCCTGGCCGGGAGAGTCCCCCGTGGTGATCCTACCCTCAGTCAACCACCCCAAGGTCACTGACAGACGTAACGGTGACTACGGCACGCGCGATAAACGCACAGGTAGCTAGCCCGCACTGGCACGCGGTCAGTCGTTTCCGTTAACGGGTGCGCCCAAAGCACAGCACGGAACCAGGGCAGGGCCCTCTCAGTAATAGGGGTCCAACCCCTCCACAGTAACCAAACCGGGGCCTTGCCCCTCCACAGTCCGCGCACCCTCGCCTGACTACCCTGGTTTGCCCTAGTGGGCCTAACAAGTCGGTGAAGGAGGCTAGCAGAACCCCGGGGCCTGTGGGGTAGCTAGTACTCTCCTAACACTACTAGCTCTCCTCGGTACTACGTACACGAGGGCCAGCAAGTCGGTACAGAGCGGCCAATCCTAACCCCGGGTCCCTGGGGCGGCTGGCCCCACTCTGCACTAAACAGGTACAGGTACTTCCCTTGGTACTGCGTACCCAAGAGACAGTACAAACTACATCTCAGTTCCATTCCTTTTTCTTTCCAGGAGTTCCACTCCTAACTCCCCGTAGGGTTCCAGCTCTTTATTTCAGAACATCATATGTTTCACTTTCCAGATTCACGTTCTCAAATTCCATGATCTCAAACATGTTTCTTTATTCATAACAGGCAGCTGTTAATTAAATTTACAGGCAGCTTTATAAATTCCTTTCCATTTTTCCAAGACTGCAGTAATATACATTCCACTAGTTTTTCCATCCTAGGATTCATGCCATATCCTAGGATCTATCATACAATCTAGTTTTCCGGCCCTAGGATTCATGCAACACCTAGGAGCTCTCATTCCATATATTTCTCATTCCTAGGATTCATGCAAGCCCTAGGTTCTAGTTATGGTTCCATACTTTAACAGATTTTATTAATACTTAAAACCACTCTACCAGGTACAACGGGAGTAATGGGGGCGTGATCGAGAATCCCGCGCGCCTCCGCGACTCTCAAGACTGCAACCGAACGAGGTCCTATCACAAGGATCAAACACAAGGAGTGTCTCAAAACAGTGTATAGCTACTGTAGGCAGGTAGAGGAATTAATTCTAAAACGAACGCAACTCGAATCGCGGAAAACGGAGCCCAAACGGGCCCTAAACGGGTCGAGAAAGACGATACTGTGCAAAATCAGACGTCTGGAACTCCCTCCAGACGTCTTAAACGGTGGATCAGAGAATTACCTGCTCAGCGTGGTTTCCCAGACGTCCAGAAGTCTGCAGGGACGTCTTTCCTAGATCCCAGACGTCCGATGGTCACTTCGGACGTCTGGAGGTCACTCCCGCCGTCTGGTACAACTTCCAGACATCTGATTCGCAAAGGATGACGAATTAGGAAAAACCTGCGCACAGCCAACCCCCCTCCCTCAGTACGGTCAGTCGACAAAAAGGAAGAAGAAAGCGGAAACTCACCTTTCAGACGTCTGTATGATCTCACAGACGTCGACCTTGCCGTCTGGATATCAATCCAGACGTCTGATTCTGGAAATTTTTCCAGAATCAGAGCCCTGCTCGGCCTCCGCTCGCGACACCGCCCGCGTTGCACCTCGCGCGTACGCTGCTCCGCCCGCAGCAAGTCCCTCTCCGCGACGCCCTGCGCCCCCTGCGCCCTCCGCCGGCCGGCCAAGCCGCTCCTGGCGAGCTCGCCCTCACGGCAGAGCCCCGCCCTCGCACGCCGCAGCTCCTCCGCGCTCACTGCGGCTGCCGCTGCCGCTGCGCCCTCACGTCCGCTCGCTCTCGCGCACAGGCAGGAGAAGAAGGAGGAAGATGGTGGAGACGGGAGGGGAGGCGTGCCCCCCCCCTTTTAACGCCGCGCGGAGAGGAGAGAGAAGGCGGTCGCAGCCGCCTGCAGCCACAGAGAAAGAGGGCAGAACGCAGGTCTGCGCGCACAGGCGCGCAGACGAATATCCCGTGCGAGCATAACTGTTCGCCAGACGTCTGTAAACTATCCCGGACGTCTGGTCAGACGTCTGGATGTGATCCCAGACGTCTTGACAGACGTCTGGGCCACCTCCCAGACGTCTTAAAAGGCGTCTGGGGCACGCGCTCGTTACAATATAACAAACTCAAAGGAAGTTTCGTCCCCGAAACTTGCGCCAACTAGGGTGCGGGAAGAAGGTGTCCAAATAACCATAACAAACTCAAAGAGGACCGAAGCCGGTCTGAAAAGACGTACCCGCGAAAAGCTCCGGGTACCGCTCCCGCATTGCCGCCTCAGGCTCCCAGGTAGCCTCCTCGTACCGCTGGCTCCTCCACAAAACCTTTACCAGGGGTACTTGCTTTCGTCTCAACCTGCGGACTGCTCGGTCTAGGATCTGTACTGGCCGCTCGGGGTAGGTCAGGTCGTCGCTCACCTCGACGCTCTCGTGACTCAGTACGTGGCTGGGATCGGCTACGTACTTCCTGAGGTTGGACACGTGGAACACGTCGTGCACACCAGAAAGCTGCGGGGGAAGGGCAAGTCTGTAAGCAACGGGTCCAACCCGCTCCAGGACCTCAAAGGGCCCCACGAACCTCGGCGCGAGCTTCCCTCTCACCCTAAACCGCTGTAAGCCCTTCATGGGCGAAACACGAAGAAAGACGTGGTCCCCAACCTCGAACTGCGTAGCTCTTCTGTCTGCTCCT
Organism: Thalassia testudinum; assembly: GCA_037157565.1. Taxonomy (NCBI): domain Eukaryota; kingdom Viridiplantae; phylum Streptophyta; class Magnoliopsida; order Alismatales; family Hydrocharitaceae; genus Thalassia; species Thalassia testudinum. The sequence goes on along the minus strand of JAZHRO010000065.1, from coordinate 17,952,951 downwards.
GACAGTGCGGAGTCGTCTGTGGATCTGCTCAACTACCTCCTGACTCTGCCGGATCAACCTGGGGCCAACCTCCCACTTGGTCCCCACCTCAACCCAACTCAAGGGTGCCGTGCATTTCCGTCCGTACAGAGCCTCGTAGGGAGCCATGCCGATGCTCGAGTGATAACTGTTGTTGTATGCAAACTCTGCCAGGGGCAGGTGCTCCTCCCAAGAGCCCCTCCAGTCTAGTACACAGGCACGCAAAAGATCCTCAAGTGTCTGTATCGTGCGTTCCGACTGTCCGTCCGTCTGGGGGTGGTAAGCCGTGCTAAACCTCAACCTCGTCCCCAAAGCCTGCTGAAACTCAGCCCAAAACTGGGACGTAAAGCGGGTATCCCGGTCGGATACGATCTCCCGCGGAACTCCGTGTAGTCGCACCACATCACGGATATACCTCTCTGCCAACTGTGCTGGTCCCAAAGTGACTCGGATCGGTAAGAATCGTGCCGTCTTCGTCAATCTATCCACTATTACCCAGACTGCGTCGTGTCCTCGCTGGGTAACAGGTAAGCCCACCACCAAGTCCATGGTGATGCTCTCCCACTTCCACTCTGGCACTGGAAGCGGCTGAAGCGGCCCTGCAGGCCTCTGATGCTCGGCTTTCACCTGCTGGCACACTAAGCACTGCTGCACGAACTCACCCACATCCCGCTTCATCCCTCTCCACCAGAACTCGCGTCTCAAGTCATGGTACATTTTCGTGTTTCCGGGATGTATTGTGAATCTGGAACCGTGTGCCTCAGTTAGGAGCTCTCTCAACAGCTCCTCGTCTCTGGGGACGCACAGCCGTCCCCTCAAGCGTAACACCTGGTCTGTGAAAGAGAAGTCCCCTGGGTCCCCTGACAGTACTCTGTCGCGCAAAGACTGCAAGTACGGATCGGCCATCTGTCCCGTGAAGATGCGGTCTATCAACTCTGGTCTGGTCTGCCGTGTCACCGTCACTGCCCCACAGTACCCTCGTAACTCTAGAGGTCGCCAACTGCCCACCTCCTCCAAAAGGCTCCAACTCTGTAACTGTAGACTGGCCAAGCGTGCGGGCGCCTTACGGCTCAAGGCGTCAGCCACCACATTGGCCTTTCCCGGGTGGTAGGAGATGCTGCAGTCGTAGTCCTTCAGGAGCTCCAACCAATGTCTCTGTCTCATGTTGAGCTCCTTCTGGTCAAAAAGATATCTGAGGCTCTTGTGATCTGTAAAAATCTCGAAGGTCTCACCGTACAAGTAGTGCCTCCATGTCTTCAGCGCGAAGACAACAGCTGCCAACTCTAGATCGTGGGTAGGATAGGTATGCTCATGGGGCTTCAGTTGCCGCGAGGCGTAAGCGACCACGTGACCCCTCTGCATGAGCACACCTCCTAACCCCTGCAAGGAAGCGTCCGTGTACACAACGAACCCGCCACTACTGTCAGGGATGGTGAGCACGGGAGCCGAGGTCAACCTCTCCTTCAGCTCCAGAAAACACGCCTCACAGGCGTCTGTCCAAGCGAAAGGCACATCCTTCCGAGTCAACTGTGTCATAGGACGTGCAATCTGCGAAAACCCTCTGATGAACCGCCTGTAGTAACCTGCCAGTCCCAGGAAACTGCGAGTCTCAGTGACTGAACGCGGTCTCTCCCACCTGAGCACTGCCTCGACCTTGGCGGGATCCACCGCCAGGCCGTCTCCAGAGATCACATGACCCAAAAAGGTCACCTCCCTCAACCAGAACTCACACTTGCTGTATTTGGCGTACAGCCTGCGTCGTCTCAAAGTGTCCAGAACCATCCGCAAGTGCTGTCCGTGCTGCGTCCGATCTCTAGAATAGATGAGTACATCATCTATGAAAACCACCACAAACTGGTCCAAGTACGGTCTGAACACCCGGTTCATCAGGTCCATGAAAGCAGCGGGGGCATTGGTCAGCCCAAACGGCATGACCAAAAACTCGTAGTGTCCGTAGCGGGTGCGGAAAGCTGTCTTGGAGACGTCGGTCTCCCTGATCCTCAACTGGTGGTATCCAGACCTCAAGTCAATCTTGGAAAACACCGTGGCACCCCGCAACTGGTCAAACAAATCGTCAATCCTCGGCAGCGGATATCTGTTCTTGATGGTGACCCTATTCAGCTGTCGGTAGTCCACACAAAGGCGTAGGGTCCCATCCTTCTTCTTCACAAACAGTACCGGGGCTCCCCAGGGAGACGCACTGGGCCTCACGAAACCTTTCTCCAAAAGGTCCTGCAACTGAGACTTGAGCTCTCGCAGCTCAAGCGGTGCCATCCTGTATGGCGCGGTGGAGATGGGGCTGGTCCCTGGTACTAGTGAGATCTCAAACTCGATCTCACGCTCGGGCGGTAGTCCTGGTAACTCGTCTGGAAACACGTCGGGGTACTCTCTGACCACCGGGATGCTCTGGAAGTCTGCCACGGGGCTGTGCTCTGCCACCACACAAGCTAAGAAGCCCTCACACCCCTGGCTCAAAAGTCTCGCCGCCCGAAGTGCCGAAATGCACCTGAAACCTCCGTCCACTGGCTGCCCGTGAAACTCGAAGGAAGGCAACTCCGGAATGGAGAAGACAATCTTCCTCTCAAAGCAGTCTACCAAGGCGTGGTAAGCGGACAGCCAATCCATCCACAGGATCACCCCAAAGTCCTCCATCTGTATCATAATCAGGTCAGCTGGCAGGCTGTGTCCCCCGATGCTGACCCCGCAACCCGTGTACACCTCCTCAGCTACAAACAGCTGACCACTCGGACCTCTGATTACGAACGGGTTCTCTAACAATGTATAATCCTGGTCCAAACTAACTGCGAAACTGTTTGCGACAAACGAGTGCGTAGCGCCGGAATCGAAAAGCGTGTAAACGAGTCTGCCGGAAACTGCAACCATACCTGCTACCACGGATCCCGAAGCTCTGGCGTCCCTGTGTGCTAGGGCGTTGATACGCCCCTCAGCTCTAGGTGCGGATGAAGCAGCCACACTCTGCGTCGGACGGGTAGGTGCTGGCCGATACCCTCCTCGCGACTGTGGTCCTCCTCCTCGCGCCTGGAAACCGCGGCCTCCTGCGCGCCCTCCAGTGCTCTGCGCGGGAAGTATCTGCTGACCTCCTGCCCTAGATGGGCAGTCCCTCCTGACGTGGCCCGGCTGGCCACACTGGTAGCAGAGGGGAACCCGACTCCCGCCCTCAGTGAGTCCCTGCTGTCGGCTCGGCGGGGGTCCGGTGCTGGCGACTGGCCCCTGTCGAGGGCCCCCAAAGGCCACTGATGGCCCTGCACAACGTGACGGCTCTCCTGCGGACGCCACGTGTCTTCGTTCTCGCCGGCCCTGTGAGAAGTCTGGCTGAAAGGTCCTCTTTCGCCCGCCGTCGGTCTCTCGCGCGGACGGGTTGGTCTCCTCGTAAGTCATGGCTGCCTCTACCACCCTCGAAAACGTCGGCAGCTTCAGGGGTTTGACATACCCCCGGATCGCAGGCCGGAGCCCCTCGGTGAACCTCCAAAGGCGCTCCTCCTCAGTGGCTACCGCTGTCGCTGCAAAGCGGGACAGCTCCAAGAAACGCGTGCGGTACGCGCTCACGGTCATCGTCCCTTGGCGGAGAGTGTGGAACTCCCGCCTCCTCTGGTCCTGCCACGTCTGGGGAAAGTACTGTTCGCAGAAGAGGGTGACGAACTGGTCCCACGTCGGCTCGTCCCTCTCCTGTCCCCGGACCGCCCTCCACCACCGGTGTGCCGCACTCTCCAGCTGGTACGTGGCAAAGGCCACGCGGCACTCCACCGGGGGGCGAAGGGTGTCGAAGATCTTCTCCAGCTGCTCAAGCCAGTCCTCTGCCTCGGTCGGGTCCTCATCCCCCTTGAAGGAGGGGGGCTTCAGCTTCCGGAACTGTCCGAAAAGCTCGAAGTGGTGCTGTAGGGGAGGTGCTGGTGCACCTCCAGGCGAAGGTGTTTCGTGTACAGAAGTGTCGGAGGAAGGTGGGGGCGGCAGGGGCCCATCCCCTCCCTCGTGTCCAGCGCCGCGTCCGTCGCGTGGTCCCACAGAGGACTCCCCCTCTGCAACCCCAGGAGGAGGTGCTAGGGGCGGTGGGTGGAGCTCCTCTCGTACAATATCCCGTATCAGTCTGGCGAGGTCCTGGGCCTGGATGCCAGGGAGTGGTGGCTGGTCCGCCGAGACGTCAACGACAGCACGTCCACCCCGCCGACCTCGCCCTCAGCCGCGCCCGCGGCCAGTCTCGCCAGTCCCACGACGAGGCATCTCCTGCAAGGAGACACGAAACAAAACGGAAACGTCAAAACAGACGGTACCTAACAACACTTCTAAGAGCTCATATCAAGAGATATGTTGTGGTGGCTACTCTAGCTATAAACATGTGAATTGGTTATTTTCCAGTCAGTTGATTCACTTCTCGGGACGACCTTGCTCTGATACCATCTTGTAACGACCCGGCTCCCGAGTCCCTACGAGACACGAGAACCGGACCGACTCGACTAATCCCAAGACCCAGTCGTCCAACGAGGAAGTAACCAAAAGACTGTAAAATAAACCACATTCAGCATGAATATAACTAACAGTAAGAAAGTACAGCAGTAAGGAAAGAAACTACTACGGTAGGCACCACCACAACAGTAAAACAACATTTATCATATAACAAAAACTGCAGGTAAAGAAGGTACAGCGGAAACAAAACTACTCACTAGAACAGAAACAAAAGAAGGGTACAAAGATGTGGTAACTCTACTGGACCCTACTTGGCCCAGCGTCCTCTGCAGCCGCCGACCCTGGCTGCTCAACACCTGGTCCTGAAAAAGGTAACGAGTGTAACACGTCAGCAAAACGCTGAGTAGAGTGGCAAACTAACTAAAGGCAACAGTAGAGTGTACAGTAGCTATTATGTTCTATTACTTCCTTTATTTACATCTTTCAATTTTTCTCACTATTTCATTTATTTCTCAGATCCTTTACTTGATCTCGAATGTCCTCGTGGGACGATCTTGATTGCAATCTTTTCCAAAAGTAGAAGTAGCACGTGGTGCTCTCCTGGCCGGGAGAGTCCCTCGTGGTGATCCTACCCTCAGTCAACCACCCCAAGGTCACTGACAGACGTAACGGTGACTACGGCACGCACGATAAACGCACAGGTAGCTAGCCCGCACTGGCACGCGGTCAGTCGTTTCCGTTAACGGGTGCGCCCAAAGCACAGCACGGAACCAGGGTAGGGCCCTCTCAGTAACAGGGGTCCAACCCCTCCACAGTAACCAAACCGGGGCCTTGCCCCTCCACAGTCCGCGCACCCTCGCCTGACTACCCTGGTTTGCCCTAGTGGGCCTAACAAGTCGGTGAAGGAGGCTAGTGATAACACCACGCAAGGGGGTAGTAATTAGGTTGAATATGGCCCATCTTTAGAATAAAAGGCAAAACATAAAGTAGAATAGGAGCATTGCATGCATCAAGTACCAAGATTGCTTATAAACTGTATTAATGGCCATTTGTGTAAAGCATTTATCAAAGCAGGCCTCAGATGAGCAATCGGACCGCACGGATGGATTCAGGACGACGAACGGAGTCTAACGGACTCAAAATCGGCCAAATCCGACATCCGGAGCTCCCACAATGGGCCCAAGAAATCCTGACCGTTGATTTGGAGATCAACGGCCTAGAACGCGCCACGTCGCCCCGCCCCCGCCGCCCGCACGCCCCCAAGCCAGCCAAGGACGCATCTCGGCCGTTGATCTTCGATCGAACGGCCGAGATCCGCGCGCTCGCCCGCGGTCGCCGCGACAAAGCGCGGGCGTGGCGCAACGGTTAGCGCGCACGCCCGCGTTGCGGCGACGCGCGTTCGATTCGCGCGGAGCAAAAATCGTCTGCGGGCGAAGGGCGCGGCAAAATTGAGCCGCGCGATCAGAAGCGAGCGGCTAGGATCGCGCCACGCGGCGCGACGACAGCGCCCCACCTCCCACGCGCGCGCGCACGCCGGGCGGAAACGCGCGCGCGCACGCACGCCCGAAGCGCGATCCTAGCGCAGGCGCGGGAGGATCTCAGCCGTCCGATCATCAATCGGACGGCTCTCGTTCGACGTCCACGGATCGCGCCTGAAGAGAGAAAGGGGCGGGCGGCTGACCGGCGGCAGCAGACCTTCACCGACGTATATGGAAGCGGTTTTAGCGACGTTCTGGATGTCGCTAAAGCACATTCTTCTTTTAGGGAGCCCTTAACTCTATTTAAACCCCCTTCTACCACCATTCAAGGCATCCTCTCCCACTTGCAACTACTCCACTCCTCTCCTAGCTAGTCTTAGGCACTCTTGTAATCGCCGGAGACGACGAGCCGCCGACGGAGCCTCCTCCACCGCTGTGGCTGCCTCGTCGCTCTCCACTCTCTCTCTACCTCTCTCTCTCTCTTTTAAAGCTTTCATTTACTTTTGTTGAAGCATGTATTTAATATTGTAAACCATGAACTATGAATGCATGTTTAATGAAATTATTTTTCATTTAGTGGCCTTTTTAATTTCTGTTTAAAGTGCATGATCAAAACCAAAGAGCTTTCTAACCCTAAACTCTCTCTATATCTCGCTTTTCAAAACCGTTTCTTTCGCAAGCAAAACTCCGCCTTTTTTCGTGACAACAAGTGGTAAACAAAATCCGATTTCCACGCCTCCCTGAGATCGACACTCGGACTCACCTCCGTTTACTTCTTTTAAAACCGACGTATCAAGTGCAACTATAACGACACCTCTTAACACACACGCACGAAGGCACGTCAGCTAGCAGAACCCCGGGGCCCGGGGGGTAGCTAGTACTCTCCTAACACTACTAGCTCTCCTCGGTACTACGTACACGAGGGCCAGCAAGTCGGTACAGAGCGGCCAATCCTAACCCCGGGTCCCTGGGGCGGCTGGCCCCACTCTGCACTAAACAGGTACAGGTACTTCCCTTGGTACTGCGTACCCAAGAGACAGTACAAACTACATCTCAGTTCCATTCCTTTTTCCTTCCAGGAGTTCCACTCCTAACTCCCCGTAGGGTTCCAGCTCTTTATTTCAGAACATCATATGTTTCACTTTCCAGATTCACGTTCTCAAATTCCATGATCTCAAACATGTTTCTTTATTCATAACAGGCAGCTGTTAATTAAATTTACAGGCAGCTTTATAAATTCCTTTCCATTTTTCCAAGACTGCAGTAATATACATTCCACTAGTTTTTCCATCCTAGGATTCATGCCATATCCTAGGATCTATCATACAATCTAGTTTTCCGGCCCTAGGATTCATGCAACACCTAGGAGCTATCATTCCATATATTTCTCATTCCTAGGATTCATGCAAGCCCTAGGTTCTAGTTATGGTTCCATACTTTAACAGATTTTATTAATACTTAAAACCACTCTACCAGGTACAACGGGAGTAATGGGGGCGTGATCGGGAATCCCGCGCGCCTCCGCGACTCTCAAGACTGCAACCGAACGAGGTCCTATCACAAGGATCAAACACAAGGAGTGTCTCAAAACAGTGTATAGCTACTGTAGGCAGGTAGAGGAATTAATTCTAAAACGAACGCAACTCGAATCGCGGAAAACGGAGCCCAAACGGGCCCTAAACGGGTCGAGAAAGACGATACTGTGCAAAATCAGACGTCTGGAACTCCCTCCAGACGTCTTAAACGGTGGATCAGAGAATTACCTGCTCAGCGTGGTTTCCCAGACGTCCAGAAGTCTACAGGGATGTCTTTCATAGATCCCAGACGTCCGATGGTCACTTCGGACGTCTGGAGGTCACTCCCGCCGTCTGCTACAACTTCCAGACGTCTGATTCGCAAAGGATGACGAGTCAGGAAAAACCTGCGCACAGCCAACCCCCCTCCCTCAGTACGGTCAGTCGACAAAAAGGAAGAAGAAAGCGGAAACTCACCTTTCAGACGTCTGTATGATCTCACAGACGTCGACCTTGCCGTCTGGATATCAATCCAGACGTCTGATTCTGGAAATTTTTCCAGAATCAGAGCCTTGCTCGGCCTCCGCTCGCGACGCCGCCCGCGTCGCACCTCGCGCGTACGCTGCTCCGCCCGCAGCAGGTCCCTCTTCGCGACGCCCTGCGCCCCCTGCACCCTCCGCCGGCCGGCCAAGCCGCTCCTGGCGGGCTCGCCCTCACGGCAGAGCCCCGCCCTCGCACGCCGCAGCTCCTCCGCGCTCACTGCGGCTGCCGCTGCCGCTGCGCCCTCGCGTCCGCTCGCTCTCGCGCACAGGCAAGAGAAGAAGGAGGAAGATGGTGGAGACGGGAGGGGAGGCGCGCCCCCCCCTTTTAACGCCGCGCGGAGAGGAGAGAGAAGGCGGTCGCAGCCGCCTGCAGCCGCAGAGAAAGAGGGCAGAACGCAGGTCTGCGCGCACAGGCACGCAGACGAATATCCCGTGCGAGCATAACTGTTCGCCAGACGTCTGTAAACTATCCCGGACGTCTGGTCAGACGTCTGGATGTGATCCCAGACGTCTTGACAGACGTCTGGGCCACCTCCCAGACGTCTTAAAAGGCGTCTGGGGCACGCGCTCGTTACACCTAACATTTAGAAATTTACTTTTAACTAGTTGAGTCCAGGTCATTCGTTGGCAGGCTTTGTAACGACCTGGTTCTCGAGTCCCTACGAGACACGAGAACCGGACCGACTCGACTAATCCCAAGACCTAGTCGCCCAACGAGGAAGTAACCAAAAGACAGTAAAATAAACCACATTCAGCATGAATATAACTAACAGTAAGAAAGTACAGCAGTAAGGAAAGAAACTACTACAGTAGGTACCACCACAATAGTAAAACAACATTTATCATATAACAATAACTGCAGGTAAAGAAGGTACAGCGGAAACCAAAAACTACTCACTAGAACAGAAACAAAAGAGGTACAAAAGGCTGTGGTAACTCTACTGGACCCTACTCGGCCCAGCATCCTCTGCAGCCGCCGACCCTGGCTGCTCAACACCTGGTCCTGAAAAAAGGTAACGAGTGTAACACGTCAGCAAAACGCTGAGTAGAGTGGCAAACTAACTAAAGGCAACAGTAGAGTGTACAGTAGCTGTTAAGTTCTATTACTTCCTTTATTCACATCTTTCAATTTTTCTCACTATTTCATTTATTTCTCAGATCCTTTACTTGATCTCGAATGTCCTCGTGGGAACGATCTTGATTGCAGTCTTTTCCAAAAGTAGAAGTAGCACGTGGTGCTCTCCTGGCCGGGAGAGTCCCCCGTGGTGATCCTACCCTCAGTCAACCACCCCAAGGTCACTGACAGACGTAACGGTGACTACGGCACGTGCGATAAACGCATAGGTAGCTAGCCCGCACTGGCACGCGGTCAGTCGTTTCCGTTAATGGGTGCGCCCAAAGCACAGCACGGAACCAGGATAGAGCCCTCTCAGTAACAGGGGTCCAACCCCTCCACAGTAACCAAACCGGGGCCTTGCCCCTCCACAGTCCGCGCACCCTCGCCTGACTACCCTGGTTTGCCCTAGTGGGCCTAACAAGTCGGTGAAGGAGGCTAGCAGAACCCCGGGGCCCGTGGGGTAGCTAGTACTCTCCTAACACTAGTAGCTCTCCTCGGTACTACGTACACGAGGGCCAGCAAGTCGGTACAGAGCGGCCAATCCTAACCCCGGGTCCCTGGGGTGGCTGGCCCCACTCTGCACTAAACAGGTACAGGTACTTCCCTTGGTACTGCGTACCCAAGAGACAGTACGAACAACATCTCAGTTCCATTCCTTTCTCCTTCCAGGAGTTCCACTCCTAATTCCTCGTAGGGTTCCATCCTTTAATCTCAGAACATCTTATGTTTCACTTTCCAGTTTCACGTTCTTACAAACCATGATTTCAGTCATGTTCCTTATTCATAACAGGCAGTTGTTAATTCAATTTACAGGCAGCTTTATATATTATGTTGTTTTACTGTTGTGGTGGTACCTACTGTAGTAGTTTCTTTCCTTACTGCTGTACTTTCTTACTGTTAGTTATATTCATGCTGAATGTGGTTTATTTTACTGTCTTTTGGTTACTTCCTCGTTGGACGACTAGGTCTTGGGATTAGTCAAGTCGGTCCGGTTCTCGTGTCTCGTAGGGACTCGAGAACCGGGTCGTTACAGGCTTCATTAGCTTAATTAATCATCATTTATTCTGAATTAATCTTTATTCTTAATTACTTATGTTATACTACTTATATTATTGCAATAATACAAATACTTAACTAATATAGCATCTATTATCTACTATATATATTATTCACTAATAGCTTTCTTAATTATAAGTACTTAATTAAAGACTTAATTGACTAATAATTACTCTAATATGTTAACCACATGAATAATTGTATAAAATTGAACATTAAAGATATGGCAATCATTCCATAAGTAAGAATGGACAAAAAGAAATGTTTTTGCATTAAAGAATAAAAGAAATTACAACAAAATGTTATTTTAGAACAACATGAATTAATATCCACATTTATTACAAACTTAGGCACACTTTCAATTTAACACTTTGCTCACGTGCCTTCATATCTCTTCAACCTTCACAGCTTCAGCCCAACAATTAGTGTAATTTTCAACACCTATGTACTCCGCAGCACTTAGCATACACAAAAATATTTGGAATTGGCAGGCCTGGCCTTTTGCATAATCTATTGCCCAATGGGTCGGATCGACCACTACTAAGCCGGGCCCATAGTTTGATTATTAGTCTTACTTTTGCATAGTTTGGGCCAAATCAAGCCCACAAAGCTTACGCGGCCCAGCTGCTCTCACAGGCTCCCAACCCACTCACACACACATGCTCATGATCAGATGTGTGCCCAATGCTTGACGACTGCTCAACTCAAATGTGCATTTCCTTATATATGCATGCGGGTGCTCTTCATCTTCCGATGCGGTGCTATGTATAACCCTCTTTCCTTCAGTGTCTGCCTCAACTCCAACGCAAGCTTCATCTGCTGATCATGATCACTCCTTAACATCTTCTACCAAATTGATCACTCAGATCAATAGATCTTCTATATAGCTTTCGATTACTTTCGCCAATTCCTTGTTTGGAGCATATAAGTTCCTTTGAATCATCCTCTAAATGTAGCTTCTAGCCATGGTTGTCTACCACAGCAGCAACTTACTTGCATACTTTTGATCCTCTAACCTAAGCTCTCTCTCGCACGCTCCTAAAGACTTAAAATAATTCCTAAAATCATTCCACACTAAATAAGCATTGAGGAAAACTTCAAGAGGTTAGGAATGCTTGGGAAGCTTCTCAGCTTCCACAGGGCGACAGAGAAGACCAAATGAGGCTCAGATAGACTCCATCACTAGATTAAGGCCACTAGATTGATTCTAGTTCTATCAAAAAGATTTCAATCAACTGTTCTGAATTAAATTTGGCTTGGAATCTCACCTTGAGCTCTCTAAAGCTCATTACAGCACAAACGAAACCAAACTAATTAGGAGATAAAACTTGATACCAAATCAACTATATTCTCTCCAAAATCAACCAGAACAAATTTCTATCATTCTAAGAAATGTGAGTCAACCGTTAGAACTAAGTTCAGAAGCTTTGAACTTCATTAATAGCCAGCATTGACCAAATCAAGCTTAAAAGTTGACCTTCAATGCTAAAGAGTTTTAGTTCCAAATAATGACATAGATTGACTCAATTTCACCTCAGGAACTTAATAGATTCATCAAAATAGAAATTTCACCCCTAATACATGAGTACGTAGGTTTGTCACCTGAATTCAAAGATAGGTTTGGTCGACAGATCAATCTAAGGATTTGCCAACTTATCTAAAACCTAATCTAGATTCTCTAGATCATAATGATGCTAATGGACAAGCTTCCTCAGCTCCACTGAAGTTGAGGAAGACGATGATCATCAAAATCATCAAGTCATTAAAACAATAAATCATTGAGTAGATTATGATCAAGTAATGTTAACTAGATGATATGGAGCTTTGCAGGGAGTTTGGAAGACTATAGCTAAGATTAAGTCTCATCGGAGCTCACCGAAGCTCTAGTGAAGGCTGAAAATATAGACTAGCGATCAAATCTCCACTAAACTTCACAAGAAGATTAAGTCTCATCGAAGCTCACCGGAGCTCTAGTGAAGGCTGAAAATATAGACTAGAGATCAAATCTCCACTAAACTTCACAAGAACATGTTCAAAAGATTCCTAAGGTCACAAGGAACCTCAAGAACACAACATTTAAATCAATTGCTCATTATAAACAAGAATTAATCAAAAAATCAATGAAGAATCAAACCTGAGTTCGCAAGAACTCAAGGAAATAGATCTCACTCAATTGAGTGAGGAGAAAGGTTTAGGAGTTGATTGCGATCGTATACAAGATGTTAATTTAGTAGGAAAACTCTTCTTAAGATGCCATTGACAGCGGACTTCAAAAGTTGAGGTCGAATTGGGCATTTTGTGTGTAGATGATAATAGAGCTAATTAGGGACTCAAACAAGGCCCTAATAGTGTGAACAGGTGGTGGAGGGCCCCAATTGGATGTGTAAATTACCTCTGAGCCTCCGCCAAGGACAGCGGAGGAGCTCAAGTGTAAGTGTGCTGGATTAGGCTATTGAAGTGATTAACTAGGTAGAAGAAGTGAAGTGGATCCATGGTGAGGTAAGGAAGCTGATCAGGTGATTAGGTAGGTAAATGGAAGTCTAACGAACCGGAATTGGCTCGTCGAAGTCAAAGAAGGCGATGAGGAGTGTGAGCTATCTACAACCTACTCCTAAGCATTAAAGATCTAAATCTAATATAGAGGCTAAATTAGAGTTCTAGAACTACTTACCTGACAAAGGAGATGAGAGAACTCACCTGTGGAAGGGCAAGAACAGGAAGAACTCTGATGTTAATCGGAGAAGACTCTAGCGGCAATCAAAGTGTAGAAAAAGAAGAGATGGCACGCTCCTTGGTCCTGTCACAACCACTGGAGTGGAAAAGGTGGTGAGAGAGATGTGTTCTCCACTGAACAAGCTCTAAGAAGAGGAAGAAGAGTTGCCAGAGATGGATGAATAGCCTATTGTCAACCACTATTTGGGGAAAAGGGTTAGGGGGTTGACCTTTGTAATCGGAGGATAAGGGGCTATTTATAGGTAGAAAGGAAGCTTCGATACCTTGAATCTAACCAAGAATGGATCTAGGTTCATCATAACCTCCGGCATCGTCTCCGACGCGAGTGAGGTTACTCACCTAGGACAAATAGGATTAGAAGCTCATCCAGATCGTTGGATGAAGAGAAAGAGGTGAGCTAAGTCTCAACAACCATGGCGGATGTGTTTGGTTGTCAAATAGGCAGTAATCCAAGGTTCTTGTCGCTGGCCATCATTGGACATTGACAAAAAAGAAGAGGTTAAGGAAGAATGATACATAGGGACCTTATTGTAAATAGTGAAGGACCTGAATGAGATAAAAGGACTCATTTGACATAAAAGTTAAGGGCATAAATGCAAATAATGGGTTTAATGGCTTATTTTAATTTATTTATTTTTTAATTTTTTATATATAATAGTAAATAATATAAATAACATGTTTATTCTATGAAATTACATTTTTTCCCATTTAAGCTATATTTATTAAAGTAAATACATTTTATGTTAATTAAAGACTATAAATATAAGTTAGTTATATAATGCTTTATCTATAGCTTTAAGGTCTTATTTTAGTCGTTAAACTTAAGCTAAAAATAATTAAGCCTTACTTAAGTCATTTTAACTTATTTATAAGGTCCTTGATATTTTTCCTTTATTGTATAATTAACCTTGTATTTATTCTATTTTTTGTTAATTAACTAGAGAAACTAGATAATTAAGGTAAATTAGGAGGCATGATGAGTCTCTCATCACCACCTTATTAACAAGATGCCGAGTTCAAAACATCACGAGCAGATACCAATTCTTTTGTTACATCCAGATGATGAGCTTTTAACGTGTCTCCCAAGGCCTTTTGGTATGTTGCTTTTGTTCATGTGCCATGTAAAGACACGTTCTATTCTGAGCCTTTTAAGACATTTGGACTATCAGTCAGACGTCTGGTCAAATGTCTGGACCCCTTCCAAGACATCTGGAAATTAAAAATTTTGTACGCAAAGTCGGGTCTGCGCACTGGCTGCGTGCAGACAGCCTTCCCCTTTTCTCTCTCTCTTCTTTTCTCCTCCACCGAACCCTAGCTACTCCCTTATATAAGATGCCTCTCCCCATTCCTCTCTTCTCCACTCCACCACCACCACCTTCCTTCCTTCCTCTCCATTGCAGTGAGAGGGACGAGTGAGAGAGAGGGCGCGAGAGCGAGGAGCAAGGAGGAGAGGCAGCATGAAGAGAGAAGGAGGAGCTTGAGCTCACGAGTTTGTGGGAGCTCGCTGGAAAATGCACGGCCGGAGCAGCGTGTGCGGGAGGAGTGCGTTGGGGGAGCCATCCCCGACACCCTGCTGCAGCCAGAGCTGCAGACGAGGAGGAGCCGCGGCTGTGTGCGGTGAGAGGAGTAGGAGCAGGAGCTCGCTCTGGTTCTGGGTTTTTCCCAGAATCAGACGTCTGGCGTGCTGTCCAGATGATGGGTTGGACGTCTGGTGATGACACCAGACGTTTGAAAGCAAGGTTTCACGAAGGTACGTTCCTCTTGTGGTTACAGCCATGCAGGCCACACCGCAGAGCTGATCTATGAGGCTAAAAGTGGAAGATTTGGTCTGTCGCCCATAGAGACAGCTTTGGGAAGGCGTGGGGCACGCCCTCCCATGTGTTTCAGACATCTGGATAGCTTACCAATGATCGGAAGCACTCCCAGATGACTGGAGGAGAGGTCGGACATCTGAAGCTGAGTCTAGATGATCAAGTAGGGGTTCTAGATGTCTTAAGTCGATGCAGGAACTTGAGGTAAGACCCTGGTGACTTTTAAGACATTTGGACCTTGTGCCAGACGTCTGATTTGGGTCTGCAGTGTTGTTTTTGACTCGTTTAGGGTCCATGTGGGGTCCGTTTTACGCAAGAAAGATATCTGTGGTTTCCTTGTGAGTTCTTTTACATGTTAGAAAGCCTTATATACTGTTCTGAGCATTTCGTTGTGATATGTTCCTTAGTATAGGACTTCGATCAGTTGCGTGTTCGGGGCTTGCAGAGGCACGTGAGTCTGCCATTCAAGCCCCCAGTACTCCTGAATTGTCTGGTAGAGTGGTTTCCCCTATTTTAATTATAAAACATGAATGCATATGTGAAATTAGATAACTAGAAGCCTAGGATGTGGCATGAATCCTAGGACGATAAATATTTGCACTGTTTGTATGAGTATTTGGGATTGTAGTCATAAATGAATGAATAAAATTGTAAACTGCCTGTTAATAAATATAAGCTACTTGTAGAATATAAAATGCCTGTGCTAGTTAAATAGTTAACTGTGACATTACTTGTTGTACATGTTAAATTGTGGAAATACGAGCTGCATGTATATAATATAAGAATGGAAATGTGAATGATGAAACCTGGTATGGAACAACATGGTAAATATGAACATGAACCCTACGGGGAATTAAGAGTAGAGCTCCTGTAGATGAATGGAATGGATCTGGAAATGTAAGTGGGAAGTGTGCTGGCCCTTGAGTACGTGGTACCAAGGAAAGCGACTGTCCCCTGTTTAGTGTAGAGCAGAGCTAGCCGCCCTTGGGTTGGGACCCGAGGTTAGGATTGGCCACTCTACACCAACTTCTATTGGCCCTTGCGTACACTATACCGGGGAGAGCTACTAGTGTAGAGAGAGAGCCAGCCACCCCACAGGGCCCGAGATTCATCTAGCCACCCTACACCGACTTGTTAGGCCCACTGGGCAAATCGAGGTAGTCAGACGAGGGTGCGCGGACTGTGGAGGGGTGAGACCCCTGTTTGGTTTTGAGGGGCTAGACCCTTATTAGTGAGAGGGCTAGGCCCTATACTGTTCCGTGCTGTACTTTGGGTGTACCCATTAGCAAAAACAACTGGCCGTGTGCTAGTGCGAGGTAGCTACCCGTGCGCTTATCACGCATGCTGTAGTCACCGCTACGTCTGTCCGTGACCTCGGGGTGGTTGACTAGGTGTAGAATCACCACGGGGGACTCTCTCGACCAGGAGAGCACCACGTATGCCTTCTAGTCTTCGGAAAAGACTACAATTAAGATCGTTCCCACAAGGAACATGCGAGATCAAGAAAGAGATCTGAAAAGTAAACCAATGGGTGAAAAGGAATGACTTGTAAAATAAAATAATTGAAAAAAATAAATTTACCTATTAGCTTTTACTGCTTTAGTTAGTTTGGTTACCACTCTACTCAGCATTCGCTGACTATGTTTACTCATAACCCTTTTCAGGTCCAGGAGTTGAGCAGCCTGAGTTACTGGCTGCAGAGGGTGCTGGGCCCAGTCGAGTCCAGTAGTAGTTCTTACTGTAGTTGTACTTCCTTTTGCTAGTGAGTTTAGTCTGTTGTTACCGTTTCTGTTTCTGTACTTTGTTCTACTTTACTGTTGTGGTGGTGATATGTACTGTTAGCAGCTTTTACTTCCTTTACTACTTATACTCTTTTACTGTTAGTTACTTTGCATAGTTAATGTGATTTACTTTCCTGCTTTTGGGTAATTTCTTGTTGGACGACTGAGTCTTGGGATTAGTCGAGTGGAGCCAGTCTTGGGTCCTGTAGGGATTTGGGAACCAGGTCATAACATGCCATCACCAGGTCATGACAAGCTTGCTCCTCACACTATTAAGTGTATCTTCTTAGGGTATTCCAGGAGTCAAAAGGGTACCGATGTTATGGTCCCATCCACCACAAGCATTATGTTAGCACTAATGTGACTTTTCATGAGACGACACCATATTTTTCAGTTGCTAGACAGACGAGTGTTCATGATAACGTAGCTCCCATATCTATTCCTCTTGCTCCACTTGTGGTGATTCTGATCTCCACACCTCAACCGATTCTTTCGGGATCCACTACCACCTTGGATGACTACAAGAGATTACATGGTCCACTACGCACGTATAGTAGACCTCATAAGACACTTCAGATGCCACCTTCCACACCAGTGACTAATACTCCATAGACTATTGAGATGGGTTCTGATGACAATGACAGTCGAGTTCGACCTGATCCCCCTAACAGTACAGATCACAGCAGTAGTGAGGTTCCTTCTGTAGACACTTGATTGCGCAGCAATTCACGCTTCTAATTTGGCTATCTTATGCTATTTTCTAACATTAGGAAACTAGATTAGATAGTTATGCGTGCATTATGTAAATATTCGCATTTGTGCATCTTATGAACAGGAAGATAGAGAGAGAGATTGAGCATCCATTCATCCATTTCATCCCTTCCATTTTCACCTTATTACCATTTAAATCCCACCACTTATTCCTCCTAATAACAAGCTACATTAATTTCCATGACACTTCAAGTGCCTACATGCAAAAACCCCAAAACAAGTCCCACACCTCAACAGCCTCCCTTGTCATCTTCTGCCCCCCCCTCATCTATATAAATCCATTCACTTCACTCCACATAAGTCGTCGGCACCCATCACTCCCCACACCTTCAGCCATTCCCTCCACCTCCAATCCCTGAGATGCACACATAGCCATCACACATCCCTCTCAGCTGGCCACATACACTCCCCTCCTGAGCCCTCCTCTCTCCCTCTCTTCCCCTCGTCACGCTCAGCACCCTCTCACAAGTTGAGAGGGACGTTGAGAACAGAGGAGTTCTCTCCTGTGGCTACATCCACCACAGTGAGAGAGCACCACCGCCCAGCTCATTGCGAATAGGTGGGCAGGGCTTCAAGCTCTGAAGCTCCATTTCGTGCACCACTGTGCACACTCCAGCCACCTTCACCACATGCTCCAGCCATCGCACCATCATGCACACCCACCTCTCTCACCATTACCATTTCTAGGCAGTAGAGCTTTAAGCTCTGAAACTCCTTCCCACGCACCTGCAAGTAGCTTAGCCACCTCGCCAAGGCCCTCCACGCTCCTTCACATCCCTTCCCGCGCTAATGCATGCCTCCTATCGATCGACACCACCTTCTTCGCACACATTCACCTCCATTCCTGCGTGTAGAGCAACCGGTGGCCTCGCGAGATAGCCAGTCACCCTTTTGCCCTTGCACTATAGCCGCAACCTCACGCAACTACAGTATGGTGACCAGATTGTTTCTCACTTATCCGGTCACCATGCACTCTCTCTCCTAACCATGATCGCTTCCAACCGGTTACCGCTCCACCAAATGCTTTGCACTCGCCTCTCGTGCCTCTCTCAGCGTGAAATGACCCGTTGCCTTTTTAGTCGAATAAGACGTCTAGAGTTTTAGTCAGACATCTGAAAGTGGAAATTTTCGTATGTCGCTTTTGTGCTCTGCATGCAGGCAGCACGTAGAGGCTTCTCTCTCCTTCTCACCCTCACCCCTTAAACCCTAAACCCACTCTATTTAAACCCTCTCTTCTCACCACCCTCACCCCCTCACCACCAGCCACCACCACCTCCAACATTCCTCCCTGTGCGGTAGTGACAAAGGAGACTGAGAGTGACGAGAAAGAGGGCAAGCAAGGGAGGACGAGAGGGTGAGTGAGGGAAAGAGGAAGGAAGAGAGCGTGAAGGTTGGAGGATCTTAAGGAGCTTGACAGGGCTCGCAAGACCGACGGCGGGCATGCACGCGAGGAGGAGGGGCTCAGGGAGGCGGCCTCTCGGCCCTCTGCAACTACTGAAGCTGCTGCGGTGCACTGCCGATAGAATTGCGAGGACAGAAGAGTCACGGATGAGGTTCTTGTATTGGACGTTTTCCAGTATCAGACGTTTGGGGTATCGTCCAGACAACTGGCGAGACACCAGGACGTCCATAGCAGAAATCGGACGTCTGAAAGCACAATATCGAGTGAGGTACATATCTTCCTGCACTACTTTCCGCCATGCAGTTTGTAGCGTAGGAGATGTTGGGCTAAAGTTGTGCCTGCGATGTTCATACGCAGGTGAAGGCTTTGGGAAGGTGTGTAGTGCACTTTTCCAAGTGCTTTTGGACGTCTGATCACGTCGCCAAATGTCCGGAGGTACTTCCAAACGATCGGAGGTCTTGTTCAATGTCTAGAGTTGCCCCCAGATGGTCGCAGAGAGAGTCTGGACATCTGAAGTAGCCAGAGGAAGCACAAGGTGAGATCTGATGTCTTTTAAGATGTCTGGGACTAGTCCCAGACGTCTGATTTTGGTCAGTAATCGCATTTTTGGCTCGTTTAGGACCCAAACGGAATCGGATTTTCGTAAACGAAGTATTGCTGAGTTCCACTCGAGTTTCTCTACGTGTTCGTGTTGAGTATCTACTGTTTTGAGCTCGTTTGATATAAATTAGTCACCGGTACAGGTTACCAGCCGGTGGCGTGTTCGAGGCCCGCGGAGATGACAAGATCTACAATGCAGGCCCCCATTCCTCCCGTAATACCCTGTAGAGTGGTTTAATTCAGTTGTTAATATTTAAATAAGGATGTACTTATTTGGAATAATCGGATTGAATTCTAGGATGTGGAATAAACCCTAGGGTAAAAATGTATGAGCCTGTTTTGAGCTGTACTGTTTACTTGAGTGCATATTTAAAGTAAATTGCTAGCAAATGACATTAGTATAATTATGAGATGCATGTTAAAATACGAGTTGCCTGTATATGAATGAGGAAGTGAGCTGTGAAACCACAAGTTGCATGTATATATTTGAGAATTAAATTATGAAAACACGAGCTGCCTGTATATGGATGAAGAATGAGTTATGAAACATGAGATCTGAATATGGATAAATGAGATGAATATGAGCATGAACCCTACAGGGAATTAGGAGTAGAACTCCTGTGTACGAAAGGAATCTAGAATGTAGACAGGAAGTGCGCTGGCCCTTATGTACGCTATATCAAGGAGAGCAATTGTCCCTTTTTAGTGTAGAGCGGAGCTAGTCGCCCTAGGGTTGAGAGCTGGGGTTAGGATTGGCCACTCTACACCGACTCTTGGTGGCCCTCGCGTACTGAATGACCCGTTGCCTTTTTAGTCGGATACGATGTCTAGTGTTTCAGTCAGACGTCTGTCCAGATGTCTGGACACATGTCTGGATGTCTGAAAGTGGGAAATTTCATACGTCCCTTTGCACTCTACATGTAGGCGGTGCATAGAGGCTTCTCTCTCCTCCGCACCCCACCCCTAAACCCTAGCACCCACTCTATTTAAACCCCCCTTCTCTTCTTCTCACCACCCACCACTCAAGCCACCGCCACCTCCACCTTCTCCTTGCAATGGTCACGCTCTCCAACCTATCGTCTCTGCTACAGCTGTGGTGAGGAAGGAAAGGACACCGACGAGGGAAAATGGGGAAGAGCGAGAGTGAGAGAGTGCGAGGGAGTGAGAGCAGGGGAGGAAGATGACAGTCGTGGGAGCTCAATGGAGCTCGAGGAGGAGTTCGTGGGAGAGAGGAGGACACTGGCGGGGAGCTTCCCAAGCTCCTACAGCTACTGGAGTTGCCACTGCGAGTGGAGGCGCAAGCGGGGCAAGCTACGAGAAGGAATTTCGATACTAGAAGTTTCTAGTATCAGATGTCTAGAGCATCGATCGGACATCTGGCGAGACATCAAGACGTCCGGAGCGGAAGCTGAACGTCTGAAAGCATAAGATATTGCAAGGTACGTATCTTCCTACGCTACCTTCCGCCATGTAGGTTGTAGCATAGGAAATGTCGGGCTGAAGTTGTTCTGCATTATCGTATGCAAGTGAAGGCTTTGGGAAGGCACGTGGTGCACTTTCCCAAGTACTTTTGGATGTCTGATCTCATCGCCAGATATCCGAAGGTACTTGCAGACGACTGGAGGCCTTGTCCGATGTCTAGAGCTGCCCCCAGACGGTCGCAAAGAGAGTCTAGACGTCTAAAGTGGCCGCAGGAAGTGCAAGGTGAGTTTTGACATCTTTTAAGACGTCTGGGAGTTCTGACGTCTTTTAAGACATTTGGGACTAGTCCCAGACGTCTGATTTTGATCAGTAATAATGTTTTTGGCCTGTTTAGGGCCCAAATGGAATCAGATTTCCGCAAACAAAGTACCGCTGTGTTCCACTCGAGTTTCTCTATGCATTCATGTTGAGTATCTACTGTTTTGACCTTGTCTAATGTACATTAGTCGTTGGTACAGGTTACCAGTCGGTGGTGTGTTCGGGGCCCACGGAGATGACAAGATTTGCAGCACAGGTCCCCATTCCTCCCGTGATACCCGGTAGAGTGGTTTAATTCAGTTGTTAATATGTAAATAAGAATGTACCTATTTGTAATAATCGAATCGAACTCTAGGATGTGGAACGAACCCTAGGGTAGAAATGAATAAGCCTGTTTTGAACTGTACTATTTACTTGAGTGCATGTTTAAAATAAATTGCTAGCAAATGATGTTAGTGTAATTATGAGATGCATGTTAAAATACCAGTTGCTTGTATATAATGAGAAATTGAACTGTGAAATCACAAGTTGCATGTTTATGATTGAGAATTGAATTGTGAAAACACGAGCTTCCTGTATATGGATGAGGAACAGATCATGAAACATGAAACCTGAATATGGATAAATGAGATGAAAATGAGCATGAACCCTATGATGAATTAGGAGTAGAACTCCTGTGTATGAAAGGAATCTGGAATGTAGACGGGAAGTGTGCTGGCCCTTGTGTACGCGGTACCAAAGAGAGCAACTGTCCTTTTTTTTTAGTATAGAGCAGAGCTAACCGCCCTTGGGTTGAGACCTGGGGTTAGGATTGGCCACTCTACACCGACTCCTATTGGCCCTCGCATATGTGGTACCGAACTGTGCTACTAGTGTAGTGATGGGAACATTATCATGAGCCCTAACTAGTTTATTTTGACCTAGAAAAGAGAACAAAAGCTCCTACATAACCAACTGGAGGTCCTAACTCAATGAATAACCATTCTAAGAGAAAAGTAAGAAATAAGGGGTAAAAATGTAATTTTACCATTGCCGTACAACAACGGGTTTTGTCATGAGCTAGCCACAGGTCAAATGATCTTAACAAGATAAAAAATGGGTTGGTTCAAACAGAAAAGGGTTCATATGAATTCTAGGAATTAAATGACTTCTTGTAACCCTAAAGTAGATCCACTTGATTTAACAAGATTCTGGTCAGGATAAAATTCACCTAAACCCTCTACAAATCATGAAAAAATATTCTCTACGGTTTAGAACCTTCAACTTGGCCCTTGGAACCTTTTTGACCTAAATTGGGGTCTCAGACAAATATTTAACGTAAATTAGGTTTTTAAGTAAATTGCCCAGTCAAATGTGGTCAAACCTAAAATCCAACTTCACCATTGGATTCCTTAGGTACAAATTAGGTTTGTACCAAAATTTGGACCTAAGGGGAATCCATCTTGACCTACTTTGCAAACAGGTCCAGCCTAATTACATTTCTACCCCTATCTTTTAAAACCTCTGCAGAAACCCCCTACCTTTGTCTTCATTCTTTGCAATTAGGTCCCTCCACCATTATAGCGCTACTCCGGCGAGAATTCGAGGGTAAGATCTCTCTGATTTCTCAGAGAATCCCCTTCAAAATTGAAAGGGAGATTCTCTGAGAAATCTCCTCCAGTTTGAACACAATTCCAGGCTCTATTTGATACCCAATCTCTCATGCGAATGCATGAGAGATTCAGGTCTCCTTCAACCTTCCATCTCTGGCGAGCTTGTTATGCTTGGAAGCTTGGCTTCCAAGCACAAATCATTCCTCCAGGGCCTATAAAAGCATACCCAAATCCCTCTACATCTTCCACGCTTGAAATTGGCCAGAGAATCCCTCAATTTCGTCTCTTCCCCCTCCGACCAGTGGCTCAGCAAGCTCTGGTGACCCCCATCTCTTTCCCTCGTCGCCCAGCCATAATACCAGTGGCAGGGTTCTCTTCCTCCTGTTCATCCGCATCGCACCTCACCCGCCGACGCCTTTGTAGCCCCTTCATCGTCGCCGTCCTCCCCCTACTGAGTGCTTCATCTTCGATGATGGCAATACGAGTCGACCGCCATCTCTGCCTCCCCCTTCATCTCTCTATATCCAGCTAAGTCTTCTCCATTTTCTAATCATTTTTCCTCTCTTTATTTCTTAAAAACGTCCCTCGACGCACGCAATCACCCTCACCTTCTTCATCTCCGACCAGACCTCTGGCGAGGCATCCCCGCCGCTCCGCACCTCCATCCACCTCGCCAACCACCCCATAAGCACCGCAACACTCCACTAATCATAAACCCTCACTCCACTCATCACGCCACGCCCCCAGAACATCCCCCGAGCACACCCACTCTCACGCACACAGGGTACCCTAGGCACGCACACTCCAGCAGCCCCACGCCACATCGACCCCGGCACTACGTTCGCTGTGTCTCAACGAAGCTTTCTGAGCTTTCTAACAAGGACGTGAGGCCATTTTCATGGTTGACAGGTTTGGAGTCCTGCAGCCATTGACGCAAGCAAGAAGCATCCTTGTGAGATCGCTCCAGGTCTCCCTGCTCCAGGTGCACAACCTAGATTGCGCGGACTCCCCTCGCGCACAGATCCAGGCAATCAATTGGCTACGAAGGCCCCAGTAACCGCTGCAATCAAGTGAAGACACCTGCTGTGGACGCACGTGAAGGGAGGTGGGAAGATAGTCCCACCTTAGAAAGTCTTGAAGCGCCACAGCCGAATAAAGTGAAAAAGTGAATCAGGCTTATCGCCTCCTGACCACGGGGTGAGGTCCCACTCACCCTCTCACCGCCTCATCCGTGACCTGATCTCCGTGGACCTGGCTTGACCTGTATACCCGACCTGCACTTCTCGCCCACCACCGCATGCCGGTGGGCCTGGTCCTAGGCACATACCCGACCCAATTACCCAAGAAATTGGCTTTGGGAGAACGAGCCCAAGAGAGAAAGTGGAAGAGAGATCGTGGGTGGGAATGGGTAGGTTTTTCTCTCACAAGAAAGGAGAAGAAGAAGAAGCTAAGGAAGGAGAAGGCAAGGACTGAAGAGGAAGAAGCTGAACGTAGAAAGGAGAAGGAACTGAAGGCAGAAGAAAGAGGAGCCGCTGAAGAAGAAAGAGAAGGAAGAAGAAGAAGCAAAGGAAAAGAAGCTAAGGCATAGGCACGAGAGCTGAAGAAGAAAGAGAAGAAGAAACTAACGGCAGAAGAAAGGGAGGAGTCACCAGAAGAAGAAAAATCAGAAGAAGAGAAAGAGAGAAGAAGAAGGACAGAAGCTTCAGATTAGAGAAGAGAAAAAGAGAAGAAGCATTGTAGCACCCGTAAGTTTTTTTTGTGCTTGTCTTCATATATTGACTCCTTTATTCTCCTGTGCTTACATTTTTGCATTACAACTCCAGTTTTCATTACATATTATATTCAATTTCTCAAAAGTTGTGCTCTTGATTTTTAAACCTCAATTTGCTCCCTATGTTCAACATCGGACTTAAAACTTCAAGTAATAAAATCTATTTGTTTTCAAGCGATTTCAACTATACTATGACGCATCAATTTTAAAACCTAATTTTGCCTCGTAAACATGTAGGAAGGGAGCTAGCTGCCCCATGGGGCCCGGGGTTAAGCTAGCTACCCTACACTGACTTTGTTAGGCCCTTTGGGCAAACCGTGGTAGTTGGACAAGGGTACGTAGATTGTGGAGGGGTAAGGCCCCTGTTTGGTTCTGAGGGCCGAGACCCCTATTCTGAGAGGGCAAGGCCCTATACTGTTCCGTGATGTACTTTCGGTGTACCCACTAGCGGAAACAACTGACCATGTGTTAGTGCGGGGTAGCTACCCGTGCGCTTATCACGCGTGCCGTAGTCACCGCTACATCTCAACAGTGACCTCGAGGTGGTTGACTAGGTGTAGGACTACTGCGAGGGGGACTCTCCCGGCCAGGAGAGCACCACATGTACCTTCTACTCCATGGAAAAGATTGCAATCAAGATCATTCCCACGAGGAACATGCAAGATCAAGAAATACTCGGATACTTGGAGAAATAGATGAACTAGAAATACATAAATGAGATAAATAGAAATGAGAATAAAACCTACTTGTTGTTTTTACTTTACTTGCACATAAATAATGTAAACACCACTCTACTCAGCGTTCGCTGACTCCATCTTTTCATAACCCTGTTCAAGACCAGGAGTTGAGCAGCCCGAGTTTCTGGCTGCAGAGGGAGCTGGGCCCAGTCGAGCCCAGCCGTAGTAGTTTTCTTTCCAATTCTTTGTTTCTGCTGTAGTGTGAGTACTGGACTTTAAGTTACTGTTCTCGTTACTTTCTATTTTCTGTTGTTGTTGTGGTGGCATGTACTATATTTTGAGACAGTTGTTCTACTTTCCTTTACTGCTTTTCCTTCTGCTTAGTTATATTGCATGTGTGAATGTGGGTTATTTTCCTACTTTTGGTTATTTCTCGTTAGACGACTAGGTCTTGGGATTAGTCTAGGTGAGCCGGTCTCAGGTCCTGTAGGGATCCGGGAACCGAGTTGTAACACGTACATGGTATTGAGGCGTGCTACTAGTGTAGGGAGGGAGCTAGCCACCCCACACGGCCCAGGGTTAAGCTAGCCACCCTACACCGACTTAGTTAGGCCCTTTAGGCAAACCGAGGTAGTCTGACGAGGGTACGCAGACTATGGAGGGACGAAACCCCTGTTGGTTCTGAGGGGCGAGACCCCTGTTCTAGGAGGGTAAGGCCCTATACTGTTTCGTGTTGTACCTTAGGCATACCCGTGAGAAAATGACTGACCGCATGCCAATGCGGTGTAGCTACCTGTGCACTTATCACGTATGCCGTAGTCACCGTTACGTCGCGACAGTGACCTCGGGGTGGTTGACTGGGTGTAAGACTACCACGGGGGACTCTCCTGGCCAGGAAAGCACCACGTGTACCTTCTACTCCACGAAAAAGACTACAATCAAGATCGTTCCCACGAGGAACATGCAAAATCAAGAAATACTTGGATACATTGAGAAATAGATGAACCAGAAATACATAAATGAGATAAGTAGAAATAAGAATAAAATCTGATTATTGCTTTTACTTTACTTACACATAAATAATGTAAACGCCACTCTACTCAGCATTCGCAAACTATGTCTTTTCATAACCCTCCTCAGGACCAGGAGTTGAGTAGCCCAAGTTTCTGGTTGCAGAGAGAACTGGACCCAGTCATAGTAGTTTTCTTTCCAACTCTTTTGCTTCTGCTATAGTTGTAAGTACTGGACCTTTGAGTTACTGCTCTCGTTACTTTCTGTTTTCTGTTGTTGTTGTGGTGGCATGTACTATTTTGAGATAGTTTGCTCTACTTTCCTTTTTTGTTTCATTTTTCCTTCTGCTTGTTATATTGCATGTGTGAATGTGATTTATTTCCTGCTATTGGTTATTTCTTGTTGGACGACTAGGTCTCGGGATTAGTTGAGGCAAGCCGATCTTGGGTCCTATAGGGATCCGAGAGTCGGGTCATATCATAGCGCCTTTACACTGCACGCCACTGCCCATGCCCTTACACCCCAGCACATCTCTCCCCTTCCCAGTGCCTACACTTGCGACTCCTTTGTCCCTCTTGCTCCTTCCCGCGCGTGCGCGCGCACACACACACACGCCCTCTCACTCACACACAGACACACACACACTCTTTCTCTTTCACTAACACACATACACATGCATATACACATATATACGCACATATCTATATAAATAGATATATATATATACATATATATTCATATATATACATGTACATATACATATATATATACACTTATAAGTAGAAACTTATACAAATATACTATACATATATATATAAATATATATATACTTATACAGATATATATGCATAATAATGCATGTTATGCAATATTTATAACATGAAATGTAAATCTAAGCCTAGGAACATGCATGAATAGGCATTTTACCCTCAATAAATGTGTTTACATCATACCCCCATGCCTATCTTTTGCTAGTCCCTAGCAAAATTAAACTATATGCTATGTATAAAAGCAGAATTAGGATTAATTCACTTAAGCCTAAGTCGTTTATTAACAATAGAAATTTTCAACTAAGGTCCTAAACTACGAAAACTCAACAGTACCCAGGTGTCTGCTAGAGTGCAGACCGCCCAAGTTCTCTCCTTATTTGAGAAGGGAAGAAGTATATATTTTTTATTTTTCTTCTTTTCTAATTTTTTGTACTTTTGGAGTTTGAGAGTTCTAGGATAACTTTTTACGGCCACCCAACCCGCCCAAGACTCGAAAAAGACTCTAAGTACTAAGCATCTTTGAGAAAAAGTGATAGACTCACAAAACGGCCGTTAAGACAAACTTCGAGTTTCTACGACCCTAGGTGACCTTGCCTAAAGGTTTATCTTTACGGTCGGTAGCTGATGAGAACCTCATCATGAGCCATAACTAGCTCATTTTGACCCAATACAAAGGATAAAAGCTCCTACATAACTCAAGGAAAGGCTTAACTCAGAGAATTCTGAGTTTAAGGAGAAAACAAGTCATAAGGGGTAAAAATGCAATTTTACCAGTATAATCTGCATACAGGGTAATTCAGGGTCCAAACATAGGTCAAAGCAACTTAATAAGAATAAAAGTGGGATGAGATGATCTAGCAAGGGCTACAGCAATTCCAAGGAACTAAATGATAATCTATAACCCGAAAACAAACCCACTTCAATTCACGAGGTTCAAGGCAAAGCAAAAATGGAATAAACCCTCTAAAATTCATAGAAAAATAATTCTAGGGTTTAGAACCTTCAATTTGACCTTAGGAACCCATCTCGACCTACATTGAGAACCATACCCAATTAATAACTTAATTTGAGTTTTTACGTAAATTGACCAGTCAAACAAGGTTTAATCTAGAAATAAAATTCACCATCAGATTCCTTAGGTCCTAATTAGTCATGTATAAAAACTTGAGCCTAAGAAGAAACCTTCTTGACCAACTTTACACTTTGGTCCTCATATATTTACATTTTGGCCCTCAACTTTTGAACCCTCGCATTTTGGCCCCTAACTCTCCTTCGTTCTTTGCGATCAGGTCCCCCCTGCAAAACATGCCAGCACCATGCTCCGGCGACCTTGCGCGGAGCATGGCGCCGCGCAGGGTGAGGGGGAGAGCCTGGCAAGTAAACCGGGGGTGCCCTGCGTCGTCAGTCGTCGCAGGGACACCCCCCTGGTCGCTGTAACCCACCATACCGGCCGTGCGAACGCACGAACGGTATGGGTTTCCATCTCCGGCGTCCTCCGGCGAGGGAGACATGTCGTCTCCCTCCACCTTCCTCCCTGATTCGGTCCCTATAAATACCCCCGTCGCTCCACCGTTCTTCCCAGCTCGGATCTGACGGAGAAAACCCCCAACTTTCCTCTCTTCTCACTCCGGCAGACGCCCACCAGCTCCGGCGGTTCTTCCTCCTCCTCCTCTTCGCTCTGCCACAATACCAGCAGCAGAGACTTCTTCCCCTGCTCTTCCCGCGCCACGCCGCACCCAGCTGGCGCCTCTCCGGCCCTCTGCTCGCCGCCGCCCCTTCCCCTGGGCATCTTCTTCTCCGGCGACAGTCGATACGACTGTCGCCCTGCTCCGGCCCCTTTCGTCTCCGTAGCTAGGACAGAACTTCTCCCCATCTCCCCCTCTTTCTTTTCCACACTGTCTTTTATTTGATTAAACCCTCGACCGCTCCTGTCCACCGTCACCCCCTTCATCTCCGGCCACCCTCCGGCGAGCCGCTCCCATCACCCCAGCAACCCACACGGCTCGCCGACCACCGCAGAACCTCCGCCTCCTCACCCTGATCAACCCCCGCCCTTCCACTTCCCCCACATCACCCTCTACAACCCCACCGAACAAACTGTTGAACGAGAATCTACGCTAACGTGTTTGGTTTTGGAAAACCCGTCGTTGTAGTTCGAAAGCGAAGGATTCGTGTTCAACAAATAAAATTTATACCGAAATCAAAATTCCGGGTTGAACATAGGGAGGCGAACGTTTGATTTAAAAACTTCGCGTTTCTTTTTATTTTGTCACGAAGAAATTCAATTTAAACTATCTAAGTATCTACAACAAATAAAAGAGGGGGAGTAAGAGAGAGAGAAGAAAATACTATACATGGAAATCAAAATGAGATGTAGAATAGACAAGGAATTTATCATAAAAGAGTTCGTTCGTTACAACTATAAAACATAAAACAATTACTCTAGAAAGCATTAAAAGAATGGAGGGAGAAATGTCCTCCTCGACGATCGCTCGGAGGACGAATAGACTACTCTAGAAAGCAGTAAATCTATACTAGAAAGCAGTAAAAAGAATAGGGAGAGAAATCCTCCTCGACGGTCGCTTGGAGGACGAGCCGGACGGGACGACGCCTGGACGAAGGAGAGCGAAGCGGGACGAAGGAGGACGAAGCAGAAGAACGGGAACGAAGCAGCACGCCGTCGTCGTCGCGGGATCCACTTCCGAAGGGGGACGAAAATTTGGACTTTATCTCGCGAGAAGCATCCCGGGTGTGGGACAAGCTTCTCTTGAGCTTTGGAGAGGTAGAGAGGAGAAGGAAGGGATGAAAATTTCGTATGGAGGGGGTCTCCTTTTATAGTTGCAAGGAGTGGGGGCAAAATGGACATTACATCTTCAAAATAATAAATAAGGGGTCTTTAGTGACGGATAAAACCGTCGCTAAAGCCCCGCCGTCGCCGCCGCGCCCACGCGCGCCCGCTCGGCTGGCCGCGCGCGTAACGCATACGCACGTCCGCGTCGTCTCAGCCGTCCGATCGCGAGATCGGACGGCTTAGAACGCGTCCGCGCCCGCTGCGTAGCGCACCGCCCGCGTGTGATCGCGCGCCCACCAGAGCGTCCAATTGCGCGTCGGCGCTATCGGGCGCGCGCGGCCGTTGGATCTTCATCTGACGCTCGTGCGCGCCCGCTCGCCCGCGCCTTCGACCCCCTCACCGCGGCTCGAACCCGCGACCTCCGCTTCGCCCGCAGCTGCGTCGCCGCTGCGCTACGCGGGTGAAATGGTCGCGCGGACGTTTTTAAACGCGAGCGACCGCAGCCGTTGGATCGAGGTCCAACGGCGGAGAGGAGACGGTGCGCGGTCTTCACTTCACTCCTGCGGCCGATTGGGCGGCTGGGATGGCGCCACGTGGCGCCATCTTGGCCGTCCATCTTCTGGAAGTTGTAGATGGTGCCACGGATGTCGGATTGACTCGATTTTTGTGTCGTTCGGTTGCGATCGTCGATCCGAATTCATCCGTGTGGTCGGATTTTCCATCTGAAGTGCGGATTTACACCATCCTGGCCCTTGATCTTCTAGGGTTCCCCGGTCTCTATCTGATGCTACGGATGCCTGATTAGGGCGATCTTGGAGTCGTTGAACTCCAATCGTCGCCCTGATCATATCCATACGGTTGGATCTTTGATCCGAGGCCCCGATAAAATATTTGCCCTGTCCAAGCACATAAAAGGAGACAATTAACCTCCATTTTATTCAAACTACTCTAAATGCAAGATGATGCATGTAATGCAATATTTATATCATGAAATGCAATCCTATGCTTAAGAACATGCATAAATAGACATTTTAAGTAGTGTAAATGTGTTTACATCATACCCTCATGCCTATCTTTTGCTAGTCCCTAGCAAAAACTATATGCTATTTATAAAAGAATTAGGTTAGATTATTTGGACCTGAGTTATTTTCAATCATTAAGAAATTGTCTACTTAAGAACTGAACTTTCAAAGACACAACAGTGCTCGGGTATCAGCCAAAATGCAGACCGCCTCAAGCCTCGCCTTATTCAAAGAAAAATTTCTTTTTCTGTTTTTACACTTTTTTTTTTTTTGGATTTTCAAATTTTAGGGTTTAAGAGTGACTTTCTACGGCCATTCAACTCACCCAAGATTTGATGAGAACCCTAAGTTTTAAGCATCTTATTGTGATTGTGATAGACTCGTTGACCGGCAATTAAAACGGACTTCGGATTTCTACGCCTCTAGGTGACCTCAAAAAGAATTCTGCCTAAAGGTGTATCTTTACAACCGGTAGCTTTCTCCCTACTTTTATTTTTTTAACGGGGTCAACACAAGGGTGAATCCAGTGTATATCTCCCCGGTTTATTCTACTTCTCCGCTTCTTCCTAAGTGTTTTGGGAATTTTTAGTGCATTTTCTGAGCTGGGTTCTGGACAACCGGTCGATGAGCTGTTACCACCGACAACTTGCCAGCCATACTCGTGCGGCGAAGTGTGGCTTATTTCTTTTTGTTCTTTTCTCCTTTTTGATTTTTTTTTTTTTTTTTAAGTAGGTGGCTTCCCTGGTCTAAGATTTACCTAAAGGCAGCAAAAAGAGAAAGGTCCAGCGACTGGGCTCTGGACAACCTACCTATGGGCTGTTACCCACGATAACTTGCCAGCCATATCACCCTAGAAGGTTCATTAGCTACCCAATTTCCGTTAAAATCGCCAAACAACGAGTCAGTGCAAAGAAAGTGTGTAGATGCTTAAAACTCAAAATTCCCTTAAATCAGAGGGCGGGTTGACAAGTCGTGCACTTATCACCCAAACTTATTTATTCCAATTATAATAAAATTCAGGTTGGCGAGAACTCGAAAAACAAATCCACATTTTAGTGGATACATAGGCTGATTAAGTCCAAAGACCTGAAGGGTCTTTGTGTTCAGAACATAATATAGTATTTCTTAAGATCGAAAATTTTCTTAAACCCAAATTCTCTTTCCTAATTTTGATTTTTTTTTTTTTTTTTTTATAAAATAAAACAAATCTACGGAGCTGACGAATGAATTCAAAGATAAATATCCATCCCCCCATGCCTATCTAATGCAATGTCCTCATTGTATTAAAAAGACATAAAATAGAGAGGAAAAGCATAGAAAGCACCTGAATTGCGTGGATATCGGGTCTGCTCCGAGATGAAAATGAAAAAGAACTGTATATGTGCCGAGTTTAGTGCCTTCAGCTAGGCACACTATACAAAGAAAAGAAATGAAGAATTCACATGTGCAGGTCAGAATTAGAATGAACAGAAGAATCCTCTGACCTGTCAGCAAAGGTCCACAGATGTGGACCAGATTGTGGTGCAGACCCACACCCCATAATCGAGAATATCTTAGGTTCTGGATAAAAATTACCCAAAACCTAA
Source organism: Thalassia testudinum (assembly GCA_037157565.1). NCBI lineage: Eukaryota > Viridiplantae > Streptophyta > Magnoliopsida > Alismatales > Hydrocharitaceae > Thalassia > Thalassia testudinum. The sequence goes on along the minus strand of JAZHRO010000065.1, from coordinate 17,920,746 downwards.
AATCAGAATGCAAGCGGGGTCGGGCCTGTGATTTGTGAGGATGCAACCCAAGGCCAAAATGTCGGGTTACAGAGAATTGAAGCTCAAAAGGATAATCGTTAAATGTGTGCTTGAGTTTGACATCCTCGAAACAAATGTCGTAAGGGTTCTGATTTGATGGTTTCAGTTTAAAAGGAACCCTTCGACTCAATCTTCCATTTCCTCCAAAATTGACTTCCCAAATCAGAATTTCCCAGCTCCTATCCTCCTCATTTGGCATATCAAATTCCATGACCTCTTGCATATTCATCACCCCGTCTGAAATCTCCAAGTCTAGATGATGTGGCAAAATCAAAATTGACTTGGGTCTAATTATCTCAGAATTAGAATCATCAATAAGCTCAACAGGGTGTAACTGATAATCAGGGCATTGAATTAATTCCTCCAGAAAATGCGATTCTGGATCCGTATCGTGTGCCCTAATAAGATCAGTTTCCTCAGTTATTGGGCTATCAAATGATCTATTAGATTCCTCAGGCCCAATCATCTCACAAAAATCGTGATCTGAAAACTCGTGTGAGACTTCGCAACTTGAATCTTCACCATCAGGATCCGTATCAATGTATCTCCCAAAATCATTTGTCACTTTGCGTTCCAAGGAGACATACGTTTCCTCGTAACCCGGCTCAGGGATTTCAGGTGAAGAAATCAAATCATCCTTAATTGGTTGTTTTAATTCAATCTGGTCAGCTTCGTAACACGTGTCCCCCCCAACAGGTGCCTGAGCGGGTTCTGTCATTGGCTTTCCTGAAGAGAGTTCATCCTGGGAATTATTCCAAGATTGAATCAAAGCAACCACGAATCTCATCCTCAATTTCGCTAATTTCCCAAGTAGAAACTCACCCGGGTTCTTATCCTTAACATCCTGGAGCCAATCCAACAAAGACTTGTTTAAATCATCAATCATTTCAATCAGGGGCTCCAATCTCTCAATGCAAGGTATTGGCTGAACTTCTAAAGATTGAATGATATTCCTCAAGTTAGCCAGAACCTTATCTTGAACCTGATTCACCTGAACCAAATGAGTTGGTTCAGGGTTGGGCGGGTTTGACATCAATGTAGAGGAATTAACGAATTGAGATTCGTTATACCCATCCTGATAATAGGTCATTTCAGATTGTTCAAAAGATGGAGATGACCTAAAGGCAGTGAAATCAGAGGATGGGTAAGGATCAGTGTATCCTTCTTGATTGTAGATCGCATTAGGTTGTTCATGAAAGGAGGACGATCTATAATCGATGCAACTCTGAGAAGGATAGAATTGAGAATCAAAGTGTTCAGGGTTAGACCCTAAACACGAGGGTCCGGAATTGTATCCCCAATCCGAATTATCCCAACTAACTGATGGTCGATTACAATACGAGTTGGGATAATCGTCATGTTGAGGATAATTTACAACAGGAGGGAAAGAGCGGGAATGCGTGAAATATGTGGAAGGATTCATGAGACACGGGAGGAAGAAAGGTGCCCTGCAATACAAACAATCAAACCTGTCCTTAAATGGGTTAGCCTACAGACCTACAGACTCTCAAAACCCGTCTTGAGATAAAGGAACGATTTGATCTACTTCTGTCTGTTCAATCCAACCAGTTAGAAGGAGGGACTGGGGAGAAGGTTCTTCCTTCGGCTTGCGCCTCCGGTTCCTAGTGTACCCCCCAGCCGCGATCGTTTGACTCTGCTCCCCTAGCTAGACATCAGATTGAACAGTAGAAACAGACTAATCGAAAATAATCTCGTTCTGAGTTCTGAAGAGCGAGTCCAATCCTTAAGGCCAACGTCTACTCTGTTTTATTTAGGGCTAGGTTTGAATGTGCTTTGGAATGTGATGGGCCCTTTAAATGGGTTGTGCCCTTAATGATTGATTGCTTTGTGTGTGCGTGCACAACCAGTGGGTTTCAAGCAAGATTATTTTTGATGTGATGAATTTTAAGGTTCAAATCTTGCTTAGTAGCTTTTAGGATTCAACTTTAGGTGTTTTCAATCAAGTTTCATTGGCACACCAGGTTTTGCAAGCACAGGTGAAGATATTTTCCTTTAAAGTTTAAAAAGAATGTGGAGTGCCTGGTAGATCCCTAAGAGTTGAACCTAATTGGCAGCTACTTGATGAGTTGATTTTATTTGAAGTGGTGCAACCCAAACAACTCAAACAACTGGCCTGATGCACCACCTAATTAGGCACACAAATGATTACCCAATCTGATTTCTACTCGATTATGTGTTTGGATGTGTGTACCGGCTCCTAAGATTGGTTTACCGGTTGAGTTAGAAAATCAGATGAGGTTGTGTACCTCTGTGAGATTTCTTTTTTATTATTTTTTTTTTTTAATGTGGGGGTTGGAGTGAGTATGGATGTCAAACAACAAACAATCTAACCTTAGAGTTTAGAAGAACACCTAGGTTGATTGATGTTTGAATTATTATGTGATGAAATGAAATCTAATGGGTGGGAGGTGGGGGATAACTTACAAAACCTTCCACAACACTTTACTCCGATTTACCGCTTTTGCCTGTCTCGAAAGAGTACCTGCAATTACAATAAGAAAGGAGAAAAGTGAGGTAAATGATTTGTAAGTTACAAAACGCGAAGAAAAATCAAAGAGCGTTGCCTCCCCGGCAGCGGCGCCAAAATGTTGAACGAGAATCTACGCTAACGTGTTTGGTTTTGGAAAACCCGTCGTTGTAGTTCGAAAGCGAAGGATTCGTGTTCAACAAATAAAATTTATACCGAAATCAAAATTCCGGGTTGAACACAGGGAGGCGAACGTTTGATTTAAAAACTTCGCGTTTCTTTTTATTTTGTCACGAAGAAATTCAATTTAAACTATCTAAGTATCTACAACAAATAAAAGAGGGGGAGTAAGAGAGAGAGAAAAAAATACTATACATGGAAATCAAAATGAGATGTAGAATAGAAAAGGAATTTATTATAAAAGAGTTCGTTCGTTACAACTATAAAACATAAAACAATTACTCTAGAAAGCATTAAAAGAATGGAGGGAGAAATGTCCTCCTCGACGATCGCTCGGAGGACGAATAGACTACTCTAGAAAGCAGTAAATCTATACTAGAAAGCAGTAAAAAGAATAGGGAGAGAAATCCTCCTCGACGGTCGCTTGGAGGACGAGCCGGACGGGACGACGCCTGGACGAAGGAGAGCGAAGCGGGACGAAGGAGGACGAAGCAGAAGAACGGGAACGAAGCAGCACGCCGTCGTCGTCGCGGGATCCACTTCCGAAGGGGGACGAAAATTTGGACTTTATCTCGCGAGAAGCATCCCGGGTGTGGGACAAGCTTCTCTTGAGCTTTGGAGAGGTAGAGAGGAGAAGGAAGGAATGAAAATTTCGTATGGAGGGGGTCTCCTTTTATAGTTGCAAGGAGTGGGGGCAAAATGGACATTACATCTTCAAAATAATAAATAAGGGGTCTTTAGTGACGGATAAAACCGTCGCTAAAGCCCCGCCGTCGCCGTCGCCGCCGCGCCCACGCGCGCCCGCTCGGCTGGCCGCGCGCGTAACGCATACGCACGTCCGCGTCGTCTCAGCCGTCCGATCGCGAGATCGGACGGCTTAGAACGCGTCCGCGCCCGCTGCGTAGCGCACCGCCCGCGTGTGATCGCGCGCCCACCAAAGCATCCAATTGCGCGTCGGCGCTATCGGGCGCGCGCGGCCGTTGGATCTTCATCTGACGCTCGTGCGCGCCCGCTCGCCCGCGCCTTCGACCCCCTCACCGCGGCTCGAACCCGTGACCTCCGCTTCGCCCGCAGCTGCGTCGCCGCTGCGCTACGCGGGTGAAATGGTCGCGCGGACGTTTTTAAACGCGAGCGACCGCAGCCGTTGGATCGAGATCCAACGGTGGAGAGGAGACGGTGCGCGGTCTTCACTGGACTCCTGCGGCCGATTGGGCGGCTGGGATGGCGCCACGTGGCGCCATCTTGGCCGTCCATCTTCTGGAAGTTGTAGATGGTGCCACGGATGTCGGATTGACTCGATTTTTGTGTCGTTCGGCTGCGATCGTCGATCCGAATTCATCCGTGTGGTCGGATTTTCCATCTGAAGTGCGGATTTACACCATCCTGGCCCTTGATCTTCTAGGGTTCCCCGGTCTCTATCTGATGCTACGGATGCCTGATTAGGGCGATCTTGGAGTCGTTGAACTCCAATCGTCGCCCTGATCATATCCATACGGTTGGATCTTTGATCCGAGGCCCCGATAAAATATTTGCCCTGTCCAAGCACATAAAAGGAGACAATTAACCTCCATTTTATTCAAACTACTCTAAATGCAAGATGATGCATGTAATGCAATATTTATATCATGAAATGCAATCCTATGCTTAAGAACATGCATAAATAGACATTTTAAGTAGTGTAAATGTGTTTACATCACAAACCCATCTTCCGACCCACAGTCCGACCTAGGGCAGCCCTCGCACGCCGCCCCACGCCTCGCCACCACCCACACGAGCTTCGCCACACTCTGGCGAAGCTCCCGGCACCTTCTAATTAGGCCGAGAGGCCGTTTTGCTGTGAACAGGTCACCCGACCTCTGCCGCCATTGCCGTGCAGAAGGAGCTCAACGTTTCATTTGGCGCCATTGCCGGGGAGCAACGGCTATTCTAGAGGTAAACATTCCTGTTTCTCTTTTTAATTTCTGATAATCTTCCCTCTTTTGTGCAGCTACAGGAAATCAAGAAGACAAGCAACCGCACGACAACCACTCCGAGGACAGGTAAAATTTTTTCCTCTCGCTATTAACCCCTAAACTCTAAAGAGGAAGAAAAGAAAAGAACAAGCAATATAGGGCTAACCTGTCTTCCATACTTAGTAACCATAAAGAGTTGCATGCTTTCAACTCGTTACTCCTGCACACTATTAAGGGTATTTAAGGGCTAACACATTCTTGCTTGAGCCCTAATTACCCAACAAAGAATTAACTGGACCAAGTAGAGCCAACCTAGGATCCAACACTAGGGATTTAGAGACACACTCCTTAAGCAAGAATTGAGAAAACCAAATGAAGTGTGCCCAAGCCCTTGTCTGAAAATACCTATTCAAAGAAAACCGAAAACAATTGGCTCTCTAAACACCTGAACCCTAAAAGACAAGACCTAAAAGCTCTCAAAGAAAACAAAAGGTAAAGTTGACCCCTTGGGTCAACCAACCTTAAATTAGGTCACTCTTTGCACTTAAAAGACTAAAGTTCAAGTGAATCCTTAAGCACCCTGATCTTAAAATAAAAATTGGTAGACTTAAGAGGTCAAGATCCCCATTCTGGTCTACCTGGAACCGCAGTGACAAGAGAGGTCGGGTGGGGGAAACCCTATAACCCGTGGGGACGCTCTACCGTGTAGGGGTCTTCGCGGGACTCTCCCTCTCTGGCTGCCCAGGTAATTCTCAGGTGGACGATCTTTCTGATCAAGGGGTCCATCTGCCCCGAACCTCTATAGTCACCCAACATTTTTTGGGTGTCTTGATTGGGTCCAGCACCTGCTTATCTCATCCAGTCCTTCAGTATTTTGCAGGAGGTCCTTGAAACCTCCTATAGAAATTCACTCTCTCCGAGGCTAAGCCTCGGCTCCCTTGTTTTTGCAGAAATCATTCACATAGCCCCTCTTTCCTCTGATTCTGAACAAAGTCCCCTTCTTCCATTAATTCAAACTTCTGATTCTATCTTGATTCCACCACCTGATTTGAAGATGCAGCCTAATTACCTAGCAAGACTACAATGTAAAAAACCTGAATATCTGAGATCCATGAAAGATAAAATGATTGAGGATGCCCTTGAAATCTATGAAATCAAATATAAACCCTCAACACCAATAGGAAACATTCAGGTTGATGTTCCAACAACCACAGCTTTCATCATAAACTGTGCCCAAATTCTATTGACTGAAATTTCAAAAGGATCAACCCGAGATATGCTCATGACAGGATACATTGAGATGGAAAAATTACACCAATCTGAATACCTTCAATGCTTGACAAATCCTGTACTTTGGGAACAACACCAAGATGCCCTTATGAAACGGGTAGAAATGATGAAATCAGTAGAACAAATTATCAACCAGAAATACCCGTATATACCAGAAACAGAGGATGAACCATCTTGGAACAGTATTAAGGAACAATCCAGTTTCCCAGATCTCGGGATTGAGGCACAAAGTGGTTGTAAAATCCCAACCCAGATAGAAGACAATGTTGAATTAGGTTGGGATATTGCAGGAGAACACAATGATGAGCCAAACTTAGACCATGAATTGTCAAGCCTAGAATTTCAAAACTCCTGCAATAATGAGATCAGAACTGAACCTTCTGAGGGTATAAATTCCGTCCCTTATTTTGATAAGGTAACCCTCAAAGGTTATTCGGACTTAGGTTCTAATAATTCTACCCACATCCTAAGCCTAGAACCTAGATCTGAAACTTATTGGGAAGATTATGAGACCCCTTATGAGAAAGATCAAATTTTTACAGAATATGATTCCGGGCCTCTATTTGATGAATATCCCTCTCCAACATCCTCAGGAAATCTGATCGATTTTTCAGAAAACATGCCAATTTATGATACAGAAACTGAGGAATTGGATGAGCAAGGTTTTAATGGGGTCTATCCTACCAGCTTAGAGCTTGAACAGAACATCTTTTTGAGCCCAGAATTCACATATAGGCTAGAACCCAGTCAGGCTGCTGATTCCACATCTGATGATTTTTGCTGTGGTGGAATTCATGATCATGAATCTCATTTTCGCCAACTCTCCGACAATTTCAGATCTGACTATAATTGCGGAGAGATTCCCCTTCCTGAACACGCCAGGCCTATCTACGACCTCAGTTCACATGACTCTGACTCCGACTCTGAGGTCCTGATTCCCGAGATCACTGATAACACAGAATCATTCCTTTTCGATCCTCAGGAACCAAAAACAGAAAATGCCAAGAGTGATTACAACCAAGAATCCAAATTTTTTCTCGAATCCGATTCCTTTCATCCTACAGACACTCTTCCGGCATTTGATAGTTACCCAGAGGACTCTCTACAGAAAACCACCTATCATCTGTTTCTAGAAGAGCCCTCGTACACAATGGCCACCTCGTCCGCACACACAGAACGGATCAAAACCTCTCCCAAACCCCGACCCGCAACCGGACTCAATTTCTATTCAGATTCACCTCTCACCGAGCCGATTGCATTTCCACATCGGGTTTCGAACATTGATCGGACTACATACCATGCTCTATCATTCTCTGATCACCCCTGTAGGGTTCCTGCATCAACCACTGATTATTCTACGAGTCCCTACTTTGACCAGGCTGATTCGACTCAGCCAAATCCTGCGTTTACACTTCCACATCTATCTGAGCTTCATAGTATATGGTGGGTTCCACACCTTTTTATCCACATCTATCAACCCACCAGATTGATTGGGTTTGGGCTGCATCATCAGCCTGTTGATCTGAACAAGCACCTGGTTGGACCAACCAGGCTCTTAATCAAGGTGCTTGTCTTACAAAACTCCGCTGATTTGACCATCCCCTCTCCATCGCATTTCCTGCTTGGCTGAAGGCATCAAATTTAGCGCTCAACGGGAGGTAGCCCGTCATTCTCTTTGAAAACCTGAAACTTGTTCTGACAGCTTTTTGCACTTGAAGTTCACACTTTAGGACAGCCGACTCCACCTTAGATGCTTGCATCTGGGATTAGAAATCGTCCGCAAAAAAAAAAAAAAAAAAATCAACCCGACCCATCCACTCATCCAAATTTCTGTCTTAAGGAATGAACTAAGTTAAATAAAAACCCCCTAGGTTACAATGAGGACATTGCAAATCTTAGGCATGGGGGGGGGGGGTATGAAAGTGCAAAACTTGTAAGAAAAGGTTTCAAACAAAAAAATTCACATATGCCAAAAACACCATAAAAATTAAAAATTTTTTTCGAAAAAGAATAAAAGGAGAAGGAAATTTTGTGAAGGAGAAGGAGAAGAGAAACAAAATGAAAAAGGAGCACAAAATTATGAGAAAAAGTGATAGTCATTAGTAAGGAACTAAGGAATTAACCTAAGTTCTAGACCTCATTCAAGAAAACAACTAAAAGTGCACAATGAGATTAGTAAGAATGCAAACCTTAGGCATTCTTGAATAGACTCTTAGTACCCATTAAGATCTGGACACTCCTCAAGAGGTTGAGGAAAATGAAAAGCTGAAGTATTAGGTCTAAGGCTTAGGGAGTATTTGGCCTCGTTAACAAATTTTTGATTTACGGGACTCAGTAACCTAAGCACCCTAACCTCACACAGCCTGGTTCAGTAAGCGTAAAAATCAGAATCACGCAGAAGCGTCGCAAAATTCTGAAAAGAACACCTAGAATAGGAGCGGCCGATCAACACAAGTTGATTTGGACAAGTTCCCAGCGCGGAGAGGCGGGAAATCCCCTCGAAGATGCGTAACAAAATATCATCTCCTCAGTGCCTGTCTCTTAGGATATTTACATATCCTACTGGGGGCATGTAAGCACTCTGCTGATTCAGATTCCATGGATGGCATTATCTCGAAGTGTCAATTGCCAGGGTCTGGATTCGGCCACGGAACACCATGGATGGGATTATCTCAAAATCTCAATAGCCAGGGTTCCGGGGGTTGCCATGGGCGGTGCTATCTCGAAGCATCGATCGCCAGGAACCCTTGAGGATTGATGATGGGAGCAAGGAATCTGATACAGACCGTGTTGAAAAGCCAATCCTAGGCTAGAACTAAAAAGAAAAAGAGAGAGAAAACTCTCCAAACAGAAAAACTTTCTATCTCTCTCTCACAAAACGCACTGCGAACTGAGCCAGGGCTAAAATCATTTCAAGCACGGGTGCTTTAACCACAAAGTCCAATAAACCTTAGGTTAGTTCTTATGGGCCTTAAAAACCTTTGCTAAAGACTGAGGCTGAGGCTAGACAGATTTGGATCTTGAGTGGTACTAGAGTACCTTTTAGGCCTATGGTCAGCATTCTAACCTAATCTATGCTCAAATAAAAAAGCACTTATCGAAAACTATTAAAAACTTCATGGTCTAGAACAAGGGTTGAAACCTTAAGTTTTTGCTAAGGGACTAGCAAAAGGTAGGCATGGGGGTATGATGAGAACCTCATCATGAGCCATAACTAGCTCATTTTGACCCAATACAAAGGATAAAAGCTCCTACATAACTCAAGGAAAGGCTTAACTCAGAGAATTCTGCGTTTAAGGAGAAAACAAGTCATAAGGGGTAAAAATGCAATTTTACCAGTATAATCTGCATACAGGGTAATTCAGGGTCCAAACATAGGTCAAAGCAACTTAATAAGAATAAAAGTGGGATGAGATGATCTAGCAAGGGCTACAGCAATTCCAAGGAACTAAATGATAATCTATAACCCGAAAACAAACCCACTTCAATTCACGAGGTTCAAGGCAAAGCAAAAATGGAATAAACCCTCTAAAATTCAAAGAAAAATAATCTCTAGGGTTTAGAACCTTCAATTTGACCTTAGGAACCCATCTCGACCTACATTGAGAACCATACCCAATTAATAACTTAATTTGGGTTTTTGCGTAAATTGACCAGTCAAACAAGGTTTAATCTAGAAATAAAATTCACCATCAGATTCCTTAGGTCCTAATTAGTCATGTATAAAAACTTGAGCCTAAGAAGAAACCTTCTTGACCAACTTTACACTTTGGTCCTCATATATTTACATTTTGGCCCTCAACTTTTGAACCCTTGCATTTTGGCCCCTAACTCAACTTCGTTCTTCGCGATCAGGTCCCCCCTGCAAAACCTGCCAGAACCATGCTCCGGCGACCTTGCGCGGAGCATGGCGCCGCGCAGGGTGAGGGGGAGAGCCTGGCAAGTAAACCGGGGGTGCCCTGCGTCGTCAGCCGTCCCAGGGACACCCCCCTGGTCGTTGTAACCCACCATACCGGCCGTGCGAACGCACGGACGGTATGGGTTTCCATCTCCGGCGTCCTCCGGCGAGGGAGACACGTCGTCTCCCTCCGCCTTCCTCCCTGATTCGGTCCCTATAAATACCCCCGTCACTCCACCATTCTTCCCAGCTCGGATCTGACGGAGAAAACCCCCAACTTTCCTCTCTTCTCACTCCGGCAGACGCCCACCAGCTCCGGCGGTTCTTCCTCCTCCTCCTCTTCGCTCTGCCGCAATACCAGCAGCAGAGACTTCTTCCCCTGCTCTTCCCGCGCCACGCCGCACCCAGCTGGCGCCTCTCCGGCCCTCTGCTCGCCGCCGCCCCTTCCCCCGGGCATCTTCTTCTCCGGCGACAGTCGATACGACTGTCGCCCTGCTCCGGCCCCTTTCGTCTCCGTAGCTAGGTCAGAACTTCTCCCCATCTCCCCCTCTTTCTTTTCCTCACTGTCTTTTATTTGATTAAACCCTCGACCGCTCCTGTCCACCGTCACCCCCTTCGTCTCCGGCCACCCTCCGGCGAGCCGCTCCCATCACCCCAGCAACCCACACGGCTCGCCGACCACCGCAGAACCTCCGCCTCCTCACCCTGATCAACCCCCGCCCTTCCACTTCCCCCACATCACCCTCTGCAACCCCACCGAACAAACCCATCTTCCGACCCACAGTCCGACCTAGGGCAACCCTCGCACGCCGCCCCACGCCTCGCCACCACCCACACGAGCTTCGCCGCACTCTGGCGAAGCTCCCGGCACCTTCTGATTAGGCCGAGAGGCCGTTTTGCTGTGAACAGGTCACCCGACCTCCGCCGCCATTGCCGTGCAGAAGGAGCTGCTTCCGCCTGCAGCTGCAGGCGCGCCACGCCCAGATTTGACTCCCAGGCCTTGCGAGGCATTTCGACAAAGCGTCAGGCTGCAGCTGAAGCGAAGCCCTCGCGCGAAGGCCTCGCGTAACGCCACGATTACCAGCTGTCTCCTCCGCGTGGGCGCCAACTCGGGGTGGGACATTTAGTCCCACCTCGGAAATCTCTGAAGAGGCGCAGCGGTATAAAGTGAAAAAGTGCTGGAGGCTTATTGCCTCAGCACACGGGGTGAGGTCCCCTTCACCCGCCCGGTTACCCGGTCTCGTCCGCGCTCACGCCCCGCGGACCTGGCCCGACCCGACTTTGACTGACCTGCACTCCTCGCCCACCACGCATGCCGGTGGGCCTGGACCCGGGCGCGACCCGTACCCGACTACCCGGCAGCTCTGGGAGAGCTTTCCCAAGAGCGGATTCTGTGAGAGAGAGACGCGGGAGGAGGGTAGAGATAGGTTTTTCCCCTCTCTCTGATCAAGCTGTGTAAGTGTGCAGGCACAGGTGAAGAAGAAGGACCGCGGAAGAAGAAGAAAGCTAAGGGAGACACTGTAGCAACAAGCAGTTTAAGTCATCTGATTGAAAAATCAGACGACGTCCTGAAGGGAAAAGAAGAAGGAAGGAGAGACGACGTCCTGACAGGTAAAGGAAAAGAAGAAGGAAGGAGATCTGAAGAACAAAAGAACAAGGAAGAACAGCAGAAGAAGGAGAACAAAAGAACAGCAGAAGAAGAAGAACAAAAGAACAAGGAAGAACAACACAGGTGAAGAAAAGGACCACAAGGAGATAAACACAAAAGAAGAACAGGAAGAACAAAAGCTAAAGAGGAGAAAGACAAAGAGAAAGAAAAGAAGAAGAACTCAAACTTTCATCTCTCTCCCTCTCTCTCTCTCTCTTTATTTTTTTTGTAATAGAACATGTATATCTCTAGAATACAACTTGCTCCCTGAGTTCGACCTCGGGAACTCTCTTTTATTTTCCGAGTAAAAAAATTTTTATATATTTGAAATGATGGCAATAACTGGCTATACTACAACGCTATAACAATAAAACCCGGTTATCTCTCGAAGCCAACGTTTCAGTAGCTTTCTCCCTATTTCTTTCATTTATAGGGTCAACATAAGGGTGAACCCAGTGTATATCTCCCTGATTTATTCTACTTCCCCGCTTCTTCCCTAAGTGTTTTGGGAATTATTGTGCATTTATTTTTTTGTGAGCTGGGTTCTGGACAACCGGCCGATGAGCTGTTACCACCGACAACTTGCCAGCCATACTCGTGCGGTGAAGTGTGGTTTTATTTATTTTTTTATTTTCTCCTTTTTCTTTTCTTTTTTTAGTGTTTCTTTTTTCTTTTTTCTAAGTAGGTGGCTTCCCTGATCTAAGATTTACCTAAAGGCAGTACAACAAAAATGGTCTTGTGGCTTGGCTCTGGACAACCGGTCGATGAGTTGTTACCACCAACAACTTGCCAGCCATACCACCCAAGTCGATCCATTAGCTACCCAATTTCCGTAAAAACCACCAGAAAGTGAGTCCGTGCAAAAAAATGTGTGCAGATGCTTAGGCTTAAAGCCCCCCCAAATCAGAGGGCGGGTTGATAAGTCACATACTTATCATCCCAAATTATTTACCAAATTAAAATAAATTTTAATTGGCGAGGACACGAGACTAAATCCACATTCGAGTGGACACCCAGGCTAATTAAGCCAGAAGATCTGAAGAGTTTAAGTGTTTAGGTCATCTCGTATCATTTCCTAAAGTTAATAACTTCCAAATGCCTAAGTTCTCTTTTCCTAATTTCCTTCTTTCTTTTTATTTTTTTTAAATTTTCATTTTTTTTTTAATTTTATAAGAAACTAAAAGAAATTCTACCAAGTTAACATAATGATTTCAGGAATTGATTATCCACCCCCCCATGTCTAAATGATGCAATGTCCTCATTGTAAAAATAAAGGCATGAAAAGGGCAGAGTAAACAGAACATCACCTGAGTGTCGTGAAAATCCGGTCAACTCCACAAAGAGAAGTGTATACACACGTGCTAAGTTTAATGCCTTCAGCTAGGCATAACATACATACAAAGAAGAAATTGAGAATTCATAAGTGCGGGTCAGAATCAAAATAAAAAGGTTGATCCTGAAACCCGTCTGCAGAAGATGTTCACAGACGTGGACAAGATTATGATGTAGACCCATGCCCCAGGGTCGAGTGGTTCTCAGGCTCTGGATGAAAATCACCCAGAACCGAAGGTTGTTGTGTTTGCAGGGCCGGGCCTGCGGTTTAGTGGTGTGCAACCCAAGACCAAAGTGTCGGACAACGGGTAAAGATGGTTCAATAGGTGCGGTTGTCCACTTAACATCTAGCTCAGAAAAATAATCAGTTATTTCGAGCTTAGGTTGCACGTGAAAGATATCGTAAGGGTCCTGGTAGAAAGTAGGTGGTTTTAGATCAATAGGTACCCTTAGATCCAAAATCAAACTTCCCTTAGAATTAGACTCCCAAATCTTTATTTCAACAATTCTATCCTCCAACTTCAAGGGCTCAGGCTTTGGGACCTCTAGCATATTATTCACCCAATATGATTCTCCCAAGTCCAAAAATCGTGGCTGAATCAAGATTGACTTGGGCACAAAGATCTCAGAAGTCAACTCTTCGGGGTGTAGATGAGGACTGCGGTCACTGATTGAATCATCAAGATTCAGATCCTCCAAGTTAACCCCAACTGAATCAAAATCTTCAATAATTGGGCTATCAACTGGTTTGTCAGATTCCTCAAGCCCATTTGTCTCACTAAAATCCTCTTCCTTAAGTTCAAGTGAGACTTCACCAAAAGATTCTTCACCCTCAGAGTCAAAGAATCCATGATCCTCATTTATATATGTCTCAAAATCATATGTCATTTCATGGTCCGTGGAGACATATTTTTCCTCACTCCCTGGGTTGGGGATCTCGAGTGAATCAATCCGTTCATCCTCAAATGGTTGCTCTAGCCCATCCTGGTCATCCCTAGTCTCAGAAAATGTATCCTGAGCGGGTTCAGACATTGGCTCTCTTAAAGGGGGTTCATCTTGAGAATCATCCCAAGATTTGACTAGTGCAACCATAAATTTCATTCTCAACCTCAACAATTTCCCAAGAAGAAACTCACCCAAGTCCCTATCCCTAACACTTTAGAGCAAATCCAATAGAGAACTATTAAGTTCATCAATCATTTTGATCATAGGCTCTAGTGCTTTAGTGCATGGTGTTGGTTGAACTTCTAAAGATTGTATAGTGTTCCTCAAATTAGCCAACACCCTATCCTAGATCTGGTTCACCTGAACCGACTGGTTCGGTTCAGGTTTGGGTGGGTTTAGGTTAAATCTAGGGGAGCAAGATGTCGAGGTTCTCGGGTTCTTCCGTGAAAGTAGGTCATTCTAGGTTGTTCAAAGGATGGTGGTGACGTATATTCAGTGGAATACTGGGGAGGGTAGGTGTTATAATCATGATATCCTTCATGATTGTAGATCGGGTTGGTTTGGTCATCAAAGGATAGAGATCCATAATCATTATAACTCTGGGAAGGATAATAATCATAGTCTTGTCGTCCAATGTTAGGCCCTAGACCTTGAGGTCCGAATTCATATCCCCAATCAAAGTCATCCCGGTTGGTGGATGGGTAATTACAAGTCAAGTCGGAATAGTAATCATCTTGGGGATAAGTGGTGGTAGGAGGATAGGATGTGAAATGTGTGTAGGATGTGGAAGGGTACATGGTGAAGTAAGGAGGGAAATCAGAAGAAAAAGGAACCTGCAATACAAAAATACAAGCCTATCCTTAGTTTGGGTAGCCTAAAGGTCTACAAACTCTCAAAATCCATCCTAAGATTATAGGAGATTTACTCTACTTATGTCCAGGCAATCCAACCAGTTAGAAGGAGGGACTGGGGAGAAAGTTCTTCCTTTGGCTTGTGCCTCTGGTTCATAGTGTACCCCCCAGCCGCGGTCGTTTGACGCTACTCCCCTAACTAGACATTAGATTGACTAGCATAAGTAGGTTAATCATGAACAATCTCAATCTAGATCCCGACGAGCGAACCCGTCCTTAAGGCCAACGTCTAATCAATTTTAGTTAGGCTTGAGACAATGGTGCTTCAAGAATGTGATGGGCCCTTTAGATGGGTTGTGCCCTTAATGATCAGTTAAAATGTGTGTGTGTACACAACCAGGGTTCTCAAACAAGGTTATTTGATGATGTGTCTTTTAGGATTTAACCTTGTTTATTAGCTTTTAGGGTTTAATTCTTAGGCTGGTTCAATCAAGGTTTAGTAGAACACTCCAAGTTTTGAAAGCATGGGTGATGATATGTTCCTTTAAAAATAAAAAATAATGTGGAGTGCCTGGTTCAGCCCTAAGAATCAACCCTAAGTGGCAAGCTACTTGATGGATTAGTTTTAGATTGAGTGGTGCGGCCCAAACAGCTCAATCAATTGGCCTATTGCACCACTTAGTTAAAGCACAGAAGAATGCTTAACCTATTCAGATTTCTACTCACTTATGTGTATTTAGTTGAAGTGTACCGAGTCCACAAGTCAAATCTCGATTAAGTGGTAGAATCAAAGTGATTGTGTGCCTTAGGATAAGAAGTTGTGGGTGTTAAGTGTGTAGCTTCCAGAAAATCCTACAATCAGATAACACTTTTTTTTTTTAATTTATGTGGATGGCAAGGTAAGTGGAGGTGGTAAACAAACAACCAAATCTATCCTAGAGTTAATAAAAAGCACCTAAGTTAATTTGGGTTTGAGTTATTCGGTTATGGAATGAAAACTAAGGTGGGGGTGGTGTGGGGGACACTTACAAAACACTCTACCTGCACTTTACTTCGGTCTACCACACTTGGATCTCCATGCTAGGTTACCTGCAAGACAGTAGATCAAAGACAAGTAGGGTTAATGCTATGTAAATGCAAAGAAACGCAATAAACAATAAAGTAAATTCCATTGCCTCCCCGGCAACGGTGCCAAAATGGTCGCGTCATGTTTCGCGTGTTAGAAATCGGGGTTACAAGTAACCCATCGTTGTAGTTGCAAAACACATCAATCAGAGAAAATTTATACTGAAACTCCAAAGGAGTCCCGGGTCAAACACAGGGAGGCGATGTTTACTTTATTGAAAACCGCGCTTTGATTCGTTTCTTTTTGGCATTTTGGTGTTTTGTTATTTTTTTGTGTTTTTGAAATAAAAGACAAGCAAATAATTCACAAGATAGAGATGTGGAACAAATATGATATATATATCAATTCAATGTCAATTACAATGAACTATAAAAGCATAAAAAGAAAGGGAGGTGAGAGGAAATCTCCCGAATCGGCTATTCGACGAGACGACGGCGCCTGGCGGAAGCTCTGACGAAGGAGGCGAGGAGCGGGACGACGGAGGTGAGATGCTGGAGGACGTCGGATTGAGGAAAGCTTCGGTGTAGCTCTGGAATGGAGGTGAGAAGACGGAGTTGATCTGCTACTGGAATGGAGGTGAGAGGACGGCTCCAAGGTAACCTATGAAGGGAGATAGGAAGTTGGAGGAGTATTTGGTGGGGTAGAGGTTTGCTACACTAATAGGCACCTTGGGAGCTTGAGAACAAGCTCTAATGGAGCGTTGGTAGGCTTGCTAGAGCTTGGGAGTAGGTGGGAGTAGAGTAGGTAGAGATGGCTTGGAAGGGAGGGGGTGTAGGTCCTTTTATAGTGGAGGAGAGGCAAAAATCGTATCTGGGTCTTTACTGACATCCATAAACGTCGCTGCAGCGTCGCTGAAGATCCGCCCTTCAATTGCTCTCGCTGGTGCGCATTGGCCTTTAGTGACATCCATAAACGTCGCTGCAGTTGTTGCTGAAGATCCACCTTTCAAATCCTCTTGCTGGCGTGCACAGACCATTAGTGACAGCTGCAAGCATCACTAAAGTGCGTCGCTGAAGATCCACACCCACCCCGCTCGCACCTGCCCCGCTGACATGCTCCGCTGGCGCCGCGCGCTTCACGCACCCTTCCTCCCCACACCTTGGGCGCGCGCGGCATGTGCTGAGCTGCTGCCGCAAGCGGTGTGCTGCACGCGGCCGCGGCTGTGCGCATGCGCTGCACGCGGCTGCGGCTGTGCGCGTATGCTACTGCTGCTGGCTAGCGTTGGGCAGCCTGGATGGCACCACATGGCGGCACCTGGGTCGTCCATTCTTCTTTCTTTTGTAGAGGGTGCCACGGTGTTCAGATCGGGATGATTCTCGTGATGCTGAACTGCGACCGTTGCTTCGGATCCATCTGTATGGTCTGATTTTCCACCCGAAACCCGTATGGATGTCGTATTGCCCCCTGGCCGTTGATCTTCCTTGGGCTTCATGTGATGTTACGGGACTCCGATCTGGGCGATTTCAGATGCATTAAACTCTGATCGTTGTATTAATCAAATCTGTACGGTCCGATCGTCCATCCGAGGCCCTGAAATAATTCCTCTCCTCTCCTGACCATAAAAAGAACCTAATTAACCCAAAATATATACTACTCTTAATGCACAATGATGCATGTTATGCAATATTTATAACATGAAATGCAAATCTAAGCCTAGGAACATGCATGAATAGTCATTTTATCCTCAATAAATGTGTTTACATCATTAATCCCATCTTTCTAGACTACGATTAACCTAGCATTGTGCTACATTTCTATTGAATCCTACATTCAATATATATATATGCTAAGTATTTCCATACCTTCTTTTCGCATTTCTTTTCCTCGTCTTTTATTTTGTTAATAAAGAAAAGACCAAAACAAACCTAAAATAGAAAAGATAACTCTTGTCTTTGCATGTACACGATCTTGCATGTAGCAAGATTCATTTTGAACTAGATTTTTGGCGAATCGCCAAGGACCAATTTTTGGCAGTAGCCAAGGATAAAATTTTTTAGGGTTTACCTCAAGGACAAGACTATCATAAAAATTACAAAACCAAGAAAAACCCAAAAAATATAATAAGCGAATGGAATTGATGCAAGTCATAGAAATCGCGTAGAAACTAATTAACTCTAAAACCCGCCTCCCTGAGTTCAACCCTTGGCTAAAAATTGACAAGTTAAAGTTTGATTTAGTCCAGGTTAGTAGATTTTAATAAACAGTGTAGATTCGTTTGTAGGTAATCACTTCCACTATATACTTTACGACACTAACATCACCATATTAAATAACCCTACCCGTGTTCTAACAAGACTCAATCAAAGGTACCAGATGATTTTGACCTTCCTATTACTATTAGGAAGGCACCTCACATGTATGAGTCCAAACATCGTGTTGCAGGCAGTTTTGCTACCGATGGTCTTCGTTTTCAGTTTGGCAACTTCTGCTAGGAACTTATAGCCTCACACATTCTATCCACCTACCAGCAGGCCATGCTTGATCCAAAATAGCGTAAAGCCATGGAGGACGAGATGGCAGCTCTTCAAAGTAGACAAACTTGGGAGCTCACCTCACTTCCTAAAGGAGCACGACTAGTTGGCTCCAGATGGGTCTTTGCCTTGAAATACAAGCCTGATGGGCCTATTTCAAGGTACAAGTCCAAGTTTGTGGCAAAGGGGTTCACCTAGACCTATGGGGTAGTGATGCGAAAAGTCGTGTGATTTGTAAAAGTGGGTTTTTAATGTCGTTGTAACACGCAAATTCGCATACGCTTTTAAATTTGTATTCCTAGATAGGGGAGTATCTAGGGTCGTCCAAAGAGGCAGGTTTGCAAATTCAATTCTCTTGCTTGGAAAATAAATCTCAACTTTCTTTTTGGTATTTTAAATATATATATATATTTTGTGTTTTGAAATAATACGGGCAAAGTGCGAATTGTGATGAAAAAGTGCTAACACCTAAAATGCTAAGCTAAAACTTAAGAGATTAAAATGTCCACCACCTTAGCTCACTCTAGGAAAGTGGAGGCCTAGAGTAATTAGGGAGTGGAAGTAGAATAAGTGCTAGAACAAAAGTAACAATTGCAATAGGAAATTAAAAAGAAGGCAATTTGATTAAGCAGAATTTGTGTTCTCTTACAAGAACAAGTAGAGGAATGCTTCTACTAGAAATGTAAAATATAAAAGTAATAGAAGAAATGCAAATCCTCTTGTAGAATCTGGTGAAGAAGGGAGTCTTCTTGCTCCAAGTCTAGCTGCTCCTTGGCTTGAAAAGAGGGCTTCCTTCTCCTTCCTTGAGAGATCCTCCAAGGTGGATGCTATCACCTTCAATGCTCTCCTCCAAGGGTGGGCGCGCACCACCCTCAAGTTCTCCTCCAAGGTGGCGTGGACCACCTTCAAGATCTCCTCCAAAGATCTTCCTTACTTGGCTCCTCCTTTGGCTGGCGTGGGCTCAAGAGAGAAGGGAAGAGGGGAAGGAACCAAAGGGACAGAATATCCCCTTAATCTTCTTGTTCTTCTCTCTTGGACGTGGGCTCTAGGTAGAGTATGAGAGTGAATTTGCTAGCCAAGGATGGTTCGAATGGTGGTGGGTAGTGGTCTTTTTATAGGGTAGGATGAGGGGTTAAGGTGACTCTTGAAATGGAGGGCTAAGATGGGAGGATGGAGGAGGGTAGGTGATCCTAGGGTTAAGGATGGTTGGCACCACCTAAGGGGTGTAAGGGGGGTAGTTATGGGTGCCCAAGGGACACCTAAAAGTGGCGCCAACCATGGAGAGGTGCCATGGGTTGGTGCCAACTTTGAGGCTTCTAGAAGGTGGGATTATGTGGATGGTGAAGATAGGTTTAAGGGGAGATGTGTGGTGGAGATGAAGGGGGTTTTTGGAGGGAAAAGTGGTGCCAACAAGGGGGTAGTTAGGGTGGTTTTGGAGCCACTTTTTTTGTGTCTTTTGGAGGTAGTGGGTAGGCTAGGTTGGCACCAAGTAGGGTTAGCTTATGTGGAGATTAGGTGGAGCTAGTTGGTGGAGTTGTTAGGTAGGGTTTTTGGGTGGTAAAAGCCAAGGAAGCTGGATCATAGCTAAGCTAGCTTAGCTAATGGTGGAGTAGAGGAGGAGGTGTTAGAGCTAGGGTTTGGAGGAAGGAGCTGGATCTGAAGAATCTGGAGCTGAAGTGGAGCTGGCAACTACTAAAGAGGTCAACATGGGGCTACTCTAGCTGGCTTAGCTTACTAGTTCTTTGCTAGCTACTAAGCCAAGCTAAAGTAAGCTGGCTTCTGTTGAATGGAGCTTAGGTGAGCTGGGTCTAGTGCTCCTGGGGTGGATTGAGCTAGTTGAGACAGCTAAGGTAGCTTAGCTCAACCAAGTTGAGCTAAGCTGAGTCCCCGGGAGCTGGACTTGAGCTTCTTGAGTTGGGATGAATTTTTCTTCAGCTGGCTGGAGTTGAGTGGAGCTAGATGTAGCTGGATCTAAGTTTGGGTGAACTCCATTCAGCTTAGCTGAGCTAGCTAGAGCTCCCTATGGACTAGTGGGAGCTGAGATGAGCTAGACTCAACTAGGTTGAGCCGGATATGAGCTGACTTGAGCTATGATGAGCGAAGATGATCTTTCTTGAGCTGCCATTCAGTCGAGATTATCTGAATGGAGCTGGGATGAGCTAATCCTTGTCCAAGTGAGCTAGGTTCCAACTGTGGTGAGCTAGATCAAGCTGAGTTCCAATTAGTTTGAGCTCCTCCTTCACGATTTACCTTCTTAAGTGCTAGGGTTTTAGGGATCTGTATATCTATTCATCCCTAACACTCACAAAAACACATTAAAACAATAAAAGAAAATGCAATGCATGCCTAACCTAGTTAATGCCTAAATGCAGCCCAAAAATCATTTGCGGAGCAAAACTCTAAGGGTTAGGTTTGTTTTAATGCATAAGAATGATGATAAACTATCGTTTATCACACCTCCATGCTTATCTTTTGCTAGTTTCTTAGCAAAACTTTAATTTTTTTTGGAAAATGGATTTTTTCGGAAATCCAATTTTTTTGACTTTTGAGGAGAAAAAGATTAAGGGACCTTGGTTGATCTAAACACAGGAGGCACGGGATTTGTTAAGGATAAACAACAAGATTCATTTTTGGATCTAGAAATTAGACAAAACGGGATTAATATATCCTCAAGAAAATTCACAAATTAACCCCTTGTTAATTCAGATGACTTGAAATTTTTGTTTTTAGGATTTTTCTGGCTCATGAATCTGATTCGCAACTTGCAAAATCCTTTAAAACCTTGTGTCTGTGCTTGTGAAAAGCCAACATTTATAAGGGCATGTTAATTAATTTATTTATATTTTTTTTCTCCCTCATGCTTATTTTTAGCTTAGTTTTCCCGTTACCAATCCTCGAGAGGCCTCTGGCGCCAGTACTTTGGGATAGCACTATCTATGACACCACCCAATAGCTCACAACCCCAAAACACAATGCGGTGTAAAGGGGCGCTCCAAGCAAACTCAAGCTCTTACTTCGACACTATAGGTAGAGCATCATCCAAGACACTTGAGCTGCTAAAATGCACTTTAATGCTCCATCTAAAGATATGAAATATAGATATGAAGCAGTGCCGAGGCGGTAACATGTTGACATCACGTCCTCAAAGGAGGCATTTTCCTCCTTCTTGGCGGTGGGAACTCAAACCAATGATCTGCTTCAGACTTTTACTAAGTCTAAACAAGGGAGTTTTTCAAATTTTTAGTTATTTTTAAGTGTTGGCTTGTGTGTGAAAATTGACATAAGAAGTTCCTCAAGACATGCAAATTTTTGAATCAGAAACTAAGCTAAAGACTTTCCACATTACAAAACAGGATCAAGTCACCTGAACTATCATGAGTTCAGGTGGAATATTTAGAGAAGGATATCTGATCTAGTCTAAAATAGACCCTGAAATTCTAATGATCAGATCCACATCCTCATCCCTAGTTTGTTAAAGATTAAATCCCATTGTACCAAAAGTGAGTTTTTCGACCTTACTCCCGAGTTCAAAATTTTTCCTCAAAAAGTTTTTAACATTTTTATTATTATTATCTTTTTGGTATGCAAGCAGGAAATAAACTAAAGAAAAATGCATGTTTTTAGGTTTTGAAAATCCTAAATCGATCGTCAAATTTTAAAAACACCTCCCCCATGCTTAAGATATGCAATGTCCTCATGCATTAGGAGGGAAAAGGGATTACCTTAATGAAGAACGGTTAGTTTAGGATGGTCAAAACCTGAAAGAAGAAAAAAAGAAGGTAGGAAAAGAAATGATGGGTTACCTCCCATCCAGTGCTATCTTTTACGCCATTCAGCCGGGCGTAGTGTGCATTAGTGATCAAGGGTGGCTGGCTCAGTAAAATTTAAAGATTCAGACGAAAGATTAGGCATATGATCAAAATAGGGCTTTAAACATTGGCCATTGACTTGAAAGGTCAAATTAGTTTTTGGATCAAAAAGATCAACAACGCCGTATGGATATGTTTTATGGACAATAAAGGGGCCGATCCATTTAGATTTTAATTTGCCAGGAAAAAAATGTAATCTCGCATCAAAAAGCCAAACGCGTTGATTAACATCAAAGTGTTTCCGAACAATATATTTATCATGAAATTTCTTTGTTTGGTCTTTATAAATCCTCGCGTTTTCATAGGAAAAATTACGTAATTCTTCCAATTCAGTTAATTGTAATTTTCTATGGATACCAACGTCAGATAAATCCATGTTGAGTTGTTTTATTGCCTAAAAAGCCCTATGTTCTAGTTCTACCTGGAGATGTCATGCCTTCCCAAAAATCAGGCGGAAGGGAGACTGCCGAGCAAGGTTTTAAAGCGATATGATAGGCCCATAAAGCGTCATCCAATTTGGTGGACCAATCTTTACGGTCGGGCCTAACCGTCTTTTGTAAAATATTTTTAATTTCCCTGTTAGAAACTTTAGCCTAGCCATTTGTTTAGGGGTGATAAGGTGTGGAAATTTTATGATTAACCCCAGATTTAGAAAGAAGGTGACGGAATTGTGAGTGGGTGAAATGTGAGCCTCCGTCACTGATAATGGCTTTTGGAATGTCGAATCTTGAGAAAATATTTTTCTACAAAAATTCGACAACCACATGGTGATCACTAGTGTGGGTGGGTATAGCTTCTATCCATTTTGAAACATAGTTGACTACGACTAATATATATAAATACCCACCAGAGTTGATGAACGGTCCCATGAAGTCGATGCCCCAAACATCAAAAACTTCAACCTCTAAAATAGGATTAAGGGGCATCATATCCTTCCGAGTCATGTTGCCGATGCTTTGGCAACGCACACAGGACCGAACAAAGTTATGAGCATCTTTATGCAAGTTGGGCCAATAGAATCCCGCATTAAGGATTTTAGCTGCAGTTTTCTTGCCCGAAAAATGTCCGCCACAGGCCATTGAGTGACAATGTGTCAAAATATCATGGATTTCAGAATCGGGTACACATCGTCAAATGACCTGATTGGCACAAATGCGGAAAAGGTTAGGCTCCTCCCAAAAATAGTATTTAATATCAGCAAAGAACTTATCCCATTTTGTCTTTAGCTAATCAGAGGGGATTCGTTCTGTTGCTAAATAGTTTGCGATGGGCGCAAACCAAGGGAGCGTTGCAGCAGCTAAAATGCTTTCATCAGGGAACTGATCAGGTGGGGTCATTATGTCATTCGTCATAAGACGAGAGAGATGGTCGGCCACTACATTATGCGATCCCGCCTTATCCTTGATTTCCAAGTCAAATTCCTGGAGCAGCAGAATCCAACGGATAAGGTAGGGTTTCGCATCTTTCTTTGTCAGCAAATATTTAATTGCTGAATGTTGTCAACATTTTTGTGCGGATTTAAAGGCGTATTACGTTGCAGTAGAACCGACAAAACATTTAAACAAATATAAATAATTTTATTACTCGAACAACTAGAGTATCCGAGGTCGAACACAGGGAGCAAACTCAGTACTTTGTAAAACCCAAGAATACAACTGTTAAATGCAAATATAATTGATTCAAAGAGTTTTTAAGAAAGATGTAAAAAAAAATAGAATTAGACGTCTGATTTATGTATCAGACGTCTTAAATGTGATCTTTCTTTCTCTTTTCCTTCTTCTGCTTTGCCTTTCTGATCTCTTTGCAATCTTCCCTTGTCCTTCTTCTTCTTCTCTGCGAAGACTTCTAATCTTTCTGCTTTCCTTCTTCTCCTGCGAAGACTTCTTTCTTTCTTCTTCTTCTGTCTTGCTTCTCCTTTCTTCGTTGCCTTCTTCTTCTTCTTTGGCTTGCTTTTCCTTCTTCTGCAGCGGCCAAGTCCTTCTCCTGCGATCAGCCTGCCTGCACAGGAGCAAAACCTAACCCTTCTCCCTCTACCCGCACGTGTCTCTCTCTCAAGCAATTCACTCTAACCGCTCTACCAGAGCCACAGTCTCAATCGGCTCGGATCGTACCCGGGACCAGGCGCACCTGTAGGTGTGTGATGCGCAAGGAGTGCGTAGGTCTAGGTCGGGTCGGATCCGCCAGGTCCGCGTGGTCAGGCCGCGGACGAGGCGGGTGGGGTCAGTGAGGGACCTCACCCCTGTGCTTACTGAGGCGATAAGAGTAAAACGCAAAAACAACTTATATGGTACCTGACGGTTGCAATCCCACGATGTGGGACTATCTGGTCTCGCCTTCACGCGCGCCTGCAGAAGCCTCGTCGTGCGATTGCCCCGCAGCTGCTGGCTCTGCTAGCGCTCCTTGGCTGGACTCGTTCACCTCGCGACACTCGCGCTAGTATGCAGCACCTGTAGCCTGGAAGACCGGGTGCCTGGAGCTTCGTGGGAGCTTCATCAGAGGTCGTCCATGGCGGCAGCGGCTCAAATCCTGTCGTACACAAAACGCGCCTCTCGGCCAAATCAGAATAGCTAGAGACCTTCGCGGTGGCACGGCGAAGGCGGTGGGCAGTGCTGCAGGCCGCAGGTCGGCCTAGGCGTGCGTGCCTAGGTCAACCTGTGGCCGGAGATGGTGGGTTGGTCGGGGGGTGATTGTGGAGGGCTGGAGTGGCAGTGGTAGGGTGGAGTGTGTTCCTGGAGGTGAGGCGGAGCTTTCGAGGTGGTTGGCGAGCCGTGTGGAGGGCTAGAGTGGTGTGGGCGGCTCGCCGGAGTGTGGTCGGAGGCGAAGATGATGGAGGTGGTTAGCGTCTGTCGAAGGTCGATCAAGGGAGATAACAGAGGGAAAAGAGAGAGGAGAGGGTGGAGAACGTATCTGGGGTTGTCTGGAGTGAAGGGAGGCGGCGGAGAGGACGGCTCGTGACTGCCGTCGTCGGGGAAGAAAGACCCTGGGGGAGGAAGCGGCGACGAAGATGAGGTCAGGAGCTTGCGCGCAGGGTACAGCGCGCCGCGGGAGGAAGAGGCGGAGAGGACTCTGCTGCTGGTATGGCAGCAGAGTGACAAGAAGGAGGGAAGGCGGTCGCCGGAGCTTGTGGGTCGTTTGGCCAGAGATGGGAGAGAAGAAATTTGGAGGGGATCTCCGTCAAAATCAAGCTTAAGATGAGTGGCCGGGTACGAGGGGTGTTTTATAGGTGCTGGCCGCTCCTATCAGTGCGTGAAAAACGCGCAATTAGGTCAGCCGGCTCGCCGGAGTTGGAAGGAAGAAAGATACCCAAATCTCTCGTGCGTTCGCACGAGAGATTGGGTTCACGCCAGCGAATTTGATTGGCTTTAGAAGGAAGGGAGTTCCTCAGAGAATCTCCCTTCCATTTCTGGGAGAGAATCTCTGAGGAATTAGAGAGCAATCTCTCTCGAAACTTCGTCGGAGCTCGGTTCTGCCCTAGCAATGGCGGCAGGACCGGTTTGCAAAGAAGGCGAAGAACCTAGGGGGCTCTCTGCAAGGATATTCAAAAGATAGGGACCTCTTTGTGATTTGGGTGTACTAACTTTCAAAGTAGGTCAAGATGACCTCCCCTTAGGTCCAAATTTTGGTACAAACCTAATTTGGACCTAAAGAATCCAATGGTGAAGTTGGATTTTTGGTTTGACCTCGTTTGACTGTACGTTTTGCGTAAAAACCCAAATTAGGTTAATTGAAGAGCTAAGACCCTAATCTAGGTCAAACTAGGTTCCAAAGGCCAAATTAAGTGTTCTAAACCCTAGAGGATGTTTTTCTATGATTTTTAGAGGGTTTTCTTGATTTTTATTCTGACCGGAACCTTGTTAATTTAAGCGGGTCTGTTTTAGGGTTACCAAGTGTCATTTAATTCTTAGATTGCACATAAACCCATTTCTGATTAATTCAACCCACTTTTTATCTTATTTGGACCATTTGACCTATGTTTTGCTTCTGAGAAATCCCGTTTATGTACTGCAATGGTAAAATTGCAGTTTTAACCTTTATTTCATGTTTTCTTCTCAGAGCACTTGTTCCTTCAGTTAAGCCTTCTTCTAGGTTATGTAGGAGCTTTTATCTTCTTTATTGGGTCAAAATGAGCTAGTTATGGCTCATGATGAGGCTCTCATCATACCCCCATGCCTAGCTTTTGCTAGTCCCTTAGCAAAATTTCAAAGTTTTAACTTCCATTCTAGACCCAAAGTGTCCTTAGTTATGATAAGTGCTTCTTTTGTGATTAGGTAGGAATGCCGACAATAGGCCTAGAGGTACTCAAGTACCAACCAAAATCTGGACCTATTCTGCTTTAGCCTCAGTCCTTCGCAAAGGTTTCTACGGCCCACAAAAACTATCCTAGGGTTTGTTGGACTCTGCGGTTAAAGCACCCGTGCTTGAGACATTTTTAGCCTAAGCTCATTTTGCAGTGCGTTTTTTTTTTTTTTGTAAGAGAGAGATAGAGGATTTATTTGTTTGGAGAGCTTTTCTCTCTCTTTTCTTTTTATTTCTAGCTTCGGATTAGCTTCTCAACACGGTCTGTATCGGATTCCTCGTCCCCATCATCAATCCTCAAGGGTCCCTGGCTTTCACGATTTCGAGATAATCCCGCCCATGGCAACCCCCGGAACCCTGGCTTTCGAGATTTCGAGATAATCCCGCCCATGGCGTTCCGTGGCCGAATTCAGACCCTGGCGATCGACATTTCGTGATAATGCCACCCATGGTATCTGAACCAGTAGAGTGCTTACATGCCCCCAGTAGAATATTTAAATATCCTAAGAGACAAGCACCGAGGAGACGATATGTTGTTACGCATCTTCGAGGGGAATTTCCCGCCTCTCCGCGCTGGGAACTTGTCCAAATCAACTTGTGTTGATTGGCCGCTCCTAATCTAGGTGACTTTTTCAGAACATTAAACGCTCTTGCGTGTTTTGAATATTTATGCGCACTGAACCAGACTGTGTGTGAATTTGGGTGCTTAGGTTACCGAATCCCGCAAATCGGAGGTCAGTTAACGAGGCCGAATACTTCCTAAGCCTTAGACCTAATACTTAAGCTTCGCATTTTCCTCAACCTCTTGAGGATTATCCAGATTTTAACGGATACGTGAATTTTTAAGCTAAAAATCTAGCCCAAGAGGCCTAAGACCAGCGTTCCCGCTAATCTCTTGTTATATCTCCGTAGCACTTTTCTTTTCTTTTTCTTGACTCGGTCTAGAACTTCAGTTAACCCCTTAATCTTTTACTAATGACTTTTTCTTTTTCTTTTCCTTTTGTGCTCCTTTCTTCATTTTTGCTCTTTTTCTCCTCCTTAACATTTCCTCCCTCCCCATTTTTTTTGTTCTTTTTGTCATTTTTCTTTCTTTTCCTCCTCTCATTTGTATGACCCTGAATTGTTCCTCCCCTCTATCAAGTCTTTTTTTTTTTTTACGTGAAACCCTTTCTTGATATGAATTTTCTGACATTTTGCACTTTCATACCCCCCCATGCCTAAGATTTGCAATGTCCCCATTGTAAATTAGGTGGGTTCGAATTCAGCTTAGTTCATGTATTAGGACAGGTGTGTGGTGAGTGAATGGGTCGAAGCGACTTGTTGCGAACGATTTCTAATCTCGGGTAGGTATACCTGAGGTGAAGTCGGCTGTTCTAATGGATGAACCCTAAAGTGCAATATGAGTTCCGCATAGCGATGTCAGAAACGGTTTCAGGTTTTTCAAAGAATGACGGGTTGCCTCCCGTTAAGCGCTGAGTTTTACGCCATCGGCTGGGCGCAATGAGCTCAAGAGGAAAGGAGGGTAAAGGATGACTCAGTCAAATCTATATCGGTCATGTCAATGAACGGCTTGAGTCTCTGCCCGTTCACGACAAAGGGTTCAGAATCATGGCTGAGTGGGTTGATTTCAATAGCTCCATTTCCGAAGATTTGGCGGACTAGGTAGGGTCCGACCCACTTGGATCTTAGCTTTCCTGGGAATAGTTTGAGTCAAGCATCAAAGAGTAAAACTTTTTGACCAGGATGAAAGACCTTTCTAGAAATGTGTTTGTCGTGAAAAGCTTTAACCCGTTCTTTGTAAATTCGCGAGTTCTCATATGCGTCGTGGCGTAATTCATCGATCTCGCTCATTTGAAATCTTCTGTGGGTTCCAGCCTTAGAAAGGTCGAGATTACAGGTCCGTACTGTCCAATAGGCTTTATGCTCCAATTCGACGGGGAGGTGACATGCCTTCCCGTACACTAGTCTGAAGGGAGACATTCCTAATTGGGTCTTGTGGGCGATCCTATAGGCCCACAATGCTTCCGGAAGTCGAGAAGACCAATCTTTTCTATCAGGTCGAACAGTAACCTGAAGGATCTTCTTGATCTCTCGGTTAGATAGCTCAGCTAGACCATTAGTTTGGGGGTGGTAAGGAGTAGAGATTCAGTGTGACACCCCGTATTTGATCATCAGTGACCTGAACTGAGCGTTCGTAAAATGGGTCCCTCCATCGAAAATTATAGCACGCGGAATCCCGAACCTTGAGAAAATGTTTTGATGAAGGAATTTTATAACGACTTTATGATTGTTGGTTCGGGTCGGAATGGCTTCTATCCACTTGGAAACATAATCAACTGCGAGTAAAATGTATTCGAAGCCATCCGAGGTAGGAAAGGGTCCCATGAAATCAATCCCCCAAATATCAAAAATTTCGCATACCAAGATCGGCTGTAGAGGCATCATGTCTCTATGGCTCATGTTGCCTAGAGTCTGGCAACGGGAACATGCCTTACAGTGATTGTATGCATCTTTGAAAATTGTGGGCCAGTAGAAACCACACTGGAGGACTTTCGATGCGGTTTTATGTCCCGAAAAATGTCCACCGCATGCCTGGTCATGGCAGAATGAGAGTATGTCTTTGATTTCCACTTCCGTGACGCATCGTCAGATTATCTGATCAGCACCAATGCGGAAGAGATACGGGTCTTCCCATAGGTAATACTTGGCATCGGAACGCAATTTGTCCTTTTTGGCCTTCGACCAATCGGGCGGAATCTGATGTGATGCCAGGTAATTAACAATATCAGCGAACCATGGAAGACTTGTACTGATAGTCAGGAGGTGCTCATCAGGGAAATGTTCTGTAATAGGTCCGGAAGGATCAATAATTTCAGAAGGAAGGCGGGATAAGTGATCAGCTACCACATTGTGCTTTCCCGCCTTGTCGCGAATCTCGAGGTCAAATTCTTGCAACAGCAAGATCCAGCGGATTAATCGAGGTTTCGCATCCTTCTTGGCCAGGAGATGCCTCACAGCTGTGTGATCCGAGTATATGATAACACGGGAACCCAGAAGGTATGATCTGAATTTTTCCAGGGCAAATACTACGGCCAGCAGCTCTTTCTCAGTAACCGTATAGTTACGCTGAGCCTCATCCAGTGTTTTGCTGGCGTAGTAAATGACCACAGGTTTCCCGTCAATTTTCTGCCCCAAAACCGCTCCTACAGCGAAGTCAGATGCATCGCACATGATCTCAAAGGGTTGAGACCAATCAGGGGACTGTAGGAATGGGGCTTGGGTGACTCGGTCACGTAGGATCTCAAATGCTTGAGTGCATTCCTTGGAAATTCCGAAAGGCACATCCTTGGAAAGCAGATTGGTCAGGGGGCGCGCGATTTTGGAGAAATCAGGGATGAATCGACGGTAGAAACCGACGTGCCCCAAAAAAGATCGGATGTCCTTAATCGAGCTAGGCATAGGGAGCTTGGAAATCAGGTTAACCTTAGCTCGATCCACTTGGATGCCTTTCTCTGAGATTAAATGTCCCAGGACAATTCCCTCAGGCACCATGAAATGGCTCTTTTCCCAGGAAAGAACCAAATTCACCTCGATGCACCGCCTGAGTATATGGACCAAGTGTTGGAGGCAATCGTCAAATGATTGTCCAAAAACTAAAAAGTCATCCATGAAGACTTCCAGATAATCACCTACCATATCTGAGAATATGGTAAGCATGCACCGCTGAAAAGTTGCAGGTGCATTGCAGAGATCGAACGGCATCCTTCGAAACGCGTACGTCCTGAAGGGGCAGGTGAATGTGGTCTTTTCTTGGTCCTCTGGATGGATTGCCACCTGATTGTAACCGGAGTACCCGTCAAGAAAGCAGAAGAATCTATTTCCCGCTAGTTTCTCGAGGATCTGATCGATAAACGGTAGTGGGAAATGATCCTTCTTCGTGGAGGAATTTAGTCTTCTGTAATCAATGCAGACTCTCCACGAATTAGCTATTCGGGTAGGAATGACTTCCCCGGTTTCAGTCGTGATGATGGTAAGTCCTGCCTTCTTAGGTACCACTTGTGTTGGGCTCACCCAACGACTGTCGGAGATCGGGTAGATGATCCCTGCATCTAACCACTTAATGATCTCCTTTTTCACGACCTCCTGTAGGTTAGGGTTTAGGCGCCTTTGCATTTCTCTTGAAGGTCGTGAGCCTTCTTCTGTGTAGATTCGATGCGTGCAGTATGAAGGGCTTATACCAGTCAAATCATCTAGAGTCCATCCAATGGCTCTACGATGTTGCTGGAGAACAGAAATCAAACGGAGTTCCTGGTCAGGTGTGAGTCGAGAATTGATAATCACAGGAAACGTTTGATTTGAATCCAAAAAGACATATTTTAAATGTTCGGGAAGGGGCTTGAGTTCCATGACAGGATTGTTAGCAGCAGCGGGTGGTTCAGGGTTTGTATCGGGAGCAATGGTAGGAGTCATAGGTGTGTCTAGATCGTGTTCGCACTCCTCTGTTAGCGGTTTTTTATTTTCTAGTGGTTGATCAGGAATAATCAGGTTGTCCTCTATATGCAGTTCATCAACCACGGCTTTGACATCACAAATTTCCTCTATAACCCCGCAATTAATCCCTTGTTGGGCTTTGAAAATGTCAATCTTCAGATTTTGATTCCCAAATTTTAATTCTATCTGGCCCTCTTCGCAGTTTATATTGGCCCTAGCAGTGGCCAAAAAGGGTCTCCCTAATATGATTGGTGTGTCCCTTGGGTTCTTAGGTGCATCCATGTCCAGTACTATGAAGTCCACTGGGAAATAAAAATCCCGTACCCTAACAATGACATCCTCGAGTATTCCTTTGGGTGACGTGATGGATCGATCGGCTAACTGCAATGTCACCTCAGTGGGTTTAAGTTCAGATTCTTCAAGGTGGTCAAGGAGGGATGTAGGTATTAAATTTATGGAGGCACCTAGGTCTAGTAGGGCTCTATCAAGTTGGGTTTCACCAATTTTACAAGAAATCAAGGGGGTTCCTGGGTCTTTAGCCTTGGGTGGGAGTTTGCTCAGGATGACAGAGCTGGCTTGCTCTGACAGTACGATCGGATTCCCATCCTTGGTTCGCGGCTTACGTTTAGGTGTACATATGTCTTTCAAGAATCTTGCGTAAGCCGGTATGTGGCGGATTGCATCCATCAACGGGATGTTTATCTGGACCTGTTCAAAGAGCTTGACCAGATCCTCCTCAGGAGCCACAGGTTTGGTTGTCCTTTTTCCTTTGGTCAAGGCCTCAGGAAATGGGATCCTAGCTGGTTCCTCTAGGATAGGTCCAGGTTCTTGATCTGGGACAGTAGTATCTTGGATGACTACCCTAGGGTCTTGGCGATTATTAGGCTTGGAGTGGTTCAGATAATGTGGGTCTTGTGTTGTTTTACCACTACGTGTTGTTACAGAGTTTAATCCAGCCTGACTTTGGTTTGGGTTAGGTAGGAGAGGTGGCTGCTGCTGAAATTCTGCATAAGATGTAGAAGCCTCCATCCCGTCTGGTGATGGAGTAGCAGGGGCCTGATAAATCAAATGTGCGTGGCCTGGATTTGGATTCATAATGCGCCTCTGGATCGGCACATTATTTGGGTTGGGCAGAGGTTGCGAAGGAAGGGTGCCAGGTTGGCGAGAATTTGCCATCTGGGCCAGTTGGTTGCGAACCTCTATGATCTCGTCCTTGTGCTGTTTTTGCATTGCCGCATTCGTCTTTTGAATGTCAGCCAGCGTTTGAAGGATAAGAGTCAGTTGATCCTGATTTTGCCCGGATTGGTAGGTGGGATTGGGCCGAGGCTGAGGCGGCTGATATGGACGAGGAGCTTGTAGGCGGGGTTGATATGGTGGTTTTTGAGAATTTCCCGCCCACTGAAAGTTAGGATGATTTCGCCATCCAGGGTTGTAGGTCTTGGAGTATGGGTCATTCTGGATGGCGTTGAGGTCCTCGCAGTTCTGAGGAACAGGAAAGTCAGAATACAAGGGTTCAGAGTTCCCCCAACTCGAGTAGAAGGGATCGGAGGTCACTCCGATCTGGGAGGTAGACGGGGGTGGATAGGGGCCCATCCCCTTGGCAGGTTGGTGATAGATGTTTTGCGCTGTTTCCCTTGCCAGAGGAGGTCGTGCAAAAGAGTTTTGTGCAGAGGTGGCTTGCTGCAAATGTCGAGTTAGCTCGTCCACCTTCTTTTCTATGATAGAGACCTTGTCCAACCAACTGGCCATCAATTCCAGGTCAACAGAAGTGGACAGGTCCTGCGTCTCATGTGTCCCTCTTAGATTCGTCGATGCGCGGGCATTCGTCCTGTCGAATAAGCCCAAGGAGTCATTGTTTATGGAGTTCTCGCACATGTTTTCGAGAATCTCCCACACCGTGTCCTCGTGTTGGCCCATGATGTTTCCTCCACATGTTGCATTGACGATTAGACGAATATCCTCACGGAGTCCCTGGTAAAAAGACTGGACTTGTTCCCACTTAGGAACTCCGTGATGGGGACACTTTCGCATGAGATCTAGGAATCGATCCCAAGCTTCGTGAAGAGGTTCTCCCTGTTGTTGAGTGAAATGAGTGATCTGGTGGCGCAAGGTATTCGTCCGGCCAACAGGGAAGAATTTTTTCAAAAATTCGGACTGTAATTCCTCCCAAGTGTTGATCGGGCGGGTCTGAGTCTGATACCAGTGTGCGGCCTTGTCCAAGAGGGAGAACGAAAACATTTTCATGAGTAGGATATCCCGGTTTTGTACATCTGACCCGAAAGTCTGGGCCAGATGCTTGAGTTGTTTAATGTGTTGGAATGGATCCTTAGAGTTAAGCCCATGGAACTTTGGTATGGCATGAATCATATTGGGCTTTAGATCAGAATCGGGTCCTCCAATTGGGATTCGTACTCGGGGTTCGATTGC
The DNA here is from genome assembly GCA_037157565.1 of Thalassia testudinum. NCBI lineage: Eukaryota > Viridiplantae > Streptophyta > Magnoliopsida > Alismatales > Hydrocharitaceae > Thalassia > Thalassia testudinum. The sequence goes on along the minus strand of JAZHRO010000065.1, from coordinate 17,887,422 downwards.
CACCGCAGCGGGATTATAGTGATCTCGCATCATAGGTCGCTGTGGTGGGTTTACAAAGTTTTGAAAGAGATCGTTCAAGCGTTGAAGTTGGTGTTCAAGGTTATTCTCCTCTTCAATGGGTTGTGCCATGATGGGAGAAGAAGGAGAATCAGGGTCTGAATCAGATGAAAGATTTATGTGGTGGGGTTGCTGCACAAACAAGGGCGTCGAGGCTTGGCCTCGGCGGGAATGAATTTCTAGAGGAGGTCTTAAAGGTGGTCTTAAGGACCTCCTACCAAACATGCACCGGAAGATGTGATGAGATTAGAAGGTGCTGGACCCAATCAAGACACCCAAGAATTATTGGGTGACTATAGAGGTTCGGGGCAGATGGACCCCTGGATCAGAAGATCGTCCACCTGAGAAATACCTGGGCAGCCAGAGAGGGAGAGTCCCGCAAAGACCCCTACACGGTAGAGCGTCCCCACGGGTTACAGGGTTTCCCCCACCCGACCTCTCTTGTCACTGCGGTTCCAGGTAGACCAGAATGGGGATCTTGACCTCTTAAGTCTACCTTTTTTATTTTAAGATCAAGGTGCTTAATGTTCCACTTGAACTTTTAAGTATTTTGAGTGCAAAAAGTGACCTAATATTAAGGTTGGTTGACTCGAGGGATCAACTTCACCTCTTGTTCCTTTGAGAGCTTTTAGGTCCTTCCTTTTATGATTCAAATGGATTATCAGCCTGATTTGCTTAGGGTTCCTCTTGTATAAATCTTTTCAAACACGGTTTAGGCACACTTCTTTTTGGAAAGTTTGTTTCTTTGTTTTAGAGAAGATGTGTCTCTAAAAACCCTAGCTTTACAATCCTAACTTGGCTCTAATGGGTCCAATTTAGTTGCCTTAGAAATTAGCACCTAGGGCTCAATCAAGAAAGTTTTAGCCCTAGTTGCCTTAGTTGGATGACAGACAAAAATATGTTGAAATGAAAATCAGGCAACTTGATGAGTTACTAAATATAAGATAGGTAGCCCTAAGTTGATTTCTCCCCTTTTTTTTTTTTTTCTTTTTTTTTTTTTTAGATTGTGAGAGGGTTAAGGGAGAGGGCTTATGGAGATTACCTGTTCCAGTCTGTTGTGCAGTTGCTATTCTTTCCTTTTTATTTTGCTTTCCCTGATTGAACACAACAAAAGAGAAGTTAAGTCAGATATTAAATAGAAAAGTTGTACTCAAAAGCTTTAAAAGTGCCCATTGCTCCCCGGCAACGGCGCCAAAATGTTGTCAACGTTTTTGTGCGGATTTAAAGGCGTATTACGTTGCAGTAGAACCGACAAAACGTTTAAACAAATATAAATAATTTTATTACTCGAACAACTAGAGTATCCGAGGTCGAACACAGGGAGCAAACTCAGTACTTTGTAAAACCCAAGAATACAACTGTTAAATGCAAATATAATTGATTCAAAGAGTTTTTAAGAAAGATGTAAAAAAAAATAGAATTAGACGTCTGATTTATGTATCAGACGTCTTAAATGTGATCTTTCTTTCTCTTTTCCTTCTTCTGCTTTGCCTTTCTGATCTCTTTGCAATCTTCCCTTGTCCTTCTTCTTCTTCTCTGCGAAGACTTCTAATCTTTCTGCTTTCCTTCTTCTCCTGCGAAGACTTCATTCTTTCTTCTTCTTCTGTCTTGCTTCTCCTTTCTTCGTTGCCTTCTTCTTCTTCTTTGGCTTGCTTTTCCTTCTTCTGCAGCGGCCAAGTCCTTCTCCTGCGATCAGCCTGCCTGCACAGGAGCAAAACCTAACCCTTCTCCCTCTACCCGCGCGTGTCTCTCTCTCAAGTAATTCACTCTAACCGCTCTACCAGCGCCACAGTCTCAATCGGGTCGGATCGTACCCGTGACCAGGCGCACCTGCAGGTGTGTGATGCGCGAGGAGTGCGTAGGTCTAGGTCGGGTCGGATCCGCCAGGTCCGCGTGGTCAGGCCGCGGACGAGGCGGGTGGGGTCAGTGAGGGACCTCACCCCTGTGCTTACTGAGGCGATAAGAGTAAAACGCAAAAACAACTTATATGGTACCTGACGGTTGCAATCCCACGATGTGGGACTATCTGGTCTCGCCTTCACGCGCGCCTGCAGAAGCCTCGTCGTGCGATTGCCCCGCAGCTGCTGGCTCTGCTAGCGCTCCTTGGCTGGACTCGTTCACCTCGCGACACTCGCGCTAGTATGCAGCACCTGTAGCCTGGAAGACCGGGTGCCTGGAGCTTCGTGGGAGCTTCATCAGAGGTCGTCCATGGCGGCAGCGGCTCAAATCCTGTCGTACACAAAATGCGCCTCTCAGCCAAATCAGAATAGCTAGAGACCTTCGCCGTGGCACGGCGAAGGCGGTGGGCAGTGCTGCAGGCCGCAAGTCGGCCTAGGCATGCGTGCCTAGGTCAACCTGTGGCCGGAGATGGTGGGTTGGTCGGGGGGTGATTGTGGAGGGCTGGAGTGGCAGTGGTAGGGTGGAGTGTGTTCCTGGAGGTGAGGCGGAGCTTTCGAGGTGGTTGGCGAGCCGTGTGGAGGGCTGGAGTGGTGTGGGCGGCTCGCCGGAGTGTGGTCGGAGGCGAAGATGATGGAGGTGGTTAGCGTCTGTCGAAGTTCGATCAAGGGAGATAACAGAGGGAAAAGAGAGAGGAGAGGGTGGAGAACGTATCTGGGGTTGTCTGGAGTGAAGGGAGGCGGCGGAGAGGACGGCTCGTGACTGCCATCGTCGGGGAAGAAAGACCCTGGGGGAGGAAGCGGCGACGAAGATGAGGTCAGGAGCTTGCGCGCAGGGTACAGCGCGCCGCGGGAGGATGAGGCGGAGAGGACTCTGCTGCTGGTATGGCAGCAGAGTGACGAGAAGGAGGGAAGGCGGTCGCCGGAGCTTGTGGGTCGTTTGGTCGGAGATGGGAGAGAAGAAATTTGGAGGGGATCTCCGTCAAAATCAAGCTTAAGATGAGTGGCCGGGTCCGAGGGGTGTTTTATAGGTGCTGGCCGCTCCTATCAGTGCGTGAAAAACGCGCAATTAGGTCAGCCGGCTCGCCGGAGTTGGAAGGAAGAAAGATACCCAAATCTCTCGTGCGTTCGCACGAGAGATTGGGTTCACGCCAGCGAATTTGATTGGCTTTAGAAGGAAGGGAGTTCCTCAGAGAATCTCCCTTCCATTTCTGGGAGAGAATCTCTGAGGAATTAGAGAGCAATCTCTCTCGAAACTTCGTCGGAGCTCGGTTCTGCCCTAGCAATGGCGGCAGGACCGGTTTGCAAAGAAGCCGAAGAACCTAGGGGGCTCTCTGCAGGGATATTCTAAAGATAGGGACCTCTTTGTGATTTGGGTGTACTAACTTGCAAAGTAGGTCAAGATGACCTCCCCTTAGGTCCAAATTTTGGTACAAACCTAATTTGGACCTAAAGAATCCAATGGTGAAGTTGGATTTTTGGTTTGACCTCGTTTGACTGTACGTTTTGCGTAAAAACCCAAATTAGGTTAATTGAAGAGCTAAGACCCTAATCTAGGTCAAACTAGGTTCCAAAGGCCAAATTAAGTGTTCTAAACCCTAGAGGATGTTTTTCTATGATTTTTAGAGGGTTTTCTTGATTTTTATTCTGACCAGAACCTTGTTAATTTAAGCGGGTCTGTTTTAGGGTTACTAAGTGTCATTTAATTCTTAGATTGCACATAAACCCATTTCTGATTAATTCAACCCACTTTTTATCTTATTTGGACCATTTGACCTATGTTTTGCTTCTGAGAAATCCCGTTTATGTACTGCAATGGTAAAATTGCAGTTTTAACCTTTATTTCATGTTTTCTTCTCAGAGCACTTGTTCCTTCAGTTAAGCCTTCTTCTAGGTTATGTAGGAGCTTTTATCTTCTTTATTGGGTCAAAATGAGCTAGTTATGGCTCATGATGAGGCTCTCATCACTGAACGGTCGGTATATATAGTGACATGTGACCCCAAAAGATAAGATCTAAATTTTTCTAAGGCAAATACAGTGGCAAGAAGTTCTTTTTCAGTAACCGTGTAATTCCGTTGTGCATCATCAAGAGTTTTGCTAGCATAATAGATCACAACGGGCTTCTTGCCAATTCTTTGCCATAGAACGGTCCCTATAGCAAAATCTGAGGCATCTGTCATTAATTCAGAGGGACTATTCCAATCAGGTCCCTGTAAAATTGGTGCCTCAGTAACCCCCCTCTTCAACCTCAAAAAACTCTCCAGGAACTTATCATTAAAATAAAATGGCTGGTCTTTAGTAATTAGCTGACTTAAGGGCTTGGAGATTTGGGAAAAATTTTGTATGAATCTACAGTAGAAACCCACATGACCCAAAAAGGATCTGATTTGTTTGACAATAGTGGGCAGTGAGAGCTTAGATATAGCATCTATTTTTGCTTTATCTATCGCGATTCCTTGTTTTGAAATAACATGGCCCAAGACAATACCTTCCTGGACCATGAAATGACTTTTTTCCCAACTGAGGACCAGATTGACTTCTATGCATTTTTGGAGAGTTCTTTCAAGGTTCTTGAGACAATGGTCAAAAGAATCTCAAAAACAGAGAAGTCATCCATAAAGACTTCTAAGCATTCACCTACTAGGTCTGAAAATATTGCAAGCATACACCTTTGAAAAGTCGCAGGTGCGTTTCAAAGACCGAAGGCATCCTTCGGAAAGCAAAGGTTCCGAAGGGGGAGGTGAAAGTTATTTTGTCCTGGTCCTCAGGATGAACTACTACCTGATTATAGCTGGAATAATCATCCAGAAAACAGTAAAAATCCCATCTGGCTAAACGCTCCAAGAGTTAATCAATAAAAGGGAGTGGGAAATGGTCCTTCTTGGTGGCGGTGCTTAATTTTCTGTAATCAATACACACCTGCCAAGAAGAGGCGGTTCGAGTGGCTACATTCTCCCCATTATCATTAGTGACAACTGTTAGTCCAACCTTTTTGGGCACAACTTGTGTTAGACTAACCTAGGAGCTATCAGAAATGGGGTAGATAATATCAGCATCCAGCCACTTAATAATCTCCTTTTTTACCACCTCCTGCATAATAGGGTTCAAGCGCCTTTGTGGTTGGCGAGAGGGGCGAGAATCGTCCTCTAAATATATACGATGTGTACAAAAGGACGGATGAATACCCTTAAGATCAGAAAGGGTCCAGCCAATAGCTTTGCTATATTTACTCAAAACCTAGAGAAGTTTGTGCTCGTATGCCCCGGTAAGTCCAGAATTTATAATCAAGGGTAGGGTCTGATTTGGACCCAGGAAGACATATTTAACGGAGTCGGGCAAAGGTTTTAATTCCAATTGTGGGCTCGGCTCCGAAAGAATTTCTGCTTTGTGGGTTAGTGGTGAGGTGAGAGTGAAAGGGTCAACTGGAGGGTTAGCTGAATGTGTGGTTGTTGGTGCTAGAGCACCACGATCATTTGTTTTGATGATAACAAAACACGTGTTATTTAACATTTGCAATTTGAGTCCTAGATTTCAGGTCAATTGCAAATGTGGACGTGTTTAGACGGAACTCGAGCTCGCATCCAGGATGGATTGGAGGAGCTTGATGAAGAACATAGGAGGTTCGCGTGGAGCGACAGATTGAAGATAGAAGACAAGAAGAATAGGATAGATTCTTTTTAATCCTTTCTTGTATCTCTTGTCTTTATTTTCTTGCTCTTTTTATTTTCCTTAGAAAATTATGTTAAAGAGCCTCAAAGAACCCTAACAGTAGTCCTAGGAACACCGGCACAACCCTAGCATACTTAGGTTTTCTGTAGAATACTTAGAAAACCAATATAGGGCTCAAACAGCATTTCTAGACGTCTAATTCCCAAATCAGACATCTGATAAAGTATTTTAAGACGTCTGACTGTTGTTTCAGACGTCTGATGTCTGATAGGCTGGACATAGGTAGTTCTGTCTGATGAAATCAGACGTCTAGACCTTAGTCCAAACGTCTTAGAAGACGTCTGATGGACTTGCCAGACGTCCAGATAGTGGACCGTTGGCTATCTTAGCAAGCACTCAAGAATATGACCGTTAGAGCCTTATCAGATGTCCTTAGGCCTTTCCAGAAGTCTGATAATTGACCATTTTGCCTCGGCTGACCCAAAATCTCTTCTCAGAGATTTTCTAGCCGTTGCAACGTTTGGAAAATCCATTCCCACAGTAAAAGTAGGTTTCCAGACGTCCAGACATAGTGCCAGACATCCTATATGTCGTCTGATGGACTTGCACAAAAATCCTGTTTAGATCTGATTCAAGTCAGGAGGAAACCCGCATAGAATCAGACGTCTGACATTTAAATCAGACGTCTTAAAGTGGCCTTCCAGACGTCTGATGAAAGAATTAGACGTCTGATTACCCTGTCAAATGTAATCATTATCCTGATTTCGGCCTGATTCTCTTGGGCTTTGCACCCAACGGCTATGGAAGCTTTTCTAAGCCTTCCAAAGCCTTCCTAATGCCTCTATAAATAGAGGGGAGCCTTTACACACCTAGAAACACAAAAGATACACTTGGATACACCTAAGCAACATACTTTCTACCCTTTGATGTCCAAGAAAAGATCTTGCTCTCCAAGCTTAAGTTCCATCACCTAGAGAGCTAAATTACCTTTGCGCACTTGCTCTCCCGCCGTTGTTCACGAGAGAGATATTGCGCCATCACGTGGCACACGCACCGCGTCATCAACTCGACGCACTCCTTGCAAAGGGGAGTTTCCTATTTCCTATAGAAGCTAGGTTCAAATTCCTTTGTTGGCTCTATAGGATTACTTGTTTTATTTTATCTTTGTCTTTTGGTTGGGTATTCGCTTTGCGAATTCCCGTCTCCTTCGTGGGACAAAATCCTTCTCGTGGAGAGAAGGGGTTGAGGAACGCTACCCTCGTACTTGTAGCGTGGTTGTACTGAGGTTGAATCACCCTCGGTTTAAAGTGATTCGATTAGTGGATTTGATCAACTAGGTTGATCGGAAAATCCTAACTCGAGAGGGTTAGGTGGTGGTTTTCACCCGGTTTGGGTTTCCACCTAAAAACATTTGTGTACATTATGTGATTGATTGTCTTTTTGTGAGATTGCTTTATATTTTATTTCTGCATTTTATTACGTCACCCCTCCTCGTAGGGCCCAAACCTACAGTGGTTAGGGTGGAAGAGTGAGAAGTGGATTGTTCAGGAACCGTATTGATGGCAAAACAGGAACCTAAATGGGAAATCTGCAAAGTTTCCTCCACAATTTTTCTATTTCGGAATCTGAATCATCAAAGAAATTAGGTTCTTGGAACCGCCTAGAAGCTTGAAAAATGTCTAGGGTTACAGATTCACCGCTACACATGATCTTCATGTTTCCAGACTCACAATCGATATTTAAGTGGGCGGTGGCTAAGAATGGTCTTCGAAGAATTATGGGGGCAAACTTTAGTGCTTCTGGTACCTCTATGTCCAGGACTAAAAAGTCTACTACAAATAGATAACTCTTGACCCAGACAAGGACATCCTCAACAATTCCCCTTGGTTTAATTGTAGATCGGTCGGCTAATTGGAGAGTAACCTCAACAGGCTTTAATTCATCGATCTTAAATTCCTCAAAAATAATTGTGGGGTAAGATTAATTGAGACACCAAGATCCAACAAAGCACGATCAAATGAGGTATCATTAATGATAACTTGAATTAGGGGGCTACTTACCCAAATAAATCCATTAATTCCTTCTCAGTGGGCTCGGATTTCTTCTTTTTCTTATGTGAAGATTGGAGGGCTTGTGAAAATGGAGCAGGGTTTCCCTGTTTTGTATTAATTGGTTCCTAAACAATATGAGAGGGAGATGGGGAAGAGTTAATCTGTGTTTCATTAAAGTAGGTTTCTTTAACAAGCAGGGGATTGTGAGTGGTTTTCTAATGAGAGCCTCATCATGAGCCATAACTAGCTCATTTTGACCCAATAAAGAAGATAAAAGCTCCTACATAACCTAGAGGAAGGCCTAAATAAAGGAATAAGTGCTCTGAGAAGAAAACATGAAATAAAGGTTAAAACTGCAATTTTACCATTGCAGTACATAAATGGGATTTCTCAGAGGCAAAACATAGGTCAAATGGTCTAAATGAGATAAAAAGTGGGTTGAGTCAATCAGAAATGGATTTATGTGCAATCTATGAATTAAATGACACTTGGTAACCCTAAAACAGACCCACTTAAATTAACAAGGTTCTGGTCAGGATAAAAATCAAGTAAACCCTCTAAAAATCATGGAAAAATATCCTCTAGGGTTCGGAACACTCAATTTGGCCCTTGGAACCCAGTTTGACCTAGATTAGGGTCCTAGCTCTTCAAGTAACATAATTTGGGTTTTTACGCAAAATATCCAGTCAAACGAGGTCAAACCTAAAATCCAACTTCACCATTGAATTCCTTAGGTCAAAATTAGGTTTTTACCAAAATTTGGACCTAAGGGGAGATCATCTTGGCCTACTTTGCAATTTAGTACACCTAAATCACAATTTGGTCCCTATCTTTTGAATATCTTTGCAGAGAGCCCCCTAAGTTCCTCACCATCTTTGCAATCAGGTCCTGCCTCCATTGTTAGGGAAGAACCGATCTCCGGCGAGGTTTAGAGAGGGATTCCTCTCCAATCCCTCAGAGATTCCCTCCCAGAAATGGAAGGGAGATTCTCTGAGGAATTCCCTTCCATTTAAGGCCAATCACAACCTCTGGTGTGAACCCAATCTCTCGTGCGAACGCACGAGGGATTTGGGTATCTTAACCTCTTTCCTACTCCGGCGAGCAATCAGAGGCAATGGCGTGCCCTCCACGCCCTGAACGACTGGCCCAGTGCCTATATAAGAACCTACACCCCCAGCCGCTCATCTTCAGCTTGATTTGGTCGAGTTTTCACCTCCAATTCATCTCCTCCTGCCCAGCCAAAGTTCCCAGCAAACTCTGGCGAGCCCCCCTCCCCTCCCTCTTCGCTCTGCCACAAAACGAGTGGCAAAGTTATCTTCCTGACTCTCCTCGGCGTCGCACAGTACCCGCGCACACCGCCTCAGCCCCGTTGTCGCCGCCGTTCTCCCCCACTGGGCAGCATCTTCTCCAGCGACAGCAGGTACAGCTATCCGCCCTCCATCCTCCTTCGTCCCTACAATTAGGTTAGAACTATTCCCTATAGTCCCCTCTCTCTTTTCCCCCTGTTATCTCATCTAATCGACCCTAGACCGACGCCGACCACCCTCATCTTCCACATCACCGATCGACCTCCGGCGAGCCGCTCCCGCCATTTCGCCCCTCCACACGGCTCGCCGACCATCTCGTAAGCTCCGCCTCACCACCAGGAACACATTCCACCCCTCCACTGCCACTCCGCACATCCACAGTAGCCCCCCGAACAACCCCACACATCCGGCCACAGGTTGACCTAGGCACGCACGCCTAGGCCATCCTGGGGCCTGCAGCATGGCTCACCACCTTCGCCGTGCTACGACGAAGGTCCCTAGCTGGTCTAATTGAGCCGAGAGGCTCGTTTTGTGTCTAACAAGATCTCAGCTCCTGCCACCATTGGCGAAATTTGAAGAAGCTCCAACGCAGCTCCAGGCGTCAGGTCCTCCAGGCCCCAGGCGCAGCAGGATCGGGCGAGCAGGGCGAAGAAGTCTGGCTCAGCAAAGGGCGCTGCGAAGCCAGTAGCCTTGGCGATTGCACGCAGGTCTGCGGGCGCGCGTGAAATCAGGGCAGAACCTTCAGTCCCACATCGTGGAATCGCGAGGCGCGGGTATGCTATAAGTTGTTTTTGTGATATAGCCTTAACACCTCAGAAAGCACAGGGGTGAGGTCCCTCACTTGCCCTCGCCAGCCTCGTTTGCGGTTTCATCTCGCGGATCTGGCGAGATCCGACCCGACCCAAACCTACGCACTCCTCGCGCATCACCACCTGCAGGTGCGCCTGGTCCCGGGTGCGAATCCGACCTGATTACCCGTGTGGCTCTGGGAGAGCGTGCTTGAGTGAATTGCTGAGAGAGAGACGCGCGGGTAGAGGGAAAGGGATAGGTTTTGCTCTGTGTAGTCACAGGTTGAACGTTGAGGAAGAAAGACTTGGCCGAGAGAAAGAAGAAGGAAGGCAATGCAGAAAAGAGAACAAAGGAGAAGGAGGAAAGAAGCCTTCGTAGGAGAAGAAACAAGAGAAAAGAAACAAAGGCAGGAAAGAAGCCTTCGCAAGAAAAGAAGCAAAGCAGGAAGAGAGAAGAGAAAGAAGAAGAGAAGCCAAGATAGAAGACGAAGAAGAAAAAGAGCCTGCAGAAGAAGAAAGAAAAAGCAAGATCAGAAGAAGAAGAATAATCAAAAGGAAAAGGGAAAACACTTTTAAGACGTCTGATCTTGGGATCAGACGTCCAATTTGACTCTTTTGCCTGACTTATTTTTTTAGATACCTCTGAATTCTAGTTTTGAGTAAATTAGAGTGTTCAATTACATTTTGATTAGTAGTAAATTCCATTTGCTCCCTGTGTTCGACATCGGATACTCCGATTTTCGAGTAATAAAATTCTCTATTTGTTTGAACGCTTTGTCGGCTATACTACAACGTCATATTCTCTTTAAAACCCGCACAAAAGCATGAGAACATTTTCCCATTCCTCAAAGTAACTGCATTTGCAGTCTGGTTGTTTCTAGGATGAGGATGGGAAGCCCGACTGTTATTGAAACCTAATGGATGCTAAGGTGCTGGTTGAATGGGTTGACTGGGATATCCACCTTGGAATTGATTCCTTTGATTGTTTGGGTTGGCAATGTGTTGGGAAGGTAAATTCCCAATAGGTCGATGATCAGGAGTAACCTTAACTTGGTGTTGCAAGTTGGTAATCATGCAAGTTACTTCTATCATTTGAGTCTGCATTCCTTGCAGAGTTTTCATGACCTGATTGTTAATGTCGTCCTGGGATGGTCCAGGTTGATACATAGGTTGCCCATAATTCCCAAAATAGTTTTGTTTGGGAAAAGGAATCGAGTTCGGGTTTTTCCAGGAGTGATTCGGGTTAGTCCTCCAATTTTGATTGAAAGAGTTGGAGGGGTTTCTAAATTGCTCCTGGAGAGCATAAATATTTTCCGAGGTGGGATCAAAAATATTTTGATCAAAATTCCCAGTCAAATCTTGTGGGAAATCAGCCAGAAATTGCTGACCAGTAGATGTGGCATCTATGTTGTGCAAATTTTCTCTTCTGAGAAGTTGTGGAGGGTTAATGTGTGGAGAGTTAACGTGTGGAGCTTGTTTATTTGTGAGCTTTTTTCCATTTTCTTTTGGTGAATTTGCATCTGGTCCAATCGTTGAGCTAACATATATAGATCATCTTGAGTGACTAGAACAGCGGTGGATTTGGAGTCAATTTCATGGACTCCATGTCTAGGGTTTTGTGTTCTACCAAAAGTGTCCATTGAAGTCATATTAAATAAGTTTTCACTCATTTCTTCAAAAAGGAGATAGGCACTTTCGACATCTTTATTAAGGAAATTGCCCCAACATGAGGCATCCACAAATCGCTTCAATTGATCTTCTACACCATGATAGAAGATCTGCAATAATTGCCATTATGGAATTTCATGGTGGGGACAACTTCTTAGAAGTTCTTGAAACCTTTCCCAGGCTTCGTGGAGGGGTTCACTAATTTTTTGTTGAAAGGTCACTATGGATCTTCTTAATGCATTAGTTCGACTGATTGAAAAAATTTTTTTGAGAAAAGCACTCTTTAATTGGGGCCAAGTGGTAATCGAGCACCCAACCATTCTAAACCAATGTGAAGCTTTGTCTTTAAGAGAGAAAGGAAAAAGTCTCATTAATCACATGTCTTCCTGCACATTGCAGGAATGAGTGGTTTGAGCGAGGACAGTTAATTCCTTAAGATGACAAAAAGGGCCCTCTCTTGGAAGACAATGAAAATGTTTGATAAGGTTTAGAATGGCTGGTTTGATCTCGAAATCCCCTTGTGGTATGACCACCCCTGGTCCTTCCTCGTAATTGGAAGGATCATAGAAATCCTTAAGAGGAACGACAGGCTATTGGCGAGGTGGTGGATTTTTTCCTTGGTTAGCTAGGTTCGTGACAGTCCTAGCTAAATCTTCTTGATTTTGTTGTAGTCAAACCAAATGGTCGACCATTAAGGCAAAGGGATTTGGATTTTGAGTTATAACTGGAGGGCCACCTGGCCCTGCTAGTATTTCTAGTTGCTCCAAATTAAGGAGGTGAGGGTAAGTGAAGTCAGCTTGTGGGTCGGCTAACGGGATAGAAGTGGAAGTAGAATTTTTTTGTCGGCTTCCTGGGTTTTCCATTTTTTTAGAAGAGGAGGGAGAAGAAAACAATGATTTTCTGACGTAGGGGGCCAAATCAAATGGTCCCTCAAGGTGTGGTTTTTGGGACCGTCACCCGTGCATGCACTATTTTGGAAGAATTTGAGGGGAGAAGAGAAAGAGATGAGAGAAAGTGTGCAATTCAAACAAACAAAGCTAGACCTAACTTAAGTGCGACTCCCTAACAATAAACCTAAGACTTGGTCTACGTAGGAAATAAGTAATCAATAGTGAATACCCGTTCTGTCAACAAATCTAGCCAAGTTGCTTAAGGAGAGGTTTGGGCCCAAACGTTTCTAAGGGAAAACCCTAGGTGCTTGTACAAACCCACGCTTGGTTGTTTGACACAACTCCTCAGCCTGAACACCAGATATAGATAACAGAATTGGTATTAACTACAGAAAACTTATGACCTATATAGCAAGCCGAAGTTGATGAAGCCTTAGGGGTCAAGTTGCTACGGATTTTAGTTAGGTCTATGATACTATAGTGCACACGGAATGTGGAGGGCATTAATTAGGTTGTTGCCCTATTATTTCAATTTTTTTTTTGTGTGCAGGAATTGGAAAGTGGTTCCAATTAAAAAGTAAGTTGTCACACAATTTCTTTTATTTTTGTCTTTTAGGATTTGATTTAATGCAATGTGTTTTAGACTTTCTCTTGTTAAATTTTCAAACAAGTTTGAAACTCCACAATCAAAGGAAAAACAAGTTGTATTGGTGATGGTTAATTTCCTTTAATGTGAGTCTCTAAAAAGAAAGAAAGAAACCCTAAGCCAATTATCCCTAAGACAGAAAATTACTACCAATGAATTACTTTTAGGCTTTCTGTATTAAGTAGTGGTCCAAACAAGTCAAACAACACCACTACTTTGAAGAAAATCAAACAAGGATTCCAGAAAAGATTTTTGTAAGATTTTAGGAGTTTGTTTGATAACTGTTTTAAATTTTTACTTGTACTGGTGTTAAAGTCCAGAAATGATACCCGTAGGTATTTTGGACTTTTCAGTATTACCACTGACCTTGGAAAATTTTGATGATTTTATATGATATGTAAAATTTCACAAAAATTGGATGAGTATAAAAATTCTAAAAATTCACGGACAGTAGCAAAATAGGAAGATTGGAGGGTGTGACCCCTCTATAGTTCACGAATTTTAAAAAATTAAATACAAAGCCAACTGATCTAAAATTTGGAACAGATGTTCCTAACTTAATTTGAAATCACTGCATGAAATTTTATAATTTTAGGAGGCCTGTGGTGTTGGCAATTGATTTTTCAAGTCCAGAAAAAAATCTGGACCCGAAAAATAGAACACCAATACTTGAAATGAAGTGGTGTTAATAAAACATTCAAGCAAACAATGAATTTTAATGGACAACACTCCATTTAATTAAGATGTTTGGGATCTTGAAAGCCAAGTTTAATTTTTTTTGGTAGTTTTAATTAATTATGTGACCAGAAAAGGGAACCAACCTGAAAATCCATGGGAAGAAAAGGAACTTTAAGCTTTCTCTTCCAAATTCCCGCTTTCCCGCTGTAGTTCCTGCACACATGAAAGAAAAGAAAGAGAAGGGGATGAGATCCACCTCAAGCAAGAAAAGTGACTAATGCAAAGCAGTGCCTCCCCGGCAATGGCGCCAAAAAGTGATGCGAAAAGTCGTGTGATTTGTAAAAGTGAGTTTTTAATGTCGTAACATGTGAATTCGCATACACCTTTAAATTTGTATTCCTAGATAGGGGAGTATCTAGGGTCGTCCAAACAGACAGGTTTGCAAATTCAATTCTCTTGCTTGGAAAATAAATCTCAACTTTCTTTTTGGTATTTTAAATATATATATATTGTGTTTTGAAATAATACAGGCAAAGTGCGAATTGTGACGAAAAACTGCTAACACCTAAAATGCTAAGCTAAAACTTAAGAGATTAAAATGTCCACCACCTAAGCTCACTCTAGGCAAGTAGAGCCTAAAGTAATTAGGGAGTGGAAGTAGAATAAGTACTAGAACAAAAGTAACAATTGCAACAGGAAATTAAAAAGAAGGCAATTTGATTAAGCAGAATTTGTGTTCTCTTACAAAAACAAGTAGAGGAATGCTTCTACTAGAAATGTAAAATATAAAAGCAATAGAAGAAATGCAAATCCTTTTGTAGAATCTGGTGAAGAAGGGAGTCTTCTTGCTCCAAGCCTAGCTGCTCCTTGGCTTGAAAAGAGGGCCTCCTTCTCCTTCCTTGAGAGCTCCTCCAAGGTGGATGCTACCACCTTCAATGTTCTCCTCCAAGGGTGGGCATGCACCACCCTCAAGTTCTCCTCCAAGGTGGCGTGGAAAACCTTCAAGATCTCCTCCAAAGATCTTCCTTTCCTGTCTCCTCCTTTCGCTGGCGTGGGCTCAAGAGAGAAGGGAAGAGGGGAAGGCACCAAAGGGACAGAATATCCCCTTAATCTTCTTGTTCTTCTCTCTTGGGCGTAGGCTCTAGGTAGAGTATGAGAGTGAATTTTCTAGCCAAGGATGGTTTGAATGGTGGTGGGTAGTGGTCTTTTTATAGGGTAGGATGAGGGGTTAAGGTGACTCTTGAAATGGAGGGCTAAGATGGGAGGATGGAGGTGGTTAGGTGATCCTAGGGTTAAGGATGGTTGGCACCACCTAAGGGGTGCAAAGGGGTAGTTATGGGTGGCCAATGGACACCTAAAAGTGGTGCCAACCATGGAGAGGTGCCATGGGTTGGTGCCAACTTTGAGGCTTCTAGAAGGTGGGATTATGTGGATGGTGAAGATGGGTTTAAGGGGAGATGTGTGGTGGGGATGAAGGGGGATTTTGGAGGGAAAAGTGGCGCCAACAAGGGGGTAGTTAGGGTGGTTTTGGTGCCACTTTTTTTGTGTCTTTTGGAGGTAGTGGGTTGGCTAGGTTGGCACCAAGTAGGGTTAGTTTATGTGGAGCTTAGGTGGAGCTAGTTGGTGGAGTTGTTAGGTAGGGTTTTTGGGTAGTAAAAGCCAAGGAAGCTGGATCATAGCTAAGCTAGCTTAGCTAATGGTGGAGTAGAGGAGGAGGTGTTAGAGCTAGGGTTTGGAGGGAGGAGCTGGATCTGAAGAATCTGGAGCTGAAGTGGAGCTGGCAGCTGCTGAAGAGGTCAACATGGGGTACTCTAGCTGGCTTAGCTTGCTAGTTCTTTGCTAGCTACTAAGCCAAGCTAAAGTGAGCTGGCTTCTGTTGAATGGAGCTGAGGTGAGCTAGGTCTGGTGCTCCTAGGGAGGATTGAGCAGGTTAGGACAGCTAAGGCAGCTTAGCTCAACCAAGTTGAGCTAAGCTGAGTCCCCGGGAGCTAGACTTGAGCTTCCTGAGCTGGGATGAATTCTTCTTCATCTAGATGGAGTTGACTGGAGCTGGATGTAGCTGGATCTGGGCTGCGGTGAACTCCATTCAACTCAGCTGAGCTAGCTAGAGCTCCCTGTGGACTAGTGGGAGTTGAGATGAGCTAGACTCAACTAGGTTGAGCTGGATATGAGCTGACTTGAGATAAGGTGAGCTAAGATGAGCTTTCTTGAGCTGCCATTCAGCTGAGATTATCTGAATGGAGCTGGGATGAGCTAATCCTAGTCCAAGTGAGCTAGGTTCCAATTGTGGTGAGCTAGATCAAGCTGAGTTCCAATTAGTCTGAGCTCCTCCTTCACGATTTGCCTTCTTAAGTGCTAGGGTTTTAGGGATCTGTATATCTATTCATCCCTAACACACACAAAAACACATTAAAACAATAAAAGAAAATGCAATGCATGACTAACCTAGTTAATGCCTAAATGCAGCCCAAAATCCCGTTTGTGGAGAAAAACTCTAAGAGCTAGGTTTGTTTTAATGCATAAGAATGATGATAAACTATCGTTTATTAGTTAGACTTCTTTGATAACCTCTCTCCCATTGCACGCCTTACCACTGTTCAGGTACTTATCTCTATTGCATCCCACAAAGATTGGTGGTTACACTGGCTTGATGTGAAGAACATTTTTCTCTACGACGATCTTCAGGAGGAGGTTTTCATACAGCAACCATGCAGTAGCCCCCAGGTTTTGCTGTTGAGGGGGACTATGCGTGCAAACTCAGGAGGGCCATTTATGGTGTGAAGTAGAGCCTGAGAGTCTGGTTTCAGAAACTCTCAGATGTCTTGCAAAGGATGGGGATGTAGAGATCATCATCAAATCATTCTCTATTTGTCAGGAAAATAGAGAATGGCATTGTAGCACTATTGGTTTATGTAGATGACTTGATTATCACTGGCAGTGATGAGGCTAGGATAAGACAGGTCAAGGAGTCTCTTGTGCAGCAATTTGTTATGAAGGATCTGAGCCAGCTCAGATACTTTCTGGGGATCAAGGTCACTAGGAGAAAAGATGGGATTGTTCTTTCTTAACACAAGTATGCATTGGATGTTCTTCAGGAAACAAGCATGTTGGGGTCCAAGCCAGCTAATATTCCTATGGACCTCAAGGCACATCTACATGATGAGGAGACAAAGGTAGCTAATAGTAGAGCATATAGATAGCTTGTGGGCAAGCTGTTGTACCTGACCATTATTAGACTAGATATTGCCTTGGCAGTATGTAAAGACCCATTCTGATTTGAGCCTTTTAAGACATCTGGAGTGTCAGTCAGACATCTGGACCCTTTCCCAGATGTCAGGAAATTGAAAAATTTGTACGCACCCTGTGGTCTGCACAAAGGTGGAGCTCAGGCTCATCCTCTCTCTCTCCTTCCCTCTTCTTTTCCCCCCCACCAAACCTTAACCCTCAGCTATAAGAGACCCCCCTTCCCTCTTCTCTCCACTCCACAACTCCACCACACCTCCCCACTCCAGTACCATGAGTAAAGATGCGAGAGAGAGAGAGAGAGAGCGAGAGTGAGGAGGAAGAGCAGGTGTAAGGTGGAGGAGAAGGCCAAGGTCTCGAGCTTCGTGGAAGCTCACTGGAGGTTCGCACAGCCATCGTGGTGCGTGCGGGAGGAGAGTGTCGGGGTGTCATCCCCGACCTTCTGTAGTAGTCGGAGCTGCAACGGAGTGGAAGGAGCAGCAACGGAGCACGGCGAGAGGTGCAGGAGCGCAGTCTGGCACTAGAGTTTTCCCAGTATCAAACATCCAGAGGGCCTTCCGGATGACTAGCTGGACATCTGGCGTCGACACCAGACGTTTGAAAGCGGGTGTATCGTGAATGTACGTCTTCCTCGCGGTTACGGCCATGTAGGCCGCACCGCAGTGTGATTTGCTTGGCTAAAAGTGGCGAGCTACTCTATCGTGCGCAGGAGCAGCTTTGGGAAGGTGCGCGACATGCCCTTCCATGCTTTTCGGACGTCTGGATAGCTTACCAGACGACCAAAGACATCCCTAGACGACCGGAGGACTGGTCAAACATCTGGAACTGCTTCCAGACGGTCATGATGGAGTCCTGGACGTCTGAGATCATCACAGGAGCTTGGAGTGAGTCTCAATGACTTTTAAGACGTTTAGACTTGTTTCCAGATGTCTGATTTGGGTCTGCATACACGTTTTTGACCCGTTTAGGGTCCGATCGGGATCTGTTTTACGCAAATGAAGTATCTGTGGTTTCCTTGTGAGTTCCTCTACATATTAGAAACCTTTATATATTGTTTTGAATGTTCCGTTGTGATGTGTTCCTTGGTATAAGACTTCGACCTATTGCGTGTCTGGGGCTTGCAGAGGCACGTAGGTCTACAGTTCGAACCCCCAGTACTCTCGGATTGTCTGGTAGAGTGGTCCACCCCTGTTCCATTTATAAAATATGAATGCATTTATGAAAATTAGATAACTAGAAACTTAGGATATGGCATGAACTCTAGGACGAGAAATGGTTGAACCACTTGTTTGCGTGATTGAAATTGTAGTTAGAAATGAATGAACTAAATTATTAGCAATTGCTTGTTAATAAATATGAGCTGCCTGTTCGAATATGAGCTGCCTGAGATAACTGAACAGTTACCTATGATATCGTTTGTTGCATGTGTTAAATTGTGGAAATACGAGCTGCATGTGTATGAACGAGAACCAAATTGTGAATGATGAAACCTGGATTAGAATAATGTGATAAACATAAGCATGAACCCTACGAGGAGTTAAGAGTAGAGCTCCTGTGCATAAATGAAAAAGCCTAGAATATGGATGGGAAGTGTGCTGGCCCTTGAGTACGTGGTACCAAGGAGAGTGACTGTCCCCTTTTTAATGTAGAACGGAGCTAGCTACCCTTGGGTTAGGACTTGAGGTTAGGATTGGCCACTCTACACCGACTGCTGTTGGCCCTCGTGTACATAGTACCGGGGAGAGCTACTAGTGTAGGGAGGGAGCAAGCCACCCCACAGGGCTCAGGGTTCAGCTAGCCACCCTACACCGACTTGTTAGGCCCTCTGGGCAAACTGGGGTAGACAGACGAAGGTGCGCGGACTGTGGAGGGGCAAGACCCCTGTTTCGTTCTGAGGGGCTAGACCCCTATTTCTGAGAATTCTAGGCCCTATACTGTTTCGTGCTGTACTTTGGGCGTACCCGCTAACAGAAATGGCTGACCGCGTGCCAGTGCAGGGTAGCTACCCATGCGCTTATCGCGTGTACCATAGTCACCGCTACGTCTGTCTGTGACCTCGGGGTGGTTGATTGATTGTAGGACTACCATGGGGGACTTTCTCGGCCAAGAGAGCACCATTTGTGCCTTCTACTCTTCAGAAAAGACTGCAATCAAGATCGTTCCCACGAGGAACATACGAGATCAAGAAAGAAATCTAAAAGTAAACCAATGGGGTGAAAGGAAATTACTTGTAAAATAAATAATTGGAAAAGATAAATTTACCTACTAGTTTTTACTACTTTAGATAGTTTGGTTACCACTCTACTCAGCATTCGCTGACTCCGATTTTACATAACCCTTTACAGTTCCAGGAGTTCAGCAGCCCAAGTTACCAGCTGCAGAGGGTGCTGGGCCCAGTCGAGCCCAGCAGTAGTTTTCGTACTGTTGTTGTACTCTCTTTTCTGCTAGTGAGTTCAGACTTTTGTTTATTGTTCCTGTTACTGTACTTTTGTTCTACTTTCCTGTTGTTATGGTGGTATGTACTAACTAGCAGCTTTTACTTTCCTTTACTGCTTGGACGCTTTTACTGTTAGTTACATTGCATAGTGAAGGTGGTTTATTTTCCTTCCTTTCGGTTATTTCTTGGACGACTGGGTCTTGGGATTAGTCGAGTCGAGCCGGTCTCAGGTCCTGTAGGGATTCGGGAACTAGGTCATAACACAATAGGCAAACTTAGCCAGTTTATAGAGAGACTGACAAAGCTGCACTAGCAAGAAGCTATGTAGGTGCTAAGATACTTGAAGAAAGTACCAAGTCATGGTATTCTCTTTCATAGAGGCTCTCCTATGACAGTGGTAGGATATTCCGACGTTGATTATGAGGGATGTGTATTTGACAGGAAATCCACCACTAGTTTTTGTACCTTTGTGGTTGGTAATCTAGTTACTTGGAGGAGCAAGAAACAGGGGGCAGTTTCTTGCTTTAGTGCTGAGTCGGAGTGCAGGGCAATGGCCCAGACTAATGCAGAGATGATCTGGATACGATCTCTCTTGCTTGATTTGCATGTCCAGATTGAGGAGCCCATGGAGATGTGATGTGACAATCGGGCAGCTACCTACATAGCTAACAACCCGATGTTCCACGAGCACACCAAACACATTGAGGTGGGCTACCACTACACCAGAGATTTTATACAGCATGGTTTGTTGTGCACTACTTATGTGGCATCTGAGGATCAGACAAGCCATGTGTTCACAAAGCCTCTATCTTATTCAGCATTTAATTCCTGCTATTCCAAGCCGAGCATGATTGACATCTATGCTCCAGCTTAAGGAGGAGTGTTGATACTCTTATTTATCTTGTGTTTTTCCTACTGTTAGTAGCTATTTATTATTTGTTAATTCTTTATGGGCATTGTTTGCACCTCAAAACACGCCTATAAGAACGCCTTCTTATGCTATTTTCTAGCATTAACTATGTATATTATAATCCTGTAGTTGCATTTGTAAAAACGCTTGCATGCATGCATTTAATTGAGAGGAGAAGAGAATGGAATAAATGGCTTGCATTTTTACATTTTTCTTCAAGTGTCTCTTTGCAAAAGTCCCCTCTCCATATTTTATTTTCATCTTTCTTTCTTCTTCCCACGGTTTTTCTTCTTCCCGCGGCTGAATTTCGTACACGCCATGCGCCTCTCCCTGCAGCTGCCACTCTCCGCGCCTCTCCCTGCTGTCCTTCCCGCACCTCTCCCTGCAGCTGCCATTCTCCCCCATTCCCCGCATGCTCCACGCCATGCTCTCCTCCTCTATAAAGCCGCAGCTCTTCCTCGCGACGAGGGGGAGGGACGTTGCTGCAATACGCAGCTGCGGCAGCTACTGAAAAATCGCCACGCTGCAGTCCACCACCTTCCTCGCCCGTTCTCCCCTCCCATACGCCGGCCCTCCGTCGAGGAGGCACCCGGCGAGCAGGAGAACCCACTGTGGTGCTCACCACCACAGTGGGAACACCACCGCCCAGCTCTTCAACGAGCCGGTGGGCGTGGTGTGTTCTTTTCTCTTCGTTTGCATCTCCACGCCATTGCTGCCGCTTCAAGGTCCGAAGCTTGAAGCAGCAGCAGCAGCAGCAGCCCAGCGGCGACAGCAGCAGCAGCAGCACCCCCGCCTCCTCCGCGACCTTCCCCGCAGGCGCGCAACCCTCCGCGCGCGCCTGCAGGCCCGTTCCCCGCCTCCGTCTCCGTTCTGTCCACGCCGCAGTTGCAGCCGCAGCAGGCCGCTGCGCGCACTGCAGCGGCCGGCTACGGCCTCGCGCCGACCCCTGCGACCCTCCGCGACCACTGCAGAACCTCCCCTCGCACCTCCGCGACCTTCCCCGCAGGCGCTCAGCTCTCCGCGTGCGCCTGCAGGGCACTTCTCCGCTCAGTCCTCTGCTCTGTCGCCTCTGCCATTCCACGCGCGACCGGCCGCTGCGCGCACTGCAGCGGCCGGCCAGGCCTTCGCGCCGACCCCCGCGAACCTCTGCAACCCTCCGCGACCGACTGCAGACTCCCCGCCGCCCTCTCCGAGCACGCCATCGCCCGCTCTCCTTCCTCGCACCCGGCCTGCAGACGCGTCACCTTCTCCGCGCGAAGACGCACCTGCATCCGCGATCTTCAGACGTCCGCCTCCGTGATCTTCAGACGACGCGGCGTCAGACGTCCGCCGCCGCGAGCAGACGCCTTAACTCGCTGCCATCGTCCGCGCTCGCGATCTCTGTCTCCCGCTCTTTCTCTCTCTGGCGCTCTCTCTCTCTCCGCGATCTCTCCCGCCCGCTCCCTCTCTGTCTCCCGCTCTCTCTCTCTCTCGTATTCTCTATCTCTCTCTCTCTCTCTCTCTCTTTTTTTTTCACTTACAGCAACACACACACACCCATTCACCGACACACACACTCACACACTAATAGTAACTTATATACATACATATATATATATATATATATACATATACATATATCTATATATATATACTTATATATACATAGTATATCTATATAGTTATGTATACATACATATAATATAATATATATATACATATACATATATAATATATATATATATATATATATATATACACATACTCATATACATATATATATATATATACATATCTATATACTTATACATATACACATATATATATACATATATATCTAGATACATATATACTTATATACATATATATATATATATCTATATAGTATTATATATATATACTTATATACATATATACATAGCTATATACATATATACATACATATATATATATATATATATCTATATATATCTATACATATATACTTATACATTTATATACGTACATATGTACATATACTTTCATGTTATTTATTATACGCTGTATCGCGGGGATATCTGCACCAATTGCTGATATTCCCTGATACACGCGTACAAAAAAAGCGTGGTCCCATACATCATCCATCCTCCATCCACACTCCACGCGGCACCTAGTCGTGTTGGTTGCGTCTCTCTAGACGTCGGCTGACTCGACATAGTGCTACACTCCATCGTCACCTCCACCCCCACCCCTTTATATATATACTACATATAAATATATATCTATAGCTACTATATTTACTTTCTATCTGTTAGCTTCCTTCTTAGTAAAAAGATAAAAAAAAAGGTATAAAAGTGAAAAGATAATCTTTGATTTGCAGGTACTTCGTCTTGCGAGTAGCAAGGCGTGTTTTGGAACTCTGTTTTGGCTAAAAGCCAAGGACACAATTTTTGAGGGTGTGCCTCAAGAACAAGGATTACTAGAAAAAAACCTAAATAAGAAAAATACCAAAAACAGAATAAACGAACGGAAGAGACGCGTTTTAAGGAAAACGTAGAAACTCGACTTGAACCCCACTTCCCTGAGTTCGACCCTGGGCCTAAAAGTGACAAGATAAAATCAATTAGGCCAGGTTAAAAATTTTGTAAAGAGATGGTTAGGTCTGAATTAGGTTAACCACTATACACATTTCAACGATAAAAATATCATATTAACAACCTATCCAGGCCGACCATCATAACTTTTCTGGCGCCGTTGCCGGGGAGGTGCGCTTTCGAGTAAGTTTCTATCCAATTCCTTTAAATTTGTCTCTTCTCTCTTCACGGGTATTGTTGTTTTTGGTGTGCAGGTGAACCTGGTGGAAGGAGAAGAAGGCTGACGAAGTCGAGGACGTGAGCAGATCCAAGGCGGGAACGAGAGCGTGAAGACGCAGACATTGCATTGGAGCTTCGCACACGTTGCCGAACAAGTAGGTTTTCTTTTCTCATCAAATTAGTGTTAACTTGCCACCACAAAAATTAAAAAAAAAAAATTTTTAAAACTAAAAACTAGAAAAACTTTTTGGGATTTCTTGAGGGCAAGTGGATTAAAATTCACTTGATTGATTGGTTGTCTTCACTCCCACTGCCCCGGATTTCCCACCTTACTTCGCATAGCGAAAATCCGAGAATCTTCATTCTTAGATTTTTCGCCGTGGGAAGTATTCTTTGAGGCAAAGAAAAAGATTGCTTGTATCCCTCTTTTGCCTCACTTATCTTTAATTCAGGATCACATTTTTGGTGGGGAGACTTGGAATTGAGTTGATTCCAACCCCACCACGACTTTTCAAATTTTCCTGTGATTCGATCCTGAATACTTCAACCCCAAAAATTTTATTTTCTTTATCTTTTGGTTGAAGCCTTGTGTGGAAATCATTTCTGGTGATTGGGAGCACTTGAATTGAAGTGCTTTGGCTCCCTGTCACATTGATATAAAACTGATTCGTGCATCCACACTTAGAAATCTCCATTTAGGGTAGCCCATTGCATTTTAGCATGCATTAACTAACTGATAATTGAAGAAGGGTTTCTTGGGTTTTAGAAGGAAAACCTGTATTTTTGCAAAAACCCGGAGATTGGTTGAATTGGTAATTCAGCAAAACCCTAAAATTCATACTACTTAAGGCTGAACTCTAAAAACCATTCGCCAATAAAAACTTCAATTCGGGGAGATTTCCCCGTTGCATGCTTGTTCTTACACACTCTTAAAATCAATCACTTGGGCATTACCCGTAAACAACGCCCTTCACATTCCAAAAGCACTTGACCCTAAGCCTCTAATTAAAACTGGTAGTAACTTGACCCTTACTAAGGATTGGAGGTCTAACTACCTGTGTGTAGCGACTACGTGCTGGTGAGAGTTCCCGCGTGCTATCGGGTGTCTAA
Organism: Thalassia testudinum; assembly: GCA_037157565.1. NCBI lineage: Eukaryota > Viridiplantae > Streptophyta > Magnoliopsida > Alismatales > Hydrocharitaceae > Thalassia > Thalassia testudinum. Next base: position 17,863,301 of record JAZHRO010000065.1, on the reverse strand, counting down.
GACTGGGGCAAACGGCCTTTCAATCTGGCCCGGTGGTTCCACGGTGCTCGCATTCGGTTCCGTAGTTCGTGATAGTAGGTAACTTAGATCTTTAGGTCTAAGGGCACACTGTAGAGGTTAGGAACTTGACTGTATTGATTTGTAATCAAGTGTACCTTTGCGGCGTCATTTCTCTCATCCCTGTTCCCTTCTCATCTCCCCAATTCTTCCTGCGATAGTGCATGTTTGGGAGGTCACAAAACCCTGAATTGCTTGTATTGACTGATAAATCTAGAAAAAGAGCCGAATCATCCTCCTCCTCCACAAACATGGCACACACCCCCGCCTCACCACTTCGTCACAATTTCAATTCTTTCAACACCAGGCTTATCCCGAGAAACCCTGCAAGACCTTCCTTATCGAGTGTCGCGCCAAGCGACTCGGTAAGTCATGTGGAACTGGCTTCTGTGAGCCAGTATTTCAACTCGGAGGACCAAGCCTCCGTGTACTCGGACACATATGCGGACACGTCTTCTGGCATAGAAGATGCCTGCACCCTGGGGAATAACCCGTTTTCTGCCACGTATAACCCAGGGTGGCATAATCATCCCAACTTTGCATGGTCCAACAACCCGCAGCGTCGAAACCCCGCTGGTGGACCAATGCGATCGTCCGCACCCGTCATCCCAAGGGCCCAGTCTAATCCTATGGCAAATCTGCCATCAGGCCCTTGTGTACAGAAAACCAAACACGCATCAAAACCTCTTGATAAATTGATGCGAATGATGACGGAAATGTCAAAGCGCCATAAAGAAAACATGACCTCTCTTCAGCATTTGGCGCAGCAGAATGCTGAGATCAATCAACTAAGCATGGCGACTCGATCTCAGGGCACTTTTCCTGCCCAACCTGTTCCAAACCCGCAAAACTTTGTACCCTGTGGTCCGCAACCACAGGTACAACCTTCTCAGGAACAGGTTCATCAAATTCTGCAAGCTCCGAGTATTCCTTCGGGATTTCAGGTTAATCCCGCTGCAGCACCGCACTCTTATGCTGATAGTGATCACATCAAGGATGACACGTCTGACGAGGACGTGACTGTCAGTACGTGTATCGAACTAATTGGAGCCGATTCTGACTGCCTGACCAACACAAACTGTGACGTTCCCCAATCCCTCCCTATTCCTGTACCTTCTCCTGACCAGACTTCTGACGAGGTTTTCTCCACTTCCCATACCTCGTGGTCTGAGTCATTGCCGGGCTGCTCACCGCCGGTCCACACTATGGAAGACCGGATTGCCCTTTCTTTCCCGCTAAATCAGGCGGATTTGCAAATCCACACTGGGACCTTGAGCCCACATCTTACTCACCGGGGCTATTCCCTTTTGGATCCATCTATCCAAAAAGCCCCCCTTCTTGGCCAATCTAAGGGCCAACTTCCTCTTCCTGATCTGTTTTCTGATCCGCCTGGGACACTCTCGTCCCAGAAAACGCCAAATCTCTCACCATCCACCATTACTTTTCACGCCTCTATCGCGATTACTTCGCTTTTCTCTTCACCACCCACCATCCACCCACCCTTCCACCCTGATTTATACCCTGAACCTCAGCTCCTGTTACCCGATCTGTCGTCCGTTCTCTGCCTTTCCCTGCATGCATATGAGGACATAGCATTGTTTGGCATGGGGGGGTGGATAGGCATCCATAGGATCCGGGTATTTTATGGTATCAGACAATTACCACCTATTTATAAATATGCAAGAAAAAGAAAAAAGAAAAGAAAAAAAAAATATATATATATATATATATATATATTAGTAATAAATGGTGTTTAGTAATGATCTAAAAGCTGAAACAAAAATACAATAAGTGTTTATGGATATTCAACCTCTGTTTTGAAGAATTTCCAGGCCACAGAAGCTTGATTCGCTCAGGCTCGGCTTAATTCACTTAAAGCATTGACGAAATAGATCAAAATCTCTCCTAACTAAGAACGTTTCTTGTACCTGAGACACCAGTACAGGATTCGTTGGTTTGCTTTTTCTTGAGAGCTTAAGTAAACTTGGTTCACACTACACATATCAGGAAAGAACAGGTGAACATAAGATCCAACCCTAGTGTTCATTAGGGAAGGTGGAGTCCTTACCTGTGCGCGCAGGTAGACTTTTTATCCCAGGCTTTAGTCTTGTGTTTAGGAGCGACTCTTTCCACCAAAAAGAAACTCTCCCACCAAAAAGAAAAAAAAAAAAAAAAAGTCTGCTCTGTCAAAATGTGTTGTAAGAGATATACTGACACATGTTTCAAAAAAAAAAAAAAAAGAGTTGAAAAAAAAAAAAGGAAAAAAGAAAAAAAGAAGAAAAAAAAAAAGAAAAGAAAAAAAATATAAAAGAGTCAGTATATCTCATAAATGTCTGTATACTTTATTTTTCGGTGAGCCACAAAAAAAAAAAAAGAAAAAAAAAAATCAAAAATGGGAGTTGAGTTTTCCGTATTCATCTTAAGGGTCAATCCGAAAACATGAGCTGAAACTGGGACCAACCTGTACTTAAAAATTCGTGAAACCCTGGAATTGAGTCTTAATGTTCATCTGGTTAGTCTTGATCCATCACTATGCACAAACCATAACCTCTTGAGCTCTCGAGTACGGCAAAACCTCCTGGGTCTTGGAAATCGTACTTAAGGTTTAAATATCAAGAGTCCTGGTTAGTTGAGAGATGATCTTTGTCATGTAAGACTTAAAGTACTGGTAATCTTCTCTACAATTGGTTCTCACAATATTCGATAATAAACACACCGATATCACCTCAGAAGAAAATCTTCAGCTTAAGATCATTTCTAAATACGGTTTTGCTAGGGACTAGCAAAAGATAGGCATGGGGGTATATGTTTGCACCTCAAAACACGCCTATAAGAACGCCTTCTTATGCTATTTTCTAGCATTAACTATGTATATTATAATCCTGTAGTTGCATTTGTAAAAACGCTTGCATGCATGCATTTAATTGAGAGGAGAAGAGAATGGAATAAATGGCTTGCATTTTTACACTTTTCTTCAAGTGTCTCTTTGCAAAAGTCCCCTCTCCATATTTTATTTTCATCTTTCTTTCTTCTTCCCACGGTTTTTCTTCTTCCCGCGGCTGAATTTCGTCCACGCCATGCGCCTCTCCCTGCAGCTGCCACTCTCCGCGCCTCTCCCTGCTATCCTTCCCGCACCTCTCCCTGCAGCTGCCATTCTCCCCCATTCCCCGCATGCTCCACGCCATGCTCTCCTCCTCTATAAAGCCGCAGCTCTTCCTCGCGACGAGGGGGAGGGACGTTGCTGCAATACGCAGCTGCGGCAGCTGCTGAAAAATCGCCACGCTGCAGTCCACCACCTTCCTCGCCCGTTCTCCCCTCCCATACGCCGGCCCTCCGTCGAGGAGGCACCCGGCGAGCAGGAGAACCCACTGTGGTGCTCACCACCACAGTGGGAACACCACCGCCCAGCTCTTCAACGAGCCGGTGGGCGTGGTGTGTTCTTTTCTCTTCGTTTGCATCTCCACGCCATTGCTGCCGCTTCAAGGTCCGAAGCTTGAAGCAGCAGCAGCAGCAGCCCAGCGGCGACAGCAGCAGCAGCAGCACCCCCGCCTCCTCCGCGACCTTCCCCGCAGGCGCGCAACCCTCCGCGCGCGCCTGCAGGCCCGTTCCCCGCCTCCGTCTCCGTTCTGTCCACGCCGCAGTTGCAGCCGCAGCAGGCCGCTGCGCGCACTGCAGCGGCCGGCTACGGCCTCGCGCCGACCCCCGCGACCCTCCGCGACTACTGCAGAACCTCCCCTCGCACCTCCGCGACCTTCCCCGCAGGCGCTCAGCTCTCCGCGTGCGCCTGCAGGGCACTTCTCCGCTCAGTCCTCTGCTCTGTCGCCTCTGCCATTCCACCCGCGACCGGCCGCTACGCGCACTGCAGCGGCCGGCCAGGCCTTCGCGCCGACCCCCGCGAACCTCTGCAACCCTCCGCGACCGACTGCAGACTCCCCGCCGCCCTCTCCGAGCACGCCATCGCCCGCTCTCCTTCCTCGCACCCGGCCTGCAGACGCGTCACCTTCTCCGCGCGAAGACGCACCTGCATCCGCGATCTTCAGACGTCCGCCTCCGCGATCTTCAGACGACGCGGCGTCAGACGTCCGCCGCCGCGAGCAGACGCCTTAACTCGCTGCCATCGTCCGCGGTCGCGATCTCTGTCTCCCGCTCTTTCTCTCTCTGGCGCTCTCTCTCTCTCCGCGATCTCTCCCGCCCGCTCCCTCTCTGTCTCCCGCTCTCTCTCTCTCACGTATTCTCTATCTCTCTCTCTCTCTCTCTCTCTTTTTTTTTCACTTACAGCAACACACACACACCCATTCACCGACACACACACTCACACACTAATAGTAACTTATATACATACATATATATATATATATATATACATATACATATATCTATATATATATACTTATATATACATAGTATATCTATATAGTTATGTATACATACATATAATATAATATATATATACATATACATATATAATATATATATATATATATATATACACATACTCATATACATATATATATATATATACATATCTATATACTTATACATATACACATATATATATACATATATATCTAGATACATATATACTTATATACATATATATATATATATCTATATAGTATTATATATATATACTTATATACATATATACATAGCTATATACATATATACATACATATATATATATATATATCTATATATATCTATACATATATACTTATACATTTATATACATACATATGTACATATACTTTCATGTTATTTATTATACGCTGTATCGCGGGGATATCTGCACCAGTTGCTAATATTCCCTGATACACGCGTACAAAAAAAAGCGTGGTCCCATACATCATCCATCCTCCATCCACACTCCACGCGGCACCTAGTCGTGTTGGTTGCGTCTCTCTAGACGTCGGCTGACTCGACATAGTGCTACACTCCATCGTCACCTCCACCCCCACCCCTTTATATATATACTACATATAAATATATATCTATAGCTACTATATTTACTTTCTATCTGTTAGCTTCCTTCTTAGTAAAAAGATAAAAGAAAAGGTATAAAAGTGAAAAGATAATCTTTGATTTGTAGGTACTTCGTCTTGCGAGTAGCAAGGCGTGTTTTGGAACTTGTTTTGGCTAAAAGCCAAGGACACAATTTTTGAGGGTGTGCCTCAAGAACAAGGATTACCAGAAAAAAACCTAAATAAGAAAAATACCAAAAACAGAATAAACGAACGGAAGAGATGCGTTTTAAGGAAAACGTAGAAACTCGACTTGAACCCCACTTCCCTGAGTTCGACCCTGGGCCTAAAAGTGACAAGATAAAATCAATTAGGCCAGGTTAAAAATTTTGTAAAGAGATGGCTAGGTCTGAATTAGGTTAACCACTATACACATTTCAACGATAAAAATATCATATTAACAACCTATCCAGGCCGACCATCAGGCATGCATTGTTATTTACCCATACCTCTCTCTATAAAGAGGTACTAGGCTCTTTTTTAAGAAATAAGACTGGTTATGATCTCCTCTATGCTTTCAATGATAAGTTCTTTAAATACTATCCATTCTTTACTGTTAGAGTTTGGAATAAGCCATGTAGCAATGCCATGTGGCAACCTGTAGTGTGCCCACGTTGGGTGTGAATGTGTGTGCATGTGTAGGTTTAGGGTTTGGTGTGGTGTGTTTCCAAGTTTTTTTTATTTAATTAGGTTTAGGTGATTGGGTCAATTTAGAAATGGTTGATTTGATTTGATTTGATTGAGTTTGTTTTTTAGGAAAGAGAATTAGCAAATCCTAAATTATTTGGTTTTGTAATTAGAATTGGATCTCTTTAGAAACCAACTCCTACTTTTATTTCTTAAGTTCCAATGACAATCTTTTCTATTCTAAGAACTCCTCTCCTCTCTCCCCTTCTCTCTCTCTCTCTCTCTCTCTCTCTCTTTCTCTCAACGTGTGTTGTATAGAAGGAGAAGGGCTCCTTACACTCCAAGCAATTCATCACATGGTATCAAAGCGGGTCCTCTTAGCCCCTTGACCTCACGCATGTAAAGGAGAGAAGGAGATCTCTCTCCACACATGGAAGTCTCTGTCTCATTATGCTTGGAAAATGTGGAGCCATACCAAAGGTTGAGCACCAACCCAAGTTCAAGTTCAAGTCAAGTTCTAGAAACATGAACCTCTTACACACCCGAGAAAGCCAAGCAAAAGACGTTGACTCTACGACATACAAGAAGAGGCACACAAACCTCAAAGTCCAAGTTAAGGGGTCGTGTGAATGTTTCACGCACAAGGGAATGCCAAGCTATAGCACTTGACTCTTGAGTATGCAAGAAGAGGCACAAAGATCTCCACAAGTTGCAGTTATGGCTGACACAAAAGCCCCAATCACCATGGAGACAAAGGTGCTTGTTCAAGTCAACCATCAAATTGATGGGCACGTCCAACTACATCGTGTGGGTAAGAGCCTTGAAGATCTTCCTTGGTGGACATGACAAACTCCATGTTGACCCTTGGGTGGACAACACCTGAAAATTGCAAGGGAACAAAGGCAAAGAAGTAGGAGACGGAGAATTACATGGTAATGAATTGGCTTATAAATTCTATTGACCCTTCTATTGTAGCCAATATGTTGTACAAAAACACAACCAAGGATATGTGGGATGCACTCAAGAAGTGATTCTCAAAAAAGACAAGATCTACCAAACTCACTAACATCTATTGGTGCATCTAGAACTTGAGTCAAGGGGATCTTCCTCTTGACAAGTACTTTTGGAAGATAGAGAGTCTATTTGAAGAGCTTAGCATCCACAAGCCGCCCTATTGTGACAAATAGACCAGGTCACGTGCATGTTCGTAAGCATGCAAGTTTCATGCAGGTCTTCACCCTAGATATCAAGCTATGCATGACCAAATCCTCGCTATCAAAGAGGATATTGACCTCGCTATCAAGACTATCTATAATCATCTCAAAAAACTCAAGGTTGAAGATCCAAGAAGTTCAATCGCAATCATACTAGAAACAACTGCTTTAGCCACTATTGATGGGGACTCTATACATGGAAGAGGCAAAGGTTGTGGATTTGATCAGTTTATCCTCCTTGCCAACACTACAGCCAAACCAATCATTCCTATGAGAGATGCTAGTACAAGCATGGAAGGCCTCCACGCGGATACATGTATATTACATATCTACAAGAGGCCTCATTTACATCTACAGATTTAGAGAAGGTCTAGGCATTACTCAAAGAAGAAAAGAAGACAACTACGGCCATAGCAAGACTTTCAAGGTTGCCAAAGAAGCAACAGCTACTGAGGTTGTACAAGGACTCACAGTTACACCAAAAGATTCATTCAACGAAAATTTGGGAGCATACATGGATGCGGATGATGAAGAAGAGTGGTAGGAAATCTAGCCTCACAAAAGTTCGAGATCAAAACAAGTCTTCACCCTCTCCGGTATTCAACTGAAGGGGATGGTTAGAGTTTGGAATAAGTCACGTGGCAGCCTGTAGTGTGCCCTCATTGTGCATGAATGTGTGTATGTGTGTGCGTGGGTAGGTTTAAGGTTTGGTGTGGTGTGTTTCCAAGTTTGTTTTATTTAATTAGGTTTAGGTGATTAAGTCAATTTAGGAATCGTTGATTTGATTTGATTGAGTGTGTTTTTAAGGAAAGAGGATTAGCAAATCCTAAATTAGTTGGGTTTGTAATTAAGATTGGATCTCTTTAAATAAAAGCCAACTCCTACTTTTCTTGAGTTATAATAACAATTTTTCTTATTCTAAGAACTCCTCTCCTCTCTCCCCTTCTCCCATGCCGTTATCCTCTCTCTCTCCCCCTCCCTCTCCCTTCTCTCAATGCGTGTCATCTAGAAGTAGAAGGGCTCCTTGTAATTTCCCTACTCGGAGGGGGTGAGATCAGCGTGACGTAAAAAATGTGGAATTGAAATATAAACAATCTCACAAAATAGACAATGACACAAGTACACAAGTATTTTTAGGTGGAAACCCAAACCGGGTGAAAACCACCACCTAACCCTCTCGAGTTAGGATTTTCCGATCAACCAAGTTGATCAAAATCCACTAAACGAATCACTTTAAACGAGGGTGATTCAACCTCAATTACAACCACGCTACAAGTGCGAGGGTAGCATTCCTCAACCCCTTCTCTTCACGAGAAGGATTTTGTCCCACGAAGGAGACGGGAATTCGCAAAGCGAATACCCAACCAAATAACAAAGATAAAATAAACAAGTAATCCTATAGAGCCAACAAAGTAATTTTTAACCTAAGCTTCTATAGGAATTAGGATGCTTCCCTTTGAAAGGAGTGCGTCGACGACGCGGATGCGTGAGCCACGCGACGGCGCAACTTCGCTCTCGTGAACTACGACGGGAGAGCGGGTGCGCAAAGGCTTGATGCTCTCAAGATGAAGAACTTGAGTTTTGAGAGCAAGAGAGACACAAAATGGTAGAAAGTATGTTCCTTAGGTGTGTCTTGTGTATCTAGGTGTGTGTTTGTGTGCAAGAGGTTCCCCTCTATTTATAGAGGCCTTAGGAAGGCTTTGGAAGGCTTAGAAAAGCTTCCATAGCCGTTGGGTGCAAAGCCCAAGTGAATTAGCCCGAAATCAGGAACAATCATTGTTCTGACAGGCTTATCAGACGTCTAATTCTAGCATCAGAAGTCTGGAAGTTCACTTTAAGACGTCTGATTTCAAGGTCAGACGTCTGATTTTGGGCGGGTTCCTTCCTGACTTGAATCAGATCTAAACAGGGTTCTTGTGGAAGTCCATCAGATGACATATAGGACGTCTGCACTATGTCTGGACGTCTGGAAACCTACTTTTTCTGTGGGAATGGATTTCCAAACGATGCAACGGCTAGAAACTCTCTGAGAAGAGATTTTGGGTCAGCCGAGGCAAAACAGTCAATTATTAGACGTCTGGAAAGTCCTATGGACGTCTGATAAGGCTCTAACGGTCACATTCTTGAGTGTTCGCTAAGCCAACCAACGGTCCACTAATTGGATGTCTGGCAAAGTCATCATACGTCTCCTAAGACGTTTGGTTTAAGGTCTGGACGTTTGATTTCATCAGACAAAACTAACTATGTCCAGCCTAAATGTTATCAGACGTCTAAATCAACAGTCAGACGTCTTAAAACACTTTATCAGACGTCTGATTTTGGAATTAGACGTCTGGAAGTGCTATTTGAACCCTATATTGGTTTTCTAAGTTCTCTACAGAAAACCTAAGTATCCTAGGGTTGTGCCGGTGTTCCTAGGACTACTGTTAGGGTACTTTGAGGCTCTTTAACATAATTTTCTAAGGAAATAAAGAGCAAGAAAATAACGACAAATGTACATGAAAGGAATAAAATGGAATTCTATCCTATTCTTCTTGTCCTTTCATCTTCAATCTATCGCTCCTCGCGAATCCCCTCTGTTCTCCATTAAGCTCCTCCAATCCGTCCTGGATGCGAGCTCGAATTCCGTCTAAACACGTCTACATTTGCAATTGACCTGAAATCTAAGACTCCAAGTGCAAATGTTAAATAACACGTGTTTTGTTATCATCAAAACAAATGATCATGGTACTATAGCACCAACAATCTCCCCTTTTTGATGATGACAAAATCGTAAATAATAATGCAAAAAAAATCATCCCCTTTTTGACATTATCAAAAAGATTTAATAGATTTCCTATAACTCCCCCTTAAAACATCCTCTTCTATAAATTTCTTTTAACAAAGGTAATGTCCTCCCCCTTTTTTCTTTTTATAACAACAAGATAGCTATTATTTTTTTTCCCCTTTCTAAAGGAAATTTAACTACCTTATATCTCCCCCTTAAAAATTTACAATTAGCTCATAAAATTTTTTAACTCCCCCTATCTAAATGCTAATGATAAAAAGATAGGGTGAAGAATTTTTACCTCACCTACCATGGCCAATAAAATGGCCCGAATGGTGGTGGATGTCACATCGGATGGGGCTCCCATCCGTAGCTTGGAGGCCCGGGCATTGGCGCCGGTCTCCAATCTGGTGGTCGACATGCGGCGGGTCCGTCGCTTGTTCGCTGTCTTGTCGATCTTCTCGTTCTCCTCCTCGGTCTACTCCTTGGTTCTCCCAACTCGAGTTGACCAGCCTTGAGCTTGTAGGTCCAGTCCTTCGTGTTATAGTTATCCCTGAAACCTACAAAGCAAGATTCCAATTCTTTTTTCCGTATCCAAATGGGCTTGGATCTGGATCTGTTAGCGGGTCTCCTTGACGGCGATCCTTTCTCAACCTTAGGGCTATATAGGTTATCTACCCTATTTATCAATTTATTTGATTTCTCCCTAAGACATGCAAGTTCATTTTCTATAATATTCATCTTAGTCTTTAAATCAGAAATTTTTATTTTTAGACTAACATTTTCCTCAATCAATTTATAATTTTCATTGATGAGGTTATGATTTTCTAATAATAGGTTATCATTTTTAGGACTAGCTTCTAGATCCTTGAGTTTTATTTCTAATCTTTCATTTTCACTTTTAAGAAAACTAAGGTTCTTTTTCATGCTTTTGTTTTCTATTTTTAGTGATTTACTAAGCTCAAATAGTTTATTAAAAGCTTCTTGTAAATCGTAACTTACCTCGTTGTCTGAGTCGCTTCCGCTTTCGCTGTTGCTTCCTCTGGCCATGAAACCAAAGCAAGCGGTTTCTTCTTCTACAGATTTTTCTTCTTTTTCTTCCTCTGAGCTGGAATCGTCCCAAGTGGCTTGGAACGCCTTCTTCTTAGATTTCTTTTCCTTTTCCTTCTTCTTCTCCTTTTTGAGAAGAGGGCACTCTGGTCGTAGGTGCCCTTTCTCGTTGCAGTGGTAGCAACATCTCGGGCTTTCCTTCTTCTCCTTTTTCTCTTTCTTTAATTCCCTACAAAACTTGGAAAATTTTTTAAGTAAAATTCTAAAGTCTTCATCGTCGGAACTTACCTCGCTATCCGACGCGGCTCTGAAGGCGAGAGTCTTCTTCGGTTTAGGCTCCGGTGTATCCTTCTTCTTCTGCTTCAACTTTGTCTCGTAGGCCATTAGATTGCCTAGGAGATCTTCCATGTTGAGCTCCTCCACTTCGTTCGCCTCCTCGATGGCGGTGACTTTCTGTTCCCATTCCGGTCTAAGGGAATGAAGAAGCTTCCCTTGAAGCTCCCCCTTGATGAAAGTCTTCCCTAAAGCTTTCAAGTTATTTACAATGAGAGTGAACCTAGTGTTCATCTCACTTAAAGACTCGTTAGGTTTCATAGAAAAGCATTCAAATTCTTGAGAAAGTAAATTTATTTTAGAAGTTTTTGCCTTAGAGGTACCTTCATGAGTTACCTCGAGTGTGTGCCAGATCTCATATGCGGTGGCCCATTGCGAGATTCTATTGATCTCCTCCGAGCTAAGTGCGCAGTAGAGGGCGTTCATGGTCTTCGCGTTCAAAGAGAGTTCGCAAATTTGTTGTTGAAAGTAGCCTTCCGTGGGTTTTTCTGGGATCTCAAATGGCGTCTCGCACCTGGCCCAAATTGTGAAGTCATTGGCTTGAAGCCAAGTCTTCATCCGCAGCTTCCAGTAGGGGTAGTTGCTCCCGTCGAAGAATGGCGGACGGGATGTGGACTGCCCCTCGGAGATTCGGATCGCTGATGTGCTTTCCTCCATTTGATCTCTTGCCGGGTGTTACTCCGATCTCGCAAGAACCTACTCTGATACCAAATGTAATTTCCCTACTCGGAGGGGGTGAGATCAGCGTGACGTAAAAAATGCGGAATTGAAATATAAACAATCTCACAAAATAGACAATCACACAAGTACACAGGTATTTTTAGGTGGAAACCCAAACCGGGTGAAAACCACCACCCAACCCTCTCGAGTTAGGATTTTCCGATCAACCAAGTTGATCAAAATCCACTAAACGAATCACTTTAAACGAGGGTGATTCAACCTCAATTACAACCACGCTACAAGTGCGAGGGTAGCGCTCCTCAACCCCTTCTCTTCACGAGAAGGATTTTGTCCCTCGAAGGAGACGGGAATTCGCAAAGCGAATACCCAACCAAATAACAAAGATAAAATAAACAAGTAATCCTATAGAGCCAACAAAGTAATTTTTAACCTAAGCTTCTATAGGAATTAGGATGCTTCCCTTTGAAAGGAGTGCGTCGACGACGCGGATGTGTGAGCCACACGACGGCGCAACTTCGCTCTCGTGAACTACGGCGGGAGAGCGGGTGCGCGAAGGCTTGATGCTCTCAAGATGAAGAACTTGAGTTTTGAGAGCAAGAGAGACACAAAATGGTAGAAAGTATGTTCCTTAGGTGTGTCTTGTGTATCTAGGTGTGTGTTTGTGTTCAAGAGGTTCCCCTCTATTTATAGAGGCCTTAGGAAGGCTTTGGAAGGCTTAGAAAAGCTTCCATAGCCGTTGGGTGCAAAGCCCAAGTGAATCAACCCGAAATCAGGAACAATCATTGTTCTGACAGGCTTATCAGATGTCTAATTCTAGCATCAGACGTCTGGAAGTTCACTTTAAGACGTCTGATTTCAAGGTCAGACGTCTGATTTTGGGCGGGTTCCTTCCTAACTTGAATCAGATCTAAACAGGGTTCTTGTGGAAGTCCATCAGACGACATATAGGACGTCTGGTACTATGTCTGGACGTCTGGAAACCTACTTTTTCTGTGGGAATGGATTTCCAAACGATGCAACGGCTAGAAAATCTCTGAGAAGAGATTTTGGGTCAGCCGAGGCAAAACGGTCAATTATTAGACGTCTGGAAAGTCCTATGGACGTCTGATAAGGCTCTAACGGTCACATTCTTGAGTGTTCGCTAAGCTAACCAACGGTCCACTAATTGGACGTCTGGCAAAGTCATTAGACGTCTCCTAAGACGTTTGGTTTAAGGTCTAGACGTCTGATTTCATCAAACAGAACTAACTATGTCCAGCCTAAATGTTATCAGACGTCTGAATCAACAGTCAGACGTCTTAAAACACTTTATCAGACGTCTGATTTTGGAATTAGACATCTGGAAATGCTGTTTGAACCCTATATTGGTTTACTAAGTTCTCTACAGAAAACCTAAGTATCCTAGGGTTGTGTCGGTGTTCCTTGGACTACTGTTAGGGTACTTTGAGGCTCTTTAACATAATTTTCTAAGGAAATAAAGAGCAAGAAAATAACGACAAATGTACATGAAAGGAATAAAATGGAATTCTATCATATTCTTCTTGTCCTTCCATCTTCAATCTATCGCTGCTCGCAAATCCCCTCTGTTCTCCATCAAGCTCCTCCAATCTGTCCTGGATGCGAGCTCGAATTCCTTCTAAACACGTCTACATTTGCAATTGACCTGAAATCTAAGACTCCAAGTGCAAATGTTAAATAACACGTATTTTGTTATCATCAAAACAAATGATCATGGTGCTCTAGAGTAGTTATATATCACATATTGGCATTTCCTAAATGATCTCATATTTTTTATGTTATGTTTTCACAAGAGCATAGCCAATATTGATATCAAAAAAAAGAGGATGATATGAGGAGATTGGTAGCAAAGGAAAAAAAAATGCTTGTACATAACAGTGCGAAAGAATTAAGGAAATGAAAGAGAAGAAAAGAGAAAAGGAATAAGAAAATGGAAAACAAAAACTCAAATGCCCTCCCAAGTTGGGGCACACCTGCGCATGGGAGTAATCGAGGGAGAAATTAGGGTGCGCCGGTGAGAGGGATGCTCTCTTTGTGGATGAGATAAGGTCCAACGGCGGTCATGGGCCTGTGGTGGCTCTTTCGGCATGGAAATATCAGAGAATAGTTGGGAAATAATGCTCCTAAGGCCCAGAAAGCTTTAGAAATGAGATTAACTCAAACAGTGTTGGCTGAAATTTGATTTTTGAGTAGGATAGGAGTTGCTAAGCTCTCAAAACAACTCCTTTATCCTATTATCACGAATTTTGATGATTTTTGGGACTCCTTTGAGGTTTGAAGACCTCTATAAATATGGGTCAAGCCCTCATTTGGGAGGGTTTCTTCCCCTTTCCCTTGCCCATGATGGTAAAAAGTGGTGCAGGAAAACATGTGATTCATAACAGTGGGTTTTAAGTGTCATTGTAACATGTAATTTTGCACACCCTTTTGCACATGCATTATAAAATCAAGTGCTTAAATGAGTATTCAAGTCATTTAAGAAAGCAAGCAGTAAACAAAATATAAATTGCACGCTTTCTCTTTTGAAACTGCAGGACTTTTTATGATTTTTTAGGTTTTGCAATTTTTATGATTTGAAATACGGGGAAACAAGGAATTAGGGTTTTTGAAAACTCACGAATGAAATGCGAAAACAAAACCCAACCTTCCTAAACTCACCATAGGCAAGTAGGGTCTAAAGTAATTAGAAAGGTAACATAAACAGCAAGGAAACTAGAGAAGTGAGAAATTATAAAAACTTGAATTAAAAGGCAATTGACTTACTATATATATATATATATATATATATATAAGGAAGAATTCACATAATAATGCACTTGAGAAGCTAACCTGCGTGAAAGGATTCTAAACAAGTAATTCTCAAGTGTAGAGGAAAGCTTAACTACTATAAAAAATAGAAATACAAAAGTGAAGAGAAGGTAGTAGCAGTAGGCTTCAAAATGATGCTTGAGGTGATCTTTGCTCCAAACTTGAAAGTCCCTGAGCTTGAAGAAGAACTCCTCCTTGCTCCTAGTGATGACAATGTTCTATTTCTCCAGCAATCAAGGGTGTACGTGCATCCTCGTTTTCCTCCTAGCCTTCCTCAAATGAAGTGCTCCTTGGCGTTACTCTAAGGAAGAGAGAATGGGAGTGTAGAGACTAAAGGGAGGTGGTAGTGCTTCCCTCCTAGTCTCCACATCCCACTCTTCTTCCAAGGCTTATGGTAGGTGTTTTAGTAGAAATAAAATGTAGGCAAGGATGGGAATAATTGGTGGTTATGGATGGGTTTTATAGACATGGAAGGGGATGGTGGTTATGGGAGATGGGATGGCTTAAGGTGGCACCAACCATGGAAGAGGTGTCACCAAAGTTGGCACCACATGTAGGAATTTGATGGTAATGCCATCATCCATCATAACTAACATGAATTAGTCAAAATCAAGAGATAAATGCTCCTAAATGATCTCCTGAGGACCATAATTCAACTCTTATCTATTTTGAGAAGAAAATGATAAAACATGGTTAATTCTGTCATTTTAACATCCAATCACAAATGCAAAATAACCACAGGGTTACTCAGGCCTCGTTTGGTAAGGGGAATAAATTTGTGGAATAAGTTGAAGGAGTGGAATAAATGGTGGAATAAGTAAGTTAACCTATTTGGATATTTTGGTGGGTTAAAATTATTCCATAGAGAGGGTGGAGTAACTTTACCCCGAGTTAAGTCCACTTAACCCGACGTAAATAAGAGGCGGGTTAAGTGGTGAGTTAAATACTTAACCCACCAACCAAACACCCCATCAAGGATTAATTAAAGGTAAAATTAACATAAAAGTCCAAGAAGTGGGTTAACATCAACTAAATTAGGGTTTCACACATTTCGAGGATGAAAATAGTACTAAAAATCCTAATTATCAACCCCACTTAAATTGAAAGGATTATGGTCAGGATAAAATAAATATAAGTCTCCTAAAATTCATATAAAAATATTACAATAGGTTTGGTACTTTCAGTTTAACCATCTGAACCCATTTTAACCTAGAATAGGGATTCAGACGAGGTTTTTCCTTGATTTGGGTTTCTATGCAATTTTTTTAGTCAAATGTGGTCAAAATCCAAATCCAAGTTCACCAATAGATTCCTTGGGTCAAAATTAGGTTAAGGCCAAAATTTGGGTACAATCAGAGTCCATCATGACCTAGTTTGCAATTTAGTCCCTAAAATCTCTATTTCTTACACTCAAGCCCCTAGGTTTCAAGTTTCATAGAAAAAGGCTACTAGCTTTTTCTTCATCTTTGCAATTAGGTCCCTACCACCATGAATGTGAACAGAACCTCCACCGCCAACTTTGAGCGAGGATTTCTTGCTCAATTCTCACTTAAATCTCTCCAAACTTGGAGAGATTATTCCTGAGACAATTACCTACACATTGAATTTGATCCCAAGCCCTGATTCGTCTATGAAACCCTAATGAACTCAAAAAATCAGAGTTGATTCCTTGCGATTTCCACGAGGAATTTGCACTGATTTTCATGTAATTTGGGCTTGCTACAAGCTATATATAAGTTCCCCTACTTCCTGAGTCCAATTGGAGCCCGGTTCCAAGCCCAAGTCACTATTTCTTCTCTTCTCCAACCACCTCCATCATAGCTCTAGCGACCTTCTTCCTCTGTCCTTTTACAGCCAACCAATGATCAAATTGACCAGCCCTCGGTCTTCCTCTCTCTCTTCCGCCTCTCGCCAGCCACAGCGTAGGCCTCCTCCCCCTCTCCTCGTCACCCTATCTCTCACCAAAGGTATCTTCAACCTCGACTTCAGCAGCCACACCAGCGAGGACTCCCTATCCCCTTGGTCCCTTAGATTAGGTTCTTCTTCCTTCTCCCCCTCTCTAGATCCTTCCTACACTCTTAGACCTTAGGATTAACCACCATTCACCTCTCTCCCCCTCCGTCTTCTTCGAGATCAGTGAAGCTCCGGCAAGCTTTGCCTAGGCACATCAATCCACCAAACAACCCTATGACACCACCAAAACTATTACGAACACACTCCAAGACGTTTTTTACGACGTCTGGGAGGTGGCCCAGACGTCTGGCCAGACGTCTGGAACCCCTTCCAGACGTCTGGGATCTATTTTTTCGGTGGCACGCGGGGCTGCATCTGCGCGCAGGCGCGCGCAGACCCGCAACTGCCTTTCTCTCTGTTTCCCTCTCTCCTCCTGCGGCCGCAGTCTGCGCTCCCCCTTTGTCTCTCTCTCTCTCCCTCTCTCCCCGCGTGGCTTTAAAAAGCCACGCCCTCTCCCTCACTCTCATCACCTCTGCTCCTCCTCCTTCTTCCAGCAAGTGCGAGCGCGAGCGAGCGGCAGCGACGGCAGCCGCGGTGAGTGCGGGAGGAGGTGCTGCGCGAGGGAGGAGGCACTCAACCGTGAGGACTCGAGCTTGCCGGGGCAGCAAGAGCCGGCCGGCAGGGGCGCAGCGGGCATGGAGTGACGCGGGAGGTATGCTGCAGCTCGAGCAGCAGGTGGACAAGGCGCGGCGCGGCCGTGCGTCGCGGGCGGAGCGTGCGTCGAGCTCTGATTCTAGAAGTTTTTCCAGAATCAGACGTCTGGGCTTCCAACCAGACGACGGGGAAGACGTCTGGAGGACTGTCCAGACGTCTGGTAAGTTATTTTTTCGTCTTCTTCCTTTTCTGCGACCATCCGTACTGAGAGTGAGGAATGGGTACGTGCAGGTTCTGAGATTCGCATCCAACACGAATCAGACGTCTGGCAGCGGTGCCAGACGACTGGAGGGATTTCCAGATGTCCGGGGTGACCATCGGACGTCTGGGAACTAGGACAGACGCCCCCGCAGGCTTCTGGACGTTTGAGAGACTACGTAGAGCAAAGGTACCATCTAACCCTCATTTTAAGACGTCTGGAAGAGGTTCCAGACGTCTGATTTTGCACTGTTTCATCGTTTTCGACCCGCTTAGGGCCCGTTCGGAGTCCGTTTTCCGCGTTTCGAGTTGCGTTCTTTTCGGAATTAAATCCTCTACCTGTCTACAGTGATTAGATACTATTTTGAGAAACTCCTTGTGTTTGATCCTTGTGATAGGACCCCATTCCATTGTAGTCTCGGGGGTTGCGAAGGCACGCGGGATTCCCGACCACGCCCCCAGTACTCCTGTTGTAACTGGTAGAGTGGCTTTTAAGTTTATTAGTATAATCTGTTAAGTTATGGAACCATACTTAGAACCTAGGACATTGCATGAATCCTAGGAATGAGAAACTAGAATGAATGGTAGATCCTAGGGTGTTGCATGAATCCTAGGGCTGGAAAACTAGATTGTATGATAGATCCCAGGGTATGGCATGCATCCTAGGATGGGAAAACTGGTGGAATATACGAATACTGCAGTCTTGGAAAAATGGAAAGGAACAAATAGCTGCCTGTAAATTGGTTTAACAGCTGCCTATTATGAATAAATGAACATGATTGAGAATATGGGATATATGAACGTGAAACTGGAAAGGTGAAACCTGAATGTACTGAGTTAAAAGAGCTGGAACCCTACAGGGAATTAGGAGTAGAACTCCTGGAAAGTGAATGGAATAGAATTGGGGAAGTGAGCTGGCCCTTGAGTACGGAGTACCAAGGAGAGCGACTGTCCCCCTGTTTAGTGCAGAGCGGAGCTAGCCGCCCCAGGGACCCGGGGTTAGGTCTGGCCACCTTGTACCGACTTACTGGCCCTCGTGTACATAGTACTGAAGAGAGCTACTAGTGTAAGGAGAGCACTAGCTACCCCACGGGCCCCGGGGTTCTGCTAGCCTCCTACACCGACTTGTTAGGCCCACTGGGGCAAACCAGGGTAGTCAGGCGAGGGTGCGCAGACTGTGGAGGGGCAAGGCCACTGTTTGGTTACTGTGGAGGGGTTGGACCCCTATTACTGAGAGGTCTCTGCCCTGTACTGGTTCCGTGCTGTGCTTTGGGCGCACCCGTTAATGGAAACGACTGACCGCGTGCCAGTGCGGGTTAGCTACCTGTGCGTTTATCGCGCATGCCGTAGTCACCGTTACGTCTGTCTGTGACCTTAGGGTGGTTGACTGAGAGTAGGATCACCACGGGGGACTCTTCCAGCCAGGAGAGCACCACGTGCTACTTCTGCTGTTCGGAAAAGACTGCAATCAAGATCGTTCCCACGAGGAACATTCGAGATCAAGTGAAGGATCTGAGAAATAGATAAATTGTGAAACAATAGAAAGATGTAAATAAAGGAAGAAAGAAAATAAAACAGCTACTGTACACTTTACTGTTTCTTTAGTTTAGCTGCCACTGTACTTAGCGTTTCGCTGATGTGTTACACTCGTTACTTTTCTGGACCAGGTGTTGAGCAGCCAGGGTCAGCGGCTGCAGAGGACGCTGGGCCGAGTAGGATCCAGTAGAGTTACCACTGTTCTTTGTACCCCTTTTGTTTCCGCTGTAGTGAGTAGTTTTTGTTACTCTCTGTACTTTTCTTTACTCGTAGTTCTTGTTATGTTAAATGTTGTTCTACTATTGTGGTGGTACATGCTGTAGTAGTTCTTTTTCTTACTACTATATTTTGTTACTGCTAGTTATACTTCATGTTGAATGTGGTTTATTGTTCACGGACGTTTCGTGTGGATTTAAAGGCGTATTACGTTGCAGTAGAACCGACAAAACGTTTAAACAAATAATTTTATTACTCGAACAACTAGAGTATCCGAGGTCGAACACAGGGAGCAAACTCAGTACTTTGTAAAACCCAAGAATACAACTGTTAAATGCAAATATAATTGATTCAAAGAGTTTTTAAGAAGGATGTAAAAAAAATAGAATTAGACGTCTGATTTATGTATCAGACGTCTTAAATGTGATCTTTCTTTCTCTTTTTCTTCTTCTGCTTTGCCTTTCGGATCTCTTTGCAATCTTCCCTTGTCCTTCTTCTTCTTCTCCTGCGAAGACTTCTAACCTTTCTGTTTTCCTCCTTCTCCTGCGAAGACTTCTTTCTTTCTTCTTCTTCTGTCTTGCTTCTCCTTTCTTCGTTGCCTTCTTCTTCTTCTTTGTCTTGCTTCTCCTTTCTTCTGCAGTGGCCACGTCCTTCTCCTGCAATCAGCTTGCCTGCACAGGGAACAAAACCTAACCCTTCTCCCTCTACCCGCGCATGTCTCTCTCAAGCAATTCACTCTAACCGCTCTACCAGAGCCACAGTCTCAATCGGGTCGGATCGTACCCGGGACCAGGCGCACCTGCAGGTGTGTGATGCGCGAGGAGTGCGTAGGTCTAGGTCGGGTCAGATCCGCCAGGTCCGCGTGGTCAGGCCGCGGACGAGGCGGGTGGGGTCAGTGAGGGACCTCACCCCTGTGCTTTCGAGGCAGTAAACGTATATCACAAAAACTCTTTATACCATACCTGTGCCTTGAGATTCCACGATGTGGGACTAAACGTTCCGCCCTTCCTTTGCGTGCGCCCGCAGACTCTCGTGTGCAATTGCCCACGCTGAAGGCCCTGCTGGTGCTCCTTGCTGAACTCAGTCACCTCGCAGCACTTGCGAGAGTCTGCTGCACCTGCCGCCTGGGAAGCCTGACGCCTGGTGCTGCTCCAAGCTTCCTGCTGCTTCGGCTGTTAATGGCGGCCGGGGCGTTCACCTGAGCTTCCACAGAACGGCCTATTGGCCCAATTAGAATAGCTGGAAACCTTCACCGTAGCATGGCGAAGGCGGTGGGTGATGCTGCAGGTTGCCGGTCGGCCTAGGCGTGCCCGCCTAGGTCAACCTGTGGCCGGAGATGGTGGGTTGTTCGGGGGGTGGTTATGGAGGTCTGGAGTGGCAGTTGTGGGGTGGAGCGAGTTCCTGGTGGTGAGGCGGAGCTCACGAGGTGGTTGGCGAGCCGTGTGGAGTGGCGGAGTGGTGTGGGCGGCTCGCCGGAGTTCGGTCGGTGATGTGGAAGATGAGGGTGGTCAGCGTCGGTCGAGGGGTAATCAGATGAGATAACAGGGGGAAAAGAGAGAGGATAGGATGGAGAGGAGTTCTAACCTAATTGTAAGGATGAAAGGGGACAGAAGGCGGACAGCAGTACTTGCTGTCGCCGGAGAAGATGACGCCCAGTGGGGGAGAACGGCGGCGACGACGGGGCTGAGGCGGCGTGCGCTGGTACTGCGCGACGCGGAGGGAGGTCAGGAAGCTAACTCTGCCACTGGTTTTGTGGCAGAGCGAAGAGGGAGGGGAGGGGGGCTCGCCGGAGCTAGCTGGGGCATTTGGCCGAGCAGGAGGAGAGGAATTGAAGGGGGAAACTCGGCCAAATCAAGCTCAGCCTCTTCGACCGGAGTTGTGGGTTCTTATATAGGCGCTGGACTTGGTGTGCAGGGCGTGAAGGGCACGTAATTGCCTGAGGTTGGTCGCCGGAGATGGAAAGGAGTTAGGATACCCAAATCTCTCGTGCGTTCGCACGAGAGATTGGGTTCACACCAACGATTGTAATTGACTTTATAAGGAAGGGAATTCCTCAGAGAATCCTCCTTCCATTTCTGGAAGGGAATCTCTGAGGGATTAGAGAGCAATCCCTCTCCGAACCTCGCCGGAGCTCGGTTCTGCCCTAGCAATGGCGGCAGGACCGGTTTGCAAAGGAGGCGAAGAACCTAGGGGGTTCTCTGCAACGGTATTCAAAAGATAGGGACCAATTTGTGATTTGGGTGTACTAAATTGCAAAGTAGGTCAAGATGACCCCTCCTTAGGTCCAAATTTTGGTACAAACCTAATTTGGACCTAAGGAATCCAATGGAGAAGTTAGATTTCAGGTTTGACCTCGTTTGACTGGATATTTTGCGTAAAAACCTAAATTAGGTTAATTGAAGAGCTAGGACCCTAATCTAGGTCAAACTAGGTTCCAAAGGCCAAATTAAGTGTTCTAAACCCTAGAGTATGTTTTTCCATGATTTGTAGAGGGTTTACTTGCTTTTTGTTCTGACCGAAACCTTGTTAATTTAAGCGGGTCTGTTTTAGGGTTACCAAGTGTCTTTTAGTTCTTAGATTGCACATGAACCCATTTCTGATTGACTCAACCCACTTTTTATCTCATTTAGACCATTTGACCTATGTTTTGCCTCTAAGAAATCCTGTTTATCTACTGCAATGGTAAAATTGCAGTTTTAACCTTTATTTCATGTTTTCTTCTCAGAGCACTTGTTCCTTCAGTTAGGCCTTCTTCTAGGTTATGTAGGAGCTTTTATCTTCTTTATTGGGTCAAAATGAGCTAGTTATGGCTCATGATGAGGCTCTCATCATACCCCCATGCCTAGCTTTTTCTAGTCCCTTAGCAAAATTTCAAAGTTTTAACTTCCGTTCTAGACACTGAATGTTGTCAATAATGATAAGTGCTTCTCCTTTTTCTTTTGTGATTAGGTGGGAATGCCGACAATAGGCCTAGAGGTACTCAAGTACCAACCAAAATCCGGACCTGTTCCGCTTTAGCCTCAGTCTCTTGCAAAGGTTTCTACGGCCCACAGAACCTAACCTAGGGTTTGTTGGACTCCGCGGTTAAAGCACCCGTGCTTGAGATATTTTTAGCCTAAGTTCAGTTTGCAGTGCGTTTTTTCTGTAAGAGAGAGATAGAAGATTTATTTGTTTGGAGAGCTTTTCTCTCTCTTTTTTTTTTTATTTCTAGCTTCGGATTAGCTTCTCAACACGGTCTGTATCGGATTCCTCGTCCCCATCATCAATCCTCAAAGGTCCCTGGCTTTTGAGATTTCGAGATAATCCCGCCCATGGCAACCCCCGGAACCCTGGCTTTCGAGATTTCGAGATAATCCCGCCCATGGCATTCCGTGGCCGAATTCAGACCCTGGCGATCGACATTTCGTGATAATGCCACCCATGGTATCTGAACCAGCAGAGTGCTTACATGCCCCAGTAGGATATTTAAATATCCTAAGAGACAAGCACCGAGGAGACGATATGTTGTTACGCATCTTCGAGGGGAATTTCCCGCCTCTCCGCGCTGGGAACTTGTCCAAATCAACTTGTGTTGATTGGCCGCTCCTAATCTAGGTGACTTTTTCAGAGTATTAAACGCTCTTGCGTGTTTTGAATATTTATGCACACTGAACCAGACTGTGTGTGAATTTGGGTGCTTAGGTTACCGAATCCCGCAAACCGGAGGTCAGTTAACGAGGCCGAATACTTCCTAAGCCTTAGACCTAATACTTAAGCTTTGCATTTTCCTCAACCTCTTGAGGATTGTCCAGATTTTAACGGATACGTGAATTTTTAAGCAAAAAATCTAGCCCAAGAGGCCTAAGACCAGCGTTCCCGCTAATCTCTTGTTATATCTCTGTAGCATTTTTCTTTTCTTTTTCTTGACTCGGTCTAGAACTTCAGTTAACCCCTTAATCTTTTACTAATGACTTTTTCTTTTTCTTTTCCTTTTGTGCTCCTTTCTTTATTTTTGCTCTTTTTGTCATTTTTCTTTCTTTTCCTCCTCTCATTTGTATGACCCTAAATTGTTCTTCCCCTCTTTTTTTTTTTTTTTTTGTATGAAACCCTTTCTTGATATGAATTTTCTGTCATTTTGCACTTTCATACCCCCCCATGCCTAAGATTTGCAATGTCCCCATTGTAAATTAGGTGGGTTCGAATTTAGCTTAGTTCATGTGTTAGGACAGGTGTGTGGTGAGTGAATGGGTCAAAGCGACTTGTTGCGAACGATTTCTAATCTCGGGTAGGTATACCTGAGGTGAAGTCGGCTGTTCTAATGGATGAACCCTAAAGTGCAATATGAGTTCCGCATAGCGATGTCAGAAACGGTTTCAGGTTTTTCAAAGAATGACGGGTTGCCTCCCGTTAAGCGCTGAGTTTTACGCCATCGGCTGGGCGTAATGAGCTCAAGAGGAAAGGAGGGTAAAGGATGACTCAGTCAAATCTATATCGGTCATGTCAATGAACGGCTTGAGTCTCTGCCCATTCACGACAAATGGTTCAGAATCGTGGCTGAGTGGGCTGATTTCAATAGCTCCATTTCCGAAGATTTGGCGGACTAGGTAGGGTCCGACCCACTTGGATCTTAGCTTTCCTGGGAATAGTTTGAGTCGAGCATCAAAGAGTAAAACTTTTTGACCAGGATGAAAGACCTTTCTAGAAATGTGTTTGTCGTGAAAAGCTTTAACCCGTTCTTTGTAAATTCGCGAGTTCTCATATGCGTCGTGGCGTAATTCATCGATCTCGCTCATTTGAAATCTTCTGTGGGTTCCAGCCTTAGAAAGGTCGAGATTACAGGTCCGTACTGCCCAATAGGCTTTATGCTCCAATTCGACGGGGAGGTGACATGCCTTCCCGTACACTAGTCTGAAGGGAGACATTCCTAATTGGGTCTTGTGGGCGGTCCTATAGGCCCGCAATGCTTCCGGAAGCCGAGAAGACCAATCTTTTCTATCAGGTCGAACAGTAACCTGAAGGATCTTCTTGATCTCTCGGTTAGATAGCTCAGCTAGACCATTAGTTTGGGGGTGGTAAGGAGTAGAGATTCGGTGTGACACCCCGTATTTGATCATCAGTGACCTGAACTGAGCGTTTGTAAAATGGGTCCCTCCGTCGGAAATTATAGCACGCGGAATCCCGAACCTTGAGAAAATGTTTTGATGAAGGAATTTTATAACGGCTTTATGATTGTTGGTTCGGGTCGGAATGGCTTCTATCCACTTGGAAACATAATCAACTGCGAGTAAAATGTATTCGAAGCCATCCGAGGTAGGAAAGGGTCCCATGAAATCAATCCCCCAAATATCAAAAATTTCGCATACCAAGATCGGCTGTAGAGGCATCATGTCTCTATGGCTCATGTTGCCTAGAGTCTGGCAACGGGAACATGCCTTACAGTGATTGTATGCATCTTTGAAAATTGTGGGCCAGTAGAAACCACACTGGAGGACTTTCGATGCGGTTTTATGTCCTGAAAAATGTCCACCGCATGCCTGGTCATGGCAAAATGAGAGTATGTCTTTGATTTCCACTTCCTGAATGGCAGCTCAAGAGAGCTCATCTTAGCTCACCCTAGCTCAGGTCAGCTCAGATCCAACTCAACTTAGTTGAGTCTAGCTCATCTCAGCTCCCACTAATCCACAGGGAGCTCTAGCTAGCTCACCTGAGTTGACTTGAGTTCACCCCATCTCAGATCCAACTACATCCAGCTCCACTCAACTCCAGCCAGCTGAAGAAAAATTCATCCCAACTCAGGAAGCTCAAGTCCAGCTCTCGGAGACCCAGTTTAGCTCAAGCTAATTGAGCTAAGCTACCTTAGCTATCTCAACCAGCTCAATCCTCCTCGAGAGCACCAGACCCAGCTCACCTCAGCTCCATTCAACAGAAGCCAGCTCACTTTAGCCTAGGTTAGCAACTAGCAAAGAACTAGCAAGCTAAGCCAACTAGAGTAGCCCCATGTTGACCTCTTCAATAGCTGCCAGCTCCAATTCAGCTCTAGACTTTGCATATCCAACTCCTCTCGTCAAACCCTAAGCTCCACATGCATATTCCTCTACTCCATAGCTAGCTAAGCTAGCTTAGCTTAGCTTAGCCTAGCTAGCATCCACCTCCCTGGCACCAAAAACCTAACCCTAACTCCACCTACATAACCTACCACTCCAAGTCCACCTAAGCCTACATAAGCTAGCTCCACCTCTACTCAAGTTGGCGCCACCCTCTTCACCACCTTTCACCCCTCAACTAA
This sequence comes from Thalassia testudinum, assembly GCA_037157565.1. Taxonomy (NCBI): domain Eukaryota; kingdom Viridiplantae; phylum Streptophyta; class Magnoliopsida; order Alismatales; family Hydrocharitaceae; genus Thalassia; species Thalassia testudinum. The sequence continues at coordinate 17,837,843 of JAZHRO010000065.1, read as the reverse complement.
CCACCAAAAGGCACCTAAAGTTGGCACCAAAACTAACCCTAACCACCTCCCTTTTGGCGCCAACTTCAACCCTCATATCCACCCTACACATAACCCCTCCAAGCCATCTCCACCATCCACCTCAACCCTCTTCTAGAAGCCTAGAAGTTGGCGCCAACCCATGGCACCTCTCCATGGTGGGCGCCACTTTTAGGTGTCCATTGGCCACCCATAACTACCCCCTTACACCCCTTAGGTGGCACCAACTCTCCTTAGCCCTAGGATCACCTAACCACCTCCATCTTCCCATCTTAGCCATCCATCTCAAGAGTCACCTTAACCCATCATCCTACCCTATGAAAAGATCACCACCCACCACCTTACAACCCATCCTTGGCTAGAAAAATTTCTCTAATACTCTACCTAAAGTCCAAACCCAAGAGAGAAGAAGAAGAAGAAGATTAAGGGGATATTCTGTCTCCTTGGTGCCTTCCCCTTTTCACTTCTCTCTTGTGCCCACGCCAGCCAAAGGAGGAGCCAGGCAAGGAAGACCTTTGGACGAGGTCTTGAAGGTGGTCCACGCCACCTTGGAGAAGAACTTGAGGGTGGTGCAAGCCCACCCTTGGAGAAAAGACTTGAGGTGGAGAGCATCCACCTTGGAGGAGCTTTCAAGGAAGGAGAAGGTGATGCTCTTTTCAAGACAAGGAGCAGCTAGGCTTGGAGCAAGAAGACTCCCTTCTTCACCAAATTCCGCAAGAGGATTTGTGTTTCTTTTATTGCTTTTATATTCTCCATTTCTAATAGAAGAATTCCTCTACATGTCTTTGTAAAAGAACACAAATTCTGCTAAATTAATTTACCTTTTTTTTATTTCTATTGCAATTGTTTGTCTTTGTTCTAGCACTTGTTTCACTTCCACTTCCTAATTACTCTAGGCCTCCACTTTCCTAGAGTGAGATTAGGGAGGGAACATATTTATCTCTTAAGTTTTAGTTTATTATTTATAGGTGTTAGTACTTTTTCGTCACAATTCACATTTTGCCTTCATTATTTCAAAACTGGAAAAAAATTATATATTTAAAATGCCAAAAGGAAAGATTGAGTTTCCCTTTGAAGCAAGAGATTTGAATTGCAACTTTGCCTCCTTGGATGACCCTAGATACTCCCCTATCTAGGAATATAAATTTAAAAGCGTATGCGAATTCGCGTGTTACAGCGACATTAAAAACCCTTATTACAAATCACGTCAAATTTCGCATCACCTTTTGGCGTCGTTGCCGAGGAGACACGGCTTTGCATTAATCATTTCCCTCTTTCTTAAAGTGGATCTCATCCCCTTCTCTTTCTTTTCTCTCATGTGTGTAGGACTTGCTGAAAGAAAGCAAGAATTTGGAAGCGAGAGCTCAAAGTTCCTTTTCTTCCCGCAAAATTTAGGTTGGTTCTCTTTTCTGGTCACATAGTCAATTAAAACTACCAAAAAAATATTAAACTTAGATTTCATGATCCCAAACATCTTAATTAAGTAGAGTGGTGTCCATTAAAATTTATTGTTTGCTTGTATGCTTCATTAAACACCACTCCAATCCAAGTGTTGGTGTTCTAATTTTCAGGTCTAGATTTCTGTCCGAACTTCAAAAATCAATTTCCAGCACCACAGGCCTCCTAAAATCATAAAATTTCATATGGTGATTCCAAATTAAGTTAAGAATATCTGTTCCAAATTTCAGATCCATTGGCTATGTATTTAATTTTTAAAAATTCATGGACTGCAGAGGGGTCACACCCTCTAATCTTCCTATTTTGCTACTATCTGTGAATTTTTAGAATTTTTATACTCATCTAATTTTTGTAAAATTTAGCTTTCTAGAATCCTTGTGAAATTCTACATCTCACATAAAATCATCAAAATTTTTTGAGGCCAGTGGTGGTACAAAAAGTCCAGAATACTCACAGGTATCATTTATGGACTTTGACACCAACATAAATAAAAGTTCAAAACAAATATCAACCAAATTCCTAAAATCTTACAAAAATATTTTCTAGAATTATTGTTTGATTCTCTTCAAAGTAGTGGTGTTGTTTGAATTTTTTGGACCACTACTTAATACAGAAAGTCTAAAAATAACTCATTGATAATTAAATTTTTGTCTTAGGATTAATTGGATTAAGGTTTCTTTTTTCATTTTTAGAGACAAACAACCAAAAGGAAACATATCTTCACCCATACAACTTGATTTCCTCTTGTTTGTGGAATCTCAAACTCGTTTGAAAACTTAAAAAGAAAACCCTAAAAATACACTAAGTTAAATCCAATCCTAAAAGACAGAGATACAATAATTGTGTGACAACTTGCTTTACATTGGAATCACTTTCCAATTCCTGCACACACAAAAAAAAAATTAAAATAACAGGGCAATAACCCGAATTAACGCCCTCCACATTTCGTGTGCACTATAGTATTCTAGACTTAATTAAAATCCAGAGCAACTTGACCCCTAAGGCTTTATCAACTTAGGCTTGCTATATAGGTCTTAAGTTTTCTCTAGTTAATACCAATTCTGTCATCTATATCTGGTGTTCAGGCTGAGGGGCCGTGTCAAACAACCAAACGTGGGTTTGTACAAGCACCTGGGGTTTTCCCTGGGAAACATTTGGACCCAAACCTCCCCTTAAGCAACTTGGCTAGATCTGTAGACAGAACGGGTATTCACTATTAATTACTTATTTCCTACGTAGACCAAGTCTTAGGTTTATTTTTAGGGAGTCACACTTAAGTTAGGTCTAGCTTTTGTTCTTTGAATTGCACACTTTCTCTCATCTCTTTCTCTTCTCCTCTCCTCTGATTCTTCCAAAATAGTGCATGCACGGGCAACGGTCCCAAAAACCACATCCTAAGGGACCATCTGATTTCACTCCCCGTAGCAGAAAATCGTTGTTTTCTTCTCCCTCCTCTTCTAAGAAAATGGAAAACCCAGGAAGCCGATAAAAAAATTTTGTTTCCACTTCTAACCCGTCAGCCGACCCACAAGCTGACTACCCCCTCCCTCACCTCCCTCATTTGGAGCAACCGGAAATTCCTGCAGGGCCAGGTGGCCCTCCAATTTTAACTCAAAATCCAAACCCCTTTGCCTTAATGGTCGACCATTTGGTTCGACTGCAACAAAATCAAGAAGATTTGACTAGGACTGTCACAAACCTAGCTAACCAAGGGCAAAATTCACCACCCCGCTAATAGCTTGTCATTCCTCTTAAGGATTTCTATGATCCTTCCAATTACGAGGAAAGACCCGGGGTGGTCATACCACAAGGGGATTTCGAGATCAAACCAGCCATTCTAAACCTTATCAAACATTTTCATGGTCTTCCAAGAAAGAACCCTTTTTGTCATCTCGAGGAATTAACTGTCCTCGCTCAAACCACTCGTTCCTGCAATGTGTAGGAAGACATGTGATTAATGAGACTTTTTCCTCTCTCTCTTAAAGACAAAGCTTCCCATTGGTTTAGAACAATTGGGTGCCCGATTACCACCTGGCCCCAATTAAAGAGCGCTTTTCTCAAAAAAAATTTTCAATCAGTCAAACTAATGCGTTAAGAAGATCCATAATGACCTTTCAACAAAAAATTGGTGAACCCCTCCACGAAGCCTGGGAAAGATTTCAAGAACTTCTAAGAAGTTGTCCCCACCATGAAATTCCACAATGGCAGTTAGTGCAGATCTTCTATCATGGATTAGAAGATCAATTGAAGAGATTTGTGGATGCCTCATGTTGGGGCAATTTCCTTAATAAAGATGTTAAAAGTGCCTATCTCCTCTTTGAAGAAATGAGTGAAAACTTATTTAATATGACTTCAATGGACACTTTTGGTAGACCACAAAACCCCAGACACGGAGTCCATGAAATTGACTCCAAATCCACCATTGTTCTAGTCACTCAAGATGATCTATATATGTTAGCTCAACGACTGGACCAGATGCAAATTCACCAAAAGAAAATGGAGGAAAAGCTCACAAATAAACAAGCTCCACACGTTAACTCTCCACACACTAATCCTTCACAACTTCTTCGAAGAGAAAATCTACACAACATTGATGCCACATCTGCTGGTCAGCAGTTTCCAACTGATTTCCCATCGGATTTGATTGGGAATTTTGATCAAAATATTTTTGATCCTACCACAGAAAATATTTATGCTCTCCAGGAGCAATTTAGAAACCCCTCCAACACTTTCAATCAAAACTGGAGGACTAACCCAAATCACTCCTGGAAAAACCTGAACCTGATTCCTTTTCCCAAACAAAACTATTTTGGGAATTATGGGCAACCTGTGTATCAACCTGGACCATCCCAGGAAGATATCAACAATCAGGTCATGAAAACTCTGCAAGGAATGCAGAATCAAATGACAGAAGTAACCCGCATGATTACCAACTTGCAACACCAAGTTAAGGTTACTCCTGATCATTGACCTATTGAGAATTTACCTTCCCAACCCATGTCCAACCCGAATAATCAAAGGAATCAGTTCCAAGGTGGATATCCCTATCAACCCATTCAACCAGCACCTCAGCATCCACCGGGTTTCAATGACAGTCAGGCTTCCCATCCTCATCCTAGAAACAACCAGACTGCAAATGCAATTACTTTGAGGAATGGGAAAACCACTCACAATCACCTGCCTGTTAAAGAAACTCATTTTAATGAAACACAGATCAACTCTTCCCCATCTTCCTCTCACATTGTTCAGGAACCTATTAATGCAAAACAGGGCAACCCTGCACCATTTCCACAAGCCCTCCATTCTTCAACAAATAAGAAAAAGAAGAAATCCGAGCCCACTGAAAAGGAAGTAATGGATTTATTTGGGCAAGTTGAAATTAATATCCCTCTCCTAGATACCATAAAATACACCCCTACCTATGCAAAATTCCTAAAAGATTTGTGTACCCCGAAAAGGCAACTGTAACGACCTGATTCCCGAATCCCTACGAGACACGAGAATCGGACCGACTCGACTGACCCCAAGACCCAGTCGTCCAATGAGAAGTAACCAAAAGAGCAGTAAAATAAACCACATTAAACATGTATATAACTAGCAGTAACAAAATACAGCAGTAGAGAAAAGAAATACTACAGTATACACCACCACAACAGTAAAGAAATAAATATATACATAAACATAAAGTTACAATAGAGAGAGTACAGGGGGTAACAGAAACTACTCACAACAACAGCAAAAAAGTACAGTGGGTACTACAAGTGACATTACTAAGCTCTACTAAGCCCAGCGTCCTCTGCAGCCGCCGACTCTGGCTGCTCAACACCTGATCCTGAAAAGTAACAAGGGTGACACGTCAGCGAAACGCTGAGTAGAGTGTCAACTAAAAGCTAGAAGAAGTAGAGTGGATAGTAGCTGTTATATTTTTACTTTCTTTCTTTATATTTTTCCATTTATTCACTATTGATTTATTTCTTGGATCCTTCTCTTGATCTTGAATGTTCCTCGTGGGAATGATCTTGATTGCAGTCTTTTCCGAAAAGCATAAGTAACACATGGTGCTGTCCTAGCCGGGAGAGTCCCCCGTGGTGGTCCTATCCTCAGTCAACCACCCCAAGGACGCTGACAAGCGTAAAGGTGACTACGACACGCGCGATAAACGCACGGGTAGCTACCCCACACTGGTACGAGGTCAGTCGTTTCCGTTAACGGGTGCGCCCAAAGCACAGCACGGAACCACTATAGGGCAGAGCCCTCTCAGTAACAAGGGTTTAGCCCCTCCACAGTAACCAAACAGGGGTCTTGCCCCTCCACAGTCCACGCACCCTCGCCTGACTACCCTGGTTTGCCTAGTGGGCCTAACAAGTCGGTGAAGGAGGGCTAGCAGAACCCCGGGGCCCGTAAGGTAGCTAGTGCACTCCCTACACTAGTAGCTCTCCTCGGTATTGTGTACACGAGGGCCAAAAGTCGATACAAAGTGGCCAGACCTAACCTCGGGTCCCTGGGGTGGTTAGCTCCGCTCTGCACTAAACAGGGGGACAGTTGCTCTCCTTGGTACTCCGTACTCAAGGGCAAGCTCACTTCCCCAATTCTATTCCATTCCCTTTCCAGGAGTTCTACTCCTAATTCCCTGTAGGGTTCATGCTATTTTAACTCAGCCAATTTAGGTTTCACCATTCCAGCTTTATATCCATACAATTCATGTTCTCAACCGTATTCATCCATTCATAACAGGCAGCTGTTAACCAATTTACAGGCAGTTATCGTTTCCTTTCCACTTTTCTAAGACTGCAATGTATATATTCAACTAGTTTTCCAGTCCTAGGATTCATGCCATATCCTATGATTTATCATTTAATCTAGTTTTCCAGTCCTAGGATTCATGCAATACCCTAGGATCTATCATTCAATCTAATTCTTTAGCCCTAGGGTTCATGCAATGCCCTAGACTCTATTAATTGCTTCATAAATGTATAATTTTTCATAATTAAATAAAAAGGCCACTCTACCCACAAAATCGGAAGTACTGGGGGCATGGTCGGCAATCCCACGTGCCTCCGCAACCCCAAGAGCCGCAACGGAACGGGATCCTAATACAAGGATCAAAGACAAGGAGTTACTCAGAACAGTATACAATTACTGTAAACAGGTAGAGGAAATAAATCTGGGAAGAACGAAACTTGAAACGTGGAAAACGAACTCCGAACGAACCCTCAACGGGTCAAAAACGATGAGTCTGTCCAAAATCAGACGTCTGAAACTTCTTCCAGACGTCTTAAAAGGTCGATCATGCCATACCTTGGTCTGCGCAGTCCTTCAAACGTCCGGAAGCCTGCTGGATCATCTGGACTTAGTTTCCAGACGTTCGATTGTCACCCCGGACGTCTGGAGGTCCTCCCCGTCGTCTGGTACTGTGTCCAGACGTCTGATTCATGTGGGATGGCGAGCCCTCGCACCCTCCCGAACAAAACCTGCACTCACACACACCCGCTCTCATCACGAAGAGGCGCAGAAGAACGCGGCGGACAGCTGCATGATCGTACACGCGTAAAAAGGAGAAGATGACAATTATTTTACCTGTCAGACGTCCGGTCCTTCCTCCCAACGTATTATGCGTCATCTGGAAATAAGTCCAGACATCTGATTCTGGGAAATTTTCCCAGAATCAGGACCCTTTTCGCTCTCCGCCTGCGACGCACAGCCGCACTGCGCCGCGTCCGCCTGCTGCCCGAGCTGCAGCAGCCCCTCCGCGACACCCCACGCTCGCTGCTCCCCCACTGGCCAGCTCTAGCTGCCCCGGCAAGCTCGCACCCTCGCGGTTGAGCTTCTTCTTCGTCTCGCAATAACTCCTCCTTCCCACACCTCACAGTAGCCGCTGCTGCCGCACTCGCTCACTCGCTTGCTCGCGCTCTTGCTAGTAGGGAGAAGGAGAAGAAGAAGGCGGTGGAGTGAGGGTGAGGGAGACGGAGGTGCTATTTGTAGGCAGCGCGGGGAGAAAGAGAAAAGAAGCGGCGTCGTCTGCAGGGAGGGAGAGAAAAGAGAAGAACGAAGGCGGCGAGTTCAGTCTACGCGCGCACGCACGCAAACGCAAACCCATATGCCGAAAAAATTTAATACCAGACGTTTGGGAAGGGTTCTAGGCGTCTGGACAGACGTCTGGGCCACTTCCCAGACGTCTTAAACTACGTCTGATTCCCATGTTTGTAACAATATAACAAACTCAAAGGAAGTTTCATCCTCGAAACTTGCGCTAACTAGGGTGCGGGAAAGAACAATATATATACATAACAAACTCAAAGAGGACCGAAGCCAGTCCGAAAAGATGTACCCATGAAAAGCTCTGGGTACCGCTTCCGCATTGCCGCCTCAGGCTCCCAAGTAGCCTCCTCGTACCGCTGGCTCCTCCACCAAACCTTCACCAGGGGTACTTACTTTCGTCTCATACTGCGGAAGGCTCTGTCAAGAATCTACAATGGCTGCTCGAGGTAGGTCAGGTCGTTGCCCACCTCGACGCTCTCGTGGCTTAGGACGTGATTGGGATCGGCGACATACTTCCTGAGGTTGGACACGTGGAACACGTCGTGCACACCCGAAAGCTGAGGAGGGAGGGCAAGTCTGTAAGCAACGGGTCCAACCTGCTCCAGGACCTCAAAGGGCCCCACAAATCTCGACACGAGCTTCCCTCTCACCCCAAACCGCTGCAGTTCCTTCATGGGCGAAACACGAAGGAAGACATGGTCTCCAACCTCAAACTGCACCTCTCTACGTCTCCGATCTACGTAGCTCTTCTGCCTGCTCTTGACAGTGTGGAGTCGCCTATGGATCTGCTCGACTACCTCCTGACTCTGCCGGATTAGCCTGGGGCCAACCTCCCACTTGGTCCCCACCTCAACCCAACTCAAGGGTGCCATACATCTCCGTCCGTACAGAGCCTCGTAAGGTGCCATACCGATGCTTGAGTGATAACTATTATTGTATGCAAACTCTGCTAGGGGCAAGTGCTCCTCCCAAGAGCCCCTCCAGTGCAGTACACAGGCACACAAAAGATCCTCAAGTGTCTGTATCGTGCGCTCAGACTATTCGTCCGTCTGGGGGTGGTAAGCTATACTGAATCTCAATCGCGTCCCCAGGGCCTGCTGAAACTCAGCCCAAAATTGGGACATAAAGCAGGTATCCCGGTCAGATACGATCTCCCGCAGAACTCCGTGTAGATGTACCACGTCGCGGATGTACCTCTTTGCCAACTGTGTTGGTCCCAAAGTGACTCGGATCGGTAAGAATCGTGCCATCTTCGTCAATCTATCAACAATCACCCAGACTGCGTCGTGTCCTCACTGAGTAACAGGTAAGCCCACCACCAAGTCCATGGTGATGATCTCCCACTTCCACTCTGGCACTAGAAGTGGCTGCAGTGGCCCTGCAGGCCTCTGATGCTCGACTTTCACCTGCTGGCACACTAAACATTGCTGCACAAATTCACCTACATCCCGCTTCATCCCCCTCCACCAAAACTCTCGTCTCAAGTCATGGTACATCTTCGTGCTTCCGGGATGTATGGTGAATCTGGAACCATGTGCCTCAGTCCGGAGCTCTCTCAATAGCTCCTCATCTCTGGGAACGCACAAACGTCCCCTCAGACGCAACACCTGGTCTGTGAAAGAGAAGTCCCCCGGGTCTCCTGACAGTACTCTGTCGCGCAAGGACTGCAAGTACAGGTTAGCCATCTGTCCTGTGATGATGCGATCTATCAACTCTGGCCCCGTTCGTCATGTCAGAGTCACTACCCCACAGTGCCCCGTAACTCTAGGGGTCTCCAACTGCCCAACTCCTCCAAAAGGATCTAAGTCTGCACCTGTAAACTGGCCAAGCGTGCGGGCGCCTTCCGGCTCAAGGCGTCAGCCACCACATTGGCCTTTCCTGGGTGGTAGGAAATGCTGCAGTCATAGTCCTTCAAGAGCTCCAACCAACGTCTCTGTCTCATGTTGAGCTCCTGATCAAATAGGTACCTGAGGCTCTTGTGATCTGTGAAAATCTCGAAGGTCTTACCGTACAGGTAGTGCCTCCAGGTCATGGGTAGGGTAGCTATGCTTATGGGGCTTCAGTTGCTGCGAAGCATAAGCAACAACGTGACCCCTCTGCATGAGCACACCCCCTAACCCCTGCAAGGAGGCGTCCGTGTACACAACGAACCCGCCACTACTATCAGGGATGGTGAGCACGAGAGCCGAAGTCAGCCTCTCCTTCAGCTCCTAAAAACATGCCTCACAGGAGTCTGTCCAAGTAAAGGGCACGTCCTTCCGGATCAGTTGTGTCATAAGACGTGCAATCTGTGAAAAACCCCTGATGAACCGTCTGTAGTAGCCCGCCAGTCCCAGGAAACTACGAATCTCAGTAATCGTACGTGGTCTCTCCCACCTGAGCACTGCCTCGACCTTGGCTGGGTCCACCACCAAGCCATCTCCAGAGATCACATGACCTAAGAAGGTCACCTCCCTCAACCAGAACTCGCACTTGCTGTATTTTGTTACTGCTAGTTATATGCATGGTGAATGTGGTTTATTTTACTTCTCTTTTGGTTACTTTCTCGTTGGACGACTGGGTCTTGGGATCAGTCGAGTCGGTCCGATTCTCGTGTGTCGTAGGGATTCGGGAATTGGGTTGTTACAAGATGGTATCAGAGCAACGTTGTTACGAACATGGGAATCAGACGTAGTTTAAGACGTCTGGGAAGTGGCCCAGACGTCTGGAACCCTTCCTAGACGTCTGGTATTAAATTTTTTCGGCGTACGGGTTCGCGTCTACACGCGTGCGCGCGCAGACTGAACCCGCCGCCTTCGTTCTTCTCTTTTCTCTCCCTCCCTGCAGACAACGCTGCTTCTTTTCTCTCTCTCCCCACGCTGCCTACAAATAGCACCTCCCTCTCCCTCACCTCCCTTATTTCCTCTACCTGTTTACAGTAATTGTATACTGTTCTAAGTAACTCCTTCTCTTTGATCCTTGTATTAGGACCCCATTCCGTTGCAGCTCTGGGAGTTGCAAAGGCGCGCGGGATTACCGACCACGCCTCCAGTACTTCCGATTTTGCGGGTACAGTGGCCTTTTAATTTAATTATCAAAAATTATACATTTATGAAACAATTAATAGAGTCTAGGGCATTGCATGAACCATAGGGCTAAAGAATTAGATTGAATGATAGATCCTAGGGTATTGCATGAATCCTAGGACTGGAAAACTAGATTGAATGATAGATCCTAGGATATGGCATGAATCCTAGGACTGGAAAATGAGTTAAATATATACATTGCAGTCTTGGAAAAGTGGAAAGGAAACGATAACTACCTGTAAATTGGTTAACAGCTGCCTATTATGAATGGATGAATACGGTTGAGAACATGAATTGTATGGATATAAAGCTGGAATGATGAAACCTAAATTGGCTGAGTCAAAAGAGCATGAACCCTATGGGGAATTAGGAGTAGAACTCCTGGAAAGGGAATGGAATAGAATTGGGGAAGTGAGCTGGCCCTTGAGTACGGAGTACCAAGGAGAGCAACTATCCCCCTGTTTAGTGCAGAGCGGAGCTAGCCGCCCCAGGGACTCGGGGTTAGGTCTGGCCACTTTGTACCTACTTTTGGCCCTCGTGTACACAGTACCGAGGAGAGCAACTAGTGTAGGGAGAGCACTAGCTACCCCACGGACCCCGGGGTTCTGCTAGCTCTCCTACACCGACTTGTTAGGCCCACTAGGCAAACCAGGGTAGTCAGGCGAGGGTGCACGGACTGTGGAGGGGCAAGACCCCTGTTTGGTTACTGTGGAGGGGCTAGACCCCTGTTACTGAGAGGGCTCTGCCCTATACTGGTTCCGTGCTGTGCTTTGGGCGCACCCGTTAACGGAAATGACTGACCGCGTGCCAGTGCGAGGTAGCTACCCGTGCATTTCTCGCACGTGCCGAGGTCACCGTTACGCCTGTCAGCGACCTTGGGGTGGTTGACTGAGGGTAGGACCACCACGGGGGACTCTCTCGACCAGGAGAGCACCACGTGTTACTTCTACTTTTCGAAAAAGACTGCAATCAAGATCGTTCCCTCGAGGAACACTCAAGATCAAGAGAAGGATCTGAGAAATAAATCAATAGTGAATAAATGGAAAAATATAAAGAAAGAAAGTAAAAATATAACAGCTATTGTCCACTTTACTGCTTCTTTTAGCTTTTAGTTGCCACTCTACTCAGCATTTCACTGACATGTCACCCTTGTTACCTTTTCAGGATCAGGTGTTGAGCAGCCAGAGTCGGCGGCTGCAGAGGGCGCTGGGCCTAGTAGAGCCCAGTAGTGTTACTTGTAGTACCCACTGTACTTTTCTTTCCGCTGTAGTGAGTAGTTTTCTGTTACTCCCTGTACTCTCTTTATTGTAAGCTTCATGTTATGTACATGTTTATTTCTCTTCTGTTGTGTGGTGTATAATGTAGTATTTCCTTTCTTTACTGCTGTATTTTGTTACTGCTAGTTATATGCATGGTGAATGTGGTTTATTTTACTGCTCTTTTGGTTACTTTCTCGTTGGACGACTGGGTCTTGGGATCAGTCGAGTCGGTCCGATTCTCGTGTCTCGTAGGGATTCGGGAATCGAGTCGTTACAGCAACTCCGAAATATAGGAAAGGTGATCCTTCCTGAGACAGTTAGCTCAGTTGTGCAGGGTCAACTGCCTCTTAAGAGAAAAGATCTCGGCGCCCCCCTGATTCAAGTTATCATTAATGATACTTCTTTTGATCTCACTTTGTTGGATCTTGATGCCTCAATTAATCTTATCCCCACAATTGTTTTTGAGGAATTTAAGATCGATGAATTAAAGCCTGTTGAGGTTACTCTTCAATTAGCCGACCGATCTACAATTAAACCAAGGTGAATTGTCAAGGATGTCCTTGTCCGGGTCAAAAATTATCTATTTGCAGTAGACTTTTTAGTCCTGGACATAGAGGTACCGGAAGCACTAAAGTTTACCCCCATAATTCTTGGAAGACCATTCTTAGCCACCGCCTGTGCAAATATCGATTGTGATTCTGGAAAAATGAAGATCATGTGTGGTGGTGAATCTGTAACCCTAGACATTTTTCAAGCTTCTAGGCGGTTCCAAGAACCTGATTTCTTTGATGATTCGGATTCCGAAATAGAAAATATTGTGGAGAAAACTTTGCAGATTTCCCATTTAGGTTCCTGTTTTGCCATCAATACGGTTCCTGAACAATCCACTTCTTCTCACCCTTCCACCCTAACCACACATTCAGCTAACCCTCCAGCTGACCCTTTCACTCTCACCTCACCACTAGCCCACAAAGCAGAAATTCTTTCGGAGCTGGGCCCACAATTGGAATTAAAACCTTTGCCCGACTTCTTTAAATATGTCTTCTTGGGTCCAAATCAGACCCTGCCCCTGATTATAAATTCTGGACTTACCGGGGCACAAGAGCACAAACTTCTCCAAGTTTTGAGTAAATATAGAAAAGCTATTAGCTGGACCCTTTCTGATCTTAAGGGTATTCATCCGTCCTATTGTACACGTCGTATATATTTAGAGGACGATTCTCGCCCCTCCCGCCAACCACAAAGGCACTTGAATCCTATTATGCAGGAGGTGGTAAAAAAGGAGATTATTAAGTGGCTGGATGCTGATATCATCTACCCCACTTATGACAGCTCCTGGGTTAGTCCAACACAAGTTGTGCCCAAAAAGGCTGGACTAACAGTTGTCACTAATGATAATGGGGAGAATGTAGCCACTCGAACTGCCTCTTCTTGGCGGGTGTGTATTGATTACAGAAAATTAAACACCGCCACCAAGAAGGATCATTTCCCACTCCCTTTTATTGATCAACTCTTGGAGCATTTAGCCAGACGGGATTTTTACTATTTTTTGGACGATTATTCCAGCTATAATCAGGTAGTAGTTCATCCTGAGGACCAGGAGAAAACAACTTTCACCTCCCCCTTCAGAACCTTTGCTTTCCGAAGGATGCCCTTCGATCTTTACAACGCACCTGCGACTTTTCAAAGGTGTATGCTTGCAATATTTTCAGACCTAGTAGGTGAATGCTTAGAAGTCTTTATGGATGACTTCTCTATTTTTGGAGATTCTTTTGACCATTGTCTCAAGAACCTTGAAAGAACTCTCCAAAAATGCATAGAAGTCAATTTGGTCCTCAGTTGGGAAAAAAGTCATTTCATGGTCCAGGAAGGTATTGTCTTGGGCCATGTTATTTCAAAAAAAGGAATCGCGATAGATAAAACAAAAATAGATGCTATATCTAAGCTCTCACCGCCCACTACTGTCAAATAAATCAGATCCTTTTTGGGTCATGTGGGTTTCTACTGTAGATTCATACAAAATTTTTCCCAAATCTCCAAGCCCTTAAGTCAGCTAGTTACTAAAGACCAGCCATTTGATTTTAATGATAAGTGCCTGGAGAGTTTTTTGAGGTTGAAGAAGGAGGTTACTGAGGCACCAATTTTACAAGGACCTGATTGGAATAGTCCCTCTGAATTAATGACAAATGCCTCAGATTTTGCTATAGGGGCCGTTCTAGGGCAAAGAATTGGCAAGAAGCCCATTGTGATCTATTATGCTAGCAAAACTCTTGATGATGCACAACGGAATTACACGATTACTGAAAAAGAACTTCTTGCCACTGTATTTGCCTTAGAAAAATTTAGATCTTATCTTTTGGGGTCACATGTCACTATATATACCAACCGCTTAGCAATTAAATATTTGCTGACAAAGAAAGATGCGAAACCCTGCCTTATCCGTTGGATTCTGCTACTCCAGGAATTTGACCTAGAAATCAAGGATAAGGCAGGATCACATAATGCAATGGTCGACCATCTCTCTCGTCTTATGACGAATGACATAATGACCCCACCTGATCAGTTCCCCGATGAAAGCATTTTAGCTGCTACTACCCTCCCTTGGTTTACACCCATCGCAAATTATTTAGCAATAGAACGAATCCCCACTGATTGGCCAAAAACAAAACGGGATAAGTTCTTTGCTGATATTAAATACTATTTTTTGGGAGTAGCCTGACCTTTTTCGCATTTGTGACGATCAGGTCATTCTACGATGTGTACCTAATTTTGAAATCCATGATATTTTGACATATTGTCACTCAATGGCCTGTGGCAAACATTTTTCGGGCAAGAAAACTGCATCTAAAATCCTTAATGCGGGATTCTATTGGCCCAGCTTGCACAAAGATGTTCATGACTTTGTTCGGTCCTGTGTGCATTGCCAAAGCATTGGCAGCATGACTCGGAAGGATATGATGCCCCTTAATCCTATTTTAAAGGTTGAAATTTTTTATGTTTGGGGCATCGACTTCATGGGACCGTTCATCAACTCTGGTGGGTATTTATATATACTAGTCGCAGTCGACTATGTTTCAAAGTGGATAGAAGCAATACCCACCCGCACTAGTGATCACCGTGTGGTTGTCGAATTTCTTAAGAAAAATATTTTCTCAAGATTCGGCATTCCAAAAGCCATTATCAGTGACGAAGGTTCACATTTCACTCACTCACAATTCTGTCACCTTCTTTCTAAATATGGGGTTAATCATAAATTTTCCACACTTTATCACCCCCAAACAAATGGCTAGACAGAAGTTTTTAATCGGGAAATTAAAAGTATTTTACAAAAGATGGTTAGGCCCGACCTTAAAGATTGGTCCACCAAATTGGACGACGCTTTATAGGCCTACCGTACCGCTTTTAAAACTCCGCTCGGTATGTCTCCCTTCCGTCTGATTTTTGGGAAGGCATGCCATCTCCCGGTAGAACTAGAACATAAGGTTTTTTGGGCAATAAAACAATTAAACATGGATTTATCTGTTGTCGGTATCCATAGAAAACTACAATTAACTAAATTGGAAGAATTACGTAACTTTTCCTATGAAAACACAAGGATTTATAAAGACCGAACAAAGAAATTTCATGATAAATACATTGTTCGGAAACACTTTAACGTTAATCAATGCATTTGGCTTTTTTATGCTAGATTATGTCTTTTTCCTAGCAAATTAAAATCCAAATGGACCGGCCCCTTTATTGTCCATAAAACTTATCCATACGACGATGTTGATCTTTTTGATCCTAAAACTAATACGACATTTCAAGTCAACGGCCAACGTTTAAAGCCCTACTTTGATCATACGTCGAATCTTCCATCTGAATCTTTCGATTTCACTACACTAGCTGATCGGTAACTTCACTCAACTTAGTAATTAAGTAAATTTTACTTAATTAAGAGTAGAAAAAGTCACTTAGGTTAACTCGAAATTGTCGGTTGTGTAGTATAGGGTCGAATTAACCTAACATTTTAGAAATTTTTACTAGTTGAGTCCAGGTCGTTCGCCGGGAGGTATAATTCATTCTAAATTCACCAATTATCTTTATTTTCTTTATAAGTTTAGGAGGTATGTTAAAGTTAATTTTAAGAGCATGAATTTTGCCAAAATATTTAAACTATAAAGAATATACAAAATTCTATATGAAAAATATATTTACTCAAATGATGTATTTTATTAGCAAGTAAACATGTTTGTTTTCTCAATTTTATTTCAAAGAAATTAAGGCAATAAGGGTTCTTTTATTAAAACATGCCTTATTACAATTAAAACAAATTCATAAAAAAGAAATTAAAGAAATAAAAGTTCTTTTCTTCAGCCTCTCTTTACTTATTCTTCTTTCTCCTTTTTATTCTATTACTCTCTCTCTCTCGAGCTCTTTATTCTTTTCTCTCTTCCTGTTCTGCATTGCATTTGCTTCCTTCTTCTATCCTACCTTCTCTTCTCTTTCCTTAGTCTTTTCTTTTCTAGTTCCCTTAGTCTTCTTCTTCTATTCCTTAATACCTGTTCTCCTTTCTCTCCTCAAGCTCTTCAGCTCTTCACTTAACCTTTCTGCTTCTCTGCTTTTCTTTTCCTTTAATCCTTCAGTTGAACCGGGTTTTTTTTTCTTTTTAACCAAAAGTTATTTTATTTGCGGCGAGATCCTTTCGAGGATACACAGCACCCTGAGACTAGGGTGGGACCAGACCCTACTCGGTCCTTGCCTGATTTCAATTAGGTTCGATTTTGGTTCAGTTTCTTTCTCGAGCCAAACCAGCTCAACCACCTCCTAGGCCTCGCCCTCCCAGGGCACACTCGCTCATGCCCACTCGGGCGCACACTCGCAGGCACACAAGCCCGCACACACACATACACATGCTCAAATTGGTTTAAATGCTCAGATCAGTAACCGGTGAGCCGAGCGTTGATGACTGAATGGCCTATGCAACAAATCACTTTTGTTCCCATGCGCATGCTCGTGAATTAACGATGTGGGACTATCTTAACCCCTTCCAGACTCGATTTCAATCAATCATAACTTCCTACCTAGAGCTCCAAATCAAGTGATTCAAGGCTTGTTGGAAAGCTCTAAGATTTCTCTATAGGATTGCAGGGTCAATTTAAGGATAAGAGGATGTTTTTCTCTTCAATTTGAAGAGTGAAATCAAGGGGTTCCTACAGGTTATTTATTGCCTGGAAATGAAAATTAACTTCACAGAGTCCTCAGATGGACTTTTCTCTCTTAATTAAAGGTCTGTACAGGTTCTAAATATTATTCTGCATCTGCTGGTGTAAGTTTTAATCTCTCAAAACCTTCAGGATCAGCAGAGAAGCACAGAGCTTCTCTGAAAGCTTCAGAGATTTAATTTTCATACTTGAAATGGATAGACAGACACAAAAGAACATTACTGATCGATTTAAACAAATTCTAAGGGTTGTAATTGACTTATCTGGGCAGGATTCAAGTTCATATCTCATCAAAATATCACTGCTGTCAGTTTGGGTTCGAAAATAACCCAAACTATCAGGGTTTGAATTCTCACACAATAACTCATCTGAGCTAACTTTGATCACTCTCAGATTATCCAACAGATTCTCAGAAGCAATTCTATCTCATCAATTCCTCAATTTGAGCTCAGAACACCATAATCAAACTCAGTTTGATTGTGAAGGCACAAAAATTTGACTTTCTGTTAAAAGCCTTCTTACAAGAAATTAAAGCCTCAAATAGAGTCTTCTCAACCTCAGAAACTTATTCAGATCTTCAGATAAGTGTTCTGACCCTAGAAATTAGGGTTTCAGGCTCGCCACCTAAGCTTCAAAATGACTTTGTTCGTCAGAACAATCTAAGAGTTGTTATAGTATTCTAAAGGCATAATTTACTTCAGTGCATTGCACTGAAGCTTTTGAATCCATCTGATGCCTCTATCGAACCTCTGGCAGACTTCTCCAACTCCGCCGAAGTTGGAGAAGACAAAGATCTATCTACAATTCCAGTGGCTAAATCCTCAAATAAACATCTGCAAGTTAATCAATGATTGTTTAATTATTGATCTAGAGCTTCTCACTAAATTCTGTAGGCTGAAGCACAGATTTTGCTCGCCGGAGCTAGCCGAAGATCCGGTGAGTCTAGAAAAAGGCAAAATTGTGTATAGAAAGGTGAATTGTGCCATTTTCAATCTGAAAAGGATCCTGAGGTTGCAAGGAACCTCAGAATCACATTTAATTCCCCATTATCTCTTTATATGTAAGATTAGACAATGAATTTATTTTGAATGAAAATTGAGTTGGTTGAGGCACGAGACTTGATCTCCCATTCAATTGAGTGGTTAAAACAAGTCAACAAGTGTTTATATTCATAAATATATATTTAATTTAGGATTTGAACTGTTCCTGAGCCGCCATTGACAACGAGCTCAAGAACTTAATTAGATTTGGGCATTTCGGTTATATGTGATATTTATTCAAATTCAAGTGTAGAACAGGGTCCTTAGAAGATGAATAAGTGGTGGAGGACCCCAATGAAGGTGTAATTAGCTCGACTACTGTTGCCATGGACAGTGACAGTAGTCGGTGGAGGTGAAATTGATTTAGGCGATTAGGTGATTAATTAAGCGATTAAGTGGATTAGAAATGATCATGGAAGTTAAAGGAAAGTGATTAGTGAGTTAAAAAGACAAGATTAAGGCTTTGGCGAGCTCAAGGAGCTCGCCGGAGTCGGAGAAGATGAACATTGAAATTCTAAAATTACATCTATTCTAACTAACTAACTACCTAACTAAGCTAACCTACTCCTACTCCTACTCCTAATCTACTGTTACCTGGACGAAGGGGTCAATAGGGTTCCACCGAAGGTTCATAGCGGACGACGAAATCAAAGGGTGAAAGAAAGATCTCCGGTGGACGGATTTGAGGTGAAGCAGAGGACTCCTTTGGTCGGTGCCTATGTCAGAGACACGGTAGACCTCGGCGGATCTCCTCGGCTGATCAGAATGAATGAAGGAAGTTGGAAATTAAGATGGAAAGTCACTAGAGTTTTTGGACGAATAGCCTATCGAAGTCGGTTGCAGTGTTAGAAGAGGGAAGGGAGCCAACTTGAGTGAAATCAGAGGGGTTAGGAGGTATTTATAGTAGTTGCTGGCAAAGAGAATGGCGGGGTCTGGCCGAAGAAGGAGCTTAACCTCTGGCGTCATCTTCGATGATGGTGAGGTTATCTCCCACTGGAAATTAGGATTTCCGGTTAATCCAGACTGGTGGATGAAGTGAAGGTGGTGAGCGCAAGCTGCAAGAGCTTGGACAAAGAAGGTTGATGTCGGTAGGGAGATGATCATGCGGTGGCGTGACTCTCCGTCACCAGCCGTTCATTCGGCTAAAGAAGAAGGAGAAGAAGAAGAAGGAAAGGGACTTAAATGTAATGAATCTTAAGGACCTATGTGAGAAATAAGGACCCGATTGTAATGAATTTTAAGGACCAAAATGTAAACTCAGGTTTTGAAGGTTTATTTTAACTTAGATCTTTTTCAACTTTTAATATATGTTAGTAAACAAGGTAAATATTATGTTTTCACTTTGAATTTACATTTTTGACCTTTTTAGGTTAATTTATTAGATTAAGTAAAATTACTTAAGTTATTATATACTTAGGTATACATTATATTTAAGTTACTTAACTTATTAATTAAGGGAATGATTAGTAGAATTTCGAGTCCAATTATTATCTAAATTATTAATAATGTTAATTGGATGCTAAAATGTCATTTTTAACTTATTTTAAGGTCCTTTACTAAATATCCCTTATTCTATAATCAACCCTCATATGTTCATAACCTTAGCTAATTAACTAGGAAGACTAGTTAATTAAGGGTAATTAGAGATCATTATGAGTCTCTCATCACCAGCCACCTTTGATCACTAGTGCAAACTACGTCCGGCTGAATGGCGTAAAAGATAGCACTGGATGGGAGGTAACCCATCATTTTTCCTGCTTTCCTTTTTCCTTCTTTTCCAGGTTTTGACCATCCTAAACCCAACCGTTCTTCATTTAAGGTGATCCATTTTTCCTCCTAATGCATGAGGACATTACATATCTTAAGCATGGGGGGGGTGTTTTTAAAATTTGATGATCGAGTTAGGATTTTCAAAACCTAAAAATATGCATTTTTCTTTACTTATTTTATTTTCCTGTTTGCATACCCAAAAATATAAAAATGTTAAAAACTTTTTGAGGAAAAATTTTGAAATTTGAACTAAGGTCGAAAATTTTACTTTTTGGTACAATGGGATTTAATCTTTAACAAACTAGAGATGAGGATGTGATCTAATCATTAGAATTTCAGGGTCTATTTTAAGACTAGATCGGATATCCTTCTCTAAAGTTCCACCTAAACTCATGATAGTTCAGGTGACTTGATCCTATTTTGTAATGAGGAAAGTATTTGACTTAGTTTCTGATTCAAAAACTTACATGTCTTGAGGAACTTCTTGTGTCAATTTTCACACAAGCCAATACTTAGAAACAACTAAAAATTAGAAAAACTCCCTTGTTTGGACTTAGTAAAAGTCTGAAGCAGATCATTGGTTTGAGTTCTCACCGTCGAGAAGGAGGAAAATACCTCCTTTGAGGATGCGATGTCAACATGTTACCTCCTTGGCACTGCTCCATATCTATATTTCATATCTTTAGACGGAGCATTAAAGCGCATTTTAGCAGCTCAAGTGTCTTGGACGGTGCTCTACCTATAGTGTCGGAGCAAGAGCTTGAGTTTGCTTGGAGCACCCTTTTACACCACATTGTGTTTTGGGGTTGTGAGCTCCTGGGTGGTCTCATGGACAGTGCTATCCTGAAGTATTGGCGCCAGAGTCCCCTCGAGAATGATGATCCCGACACATCTGTTATAAGACTAAGCTAAAAATAATCATGGGGGAGAAAAAAAAGGTTTTAAACCAAAAAAACACGCCCCTATAAATGTTGGCTTTTCACAAGCACGGACACAAGGTTTTAAAGGATATTACAAGTTGTGAATCAGATTCAAGAGCCAGAAAAATCCTAAAAATAAAAATTTCAAGTCATCTGAATTAACAAAGGGTTAATTTGTGAATTTTTTGGAGGATATATTGATCCCATTTTGTTTAATTTTTAGATCCAAATACAAATCCTGATGTTTATCCTTAACAAATCCCATGTCTCCTGTGTTTAGATCAACCAAGGTCCCTTAATCTTTTTCTCCTCAAAAGTAAAAAAAAAATTAGATTTCCCAAAAATTTCATTTTCCAAAAAAATTAAAGTTTTGCTAAGAGACTAGCAAAAGATAAGGATGGGGGTGTGATAAATGCTAGCTTATCATCATTTTTATGCATTAAAACAAACCTAGCACTTAGGATTTTACTCCGCAAATGAATTTTTGGGTTGAATTTAGGCATTAACTAGGTTTGGCATGCATTGCATTTTTTCTTGTTATTTTAATGTGTTTTTGTGAGTGTTAGGGATGAATAGATATACAAATCCCTAAAACCCTAGCACTCAAGAAGGCAACTGGTGAAGGAGGAGCTCAGACTAGCTGGAACACAACTTGATTCAGCTCACCACAGTTGGAATCTAGCTCACTTAGACTAGGGTTAGCTCATCCTAACTCCATTCAACTAATCTTAGCTCAATGGCAACTCAAGAGAGCTCATCTTAGCTCACCCTAGCTCAAGTCAACTCAGATCCAGCTTAACTTAGTTGAGTCTAGCTCATCTCAGCTCCCACTAGTCCACACGGAGCTCGAGCTAGCTCAGCTGAGTTGACTGGAGTTCACCCCAGCTCAGATCCAGCTACATCCAGCTCCACTCAACTCCAGCCAACTGAAGAAGAATTCATACCAGCTCATGAAGCTCAAGTCCAACTCCCGGTGACCCAACTTAGCTCAAGCTAATTGAGCTAAGCTACCTTAGCTATCTCAACCAGCTCAATCCTCCCTGGGAGCACCAGACCTAGCTCACCTTAGCTCCATTCAATAGAAGATAGCTCACTTTAACCTGGCTTAGCAATTAGCAAAGAACTAGCAAGCTAAGCCAGCTAGAGTAGCCCCATGGTGACCTCTTCAGTAGCTGCCAGCTCCAATTCAACTCCAGACTCTGCATATCCAGCTCCTCTCCTCAAACCCTAAGCTCCACATGCATATTCCTCTACTCCATAGCTAGCTATGATAGCTTAGCTTAGCTTAGCCTAGCTAGCATCCACCTCCCTGGCACCAAAAACTTAACCCTAACTCCACCTACGTAACCTACCACTCCAACTCCACCTAAGCCTACTTAAGCTAGCTCCACCTCTACTGAAGTTGGCGCCACCCTCTTCACCACCTTTCACCCCTCAACTAACCACCAAAAGGCACCTAAAGCTGGCGCCAAAACTAACCCTAACCACCTCCCTTTTGGAGCCAACTTCAACCCTCATATCCACCCTACACATAACCCCTCCAAGCCATCTCCACCATCCACCTCAACCCTCTTCTAGAAGCCTAGAAGTTGGCGCCAACCCATGGCACCTCTCCATGGTTGGCGCCACTTTTAGGTGTCCATTGGCCACCCATAACTACCCCCCTTACACCCCTTAGGTGGCTCCAACTCTCCTTAGCCCTAGGATCACCTAACCACCTCCATCTTCCCATCTTAGCCATCCATCTCAAGAGTCACCTTAACCCCTCATCCTACCCTATAAAAGGACCACCACCCACCACCTTACAACCCATCCTTGGCTAGAAAAATTCCTCTAATACTCTACCCGAAGTCCACACCCAAGAGAGAAGAAGAAGAAAAAGATTAAGGGGATATTCTGTCTCCTTGGTGCCTTCCCCTCTTCCCTTCTCTCTTGTGCCCACTCCAGCCAGAGGAGGAGCCAGGTGAGGAAGACCTTTGGAGGAGGTCTTGAAGGTGGTCCACGCCACCTTTGAGGAGAACTTGAGGGTGGTGCACGCCCACCCTTGGAGGAAAGGCTTGAGGTGGAGAGCATCCACCTTTGAGGAGCTTTCAAGGAAGGAGAAGAAGGAGACCCTCTTTTCAAGCCAAGGAGCAGCTAGGCTTGGAGCAAGAAAACTCCATTCTTCACCAGATTCTGCAAGAGGATTTGTGTTTCTTTTATTGCTTTTATATTCTCCATTTCTTGTAGAAACATTCCACTACATGTCTTTGTAAAAGAACATAAATTCTGCTAAATTAATTTGCCTTCTTTTTAATTTCTATTGCAATTATTTGTCTTTGTTCTAGCACTTGTTTCACTTCCACTTCTTAATTACTCTAGGCCTCCACTTGCCCAGAGTTAGCTTATGGAGGGGACATATTTATCTCTTAAGTTTTAGCTTAGTAATTATAGGTGTTAGTACTTTTTCGTCACAATTCGCATTTTACCCTCATTATTTCAAAACAGAAAAAAAAATTATATATTTAAAATACCAAAAAGAAAGATTGAGTTTCTCTTTAAAGCAAGAGATTTGAATTGCAACTTTGCCTCCTTGGACGACCTTAGATATTCCCCTACTTAGGAATATAAATTTAAAAGCGTATGCGAATTCGCGTGTTACAACGACATTAAAAACCCTAATTACAAATCACACCAAATTTTGCATCATTGACTACTTGCTTACGTGGATAAGTGGTTCGAAATCATTGTTGGGAAATTGAATTGGTTTGAGATGTTTAAGTACTGTTGGTATTGGGATATGTACTTCATTGTGGGATATAATTGATGATTCAAATCATTATTTTTAAGTTTTAAATTCTCTTTTTATTCCATTGATTTCTGAGAAACAAATTTCTATTACTGAATATAATTTTGAGTAGATCATTTATTCATTGAATATCTTATTGTGATGGATTATTGTGCTTATTTACTTATATTTCCACTAGTATTTTGAATTCCATATTTGCTCCCTGCGAATGGCCTCGGAACTCACGATTTTTCAAGCAGTTATAAATTTAAATGTTGTTGTTGAGATTTTTGTCACTATACTATGATACGTTTTACTCACACTAAACTACGACGATTTTGATGCATCAACAGTATTCTAAAAGGTTGGTGGTTGTGGCTTTTTGGCATCAAAATCAAGGGCTAGGAGGGATGGTGGTTGTAGGATGAAGGGTGGATGTCATTGGCGTGGAATGGTGGTTGTAGGAGGAGAGTTGGCGCCAACTCTAAAAGGTGTATGGAGGTGGTTGTGGGTGGTGGTTATGGGAGGAGTTAGCGCCAAAATGAAGAGGTGCCATGAGGAGGTTTTGGCGCCAAGGTGAAGTGGTGTCTAGGTTGATTATGGCATCACCTATGTGGTGGTTACTTGGTGGTTTTTGGCACCAATTTAAGTAGGGGTTGGGGGGTTAGGTTAGGAGAGTAGGGGGATAGCTAAGTAGCTTAGCTTAGCTAGCTAGCTGAAAGCTAGTAGCTAAGTTGAGCTAGCATGAGTTTGCTTGAGCTAGGATGGAGCTGCAAGTAGATGGGAGGAGCTACACTAGACTCAGTAGTTAGCTTAGTAAACTAGCTAAGAGTTAGTAGCTAAGCTGAGTAGAGTTGAGTTGGCAGGAGCTGAGATGAGTTGCATTGGAGTTGAATGAGCTAGGAATGGAGCTGAGGGAGCTTCTATCTTCTTCTTCTAAGTAGAGTTTCTACCTTTCTTTTTTTAGTCTATCAGGATTTAGATGATTTGCAAATATCTCATACTCCTTGACAAATATGCAATGCACCAAGTCAGACAAAATAACAACAAATACCTAACTAATTGTGCATGATCCTAAACATGTAGAAATGCCTAATGCATGCCTAATATTGTAGTGCAAGTGTAAAATATTGATGGTAACACCATCATCCACTTTATCTAACTAAATTTGACTACTTTCCAAGGCTAATTTCACATAATTGATATATAAAAGGGTATAATTCAATCTTGGTTGAATCAAGAGGAATTGCTTTGAAAAGAGTTAATTCTACTGTTTTAACATGACCAATACAAGTGCAGGTTAACCAAGGGGTAGGCCTAAAATTAATTAAAGGTTAAATAAGCTTAAAGATCAAATAAGTGGATTTGCATTGGTCAATTTAGGGTTTATTTGAAAAATAAAAGCTAATTAATATTTAAATATCCTAATTTTAGCCTTACTTAAATTCAAAGGATTATAATGGAAATAAATGTAATAGAAACCTTATAAAAATCATCGAAAAATATTCCCTAAGGTTTAAAACAATCAATTTTATAAAAAGAATCCAAATTGACCTAAAATAGAAATCAAGGATAATATTTATTACATTTTGGGTTAAAATACAAATTGATCAACCAAACATCATCAAATCTCAAAATTGAAGTCACCAATAGATTACTTGGGTCTAAATTAGGTTACCCTAAAAAATTGAGATCAATTGGAGTTCATCTGAACCTACTTTGCAGTTTAACTCTTAACTTTTGAATTTCTTACATTTGATCCTAATTTCTTGCTTCTCAATCCTTGGCTGCCGTCAACATGACGTCAGGCGTCTTCCCCAGGCGAACCAAGCAGAGAAGTTTGAGCTCCACTTCATGTGTTGTTGGTAGCAGAGCGACATTTGCTTGAACAAATCCCAACAAAATCGGTGAGATTGATCCTTGGATTGAGGCAAACTCAACAAACTAGCTCTTGAGCTCTTTTATTGGCAATACACCCTCCATTCTGGATGACATTTTGGGATTGAAAAACCCATCAGTTGGCAGCCAATTCCCACGAGATTGGCTCATTTTGATGCGCGGTTTGATCTATTTAAACCCCTGATCATGTCCGTGCATAGGCATGCGATTTTTGGCATGAAATTTCTTTCTTCTCTTCTTCTTCCTCGTGCGCCATTCAAGCACCATTGGAACTCCCTCAACACCTTCGTCCACCGCCCTATTGTTGCAATTGATAAAGGGCTTCTCTTCCCCTTCATCTTGCGAAGCTTCATGTGAAGCTTCGGCCTCCAACGCCCCTTCCTCCACTGCAATTTCGCCTCCCTCTTCTTCGTTGAACAGCCATGTTCGCCAGGTAGATTCGCTCCTCCTCGTGTCGAATTAGTTTAGGGCTTCGCTTCCTTTAGGTCTCAATTAGGTTTTTGGAGCTTTAGAGCTCCATCCATCCACTCCTCTTCCTTCCCCCACTGCTGCCATTAACGGCTCCAAAGGAGCTTCTTCACAAGCTCCAACAAACCACCACCACTACCCATAAGGTTAGGGTTTTGCTCTAGCATTCCACGCCAAAGCTTTTGGGTACTTAATTGGGGTCAAAGACTCACGTTTTGACTGTGTAGGGTCTCGCTGAAGCAGTTGATTTCACTACCGTTGACCATTGCCTTCGGCACTACTGATCACCCATTCGCCACCACCATCACATTAGCGGTCAGCCAGCGACACACCTCCATCAATCGTTGAAGACATCCAATGACCAGCGACCTTCTCTGGCCAATCTCCAACGAGTGTTGTCGGTGATAAAGAAGATGAAGATCCCATGCTGGTAGGGACCTAATGGAAAGAAAAAAAAGGGATTCAAGAGCATATTTGCAAGCTACTAGGGACCAAGATGCAAGAAAATTAGATTTTTGAGGATTGATTTGCAATTTTTGTTGGAATTATTTAAGATGTTGTCTTAAAGGGATTTTTTCTGCAATTTCTTGCTTAAACATTATTGATCATTAATTGTTTAGTGCTTAATCTCATTCACACTTAATTACTTTATTTTATTGAATATTAAATAATTATTTATTCCTTACTCATGAGTTTTGGATGCATCTCTTTATTCGTAGAATCGAGTGTAATTTTTGAACTTTGTTCAATTTGAAAAATTCAAACTTACTACAGATTTATCAAAATAACTTGTAACTAATTAAATAATGATATTTGTGTAAATATGTACTCCCTACATTCAATCTCGGAATATTTCTCTATTTCGTGTATAAGTTTAAAAGTTATTTTCATGCTTTTGACTATATTACAACACGTATTTTATCAAACCTTGAAACGTGGATTGTTCTCACCTAGTTTGTTTCTTCATTTTGGTTCATGACAATTGACCATTTCACTCTTACCAGAGAAGCTAATTCATCTGACTCTCCTCTGGTACTAATTGCGATGTTCCAATCGGCCTTATCATTTTTCTTTACTTATTCCTCAACTTGGATGTTCTATAACACTCACATAATCCTCTTCATCGCTGCTACTACTTCCACATCAATTCAATTGCTTGTAGTTATGTTTCTGATATAACTAATTTAACTTGCTCACTACTTGCAAGGGTCTGTAGTATGGTGTGAAGGGCTTCATTTGATAGGAATATTTGATCTGATTAGAAAATACAAGAATACCTGCAAAAGGCAACTTACCACCTGTCCTCATCTTGTGAAATTACATTGTTTTTTACACTTTGGGTAGTAATTGGCACCTGTGCTGCATGGTAATATGTTTAATTTATTTTTTAAATTAAATTAAACCTTATATAATACCCATGCAATCTCTTTTTCCTTCTGCAAGTACTTCCATCTTATCACCTTAACTTCTCGTCGATTCAAGTAATTTAACTTCTAGAGTACGTGGAGCAAGGTCGACGTTGCTGTGAAGGTCTTCGTTTCTTAACGTTCTTTTCTGTGAATGTAGCATATAACACTATATGGAAAATTTAACTTAACTCCTCTCAATTTCTACTTCAATTCAAGTAGATTGATGCGGAAAGGACACTAATTCCAAATGTACGCAGGTTCAGCACACTTTCAATACAATGGAGGGTGATTCACATAACAAATTACTTCAAACTTATCATGCAATTATAAGATGTGTTCCAATCAACTCTTGCCTCTCCTTTAATGATTGCAAGCCTAAGCATCATTCGCAATCTCATGCAGATTCGCTCGAAGCCATTATATATGTTGACTAAAAATTTCTTCGTTCATGGGTTGTAATATCATGTTGTTGTTGTAGAGTTGAGTCCTTGTTCATTATGGTTACTTCCACATTATGTACGTCTGATTGAAGGTACTCTTGTATTACAATTGCCTCATTTGTAAATGTATTATGTACTTGACCTTATTGTATCAGCTTTTTATACAACATTAATTTTTGTCTTCAAATATTAATAGAAATTCATTTTTCCTATTACACTGTATTTTCATAGCTTTCTTTCATTATTCCTGGAATGATATATTCGATTTCACCATTTATTCCGCAGATAATAACACCTACAACACCAACAAATTGCCTGAAGTTTATTGTATTCAAACCACCCCTACTGACAATGTTAAACCCACCAAAATACTTACAAAAATAAGCTAACATTGTAATTTTAAAGTATCAAGACACTTTGATATTGCCTAAACAAAGAATCCACATTTCGCCTGTTTCAACATTTTCCATACTAACCAACGCCCTCAAACCATATGACTCAAATTTTCGTGTACGCAAGTCAAAAAGAAGATTGACGTTACCTTCATGTATTTAACCGTCTTTCACTATCATATAAACGAAAATTTCCATACTACTCGTATACAGTCACCTATATGTGCAGATCCTACTAACTAAACATCCCAATATTTTATTTTATCACTTATTTTATTAACCAAATACCGTAACCGAAATAATTTTATTTTATTCACCAACTTATTACCCTAACAATCAAATACCAAAACTCATTAATCTAATTATTTATTCTACTTCTTTTATATTCGTCTATTTATTTTACAAACTTAATTTATATACCAAACCTAACCTGAAAGTTTATCTCAAACTTAAGGGCTTCAACTTTTAGTGTTATGTTTTTCCTACCAACTTTTTATTCTTAGTTATGTCTCAGGATAAGTTCACTCGAAAATGCCATAGATTTTGCAAAGTATGATTTAATACGAAAGATGTAAAGTTGGTAGAAAGAAGATTCCGAGGTTAGAGGATACATGACAACCTTTCCTCACATTTTTATGTCTTTTTATTCCTATAAAGTATCTTCTATGGAAATGAAGAATGTAAAGAATGTAACGTATAACATCTATCTTCTTATCTAAAAGAAAGTGTGGATCTACTTTTCATGCCCACGTGTCCGACCGTTTTCCCTCTCATTATATTAAAAATTAAAATAAAAATCTCTCTTCACTTAATCCAATTAATATAATCTATCTTTTCTTTATGCCACCTGTCCAATCCTTTTCTCTCTCATTTTATTAAAAATAAATAAAAATCTCCCTTCACCTAACGCCGTGAATGTAATCCTAAAATATCACAAGGGGTCTTACCCAATCAATTCCCAAGTAACAATTTTGGAGGTAGACTCATATTCAGATTCATCTTCTCGAGAAAGATTCATTCCATTATTTTATAAGCTTATAGTACTATGTATAAGAATAAGACTTGCTGCATTCATCTTTTAAATTTTTATTTTATAGTAATCTTTTAATGTGGTTTGACCTTGTATGAAGTCCAAGTTATCCCAGGATGAGCATCCCAAAGAAGCTGGGGGTGGGGGGTTGCTTGCCCTTAGTATTCTAGGATTGAGTGACTTATAACTTAACGACCTACGTAAAGTGATTCATTAAACATTATTAGTCATTGCTATTCCACCTTGGGTTGCTCACCCAAATCTTCTCTAAAAGAGTGTGGATCGACTTTTCATGACACGTGTCCGACCATTTTTGATCTCATTAAATTTAAAAATAGAAACCTCTCTCCACGTAACCCAATTAATGTAATTCCATTATAAAATAAAAATAAAAATCTCTTTTCCTCTTATGCAAGTAACTATATCCCATCATAAATTAGAAATAAGTTCACGGAATTTCTATATATCAATTATAGCATATAATTTAATTAAATATTCAAAAAGTTTCCTTCAATAAAACTTAATATATAATTTAACTTTTATTTATATTAAATTTAATGATTAATAATAATATAAATTATAAGGATATTATTAGAATTTAAAAAAGGTATATATTAAAAGTTGCACATAATTTTTTTCAATTAACAATTATTTGATTGATTTTAAAATAAAAGTATATAACGAAATAACTTTCCGCTGGATTTGTTGGTGGTGGAAAGCAAATATTTTTTAGTCAAATTTATTTTGAGGGAATAGATTTTTTTGTAGGATTATTTTTTTGATGTTACAGATGAAATAGTGCAATCCTTTTCCGTCTAATTATATTAAAAAAAAAAAGTAAAAACCTCTCTTCACCTAACCCAATTAATGTAATTCCATTATAAAAATAACAAAAATCACCTCTCCCACAATCATAAAAAAAAATATCATCTGCCCTTACCCGAGTAATTAATTTAACCTCTTTCAACATTTTTAGCATTATAAATTTTATAAGTAGCATACGAAAAAATCTCATAAAAAAATCATTTCCCCAAAAGCAAATTTCATAAAAGAATCTTTACTTTCTCTTAAAAATAAATCTCACGGCAAGGTCCACCATTATATATTTTTAGTCCATAATCAATGGGATGACTGTCAACTAAAAAACATTATGTGTAACTTTTGTTCTATATTTTTTTTAATTTTAACAATATCTCTATAATTTATATTATTATTAATCGTCAAATTTACTCATCCCATTATTAAACAAAAAAAAAACCACTCCTCCCCAAATTCAATTAACGTCATCTCATTATATATAAAAAAAATAAAAACATCTCCTCCTCTAATCCGACCCATCATAAAAAAAAGAAGATAAAACCTCTCCTCCCCTGATCTAACTAATTAATTTAACTTTTTAAGAATATGGCATTTTAACTATTATAAATTTTACCCATACATCATAAAAAATCCGACACAAAAAATCTCTTCCCCAAAAATTAATTTCATGAAAAAATATTTACTTTTCCCTAAAAATAAATCCCATGAAAAACTCTATCATTATAATTTTTTACTTTAAAATCAATCGGATGGTGGTAGATTATTGAAACTTTCGTGTGACTCTTGTTATATTTTTTGAAAATTTGAAAATACTCTCATAATTTATATTATAATTAATATTAAATTTAATGTAAATAAAAGTTGAATTATAGATTAAATTTTATTAAAATAATTTTTAAAAATATTTAATCGAATTATATACTATAATTAAATATATAAAAGTTTCATGAATTTTCACGTCGAAGTGCAAGAATATCATCAGTAAATCATAATAATAACAAGATTATATTCCTGACTTCGTCCCTGGTTTTCCTGATCAGAAGTCAAATTTGAATGTAAAAGCGAACCGTAAGTTGCATTGTGGCAACGTAACAAAGTTTATTGTGGCAACGCAAATCGTTATATTGAGCACCTTATTGGCCCTCGTAAGCGAGGCCCATTAAGGCCCATGGCCACCCATGCAATCCATCCATTTAGCTCGCCCATAAAACCCCAAGATATAAGTTGTCTTGATGCTTAGACTACGCAAAAAAATAGAAGACGCTGATGACTCCCCCGCAGGCCCTTTTTATATATACTGAACTAATGGCTCCTTCAGATGTGCTCAAAAAAATTCTGAATCTATGTGTAGTCAGCAGAGTTTATGATCTATCTAGCCTTCTTTTCATGAAATACAATAAACAATCTCTGCAACTTAGCTTTGGTCTAATTATTACCTTGAAGAGAATGACAATTTTGTCTTCGACTTCTCTCACGTAGGTCTCCCTGCGTTTATCATCTCACTGACCTAATGAAAGAATAATGGAAATATTTATTTTGACTTTCTATCTACGATGAATTCTGGTTCATCTCGGAACTCCAATGAAGAATTTACCCAAATAATTGTTTCACTATAAGGTTCAAACAAGAAGATTGCAATGTAAACTTCCCTTGTGACTTGAATTCTGCAATTTGTCACCAGATACACATGATGGCGTCACCATAAACGTTGTTAATAAGTTCAATTCTTTTTTTTTTTTCCTTTTTATGACCCACAACCCATCGGAGAACGGTGCTCCCGCACACAGCCGCGCGCACACCTCCTCTGCCTAAGTATAATTTTTTGTCATATACATATTGAGATGGTCGAGGCCTATAATTTTTATCTTGCTAAGTGGAATTTCAAACAGTCTAAACGTGAGAGTGGAAATATATTCTAATGCAATAGATTATGAATAGAAGTCAGCTAACATGCATGAGTCGATCGAACTTGACCCAAGATATGAGTCTTTTCCTGTCAAATGCGATAAAGACATAGAATGCGAAAATAAGTGCGATAAAAAAATTTAACAACATACAAAACAAATAAAAAGCAACTTAAATTTATTGCATTCTAGTTTCGATCGGCTTCTTCTCGTCTCTACTCAACCTTCTAGCCGAGTTCTCATCTCTTTCTTCCTTCTGCATCAATTCAAAAGGGTCTCCTACTCCACCCTGATGAGGCACCTTTATGGGGAGATGCTTTCGAGATCCATTATCTGCCCGGCCAGGGTGAAGAAATTGAGGGATGTCCATGCACGTCTCAAGGATTTCATACGTTGGGAAGTTCACTTTGGCGAGATCGATTTCTGGAGTGACATTTGGATCGGAGACCAACCCCTTCACTCTTTCCTTCCTGATTCCTCTCCTCCTCCTTATACTCAAGTTAAGACTGTTGTGCAATAGCCGAATAGCCTCATGGGCAAGTCTTACCTCCCTTGCAATCTTTGAGACTAAATTTCTTGTACTCTCCTTGACGGTGGGAAGGACATTCCGCACTGGTCTCTTACGGTCTCCGGCACTTTTACGGTGGCATCTGCTTATCAAGCTTATTTTCATGCCACTCCCACTAATCTTGTTAATAAGGATCTGTGGAAGCTTAACACTCCCCTTCGTATGACTCTTCTTGTATGGAAAGTTCTTTAGGCCAAGCTCCCCACTGATGATAACATTTGCAAGCTTTGTATTCCCCTCATTTCCAAGTGCTCTTGCTGTCAGTCCTCTTCTTACCAAGAGTCCATCTCCCATCTTTTTATGGAGAGCAAGCTTGTTAATTATATATCCATTTGGGTTTTTGATTGCTGCTCCACTACTCCTATCGCGCCCTCCAGATTTTTACAAATCATGCATAACGATTGCCACCTTCCCAACTCCTGTAGACGTAAAGGTCTGATCTCTTTTATTTGGTATAATGCTTGGTGGCTTCGTAACAAATTTAGGCATAATGATGTTAATTGGAGCAAAATCTCTCTTTCTTTGGAGCACAATTGGCATTCTTTTGAGATGTTTAATTGGCTTCGCTATGTTAAGCCTAATATTTTTGCGATTACGTGGATTCGCCCTAGTTCGGGATTGAAAATTAACATTTCTGTGGTTATTGTTAATGACTCCTTCAATGCTGCTTGAGTCGCTCGTAATTCGGATGGGGATCGTGTGGCTGAAGCAACGTGTAGATCTGAGGTTGATCTGAGAGAAAAGGCCATTATCGAGGTGGTTGTTCACTCTATTAATACCCTATAGTCCGATTCCATGGTTCACATCGACACTGATTCATCCTTTACTTTTGGTGGAACGGCAAAATTCCTACTCCTTGGAGATTGCGATCTCACATCCAGGCCTTTTCACTTGGTATGAGGCGAACAAGCTAGTCTCTTTCCTGGCGTAGAATGCTGATGAAGACTGAAGGCATATCCAGCTCTCAGATATTCCCAGAAGAGTCCGTGGCTTGATTTTGTTGAATAAAATGTAATTTCCTTATGTGGTTTTTTGATTTGGGCAGCCTGCTAGTTCCTTTTGGTGTGTGTGTGTTGAGGCTTTGTAAGGCCACGACTCGTGGTCTATTTTGCTCTTGCTTGTATTGGGCAGGTATTGGTCTAATCCTCATGCCCCTTTTTTGACCTCTGGGGAGTGGGGGATGAATAAGATTTAATTCCCATATTCTTAAAAAAAACAAAAAATTCAAAAGGATCTTGTCCACTCTCCTAAGGACCATAGCCGAAGCTAGCATCTTTGCTAAGGGTGTATTTGGTAGAGGTTTAAAGTTTAAGGTTAGATAAAATTTAGAAAGTTTTAAGAAGGATAAATAGATGAATAAGAGGAGAGTTAATAAGTGCAGATATGATAGCTGAGTTGATATGTTATTATTGATTTTTATTTTTATTTGTACGGGAATAAGTTAGTAGGATAGATGTAATAGTTGAATGTAATAGGTAGGAGTGAAATAGTGGGGGTAGATACAATTGATGAGAAATAGATATAATTGGTGAGGAGCAGATGTGATGAATGGTGGTAGATATGTGTTACGACCCGATTCCCGAATCCTTACAGGACACGGGACCGGACCGACTCGACTGATCCTAAGACCCAGTCGTCCAATAAGCAAGTAACCAAAAAGCAGTAAAATAAACAACATTCACCATGCAAGCAACTAAAAGTGACAAAAGTACAGCAGTAAAGAAGTAAACTATTACAATACACACCACCACAACAGTAGAAAATTTAACAAGTACAGGAAAATAAAGTTACAACAAAATAGTACAGGTGTGTAACAAAAATACTTACTACAACAGAACGGTACAACAAAAAGGTACACTACTGGGCTCTACTGGGCCTAGCACCCTCTGCAGCCGTAGGCTCTGACTGCTCAACACCTAGACCTGAAAAAGGTTATGAGTACAACACGTCAGTGAATGCTGAGTAGAGTAGCAATCAGCTAACAAAAAAAAATGGTAAAGGTGGACAGGTAGCTGTTGTTTTCAGTTTCTTTCTTTATTTAACTAATTATTCTTTCTTTCATCACTTGATTTATTTATCAGGTCTTTTTCTTGATCTCGAGTGTTCCTCGTGGGAACGATCTTGATTGCAGTCTTTTCCGAAGAGTAGAAGTAGCACATGGTGCTCTCCTGGCCAGGAGAGTCCCCCGTGGTGGTCCTACACTCAGTCAACCACCCCAAGGTCACTGACAGACATAACAGTGACTACGGCATGCGCGATAAGCGCACGGGTAGCTACCCCGCACTGGCACGTGGTCAGTCGTTTCCATTAACAGGTGCGCCCAAAGCATAGCACGGAACCAGTATAGGGCATAGCCCTCTCAGTAACAGGGGTCTAGTCCGTAAGAACCAAATAGGGGTCTCACCCCTCCACAGTCCGCGCACCCTCGCCTGACTACCCTAGTTTGCCCAGTGGGCCTAACAAGTCGGTGTAAGGCGGTTAGTTGAACCCCAGGCCCCGTGGGGTGACTAGCTCTCTCTCTACACTAGTAGCTCTCCTCGGTACTATGTATGTGAGGGCCACAGAGTCGGTACAAAGTGGTCAGTCCTAACCCTGGGTCCCAACCCTAGGGTGGCTAGCTTTGCTCTACACTAAACAAGGGGGACAGTCGCTCTCCTTGGTACTCCGTACTCAAGGGCCAGCTCACTTCCCCATTCACATTTCTAGTTCTATTCCAGTTATTTTCCAGAAGTTCTACTCCTAATTCCCCGTAGGATTCATGCTCATGATTTTCCAAACCAAGGCATACTAAGTTTCATCATTTCAGGGTTATTCACCGGTAGCTCGTGTTTCCAACATTCCATATTTCATTTCCAATTCTTATACAAGCAACTCGTATTTAATTGCAAACAACAGAAATTTACATGCAATAGTTGCTAACAACAGTACTCTACAATTCACAGGCAATTGTTATCCAATTACAGGCAATTGTTATTATTCTATTTACTCATCCAAGACTGCACTTCATGCATTCAATACAATCATTCTAGTGTTTCTGGTCCTAGGATTCATGCCACACCCTAGGATCTAACATTCAATCCAGTGTTTCTAGTCCCACGATTCATGCCATACCATAGGATCTAACATTCATTTCAGTTATACATTCATGCTGGTAGTTAAACTAAGGGAAACCACTCTACCCATAGAACCAGGAGTAATGGGGGCTCGATCGGTAGGTCCGCGTGCCTTTGCAACCCCCAAATCCGCAACGGAACGAAGTCCTAACACAAGGATCAACCACAAGAAACCTCTCAGAACATGATACAAGCATTCCAACAAGTAGAAGAACTCATACGAAGAAGAACGACATCTTAATTGCGGAAATCAAACCTCAAACGAACCCTAAACGGGTCAAAAATGACAATTCTGACTCAAATCAGACGTCTGGAACATCTTCCAGACGTCTTAAAAGGGGTCCAGATCCATACCTCACTCTGCACTTCTCCTCAGACGTCTAGGAATCCTGCTGAACCATCTGGACCTAGTTCCAGACGTCCGACTATCTTTCCGGACTTTTGGAGATGCTCTCCACCGTCTGGTACCTCGCCCAGACGTCTGAACCGTGTGGGAGGGCATGTCCCGTGCCTTCCCGAAGCGAATCCTGCATGCGCACGCAAAATCTACTTAACACGGCACGTATCCAAGCCTCGACGGATCGACATGTATGGCCGTATCCTCAAAAGAGAGCATAGGGCGCAGGATGTACCTCTCAGCCATCTGAAGCCTTCTCCAGACGTTTCCACGTCGTCTGGATGTAGGTCCAGACATCTGATTCTGGAAAAAATCCCAGAATCAGAAGCTCCTTCGTCTTCTTCGTGCTGCATGCGGCCGCGCCGAGCTCTTTCGCCCGCTGCTCTAACTGCAGCAGCATCGAGGGAAGCCTCCCCAGAGACCTCTCCGCCGACGAGCTCTCTCACGGCTCACGCACTCTCCCCTCTTCCCTTCTCTCGCTGCCCCCCTCCTCTCTGCCGCTGCACTTGGCTGCAACTAGCCGCTCTCGCTCATGCTCTAGCTGGAGGAAGGAGGAGGTGGATGGGAGTGGGGTGGCGAACGAGGGAGAGGGGAAGGGGTATATGTAGGCGTGAGGGAGGGAAAAAAGTTCTGCAGTTCGGCGAGGGAAGGAGAAAGAGAAAGAAAGTGGCGGAGCTCAGTCTGCACGCGGCACGCGTGCAGACTCGAGGCCATACGCACACAAAAATTGATTTCCAGACATTTAGGAAGATGTCCAGACGTCTGGACCAACTCCCAGACGTCTTAAGGTATTTTGAGGGCACGGGTCTTAACAATATGATTGATGGAAAATAAAATTTTTGCACTGTTCATGTGTTGTAGCCCTTATAATTGACACGTAGGATAACCCCTTGATCCATTGAAACATCTACCAAATGCACCCTAACGCTCTTCCCTGCACTCTATTTGATCAATGTTATCCTAAGCAAAGCATGATTAACACCTATCCTTCAACATAGGAGGGGTGTTAAGATTATTTTTTAGATATTTTTATAGGGGCATGCATGCATTTTCCCAATGTAAGAGGAGGGCAAGCGTTTCCCAATACCACAAGTAAGCCATTTCTTCCAACGAGCTGTATTTTGGGTGCTTGCTTTTATCATTCAGCAGACTTCGTGATTGATTAAAAAGCAAAAAAAGGATCAACAGAGTCATATTCTGCAAGAAATAACAAAAATGAATATAGGTATAAATGATGAAGAGATAATAGATAAATTCAAATTGAAGGGTGGAGAAACGTATGAGTATTCAAGCAAAAGAAGCACCACATAACATAGAAACTCACCACATGGAGTAGAGGATTATAGTACAAAAAAGCCTAAAGAAATAATCTTTTGACCCTCCCATCCATTCTCGTCATACAGTCAAAGCCAATCCGAAAAACAAGTGATACACCACATGAGGAAGAGAACAACCTGAAAAAATGCAGGCACTGTTAGAAGGAACCATACAATACTTGCAGAGAAAGCAAAGAACAGAAACATCTCAAAGGAGAATTGGTTTCCTTGATTACCATAAAAAATGGACTACACGTATATTATAAACATGTTGCAACTGCTCGGCAATGAGACTGACAATATTAATCATTATCAACCACAGCTTAAATGTGGTGGCGAAGAGTGGAAATTCTGATATAAAGGCAAAAAACAAAAGGAAATACGGAAGATTATCAATTTTCTGTCCTTCACAGAAAACACAGTCTATTTTCTTCATATCATCTTGGCCAGAATTATCAGTCATAAAGAATTAAAAAAAAAAAAAATAAGAGCAAGAAAGCAAGATGAATACAGATGGTTCAGGAAGTATGCATGTGCATCTGGACAGGAAGGCCCGTTTCTTTCTTTGTTTTTTTTTTGCAGAATATAGGAGCAAATCTTATTTATTTCCGTTTGATAAGGGGAATAAGTTTGTGGAATAATTAGATGAATAAGAAAGAAGTGAAATAAATAATAAAATAAATAAGTTAACCCGTTTGAATATTTTAACAGGTTAAAGTTATTCTATAGAAAGAGCGGCATAACTTTACCTTTGGTTAAGCCCCACTTAACCCGGTGCAAGTAGAGGACGAGTTAAGTGACGGATTAATTATTTAACTTGACGCAAACTCACTTAACTCGCCAACCAAACGAGGCCGAAGTAAATTGTCCAAAACATAAAAAAAAGTAAAACAAGATCATTTTCTTGTGAAGAAAGGAAAACATGACCCACTAAATGCTACAAGAACTAATATAATTAAATTGCTTCAGCCTTGTTATCAAAATCCGATAAAATGAAAACAGAGAAAAAGTAAACATGCAAATTGATACCTAGAAACATCTTGGAAAACCAATACAAGTGAATGGAGGATTCAACCGATGATTTTGGCTGGTCAAAATTCATGGTATATATCTACTACTTTTTTATATCTTCCCCTCCCCCGCCCACAAAAAAAACTGTAAACATCAGAATTGAGAAGTTAATAATCTCCCCTTTGTAGTCTTTTGAAATGATGAATTGCTGGCAGCCTTGGAAGCAAGAAAAAGCTCCCAAGGCCAAATGCTAGACTTCATATAAAAGTAGGCTATGATTGAAGATGCTACAATGTAGGTCTTGCTGATGTTTGCTACATTGGTGTGACAACAAGAGCACTTCAGACTTTGGCAGAAAATCCAGATTTTTCACGAAAGGTGAAAACCTTTTCCTGGGATTATTAGTTTGCATATGAAATGCTGATTTTGGTGATCTTTGAGCCACATCGATCGCTTCCAAACGAAAAAGATAGAGGAAAGTGGTGGAATAGTGCTTCAAAACCAGGCTTCACACGATAGGCCTGTCATAGCCAATGAAATAAGGTAAAATTTGTAAGTTAGGCATCTTGTGATAGTGCTTGGGAGACAAAAGAGTCGGTGGAGAGGAAACTAGATTTTTTTTCCCTGATTAAATAGCTTAAACACTTGCTGTTTGCAAAACAGTATGATGGAAAAACCACTGCTGTGACATATGCAGTTTATCATTTTCTTCTCCTAAAACGTGGTTATGCATATTCATTAGCAGCATTGACAGAAAATAAACGAGAATGGTAGCAATGGAACTGAATTTGACTTAATGATTCAAGTGATCTAAGTGATATACACAAGCTAAGAAACTAGAAACTATCAAACATTCATAAATGGGTTCAGCAATTAATAAAAAAGACTATCAAGCTCAACGGTGAAAATTCAGCAAAATGTACAGGAGTATGGGAAGCTCCTTTTTCCATGATATCAATGGCTTGGTAATACGTTTGTCTTGGCATGGTTGGTTGTGTTACTCCTTGCATTTCTTTCGCTTGTATGCAGAATGCAAAGTAACGACAAGTAATGCATCGAAGAAAGAGGAAGATGTATAAGAATGGGTTGCTTTCAAAGAACTTTTTCAAGAGAAAAGAAACCTCAGGGAAGCACAAACAATTCAAAAGTCAGAACCATGTCTGTAAGCTTTGAGTCCCAAGAAAAGTTGGTCCTCATGATGAAGACCTGAAAGACAAGAACCGCTGTCACTATTTTAGGAAACAGACAACAAACATACAGAGATGAGAAGCTTGTTTATTTTAAAAATCTTACCTCTCAATATAAAGAGATGAAAAAATAAGAGGACAAGTTCGTCAAGAAATAACGGAAAATAAATGTATAAATATTTGTATCGACATACATTTATTTGCATCAAATATATATTGTTTGCATTTTCACACACATTCTATCAATGCATATGTTTTGCTTCAATGCATATTACTTGTAATTTTTGGTCTGTGGTGGGGTCATGGTTGTGTTGCCGATGCACTGGGCCATGGTGGGAGTACTGGGGGATGGTGCATGGTTGCAAGGTCCGACACTGCGGAATTGTGGTAGTTTGGATGAGGAGGTGAAGGAAGAAGAGGCTATGGAGAATGGAGCGAGAGAGTTAGAAAGATGCCGTTGAGGATTTAGTTTACTGGTGGAGTACCCCACTTGTAACGATCTGCCCCCAAAAGATCGAGGTAGGAAATTAAGGTTAACCTGGATCGCTAGGACAAAATAACTAAGAAAGTAC
Source organism: Thalassia testudinum (assembly GCA_037157565.1). Classification (NCBI taxonomy): domain Eukaryota; kingdom Viridiplantae; phylum Streptophyta; class Magnoliopsida; order Alismatales; family Hydrocharitaceae; genus Thalassia; species Thalassia testudinum. The sequence goes on along the minus strand of JAZHRO010000065.1, from coordinate 17,797,778 downwards.
GGTATGGTACAGGTTGGAATGATATCTGTACAAGATGGAAACACATCAACCGTCGGAGAGAAAAGTTTAGAAACTATAATTACTGCAAAAACTACCTCAACTACAATGGTGCTCAGGTGCAGTCTCACGGACGCCCTGAACTCCTGATCGGAAGTTGTGAGACGATGTGAGTCAAATAACTCGGTAAAGTGTCAACAAGTTAAACAGGAAAGACTCGGCAAGTAGACAAGGGGGTAGAAAGAAGGCAACCTTATTATTATTTACTTGAGGGTTCAATTTATATTCCTTCTTTTTATTCTATTCAGTTGACAACATATTTAATTTTATGTTCTCTTGACTTGGATTGTTAAGACTTATGATAGGATTCGACGAGGTACATCAGGTGGCCAACCTGATCATATGCCACGTTGTCTCACATCTAAGTCGTGACGCAACATACAGCTGCCTACAGAAAAGAGTTCATATCCTAGAGCGATTCCCACATGCACACAGAGTCGATCATCCCTACTCGCTAATCCACCATCATATCATTCATTTCCAAACCATGCACTAGCCCGAGCAATACACAAAGCGTTGCATATCTTAATCGAGATGCGGATGAGATATTGAACTCCCTAACTTAATATGTTATACTTATAATTTTTCCAAGCACCTTTTTTTATTTTTCCCACGTTCATTTCTTTTCTTACGCAAACATGATGTTACAACAATTCATAATAGATACTATTTTTTGAATATTTTTTAAAATTTCCAATCGCTAATCATTCTCAAGGTTTACAGAGCATAGTTCATCAATTTCTCAACTTAAAAGTAGGCAACTCACTTTATGCATCTTGTTTAGCCTTTAATAGATAGGTTCCTTTTCAATTAGCAATTTAACATGAAGAATCAGATTTAATTTCTCAGTACAAGAGCTATAGTAAGTGTACACTCTACCTGAAACAATGCGCACGTGAGGTCCGCTCGATCTACATTTGATTCTCGATCTACATCACCGAAAAATATGCATGCGGATAAGTTACAGGAAGCAGCTAAAAGAACGACGTAATGGGAAAGAAAAGTGAAACCCACATACCTTGTTGGTCGTGAGAGGGCAGGCTCGAAAACTTACTCTAACAAACCCACTAGTTCACTGAACTCTGCCACCTACATTACACTAGACGCGTGAAGTCAACACTAACCGTTGTAACTTGAGAACACGTCACTACACGTATGCCCACATGCCCTCCTTTACTTAGACGTGGACAAGTACATAGAGTAATATATTCACCCATACATATTTGCTTATTTTACGTATGTTTCTGGCAACCCATATATCATTTCACATTACGTACGTAGCCCCACATTTATATATGTATCTACAAACGAAAATGCACCCACTGCCCTCAACGCACACCACACTTTAATTCCACGCGCCCACCAATGCACGACACTCACGTGAAAAAACAACCTAAAGACCCTGACACCACCACCTCTCCCGCTCCCTTCCTTCACTTTATTTTCTAATTTCCTAAGTACGCTTTCCCCCTCCACTCACGTCATCACCCACCCAGATGGAGATCGCTGTCCATCGATTTATACATCTACTATTCATAACCCCTCTCTTTAATAAGGAGTAGATATATAAATCGATGTATATTTCTTTGTACATCGAATCTTTTCCCATAAGACATCGTGAGCTCCTTTTTCCTCCCCCTCCTTCTTCCTTGTTTATTCTTTTACATCAGGTGCATCAAAACAACTCATGCACACATCCTCCAACAACACTTTTACCACCTACACCATCGCAATCCCATCTTCTCTTGTCATGACCACCTCTCCATGAGCTCACACACACACACACACACACACACACACGCACTACGAGCCCTGTCACACCATCGTCACCTTCTCCTCCTCAACTTTGCCTTTTTTTCACGCTCATCCATGCACACACGCCACCTGCACCACCTCCCTCCTCACCTTTCCTTCGTCCTCTTTCTTCCTCCCCGTCCCACGAGCACACACCCACATGTTACATTGCAACACACACTCCCCACCATCTCACCCCCACTCATGCACGCACTACCAACAGAACCATCACCCCTAGCCATCGTCACCTCTACAGCTCCACCTCACTCTCTCACTCACACACACAGATACCCAACACCAACAACACCACCTCCTTCCTCTTTTCTTTGTTCTTCTTCCATCACACTCCACCCACAAGCAACCCACCACCATCAATGCCGCCTTCTTCGTCTCTCTCTTCTTACACGAACGCACCAGCCCCGCCTTCCTACCCTCGCACTGCAGCGATAGTAAGGTCATCTCCGTTCTCTTACCCTCTACTCCCTCTCCGACGTATGTCCTTGTACACACTACCTTATACACGCACGCTCGCGCATGGCCAGGAGAATGGGGAAAGGAAGGGATCACTAGTCAGTGGGGGTAGAGAAATGGGGTCGCCGGAGGTATTGTTGAATCGTGTTTCAATCGTTTTTCAAAAACACATATCGTAGTATAGGAGATCAAAGCGAATCTAACATTTAAATTTATAATACTCAAATTAATCAGAAAATCCAAGGTCATCTCTAGGAGCAAGAAAATGCACAAGTATCACTATTGCAATAAGAAGAATGTAGTAGATGTTCAAAGTATATCTTTAGACAAAAAAAATATAAAAGATAAGGGTAAAAGTGGTGGTTTAAACCACCTAACTTAACCCTAATATCTAAGCCCAAATATCCTCAATACTTGAACAGTTCCAACTATCAATTATTCACGTTAAGTTTATAAAACAAATCAAGTTTCACCCTCAAACGACAGATATTAGGTACAGATGCCTTAACTTGTGAAGCGCAAGGGCCAAGCACTGAGGGGAAGGGCACTGTTCTCGAGGTGCAAAAGCTCTCCTCCTTCTTTAGCCTATTTCTCCTTCAGCTGGACCTGGGTAACCAGATCCACAACCCAAACTAGCGAGCATATCTGCTGGCGAGGGCGCGTAAGTGTGCACGTGCGTATGGGTGTGTGGTGGGGACCTCATCCCATGCATTTTGAGGCAACATGCTTAGGGCACGTTACCGTAATATACGCTGCTCAGGCTTCAGCTGCACATGATGTAGGACTAAAGTCCCTTGCTTCCTTGCGTCTCCTGGCAGCGAGGATGTCCGGCTTAATTGGCGTGCGTCGACTGTCCGATCTCTCAAATGAGGACAGAGATTGCTTGAAGTATCGGCGGAGCTTCTGATTGATTTGCTCCCCTTTAGATCAGGGCTTCTGATGTCATACTGAGCTTCATCGAAGGTGACCGGAGAGCTATTGCCGAAGGTGAAGACGAAGACCGACTCTAGCAAGGTCCTGCAAGCAGAATATGAGGTCGTTTGACCTCACGTTAGATGCAATAGCTTCGAGGTCAAACCCCGAAGAAAAGCCCTAAATCTATTAGGTGGTTGGTTGTGCATGGATGTGTGGCGATGAAGCTTGTCGGAGCTCCAAGTGGCGGTGGTCGGTGTTGGTGAAAACACAGTCAAAAGAAGAAATTGAGGGGATGAGGAGATAGAAGAGCATAAGGGAAAGAGAAACCCTAACTCTATTGGAAAGAAGGAGGTGAGGAAACCGGTGGCGGTGGCATGCCTCCGACGAAGAATCGGAGGGGAAATTGAGGTCTACTAAAGGGTCAGAGGGCTGGCTTCTTGGCTAGGAAGCTCGGCGAGAGAGAGGAAAAGATGGTTGCACCCTCGTTTGATGGCGAGAGGTAATGGAGTGAAGGGGCCGAGGAGACCTTAAGGCCTGGCTATGGCGACGCATGAAGGAAGGGAAGGAGAAGGCTTTTGCGCTTGAATTCCAGATGAGGGAACTCAGAAGAGATAGTTGGTCCTTTATAGAGGTGCTCCTCACTCAAAGGGGGGTTAGAAGTTGCAAGAAATACTTAGAACAACTCGCAACTTTCACTTCTGTTTTGACCCGAGATCGTAAGTGGTGGTGGCGACGAAAGATAGTGGAACGAACACCGTTAGATGCGGAGCAGCAAGAGGAACACTTCTGTTGTCGAGGCCAGCCGTGGACTAAGGCGGCTACAATCCAAGCTTGAAGCTCGTCGAGCAGCTTGGTGAAAGTTCGTAGACCATCTGCGAGGAGGAAGATGATCGGGGACCTTTTTACAAGAGTGAAGGACCCAGAAGTAATAAATTTGGACCTATTTGCAAAATTTTAGGAAATTAAGGACTTAAATGCAAAGTAGGTAAGAATATTGTCAAAATAGGTCCAATTTTTATGGAAGCTTGATTAGGACCTAGGGAATCTAGTGGCAATCTCAATTTTAGGTTTTGAAATTATTTGTTTGGTCAATTTTATATTTAAACCTAATTGACATTAATTATTCACCTAGGTTATTATTTTATGTCAACTTGGCTCCTTTGATCCAATTGATTATATTAAACCTTGTATAATATTTATTTATGATTTTTAGAAGGTTTACTTTGGGAATTTTCTATCAAAATCCTATCAATGAGTTAGTCTAAAAATTAGGGTTTAATTATTATCTTAATAGCCTGATTTGTAGAGGAAATCCCAAATTAGCTGTTTTGAACTCATTTAACTGTCTTTTGGGTTCATTTGATGATTTTCTCCTCTTGATTAAGTTATACCCTTTTTTATGTATAATTTAGGTAAATTTTCCCTTAAAACATAGCAAGACTAAGGTGGATATAGTGAATGATGGCAATGCCATCATACCCCCATGCCTATCATTTGCTAGTCCCTTAGCAAATTCTAGAGTTCAGCATAGATTTTCAGCATAAGGGTACTTTTGTCATTTAGCTCAAAAATATTTATCTCTCTTCATCTTCCTTGCGAATTACCAATATACATTTAAAGTTTGTTCTTAACCCTTAGTACAAATTTATCAGAATAGGAAAATTTCTTCTATCGAGGATGACATAGCAGGTGGTCCATGTTTTAACCCCTGCTTTCAGGTTTAGGTAGAAGATATCTGAGTTGAAAGATTTTATTTTTGGTGGCTCGCACTCTTTTAGTGTTACATGTAATTTAGTACTTTAAACTCTAAATTTCTAGATGATCAAACAAATCAACTGGGTGAAATGCTTAAAAACTGTGCTTTATTTTAGTTCCTTTGTGCTTACTTTCTTTCTCTTTTTCCTTTTTTTATTTTTTTTTTATTTTTTTTCTTTTTTTTTTATAAGAGCTCACAATCTCACCAGATTTGTTAACATACTTGGTGGACTCTCATGGCAATAACACTTTGATTAAGTTCTGATAACCTTATAACTAAGTTGGAATTCCTCAACCAGTATTCGGGCGGTCAGAAATACAAAAAGGTAGGTCAAGGCTATATTTGGATCATAAATGGTAGTGGGTATTGCTGCCTCAACGAAATTTATTAATAACGAATCAACATATAAACACAACTATGAACTCAAATACTTCTTTTTTTTTTGAAAGTATTTATATATATATATATATTGAGGATATCTAATATATATATTTTTTTTCTTTTCCCTTTTTTTTATTTTTATAATCAAATATCAATATAATTCAACACAACGCAACTTTCATTTATGAGGCATTATTAGGAAATGATGGTGTTCAAAAGGACATTGTGTGGCTTATTTGGTGAAAGTGCCTACTTTCAGCACCGAGAAGGAATGGATAGGGTAATGTATTTCTGACCTTTAACACAAACACCCTCCTTCAGTCAAGTATTCTGTAAAGAATGGTTGTAACCGTCTACCTTAGTTCTAGTTTTATTAGAACCCTCTCTCTGTGTATTTGCCTTATTTGGTGGATCTTAGGAATTCACACAAAACATTCGCACATAAGAGCTGAGAGAGAAAACTATGCCTAAATCCGAGTATCATTATCTAATTATCCAAAACTTAGGAGTCCTCGTACTAGACTTAGAACATTAGTAGACACTTTACTCTCACCTCACAATTGTTTGGTGAATCTTATGGAAGCAAATTTGCCTAACTTCATAACTAAATGTCCAAGGGTTTTGACAAACTAACAATGTCTATTGAATTTTCTCTTTCCTTTCTCTCTCTCTTTCCCTCTATTATATATATATATATGTATATTTTTGGTGAGAACCTTTCAAAAATGACTTTCAGATGATTGCATTTTAATCCCCCCCATGCCTAAGTGTTGCAATGGCCTCATTGCAAACAGGATGGGTTCATATTTAGTTTAGTTCATAATTTTAGAACAGGTTAGTTCTTAAATTAGGAACCCTAAAGTGCAGTAAAAATGAATTTCAAATAGATTAAGAAAGGTCTCGGGGTTTTTCAAAAGGATAACAGGTTGCCTCCCGTTAAGTGCTAAGTTTACTATCACTAGCTGGGCACAATGTGGCTCAGGTGGAATGGAGGTTAAGAGACTCGCCGATTAGGCTCAAATCATGAAGTTCAAGAAAAGGTTTGAGACGTTGGCCATTAACAACAAATGGTGTAGTGTCAAGATCAGGAGGTGAGATTTCCACAGCTCCATTGCCAAAGTTCCTCCATATAAGAAATGGTCCAGTCCACTTAGATCTAAGCTTGCCCAGGAACAGTTTGAGACGGGCATCAAGCAGAAGTACCTTCTGACCAGAATTGAATGTTTTCATGAAATGTGCTTATCATGCAAGGCCTTTATTCGTTCCTTGAAAATTCACAAGTTCTCTCGTATGCGTCGTTGCGTAACTCATCGAGCTCGCTTATGTGTAAGTGACGGTGGATGCCAGCCTTTCCAAGGTCCAGGTTACATTTCCATATAGCCCAGTAGGCTTTATGCTCCATTTCTACATGAAGGTGACACGCCTTCCCATAAACAGTCTTAAAATGAGACATTCACAACTAGATTTTATGAGTGGTCCTATAAGCCTATAATGCTTCCGGAAGCTGAGTTGACCAATCTTTTCTATCAGGTCAAACAATGACCTGCAAAATCTTTTTGATTTCCCGGTTTGACAGCTCGGCCAGTCCATTTGTTTGCGGATGATATGGAGTAGAAATGCGGTGAGATACCCCGTATTTTCTAAGCACAGACTGGAAATGCACATTGATGGTTCGATTTTCACTTAATAAGATGATAATTAAAATGATTTGTCGTTTGTATTTCTAAATGGTGGAAAATTGACTAATCAAAGCATTGAATTAAAATTAACCACTCGTCGATGGAGCAGGTCATGTCCACAGGGAGGCAATGCTTATTGCTAATTCGCAAGAATAAAAAATTGTTGTTCACTAATGGTTTTCCCAAAGAAAGCTAGCCAAAATCCCTTTTTAATTAGGCTAACAATAGGAGATAGTGTGAATTCATGCCGAAATAGCCTTTTCATAAAGAGGGACAAGCCCACAAATGTGCCACAATAAAATATTAATAAAATTAATATTGAGAGTGGAAATGGCAATGAATGTAAAAAGAAATTGGACAAAAAACACGGGAAATCTTCCCCTTGTGCATGTGCATCGAGGGACCGATGGCGGGGACCGAGGAGCTCAAGGAAGATTGTCGTCGTTGAGAGCTACGCATGGGCGGTGACAGCGTCGATGATGGTGGTCAGAGGTGGCCAGCCGGAGCTGAGGTGGTCGCCTGTGGCGAGGCTCTTCGACCGACGAGATGGTGGCTGGTCAGTGTGGTTGAAGCGGTGGTTGTGCTCCGGGGGTCGAGACGAGTCCGCTAGAGTTGACGGTGAGAATCTTCATGGTTGGAGTTGATGGTTGCGAGGAGGAGGACCGGCGGTGGTGTTGGGTTCCTTTTGTTGGTGGAGGAGAAGATGAAGAAGAAGAAGCTGGCATTGGAGGGGGTGATGTGCATACATCTAAATAGCCAAAAATGTCTATTAATGTATATTCTTAGTGTCATATTAGCATCATGCATTGTAAATATTGCATAACATGCATAATCATGCATTTAGGTCAAATTGTACAAATTGTATAGTAATTGTTTCCTTTATGGCCAGGGACAAAGCGACTTTTAATCAGGGCTTCAGACGAAAGATCCAATCGTACGGATCTAATCAGGGCGATGATGGGAGTTGAACGACTCCAAGATCATCCTGATCAGACATCCGTAGCACCAGATATAGTTCGAGGAAGCTCAGAGATCAAGGGCTAAGATGGTGTTAATCCGCACTTCAGATGACAAATCTGACCACATGGATGTGTTTGAATCGATGATCGCAGCCTAACGGCATGAAAATCGGTCCAATCCGACATCCGTAGCATAATCTACAGCACAAAGAAGATGGACGGTCATGATGGTGCCACGTGGCACCATCCTAGCCATCCGCACCCGGCTGTCCCCCCTCCGCTCAACTCCTGAAGGATCGCGTGACATGAGATCTCGGTGTGCACAAAAGTAGCGCCATGCCTCAAACCGCTTCGTAGCACAGTGGTTAAGGCGCCATACGTGCGAAGCGCGAGCGTTCGAGCCGCCGTGAAGCGCCTCTTCTCGCGTGGACGCAAGTGATCTCGACCATGCGATTAGCTGTGAATGACCCAGATCGTCCAATCGAAAACACATGCAATTGGACTCCCCGCCTCACGCCTAATCTCACGCGCGAGTGTGCGAATCTAAAGCAGGCGAGGAGTGATCTGAGCTGTCCAATCTCGCGATCGGACGACTCAGATTTCTTGGATGTGTGCTTGCATTAGGCACGTAGGAGAAGAGGAGGTGCGCGTGGAGCGCGCACACGTCGCCTACGACAGGTCTTTAGTGACGAATAAATCCGTCACTAAAGACCTGATTTTAATGTTTTTGAATATGGAATTACCAAATTGCCCCCAATCCTTGCAACTATAAAAGGCGACCCCTACCCTACGAAATTCTCATCCCTTCACCTCTCTCCCCCTTCAAAGATCTAGAGAAGCTTATCCTACACCTAGGATGCTCCTTTAGAGCCAAATCCAAAGTTTTCTCACCCCCGTTCCAGAAGTGGATCCCATGACGACGACGTGCTGCCTCATTCCCGCTTCCTCCTGCTTCGTCCTCATTCGTTGAGAAGGATAACATCTCTCCCTTTATTTTTATTGCTTTCTAGAATAGAATTTTCCGCTTTCTAGCTGTAATCATTTCCTGCTTTCTAGTTGTAAAAACAATATTCTTATATCAAGTGATTGTTCTCACTCTCTCTCTCTCTTAGTGTTAATATCAATTCCATTGTAATTATCTCGCTTTCAAACAAAAATACCAAAAAGATATAATCGCAGATTTTAGATCGATGTAGCCTCCCTGTGTTCGACTCGGAATTTCTTTATGAATTTCGGTAAGATTTTATTTGTTGATGGATTGCTTCGCAAATCGAACTACAACGACAGGTTTTTCAAATCCAACTTTGATCGCGTAGTTTTCTGCTATCAATATTTTGGCATTGTTGCCGGGGAGGCAACAATTTTTTATTTTCTTTCTGCATTTCTCGCACTTGATTGTTTTCTAACTTGCTTTATTTCTCGCCTATTATTTTATAGGTACCTCAACAGGGAATTTTCAAATAGTAGATAGGAGTAAAGTGTAGTTGAAGACAACTGTAAGTGCTCTCCATTCTTCCCCCTCCATAGATTTCATTTCACAACATTAATTCAAACCCCAATTAACCTAGGTATTCGCATAAATCCTAGAATTAGTTTGGTTGCTTAGATTTCCACCCACATTCATCTCACCCTCGTAAAAAAAATTAACAAAAAGATATTTCTTGTGGGGTAAATCAACATACACCTACATTCAAGGCACATAACCTAATTGATTTTTATCTACTAAACTGGATTCTAATCTGTTGAACTAGTACACGCAAATCTACATATAAAAGAGTAGAAATCAGTCTAGGTCAATCATTTTGTGTGCCTAACTTAGTAGTGCAAATTTGGCCAATTGTTTGAGTTATTTGGAAAGCACCACTTAACCTAAAATCAACTCACCTAGTAGCTTCCCTTTAGGGTTTTCAATTTAGATCAATACCAGACACTCCACTTTACTTTTTGATTTCAAAAGGAAAAAGATCTTTACCCGTATTTGAAAATCTGGTTTTCCTCGAAACTTGATTGAATTAACCTAATTCCAAACCATAAAAACAACTTAAGCAAGATTTGAACCTTAAAATCTACTCATCAAAAATAATCTTGCTTGAAAACCCTAGTTGTGCACGCACTCACACATATTCAATCAATCATTAAGGGCACAACCCATCTTAAGAGCCTACCACATTACATAAGCACTACAATCCTAGGCCTAAATAAAATCAAATAGACGTTGGCCTTAAGGACTGATTCGCTCTTCAGAGCCCAGTCTGAGATTGTTTACGATTAACCTGCTTCTACCAATTAATCTGATGTCTAGATAGGGAAGTAGCGTCAAACGACCATGGTTGGGGTACACTAGGAACCAGAGGTGTAAGCTAAAGGAAGAACCTTCTCCTTAGTCCCTCCTTCTAACTGGTTAGATTGATTGGACACAAGTAGTGTAAATCATCTATAATCTTAAGACAGATTTTGAGAGTCTATAGATCCTTAGGCTACCCCACTTAAGGACAGGCTTATTTTGTTGTGTCTCTGGGTTCTTATCCCCTGTCCTTCCGACCTCTTCCTAGTTTATGCTGAGAAGGAGGTCATTGAATCCTCGATTGGAAGGACCACTAGAGTGTTCTAGGAGGCATAGATTGGATTTTGGCCAAATTGATCCCATGGCCGATCAACAACCTCCACTGCCTCAGAATCCACAGGAGATGTTTCAAAGGCAGCTAGAACAAATGCAGAGAATGCAAGAATGGTTCCAGAGAATGCAGGGTGCTCAGCCCTTGAAGGATTTTTATGATCCTTCAAATTACGGGGAACGTCCTGGCATCCAGATTCCTACCGGAGACGTAGAAATCAAGCCCTAGGTATTAATCCTGATCAAACACTTTCATGGGCTTGGCTTTGAAGACCTGTTTCAGCATTTGAAGGACTTGACCACTTTGTTCCAGACCACCAAGGCGCGAAACGTGAATGAAGAGCAGATGATCATGAGTTTCTTTCCCCACTCTCTTAGGGATAAGGCCACTCATTGGTATAGGACCATAGGAAGGTCGATCGCAATATGGAATAATCTGAAATTAGCTTTCCTGAAGAAATTCTTCCCTGTCGAATGTACCAATGCTTTGAGATGGGCAATTACTACCTTCACCCAGCGGCTAGGAGAGTAGTTTCATGTTGCCTAGGAGCGATTCCAGGACCTTTTGCGGAAGTGTCCACACCACGAGGTGCCGAAATGGCAACTCGTGTAGATCTTCTACCACAGGTTGACTGAGCAACTCAGAAATCACGTGGATGCTTCTTGCTGAGGCAATTTCCTTCACAAAGATGCAGATAGCATGCATGATTTGTTTGAGATAAGTGAAAATTCAATCAATCATGCCTCCATGGATACTTTTAACCAGTCCCAACAACCCAGATCGAATGTTAATGAAGTCCACGACTCTCATTCATTTGATATGGAATTGATTTGCAATAACCTAGATAAGGTGGACTTGGTTGCTAAAAGGATGGAGGAGTGGATGGCTGGAAACTCAATGAACAATTCTCGATCCACTCAATCCCAAAATTCAGGATTCCATTCATCGCGAGCACTTTCTGGATGAGAGTTCGTGAATCAACTAGATGCGGCTCAACCTGTGAACCAGCATTACTCAGAACCCCATGAGTTCCAAAGTGGGGCCTTTATCCCAGTTTCTCTGATCCCTCCCTTTCTTTCTTTCCATCCTCATCTTATAAGGATGTCTATGCTGTGCAGGAGAATGTTAGGTCCAACCTTTACTCTAATGCTTATAATTCAGGTTGGAGGAACCACCCTAACTTCTCCTTGAAAAACCTGGGGCAGCAAGCCCAATTCCGACCCAGCAACTTTGCTCCACAAAGACCAATGGGTAAGGGTCATGTTTACACTCAACTGCCCCCAAATCAGGTCAATCAGCCAGCTTGGAATGCCCGTCAACTCGTAGGGCAGGTTGATTTGAAACTTGTCAGCCCGAATCTCTGCCATCTCAACCCGTACCCAACCTACGTAATATCCAGAATCCAGGCAATCAAGCCTAAGGGTACGGGAATCAAAGGGACCCGCACGATCATGCTCAGGTGGTTGAGCAAGGTCCTTCCTCTTTTACTTCTTCAAATCAAAGGTTTCTGGCTAATGAAGCCCCTCCAATCTTTCCTAACCCTCCACAAGACCCAAACCCGTATGCATCTGCTAATTCAGTTATCTTGAGGAGTGGAAAACAAACTCAGGATCCACAACCGCATTGTTCTGATCTACCAAATCCTGGAGAGCCTAAGGAGAGAAAGGAGAATTCTAAAAAAGAAATCAAGGGTCAGGAACCTGATTCAAAAGATCTAACTCATGTTCCTTTTCCTGAGGCCTTGATTAAACTTAGGAAGAAGAAACCTGTTGATAGTAACGAGGAGGTTTTGAATATATTCAAGAATGTTGAGATCAATATCCCGCTCCTCGATGCCATCAAACACATACTGGCTTATGCTAAATTTTTAAAGGATTTATGCACACAGAAGCGTAAGTTGAGGGAATCTGTTCCAAGGAAGGTGGTAGTCTCTAAGTAAGCTAGTTCTGTTATCCTACATCACCTTCCTCAGAAAAAGAGAGATCCAGGTGCTCCTTTGATTTCTTGTGTCGTTGGAGATTACACTTTTGATAAGGTACTTCTAGATCTAGGTGCATATATTAACCTAATTCCGACTTCTCTTTATGAGAAGTTCAGATTAGGTGAACTTTGACCGACTTCAGTAATGCTGCAGTTAGCGGACTGTTCGATCACAAATCTGCGATGCGTTATTTAAGATGTTATTGTTAAGGTTAAGAATTTATATTTTCCTATAGATTTCCTTGTCCTTGACATGGATGTACCTGAAAATTTAAGGAACATGCCCATCATTCTGGGGCATTCGTTCCTGGCTACCGCTAAGGCCAATATCAACTGTGAGAGCGGTAGCATGGAAATCACCTTTGGGGATCACAAATTGAAATTGGATATTTTTAAGGCGATTAACAAATTCGAGGATTGTGGATTTATAGAGGAACTTGAGGATGACAACTTGAATATGGAAACTTGTATGGAAGTTTCGGCAATTGAAAGTTCCTCCTGTTGTGATGGATCTGACCCGCAACCCTTTGTAGCAAACCCGCCACATTCTGAAGAGGTTATTGATTTTGTTCACTTTCAACCTCTTCCTCTTGATGAATCTTCATCAACATCATCCTTACCTTCAATCCTAAACCTGCCTTAGCTCGAACTGAAACCATTGCCTGAGAATCTGAAATATCAGCTTTTTGGACCACAAAAGATGCTCCCTGTGATTATCAGTGCTAGATTAACTAAGGAGCAGGAAATTAAACTGATCAAGGTCTTAAAGGAACACAAGGAAGCAATTGGTTGGACCATTCATGACCTTAGGGGGATCAAGCCATCTTACTGCAATCATAGAATATTCTTGGAAGATGGATCCTGCCCTTCTCGCCAAATGTAGAGATTAAACCCTAATATGCGAGAAGTGGTCAAGAAGGAAATTATCAAGTGGCTCGATGTAGGAATCATTTATCCGATCTCTGATAGTCCTTAGGTAAGTCTCGTGCAAATTATTTCTAAGAAAGTCAGGATTACTGTTGTGACTAATGAGAAAGGAGAATTTATCACAACTTGTTCAGCTTCCTCTTGGAGGGTTTGTATCTATTACAGGAAGCTGAACATAGCCACGAAAAAGGATCATTTCCCTTTTCCCTTTATCGATCAAATCCTTGAAAGACTAGTAGGGTAGAAGTACTTCTGTTTCCTAGACGGTTACTCGGGATACAATCAAGTCCCTATCCATCTCGAGGATCAGGAAAAAATGACTTTCATCTATCCCTACGGAACCTTTGCTTTCTGTAGGATGTCATTCAGCTTATGCAATGCACTTGTGACTTTTCAAAGGTGTATGCTAGCCATATTCTCTAACATGGTGGGAGAGTTTATGGACGTCTTCGTAGATAATTTCTCTATTTTTGAAGAATCATTTGATTCTTGCCTAGCTAATCTTGAAATGATTCTTAAAAGAACAAGACTGGTCCTTAGCTGGGAAAAGAGTCATTTCATGACACAAGAAGGCATCATCTTGGGTCATGTAATCTCTAAATGGGGAATCAAAGTTGACAAAGCTATAGTTGATGCTATTTTTTAACTTCCTCCTCCCACATCTGTCAAACAAATTCGATCATTTCTTGGTCATGTGGGATTCTATAGGAGGTTCATCAAGGACTTCTCTAAGGTTGCTTGACCTCTAGGCAACCTTCTAGCCAAAGATACGCCGTTTGATTTCAACGAATCATGCCGTAAGGCCTTTGATTTTCTTAAAATGACAGTCACTTGTGCTCTTATGTTGCAACCACCGGTTTGGATAGCCCCATTTGAGATCATGACCGACGCTTCTGATTACGCGATCGAGGATGTTGTGGGTCAAAAGATCGATAGGAAGCCCTCTGTCATCTACTACACTAGCAAAACTCTAGACGAGGCCCAGAGGAAATCACTATTACTGAGAAGGAATTGCTAGCTGTAGTATTTGCTTTGGAAAAATTCAAGGCTTATCTCTTAGGGTCTCATGTCATAATATATACCGACCACTTAGCCTTGAGACATCTCTTGATCAAAAAGGATGCCAAACCCCGGCTTACTCGATGGATTCTTCTACTTCAAGAATTTGATCTTGAAATCAAAGATAAATCCGGGACACAGAATGTGGTGGCGGATCATCTTTCGAGACTTCTGAGTGATTCTTCTTGTCTGGATATTCCGTTGCAGATACTTTTCGAAATGAGACTATCCTTGCAGTTTCAAGTGTCCAAACTCCGTGGTTTGCAGACATCGTAAATTATTTGGCCGTTGGTCAAATCCCTTAAGATTGGACCAAGCATCAACGAGATAGACTCAAATCTGAAGCCAAATATTACTTCTAGGAGGACCCTGAATTGTACTGCATTAGTTCGGATCAGATTATTCGCCGATGTGTTCTGGAGAATGAATTCAAAAGTATACTCGAGTTCTTCCATGCATCAACGTGTGGTGGACATTTCTCTGGGAAAAAGACAGCTGCAAAGATTTTGCAATTTGGATTCTATTGGTCGTCTTTTTTCAAAGATGCCCAGGAATTCTCGAGGTCGTGTTCTTGATGCCAGGCACTTGGGAGCATAACCAAGGGAGATATGATGCCTCTAAACCTGATTCTACCCGTTGAAATCTTCGATGTTTAGGGCATCGATTTCACGGGACCCTTCCTCCCTTCATTTGGACACCAGTACATTCTCATCGTTGTTGATTATGTGTCCAAGTAGATCAAAGCTATTCCCACTCGAACCAATGACCACAAGGTGGTCATCGATTTCGTCAAGAACATCTTCAGTCAGTTCGGGATTCCGAGGGCCATCATCAGAGATGGTGGTACTCACTTTACTAATGCCCAGTTCTGTAATTTACTAGCAAAATACGGGGTAAATCACAGAATCTCCAAACCTTACCATCCCCAGACAAATGGACAGGCTGAGATCTCCAATCGGGAGATCAAGAATATTCTTCAAAAAATGATTCGGCATGATCGTAAAGACTGGACTCAAAAGCTTGAGGATGCTCTTTGGGCCTAACATACGGCGTACAAAACGCCTATCGGCATGTCACCATTTCACATGGTGTATGGAAAGGCATGCCATTTACCTATAGAAATTGAACATAGGGCATTCTGGGAAATCAAGCAGTGTAATCTGGATTTGAGTTTAGTCGGAAAGATTAGGAAACTCCAACTATCAGAGTTGGAGGAGCTTAGAAATGATGCATACGAGAATGCCAAGATCTACAAGGCTCGAACCAAAGCTCTTCATGACTAATTGATATCCCGTAAGAGCTTTGAGCTGAACCAGAAGGTCTGGCTCTTTGATTCTCGACTTAAGCTCTTTCCCGACAAACTTAGGTCAAAATGGAACGGCCATTCATTATTGATCAGATATTTTCAAACGGCGACGTTCAGATCTCTGACCCAAAGATGGGTAATTCATTTAAAGTCAATGATCAGCGTCTAAAGCCTTCTATTGACTGTATTGTTCCAGAACCCGTTTCAAACACGATTGCTCTAATCACATTGTGATTACTTTGGCTGGACCTCGCCTAGCTGATGGAATTAAACTCAGTAGTTGTACATTCTGATTCAGAGCTAACCCGAGCATCATATTCAGGTGATATCTTCTACATTCTACCCTTCCTTTCATGTCTTTTATTCTCAATGCAGACATTGCATTCGCTAGGCATGGGGAGGTGGATTCATTTCTGAATCATTTTGCCAGCTCTGTGGAATTCTTGTAAATTCTACTTGTTTTCCTATATATATATATATATATAAATTGAATTAGGAAAGAATACTTGAGCATTAGGACTTTTCAATCTTAAGAAATATTACAGTAGGATCTAAACACTAAGACCCTTCAGGTCTTTGGGCTTAATCAACCCAAGTATCTACTAAAATGTGAATTTGTTTATCAAGTCCTCGCCATCCTCAATTCCATTTCAATTTGATTAAATAAGTTGGGGTGATAGGTACACAACTTATCAACCCACCCTCTGATTTGAGGGAACTTTAAGTCTAAGCATCTACACACTATTCGTCACTGACTCGTTGTTCGATGGTTTTAACAGAAATTGGGTGGCTAATGAACCTTCTAGGGTGGTATGGCTGATAAGTTATCATGGGTAACAACCCATAGGTGGCTGTCTAGAGCCCAGCCACTGGACCATTCTTTTTCTGCTGCCTTTAGATAAATCTTAGACCAGGGAAGCCACCTATTTTAAAAAAAGAAATCCAAAATGAAAAGAAAAAGATAAAGAAAAGGAGAAAAGAAAAAAAAAGTAAAAGAAATAAGCCACACTTCACCGCACGAGTATGGCTGGCAAGTTATCGTGGGTAACAACCCATTCAAAGGTTGTCCAAATCCCAGCTTAAGAAATGCACATTTAATTCCTAAAACACTTAGGAAGAAGCAAAGAAATAGAATAAGCCGGGGAGACATATACTGGATTCACCCTTGTGTTGACCCTATAAAAAATAAAAGTACGGAGAAAGCTACCGGTCGTATAGATACACCTTTAGGCAGAATTCTTTTTAAGGTCACCTAGGGGCGTAGAAACCCAAAGTCCGTTCTGATTGCCGATCAACGAGTCTATCACATTCACAAAAGGATGCTTAGAACTTAAGGTTCTCACCAAGTCTTGGGTGGGTTGAGTGGCCAAAGAAAGTCGCTCTGAAACCCTAAACTCAAAAATCCAAAAAAAAAATAGAAAAGAAGAAAAAGAGAAAAAGGGATCCTCCTTTGAATAAGGTGAGGGCTTAAGGTGGTTTGCATTTTGGCAGATACCTGAGTGTTGTTGTGTCTTTGAAGTTCAGGTCTTAAGTAAAAATTTCTTAATGTTAAAAATGACTTTTGCCCGAGTAATCCAATCCTAATTCTTTTATAAATAGCATGTAATTTTTGCTGGGGACTAGCAAAAGATAAGCATGGGGGTGTGATGTGCATACATTTAAATAACCAAAAATGTCTATTAATGCATGTTCTCAGTGTCATATTAGCATCATACATTATAAATATTGCATAACATGCATAATCATGCATTTAGGTCAAATTGTACAAATTGTATAGTAATTGTCTCCTTTTATAGCCAGGGACAGGGTGACTTTTAATCAGGGCTTTGGACAAAAGATCCAACCGTACGGATCTGATCAGGGCAATGACGGGAGTTCAACGACTCCAAGATCACCCTGATCGGACATTCGTAGCACTAGATATGGTCTAAGGAAGCTCAGAGAACAAGGGCCAAGATGGTGTAAATCCACACTTCAAAAGACAAATCCGACTGCATGGATGGGTTCGAATCTACGATTGTTGCCTAACGATGTGAAAATCGGTCCAATCTGACATCCGTAACACCATCTACAACACAAAGAAGATAGACGGTCAGGATGGTGCCATGTGGCACCATCCTAACCATCCGCACCTGGCCGCCCCCCCTCCGCTCAACTCCTGAAGGATCTCTTGACGTGAGATGTTGGCCATTGGATGAAGATCCAACAGCCAAGATTAGCCGCACGCAAAAGCAGCGCCACACCTCAAACCGCTACGTAGCGCAGTGGTTAAGGCGCTATGCATGCGAAGCGCATGCGTTCGAGTTGCCGTGAAGCTCCACTTCTCGAATGGATGCACGCGATCTTGACAGCTCAATCAGCTGCGAACGACCCAAATCATCCAATCGAGCGCACACGTAATTGGATGACCCACCTCACGCCTAATCTTACACGCGGGTGCACGAAGCTGAAGAAGGCGAGTAGTGATCTGAGCCGTCAGATCTCGCTATTAGACGACTGAGATTTCTTGGACGTGCGCTTGCATTAGGTGCATGTGAGAGGAGGAGGCACACGCACACATCGCCCACGACAGGTCTTTAGTGACGAATAAAGCTGTCACTAAAGACCTGATTTTAATGTTTTTGAATAAGGAATGACCAACTTGCCCCCAATCCTTGCAACTATAAAAGGAGACCCCTACCCTACGAAATTCCCATCCCTTCCTTCACCTCTCTCCCTCTCCAAAGCTCTAGAGAAGCTTGTCCCACACCCGAGATGCTCCTTTAGAGCCAAATCCAAAGTTTTCTCGCCCCCATTCCGGAAGTGGATCCCGCGACAACGACGACGTGCTGCCTCGTTCCCGCTTCCTCCTACTTCGTCCTCTTTCTTCCTGCTCCATCCTCCGTCTTCCAGGCGTCGCTCCGTCCGGTTCGTCCTCCAAGCATTTGTTGAGGAGGATAACATCTCTCTCCCTTTCTTTTTTTCGCTTTCTAGAATAGAATTTCCCACTTTCTAGCTGTAATCATTTCATGCTTTCTAGTTGTAAAAATAGAATTCTTATATCAAGTGATTGTTCTCTCTCTCTCTCAGTGTTAATATCAATTCCATTGTCATTATCTCTCTTTCAAACAAAAATGCCAAAAAAATATAATCGTGGATTTTAGATCGACATAGACTCCCTGTGTTTGACTCGGAATTTCTTTACGAATTTCGGTAAAATTTTATCTATTGATGGATTGCTTCACAAATCGAACTACAACGACGGGTTTTTCAAATCCAACTTCGATCGCATAGTTTTCCGCTATCAATAGGGGGAGCACACGGCTGCTACGTGCTCGCACTAGAGGGAAGGAGAGGTGCTGGTGCGCAACTGGGGCCGCACACGGGCACTAGGAGTGCATGCGAGAGGCGATGGTGCACGTGGTGAGGATGGGCTCTAGGCGTGCGTGCGCAGAGGGTAATGCCCGAGGAGGTGAAGCGGCATGTTGGAGGTGGCTTCATGCAAGGTGGAGGAGAAGCAAGTTGGGTCTTCAAATGTCCAAGAACCTTCCCGAACGACTTAACCAAAGGGGATGGCACGACGAGGATGGATGCGAGGCATGTGTGCGTGGTGGCGTGGCTGTAACCGTGCGTGGATGGCATGGTGAGGGCTGCTAGTGCGGTCATGGTCACGGTTACGATGGTGTTGCGAGGCTTTGTGGATGGCGGTGTTGCCTATCGCCCCACACGCCTACGATAGCAAAACTCTTGCTGCGGTTGAGGCCCACAGTGGTGAAATGAGGAGCTTGAAGCTCTGCACGGTGATGGTGTGGGGGTGGTGGCCTCTGAATCTGAGTTGTCGGAGGCCTCTTCTTATGCTAAAGGAAAGTGGAGAGGGAGATGGAGCATCGACCAACATGTGCAACCAAGATCCACTTTCGTAGCCCACGTTGCTACTCTTCAATGGCCTCAACTCCTGCAGCAGTTAAAAAGAAAAGAATAAAAAAATGAAAAAGAAATGATGGGTTATTTATGTGCAAACCCTTAGTTTCTATGTTAAAACAAAACAATGCATGTAATGCACCAAATTGATTAACTATTCTAATGCATGTTATTCTAAATGATATTATCAATGCATTTAATGCATGAAATGCATGAAATAAGCAATTTTATGTTACCTTATTTACATTCTAATGTATGCTATATAAATGTACATGTTAACTTAATGTTTAGGCATTAAAATACATGAATAGCTCATAAATATGGGCTCATCAAATGCCCCCATGCTTAGTTTTTGCTAGTCCCTAGCAACATCTATGAAGAATTCCTAAGTTTTAGGCTAGAATTAATCGTCAGGATGGCTTATTATATCTCACCTTTAGAGATTTGTTGAAAAACTAACCTTAGACCTTAAGGTATCCAAGTAGTAGTCAAAATTCAGACTTGATTTGCTTCAATTTTGGTCTCGGGAAATGGTTTCTTAAACTTCTAAGTTTATCCTATAGTTTGTAAATCCCAGAGGTTAAAGTGTCAGTGCTGAGTGTATAATTTGATTAACGGGCATCCACACTTGTTCTTCCCATACGTTCTCAGGACAGGACTTGCCCTTCACCTACCTAGACCTACCTAGGTTCAACCATACTTAGACTTGGCAGCTTTCTCCTCACTTTTTTTATTTTGAGGTCAACACAAAGACGAACCTAGTGTAAATCTCATCAGCTATTTCTCCATTTTTTTTCCTCTTTCATAATTCTAGTACCCATGTATAATGAGGTACTTTTTATTTTCAATGACACCTATGTGTAACGAGGTGTTATTTCCCTCATTTTTTTTATTCTCCATTTCATTTTTTCTCTTCTTTTTGTTTTTTTTTTTCTGGTGAGTGGCTCTCCTTCGTCCTTTCTAAATGCTTCACCAAAGTAAAATCTAGGAAGACTCGAACTCAAGGTTGGGCTCTGGACATCCCGCACCAAGGGGTTACTATGTGTAACATGCCAGCCATACCCTGCAGGGATCTCTATTAAGTTTGAATATAAGTTAAGGTGCATTAATTTAGAGACCCCAACCTCGGTTCTAACAGAACCCACGGTAAGCTCTCACATGGTTGCCCTAGTTTTAAGTTCGTGTAAGTGAACAAGAAACTTCGATTTCAAGGATCTCCAAACCAAGGGATAAACAGAGAAGTTCTATACTTCTTAAGCCCTTAACTTAATACATCAGCTTCTCAAGTACCTCAATTGCTTGAGGCAAAATCCGTATCTTAACAAATACATAGATTTTTAAGCCAACCCAGCCCTAAGGGTCTAAGATTAATATCTCTTCTTTATCTCTTGAAGCAAGATATTTAAGGTCTTATCTCATCATTCGTTCCAGTCCAGAACTTTAAGTAACTCATCTACAGAGATTGTTGGGACTAACCAATTAAGCTCAACAAATTAAAACTTTTTTTTTAATGCAATATGAATGCATGAATGAAATATGTATACATGCTATAAACAGATGCCTCAGGTCCTATCCCCCCATGCCTAGTTCAAACAATGTCCTCATTGAAAGTAAAATAGCCAAGGGAAGATGTTACCTGAGGTGAAGGATGAAAGGAGCTAAGGCTCCTCGAGAGTGACCTCGTCAACCAGATGGCCATCCAAAGTAACATATGATTTTAATCGTTGGTCGTTGACGGTAAAGGGCGTTACTAAACAGGAAAGGCTCTTGATCTCCACAACCCCATGCGGAAACACTTTGGTGATTATGTATGGCCCATCCCAATGAGATTTCAATTTCTCTAGAAAAAGCTTAAGTCTGGAATTGAAAAGCCAGACTTGTTGATTGGGCTCAAAGGTCTTTCAAAGGATATACTTATCATGCAAGACCTTAGTTCTCTCTTTATAAGCTTGGAAGGTGTCATAAGCATCATTCCTTAACTTCTCAAGCTCAGTCAACTCTAATAATCGTGCCTTACTTGCTTGATCTAAATCAAGGTTGGCACTTCGGATAGCCCAGAGTGCCCTATGTTCAAGCTCAACAAGTAAATGGCACGCTTTCCCGTACACTATCCAAAAGGGAGACATACCTAAAGGGATTTTGTAGGCCGTTAGATAAGCCCATAAAGCATCATCGAGCTTTTGGGACCAGTCCTTCCTATCAGGCCTAATGATTTTTTCGAAAATGTTCCTTATATCCCTATTCAATACTTCAACCCGACCACTCATCTGAGGATGGTAAGGGGTAGCAATCTTGTGAGTTACTCCCAGACTCTTGAGTAGCCAATTGAAGTGGTGGTTTCGGAAATGAAGTCCCCCATCACTTATAAACGACTTAAGGCAGTCAAAGCGAGATATAATATTAGCCTTCACAAATTTCAAGACCATAGAGTGGTCATTTGTGAGCATAGGAATGGCCTCTATCCACTTGGAGGCATAATCAACTGCCACTAAGATATACTCATATCCATGGGATAAAGGGAAGGGACCCATGAAGTCTATCCCCCAAACATCAAAAATTTCAACTGGTTAGATTGGGTGTTGGGGCATCTTATTCCTCTTCCCAATCATTCCAGTCCATTGACATCTAATGCAGGCCTTAACAAAGTTATGAGAATCCTTAAATGAAGTAGGCCACCAAAAATCAGACTGGAGAACCTTAAAAGTCATTTTCTTAGCACCAAAGTGTCCTCCATAATGAAGTTCATGGCAAAATCTCAACACACTTTGTTGCTCCTCTTTAGGCACGCATCGTCTTAATACTTGGTCTTGTCCAATTCTAAATAATTCTGGCTCTTCCCAATGAAAGTATCTAGCTTAAGAAATGAATCACTACAAGAATATTGAGTATTCTCGACCGTTAAAAATGGTCGCAAATGTTCAAATAACCGTCGAGAAAAAGGGTCGAGGAATGTACAGTCGCGATTGGGTTTTCTCGACTGTTATTGAACTATACGGTCGAAAAAAAGGCACACCCCACTCGATGTTTGGTTAGTTCTCTCGTCACTTTTCAACAGTCGGTAACGCTCTTTCCTAACCGTTTAATTTCCACGGTCGGCGGAAGTATTTACCTCGACTGTTATTTAGACAGTCGAGTAAGTGCGTATTTCCGACCGTTTGTTAATAACAATCGAAAATAATGAAACTTTTGTCGGTTTATGGATGGTCAATAATGTTAACTTTTTGCAACAGTTTTTGAGTAACGGTCGAGAAAACTCATATTGTAGACCATTTTAAATAGTCGAGAATGTTAAATATTCGCGATGGTTGTTTAATTACGGTTGGGAAAACTCATATTAACGACCATTTTAATTGTCAATAATATTAACAGTTCTTGACCATATTTAAATAACAATCGAGAATAATTAGAAATTTTTTTAAAAATATATTTAATTTATGTGAAAGAGTTGTAAATAATGCCCTATTAAGAGTATAAATCAATAACACAACTTAAAAGTTTATGCATTTAAATAAAATAGAAGAAATGAAAATTAAAATTTTATAAATAAAAGTAACGTATACAAAGTTCATTACAAATGATAATATATATAAAAAATATAATTGTGCTGTGGTACCAATGCCTCCAACACTACTACCACCTAAATCATCGTCATTACGACGATCTCTAAACTTATGAAGGGCGGGGTGATCAATTCCTCCCTTCTGAATTAATGCCAGGAGCTCCTTCATGGTCTTGTTGGATTCCTTCAACTACGTCGCATTCTCCTTGACCAACGTTGTCAGCTCCTCGATTCGCAACACATTCTCCTCGTCTCTGCGGTGTAATGCAGCAATCTCCTTCCTCATCTCCTGCACCTCAGCTGAAGAGGATGATGCTCCCCTTCTCCCATACCACCTCGAGATGGTCTCACTCCTCCCTGCGCTACGGACGTACCCGCCATGCTCAGGTGGCATGACGGTCCAGTAGGCCTCCTCTGCTGTCAGTGGCTACTGAACTGTACCTAAGTTTGCGTCTTCAGGAGGATGTATTAAGTTGATCATATTATCCTGAAAGATATTGAATTACGTTAAGTAATTTAATTTAATTTAATTATATAATTACAAAATAAAATAAAAGTATTGTATTTTTTTAACTTATGTGTCTCTGTTGGTATGTGTCGTGAGGCCACTCTCTATTTCTGTAACGACCCGATTCCCGAATCCCTAAGAGACATGAGAATCGGACCGACTCGACTAATCACAAGACCTAGTCGTCCAACGAAGAAGTAACCAAAAGAGTAGTAAAATAAGCCACATTCAGCATGAATATAACTAGCAGTAACAAAATATAGCAGTAAGAAAAGGAAATACTACAGTATACACCACCATAACAGAAGGGAAATAAACATGTACATAACATAAAGTTTCGACAAAGAAAGTACAAGGAGTAATAAAGAAAACTACTCACTACAGTGGAAGAAAAGTACAGAAAGTACTACAGGTAACTCTACCGGACCCAACTAGGCCCAGCGTCCTCTGCAGCCGCTGACCCTGGCTGCTCAACACCTGGTCCTGAAAAGTAACGAGTGTAACACGTCAGCGAAACGCTGAGTAGAGTGGCAATTAAAAGCTAAAGAAGCAGAAGAGTGCACAGTAGCTGTTATATTTTTACTTTCGTTATTTACGTCTTTCTATTAATTCACTATTGATTTATTTCTCAGATCCTTCTCTTGATCTCGAATGTTCCTCGTGGGAACGATCTTGATTGCAGCCTTTTCCAAAAAGTAGAAGTAACACGTGGTTCTCCCCTAGCCGAGAGAGTCCCCCGTGGTGGTCCTACCCTCAGTCAACCACCCCAAGGTCACTGACAGACGTAACGGTGACTACGGCACGCACGATAAGCGCACGGGTAGCTAACCCACACTGGCACGCGGTCAGTCATTTCTGTTAATGGGTGCGCCCAAAGCACAGCACGGAACCAGTATAGGGCAGAGCCCTCTCAGTAACAGGGGTCCAACCCCTCCACAGTCCGCGCAGCCTCGCCTGACTGCCCTGGTTTGCCCATTGGGCCTAACAAGTCGGTGTAGGAGGCTAGCAGAACCCCGGGGCCCGTGGGGTAGCTAGTGCTCTCCCTACACTAGTAGCTCTCCTCGATATTGTGTATGCGAGGGCCAGCAAGTCGGTGTACAGTGGCTAAACCCACCCCGATCACAACCTGAGGGCGGCATGCTCCCCTCTACACTAAGAGGTAATGTGTGCTCTCTCTAGTACCACGTACCCAAGAAACAACACACTTCCATGTTTCACTTTCTCAGTTCCATTCTATTCTCTTTCCAGGAATTTTACTCCTGATTCCCGTAGGGTTCATGTTCTTTTTTTCGTTTGGCCATTTTAGGTTTCACCGTTCCAGTTTTACGTTCATACAACCCATATTCTCAATCGCATTTATTTATTCATAACAGGCAGCTATTATTTCCTTTCCACTTTTCCAAGACTGCAATATTTATATATTCCACTAGTTTTCCAGTCCTAGGATTCATGCCGTACCCTAGGATCTATCATTCAATCTAGTTTTCCAGTCCTAGGATTCATGCAATACCCTAGGATCTATCATTCAATCTAGTTTCTCAGTCCTAGGGTTCATGCAATGCCTTAGACTCTATTAATTGTTCCACAATTGTAACAAATTTTGTTAAGTAAATTAAAAGCCACTCTACTAGCGAAAACGGGAGTACAGGGGGTGTCGTCGGCAATCCCACACGCCTCCGCAACCCCCAAGACTGTAACGGAACGGGGCCCTAACACAAGGATCAATCATAAGGAGTTTCTCAGAATGGTATACAATTACTGTAAACGGGTAAAAGAATTTATTCTGGAAAGAACGCAACTCGAAACGCGGAAAATGGACTCCGAACGGGCCCTAAACGGGTCAAAATGACGAAACTGTCCAAAGTCAGACGTCTGGAACCTCTTCCAAACATCTTAAAAGGTGGGTCAGGTCGTACCTTAGTTCTGCGTAGTCCTTCAGACGTCCAGAAGCCTGCTGGGACGTCTAGCTTGGTTTCCAGATGTCCGATTGTCTCCCAGGACGTTTGGAGGTTCTCTCCGTCGTCTGGCACTGTGGCCAGACGTCTGATTTACGTGGGATGGCGAGCCCTCGCCCCCTCCTGAGCAGAACCTGCGCACACACACACCTGCTCTCAGCACGTTGAAATGCAGGCGAAGTCGCGGCGGATGATTGCATGGCCGTACACGCGAAAAAGGGAGAAGATAGAAATATCTTACTTATCAGACATCTTGACAATCCTCCAGACGTCCTCAGCGTCGTCTTGTCGTAAGTCTAGACATCTGATTCTGGAAAATTTTCCAGAACTAGAGCCCGATTCGCTCTCCACCTGCGACGCACGGTCGCGCCGCGCCCTGTCCGCCTGCTGCCCGAGCTGCAACAGCCCCTTCGCGACACCACATGCCCGCCGCTCCCCCGTCGGCCGGCTCTAGCTGCCCCGGCAAGCTCGAACCCTCGCGGTCGAGCTTCTTCATTCCGCTTGCAACCCTCCTTCCCGCACGCTCGCCGCGGCCGCTGCTGCCGCCGCTCACTCGCTCGCTCGCGCTCTCGCACTAGCAGGGAGAAGGAGAAGAGGAAGGCGAAGGAGATGAGGGTGAGGGAGAGGGCGAGGGTGTCTTATAAGGCCGGGCAGGGAGAGAGAGAAGAGAGCGATGCGCCTGCAGGAAGAGAGAGAGGAAAAGTGGAACGAAAGCGACGGATGCAGTCTGCGGGTGCAGACGCAACCCCGTACGCCGAGAAAATTTATTACCAGACGTCTGGAAAGGGTTCTAGATGTCTGGACAGACGTCTGGGCCACTTCCCAGACATCTTAAAAAACCGTCTGATGCCACGTTCGTAACAATATAACAAACTCAAAGGAAGTTTCGTCCCCGAAACTTGCGCTAACTAGGGTGCGGGAAAGAACAACATATATAAACATAACAAACTCAAAGAGGACCAAAGCCGATCCGAAAAGACGTACCCGTGAAGAGCTCCGGGTACCGCTCCTGCATTGCCACCTCAGGCTCCTAGGTAGCCTCCTCGTACCGCTGGCTCCTCCACAAAACCTTCACCAGGGGTACTTGCTTTCATCTCAAACTACGGACGGCTCTGTCAAGAATCTATACTGGCCGCTCGGGGTAGGTCAGGTCGTCGCCCACCTCGACGCTCTCGTGACTCAGGACGTGACTGGGATCGGCAACGTACTTCCTGATGTTGGACACGTGGAACACGTCGTGCACACCAGAAAGCTGAGGAGGGAGGGCAAGTCTGTAAGCAACGGGTCCAACCCGCTCCAGGACCTCAAAGGGCCCCACGAACCTCGGCACGAGCTTCCCTCTCACCCCAAACTGCTGCAGGCCCTTCATGGGCGAAACATGAAGGAAGACGTGGTCCCCAACCTCAAACTGCACCTCTTTGCGTCTCCGATCCGCGTAGCTCTTCTGCCTACTCCTGACAGTGCGGAGTTGCCTGTGGATCTGCTCAACTACCTCCTGACTCTGCCAGATCAACCTGGGGCCAACCTCCCACTTGGTCCCCACCTTAACCCAACTCAAGGGTGCGTACACCTCCGTCCGTACAGAGCCTCATAGGGAGCCATGACGATGCTCGAGTGATAACTATTGTTGTATGCAAACTCCTCCAGCGGCAAGTGCTCCTCCCAAGAGCCCCTCCAATCCAGTACACAGGCACGCAAAAGGTCCTCAAGTGTCTGTATCGTGCGCTCAGACTGTCCGTCCGTCTGGGGTTGGTAAGCTGTACTGAATCTCAACCGCGTCCCCAGGGCCTGCTTAAACTCAGCCCAAAACTGGGACGTAAAGCGGGTATCCCGGTCGGATACGATCTCCCATGGAACTCCGTGTAGTCGTACCACGTCGCGGATATACCTCTCTGCCAACTGTGCTGGTCCTAAAGTGACTCGGATCCGCAAGAATCATGCCATCTTTGTCATTCTATCCATAATTACCCAGACTACATCGTGTCCTTACTGGGTAACAGGTAAGCCCACCACTAAGTCCATGGTGATGCTCTCCCACTTCCACTTTGGCACTGGAAGCGGCTGTAGCGGCCCTGCAGGCCTCTGATGCTCAGCTTTCACCTACTGGCACGCTAAGCACTCCTGCACGAATTCACCCACATCCTGCTTCATCCCCCTCCACCAAAACTCGCGTCTCAATTCATGGTACATCTTCGTGTTTCCGGGATGTATGGTGAATCTGGAACCGTGTGCCTCAGTCAGGAGCTCTCTCAACAGCTCCTCGTCTCTGGGAACGCACAACCATCCCCTCAGGCGTAGCACCTGGTCTGTGAAAGAGAAGTCCCCTGGGTCTCCTAACAGTACTCTGTCGCGCAAGGACTGCAAGTACGGATCGGCCATCTATCCTGTGATGATGCGGTCTATCAGCTCTGGCCTAGTCTGTCGTGTCACAGTCACTGCCCCACAGTGCCCCCGTAACTCTAGGGGTCGCCAACTACCCATCTCCTCCAAAAGGCTCCAACTCTGTAACTGTAAACTGGCCAGGTGTGCGGGTGCTTCCGGCTCAAGGCGTCAGCCACCACATTGGCCTTTCCCGGGTGGTAGGAAATGCTGCAGTCATAGTCCTTCAGGAGCTCCAACCAACGTCTCTGTCTCATGTTGAGCTCCTTCTGGTCAAATAGGTATCTGAGGCTCTTGTGATTTGTGAAAATCTCGAAGGTCTCACCGTACAAGTAGTGCCTCCAGGTGTTCAGCGCGAAGACAACAGTTGCCAGCTCCAGGTCATGGGTAGGGTAGGCATGCTCATGGGGCTTCAGTTGCCGTGAAGCGTAAGTGACAACGTGACCCCTCTTCATGAGCACACCCCCTAACCCCTGCAAAGAGGCGTCCGTGTACACAACGAACCCGCCACTACTGTCAGGGATGGTCAGCACGGGAGCCGAAGTCAACCTCCTTCACCTCCTAAAAACACGCCTCACAGGCGTCTGTCCAAGTGAAGGGCACGTCCTTCCGGGTCAACTGTGTCATAGGATGCGCAATCTATGAAAAACCCCTGATGAACCGTCTGTAGTAGCTGCCAGTCCCAGGAAACTGCGAATCTCAGTGACTCTACGCAGTCTCTCCCACCTGAGCACTGCCTCGACCTTGGCTGGGTCCACCGCCAAGCCGTCCCCAGAGATCACATGACCTAAGAAGGTCACCTCCCTCAACCAGAACTCGCACTTGCTGTATTTGGTGTACAGCCTACGTCGTCTCAGTGTGTCCAGAACCATCCACAAGTGCTGTCCGTGCTGCGTCTGATCTCGAGAATAGATGAGTACATCATCAATAAATACCACCACGAACTGGTCCAAGTACGGTTTAAACACCCGGTTCATCAGGTCCATGAAAGCAGCGGGGGCATTGGTCAACCCAAACGGCATGACCAAAAACTCGTAGTGTCCGTACTAGGTGCGGAAAGCTGTCTTGGAGACGTCTGCCTCCCTGATCCTCAACTGGTGGTATCCAGACCTCAAGTCAATCTTGGAGAACACCGTGGCACCTCGCAACTGGTCAAACAAGTCGTCGATCCTCGGCAGCGGGTATTTGTTCTTGATGGTGACCCTATTCAGCTGTCTGTAGTCCACACAAAGGTGTAGGGTAACATCCTTCTTCTTTACAAAGAGTACCGGGGCTCCCCAGGGAGACGCACTGGGCCTCACAAAGCCCTTCTCCAAGAGATCCTGCAACTGAGACTTGAGCTCTCGCAGCTCAAGCGATGCCATCCTGTATGGTGCGGTGGAGATGGGGCTGGTCCCTGGTACTAGTGAGATCTCAAACTCGATCTCACGCTTGGGCGGTAGTCCTGGTAACTCGTCTGGGAACATGTCAGGGTACTCTCTGACCACCGGGATGCTCTGGAAGTCTGCCACAGGGCTGGGCTCTACCACCACACAAGCTAGGAAGCCCTCACACCCTTGGCCCAAAAGTCTCGCCGCCCGAAGTGCTGAAATGAACCTGAAGCCTCCATCCACTGGCTGACCGTGAAACTCGAAAGAAGGCAACTTCGGTATGGAGAAGACGATCTTCCTCTCAAAATAGTCCACCAAAGCGTCGTAAGCGGACAACCAGTCCATCCCCAGAATTATGCCAAAGTCCTCCATCTGAATCATAATCAGGTCAGCTGGCAGACTATGTCCCCCGATACTGACCTCGCAATCCGTGTACACCTCCTCAACTACAAACAGCTAACCACTAGGACCTCTGATTAAGAACGGATTCTCTAACAGCATATAATCCTGGCCCAAACTAACTACGAAACTGGCTGCGACAAACGAGTACGTAGCGTCGAAATCGAAAAGTGTGTAAACGAGTCTGTCGGAAACTGAGACCATACCTGCCACCACTGATCCCGAAGCTCTGGCATCCCTGTGTGTCAGGGCGTTGATACGTCCCTCAGCTCTAGGTGTGGACGAAGCAACCACACTCTGCGTCGAACGGGCAGGTGCTGGTCGGTACCCTCCTTGTGACTACTGTCCTCCTCCTCGCGCATGGGAACAGCGGCCTCCTGCACGCCCTCCAGTGCTCGACGCGGGAAGTATCTGCTGACCTCCTGCCCTAGACGGGCAGTCCCTCCTGATGTGGCCCGACTGGCCACACTGGTAGCAGAGGGGAACCTGACTCCCGCCCTCAGTGGGCCCTGCTGTCGGCTGAGCAGGGGTCTAGTGTTGGCAACTAGCCCCTATCGAGGGCACCCAAAGGCCACTAATGGCCCTACAAAACATAACGGCTCTCCTGCGGACGCCACGTGTCACCTCTCTCGCCGGCCCTATGAAAAGTCTGGCTGGAAGGGCCTCTTCCGCCCACCGTCAGTGTCTCGCGCGGACGAGTTGGTCTCCTCATAGGTCATAGCTGCCTCCACCACCCTCGAAAATGTAGGCAGCTTCAAGGGTTTGACATACCCTCGAATCGCAGGCCGGAGCCCCTCGGTGAACCTCCAAAGGCGCTCCTCCTCAGTGGTTACCGCTGTCGCTGCAAAGCGGGACAGCTCCAGAAAACGCTTACAGTATGCGCTCACGGTCATCATCCCCTGGCGGAGAGTGTGGAACTCCCACCTCCTCTGGTCCTGCCACGTCTGGGGAAAGTACTGCTCGCAGAAGAGGGTGACGAACCGGTCCCAGGTCAGCTCGTCCCTCTCCTGTCCCCTGAGCGCCCCCCACCACCTGTGTGCCGCACTCTCCAGCTGGTACGTGGCAAAGGCCACGCGGCACTCCACCGGGGGGCAAAGGGTGTCGAAAACCTTCTCGAGCTGCTCGAGCCAGTCCTCTGCCTCGGTCGGGTCCTCATCCCCCTTGAAGGTAGGGGGCTTCAGCTTCTGGAACTGCCCGAAGAGCTCGAAGTGGCGCTGTAGTGGAGATGCTGGTGCACCTCCAGGTAAAGGAGCCTTGTGCGCAGAAGTGTCGAAGGAAGGTGGGGGCGGTGGCAGCCCATCCCCTCCCCCGTGTCCAACGCTGCGTCCGTCTTGTGGTCTCACAGACGACTCCCCCTCCGCAGCCCCAGGGAGAGGAGCTCAGGGTGGAGCTCCTCTCGCACAATATCCCGTATCAGCTGGGCGAGGTCCTGGGCCTGAATGCCCAGGAGCAGTGGCTGGTCCACTGAGGCGTCGACAGCAGCATGCCCACCTCGCTGACTGAGCTCGTCCTCGACCGCGCCCGTGGCTCGCCTCGCTAGTCCCGCGACGAGGCATCTCCTGCAAGGAGACGCGAAAAAGAACAGAAACACGTCAATATGGAACGATATCTAACGAAAAAGTCTAAGAGCTTATGCCAAAAGAAATGTTGTGGAGGCTACTCTAGTCACAGACATGTGAATTGGTTATTTTCCAGTCAGTTGGTTCACTTCTCGGGACGACCTTGCTCTGATACCATCTTGTAACGACCCGATTCCCGAATCCCTACAAGACACGAGAATCGGACCAACTCGACTAATCCCAAGACCTAGTCGTCCAACGAGGAAGTAACCAAAAAGTAGTAAAATAAACCACATTCAGCATGAATATAACTAGCAGTAACAAAATACAACAGTAAGAAAAGGAAATACTACAGTATACACCACCACAACAGAAGGGAAATAAACATGTACATAACATAAAGTTTCGACAAAGAAAGTACAGGGAGTAACAAAGAAAACTACTCACTACAGTGGAAGAAAAGTACAAAAAGTACTACAGGTAACTCTACTGGACCCTACTAGGCCCAGCGTCCTCTGAAGTTGTTGACCCTAGCTGCTCAACACCTGGTCCTGAAAAGTAACGAGTGTAACACGTCAGCGAAACACTGAGTAGAGTGGCAACTAAAAGCTAAAGAAGCAGAAGAGTGCACAGTAGCTGTTATATTTTTACTTTCGTTATTTACGGCTTTCTATTAATTCACTATTTATTTATTTCTCAGATCCTTCTCTTGATCTCGAATGTTCCTCGTGGGAACGATCTTGATTGCAGTCTTTTCTGAAAAGTAGAAGTAACATGTGGTGCTCCCCTGGCCGGGAGAGTCCCCCGTGATGGTCCTACCCTCAGTCAACCACCCCAAGGTCACTGACAGACGTAACGGTGACTACGGCACGCACGATAAGCCCACGGGTAGCTAACCCGCACTGGCACGCGGTCAGTCGTTTCCGTTAACGGGTGCACCCAAAGCACAGCACGGAACCACTATAGGGAAGAGCCCTCTCAGTAATAGGGGTCCAACCCCTCCACAGTCCGCGCACCCTCGCCTGACTACCCTGGTTTGCCCAGTGGGCCTAACAAGTCAGTGTAGGAGGCTAGCAGAACCCCGGGGCCCGTGGGGTAGCTAGTGCTCTCCCTACACTAGTAGCTCTCCTCAGTACTGTGTACGCGAGGGCCAGCAAGTCGGTGTACAGTGGCCAAACCCACCCCGGTCTCAACCTGAGGGCGGCAAGCTCCCCTCTACACTAAGAGGTAATGTGTGCTCTCTCTAGTACCACGTACCCAAGAAACAACACACTTCCACGTTTCACTTTCTCAGTTCCATTCTATTCTCTTTCCAGGAATTTTACTCCTGATTCCCGTAGGATTAATGTTCTTTTTTTCGTTTGGCCATTTTAGGTTTCACCGTTCCAGTTTTACGTTCATACAACCCATGTTCTCAATCGTATTTATTTATTCATAACAGGCAGCTGTTAAATCAATTTACAGAAAGCTATTATTTCCTTTCCACTTTTCCAAGACTGCAATATTTATATATTCCACTAGTTTTCCAGTCCTAGGATTCATGCCGTACCCTAGGATCTATCATCCAATCTAGTTTTCCAGTCCTAGGATTCATGCAATACCCTAGGATCTATCATTCAATCTTGTTTCTCAGTCCTAGGGTTCATGCAATGCCCTAAACTCTATTAATTGTTCCACAATTGTAACAAATTTTGTTAAGTAAATTAAAAAGCCACTCTACCAGCGAAAACGGGAGTACTGGGGGCGTGGTCGGCAATCCCGCGTGCCTCTGCAACCCCCAAGACTGCAACGGAATGAGGTCCTAACACAAGGATCAATCATAAGGAGTTTCTCAGAATGGTATACAGTTACTCTAAACGGGTAGAGGAATTTATTCTGGAAAGAACGCAACTCGAAACGAGGAAAACGGACTCCGAACGGGCCCTAAACGGGTCAAAACGACGAAACTGTCCAAAATCAGACGTCTGGAACCTCTTCCAGACATCTTAAAATGTCGGTCAGGTCGTACCTTAGTTCTGCGTAGTCCTTCAGACGTCCAAAAGCCTGCTAGGACGTTTGGCTTTGTTTCCAGACATCCGATTGTCTCCCAAGACGTCTGGAGGTTCTCTCCGTCGTCTGGCACTGCGGCCAGACGTCTGATTTACGTGGAATGGTGAGCCCTCGCGCCCTCCCGAGCAGAACCTGTGCACACACACACCTGCTCTCAGCACGATGAAACGTAGGCGAAGTCGCGGCAGACGGCTGCATGGCCATACACACGAAAAAGGGACAAGATAGAAATATCTTACCTATCAGACGTCTTAACAGTCCTCCAGACATCCTCAATGTCGTCTGGTCGTAAGTCCAGATGTCTGATTCTGGAAAATTTTCCAGAACCAGAGCCCGATTCGCTCTCCACCCACGACGCACGGCCGCGCCGCGCCCCGTCCACTTGCTGCCCGAGCTGCAGCAGCCCCTCCGCGACACCCCACGCCCGCCGCTCCCTTGTCGGCCGGCTCTAGCTGCCCCGGCAAGCTCGAACCCTCGCGGTCGAGCTTCTTCCTTCCGCTCGCAACCCTCCTTCCCGCATGCTCGCCGCGGCCGCTGCTGCCGCCGCTCACTCGCTCGCTCGCGCTCTCGCACAAGCAGGGAGAAGGAGAAGAGGAAGGCGGAGGAGATGAGGGTGAGGGAGAAGGCGAGGGTTTCTTATAAGGCCACGCGGGGAGAGAGAGAAGAGAGCGGCGCGCCTGCAGGAAGAGAGAGAGGAAAAGAGGAACGAAAGCGGCGGGTGCAGTCTGCGCGCGCACGTGCGCAAACGCAACCCCGTACGCCAAAAAAATTTATTACTAGACGTCTGGAAAGGGTTCCAGACGTCTGGACAGATGTCTGGGCCACTTCCCAGACATCTTAAAAAACCATCTGATGCCACTTTCGTAACAATTTCCCTCTTCGCTCATCTTGCTATGAGTGGCCTCACATACTCCCACCCGATCAAGCTAAGCACCTTGATGCATGGCGAACTACAATAATTTGAAACATTTAATTTTAATAAATTAGAAACTTTTGTAAGGTTTAAAAGAAAATATTAATTAAAGATACATATATAGATTTCATCCCGTCTATGCTCCTCCTACCCAGGACATGGGTCTTCGGTGGAGCCTTAGCCCTATTTTCCTTATTTTTTTTGGCTTGCTCTTGAAAATGAAGGTACAATTTATTAACTTAGAAATTATTTAAATAAATGATAATATATGAAATACTTTTTTCTACGTCATCGGATCATGCCAATGCTCACACACTTCCTTCTAAATGTGTGGCAGTATCAAAAGAGGTTTATTATGCAATGCCTCATCATGATTCATGTTCTTATAATACTAAAAAATAAAATTTTAATGCTAGAAATAATATTTGAATAGTGGTAAAGGAAATAAAGAAATACAGTTAAAATTTATCTTTTACCTTATTCTTCATCTTCTGCCTTATTCTTCATCTCCAATCTCCAATCTTTATGAATCTTTGCTACGTGCTTGAGGATATATTTTGGGATGTTCGGATCATCACCTCATTTGAACGTGGCCTACATTAGAAAGAGAACAAAAATATTACATAATTTACACTTATATAAAGCAATTTACAAAAGTTATTAGTTTTTACCAATTACCTCTAACTCTCGAATGAGCTGCATTTTCAGCTCGTTTGGCACCTTCCTCCAATCAAAGTGGGACAATGGGATGATCACCTTCATCAGCATACACAGTCTACTGACAAATGGAGGATAGTCCACTGCTTCCCCTGCTAGTGTGATCCACACTAAAATGCAGGCCCCATGCGGAATTCTCTCTAAGTCCCTGTTCCGCTTGGGACCTCTCTCCCTACGTGCACTTATAAGACAGAATTATAACATAAAATTAAATAACAAAGAAAAAAATTTGAGAACATAACATTTAGCAAACGTTAAATTCATACCTATAAGACAGATTAATCTCTTCCATTTCTACTCATCCCAAGAGCTAGGAGTCTCTCCAGTGACCAAGTAATTAACGGTATCAGCATACCAGGGTGAAGACGGTGTTACCACCACAAGGGTTTCATCGGGAAATGTCTCGTGGATGCCTCCAGATGGAGAGTCATCGAGTGGGAGGTGAGATAGGTGGTCAGCCACTACATTTTCCACTCCTTTCTTCTCACAAATCTCCAAGTAAAATTCTTGAAGGAGTAAGATCCACCTAATAAGTCGTGGCTTGGAATCTTTCTTGGCAATGAGGTGCTTCACTGCCTCATGATCAGTAAAAATGATCACCTTAGACCCAAGAAGATAAGACCTAAACTTCTCCCAAACAAAAACTACAGCAAGTAATTCCTTCTTAGTGACGGTGTAGTTTTGCTGTGGTTCAGTTAAAGTCTCGCTGGCATAGTGCAGCACATGTGGTCTTCCATCAACCCTTTGTCCAAGGACTGCTCCCTCTACGTAATCCGAAGCATCACACATCAGCTCGAATGGGAGTGCCCAATCTGGAGCTCGAAGAATAGGTGCAGAGATCAAGGCCCCCTTCAATGTGTGAAAGGCGTCGACACACTTTGAATCAAAATTGAAGGAAAATTCCTTCACCAACAGGTCACAAAGTGGCCTAGAAATTTTGTTGAAATTCTTAATAAATTACTTATAAAAGCCCACATAGCCCAGAAAGGATCTAATCTGTTTGACATTCGTGGGAAATGAAAGTTTGGAAATAGAATCAACCTTGGCCTTATCTACTTCCAAACCCCTCTTAGACACAACATGCCGAAGTACAATGCCTTTTTGTACCATGAAATGACTCTTCTCCCAACTAAGGACTAAACTAGTCTCCTTACATCTCTTCAGCACATTCTCTAAGTGCAGGAGACACTGGTCGAAAGACGAGTCGTAAATGGAGAAGTCATCCATAAAATCCTCGACACACTTGTCAATCATGTCCGAGAAAATGGATATCATACACTACTGGAAGGTTGCTGGTGCATTATATAATCCAAATGGCATACACCTAAACGCAAAAGTGCCGCAAGGACTAGTAAAAGTTGTCTTATCCTGGTCTTCAGGGAAGACTACAACCTTGTTATACTCAGAATATCCGTCTAAAAAGTAGAAATACTTGTTCCCTGATAATTTATCGAGGATCTGATCAATAAAGGGCAAGGGAAAGTGATTCTTCTGTGTAGCAATGTTCAGTTTGCGATAGTCTATGCAAACCCTCCAGCCAGTTGAGGATCTGGTCACCACTTGTTCTCCCTGGTCATTGGTTTCTACCGTAAAGCCTGCCTTCTTAGGCACCACATGGATTGGACTAACCCATTTTCTATCTGCGATGGGATATATGATCACAGTGTCCAACCACTTCAGAATCTCCTTTTTAACCACCTCCCTCATGTTGGGGTTAAGACATCTCTACATGTCTCGAAATGGTTTGATAGAATCATTAGTATAAATGTGATGCATGTAGAGTGTAGAGTCTATACCCTTAATATTAGTGATTGTCTAAGCTATGGCTTCCTTGTGCCTTGATAAGCAGTCTAGCAAGGCTTCCTCTTGCACCTCAGATAGCGTAGATGAGATGATTACAGGGAACATATCATTTGGCCCAAGGAATACATACTTGAGAGTGTCTAGGAGGGGTTTCAGTTCAAGGTTGGGGGCTTGTATGGTTGAGGGTTTCATAATAGATGTCTCCATCTCAGGTAGCAGATCTACCTTAGGCAGGTATGATGGGGAGAGAGACTTAGTAGAAACTCTAAGCAACTCCTCAAGTTCTAGTACATCCCCTTCACATTCCTCCAAGAGATGGGAATGCTCATTTAGCATGACATGCTAAAGGGGTGTCATCACATAAAATTACAAGAGTTGTCTCTTCAATTAGGTCATCTACCACCTCAACTTGGGAACAATCCTCAACTCCAGCTTGTTTATAAGCATCAAACACATTAAACTGAATTTTCCTGTTCCCAAAGCCCATTTTTAACGCCTCAGTGTGACAATTAATTGAAGCATTAGAAGTCGCAAGAAAAGGGCAACCCAAGATGATGGAGGGCTTGGTTGGTTTGTTGGTAGGGTCAGTGTCCAATACTAGAAAGTCAATGGGGAAGAAGAAATCCTCCATTCTCACGAGGACATCCTCCAACAGGCTCCGTGGTGTCTTCAAGGATCGGTCTGCAACTTGGAGGATTACGGGGGAAGGCTTCATATTGCCTCCTCTAGGTTGTTCATATACGTAGCTTGGAAGGATGTTTACCCCTGCACCCAAATTAAGTAGTGCCTCGTCTATATGTAGGTCGCCAACGACCACTGAGATGTATGGGGCTTCTGGGTCCTTAAGTTTTGAGAGTGTCCTGTGTTGTATAATTAAGCTAACAGAATCAGGCAGGATAACTTTTGATTGGACCTATTTCCTCGATTGCCACTTATTAGTGCACAAGTCCTTTAGAAAGCAGACATAGGACGGAATCTACCTAATAGCCTCAAGCAAAGCTAGGTTAATCTACACTTGCTTGAAAGTCTCCATGATTTTGTTCATCCTATCTTTGGCTCCAGATGAGCCAGCAGAAGTCTACCCAGAGTCAGATAAGTACTCTAGAAAGGGCACTCTCGGTCTCTAGGTGGAAGGGTTGTCATGTCAGGTAAGGGGTGGAACGGGGACAACCTCTTCCGGTGATGTGATTTCAAGTGGAGAAGAGTTGGGCAACTCTTCTCCAGTGGGGGCGAAAGTTGGGGTGGACGGGTTTTCAGAAGGTGAGACTATAGGAGCATCAAGTTTGGAAATTTCTTTCCTACTCCTCAGAATATTCACTGCTTGAGCATGCTCCCTAAAGACAATCCCTTTTCCTTTAGGATTCTCCTCAGCAGCACTGGGAAGCTTTCCAGTCTCTCTCTATCTAATAGCCTCGACAAGGTGTACTATCTATGATTTCATTTCCTATATAGCCTTGTCATGAGATTGGATGATGGCACTTTGACCTTCTTGCATAGTTCTCAACATCGCCTTCAATTCATCCATCTCAGAAGTCTTTGGTTGGGCAAAGGTCTGAGGTTGGTTCATTTGTTGGTTCTGAAAGGGTTGTGGTTTATAATTCCCTGAATTTGAGACATTTCCTTATCTCCATGAAAGGTTTGGGTGGTTCCTCCAACCCTTGTTATAAGTGTTGGAGAAAGGATCATTATGGGGTCTAGGACGAAACGCTTGGGTGGCATTCAGATCTGCCTATACAAGCTTAGGGAATTGGGAGGCCAAGTGGCAATCCATAGTGTCATGCATATTGCCTTGGCAAATGGAGCATTCTGAAACTTGGGAAACATAGGCATTTGGCGTGAGTTGTTAGGGTTAAACAAAAGCCTCTCCATAATTTGGTTCAACAATTGAATTTGGAGGGCTAAATTCTAGGTATCCCTAACCTTATTTGCCTCAATCTTTCATTGTATAAGAGTGGGTTTCCCATGCAAATAAGTAGAATTTTGGTGGATAGAATTCTCACTCAAGGTCTCAAAAAGCTCCCAAGCCTCTTCTTTAGTTTTTGTGAGAAAGGTTCCTGCACAGGCACCATCCACTGTTTTCCTGTGCTCGTCATTTAACCCAGTGTAGAACCTTTCTACAAGTTGCCATCTTGGCACCTGATGATGGGGACATAAGCATAACAAATCTTTAAAGTGATCCCATGCATCATGAAATTGTTCTCCATTTTGTTGAGCAAAACCTATGATTTCTCTCCTATAATGATTAGTTTTGCTCATGGGGAAGTATTTTTCCAAAAACTCTCCCTTCAAGGCATCCCAAGTATCCACTCTACCATCTAGAGTGTGATACCAATGCTTCGCCTCATCCTTGAGGGAGAAGGGAAAGAGGGTTCACATTTGGACGTCATCAGTAACACCCTACAATCTCACCGTGGAACAGACCTTGGTGAATTCCACCAAATGCCTGTAGGGGTCCTCCCTAGAAATACCATAGAATGAGGGCAACAGAGATATGGTACTTCTCTAGATTTCATAAGGATTGTTCCTCCTAGGTCTTCTCAGTGTATGGGTAGGTTGGTTGGTATGGATAAAATAGTCTCTCAAAGATCGTTGGTTTTCCACAATTCTATTTTCTCCTTCAGTTATCTCTCTTCTCTCTTGGTTGGCTTTCCTAAGGATTCTTTTAGCTTCTGGATTAAACATGAGTTGTCTCCTCAGAAATCGCCTACCAAGCATACACCAACAGTACAAACACAATTCAAAAGGACTTTTTATGTCTTTAATCAATTAAGGCCTTTGAGATTTTAGTCCTGTTGTAGGTAACAATATAAATTTCCTAATCAATTACATGCCTATTATCGACCTACGAAATGCCTTAATAATGACCTAGTTGGAACTTAGGTGCTTTGCTCTAAAGTTAAAATGGTAAAGTACTCCAAGGATGGAAAATCGAGGGATGCAAGTAGGCCTAAGCCTTCCTTTGAAGCTGTGCTTTCACGGTACTTCTTAACTACCCTCAATAATCCGTGAAAGGGTATCCCCCTCCTTGGAGTTACAAAACCTTTAATCTTAAGTTTCATGTATTTTGATATCAAACGGTAGGAGGGTTCTTTCCTAGCTACTCAAAAACTGATGATAACAATATCGTAGCCATAATTATCTTTAATTAATCAGAATCAATTGAAAAATGATCTTACATAATCGTCGGAGAGTTGTAATTCACTGAATATCCTTTCTGAGAAGAGTGCATTAAATCAGGGTTAATTCTACAGTTTTAATAGCATATCATGAATGTAGAATAATCACGGGGTTTCCCAGGGATTAATCTAAGGTCAAATGTTCATTAATGACTAATAAGAGGGTCCATGCAGATAGAAATGGATTTTCACGTACTTCGAGAACTAATCCATAACATAAAACCCTAATTTCAGACCCGCTCAAATAAAAAAGGTTCTGTT
This sequence comes from Thalassia testudinum, assembly GCA_037157565.1. NCBI lineage: Eukaryota > Viridiplantae > Streptophyta > Magnoliopsida > Alismatales > Hydrocharitaceae > Thalassia > Thalassia testudinum. The sequence goes on along the minus strand of JAZHRO010000065.1, from coordinate 17,757,331 downwards.
AAGGATAAATTTCATCTAAACCTTCTAAAATTCATATAAAAATATTCCGTAATGTTTGGTAACCTTAGTTTGACCATGTGAACCTATTTTAACCTAGAACAGAATCATAGATAGAAAGTTGCCCTAATTTGGGTTTCTGCACAAATTACCCAATCAAACTTGGTCAAAACTGAACCCAACTTCACCATCATATTTCTTGGGTCTAAATTAGGTCTGTACCAAAATTTGAGTCCAATCAGAGATCATCTCAACCTAGTTTGCATTTTAGTCCAGTCAGACTCTTTCTCTCTCAAATAGCCCCTCAGCTTTTGAATTGTTTGCAATCAAGCCCCTAGGTCTCGTTGTTCTTTGCAAATAAATCCCTACCACCATTGGTGTGAACACACCAAGTCCCATCGAGATTCGAGTGAGGATTTCTTACTCGATTCTCAATCAAACTGTGCCAAAATTGAATTGGAGATTCGTTAAAGAATTCCCTTCCAAATGGATCCGGCCTTGGACCTAAGTCTTTCCCAATCTCCCATGCGAACGCATGGAAGATCTTGGTATCCCATGTGCGTGAAGCCCCTGAAGCTTGCAAGGTTCTTTCCATGCTTAGAAACACCCCTTAAGGCCTATAAAAAGACCTAGGACGCAATTCTGCTCTTCCTTAGCTTGGTTTGGCCACACTTCTTCACCAAGAAACCTCTCCCTCCAACGTCCTCCGACCAGCTCTGGCGAGCTCCCTTGACTCCCTTCTTCCGGCCATTTGACAAACAAATCGAGCGACCCATCTTCTTCCTCTCCTTCGTTCGCTTGCAATACCAGTGAAGAGCTCTCCGACTCCCTCTTTCCTCGCTGTTCCACCATTGGAGACGTCCTCTTCCACGGCATCGGCCAATCACATCTTGCGCCCTCCTATCCCTTTCGACCACTAAAATTAGGTTTCCTCACCTCCTCTTCCCCTCTACTCTCTTTCCCCCTCTTCAAAACCTTATTTCGACCGTCGTTCACACTCTCTCCCTTCATCTTTCCCATGTCCGGCGTACCTCCAGCGTGGCCTCCCCGATGCCATACACCACCAAATGCACCCGTTCCACCTTCAGAACCTCCGCCTCACCTCACCGCACAAAACCCCTTACCTAATTCCTCAATTCACCTGCTCGAACGCTCCACCTGACATGACCTCCACTGCACCACCTTCTCGACCTCGCCGACCTCCACACGACACGCAAACACCAAGACCACCACTTGGCGATTCTCCTAAGTATTTTAATGTGGTCGAGAGGCCGTATCTAGAGTTTCAGGTGTCTGCCGCCCTTCGCTGTCGCCACCATCTCGTCCGACCACGAATGCAGTCCTCCAACCGCATTCGCCCTCGAATCCACTTCCACGATGTGCGCAACCCTTCCAGGCATCCCTCCAGGCCCTCAATTGGAGAGCTCGCCCATGATTTCATCATCAATTGGAGGCATCTCCTTTAGCAACTGCTGCGGTCTTACACGAGGAAGAGAGTAGCGGCATTAGTGCCACATCGTGAGCAGACGGACGTGCAGCAACACATAAGATGAATTTGTGCTTTAGCCTCTTCGCTCAGTAACAAGAGGGGTCGGGTCCCTCATACCCCATGCACACTCGATAATCTGCCTATTCACTCCTCGGTCATCACCCACGCCGGCGACCCTAGACACTGTTCGAGACTCATTTACCTGTACTTGGATCCAAATATGCTCTAGGTCTGTGAGAGAGAAGAGGAGGAGGAATTGTGAGAGAGCGGGGGAGGGTTTTGCTCTTTGAGACTTGTGCCCTATGCGACACTTAGTCACTGAGGGAGTTCAATCCCTTGTGCTGAGAAGAAGAAGGGAAGCTTTGAGAAGGAAAAGAGAAGGTTTGTGAAGAAGGAAGCTAAAAGAAGAAGAAAGAATAAGAAGGCCTTGAATTGAAGAAGAGAAGAGGAAAGGTTGACTGAAGAGCCTTGTGCTTGAGACACTAGTGGCAGCGACTGTATGACTAGGTTTTGTTGTTTGTTATGACGTTGTAGTATATATAGTCATTGCCACTATTACAATTTTTTACTCGGAAATAAAAGAGTTCCCGAGGTCGAACTCACGGAGCAAACTGTATTGTAGAAGTACAATGTTTCTATTACAGAAAAATGAGAGAGAGAGTGAGAGATAGAGAGATTTGTCTTTGTTGGCTTTTTCTTCTTCTCTTCTTTCTCTCGTCTTTGTCTTCTTCTTCTCTTCTCTTCTCTTCAGTTCCTCAGTCTTCTTTCTTCTTCTTGTTTTCCTTCTGTTCTTTTTCTTCCTTTTCTTTCTTTTGCTTCCAAGCTTTTCTTCTCTCTTCGTGTTCTGCTTCTCTCTTCTTTCTCCTTCAGCTCTTTGTCTTCTTCTTTCTCTCTTCTCTGCCGAGCGTCTGCTCTTCTTTCCTTCTTCTTTTTCTTCTCTGCAGAGCGTCATCTGATTTTTCAATCAGACGACTTAAGTAGCCACTGCTACAGTGCATCCTTGGTTCTCCTCCTTCTTCTTCCTTGTGATCTGCCTTCTTCCTCGGCCTTTTCTTCTTTTTCTTCTCTGTAGTCCTTCTCTGCGCCATGTTCCTGCACACACCACAGCCAATGCAAAACCTACCCCTTCCCTCTACCCGCACGTCTCTCTCTCTCAGACTTCGCTCGTAGGATTGCTCTCCCAGAGCCGTCGAATATTCGAGTACAGGTCACGCCCGGGTCCAGGCGTACCGGCGTGAATGGTACGCGAGGAGTGCAAGTCGGTTAAACGGGTCGGGCCAGGTCCGCGGGGGGGGGTGGTCGCGGACAAGGCTGGGTAATCGGGTGAGAAGGGACCTCACCCCGTGTGCTGAGGCCATAAGCCTATAGCACTTTTTGCATTTATGCGGGTGCGCGGCTTCAGGATCTTCCGAGGTGGGACTAAATGTCCCACCCCAATTCGGCAACATTTGCGGCTTCTGCGAGGTGTTCTCTTCTGCTGAAGGCCTGGCCAGCCGCGTGGTTGCAAACCGCACGTCCTGGAGCGCAAGCCTGGGCAGGAGCGAAGCTGCAGCTGCAGGCCGAAGGAGCTCCACCTGCTCGGCAATGGCGGCGGAGGACGGGTAACCTGTTCACAGAAATACGGCCTCTCGACCTAGTCAGAAGGTGCAGGGAGCTTCGCCGGACTGCGATGAAGCTCGTGCGGGTGGTGGCGAGGCATGGGGTGGCGTGTAGGGGCTGCCCTAGGTTGGACTGTGGCCGGGGGAATGGGTTTGTTCGGGGGAGTGTTGTGGAGGTGAGGAGTGGCAGCAAAGGGGCGGAAGTGGTTCGGTGTGATGAGGCAGAGGTTCTGTGAGGGTCGGCGAGTCGTGTGGAGTGGCGGAATGATGGGAGCGACTCGCCAGAGGTAGCCGTAGACGAAGGGGGTGACGGTGGTCAGGATCGGTCGAGGGCTTAATTGAATGTAAAATAGTGAGGAAAACAAAGAGGGGGAAGTAGGGAGAAGTTCCGACCTAGTTGTAGAGTCGAAGGGGGCCGGAGTAGGGCGACAGCCGTATCGACTGTCACCGGAGAAGAAGGTGCCCAAAGAGAGGGGGCGACGGCGAGGAGAGAGCGGGAGAGCGCGCGCTGGGTACGGGGCGACGCGGGAAGAGCGGGCGAAGGTGGCTCTGCTGCTAGTATTGCGGCAAAGCGACGAGGAGGAGGAGGAAGAACCGCCGGAGCTGGAGGGCTTCTACCGGAGTGGGAAGAGAGGAAAGCTATGGGTGATTCTCCGTCAAAACCGAGCTGCTGAGTTCGGCAGACGGTGGCGGCTTTTATAGAGGTGAAAGCGGAGACGAGGGCAGAAAGAGGCGACGTGCCTCCCTCGCCGAAAGACACCGGAGATGGAGACCCATACCTTCCGTGCGTTCGAACGGAAGGTGTGGGCGATGGCAGAGATCGAGGAGGTGTCCCTGCGACAGCAGACGTCGTAGGGAACACCCGGTTGTCTTGGCAGAGGGTCTCCCTCACCCTACGCGGCGCCATGCCTTGCGCGAAGTCGCTGGAGCATGGCGCTGCTCAGGGTTTTGCAGGGGGACCTAAATGCAAAAAATGATGAAGACTTAGGGGCCAAAATGCGAGGGTTTCAAAAGTTGAGGGTCAAAAAGTAATGGATGAGGACCAAAATGCAAAGTCGATCAAGAAGGTCTCTTCTTAGGCTCAAGTTTTTATGCATGACTAAATGGGACCTAAGGATTCTAATGGTGAATTTTATTTCTAGGTCAGACCTTGTTTGACAGGCCAATTTACGTAAAAATCCAAATTAAATCATTAATTGGGCATAGTTCTCAATGTAGGTTAAAATGGGTTCCTAAGGTCAAATTGAAGGTTCTAAACCCTAGAGATTATTTTTATATGAATTTTAAATGGTTTATTCCATTTTTACTTTTCCTCGAACCTCGTGAATTGAAGTGGATTTGTTTTAGGGTTACAGATTGTCATTTAATTCCTTGGAGTTGCTGTAGCCCTTGTTGGATCAGATCATCCCACTTTCCTTCTTATTAGGTTAGTTTGACCTATGTCTAGACCTTGAGTTACCCTGTTTGCAGATTGTGTTGGTAAAATTACATTTTTAGCCCTTATGACTTATTTTCTTCTTAAACTCAGAATTTTCTGAGTTAAGCCTTTCTTTGAGTTATGTAGGAGCTTTTCTCCTTTGTATTAGGTCAAAATGAGCTAGTTATGGCTCATGATGAGGTTCTCATCAGACACGTAAGCCATCTGATGATAAATGCCTGTCGACTGATTTAAATTGATGATGGCACTGTTACGTTATTTAAGTACTATACAATTGAATTCTGATTGAGTAAATGAATGCATGCTTAAATTAAGAGGATATCTGTGGTGATTCAAATCATCATTGTTTTTATTCTCATTTCCTTTTTGCTTCATCATACATTGGTTCTTATTGAATATATTTCTGAGTGTTCTAATTCATTGAATATCTTTATTGTGCTCTGTTTATTGTTCTCATTCATTTCAATTCAAGATTAATGTTGTGAATTCCACATTTGCTCCCTATGTTCGATCTCGAACTCTTCTTTAGAATATGAGTTATAAATTTATTTGTTTTCGAGCGATTGAAGCTTTACTACAATGAAATGACTTAAAAATCCTCGATAGCCTGCCAAAACATTTTGGCGCCGTTGCCAAGGAGCAACGCGCAATTCACACATTAGCCTTATCTTTCTTGATTGTTTATCTGAGCACTAACTTGCTCTGTTGGCTTTGATTGTGATTTTACAATGTACATCACTAAGAAATCTTCCGTGTAAGTCAACCATTCCAGGGGCAGGTAACTCTCTTCTTCCCTAATCAATCTCCTAATCTTTTCAAAGAGAGAAAAAGGAAACAAAATTAATTAGGATTCATCGCCTTACTTTCTTAGTAACCATCACTTTAAAGGCAAGTTTACTGATTTGCTATTTCAAAATCAATATTTGATTGAAGATTGAGACGATTTTGTTTAGAGATCCCTACCCAAATTGCCTATATCTACTAGGGATTTATGCTTAATTTTAAATATCTTGGACTACTCACCTTCTTGTTTAAGTCTAAGATATACATTTTGAGATCAAATTGGACTTGAAATAGAGCTAATTAGGGTTTCTACTCTAGGGTTTTGAAGTGTTAGTTTCACACTTGCCTGAATTAAAGGAAATTGACCCTTCCGCATTTATATGCTACCCAAACCTTTGCTTGAAAAGATCTAACTAAAAGAACCCTAAAATCAAGCTCTAAATTCACTTGAACCCTAAAATTGTAGATCTAATGACCTAAGAGTCAAATGAGGGTGATCTTTGGGTCATAACTCAAATTTCATTCTGCATCTTTTAGGGCAGGTCAAGTGAAGTTGGTCTACTTTGTGGGCCAATCAACCTCCAAATTAGGCCACAAATTAAATTAATTGCTAATCAAGTGAAATCCAAGGCACAAACTAGGGCTAAAATTGGTAGACTTAAGGTCTCAATTCATACATTCCAGTCTACTTGGAACCGCAGTGACAAGGAAGGTCGAGTGGGGGAAACCCTATAACCTGTGGGGATGCTCTACCGTGTAGGGGTCTTTGTAGGGTTCTCCCCTCCTGGCTGCCCAGGAACTCCTCGGGTGTGTGGATTTTTGATTTAGAGGTATCATCTGCCTCGAAACAAGCCTTAGTCATCCAAAAATCTTTGGGTGCCTTGATTGGGTCCAATTCACATCCAGTCCCTCATTTATTCTCTAAAGCACATACACAAGAAAGGTCCCTCGGTTTTTAACCTACAGGCCTCATTAGAATTGTTCTTCTTAGGCATTTCTGATATGATCCAATCACTTCAATCTAAACCTGAGTTTGATTCTACATCTTGATTCACCTACTTGATTTGAAAATGCAACCTAATGAATTAAGAAGACTTTTAGGAAACCTGAATCCCAACTGAGCATGAAAAAAAAGATGATTGAGGATGCCCTAAGATATCATAATGAATATTACAAAAACTTAGATCCATCTAGACACATTCAGGTTAATATACCAGAAACAACAACCTTCATTATTACAAATTGTGCCCAACTAATAATAACATAGATGACAAATGGTTCAACCCGGGATATTCTTATGACAGGATTCATTGAAATAGAAAGATTACATAACTTCGAGTATCTTCAATGTCTGAGAAATCATGACTTTGGGAAAAGCACCAAGATGACCTTGAGAAACGGGAAAACTTGATAACTATGTTGAAACAGGTCATAAATCAAATTTACCCATATCAACAGTCAGAAATTGATAATGTCCTAAAACTCGAGTTTGAGAATAGAGGTTGTTGTGGACCCCCAACCCAAATGAAATCAAATTCAAACCTCATAGCAATAGACATGCCTGATCTTAATAAGGGTTGGGAGGATCCAATTATAGGTGTTCCCGACTCTGAACCAGCCTTAGAAAACCTTGAAGCTAGTCCATCAAGCCTAAATTCCCCAGACACCTATAATGCTAAGCCTAAATCAGAACTTCTCAAGAATGTAATTCTCGAGCCTTATCTTGTTAAGGTAGTTCTCGAGAATGATTCTGACATCTCAATAGAACCTACTTTAGATTCTAGTGACCCAATACCTACCTTTGACCTAGAATCTAGAGTCGAGCTTATTTGGGATGATCAAGAGGCCCAATGTGATGAAAATCATATTTTTGACCTAGACTATGATCAAGGGCCTATGTTTGATGATTACACATCTCCAACCTCTTCAGAAATACAGATTGAGTTTTTGGAAGTCAAACCGATTCATGATACAGAGATCAAGGAGTTGGAAGAGTTGGGATTCAATTGGGTCTATCCTAGGAATCAAGAGCCTAAGCCTATGCCTAATAAGGACACCTTTTCAAGCTCTGAATTTGAAATTAGGTTAGATCTAAGTCAGGTTGCTGACTCTACACATCTTGATTCATTCTATGGTGGAAAACCTGATCTGAAATCAAGTTTAGAAACTGATCTTCGCAAATTCTCCGACAACTTTGAATCTTACTATGATTTCAGAGAACCTTTGTTTCCTGATGATTACGAGCCTGTTTATGACCTCAACATCCATGATCCATTCTTTGATTCCAATTCTGAGGCCATTGATTTGAACCTCAAAGAAGCCACACCTTCTGATCCACATAAAGAGCCTTCCAAATTTCGTTCCCAACCCTGACCCGCCACCAGAATCAACTTCTACTCTGATTCACCTCTCTCTAACCTGGTGCCATATGATTCTCCTCCATCTTTTGATCGAGTTTCAGACATTGATCAAACCAATAATCACTTCTTATCCTTGTTTGATCCAACCAGTAGGGTTCCTACATCCTCTACAGCTTCGTTTTCTTTTGAGGATCCCTACTCTGACCAGGCTAAGCCGACGCAGCCAAACCTTAGATTTACATTCCAACATCTATTTGAGCCTCAAAGTCTCTGGTGGGCTCCGCAATTATTGATTCACACCCATCAACCCACCAGACTGATTGGGTTTGGACTGCATCATCAGCCTGTCGATCTAAACAAGCACCTGGTTAGACCAACTAGTCTTTTGATCAAGGTGCTTGTTCTACAAAACTCTTCTAATTTGACCACCCCTTCTTGACCACCTTCTACTCTGCTAAAGGCATTGAATTTAGCACTTAACGGGAGGCAACTCGTCATTACAAAAACCTGAGACCCTTCTGATCATCTTTTTGAGCTACACTCCTACTGCATTTCTAAGTTCAAATTTAGAGCAGTATACTCCACCTTTGGTACTTGTATCAAAGCTTGAAATCGTTCGCAACAGTCATCCCGACCTGTTCACCCAATCCTTGAACCTGTTTTAATCCTCGAACCAAACTGAATTTGTATCCTCCTGGTTTACAATGACATTGCAAAGCTTAGGTATTGGGGGGTGTTAAAGTGCATACATATGAAAATTCAATTCTCTGAGGAGCTCTCACAAAAAATATATATTCACAAAAATGATAAAAAAAATTGAAAAAGAAAAAAAAATAGAGAAAGGGGAGGAAATTTTGTGAACTAATTTGAAAATCTTTCTTAAGGAGGAAATTCAAATGTAAAAAAGGAGCAAAAATCAAAATCAAAAAGGATAGTCATTAGCACTTGATTATGGAGATTACTTAAGTTCTAGACCTAATCAAAAAGAAAAAAAATTAAGTCCTGAAAGCAAAGAGACAAAGAGATTAGTATGAGTGCTAATCTTAGGCCTTTTGGATCTATTCTAGGGTTTAAAAACTCAAGTATTTGTTAAGATCTGGATTAATCCTCAAGAAGTTGAGGAAAATACAAAGCTGATGTAGTAGGTCTAAGGCTTAGGGATTATTCGGCCCCGTTGCCTGACGTGCTGTTGTGCATGTGTGTTAAGAAGTGTCGTTATAGTCGCACTTGCAACGTCGATTTTAAAATAAGTAAACGGAGGTGAGTCCGAGTGTCGGTCTCAAGGAGGCATGGAAATCGGATTTTTGCTTATCACTTGTTGTCACGGAAAGTGAGGAGTTTTGCTTGCGAAAGATGAGGTTTTGAAAAGCGAGAGAAAGGTAGAGAGAGGGTTTAGGGTTAGAAAGTTCTTTGTTTAATCATGCAACTTGAATGGAAATTAAAATGACAATTGAACGGAAAATAACTTCATTAATTATGCACTTATAGTTCATAACTTACAACATTAAATACATGCTTCAAACAAAAGTAATGGAAAGCTTAAAAAAAAGAGAGAGAGAAAGAGAGAGAGAGTGTGTGTGTGTGGAGAGCGACGAGGCAGCCACGGCAGTGGAGGAAGCTCCGTCAGCGGCTCGTCGTCTTCGACGATTACAAGAGAGGCTAAAGCTAGCTAAGAAAGGGGTGGAGTAGTTGCAAGGGGAGTGAATGCCTTGAGTGAGTGGTTGGAGGGGGTTTAAATAGGGTTAAGGGCTTCCTAAAAGAAGAAGGGGCCTTAGCGACATCCAGAGCGTCGCTAAAACCACTCCCAAAAGCGTCGGTGAAGCCCTCCAGTTGTTGGTCAGCCGCCTGCCTTGTTTCTTCTTCTCGTGCGATCCGCAGCTGCAACGCGAGAGTCGTCCGATCGAAGATCGGACGGCTGGGATCCCTCCTCGGCTACGCTGGGATCGCGCCTCGGGCGCGCGTGTGCCCGGGCGTCATTGCCCGGCATGCGCGCGTGTGTGGGCACCCGTGAGCTACGGTTGCGCCGCGTGGCGAAATCTCGGTAGCCCGCTGCTAATTGGGCGGCCCAATTTCGCCACGCGCTACCTCCGTCTTCAATTTCGGCTCCGCGCGACTCTAACCCGCGTCGCGTGCGTGCAGGGGTGTGCGCTAACTATTGCGCCACGCTCGCGCTTTGTCGCAGCGACTGCGGGCAGGCGTGCGAGTCTCGGCCGTTCAATCGAAGATCGACAGCCGAGATCTGATCTCGGCTGATGAAGGCGCGTCGTGCGGTGGAGCGAGGGGCTGATGTGGCACAATATGGGCCGTTGATCTCCAGATCAACGGTCAGAACTTCTTGGACCCATTGTAGGAGCTCCGGATGTCGGAATTGGCCGATCTTGAGTCTGTCGGACTCCGTTCGTCGTTCTGAATCCATCCGTGCAGTCCGATTGCTCGTCTGAGGCCTACTTTGACAAATCCTTACACAAATAGCTATTAATACAGTTTTATAAGCAATCTTGGTACATGATGTATGCAATGCTCCCATTCTACTTATGTTGTGTCTTTTATTCTTAAGATGGGCCATATTCAACATAATTATCACCCCCTTGTGCAGTGTTATCATACCCCCATGCTGACTCCTTGCTAGTCCCTAGCAAGATTTATTCTAGCTTTTATTTCCTTTCGGAATTTAAGAAGTAATTGCTTAAACACTTCGTTACTTGTCAATAAGAGGAAATATACGAAGATCTTAATCTCCAAAGACTAAGCAGCGCCCAGGTGTCTGCCAAAATAGGAATCACCCGAATCCTTGCTTTAATGTATATAACTATACATATGTATATGTATATATATATTTTTTAGAATTTTTTCGGAATTCAGTGTGGGTTGGTAAGTTTTTACAGCTACCCAACCCACCCAAAACTCGGTCAAAGCTCTAAGTGCTAAGCATCTTAGTGTGAATGTTGTGATAGACTCACTTAACAGTAATTGAGACAGACTTCGAGTTTCTAAGCCTCTAGGTGACCGGAAAAGGAAATAAATTTGCCTGAAGGTGTATTTGTTCGATTGGTAGCTTTCTCCCTACGTTTGTGTTAATTGGGGTCAACACAAGGATTTTTCCAGTGTATATCTCCCCGGCTTGTACTACTTCCCCGCTTCTTCCTTAAGTGTTTTGGTTTTTTCTGTGTAATTATTGAGCTAGGCTCTGGACAACTGACCAATGGGCTGTTACCCACGATCACTTGCCAACCATACTTGTGCGGTGAAATGTGGTTTATTTTCTTTTCTTCTTCTTCCTTTTTTTTTTTCGTAGGTGGCTTCCCTGATCTCAAATGTACCTAGAGGCAATGAAGAAGAAATGGCCTGCGGCTGGGTTCTAGACAACCTGCCAATGGGCTGTTATCCATGACAACTTGCCAGCCATACCATCCTAGAGAGTTCATTAGCTACCCAATTTCTGTCAAAATCTCCGAGAAGTGAGTCTATGCAAAAATGTGTGCAGATACTTAGACTCAAAGTTTTTATGAGTTAGAGGGTGAGTTGATAAGTCGTATACTTATTACCTTATTTAGTAGCTGGATTAGAATAGCTTAAGGTTACAAGGATTCGCCGCTAAATCCATATTTTAACGGACACCAAGGCTGATTAAGCCTGAAGGCCTGAAAAGTCTAAGTGTTTAAGTTCTTTTTGTATTATTTTCCACTATTGACAAGTTTCTAATGCCTAAGTTTTCTTCCTAAATTCAATTTTTTTTTAATTTATTTATTCATTCAGACTGATTAATTGAGCTCAGGATTATGCAATTTACCACCCCCCCATGCTTAAGTTGGACAATGTCCTCATTGGCAAGTACATGGATGCAAAAGGATTCAAAAGGATAGTACCTGAGTGACATAAACTACCAGATCAGTCTGAATCCTCTGGGTTGCCTCCCAGGAAGCGCTGAGTTTAACGCCTCCAGCTGGGCGGTGCTCGATGTCAGCCCTCAACGAGGGTGACACTTTCCTTTAGGGGTACCTGGGCCAGGAAATGCTTCAATCTTTGACCATTAACTGTAAAAGTGTGCCTAGTGTTAAGATCAACGATTTCAACCACCCCATTAGAGTAGGGCTTAACCACCTGAAATGGTCCTATCCATTTGGACCTGAGTTTCCCCGGGAAGAGTTTTAGGCGTGCATCAAACAACCAAACTTGCTGGTTAGGCTCAAAGGTTTTCCTATGAATGAGTCGATCGTGGACGGCTTTCATTTTCTCCTTATATAGTCCACTATTGTCAAAGGCGTCCTAACGAATTTCTTCGAGCTCAGATAATTGGAGCGTCCTCTGCGCACCGGCTAACTGGGGATCCATGTTACATTGCTTGACATCCTAGTAAGCCCGGTGTTCCAATTTGATAGGAAGAGGGCAGGCTTTGCCAAAGACTAGGCGATAAGGCGACATGCCTATCGGGGTCTTGAAAGCGATCCTATATGCCCACAGGGCATCATCAAGTCGTGTGGACCAATTTTTCCTGTCAGGTCTCATAGTCTTCTGTAAAATGTTCTTGAGTTGTCTATTTGAGTCCTCAGTCTACCCATTTGTTTGTGGATGATACGGGGCGATAATGCGGTGGTTTACCCCGTATTTTCTAAGTAGGGCACGGAATTGGGAATGGATAAAATGGCTTCCACCATCACTGATCATGGCTTTGGGTATTCCAAACCGAGAAAAGACGTTCTTCTTAACAAAGTCCATGACAATCCTGTGATTGCATCGTCAGGTGGCGATGGCTCCAATCCATTTGGAAACATAGTCTACCGAGACCAGGATGTACTCGAAGCCGTTGGATGGTGGAAAGGGGCCCATAAAATCGATACCCCAAACGTCGAAGAATTCGACAATCAAAATGGGCTGAAGGGGCATCATATCTTTCTTGGTCATGGTCCCCAGGGTTTGGCAGCATGAGCAAGTCTTGGCAAAGATGTGTGCATCCTTAAATAGGGACGGCCAATAAAATCCAAACTGCAAAACTTTTGCAGCTGTTTTCTTTCCAGAGAAGTGGCCGCCACAAGCTTGGTCATGACAAAAGGAAAGCACACTCTAAACTTCATCTTCGGGGATACACCTCCTGATGATTTGATCAGCACAGAGGTGAAACAGCATGGGATCATCCCAGAAATAGTGCTTGGCCTCAGCCAAGAACCTGTCCCGTTGTTGTCTGGACCAGCTGTGCGGGGCTTGTCCTACAACCAGGTAATTGACGTAGTCAGCATACCATGGCATTTTCTTGTCTTGCACGGCTAGGATGTGTTCATTAGGGAAGGTGTTAGATAGAGGTAAGGAGGGTCCAATGTGATCTAGATGAAGTCTCGACAAGTGGTCAGCCACCACATTCTTCTATCTGGCCTTATCTCAGATTTCCAGGTCAAATTCCCGCAAAAGCAGGATCCATCTGATGAGCCTGGGCTTTGCGTCCTTTTTGGCCAATAGGTGCCGGATGGCTGAATGGTCAGTGTAAATAGTCACGTGGGATCCCAACAAGTACGATCGAAATTTTTCAAGTCCAAAAACTACAGCGAGCAACTCCTCTGTGACAGTATAATTACGTTGGGCCTCGTCCAACGTTTTGCTCGCGTAGTAGATCACCACGGGATTCTTGTCTTGCCTTTGTCTCAGGACAGCGCCTATGGCAAAATCTGATGCATCACACATAATCTCAAAGTCCTAGGACCAGTCTGGTGGTTGAAGTACAGGTGCGGTGGAGACTAAGTCCCGGAGGGTGTGATAAGCCTGGATGCAATTAGGAGACATGTGGAAAATGGCGTCGTTGGCTAGAAGGTCGGTCAAGGGTTTGGAAAGCTTGGAAAAGTCTTTAATGAACCTTCGGTAGAAGCCAACATGTCCTAGGAAGGAGCAAATCTGCCGGACCGAACTAGGTGGAGGAAGTTTGAAAATTAAATCAACCTTAGCTCAATCTACCTCGATGCCCCTATGCGAAACGATGTGACCGAGGACAATTCCTTCTTGAACCATAAAATGACTCTTTTCCCAACTTAACACTAGGTTAACCTCGATACACAGTTTCAGGATTTTCTCCAAGTTGCTCAAACAATGGTCGAATGAATTCCCGAATACAGAGAAATCATCTATAAAGACCTCCAAGTATTCACCTAGCATTTCTGAAAAAATGGCTAGCATGCAATGCTGGAAGGTCGCAGGTGCGTTGCATAACCCGAACGGCATTCGACGGAATGCAAACGTTCCATACGGGCAAGTGAATGTGGTCTTTTCCTGATCTTCCAGAGCAATTGCGACTTGGTTATATCCGGAATATCCATCCAGGAAGCAAAAATACTTCTGCCCTGCCAATCTTTCAAGGATTTGGTCAATGAATGGCAAGGGGAAGCGGTCCTTCTTAGTGGCTTCATTAAGCTTCCTATAATCAATACACACCCGCCATGCGGTGGTGGTGCAGGTGGGGATGGATTCGCCATGATCATTGGTGACAACGGTGAGCCCAGCTTTCTTTGGAACCACTTGAGTAGGGCTCACCCAGGGGCTATCAGAGATAGGGTAGATGATGTCAGCGTCAAGCCACTTGATAATTTCTTTTTTAACGACCTCCCGCATGTTGGGGTTTAAATGTCTCTGCATCTGGCGGGAAGGTCGAGTCCCGTCTTCCAGGTAAATCTTGTGGGTGCAATAGGTGGGGCTAATGCCTCTTAAATCTGAAATGGTCCAACCAATGGCGGCCCGATGTTCTGAAAGGGTCGCAGTCAACCTGAGTTCCTGATCCTTGGTTAGATGAGAATTAATAATCACTGGGAAGGTTTGGTCAGGTCCCAAGAAGACGTACTTGAGATTCTCGGGCAATGGTTTAAGTTCAGGTGCAGGTGGGACCACAGTCGATGGGAAGGGAAAGGGCGGGAGTTGATCAACATCGATCTCTTCAAATGGTGTCATGTGATGGTACTCAGCCTTACAGAGGTCCACGAGTAATGATGGTGACGGGTCAAAACAGTCACTATGGGTTTGGTGGTCTGAGACAGAACTGAGGGTGAGGCATTCCTCGATTAAAGTTTCCACGGGATCATGTTCCTCAATGTAATCGCAATCAAAAGACTTTGTCGCCCGGAAGATATCCAATTGCATTTTCCTATCTCCAAAGGCGATTTCCATACATCCCGTGTCGCAATCAATGTTTGCTTTAGCCGTAGCTAAGAAAGATCTGCCTAAGATTATGGGTGTGTTCTGTAATTTTTTAGGGACTTCCATGTCGAGCACCAAAAAGTCGACCGAGAAATAGAAGTCCTTGACCCGTACAATCACGTCCTCGACAACCCCCTTCAGGGTTTTCACTGATCTATTAGCCAGCTGGATGGTGACAGGGGTTGGTGTCAGCTCCCCAAAACCAAATTGGTGGTACAGGGTTGTTGGAATCAAATTGATAGAAGCACCTAGGTCCAGGAGCGCTCTATCAAACGTCATGTCCCCGATATTGCAGGAAATCAGGGGCGCTCCTGGGTCAGTTCGCTTGAGTGGAAGGTTGCTTGATATTATGGAACTTGCTTGCTCAGAGAGTACAACCTTCCTAGGTGCTTGAGGTCTTGGCTTACGCTTGGGTGTATAGGCATCCTTTAAAAACTTGGCGTAAGTAGGGATGTGTTTGACGACTTCAAGGAGCATAATATTAATTTGTACTTGCTTAAAAATTTCCAACAGCTCCTCAGTTTCCACAGTATTCTTCTTTTTCTTGATTGTTTCCAAGGCCTCAAGGTAGGGTATCCTAATGTGGATTGGTTCCATGTCTGGGTCCTTGGTTGGTGCTTCTTCTGAGTTGGGTATTTCAGCGGGTGAAGTCTCGGGGAGAGTCGGCCATTTGGGATCCTGGGTTTTGGTGCCGCTTCTCAAGGTCACCGCATTCGCAGAGGCATTGGGGCCATGGGTTGATCCTTGAGAAGACGAGGACGAAGAAGCACCAAACCCAGGAGGTGTTTGCGGGGCTGGCTGGACCATGTGAGCCTGCCCGGGGTTGCTTTAGAACCCTTGCGAATTGGGGCCTCCGTTAATTATGTTTCGCGGGTTCGGTTATGGTTGGGAAGGTAGGGATCCTTGTTGTTTACAGTCCAAGAGTTGGCTTAGCTGTCCCTTTACCAAGGCCATTTCCTCCTGATGTTTCTGGTTCATGTCAGCCATCATCCTTATTAGGGTATCCATTTAGTTTTGTGGGGGAGGGGCCGCCCTATTCTGATTATATTGGGGTCTAACTGGTGGTCCTTGCTAATAGGGGGCAAGTGTGGCTGCTGGTTTGGCCTAGGCTGGTTTTGGAATTGCGATGGTTTCTGGTTTGTCCAACCAAAGTTGGGGTGGTTACGCCAGCCAGTGTTGTAAGTGTTGGAGAAAGGGTCAGGTTTCGCATAACCTTGGACAGCTTGCACATCTTCCAGGATAGCTGATGTTGATGAAGAGGGAAGGGAGTAATCAAGGGTGGAGGGAGCAAAGGTCCCTCCCTGGAACGTGGTTAGGGGTTGTTCCAGGTTCAGTTGGGTAAAGGGATGGACCAGGTCAACATTATGTGCTCCCTTTGCTAGGGAGAAAGTCTGCAAGGGGTTCCTAGTCTGGTTCAGTAGCTCATCAATCTTTTTGTCCACCAATTCCACTCGATCCAACTTTTTGGCAATGATGTCCATGTCAACCATTCCATAATTTGCTTGCACCTCATAAATCCCGCCACGGGGTTGACTGGACCTGTTAAACTGGTTCATGGAGGCATTGTTGAGTGAATTCTCGCTCATAGACTCAAAGAGCTCAAACGCACTCTCCTCGTCTTTGTTCAGGAAGTTTCCCCTGCATGAGGCATTGACGAAGTTCCGTAGGTTGCTGTCCAGACCGTGGTAGAAGATTTGGGCCAATTGCCACCTTGGAACTTCGTGGTGTGGGCATTTCCTCAAAAGTTCATTAAATCTTTCCCACGCCTCATGAAATTGTTCCCCACCCTGGAGTGTAAAGGTAGTGATAGCTCTTCTGAGGGCATTGGTCTTTCCTATGGGGAAGACTTTCTTTAAAAATGCATGCCTCAGTTCTTCCCAGGTGGTGATGGGTCTACCTAGGGTTCTAAGCCAATGAGAAGCCTTGTCTCGCAATGAGAAGGGGAACATCTTGATTAGAACAATGTCAGGGCTAATGTTCCTAGGTTTCACAGTTCGTGCTATGCGGTCGAGATCCTCTAGGTGCTGAAAGGGGTCCTCATTTGAGCTTCCATGAAAGTGGCTCTGGATCAGACTTAAGACATTTGGTTTTAGCTCAAAATCATCTCCCCCCTCGGGGATCCTAAGGTGTGGCTTGACTCTAATAGCAGAAGGATTATAGAAATCGCGAAGGGGCCTCGGCTGATCCTGAAATGGCGGTAAATCAAGTGGTGGTTGCCCTGGTATGTTTTGGAAAGGTGGTGGTGGTTGTTCTTGTGGGTTCTGTAACCGTTGTATGGCTTGCATGATGGTGTGGATTTATTGTTGCTGAAGCCGGTGGTTAGCATTAATTTGAGCTTGGATGATGGCCATAGCGTTTGGTGGGGGTTGATCCTCAACCTCATCCACCCTAGGTTCAGCCATATTAACAGAATTACGTCGCCTAGATTCCTGCCCCAAAACACGCAACTCAGGATGCAGTGAGCGTCTCCCGTGCATACACTAGAGAAGAACAGGAGGGGATGCGGAGGGCGACAGATGCGAGAAGTGTGTTTCAATCAAGCACACAAGCCTAGTCCTTATGGTTTATTCCTTAGGAGACCTAGAAATCTCATAAAGGGTGATTAAGTCCGTAAGCACTGGACTCCCCTTGCCAAGGCTAATCTGGCTAGGTTGATTATGAGGGGATTGCAGGGAAGGTTCTTCCTTTGGCTTGCGCCTCCGGTTCCGTAGACCCCACAACCGCGATCGTTTGACACTGCCCCGCAGCCTAGTCACCAGATTCTACCAAGGGAATGTAAGCCAAGTGCCTAGCGAACAAAACCTCGCCTTTTGAGACTTAACTCAGTCCTGCCTAGGGCACGTTTACTCAGTTTTAAAGGGTTAGGATAGTGCTTGTGCTTAGGGTTATGTGATGAGGTGTTGATTGGGGTGGTGCCTCTTAATTTTCCACTTTCAAGGTGTGTGCTTCAAGAAAAACATGATTTTCAAGCAAGGATTTGTTAAGATGTGGTGTCTTTTAGTGTTTCATCCTTACTTTAGTTCATTTTAGGGTTGACATGTCTTAATGTTTTCAACCAAGTTTCAGTGGGCACGTCAAATTCTGCACACAATTTTGTGAAAGTAGATTTCCTTTTATTCTGTAGAGGCTCTAAAACCCTAGTGTACTCATCCTAATGATCATGTAGCTTCTATTAGATGAGTCAGTTTTAGGGTTGAGTGATGCGGCCCACGTCAACTCACGGTGGCTTCGCAAACACCACTCAAGAAAAAAAAAAGAACACTCCAAGAATTTATTCAGAATGTTAGAGTGTACATTTTTTTGTGGGGTGATGTGTTAAGGATGTGGGTTAAGCAATCATACACCACGCCAATTTTTTTCAGTTTTTACAATTTTTTTTTTGTTTTTTCATGCAAGCAAACAATGAGAGAAAGATTACTCACTATTGGTCCTCGTAGCACCTACTCCCTTGCTACCGTCATGGGATGCGTCGCTTCGCCGTCCACGTGTCGAATTCCTACAACCATCAAGTAAAAAGGAAAAATGGGCATTAGACGATGTGAGGATGAATATGGAATGGAGGTGATAAAACAAATCCGTTGCCTCCCCGGCAACAGCGCCAAAAACTGGCGTGCCATTGTGCGTGTGTGTTAAGAAGTGTCATTATAGTTGCACTTGCAACGTCGGTTTTAAAATAAGTAAACTGTGGTGAGTCCGAGTGTCGGTCTCAAGGAGGCGTGGAAATCGAATTTTTGCTTATCACGTATTGTCACGGAAAGTGAGGAGTTTTGCTTGCGAAAGATGCGGTTTTGAAAAGCTAGAGAAAGGTAGAGAGAGAGAGGGTTTAGGGTTAGAAAGTTCTTTGTTTGATCATGCAACTTGAACGGAAATTAAAATGACAATTGGACGGAAAATAACTTCATTAATCATGCACTTGTAGTTCATAACTTACAACATTAAATACATGCTTCAAACAAAAGTAATGGAAAGCTTAAAAAAAAGAGAGAGAGTGTGTGTGGAGAGCAACGAGGTAGCCACGGCAGTGGAGGAAGCTCCGTCGACGGCTCGTCGTCTCCGACGATTACAAGAGAGGCTAAAGCTACCTAAGAGAGGGGTGGAGTAGTTGCAAGGAGAGTGAATGCCTTGAGTGAGTGGTTGGAGGGGTTTTAAATAGGGTTAAGGGCTTCCTAAAAGAAGAAGGGGCTTTAGCGACGTCCAGAGCGTCGCTAAAAATACTCCCAAAAGCGTCGGTGAAGCTCTCCAGCCGTTGGTCAGCCGCCTGCCTTGTTTCTTCTTGTGCGATCCGCGGCTACTGCGCGAGAGCCGTCCGATCGAAGATCGGATGGCTGGGATCCCTCCTCGGCTACACTAGAATCGTGCCTCGGGCACGCGTGTGCGCGGGCGTCATCGCCCAGCGTGCGCGCACGCGTGGGCACCTGTGAGCGGCGATTGCGCCGCGTGGCAAAATATCGGCGGCCCGCTGCTGATCGGGCGGCCCAATTTCACCTCGCGCTACCTCCGTCTTCAATATCGGCTCCACGCGGCTCAAACCTGCGTCGCGTGCGTGCGGGCGTGCGCACTAACCGTTGTGCCACGCCCGCACTTTGTCGTAGCGACTGCGAGCGGGCACGCGAGTCTCGGTCGTTCGATTCGAAGATCGACAGCCGAGATCTGATCTCGGCTGATGAAGGCACGTCGTGCGGTGGAGTGGGGGGCTGATGTGGCACAATATGGGCCGTTGATCTCCAGATCAACGGTCAGAACTTCTTGGGCCCATTGTAGGAGCTCCGGATGTCGGATTTGGCCGATCTTAAGTTCGTCGAACTCCGTTCGTCGTTATGAATCCATCCGTGCAATCCGATTGCTCATATGAGGCCTGCTTTGACAAATGCTTACACAAATGGCCATTAATACAGTTTTATAAGCAATCTTGGTACATGATGCATGCAATGCTCCCATTCTACTTATGTTGTGCCTTTTATTCTTAAGATGGGCCATATTCAACATAATTATCACCCCCTTGTGCAGTGTTATCATTGCCTGTCCTTGATTTGCAGGACTTGGTAACCTAAGCATCTAAAATCACACATTTAGTTTGGTTCAGTGTGCTTAATAAAGAAAAACCATGCCAAAAGTGTTTTGTTCTGAAAAGCCATCTCAAAGATCTAGATTAGGAGCAGCTCGATAACACAATTTGATTGGACGAGTTCCCGACACGAAGAGGTGGGAAATTCCCCTCGAAGTTGCATAATAACATATTGTTTACGTGCTAAATCAGGGTTTTAAAATCACTTCGTTGCAATATAGCTAAAATAATGCGTGAACAAATACAATTAATAGCTCGAATTCAAAAGAGTATCCAAGGTCGAACACAGGGAGTAATTATAGCAATTAACCTTAGAGATCACAATAGAATCATAAATATAAGCAATTTACAATGAAAATTTCATTCAAAAATGATGTATCAGTAGAATCAAGTAACAATATGCAAAAAGTAGAGGGTAAAATGGTGATTTAAATCACTAAATTACCCTACAATGTTAAGATCACAAGTTATTCAATTATTCGAATCAAGCACTTGTCAAATTAAGAACCATAAAACCAATGTATCAGACGAGAGAGGGCAGTCAGAAGCCTTAACTAGCAGAGGCTCAAGGTCCTCTCTTCTTCTCTTCAAGCCTCAAGGAGAGGCACAGCACAGAGGCACGAAGGGCCTCCCAACGACTAAGTGTAAATAGGGTACAGCCTAGGGCAAACCCCCCTTTCTCTCTCTTTCTCTCACGAACCCGGGGTTAGCTGGGTTATCGGGTAGGTAACCAAATCTTGAATGGGGCTAGACCCATGTGCGTGACCATGGGCAAGGCGTGAAGGCGTGAGGAGGCACGTGAAGCGGGGACTTGACCCTCAATGTTCTTGGGCAACCGGGTAAGGCAACGAATTCAATTTATCTCGCGCGGCTGCTTCGTCAGCCACTGATGTGGGACTAAATGTCACTCTTCCTTCGCAAGTATCTTCAAGTGAAGGCTTCAAGGAATTCAGCTACTGCTTTATGGTTTTTTCTCGATTGAAGACTTGGGCCTCTTCGTGGATGTATTGCGCAGGTCCTGGGGGTGGCAGCGAGGCTGATGTCGGTTGGAGGACTGCAAGTGAGGGTGGAGGTGATGGAGTTTATAGCTGCTCCGGCGAGGACACCTGAAAATAAGAATGTGGGCTAAATACCCCAATTAAAATGCTCAGAAGGTTCGTCGGAGGTTGGCGAATGCAACGGTGGTGGTGTCTTACTGTTTGGAGGTGAATGTGCGTAGGGTGAGGTCGGAGAAGGTGTTGTGAGTGTGGGTTACTCAATGGAGGTTGGGAGTGGACAAAAAGCTAAATTGATTGAGGGTTTTTATTAGATGAGTCGAGGCAAAGCTAATGGAGGTGGCGGCGGCGAGTGTCGTGCGGTGGGGCAGCGAGAAGGGCTCGCTGGAGGTATGCCGGCAAGGTGGAAGATAAAGGGTGTTCGGGTGAATGCGTGGTCGAAGTGGAGTTGTAGTAGCACGGTGATGATGCGTAGATGGAGTAGAGTCGATGATGCCAGCTAACGGACGACGAGGGGTGAAGGAGGTGCCAAGTTTGGTATGGTCGGCACAGGAGGAGATGAAAGCTCCGGTGGGGTAGAGCGGTGACGACGGAGGGTTAGGAGGCACCTCGCTGGTATTGCGAGGTGTAGAAAGACAAGGGGAGTTGGAACCGACCGCCTATGGTATGTGGCGGCTGGTGAAGAAGCTAGGGGAAGAAGGTCACCGGAGACAAACTTGGAGCGAGCCAGAGGTAGAAGAAAGAAGAGGATTTTGGCTCAAAAGTTTGCTAAGGAGGTGAGGTTGTGCATGGAGGTCCTTTATAGGCCTTCAAGCGAGCTTCCAAGCTTGGAAACAAGCTTGAGAAGCTCAAATTTTTAGAAAAAGAAAGCTTGACGTCCAAGGACTCGTACAAGCCACAAGGGAGGATTTGGAAACTAGAAATAGGTTTAGATGATCAGGGATTCCCTCAGGATCATCCCTTCCAATTTTGGAAGGGATTGGTCAAATAATCAAGGAGGAATCCTTGATTGAAACCTCGGGTGTGTGGGTTCACACCTGCCATGGCAGTAGGGACCCGTCTGCGAAGAAGACAACAAAGTTGGGGGTAGTTTGCAAGGATTTCTGAAAGTTGAGGGGCTTTTTGTAAGAAAAAGAAATGCAAACTAGGTCAAAATGATCTCGATTGGGCCCAAATTTTGGTAAAACCTAATTTGGACCCGAGGAATCTAATGGTGAAGTTAGATTTTGGTTTTAACCACGTTTGACTGGGAAAATTATGTAGAAGCCTAAATTAGGGTAACTTTCTGTCTGTGACTCTGTTTCAGGCCAAAATAGATTCTGATGGTCAAATCAAAGATACCAAACCCTTTAATATTTTTCTATGAATTTTAGAGAGCTTAGGTGAATTTTATTCTGACCAGAACCTCAGTTAATTAAGCAGGTCTATTTTTAGGGTTTCAGATGTCCATTAATTCTTGAAATGAGCGCATCTGTGTCATACCAAGGAAGAAGGTGGACTGGGGATTAAAGCACTTAAAGAGTTTAATGAAGCCTTATTGATTAAATGGGCTATCAAAATTCTAAATGGGGAGGAAAGGTTATGGACTAAACTTATTAATGATGGCTATGGCTGCTCTAATAGTGCTCTAAACAGATTATACCCCTCCAAACCCTCCCCATTTTGGCGATCTGTCAGTCAAGCTATCAGAGATAATTGGCACTTATTGCAGCGAGTTCTGGGAGATGGCAGGCACTTCAGTTTCTGGAAAGAGCAGTGGACGTCATTGGGCACCCTATAGGAGGCTTATCCAAGGGTCTACTCAGCTTCTACTGATAAGGATGGGGTGGTAAATAACTTTTGGTCTGAATTTGGCAGATGTTGGCAGCTGGCTGAATCGGAGGCATGTAGGGAGGGGACCAGATTATGGGAAGAACAGTAGCACTTGAATTCAGACTTGTAGACCAACTATCCAAGACACGGTGTGGAGGATACTTATGCATGGGATGGCATCTATATGACTCAACGAGCCTATGGAAAAATTAGGATTTCCAACAGTGGTATGGGAGGTGATTATATCGATAAGAAACTATGGTTGTTGAAGGTCCCTCTCAAGGTACAAATATTCCTCTGGTTATGTAGAAGGGATGGTCTGATAACTGGAGACCTTAGGCACAGGAGGATAGGGACAGCTCTGCATGAATGCCATCTTTGTGGGATGCACACTGACAGTTTGAATCATTTGTTTTCCTCTTGTTTGGTCACTGACACGATGTGGAAAACAACATGCAATGAGCCTCTTCCATCATGGGAATCTTTATGGCATGGTTTTGGGATAACTGGGAAGCCACATTTACGCATGGCAGTGACTCTCTAGCACATGTGGAGAGCGAGCAATGAGAGACTATTTTAGGAGAGACTAGTTTGCTATGTACAAATTGTAAATGAGTGTTGGTCCCTCATACATAGATGGGGATCTAATTTGTAGACCTCTTTATATTTCTTATTATTAATAAATTTCTCTCCCGGATTGCTATCGTAATATAATAGCTTTCCTTTCAATTTAAAAAAAAATCCTTGAAATGCACGAAAGCCCATTTCTATCTACATGAACCCACTTATTAGACATTAATGACCATATGACCTTTAGTAAACCCCTGAAATACCCCATGGTTATTCTGTAATTGTGGAATGCTGTTAATTTTGCATAAATAACCATGTATTCTTCTCTTCTTTTCAAAATGGGATTTTGTGCCCTTAGGACTTCTGATGGATATGTAGGAGCATTTGTCAACCTTTTTAGACCAAATTGAGCTAGTTATGGCTCATGAAGGTGTTCCCATCACATATCGTCTCCTCGGTGCTTGTCTCCTAGGATATCTAAATATCCTACTGGGGGCATGTATGCACCTTGTGCTGGTTCAGGTGCCATGGACGAGATTATCCTAAAATGTTAATTGCCAAGGCCTGAATTTAGCTACAGAAAGCCATGGGCAGCACTATCCCGAAACGTCGAAAGCCAAGAGTTCTTGGGGTTTGCGGTGCTATCCCGAAGCATCGATTGCCAGTGACCCTTTGAGGATTGATGGTGAGGATAAGGAATCCGATGCAGACCGTGTTTAGGGCCAATTCGAGGCTGGATTTAGGGAAAATAAAAATAAAGGAGAGAAAATTCTCCAAATAAAAGTCCTATCTCTCTCTTATCAAAATGCACTGGCAAACTGAACTTGGACATGTTACGTCTATGCACAGGTGCTTTAACCGCTAGGTTCAATGAACCTCTGGGTAGTTTTTACGGGCCCTAGAAACCTTCGCGACAGACTCAGGCTAAAGCTAGTCAGGTATGGATCTTGGCTGATACTTGAGTACCTCTAGGCCTATTATTAGCATTTTGACCTAATTTCTAAAAGAGTAATAAGAATCAGGCATATGAACTTCAACGCATAGTCTAGAACTCTAGTTCTTTTCATGAGATTTTGCTAAGGGACTAGCAAAAGTTAGGCATGGGGATATGATGATAACATCATCATGAGCCATAAGTAGCTTTAATTAATGAGAATCAATTGACAAATGCTCTTACATAATCACCAGAGAGTCGCAATTCACTGAATATCCTTTCAAAGAAGAGTGCATTAAATCAGGATTAATTCTATAGTTTTAACAGCATATCATGAATGCAGAATAATCACGGGATTTCCCAGGGGTTAATCTAAGGTCAAATGTTCATTAATGACTAATAAGAGGGTCCATGTAGACAGAAATGGGTTTTCACTCACTTCGAGAATTGATCCATAACCCAAAACCCTAATTTCTGACCTGCTCAAATAACAAAGGTTATGATCAAGATAAATTTCATCTAAACCTTCTAAAATTCATATTCCATAAGGTTTGGTAACCTTAGTTTGACCATCTAAACCTATTTTAACCTAGAACAGAGTCTCAGACAGAAAGTTACCATAATTTAGGTTTCTTCCAAAATTACCCAGTCAAACTTGGTCAAAACTTAAATCCAACTTTGCCATCAAATTCCTTGGGTCCAAATTAGGTTTGTACCAAAATTTAGGCCCAATCAGAGATCATGTCGACCTAGTTTGCATTTTAGTCCAACCAGACTCTCTCTCTAAAATAGCCCCTCAACTTTTGAATTATTTGTAATTAGGCCCCTAGGTTTCTCATTATTATTTGCAAATAGGTCCTTACTGCCATTGGTGTGAACACCAAGCTCTGTTGAGATTCGAGCAAAGATTTTTCGTTTGATTCTCAATCAAACTGTCCCAAAATTAAATCGAAGATTTCTTGAGGAATTCCCTTCCAAATGGATCTGGCCTTGGACCCTAAGCCTTTCCCAATCTCCCATGCGAACGCATGGAAGATCTGGGTATCCCATGTGCGTGAAGCCCCCAAAGCTTGAAAGGTTCTTTCCATGCTTAGAAACACCCCCTAAGGCCTATGAAAAGACCCAGGATGCAATTCCGCTCTTCCTTAGCTTGGCTTGGTCACACTTCTTCGCCAAAAAACCTCTCCCTCTAGACTCCTCCAACCAGTTGACTCCCTTCTTCAGGCCACTTGACGAACAAATTGAGCAACCCATCTTCTTCCTCTCCTTCGTTCTCTTGTAAAACCAGCGAAGAGATCTCCGACTCCCTCTTTCCTCGTCGTTCCACCACTGGAGACGTCCTCTTCCACGGTGCCAACCAATCATAGCTGGCGCCCTCCTATCACTTTCGACCACTAAAATTAGGTTTCCTCACCTCCTCTTCCCCTCTACTCTCTTTCCCCCTCTTCAAAACCTTGTTTCGACTGCCGCTCATGCCGCTCTCCCTCTATCTTCCCCATGTCTAGCGTACCTCCAGCGTGGCCTCCCCGATGCCATACACCACCAAATGCACCCGTTCCACCTTCATAACCTTTGCCTCACCTCACCGCACAAAACCCCTCACCTAATTCCTCAATTCACCCACTTGAATGCTCCACCCGACACGATCGCCGCCGCACCACCTTCTTGACCTTGCTTGACCTCCACATGCCACGCAAACACCACAACCACCTTCGCCAACACTTGGTGATTCTCCTAAGGTATTTTAATGTGGCCGAGAGGCTGTATCTAGTGTTTCAGGTGTCTGCCGCCCTTCTCCGTCGCTGCCGTCTCGTCCGACCACAAACGCAGTCCTCCGATCGCGTTCGCCCTCAAATCCACTTCTGGGACATGCGCAACCCTTCTAGGCATCCCTCCAGGCCCTCAATTGGAGACCTCTCCTGTGATTTCATCATCAATAAGAGGAATCTCCTTCAGCAGCTGCTATGGTCTTGCGTGAGGAAGAGAGTAGTGGCATTAGTGCCACATCGTGAGCAGTCGAACGTGCAGCAACACATAAGATGAATTTGTGCTTTAGCCTCTTCGCTCAATAACACGAGGGGTCGAGTCCCTCATACCCCATGCATACTCGATAACCCGCCTATTCACTCCTCAGTCATCACCCACACTGGTGACCCTGGACACTGTTCGAGACCCGTTTACTTGTACTTGGATCTGAATATGCTCTGGGTTTGTAAGAGAGAAGAGGAGGAGGAATTTTGAGAGAGCGAGGGAGAGTTTTGCTCTCTGAGACTTGTGCCCTGTGCAACATGTAGTCGCTGAGGGAGTTCGATCTCCTGTGATGAAAAGAAGGGAAGCTCTGAGAAGGAAAAGAGAAGGTTTGTGAAGAAGGAAGCTAAAGAGGAAGAAGAAAGAAGGCCTTGAGCTGAAGAAGAGAAGAAGAGGAAAAGCTAACTAGAGAGCCTTGTGCCTGAGACACTTAAGCCATCTGATGATAAATGCTAGTCGACTGATTTAAATTAATGATGGCACTGTTGCATTATTTAAGTACTATAGTTTACAATTGAATTCTGATTGAGTAAATGAATGCATGCTAAATTAAGAGGATATCTGTGGTGATTCAAAACACCATTGTTTTTATTCTCGTTTCCTTTTTGCTTCATCATACATTAGTTCTTATTGAATATATTTCTGAGTGTTCTGATTCATTGAATATCTTTATTGTGCTCCGTTTATTAAGCTCATTCATTTCAATTCAAGATTAATGTTGTGAATTTCACATTTTCTCCCTATGTTCGATCTCGGACTCTTCTTTAGAATCTGAGTTATAAATTTATTTATTTTTTAGCGATTGAGGCTTTACTACAATGAAACGACTTAAAAATCCTTGATAGCTCGCCAAAAAAAACCTAGGGGTGTCTAATTGCATGCCTTGATGCAAAAATCAAACAAGTGTGCATACATCGTAAAAGTTTGAGTTTGAATTTTGAACTACAGCATAATGTCTCAAATCAACTCCTTGACTTTTTATATTCCTCCTTTAGTTAGTCCTTTTCGGAAGCTTTAATTTGACCACCTTGTTAGATCGTTTCAAGACAATTAGCTGATCTTGCAATTAAATTTAGATGCAAATGCATGATCAAGGTATGAATGCAAAATAAGAGGATGAGTACCTTGCTTCCAACAATCAACAATACAAGAATGCACGTAATGCAAAAAATAAAGTCTAGATGTTGCTCATACAATCTTAAATGATCGTCCCTTGGCGCAGGTAGCTTTTAACAGGTAACTCATGTTGTTTTTTTTTTTTACTTATGCACAATCAAGGAAAATGACCACAAAATAAAATACAAACCTAAGTCAAAAGAAATGAGAACAGACTCCTGAAAAATTACCCAACACGAGCCTAAAAGAAAGTCGGGGAACAAACCCCTCAAAAATTTACCCTAGAACAAGGGTCTTCCAATGAATGAATGTGTGAAAATAAAGGAAAAAAATAAAGTTCTAAAACCTAAATCTTATCTACTTAGAATGGAGGAGATGACGATTGCAGCTCCCTCAAAATGTTCTCCTCCGAATCGTGGCCCAAGATCCACCTGAATTGTGCACGCCACTATGATGCTCCAAATGTGTGGCCCACTGGCAATGTCAAGGATCGCCTGATCTCCAAGATGTCTCCAAATGCGCGTACCTCACACCAAAAGAAGATAAGAGTCAAATATGTCCCAAATAAAATGTGAACAAATAAACAAATGTGAGTATCTAACAAGCTGTTACCTCTCCGGCAACGGTGTCATTTGATGATTCAATTTTCACTTAACAAGATAATTAAAATGATTTGTCGTTTGTATTTCTAAGTGATGGAAAATCGACTAATCAAAGTATTAAATTAAAATTAACCACCCGTAAATGGAGCGGCTCGTGTCCATAAGGAGACAATGCCTATTACTAACTCGCGAGAATCAAAAATTGTTGTTCACTAATGGTTTTCCCAAAGAAAGCTAGCCAAAATACCTTTTTAATTAGGCTAACAATAGGAGATAGTGTGTATTCATGCTGAAATAGCCTTTTTCATAAAAGAGGAGGGCCGTGCCCACAAATGAGCCATAATAAAATATTTATAAAATTAATATTGAGAGTGGCAATGGAAGTGAATGTAAAAAGAAATTGGACCCAAAACAAGGGAAATCTTCCCCTTGTACATGCATGTTGAGGGGTCGATGGAGGAGGTCAAGGAGCTCGAGGAAGATTGCCGTCGTCGAGAGCAACACGTAGGTGGTGATGACGTTGACGATGGTGGTTGGAGGTGGCCAGCCAGAGCTCAAGTGGTCGCTAGAGGTGAGGCTATCTGGCTGACGAGACGGTGGCTAGTCGATGCAGTTGAAGGCATAGTTGTGCTCAGGGGGTTGAGACGAGTCCGTTGGAGGTGACGATGAGAAGCTTCGTGGCCAAAGTTTATGGCTACGAGGAGGAGGACCGGCGGTGGTGTTGGATTCCTTCTGCTGGTGGAGGAGAAGATGAAGAAGAAGCTGGCATTGGGAAGGGGGCACGCAGCTGCTGCGTGCTTGCGCTGGAGGGAAGGAGAGGTGCGTGCGCACAGCTGAGGCCGCATGTGGATGCTGGGCATGCGTGAGGGAGGCGATGGCTTGCACCTGGCTGCTGCTCGCGGGTGTGAAGGCGCACGCGGTGAGGATGGGCACTAGGCATGCGTACGAGGAGGGTAGTGCGCAAGTAGGTAAAGTGGCGTGGTGGCTGCACGCAAGGTGGAGGAGAAGCAGGTTGGGTCTTCAGACGTCCGGAAACCTTCCCAGACGACTTAATCGAAGGGGATGGCACGGTAAGGATGGATGTGAGGCACGTGTACGTGGTGGTGTGGCTGTGACCGTGCATGGATGGCACGACGAGGGCTGCTGGTGTGGTGATGGTTGCGGTTATAGTGGTGTTACGAGGCTCTATAGATGGCGATGTGGGCTGTCACCCCGCATGCCCACGGTAGCAGAACTCTTGCCGCGATCATGGCCCATTATGGCAAAGTGGGAAGGAGCTTGACACTCTGCACGGTGATGTTGTGGGGGTGGTGGCCTCCAGATCTGAGTCGTCGGAGGTCTCTTCTTATACTGCAGGAAGGTGGAGAGGGAGATGGAGCATCGACCAACGTGTGAACCAAGATCCGCTTTCGTTGACCCACGTTGCTACTCTTCAATGGCCGCAACTCCTATAGCCGTTAAGAAGAAGACAATAGAAAAATGAAAAAGAAATGATGGGTTATTTATGTGCAAACCCTTAATTTCTATGTTAAAACAAAACAATGCATGTAATGCATGTAATTGATTAACTATTCTAATGCATGCTATTCTAAATGATATTATCAATGCATATAACACATGAAATGCATGAAATAGGCAACTTTATGTTACCCTATTTACATTCTAATGTATGCTATATAAATGTACATGTTAACTTAACGTCTAGGCGTTAAAATACATGAATAGCCCACAAATATGGGCTCATCACACATTCACAACATGGGTCCCTCCATCGGAGATAATTCCTTAGGGACACCGAACCGAGAGAAGATGTTATAGTGAATAAATTTGATAATGACCTTATGGTCATTAATTCAAGTTGGAACGACTTTAATTCATTTGGACACATAGTCCACTGTAATAAGAATACATTCAAAGCCGTTCAAGTTTGGAAAAGGACCCATAAAATCAATCCCCCATATGTCAAAAACTTCGCACACGATAATCGGATTTAAGGGCATCATATCGAGATGGCCATGTTTCCTAAGGTCTGGCAATGAGCACATGCCCTACAATAATTGTGTATGTCTTTAAATATAATCGGCCAGTACAAGCCGCTTTGAAGGATTTTTGCTACAGTTTTATGCCCAGAGAAATGACCATCGCAGGCCTGGTCATGACAAAATGAAATAATATCATTGACCTCTATGTCAGGAGTACATCGCTAGATGATCTGATCTACTCTGTTGTGAAAAAGATATGGATCTTCCCATAAGTAATAATTGGAATCTGAAATCAATTTGTCCTTTTTGGCTTTGGGCCAATTAAATGGAACATGGTTGAATGCTAAATAATTCACAATGTCTGCATACTAGGGAAGCCCAACATCTATGCCTATAAGATGCTCATACAGAAAATGTTTAGTAATAGGTACCAAAGGATCAATGATAGACGAGGGAAGGTGGGATAGATGATTTGCAACTACATTCTGTTTACCCACTTTGTTGTGAATCTCCAAATCAAATTCTTGCAGAAGCAAGATCCAACGAATCAGGCGAGGCTTCACGTCCTTCTTGGCAAGTAAGTGCCGTATTGCGGTGTGGTCTGAGTATATGATTATGCGAGACCCAAGAAGGTAAGACTAGAATTTCTCCATGGCGAAAACAACAGCCAGAAGTTCCTTCTCAGTGATCGTTTAATTTCGTTGGGCTTCGTCCAACGTTCTACTCGCATAGGAGATCACTATGGGTTTCCCATCTATTTTATGACCAAGGACTACCCCCACAGCATAATTTGAAGCATCGCACATGATCTCAAAGGGTAGAGACCAGTTAGGGGGTTGCAATATTGGTTCCTTGGTGACTCGGTCCTTAAGGATTTTGAAACTTCGGCACACTCGCCTGAGAAATTGAAGGGAATATCCTTTGATAACAAATGAGTAAGGGGCCTAGCAATTTTTGAGAAATCAGAGATAAAATGTCAATAGAACCCGACGTGCCCCAAGAAGGATCTAATGTCTTTGACCGAGGAGGGAAGAGGAAGTTTGGATATCAAATTGATCTTTGCTCGGTCAACCTGGATACCTTGTTCAGACACAAGGTGTCCAAGAACGATGCCCTAGGGAACCATAAAATGGCTCTTTTCCCAGCTCAGGACTATATTTACATCGATGCATTGTTGGAGGATCTTAGTCAAGTGGCTTAAACATTCATCGAAGGTTTTTCCAAATACAAAAAAATCATCCATGAAGACTTCTAAAAATTCACCTACCATGTCAGAGAATATTACCAACATGCACCGTTGGATAGTGGTAGGTGCATTGCAGAGTCTGAAAGGCATCCTATGGAACGTAAATGTCCTGTAGGGGCAGGTGAATGTGGTTTTCTCCTGATCTTCAGGATGAATGGCCACTTGATTATAGCCAGAGTATCCATCCAAGAAACAGAAGTACTGATTTCCCACTAATTTTTCAAGAATCTGATCAATAAAGGGTAGTAGGAAATGGTCCTTCTTCGGAGAGGTATTCAACTTCCTGTAGTCTATGCAAACTCTCCATAAATGCACAATATGGGTGGGGATGGATTCTCCTGACTCAGATTTGATAATGGTGAGCCCAGCCTTCTCAGGCACTACATGAATTGGGCTCACCCAATGGCTGTTAGAGATGGGATAAATAATGTCTGCATCAAGCCATTTAATTATCGCTTTCTCCATGACCTCTTGAAGATTCAGGTTGAGTCAGCACTGTCCTTCGCGCGTAGGTCGTGAGCCTTCTTCTGTAAAGATGCGATCATCCAAGGTCCAACCAATGGCCTTGCAATGTTCCTGGAGGACAGAAATTAGACACGTTTCCTAATCTGTGGTTAGAGAAGAATTGATAATCATGGGAAACATGTTGTTCGAACCTAAGAAGACGTACTTGAGATTGTCAGGAAGCGGTTTCAACTCAAGTACCTAATTCTCAATAGTAGTGGGAAGGTCAGGGCTAGCCTGATGAGGAACTAGAGGTGAACTAGGTTCCTCAAGGTGTAACTGGGATTAGGCTTCTAAAGGTTCTTGCTAAAAAGTAATCAAATTCGAAATCGGATCCTTAAGAAGTGAATTGATTCTGTTCAATTCCTCAATCACACCACAATTAATTCCTCTATGGGCCTTAAAAATGTCAATCTTCATTGTTTTATCCCCTAATTTAATTTTCATATGGCCCTCCTCACAATTAATGTTCTCCCTAGCTGTTGCTAGGAATAGTCTCCCCAAGATTATAGGTGTCTCTTTCAGGTTTTCTGGTCTAAGACAATAAAGTCAACCAGAAAATAAAAATCCCAAACTCTTACAACTACATCCTCCAAAATTCCACGGGGTGACTTAATAGATTGATCTACTAACTGCAAGGTCACTTCCGTGGGTTTAAGTTTAGGATTCTCAAAATTTTTAAGGAGAGATGTGGGAATAAGGTTGATGGATGCACCTAAATCTAAAAGAGCCCAGTTAAATTCTAAATCTTCGATCTTGCAGAAGATCAGAGGGGTGCCCCGGTCTTTTAATTTCTGCGGAAGCTTGCTCAAGATAATGGAGCTAATCTGTTCCGATAGCAAAATAGGACTTCTGTCAGAATTCTTCGGCTTTGAAAAGGATGCTAATCTAGACTTGCTCAAAGAACTTGACCAAGTCCTTGTCAATTTGAGGTGGTTTCCTATCCTTATTTCCCTTGGTCAAGGAATCAGAAAATGGTGTGGTCCTAGGCTCATCCGGAATGGGTTCTATTGGTCTTTGGTTAACCTTGATAATCACCCCAGATTGAGATGTACTAGGATTAGGTTTAGTGTATCTCTTAGGCTCGGGATCCTTAGTACATTTACCGATGCAAGTTGCTACATAATGTAATCCCATAGGATATGGAGGAGTGGGTAGGATAGGTGGTTGCTGCTAGTGAGATGTATCAGGTACAGAAATTGATGCTTTGACCTGTCTTGATAAACAGGTGCAGACAGGCCTGATTGCACAAAGTGGATTTGGCCTGATTTTGGGTTCGCAACGTACCTCTAGTTCGGTACGTTGTTAGGGTTTAGCAGTGGTTGCGAGGGTAATGCGCCTGGCTGGCATGTCCCAGCCATTTGTACAATTTGGTTGTGCATATCTGCTATATCCATGGTATGCTGCCTCTACATAGCAGCATTGGTTTTCTGCATATCATCCAATGTCTAAAGAATCATGCTCATTTGATCATCTTTACTAAGCCCAAGTTGAAAATTCAGATTAGGCCTAGGTTGAGTTGGCTGATAGGAGTGCGGATTTTGTGGTCGAGGTTGATATTGAGGTCTAGGATTTTGAGGATAAGAGTTCCCTGACCAAGAAAAATTAAGATGATTACACCATCCAGGATTGTAGGAATTGGAATAGGGGTTGTTCTGGATGGCATGGAGTTTCTCATAGGGTTTAGCAACTCTAGAGAAATTAGAGTATTGGGGTTCAAAGGATCCCCACTAGAATAAACAAGTTTAGAATTTCCTCCGAAACCTAAGTCAGAAGAGGATGGATACGCGTCCATCCTAGTGTGATGAATATTATGCACGACCTCCCTCCCTGCGGGTGAACGTGCATGCGTGTTTTGCTAAGAAGTGACTTTTTGCAGTTAGCGAGTCAGATCATCAAGCTTCTTCTCTATCATAGAGACCTTTATCCAGTCGATTGGCCACAATCTTTACGTCAACGGAGGATAGGTCTTGTGTCTCATGTGTCCAACGTGTGTTCATCGATGCACGAGTAATCAACCTGTCAAACATACCCATAGATGCATTTTTTATGGAATTCTCAGACATATTCTCGAGAATTTTCCAAACAGTGTCCTCATGTTTGCCCATAAAGTTGCCTCCACAGGCTGCATCAACGAAAAGTCAGATATCCTCACAGAGTCGATTAGACCTATTCTCATTAAGGAACTCCTCGATGTGCGCATTTCAGCATAAGATCGAGAAAATGATCCCATGCCTCATGAAGTGGTTCCCCCGCATTTTGTTGAAAATGCGTAATCTGATGCCTCAGGGTGTTAGTACACCCTACTGGAAAGTATTTTCTCAAGAATTCAGCCTACAATCAGTTGATTCAAAGACCAATACCAGTGGGCAGCTTTTTCTTTAAGCGATAAAGGGAACATCTTCATGAGCAAAGTGTTCTGATTTTGAATAGTTGGCCTGAGGGTCTGAGCCAAATGTTTCAACTCTTGAATGTGTTGAAATGGGTCTTTAGAACCCATCACTGGAAATGGGGAATCAAGTTAATAATATTCGGCTTGAGTTCAGTCTCAAGTCCTGCAATCGAAATACAAACTCTAGGTTCGATAAACACTCTTGCAGGATTATAGTGATACCACATTTTTGGATGTGCTTGGGGGTTTGCCAGTCCATTGATAAGATCTGTGAGAGTATAAAGTTGGTTCTGAAGTTGCTGGATGTCGCCCCCTTCTTCTTTTGGACCAGGGTTCTCCATTGAGTTAGAATTAGAGTATGAAGAACCTGGATTTGATGTAGATGGGTCGGAGGAGATAGGAACCGGATCAGAAGAGGACCCAAACATGTTAGCCGGGTGTTGGCCTCGATGTGAGTAAACAAATAGAGGAAGTCATAAGAATGGTCTTAAGGACCTCCTACTGTGCATGCACTATAGAAAAGATGAGGGACTAGATTTTAATCGGACCCAATCATGACATCCAAATATTTCTGGTTCGAGGCAGATGGCCTCTACATCACAAATCCATCCGCTCGAGAATTACTTGGATAGCCAGAAAGGGACAGTCCTGTGAAGACCCCTACACAGTAGAGCACCCCCATGGGTTATAAGGTTTCCCTCACCCAACCTTTCTTATCACTGCAGTTCCAAGTAGGCCGAATACGTGTGAATTGGGTCCTAGGTCTTACCAAATTTTAAGCTTATTTGTGCCTCAAATTATCACTTGATTTAGCATTTGATTCAAGTTGTGACCTAATTTCTAGGTTGATTGGTTCACCAAGTGAATCAACTTCACCTGACCTATCCTAATGTTTAGAATGCAACCCAGGTTAAGTCACCTGAATCACCCTGTTTTGGTTCGACAAGCAGGTTATTAAGTCACCTCTTTTAATGTTCAAGTGATTTTAGAGCCTGTATTTTAGGGTTTAATTTGTAAGTCAATTCAAATAAGGCTTAGGTGGCACACAGTGTGGATAATGATTTCCTTTATGGCTTTGCAAGTGTGTACTAGATAACCCTAAAATTTAACCTTAATTTGGCTCTAAATGAGTCTAATTCAATTTCAATGACCCCCTTGGACTCAATCAAGAATGTGTTAGTCCAAGGGTTCAGTTAATTTCAAATAAGTCCCTATAAGTGCAGAAAATTTTGGGTTGTGTCTTCTAAACAGATATTTCTCTTTAACCACAGTTAAATCTCAGAAATCATAAATTCTTGCCGCAAATGATATCTCTAAGAAAGTAAGGCAAGGTTGAATCCTAAATTTTTTTTTTATTTTTATTTTATCTATACTAGGAAAGAGGGGATTAAGAAGTAAGGAGAGAGAGTTACCTGCCGTGGAGAGGTTGTCCTCAGGTTCAAAAAGCCAGATACTCATATTCAACTTCCAAAACAACCAAAACAAGGTAGATATGTCAGAAACACAAATAATAGTGATAATTGCGCGTTGCTTCCCAGTAATGATGCCAAAATATTGAATCGCGCTTCAATCGTTTTTCAAAAACACACGTTATAGTATAGGAGATCAAAGCGAATCTGACATTTAAATTTATAATACTCAAATTAATTAGAAAATCTGATGTCGTCTCTAGGAGCAAGAAAATGCGCAAGTATCACTATTGCAAAAAGAAGAATGTAGTAGATGTTCAAAGTATATATTTAGACAAAAAAATCTAAAAGATAAGGGTAAAAGTGGTGGTTTAAACCATCTAACTTAACCCTAATATCTAAGCCCGAATATCCTCAATATTTGAACAGTTCCAGCTATCAATTATTCATGTTAAGTTCACAGAACAAATCAAGTTTTACCCTCAGACAACAGGTATTAGGCACAGATGCCTTAACTTGTGAAGCGCAAGGGACAAGCACTGAGGGGAAGAGCACTGTTCTTGTGGTGCAGAAACCCTCCTCCTTCAATCTATTTCTCCTTCAACTAGACCTAGGTAACTGAATCCGTAGCCCAGACCCACGAGCGTCTTCGCGGGCAAGGGCACCTAAGCATGCGCATGCGTACGGGCGTGCGGTGGGGACCTCACCCCGTGTGTTCTGAGGCAACATGCTTAAGGCGCATTTCTGTAATATACGCTGCTCAGGCTTCAGTTGCACACGATGTGGGACTAAAGTCCCTTGCTTCCTTGCATCTCCTGGCAGCGAGGATGTCCGGCTCGATTGGCATGCATCAACCGTCTGATCTCTCAAATGAGGACAGAGATTGCTTGAAGTATTGGCAGGGCTTCTAATTGACTTGCTCCTCTTTAGATCAGGCCTTTCGATGTCGTACAGAGCTTTGTCAAAGGTGACCGGAGAGCTGCTACCAGAGGTGAAGACGAAGACCGACTCCGGCAAGGTCCTGCAGGCAGAATATGAGGTCGTTTAACCTCACGTCAGATGCAATAGCTTCGGGGTCAAACCCCAAAGAAAAGCTCTAAATCTATTGGGTGGTCGGTTGTGCATGGAGGTGTGGTGATGAAGCTCGTTGGAGCTCCAAGTGGCGATGGTCGGTGTTGGTGAAAACACAGTCAAAAGAAGAAATTGAGGGGATGAGGAGATAGAAGAGGATAAGGGGAAGAGAAACTCTAACTCTATTGGAGAGAAGGAGGTGGGGAGACTAGTGGCATTGGCAGGCCACCGGCGAAGAATCGGAGGGGAAATTGAGGTCGACGAACGGGTCAGAGGGCTAGCTTCTTAGCTGGGAAGCTCGGCGAGAGAGTGGCGAAGATGGCAGCACCCTCGTTTGATGGTGAGAGGCAATGGAGTGAAGGGGCAGAGGAGACCTCAAGGTCTGGCTATGGTGGTGCACGGAGGAAGGGAAGGAGAAGGCTTTTGCCCTCGGATTATAGACGAGGGAACTCGGAAGAGATAACCGATCCTTTATAGAGGTGATGCCGCACTCAAAGGGGGGTTGAAAGTTGCGAGAAACACTCGCAACTTCTGCTTCTGTTTTGACCGAAGATCGCGGGTGGAGGCAGCGGCAAAAGATGGTGGAACGAACACCAACGCGGAACAGCAAGAGAAACACTTCTGTTACGGAGGTTGGCCGTGGACCAAGGTAGCTACAATCCGAGCTTGAAGCTCATCGAGCAGCTCCGTCAAAGGTCACAGACCGTCTGTGAGGAGGAAGATGAATAGGGACCTTTTTGCAAAAGGAAAGGACCCAAAAGTAATAAATGTGGACCTATTTGCAAAACTTTAGGAAATTAGGGACTTAAATGCAAAGTAGGTGAGAACATTGTCAAAATAGGTCCAACCTTTTATGAAATCTTCATTAGAACCTAGGGAATCTAGTGGCAATCTCAATTTTGGATTTTGAAGTTCTTTATTTGGTAAATTTTATATTTAAACCCAATTAACATTAATTATTCACTTTGGTTATTGTTTTAAGTCAACTTGGCTCCTTTGATCCAACTAATTACATTAAACCTTGTAGAATATTTATCTATAATTTTTAAAAGGTTTACTTTATGAATTTTTTATTAGAACCCTGTCAATTTGAGTCAGGCCAAAAATTAAGGTTTAATTATTGTCTTAATAGCCCGATTCTCAAAGGAAATCCTAAATTGGTTGTTTTGAACTCATTTAACTATCTTTTGGGTTCATTTGATGATTTTCTCCTCCTGATTAAGTTATACCCTTTTTTATGTATGATTTAGGTGAGTTTGCCTTTACAACATAGCAAGACTAAGCTGGCTATAGTGAATGATGGTGATGCCATCAAGTATGATGAGGTCAGAGGGGAGGGAATGAGTGGTGGTGAGGAGATGGTGAGTGGCACATAAAACGAGGGTGGGGGGTATGTATGGGTGAAGGGGGGAATTTTTGGGTTAGGATTAAGGATTAAGAGTGCCCCACTTTCTTTTAAATAAATGAGTAAACCTACATATCCTCATTTTTTTTTGTTCCTTGGGGGCTATTTGGTTGGTAGAATAGAGAGGGAATTAGAGTCAAAATTCACGTTTGACAGTTTCTATTTCGACATCACGGATTTCAGAATTGAGAGGTGGATTCTGGAATAAACGAATTACGTCGAAGAGGTGGAATTCATTCATTCCACTGGTTTATTCATCCTCTCTCATGTCTCTCTCTCAATTTCATCACATAAAATTCGTTTATTCCTCCTACCAAACACCTCAAGCGGAATAAATACTTCTAATTATTTAATGTAATAACAAATACAACCAAACACTTAGGCAGAATAAAAATCCTTAATTCCTCCTACTCTTTTACATCACTTTTTTATCTCTCCTAATTACTCCTCCAACCAAACATGCCCTAAAGTCTAGATTTCGATGCAAGGAGATCTATTGAACTCATCTTATGGAGAGGAACACCTAGGTGGTCTTAAATCTTAGGGTCGAATCTTGGTTTACGCCTCAATATTTTTGAGATAAAAATGAAATTAAAGCACACCAAAATGGTGCGAAATGCGAAATAGGTGTGGACTCTAAAAATTGGTCTAATGACCTTCGATTTATATGAAATTGGTGTCATTGATTTCAGATTTTTGCAAGAAGCTTAAAAATAACTTCCAATCGGGAAATGCTGCCAGTTTCAAAATACAAGAATTTTCTCAAAAATACCCACAACGCTTGCTGCGGTGCTCCAATTCATGTGAAACAAAAATATTGTGTTCCGTACGAAAAGTGGAATCTACTTCAAGTGTGGAAAAATTTGGGTCTGAGGTTTTCTTCCACTAACGTCGAAGAAGTGATGAGATTGAATCCCATGCTTGTCCACATTTACGTTTTCAAAGAAAACAAAAAAGGAGCTAGAAAGATGCGAGGATAAGGAGTGGGGGGAGGAGAGGGTGGAGGAGGAGGAGCACAAGAGGACACAAGGAGAAAGAGGGGATAAGTTTGGATAAGGGTGTACATGAGTCATGTTCAACCCGAATCCAACCCAACATTGATCTTCCTCCATGCTTCCAAAATAAAATGGAGTATTATTGTTGCTCTTCAACGTGTGAATAGATCCATTGTTGTCAATGTACACAACAATGAAGTGATCCACATATGGCTCAAATGCTTGATTCATAAATATAGGTGAAGAATACAAAGATGCGACAAAGTAAACGTTTGAGTTTTGCAAGGAGTGTGAGAACCTGATGGGAAGATGGTGAGGGGAGGGCTAAGTAGTGGAGAGTGATCATGTTCTGTATTCATGATATATATTTACCACTTCATGATTAAGGTTTCTTCTTCACGTTTAAAAAGCTTTTTTTGCAATCACATTTTTTTCTTTACAAGTTCATCTTCTTTGCATTGTTTTTTTTGCTCTTTCCTATGGTGATAGAATTAGCCTATATATATGGACTCACAAATTTCCTCCCAGTGCTCACTTGATCTAATTCCTAACCCCATTGTAAAGCTTGACGTTCATCTTCTTACACCTTCTAGGTCAATCATCAAAAGGTCTTCTTTTCATGTACCAAAACCACATTGAACTAATCTTTTTTATTTTATTTTACATTGTCATTAGAACTTTTTCTTGGATAATGTCATAATTTGAATCAACAGTTAATCTTTCTTTTACATATCATCTTAGGATCCTTGTTTTCCTCTAGAGATATTTTTTCGATGAGCATACAGTTAACAATAGGACACTTGAACCTATCTAAATCGATAGTTCTCCCTATTGATCGATTGACTTTCTCTCAACTCTCAACTTCCAATGAAGTATGTCATATATCAAATATAGGAACTAAACCTCCTACAAGGACTTTTCTTGACTATTGAATTCCTAAACGTCCAAATAAATAGTGCTATGTATCTCCACATTTAACAAAAATAAATGTCACATCATATTGGTCTCAAAATCTTGACATTTAATTCAAATGCCAAGCTAAATTTACTATGACATACCTTTCTAAAATATTTACTCCGAACAATTCAAAAGAATATGTCACGATAAACTTAATTTGACATTAATGTCAAGTTAGATTTTTAGTGACACATCTTTCTAAGACAGTACGTCTAAATGTTTCAAAAGAATATGTCACGATAAATCTAATATAATATTTATTTTAGTTAAATATCACGATAGTATCATAATTATTTAAACCTTTTAGAGACAAATGTCAATAAAGTTCTTCTTTGTTTCTTATATTTGACTCAACTTAAGTTGGTACTATCTGAGACATCTCTATTAATTTCTCCATATTGTGTATTGAAAAATTGATCTAAATATGTTTAGTCTTCATTCTTTAGAATAGAAAGTTTCGTTGTTATCTCATTACGGTGGCCCTTGATATTAAAATTATTTTCCTATACTTTGTAAAGCTTTTTTTAAGTACGCAATTTTTTTTGTTCTCCATTTCTTATCTCATACGAAAATATAAAACATCATTTATAAGGCGCATGATCCAAATGGTGAAGAGAGAGAAGCATACATGATGTGTTTTGTCTGACTTATTCATGGTCAAAGTGAAGAGATAAACCCCCAACGATGAATGGCAACAATGTCATGCATGCTAGGTAACTAATCTATCAACCTAGTTTTAGTCCTCATGTTAGTTATATTAGGTCATACCTTTCTTATTATGTCGATGTTAGTGATAGTACCCACACTTCACTGTAGAAATTCGAGATTCATGAAACTTTCATGCATCATCTAACTATGGCATAGGAATTGATTAAACGTCTAAAAAAATTTACTCTAATAAAATTTGAAAATGATGTCAATTAAAAAGATAAATATTAAATTGATTTGAAGGTTATATACTATAACCAATAGAAAAAATATGAATTCACTTGAGATATATCTCTTTTATAGAAAAACTTACATCCTCAAAGTTTCCAAGATCATACGAGCAACGTTGGTAGGAGAGAAAAAAACACAGTCCTTTATTTCTCTCTCCTCTTCGGTGCCCCCCCACCCACA
This sequence comes from Thalassia testudinum, assembly GCA_037157565.1. Lineage (NCBI taxonomy): Eukaryota > Viridiplantae > Streptophyta > Magnoliopsida > Alismatales > Hydrocharitaceae > Thalassia > Thalassia testudinum. Next base: position 17,716,294 of record JAZHRO010000065.1, on the reverse strand, counting down.
ACCCCCTAAATACACACACACTTAAATAGCCACCAAAACAAGAGTGAGTTGCCTCCTACCCATCAAACTCTGTTTTGGGTTATTAAAATGGATAAATTACAATGTTGCCTACAATGCTTCAGGAGTGAGGGAAATGAGGTAGGGATGGGGGATTGGATAGGTAACACCAAAGAGATGCTTAGGACCTTATTTTAGAGTACATATATTAAGCAAGCATTGCTTACATGTTAAAAATATTTCACCCAAAAAGAAGAAAACTTTAACTCATTTACATAAAATAAATTTATATATCAAGAAATAAAAATAATACATTTACTCACATATCACATAACATCATCTAATCACATGATAATATCATGACCCATGATATCTCCTGTAACGAGAGAGGCATACAAATCTATCTACACTTTTGTGTATCAAATTAAAAAGTAAAAAGTAAAAGAAATTAATAAAAAGAAGAAGAGAGAGAAAAAAAAAAAAGAAAGGGTTGCTATCATCATCTAAATAAAATAAACAGTTTTTTTTTTAAGCCACTCGGACAACCGACTCACAATTTAATACTCAATAAAGGACAGGGGACCCACACAGACAAGATGCAAAAGTACTTGCAAATTACAACGTGATCCACTAGTTTCTCTAATATTGCTCAACATCGATCCAAATGGGAAACACACACTATCGTAACCCCCACCAGCTAATAAGGAAGAAACGGCCAACGAACTCAACAAACTCTACTTAGAAAGACACACCTTCAGCTTATGTTCAGTGGAGACGGCCCTCATTGGCTGCCTTAAACAGCTCGGCCTGGGCGGCTGCGGTGCCCTCGGAGGAAAGCGCTCCGAGCAACTCATCCTGGACCTGTAGCGTGGAGAAGGGGAAGCCCAAAGGGTTTGCGATGGAGTTCAGGAGCGCCGCGGCACCCTCTCGAACCAAAGCCCCGTAGCCATCGTTGCGTGACCACGCAAGGGCCTGGTAGATGGTCGGGGCGCCGCCGCTGCCGCCGAACATGGACATGATCGGCGGTCTGCGGAATATGTTACCAATGGATCCCCAGAAATCTAGGATCCGCGAGATCAAATCATGCCGTGACCTCCAGAAGCTGTTAAGTTATAGAGCACAGATATTAATCGAGTTTCGTGAAAAATTGCAACCGACCCCCCTCGGGTTCTAGAACTTTGACAAATGGGAACATGTTATCTGGAAGTCTAGAATATTTCTAACCTCCGATTCCAAAGAAGTCTCCCCGTCTTCTATCTAGTTTGATTCTTGCAAAGAAATAAGTGGATTCTATTGCGCAGAACCTTTTTTTTTTTTTTAAAAAAATGAAACTAATAAGCTATTGGACCATTTCCCTGTGCTTTAATGAAAAAGTCCATAAAATTGAAGAGACATGTACTCTCTCAACGAGGATAACACAAGCTATCCCACGGGTTAACCCTCGCCATCCCTAAGCAGCGGTTATCCTACTACACTATCCTAACTTAGTAGAATAACTCTTTTAACTTCTAAATAGAAACCTAGAGTTCTATCCCTCCTTCTCTGCATGAAGTTTACGTAGTGATTAACATAACAAATCATGTACGTTGTGATCATCCAGTATTATGTTATGTAAGCAACAGTTCTGGAAATAAAGGGATTGATAAAAAACCCGACCAACAACTTACGGGCAGGTGCCGATGAAAGGACTGTTGAAGATTGGCGGCAGGATAGGCGTCGTGGGAGTCGTAGGCGTCGAGGGCGTCTCTGGAGTTGGAGATGGGGTCTTCGGGGTAGGGGAGTGGGCCTTTGGGACGGGGGTAGATCGCGACTTGCTCTTATGTTTAGGTGGTGGAGAGGAAGAGGGTGGCTTCTTGGGGCAAGGCGATGACGGAGGAGGCTTCGTCGGCGGAGAAGGACAAGGGCAAGATGGCTTTGGCGACGGACTTGGAGACTTTGGTGGAGTGGGTTTCGGAGTAGGACTTGGAGACTTGGTGCCACCGGAGCTAGACCGTGGGGGTTTATGGTAACCCCCTGTTGGAGACGGGCAAGGAGGCTTCGGCGACGGACTTGGAGACTTCGGTGGAGAGGGTTTCGGAGACGGACTTGGAGGCTTCGGCGACGGACTTGGAGACTTCGGTGGAGAGGGTTTCGGAGTCGGAGTTGGAGACTTGGTGCCACCGGAGGAGCCAGAACATGGGGGGCTTTGGTAACACCCTGGTGGAGACGGGCAAGGTGGCTTCGGAGACGGACTTGGAGGATTCAGCGACGGACTTGGAGACTTCGGTGGAGAGGGTTTCGGAGTCGGAGTTGGAGACTTGGTCCCACCGGAGGACCCAGAACCTGGGGGGCTGTAGTAACCCCCCCTACTTCTATGTCTCGGCTTGCGGTTTTGGCATCCCGAGTTACGTCGGCCTGCAAGGGAAGTGGGATGCTCCCGTGAGAATTCCAACTTGAGGCACCAAGAAACGTAAAAATCATACTTTATTTTCCTCGAGAAAGCAGAAGGAAGAAAGAGGAACGAAAAAAGAAAAAACGTTCTGCATGATTTAACTTTTTTTTTTTTTCGTTTAAATGATTAACACAATCCTTTGTTCTGGGGGGTGAGAAATCATGACTTTTATAACCAAAGTTGGCAGAAGGGGCTTTTAGAAATATATAACCAACTTAAATATACAAGAAATACCAGTACTTTTACCCTATCTTTTTCAACCCACGCAGATGTATATTATAGCAGCAGTTCATCAACTTAAACCCAAAGCATACTTCAACTTCAGAACCTTTTGTGAAGAAACCATCTTCGTATTCCGTCGTAACCCTGCAGCCTTGATCTACGTACACTATATTGTGCTTCTGCTATCCATGTAATTCCGGTCATGACTACACCCAAAAAAAAAAAAAAAAAATTTCTTTCTAGATGATTCTTTTCCTAAACGTCTACACAGCTGCCATATACGTCTGGATTTACCGCGACAAGTCTTTTCAAGGCATTTCATTAACTTTGGACCAAACATCTCGTAGAAAAAAATGTCATGACAGATCTTACTTGGTGATAGTTTTGGTTGAGTGCGTGGATAATATTGAAGTCATTTCGACGTTTAAACGTCTACGAAGATTTTTCTTTCTTTCTTCGTATCTTTGGAAAAGTTTCCGAAACAGGTGCAAGGAATTATTGTTACAGTACTTTTGATTGTTAAGCTATAAGTGGTAGTTGGGATAGGATGCAAAACACCGGATAACCCTACGACAACATGGATGACGGAAATGTGGACTAAGGAATAGCCAACAATGCGAGTGTATATATATATATATATATATATCGATCCAATGGACAAAAGAGGAAAAAAAAAACAGAGAAGGAAAGGACGATATGGAGGAGAGGACTTACATCCCATAACTGGGCTGACCACATCATGAGATGCAATGGCAGCTAAGAGCACCAAAACAAGGAAGGCAGTCTTCCTTGACCCCATCTATGGTGAGCCCAAATGCTCGGAGAAGGGTGAGGTGGGGGTGATGGCTGTCACTTGCAGCATCACCCTCCTCTCCTCCTATATATATATACACACACATACAAAGGTTGCGGAGGGGGGGGGGTGTGGTGGTGTGGCGGGGGAGGCGCACTCACGAACCTGTCTCGTGATATGCGAGGCTGGTGATGTTGAGCTGTAGGTGTGCATTTAAGAGGCGCAATATCCACCCGATGGCAGAAGATCCATCGAGCTTTCAAGTAGGAGGGATGCAATTGAAGGTGTACATGCATGGATGCATATGCATCTATATTTTGATATTGATCATTATGATGATGATCATCACAGAATCCTAGAACTTGTGTTGCTAATACTTATTTAGTTATTTCTTTATTTTTGTAGGCAATAAGTTGGGAGATGATTTTCTACAACCTAAGTAGATCAAAGCCTAGTTGATTGGTATATCCAAAAAGGACCAGATCAAGGCTTCTTAGACTGAACCCTACTGTCAAGTTTATATGTTTGAGAAGGCTCCTATCATGCATCTTCCCGTCTCCATCCATTGTGTTAATACCTTTTAGCCACCTTGTTAGGAAAATGGTTTGGCCCTTCTTTTTTTTTCTTCCATTTATTAGCACTTTTTTGTTTTTAGCATTGGTGGCAACACATCGTTGTGACGTCCTTTTAGGGTGATAATTTGGTGGATAGGTTAGATTGAGGTGTTTTGTTGGGGGAACAGACGTACAGAGGATTGGATAAGATAATCGAAAGGTGTCTGATTAGATGAAGTAACAAGTGGTGGGGTTGAATATGACCTTTTATGGGAAAATATTGTAAATCAACTTATCTCGCACCCTAACAAGATGGGTAGTGTTATCCATATTTATATGGATTTCTATCTAAGATCTCATCCATGAAATCTTAATTACTTATAGGAGAGAATGAGATAGAAATGGAGGATAAATCTTTGTATCATTCTCTGCATCAATAACCAAAATCTCATATGGGTGAGAGCTTGGGTCGGATGAAGGATGTGTTAAACATTTTCGTAACAAGATATCTTGGGACTGGATATGTCTCTGCCAAACGTATCCTGTGTACGTATCTATCTTCCTTAGGAAAGAAAAGAATCAATATCGATAATATTTTCAGGCAGCATATTCACATTTGTAGTTTATTGCTATAATTCTGCTTATATATATATATATATATATATATATATGAAAATAATCCAAGTGAAAGACTGAGAATGGCGACACATCAGTTGAAATGCTCAAATGAAATAAACTTACCGTGGAATGAGATACGAGTCGAATAATTTACGCACGATTCATCCTGATGCATCTACGTTGACAAGATAAATTAGAGGGTTTAAGTATACAATGCTTTGCCACCTTTGCATGTGGGTGTGCCTACTTTACTCTCAACTACTTATCGTTGCTGCGGGGATTGGTTTGCATTATAGTCTCTCTCTTTAAGTCTTAAAGGGGTTACACTTCATATTGTAAAGGGTTTGAGTACAACACACATATTGTAACATATTTTATAACATGTGACTTCCACTCATATGTCTCACACTTATGCCTCTATTTAAAGAACCAATCGTTTGAAAATCAAAATATATCGGTTGAAAGTCAAAATCATCAAAATACATCAATTGAAATTTATTTTTAATTAGTTGAAAATGAAAATATACCGGTGTATTTTAACTTTCAATTGGTACCTATTCAAAATAGTTTCTTAGCAGTTAAAAATCAAAACACACCGATTGAAAATGAAAAGCACGCCTATGGAAAATAGGTTTTTCACTTATAAAGTAATTTTTCACTTATAAAAAGTGATTTCCAATGGAAAATCAAAATACATTAGTTGAAACCACTTTCTCTCACTCCGCACGTTGTAAAACACGTTGCAAGCGTGTGTTCCTTTACTTTTTCATTATCATAAATAGCTGAATGATTAATTGCATACTTTGAAAGATGATAGCCGTACGCACGAAAGTTGATGTTTCATTTTGATAAGGACACGAGTACGAAAATACACATTGCAACATATTTTGTAATGCGTGATCTCCACTCATGTCTCCGTACAAAAAGAAAGTAAAATACACGACTAAAAATCAAAATACACCAGTTGAAAATCAAAATTAACCTGTTGAAAATCAAAACACACCAATTGAATATCAAAATTCACTAGTTGAAAATCAAATAAATCAACTGAAAATCAAAACACGCCAGTTAAAAATAATTTTTCACCCATTAAAAATGAAAACACACTGGTTGGTAATGAAAACATACTATTTTATTTTGACTCTCAACCGATACTGATTTAAAATATTTTTCCACCAATTAAAATTTAAAACACATCGGTTGAAAATGAAGAACACACCTATAAAAAGTGATTTTTCACTTATAAAAAATAATTTCTATTGATGAAAAATCAAAACACACCGATTAAAATCATATTCTCTCACTCCGCACATTGTAGCATACATTTGTTTATTTTTTGACTTTTAATAAAGGGAAACAACGTATAGTTGATCCAAAAGATGGGAAATTATTATATTTATACATACTTTTTTAAGGAAATAGTAAGTGTGCTCTTGTAAAGGAGGCTAAAGTCTATCAAATATGAAAGCTAAAGCTGTATATAAAATCAATTTTTAATCTATTTACCGACAAAACTACAAAAATCTAAAAGAAGAATGATATTTGAATACTTATGGCAAGCCATGTTGAGGTATACATAACTCGATAGTTGACATCATGATATACACTTCAATCACTGGCATATAAATCAAGTCTCGTCCTTCATGCACCTTATTCATGTACCTTAATTAGGTTAAGGCTGAAAGTTCCCTACCAGGAGGGGTGACGTAATAAAATTGCGAAATTGAATATATAAAGCAATATCACAAAAATCAATCGCACAAGTACACAAGTAATTTTAGGTGGAAACCCAAACCGGGTAAAAACCACCACCTAACCCTCTCGAGTTAGGATTTTCCCATCAACCTAGTTGATCAAATCCACTAAACCGAATCACTTAAAACGAGGGTGATTCAACCTCAATACAACCACGCTACAAGTACGAGGGTAGCGTTCCTCAACCCCTTCTCTCCACGAGAAGGATTTTCTCCCACGAAGGAGACGGGAATTCGCAAAGCGAATACCCAACCAAATTACAAAGGTAAAATAAAAGAACAAACCTATAGAGCCAACAAAGTAATTAACCTAAGCTTCTATAGGATTTAGGAAACTCCCCTTTGCAAGGAGTGCGTCGACGATGACGCCGGTGCGTGAGCCACGCAATGGCGCAATGTCGCTCTCGTAGACAACGGCGGGAGAGCGGGTGCGTGAAGGGAATGATACTCTCAAGATGATAGAGCTTGAGCTTAGAGAGCAAGTGCTTCTTGGACACAAGAGAGTGGAAATACTTGATCTTAGTGTATCTTGGTCTCTCTAGGTGTATATTTTGTGTGTTTTTGTGTTGCAAAGGCTCCCCTCTATTTATAGAGGCCTTAGGAAGGCTTTGGAAGGCTTAAGAAGGGTTCTATAGCCGTTGGGTGCAAAGCCCAAGAGAATCAGGCCGAAATCAGGACAATGATTGCATTTGACAGGGTTATCAGACGTCTAACTCTGGCATCAGACGTCTGGAAGGCCACTTTAAGACATCTGATTTCAATGTCAGACGTCTGATTCTATGCGGGTTTCTCCCTGACTTGAATCAGATCTAAACAGGGTTTTTACGCAAGTCCATCAGACGACATATAGGACATCTGGCACTATGTCTGGACGTCTGGAAACCTACTTTTACTGTGGGAATTGATTTCCAAACGTTGCAACGGCTAGAAAATCTCTGAGAAGAGATTTTGGGTCAGCCGAGGCAAAACGGTCATTTATCAGACGTCTGGAAAGTCCTATGAACGTCTGATAAGGCTCTAACGGTTATAATCTTGAGTGTTTTCTAAGCCAGCCAACGGTCCACTAATTGGACGTCTGGCAAAGTCATCAGACGTCTCCTAAGACGTCTGGTTTAAGGTCTGGACGTCTGATTTCATCAGACATAACTAACTATGTCCAGCCTAACAGTTATCAGACGTCTGAAACAACAGTCAGACGTCTTAAAATTCTTTATCAGATGTCTGATTTGGTAATTAGACGTCTGGAAGTGCTGTTTGAACCCTATATTAGTTTTCTAAGTATTCTACAGAAAACCTAAGTATCCTTGGGTTGTGCCGGTGTTCCTAGGACTACTGTTAGGGTTCTTTGAGGCTCTTTAACATAATTTTCTAAGGAAAATAAAGAGCAACAAAAGAAACGAAAAAATACAATAAGTACAAAAGAAGGAAATCTATCCTATTCTTCATTTCCTTCCATCTTCAATCTTTCGCTCCACGTGAACTTCCTCTGTTTTCCGTCAAGCTCCTCCAATCCGTCCTGGATGCGAGCTCGAGTTCCGTCTAAACACGTCTTCATTTGCAATTGACCTGAAATCTAGGACTCAAATTACAAATGTTAAATAACACGTGTTTTGTTATCATCAAAAGAAATGATCGTGGTGCTCTAGCACCAACAATCTCCCCCTTTTTGATGATGACAAAATCATAATGCAGAAAAAAAAAAAACCTCCCCCTTTTTGACATTATCAAAAAGGTTTAATTGGTTTTACATTTCCTATAACTCCCCCTTAAAACATGCTCTTCTATGAGTTTCTTTTGACAAAGGTAATGTCCTCCCCCTTTTTGTAACAATGCGATAGCTATTATTTTTCTCCCCCTTTCTAAAGGAAATTTAGCTACCTTATATCTCCCCCTTAAAAATTGATAATTAGCTCATCCTTTTTTTAACTCCCCCTATCTAAATGCTTATGATAAAAAGATAGGGTAAAGGGTTTTACCTCACCTACCATGGCCAATAAAATGGCCCGAATGGTGGTAGTGGATGCCACATCGGATGGGGCTCCCATCCGTAGCTTGGAGGCCCGGGCATCGGCGCCGGTCTCCAATCTGGTGGTCAACGTGCGGCGGGTCCGTCGTTTGTTCGCCATCTCGTCGGCCTTCTTGTTCTCCTCCTTGGTCTACTCTTTGGTTCTCCCAACTCGAGTTGACCAGACTTGAGCTTGTAGGTCCAGTCTTTTATGTTGTAGTCATCCCTGAACCCTACAAAACAAGATTCTAATTTTTTCTTCGGTATCCAAGTGAGCTTGGATCCGGATCTGTTAGCGGGTCTCCTTGATGGAGATCTTTTCTCAATCTTAGGGCTATAAAAATTATCTACTTTATTGATTAATTTGTTAGAGTTTTCCCTAAGACATGCAATTTCTTTTTCTATAATATTCATTTTAGTCTTTAAATCAGAAATTTCTAATTTTAGACTAACATTTTCCTCAATCAATTTATTCTTTTTATTGATGAGGTTATGATTATCTAATAATAGGTTATCATCCTTAGGACTAGCTTCTATGTCCTTAAGTTATTTTTCTAACCTATCATTTTCATTTTTAAGAAAACTAAGGTTCTTTTTAATGCTTTTATTCTCTATCCTAAGTGATTTACTAATCTCAAAAAGTTCATTAAAAGCTTCTTGAAGATCGAGATTTACCTCGTTGTCTGAGTCACTTTCGCTTTCGCTGACGCTTCCTCTGGCCATGAAGCCGAAGCAAGCGGTTTCTTCTTCTATGGTCTTTTCTTCTTCTTCCTCCGAGCTAGAATCGTCCCAAGTGGCTTGGAACACCTTCTTCTTAGATTTCTTCTCCTTTTCCTTCTTCTTCTCCTTTTTGAGAAGAGGGCATTCTGGTCGCAGATGCCCTTTCCCGTTGCAGTGGTAGCAACGTCTCGGACTTTCCTTCTTCTCCTTTTTCTCTTTCTTTAATTCCCTACAAAGCTTGGAAAAATTTTTAAGTAAAATTCTAAAGTCTTCGTCGTCGGAACTTACCTCGCTATCCGACGCGGCTCTGAAGGCGAGAGTCTTCTTTAGTTTAGGCTCCGGTGTATCTTTCTTCTTCTGCTTCAACTTAGTCTCGTAGGCCATCAGATTGCCTAGGAGATCTTCCATGTTGAGCTCCTCCATTTCGTTCGCCTCTTCGATGGCGGTGACTTTCTGTTCCCATTCCGGTCCAAGGGAACGAAGAAGCTTCCCTTGAAGCTCCCCCTTGATGAAAGTCTTCCCTAAAGTTTTCAAGTTATTTACTATGAGAGTGAACCTAGTGTTTATCTCACTTAAAGTTTCGTTAGTTTTCATAGAAAAAGCCTCAAATTCTTGTGAAAGTAAATTGAGTTTAGAAGTTTTTACCTTAGAGGTACCTTCATGAGTTACCTCGAGTGTGTGCCAGATCTCATATGCGGTGGCGCATTGCGAGATTCTGTTGAACTCCTCCGGGCTGAGCGCGCAATACAACGCGTTCATTGTTTTCGCGTTGAGAGAGAGCTCCCGGATCTGCTGCTGCGAGTATCCTCCGGCGGGTTTTTCTGGGATGTCGAAGGGGGTCTCGCACCTGGCCCAGACTGTGAAGTCGGTGGCTTGAAGCCACGTCTTCATCCGCAGCTTCCAGTAGGGGTAGTTGCTCCCGTCGAAGAACGGCGGACGGGTTGTGGATTGCCCCTCGGAAATCCTGCTTGTGGAACAGCTTCCCTCCATGTGATCTTTCCGCGGATGTTACTCCTGTCGGCGGAAAACCTGCTCTGATACCAATTGAAAGTTCCCTACCAGGAGGGGTGACGTAATAATTGTGGAAATAAAATAAACAATCTCATAAAATAAACAAACACACCAGTACACAGGTATTTTTAGGTGGAAACCCAAACCGGGTGAAAACCACCACCTAACCCTCTCGAGTTAGGATTTTCCGATCAACCAAGTTGATCAAAATCCACTAAATGAATCACTTTAAACGAGGGTGATTCAACCTCAGTACAACCACGCTACAAGTACGAGGGTAGCGTTCCTCAACCCCTTCTCTCCACGAGAAGGATTTTGTCCCACGAAGGAGACGGGAATTCGCAAAGCGAATACCCAACCAAAAGACAAAGATAAAAATAAACAATAGTCCTATAGAGCCAGCAAAGTAATTAAACCTAGCTTCTATAGGAAATAGGAAACTCCCCTTTGCAAGGAGTGCGTCGACGATGACGCGGTGCGTGTGCCACGCGATGGCGCTACGTCGCTCTCGTGAACAACAGCGGGAGAGCGGGTGCGGAAACTGAATTTAGCTCTCAAGATATAGAACTTGAGCTTAGAGAGCAAGAGAGACACAAAAGAGTGGAAAGTATGTTGCTTAGGTGTATCTTTTGTGTTTCTAGTTGTATATCTTGTGTGTTTTTGTGTTGCAAAGGCTCCCCTCTATTTATAGAGGCCTTAGGAAGGCTTTGGAAGGCTTAAGAAGGGTTCTATAGCCGTTGGGTGCAAAGCCCAAGAGAATCAGGCCGAAATCAGGACAATGATTGCATTTGACAGGGTTATCAGACATCTAACTCTGGCATCAGACGTCTGGAAGGCCACTTTAAGACGTCTGATTTCAATGTCAGACGTCTGATTCTATGCGGGTTTCTCCCTGACTTGAATCAGATCTAAACAGGGTTTTTACACAAGTCCATCAGACGACATATAGGACGTCTGGCACTATGTCTGGACGTCTGGAAACCTACTTTTACTGTGGGAATTGATTTCCAAACGTTGCAACGGCTAGAAAATCTCTGAGAAGAGATTTTGGGTCAGCCGAGGCAAAACGGTCATTTATCAAACGTCTGGAAAGTCCTATGGACGTCTGATAAGGCTCTAACGGTCATAATCTTGAGTGTTTTCTAAGCCAGCCAACGGTCCACTAATTGGACGTCTGGCAAAGTCATCAGACGTCTCCTAAGACGTCTGGTTTAAGGTCTGGACGTCTGATTTCATCAGACATAACTAACTATGTCCAGCCTAACAGTTATCAGACGTCTGAAACAACAGTCAGACGTCTTAAAATTCTTTATCAGACGTCTGATTTGGTAATTAGACGTCTGGAAGTGTTGTTTGAACCCTATATTGGTTTTCTAAGTATTCTACAGAAAACCTAAGTATCCTAGGGTTGTGCCGGTGTTCCTAGGACTACTGTTAGGGTTCTTTGAGGCTCTTTAACATAATTTTCTAAGGAAAATAAAGAGCAACAAAAGAAACGAAAAAATACAATAAGTACAAAAGAAGGAAATCTATCCTATTCTTCATTTCCTTCCATCTTCAATCTTTCGCTCCACGTGAACTTCCTCTATTTTCCGTCAAGCTCCTCCAATCCGTCCTGGATGAGAGCTCGAGTTCCGTCTAAACACGTCTTCATTTGCAATTGACCTGAAATCTAGGACTCAAATTGAGGCATGTGGCTTTAAGTTGATCTTTTCTTTGTTCAAACATACAAGCATGTGCTTCCATGCATGCAGGGCTCTTTTCTCTCTTGGAGCGGTGGGGAGAACTCTTGACTCCCCTCCTCTTCCTACACTCTCTTCTCCTCTACGCCTTTTCCCTTCTTCTTTTCTCCTTTAGGGTTTCCTCTTCCTCCTGATTTGGTGAGCCCTCGCCTTCTCCCCTCTTCGGAGGGGGCCAGGAGGTCCCCCTCCTGTGGCAGCCCTCCTTGCGAGATTCCGTGGAGGTTGATCTACCCTTTTCTTGCTTTCTTGTTGGTTTTTTGTTTTTTTTTTCGAGATCGATGATTTTCTTGTGCTTTTCTTCGTTCGGCACTCTTATTTTGTATCTGTTTCCTTTTGGGGCTTTGGTTCTGATCTTTGGCTTTTGTTGGTTTTTGTAATTTGCTAGTGGTTCTTCCACCTTTTGTTTCTTGCTTTGGAGGATCTAGTGTTTCTTCTGCTTTTCTTGTGATTCTCTTTGTTTTTGCGGAGTTCCTTTGGGGTTTGCCCATGTTGTCACCTTCGGGTGGTAGGTTTCCTCCTTTGGAGTCACCAATGGTTTCCACACCTATCCCTCCATCGAAGCCTTCGTTTGCTTCGGTGGTAACTGGACCTCTTGACTACGTGGAGCTCCCGCTTCAGGTGCGCAAACTAGTTCTAGTTGATGGCATGCTAGGACCCTCTTTCTCCTCCAAAGAGGTTTCCTATCTTGCTAGTGGTCTTTCATTTGCGGTTGTGGTTCGGGCTTAGGGCCCTAAACCTCCCTCCCAAGTGCTCAAGAACTTCCTCCTTAAGAAGGTTTGTCCTTCCTGCGAGTTTTCACTTCAGGTTTTGGATCTTAGGCACTTGTTGGTGGTTTGTGGGTCCTATAACAATTTCTACAAGATTTATGCTTTGGAATCTTTGGTTTTGGAACAGGTTAGAATCCAATTCATTAAATGGTCAATGAAGTTTCGTACTAATGCTCCTATTTCTTTGGCCCCGGTTTGGGTTGGCTTCCTAGGCCTCAACCTACATCTTTTGCACCCGAATGCTTTATTATCTATTGCTCATTAGCTTGGAAACTCGATTTGTGTGGATCCTCAAATGGTTCAGGGATTTAGGATGGGCTTTCCGAGGGTTTGTGTTGAGATATTAGGTCTTCTTTTGGATTTTTTAGATTCTATTTAGATTTTTAATGGTGATGAGAAGATCAAACGGAGAGTAGTTTATGACAAGATTCCTTTGTTTTGCTCGAGGTATGTCAAGTTTGGCCATTCACTTGTGTCTTGTTCCTCCTTTGCAGGTTTAAGAATACCAATGGCCAACTCCTCTCACCCTGATGTGCTGTCTTCTGAGGGAGCCTCTAAGGCGAAGGAGGTTCCTCCCCAATCCCCACCTCTTCTGGAAGTGGTTGATCCTACTATTCGGTGCTCCCTGATTCATACCTTTATGAAGCAAACGACTCAGGCTACCCCTCCAGAGGATCATGGCAACGGGAAATCTATTTCAATTATGGACTGTAATAATTTCTCCCCTTCTTCTATGGTTGGGTCTGCTTCTAAACCCCCTTCCTTAGATCCTCTGGAGGGGAAGAGGAAGAAGAGACTTCGGATCCCTCACCGTCGTCGACGATAGACTACATCTGACCCTAGTAAGGGGAAAGAGAATCTAGTTCTTCCTACACCAGATCCTTCTCTTTCCGCTCAGGTATATCCATTTGACGATGTGGATGTTTACATGTCTACTGAGAATCAAGTGGTTCAAGATATTTGCCGCTATCGGCCTTTTGAACTTCGTTCTTTTTCGTCTGAGGATTTTGTTGTGATGAAACAAACGTGCGATTTTCTAACTTCTCAAAATGCCGATGGATTTGTTTCTTATCATTCCATTGATAGGTCCCTTAACACGAATAGTGCCTCTATTGCTTCTTCAAATCCAAAGTTTTTAAGTAAATCTCAGATGGTGTTTTCTTCTGATGATATAAATGTTCAATGTGATATGTTAAATTCCCTTTGTTCAAAACTTGAGAATAATCTCCTACAAGTTCATAAGGGTACTAGGTTTAACTGGGGCATTTACCTTCCTCTACCCTCACTGTCTCCTGATCCGGATCCTACGCTCATTGTGGAGATTCGGGATGAAGCAGATCCCACACATTTGAGCAATAATGCAAACGTAGATTATTTCAGATCGGATGATGATACTCTATGTTCTTCGGTGCTCTCGACGATTGAAACCCACTCCCTTAAGGAAATGGCACAAGTGGCACACTCTCCCGTGAGGGCAAGAGGATCCCATGGAGGTCTTTCCTTGAGTAGATTGGGTAGGATAACCAGAAGTCGATCTAGATCATGTTCTTTCTCTTAATCTATGAAATGACTATTTTGGAATTGCAAAGGGATTCTTAGTACTCCTACTCTTAATCGTATTTGCTCTTTGGTCAACGATCTACATCTTCAAATTGTTTTTCTCATCGAACCGTTTGTTGAAGCCTCTGCTGTAGCTAAGATTACTGCTATCAATTCCTTTGATTATTCTCTGGTGGGTCCTTGCTCCTCAAACATCTGGTGTCTCTTGAAAGATCCGATTTCTATCTCTTTCCTAAACTCGATGCCTCAATCCCTGTCTGTCGAATGTTCTAATCTTGAGATGAAATTAATTATCATTGCCATTTATGCTTCTTACGATGATAACATTAGATTGGATTTGTCGAACCATTTGTAAAGTGTCCTGACTTGTACCTCTTGACCTCATGTGATTGGTGGTGATTTTAACTGTATTTTGTGGGTAGCTGAGAATAGTGGTGGCCTTCCTTTCTAGGAGTCCCAAGCCTCCTTTTTCCTCTCTTTTCTCAACAATCTGGCCCTTGTGGATCTTCCGATGGGTGGTAACCAATTTTCTTGGTGTAATGGTAGGCAAGGCAATTCTCGTATTTACCAAAAGCTCGACCGTATTGTTCTCAATTCTGAAGCTATGGCTTATGGTCCTATGGGTAGATACCTTTCCCGTCGCAATTCAATCCATGCTCCGATGTTCCTCTCCCTTTCTCCTCACACTACTTCTATCCCTCGCCCATTTAGGTTCCAGAATATGTGGCTTAGAGATAAAGGTTTCTATGATTTGGCAAAGTTGATCTGGGTCCACTCTCCTATCGAGCCTATTACTAATCTGATTTCTAGATTGTATGCTAAACTTAATGTTCTCAAAAAGGCACTTAAATCTTGGAATATATCGACTGTTGGGGATATCCACCTGTTGGTTAAGAACCTGGAGTCTCATTATGATGAGATTGATTCTAAGTTGGCTTTATGTTGGGATGAAAGCCTTTTTGCTGAGCCCAATGACATTCAACTTCAACTAGACGATGCTCTTCTCAAACTTAATGATTTTCTTATGCAGTGAGCTAAAATCAATTGGATTAAAATGGTGAAGGTTGTAATAAGTTCTTTGTTACTACCACTAAAAGGAAGTTTGCTAAAAAAAATTGGAATTCTTTAACTTCCAAAATTGGTGGATGATCTTGGTCGGATACTGCCACTAAAACTGTGAGGTTTTTTGAGGATCTCCTCTCTTCTTCCAATCTAAAATTTGACGATAATCTCCTCAATGTTGTTCCCTCTATTATCACTGATGTTGATTGCCAAACCCTTATGACTCCTCCTTCAGAATCTGAGGTCTTTGAGGTCCTCTCTCAAATTGCCCCTAACAAAACTCCTAGCCTTGATGACTATAACTTTGAGTTCTATCTCCATCTCTAGGACATCGTTAAAGAGGATCTCACTTTGGCCATTGCTCACTTCTTCGCCTCCAAGGAGGCACTGAGGTCATTTAACAACACTTTCATTAGTCTCATTCCTAAAAAACCTGAAATTCTAGATCTTTCTGATTATAGGTCAATCAACCTCTACAACGTCGATTATAAAATTGCTTCTGGGATTCTTTGCAAAAGTATGGTTGATCTTATGACTAGATTGATTTCTCCTAAGCAAGCTAGTTTCATTAAAGGTCACTCTATCTTTGATCACATTGCCACTACTTTCAAGGTTACCCAACGTTTGAATAAGAAGGTGTTAAACTCTAATGTCATTCTTCAGGTTGATCTTGAGAAGGCCTATGATAGGGTTGAATGGCACATTCTCTTCAAAATTGTAAGTCATTTTCGTTTCTATGATCTTTGCATCAACCTTATTAGTGCATGTGTCCAACACAAAGATTCGTCGATCCTTGTTGATGGAAGATCTACGTCCTTCTTCTCAGTTTCTCATGGCCTTCACTAGGGAGATCCCCTCTTTCCTTTCCTTTTTGACATCTTTATGGAGCACTTCATTCGAGGTCTCAAAGCTCAAATCCGTATGGGGAATATACTTCCTTTCTCTGTCAAACGTAATGTTAATACCCCGATTGCTCTTCTTTACGCCAATGATATCATTATCTTTACCAATGGGAACCTTAACTCAATCCGCAATCTTTCTACCTTTATTAAAGCTTTTGAGAAAGCTTTTGGGCAGAAGCTTAGTCTTTCCAAAAGTTCCTGCTATGTTGGTAAAACTCTTCCGCTTGGAGGACTGACCTCACTTCTGGCTATTACGGGTTATCAAATTGATTCCTTTCCTCTTACCTACTTGGGTTGCCAAATTTTCACCAGTCGTGCCAAGGACTTGTATTTTAACTCCATCATTAACAAAACCCAATCTAAATTGGCCGACTGGAAAGCAAATCTCCTCTCGTTGGCCGCTGGACTGATGCTCAATAAGCACATTATTACTTCCATTCTGATCCATATCCTTGTTGTGATGGAGGTTCCTAAAGCTATTATCCACAAATTAGAGTCTATGTTCTCTAACTTTTTCTGGGCATCCACTGAGCATGAACTCCATCAACATTGGATTGCTTGGAATAAGTTAGAGATGCTATTGAAGTTTGGTGGTCTTGGGGTTCATAACCTCACTATTCTTGTGAATGCCCTGAGAATGAAGAGAGCCTGGTCTATCTATTTTGGAGACTCCATTTTTGCTAAATGGATTCGTGATTTGGAGGGGAGCCAATTACTAACTCGCTTCGATCGTATTATAAAATTATCGCGTCGTAGTATAGTGATCAAATCGAATTAAGCATTTAAATTTATAACTCGAATAAAAAGAAATCCGAGGTCGTCTCTGGGAGCAATTATTCGCACAATTTATCACTATCAAAAAGGTAATATATACTGAGTAAATAAAGTGTTTCTTATAGAGATAAAAAAAATAGAGTAAAAGTGGTGGTTTAAAACACCAAGTTCAGCACAACTATCAATTATCAACTTTTAAGTTAACTCAGCACTTTACCCTCAGATGATAGAGAACAGGCATAGACGCCTTAAGTCTTCAGGGCGAGGGTGTAGTGGTACTGTTTCACACTGCAAAACCCTCCCCTACCCCACGCTCTCTCTCTTTCTCTCCTTCCAAGGATAACCGGGTATTCAGGTTTAGATTAGAGAGTACAGCCGGGACCAGGGCTGCCTGCAGTGGATAGCAGCCGAGGTGTGCGGCTTAGGTGGGTTATCAGACCAGGCCCGCGTGTAGTAGTGTCACGGGCGAGGCGTGAGGGGTGCAGGGGGCCTCACCCCCTGTGTGACTTGAGGCAAATAGCTAGCGCGATAAATTCAATTTATGCACTGCAAGAGGCACTGTGCTCCACGAGGTGGGACTAAATCCCACAGCTTCTTCGCGCATGCTTGTCGATGGAGTGCTCTCCCAATTGAAGCTAAAGGAGTGCAAGATGCTCCCAATTGGAGGCTTGGGTCACTTCCTGGGACTCTTCCGCATTGTTTGAAGCCAACACCTAGAGTAGGGACCTCAAGAATAGGGTCTAGAACTTCACTAAGTAGCTCCAACAATGGCGCAAGCAGGTCCTGTACCTGAAATCAATAAGACGATCTTTCGACCATGTTAAACCAGTTCAAAAGGTTCGCCGAAGCATGGCGAACATGGAGGTGGTGGTTTCGTGGTGTTAAAGTTAGTGTGGAGGCCGGACGGAAGTGGAGATGACTGGAGGAAGTGGGTCTGTTCGATAGGTGCTTTGGGTGGATGGGAAGGTGGGTAGAGAGAGGGGTTCTAATGGGTGGAGTACAGCGGAGGTTATGGGCGTGTCGACGAGGAAGATGGAGGTGTGTAGCACGCGGAAGTCCTCGCCGGAGAGGTCACCGGAGGTGAAGACGAAGGGTAGCTCCGCAGGTACCTGTGCACAGCAAAATGAACCTCTCGATCCTAGATCAGTTTAGGAGCTTCAAGGAAGATCCCCAAAGCTTTTCCCTATTTCTACGTGCTGTGAAAAGGGGCTCAGTGATGTGGGTGAAGATGCTCATTGGAGCCCTTAAAGATGGTGGTTGGTGATGGCTCAAACGGGGTTGGAATTTTAAATTGGAGAGATGAGAAGGTAGAGGGAAGAAAGGGGAAGAAAAACCCTAACCTAATCTGGAGGAAGGAGAGGTGGAGACCGATGGCAGTGGTAGGCCGCCAACGAAGAATCAGAGAAGGAATTGAGGCCGACAAAGGAGGTAGAGAACCGGCTACTGGGCTGAGAAGCTTGGTGAGAGAGAGAGATGAACACCACTACACCCTTGTTTGATGGCGAGAGAAAGCGAAGAGAAGGGGCGAAGAAGACCTCAAGGTCTGGAAATGGCAGCATACAGAGGAAGAAGAGAAGGTAGCAGTTGCGCTTGGATTCCAGATGACTCAACTCGGAGGAGCATCGCGAGACTTTATAGAGCCTCGACCGTGAGTGAATTTGTTGCAGGAGGTAGCAAGAAGACTTTCCAACAACTCGTATCTCCACGTTTGTTTTTGACCGGAGATCGTGGGTTGTTGCAACGATGGCAGCCGATGAGATGTATATTGATCAACGCGGAATGGAACCTCGAACAACTTCAGCTCAGAGGTCGAGCTTAGCCGAAGCTCGAAGCGGCGGCAAACGGAATTGGAAAGTCGCCGATCAGTTCGGTCAATGATTCCGCAGCTGCTGAAGGAGGAAGATGACACCGAGGACCGATTCGCAAGAAGAGAAGGACCTAAGAGTAATGAAATTGGACCTACTTGCAAGGATTTAAGGAACTTAGGGGCCTAAATGCAAAGTAGGTATGAACATTGTCAAATCAGATCCAACTTTCTATGGAAGCTCAATTAGGATCTAGGGAATCTGGTGGTCATGTCAATTTTGAGTTTTGAAGTTGTTTGGTTGGTAAATCCTCCATTTAAACTCATTTGACATTAAAATTCACCTAGGTTATTGTTTTAGGTTTAATTAGCTTCTTTGACGTATTTGATTAAATTAAACCTTGTGGGATATTTATTTATAATTTTTAGAAGGTTTAATTTGCAATATTTTCATCAGAATCCTATCAAACTAGGTCAGATCAAACATAGGGTTTAATTGTTCTCTTTAATAGCATAATTTCAAAGGAAATCTTAAATTGGTTATTCTGACTTGTTTTGTAGTCTCTTGGATTATTCTGATGAATCTTCCTCCATAAGATATTGTACCCTTTTTATATATTATTTAGGTCAATTTACCTTAGGACTTAGCTAAATTAGGTGAGTTATAGAGCATGATGGCACTGCCACCATACCCCCATGCCTATCATTTGCTAGTCCCTTAGTAAATTTTAGGGTTTTTAGACCACATGTTTGGTGTAAGAGTATTTTTGTTATGCAGTTCTAAAGAATTTATTCTCCTCCTTCACCTTGTCATTTCTCAATATTCATTTAAAGTTTGTTTTCAACCCTTAGTATAAATGTATCAGGATAGGCAAAAACTTTCTTCCTTTAGGGATAGCAGGTGATCTGTGGTTCAACCTTGGCTTTTAGGTATAGGTAGAAGATGTCTGAGTTGAAAGGATTTTATTTCTGGTGGCTCACACTCAATTGATGCTACATATAATCTAGTATTTCAAACTCTGAATGCCTAGATTATTAAATGAATCCATTCGGAGAAATGCTTAAAACGATACTCTCTTTTTTTGGTCCCGTTGTGCTTACTCTCTTTCTTTTCCTTTTCTTTTTTTTTTCTTTTTTTTCTTCTTTTCTCTCCCCTTTTATATATATATATGAGTCAAGAGCTCACAATTTTTCCGGATTGTCAATATGTTTGGTGGTCTCTCAAGGCTTTGATGCTTTGATTAAGTTCTGATAACCCAATAACTAAGTCGGAACTCCTCAACCCGTATTCGGGCGGTCAGAAATATAGGAAGTTAGGTAAAGGATGTATTTGGTGCAGCATAAAGTATGGCGAGTAATGTTTCCTTAATGCAATTTTTTTTTGGATCAAAAGAATCTGTGTGTGTGTATTTAAAGATATAACTCAACATAACACAATATTTATTAATGAAGCATTATTGGGAAATGGGTGTGTTCAAGAGAATATTATGTGACTTATTTGGTGAAAGTACCTACTCTCGGCACCAGGAAAGAATGGATAGGACAGTGTATTTCTTACCTTTGACATTAGTACCCTCCTTCAGTCGAGGATTCCGTAAAGAATGGTCGTAACCATCCACCGTAGTCATAATTTTATTAGAACCCGCTCTCTACATATTTGCCTTATTTGGTGCTTCTCAGGGATTCACACAAAATATTCGCACAAAGGAGTTGAGAGCAAAAACTGTGCCTAACTCCAAATTTCATTATCTAATTATACGGAACTTACGAGTCTTCATACTAGACTTAAAGCATCAATAAACACTCTTCTCTCACCTCACAATTGTTTGGTGGATCTTATGGAAGAAAATTTTTGCCTAACTCCATAACTGAATGTTTAAGGGCTTCGACAAACTAAAAAAGTCTATTGATTATTTATTTATTTATTTATTTTTATTCCACTCTCTATTTTTCTCTTTTTCTCCTTTGTCTCCTCCCCCCACCCCCCCCCCCCCCCACTCCCCATTTTTTTTTTGTGAGAATCTATATATATTTTTGTGAGAACCTTTCGATCATGAATTTCAGATAATTGCACTTTAATCCCCCCATGCCTAAGCTTTGCAATGCCCTCATTGCAAATAAGATGGGTTCATATTCAGCTTAGTTCTTAATTTTAGAACAAGTTTAAGGGATGTTGGGTGGGTCAGAAATGGTTGTTGAGAATGATTTCTAGCTCCAATGAGAACATTGGAGGTGGAGTCGACTGTTCTTAAATTACGAACTCTAAAGTGCAGTAAGAATGATTTGCTCAAAGAAGATAAGAAAGGACTCAGGTTTTTCGAATGACGGGTTGCCTCCCGTTAAGCGCTAATTTTACCGCCATTAGCTGGGTGCAATGCGGCTCAAGTGGAATGGAGGTCAAGAGATTCCTCAATCTGACTCAAATCATGAAGTTCAAGAAAAGGTTTAAGACATTGGCCATTAACAACAAATGGTATAGAGTCATGATCGGGAGGTGAGATTTCCACCGCTCCATTACCAAAAATCCTCCTAACCAAAAAAGGTCCGGTCCATTTAGATTTGAGCTTACCCGGGAACCGCTTAAGACGGGCATCAAATAGAAGTACTTTCTAACCAAGACTGAATGATTTACGTGAAATGTGCTTATCATGCAAGGCTTTAATTTGATCCTTGGAAATTTGTGAGTTCTCGTACGCATCATTGTGTAGCTCATCGAGCTCGCTTATTTGCAGGCGACAGTGAATACCAACCTTTCCGAGGTCCAGATTGCACTTCTGTACTGCCCAATAGGCTTTATGTTCCATTTCTACAGGAAGGTAACATGCCTTCCCATAAATAGTCCTGAAGGGAGACGTTCCTAATTGGGTCTTATGGGCAATCCTATAAGCCCATATTGCTTCCGGAAGCTGGGTTGACCAATCCTTTCTATCAGGTCGAACAATGACCTAAAGAATCTTTTTGATTTCCTGGTTTGATAGCTTGGCAAGTCCGTTTCTTTGCGGATGATGCAAGGTAGAAATGTGGTGAGACACCTTGTATTTTCTAAGTACGATCTGGAAATGCACATTCACGAAATGGGTCCCACCATTAGAGATAATTGCTTTAGGAACACCATACTAGGAGAAGATGTTATTGTGAATAAATCAGATTACGACCTTATGATTATTGGTTCAGGTTGGAACAACCTCAATCCATTTGGACACATAGTCCACAACAAGAAGAATATATTCGAAGCCGTTCGAATTTGGAAATGGACCCATAAAATCAATCCCTCAAATATCAAAAATTTCATACACAATGATCGGATTTAAGGGCATCATAACGCAATGGCCCATGTTGCCTAAGGTTTAGCAACAATCACATGCCCTACAGTATTTGTGTGCGTCTTTAAACAGAGTCGGCCAGTAGAAGCCGCTTTGGAGGATTTTGGCTGCGGTTTTATGTCCAGAAAAATGGCCACTGCAGGCCTGGTCATGACAAAATGAGATAATATCATTGATCTCTATGTCAAGAATACATCTCTGGATGATCTGGTCTGCTCCGATTCGAAAAAGATATGGATCTTCCCAGAAATAGTACTTGGCACTGATATCAATTTGTCCTTTTTGGCTTTAGGTCAATCAGATGGAATCTGGTTTGCTGCCAAGTAGTTGATAATGTCTGCATACCAGGGAAGCCCAGCATCTATGCTCAAAAGATGCTCATCCGAAAAATGCTCAGTAATAGGAACTGATGGATCAATGATAAATGAGGGAAGGCAGGATAGATGATCTACAACTACATTCTATTTTCCTGCTTTGTCGTGAATTTCTATATCAAATTCTTGCAAAAGCAAGATCCAACGAATCAAACGAGGCTTCGCGTCCCTCTTTGCGAGCAAGTGTCGTATCGCCGTGTGGTCCAAGTATATGATTATGCGAAACCCGAGAAGGTACAACTGAAATTTTTCCAGTGCAAAGACAATAGCCAGAAGTTCCTTCTCAATGATTGTATAATTTCGTTGGCCGTCATCCAACGTTTTACTTGCGTAATAGATCACTACAGGTTTCCCATCAACTTTTTGACCAAGGACTGCCCCCACAGCAAACTTTGACGCGTCACACATGATCTCAAATGGATGAGACCAGTTAGGGGGTTGCAATACCGGTGCCTTGGTGACTCGATCCTTAAGGATTTTGAAGGCTTCAGCATAATCCTCAGAGAAATTGAAGGGAATATCCTTCAATAATAAGTTAGTCAGGGGCCTGGCAATTTTTGAGAAGTCAGAAATAAACGTCGATAGAATCTGACATGCCTCAAGAAGGATCTGATTTCTTTGACTAAGGAAGGGTGAGGGAGTTTGGATATTAAATTGATCTTTGCTTGGTCAACTTGGATACCCTGCTCAAACACAAGGTGTCCAAGAACGATGCCCCGAGGAACCATGAAATGGCTCTTTTCTTAGTTCAGGAGTAGATTTACATTGATTCATCATTGGAGGATTTAGTCAAGTGGCTCAAGCACTCATCGAAGGTTTTTCCAAAGACAGAAAAATCATCCATGAAGACCTCTAAGGATTCACCCACCATGTCCGAGAATATTACCAACATGCATCGTTGGAAGGTAGCAAGTGCAATGCAAAGTCCGAAGGGCATTCTACGGAATGCAAATGTCCCGTAGGGATAGGTGAATGTGGTTTTTTCCTGGTCTTCAGGATGAATGGCCACTTGATTATAGCCTGAGTATCCATCCAAGAAACAGAAGTACTGATTTCCTACTAATTTTTCAAGAATATGATCAATAATAGGTAGCGGGAAATGATCCTTCTTCGTGGAGGTATTCAATTTCCTATAGTTTATGCAGACTCTTCACGAATTTGCAATTCTGGTAGGGTGGATTCTCCCGACTCAAATTTGATAATGGTTAGCCTAGCCTTCTTATGTACCACATGAATTAGGCTAACCCAATGGCTATCAGAGATGGGATAGATAATATCCGCATCAAGACATTTAATTATCTCTTTCTTCGCAACCTCTTAAAGATTTGGATTGAGTCGACGTTGTCCTTCGCGCGTAGGTCGTGAGCCTTCTTCTGTAAAAATGCGGTGGGTACAGTAAGAAGGACTTATGCCTGTGAGATCATCTAAGGTCCAACCAATAGCCTTGCGATGCTCTCGGAGGACGGAAATCAAACATGTTTCCTAATCTATGGATAGAGAGGAGTTGATAATCATAGGAAATGTGTTGTTTGAACCCAAAAAGACGTACTTAAGATTGTCAGGAAGCGATTTCAGTTCAAGTCCTAGTTCTCAGCAGTAGTAGGAAGGTCGGGGTTAGCCTGAGGGGGAACTAGAGGTGGACTAGGTTCCTCAAGGTGTAATCGAGATTAGGCTTCTAAGGGTTCTTGCTTAGGAATATTTATATCCACATCAGCAATAGGATCCTCAAGAAGTGAATCAAATCTATTTATTTCTTGTATTACACCACAATTGATTCCTATATGGGCCTCAAAAATACTAATTTTCATCGTCTTATCCCTGAATTTTATTTCTATTTGGCCCTCCTCGCAGTTAATGTTTGCCCTAGCTGTTGCTATGAATGGTCTCCCCAAGATTATAGGTGTATCTTTTAGGTTTTCTAGTGTATCCATGTCTAATACAATAAAATCTACCAAGAAATAGAAATCCCAGACTCTTACAACTACATTCTCCAAAATTCCACGGGGTGACTTAATAGATTGATCAGCTAACTGTAATGTCACTTCCTTGGGTTTAAGTTTAGAATCCTCAAAATATTTTAGGAGGGATGTGGGAATGAGGTTAATGGATGCACCTAAATCTAAAAGAGCTTAGCTAAATTCTAAATCCCTGATCTTGCAGGAGATCAAAGGAGTGCTGGGGTCTTTCAATTTCTATGGAAGCTTGCTCAAAATAATGGAGCTAACCTGCTCCAATAGCAAAATAGGACTTCTGTCAGAATTCTTCGACTTTCGCTTGGGAGTGCATATGTTCTTTAAAATTCACCTGTAAGCCGGTACATGACGTATAGCATCCATCAAGGGAATGCTAATCTAAACTTGCTCAAAGAGCTTGATCAAGTCCTCGTCAACTTGAGGTGGTTTCCTACCCTTATTTCCTTTGGTCAAGGCCTCAGGAAAAGGTGTGGTCTTATACTCCTCTGGAGTGGGTTCTGTAGTGCCTGAGTTATCCTTAATAATCACTTTGGATTAAGATGTACTAGGTTTAGGTTTAATGTATCTATTAGGCTCAAGATCCTTAGTACACTTACCACTACGGGTTGTGATAGAATGTAATCCTGCAGGATATGGAGTGGGTAGGATAGGTGGCTGCTGCTGCTGAGATGAGTCAGGTACAGAAGTTGATGCTTCTGACACATCTTGATATATAGGTGCAGAAGGGCCTGGTTGCACATAATGAATTTGGCCCTGCTTTGGGTTCACAACGTACCTCTAATTTGGCAGTTGTTAAGGTTTAGCAGAGGTTGTGAGGGTAATGCGCCTGGCTGGCGAGTCCTAACCATTTGCACAATCTGGTTGCATATATCTACCATATCCGCAATATGCTGCCTCTACATAGTAGCATTAGTCTTCTACATATCAGCCAGGGTCTGAAGAATCATGCTCATTTTATCATCTTTACTAAGCCCATGTTGAAAATTTGGATTGGGCCTAGGTTGAGCAAGCTTATATGAGTGAGAATTTTGTGGTCGGGGTGGATATTGAGGTCTAGAATTTTGAGGATAGGAATTCCTCGACTAGGAGAAATTAGGATTATTACGCCATCCAGGATTATAGAAATTGGAATAGGGGTTGTTCTGGATGGTGTGGAGTTCCTCACAGGGTTGAGGAGCTCCGGAAAAATCAAGATAATGGGGTTCAGAGGACCCCCAACTAGGATAAGTAGGTTCAGAGTTTCCCCCAAACCTAGAGTCAGAAGGGGACTGATTCATATCCATCCCGGTGTGGTGAATGTTATGCACGGCCTCCTCCTTGCAGGTGGTTATGCAGGCGTGTTCTGTTGAGAAGAAGTGACCTTCTATAGCTAGCGAGTCAAATCGTCAAGCTTTTTCTCAATTATTGAGACTTTTTCCAATCAACTAGCCACCACCTCCATGTCGACGGAAGAGGATAAGTCTTGTGCTTCATGTGTCCCACTTGTGTTCATCGATGCACGGGTAATCGTCCTATCAAACATACCCATGGATGCATTATTTATTGAATTCTCAGTCGTATTTTCGAGAATTTTCCAAATAGCATTCTCATGCTTGCCCATGAAATTGCCTCCACAAGTTGCATCGATGAAAAGTCGAATATCCTCACAGAGTCCTCAGTAAAAAATTTGGACTTGTTCCCATTTATAAACTCCATGATATGGGCATTTCCGCATGAGATTGAGAAAGCGATCCCATGCCTCATAAAGTGGTTCCCCCGCATTTTGTTGAAAATGCATGATTTGATGCCATAGGGCATTAGTACGCCTTTCTGGGAAGTATTTCCTTAGAAATTCAGTTTGCAATTCATCCCAGGTATTAATTAGTCGATTCCGAGATTGATACCAGTGGGTAGCTTTCTCTTTAAGCGAGAAAGGGAACATCTTCATGAGCAAAGTGTTCCGATTTTGAACAGTTGGTCCGAGAGTTTGGGCCAAATGTCTCAACTCTTGAATGTGTTGGAATGGGTCTTCAAAACCCATCCCATGGAAATGGGGGATCAAGCTGATAATATTCGGCTTGAGTTCGATCTCAGGTCCCCCAACTAGAATACACACTTTGGGATCGATAGCCACTTCTGCGGGATTATAATGATCCCACATTTGTGGACCTGCTCTAGGGTTTTCCAACCGATGAGAACCTCATCATGAGCCATAACTAGCTCATTTTAACCCAGTAAAGAAGATAAAAGCTCCTACATAACCTAGAAGAAGGCTTAACTGAAGGAATAAGTGCTCCGAGAAGAAAACATGAAATAACAGTTAAAACTGCAATTTTACCATTGCAGTACATAAACAGGATTTCTCAGAAACAAAACATAGCTCAAATGGTCTAAGTGAGATAAAAATTGGGTTTAGTCAATCAGAAATGGGTTTATCTGCAATTTAGGAATTAAATGACACTTGGTAACCCTAAAACAGACCCGCTTAAATTAACAAGGTTTCGATCAGGATAAAAATCGAGTAAACCCTCTAAAAATTATGGAAAAATATCCTCTAGGGTTCAGAACACTCAATTTGGCCTTTGGAACCCAATTTGACCTAGATTAGGGTCCGAGCACATTAATTAACCTAATTTGGGTTTTTACGTAAAATATCCAGTCAAACGAGGTCAAACCTAAAATCCAACTTCACCATTGGATTCCTTAGGTCCAAATTAGGTTTATACCAAAATTTAGACCTAAGGGGAGGTCATCTTGACCTACTTTGCAATTTAGTACACCCAAATCATAATTTGGTCCCTATCTTTTGAATATCTTCGCAGAGAGCCCCCTAAGTTCCTCGTCACCTTTGCAATCAGGTCCTGTGCCATTGTTAGGGCAGAACCGATCTACGACGAGGTTTAGAGAGGGATTCCTCTCTAATCCCTCAGAGATTCCCTCCCAGAATTGGAAGGGAGATTCTCTGAGGAATTCCCTTCCTTCTAAAGCCAATCACAATCTCTGGTGTGAACCCAATCTCTCGTCCACCCTCTTTCTATCTCCGGTGAGCCGGCAGAGATTGATTGCACGATCTCCACGCTCTAGAAGGTTCGGCCAACACCTATAAAGGGCTCCACACTCCCGGCCATAGATCCTCAGCTTGATTTTGACGGAGATTCCCCCAAATTTCCCTCTCTCCCATCTCCGGCCAAGAGACCCGCAAGCTCCGGCAACCTCCTCCCCTCCTTATCGTCGCTCTGCTGCCATACCAGCAGCAGAGTCAACTCCGCTTCTTCCTCCCGCGTCGCGCAGCACTAGGCGCGCGTGCCCCTGACCTCGTCTTCGTCGCCGCTCCCTCCCTCAGGGTGCTTCTTCCCCGACGATGGCTGTTACATGCCGTCCACTCCGCTGCCCCCCTTCCTTCCAAACCACTCCAGATACCTTCTCCATCTTCCTCTCTCTCTTTTCCCCCTATTATTTTAGTTAATTGCCCCCTCGACAGTGCCTGACCACCTCCACCTTCCTCGCCTCTGACCGACCTCCGGCAAACCACTCCCACCACTCCGCCCCTCCACACAGCTTACCAACCCTCTCGTAAGCTCCACCTCACCACCAGGAGCAACTTCCGCCCATCCATCATCCTTCTACACCTCCACCACAGTCCCCCAAACAACCCCACACTTCCGGCCACAGGTTGACCTAAGCACGCACGCCTAGGCCGTCCTGCGGCCTACAGCACCGTGCACCATCTTCGTCTTGCCACGGCGAAGGTGCCCAGCTAGTCTGATTAGGCCAATAGGCCGTGTTCATGTTCGACAGGTTTCAGCTCCTGCCGCCATTGACGGTCGAAGCAACTCCAGGTGCAGCGGCTCCAGGCGCAGCAACTCCAGGTGCAGCGGCTCCAGGCGCAATAGCTCCAGGCTCCAGGTGCAGCAGGCTCGCGCGGGTGTTGCGAAGTGATCAAGTCCTGCAAGGCGTGCTGCAAAGCCCCCAGCCTTGGCAATTGCACGAGGACTCCTCTACGGGCGCGCGCAAAATTGGGGCGGGCCAAATAGTCCCACATCGTTGAAACACAACGCGCAGGTATGGTTTAAATTATTTTTGTGTTTTATGTTTACCGCCTCCGAAAGCACAGGGGTGAGGTCCCTCACCTGACCCACGCCTGCCTCCTCCGCTGTTTCACCTCGCAGATCTGGCGGGATCGGACCCGACCCTAACCTACGCACTCCTCGCGCATCACCCACCTGCAGGTGCGCCTGGTCCCGGGTGCGAATCCGACCTGATTACCCGTGTGGCTCTGGGAGAGCATCCTTGAGCGAATTGCAGAGAAAGAGAGAGATGTTTGGGTAGAGGGACGGGGGTAGGTTTTGCATTGGCTGTGGTTTGCACAAGAAAGAAGGAGCAGAGGAAGAAGCGAGCACTTAGACACTGCAGCAAGGGAAGAAAAGAAGGAAGAAGAGGCTGAGTGTAGCAGAGAAAGAAGGAGAAGCCCTCGCAGAGAAGACAAGGAAGGAGAAAACTTCGAAGGAAAGCACAAAGAAGGAACAGGAGCAGAAGAAGAAGGAACTCTGAAAAAAGGAAGACAGGAGAGGAACAAAGGCAGGCAGAAGAAGCCTTCGCAAGAAAAGAAGCAGAGAAGACAAAGAAGAAGAAGGCAGAAGAGAGAAAGAAGATTACATTTAAGATGTCTGATATAGAAATCAGACGTCCAATTCTGTTTTCTTTTAGAAATTCTTTTTATATAACTCTCTCTTTTAAGCAATTACTTTCATTTAAAAGTTGTATTCTTTGGGTTTGAAAGTACTGAGATTGCTCCCTGTGTTCGACCTCGGAGACTCTAGTTTTTCGAGTAATAAAATTCTCTATATTTGTTTGAACGTTTTGTCGGTTATACTACAACGTGATATTCTTTTTAAAACCCCACAAAAGCGAATGAACACCAACCCATTGATAAGACCTGTGAGAGTCTAAAGCTGGTTTTGCAGTTGCTAGATGTCGTCTCCTCCTTCAAGACCAGGGTTCTCCATTGAGTTAGAATCAGAAAACGGAGAACCTGGGTTGGATGTAGGTGGATCGAAGGAGATAGAGATCGGATTAGAAGAAGACCCAAACAAGTTAGTCAGGTGCTGGCCCAAACGTGAATGAACTATTAGAGGAGGTCATAAGACTGGTCTTAAGGACCTCCTACCGTGCATGCACTATAGAAAAGATGAGGGACTATATTTCAATCAGACCCAATCGAGACACCCAAAAATATATTTGGATGGCATAGGCTTATTAGAGACAACAGCCTCTAGATCACAAATCCACCCACCTGAGAATTACTTGGGCATCCAGAGAGGGAGAGTCCCGCAAAGACCCCTACACGATAGAGTGCCCCCACGGGTTACAGGGTTTCCCCCACCCGACCTCTCTTGTCACTGTGGTTCCAAGTAGACCGGATACGTGAGGATTGAGGTCCTAGGTCTATCAAATTTTAAAACTATTTGTGCCTCAAATTCTTACTTGATTAAGAGTTTATTTTAGTTGTGGCCTAATTTTTACATTTATTGGGTCACCAAGTGAACCAATTCCACCTGACCTGTCCTAATGTTAAGGATGCAATCCAGGTTAACTCACCCAAATCACCTTGTTTTGGTTTAGTAAATAGGTTATTAAGTCACTTCTCTTAGGGTTCAAGTGATCTTAGGGCTTCTATTTTAGAGTTAAGTTGTAAATCGATTCAACCAAGGCTTAGGTAGCACACAATGCGGATGATATTTTCCTTTATAATTGTAAATGTGTACTAGATAGCCCCTAAAATGTTAACCCTGATTTGGCTCAAAAATGGAGTCCAATTTGAAATTTAATGATCCCATTTGGACCCAATCAAGAATGTTCTAGTCCATGGGTTCAATTAACTAGTCCCCTTAGGTTCAAAAATTGTTGGGTTGTGTTTTCTAGGCCGATCCTAGCTCAGAATTTATAATTTCTTGCCACAAATGAAACTTCTAAGAAAATACGACAAGGTTGAGTCCTATATTTCTTTTACCACTTTTTGTTTTATTGAAATTAAGAAAGAGGGGATTAAGAAGATAGGAGAGAGTTACCTGCCATGGAGTGGCTGTCCTCAGGCTCTAGAAGTCAGGCGCATCAGTTCAGTTCATGAAAAACAACCAATCAAGGCAGATATGTCAGAAATCAAGAATAATAGTGATAAATGTGTGTTGCTCCCTGGCAACGGTGCCAAAATGCTAACTAGCTTCGATCGTATTATAAAATTTTCGCGTCGTAGTATAGTGATCAAATCCAATTAAGCATTTAAATTTATAACTCGAATAAAAAGAAATCCGAGGTCGTCTCTAGGAGCAGTTATTCGCACAATTTATCACTATCAAAAAGGTAATATATACTAAGTAAATAAAGTGCTTCTTTATAAAGATAAAAAAAATAGAGTAAAAGTGGTGGTTTAAACCACCAAGTTCAACACAACTATCAATTATCAACAGTTAACTTAACTCAGCACTTTACCCTCAGACGACAGAGAACAGGCACAGACACCCTAAGTCTTGAGGGTGAGGGTGTAGTGGTACTATTCCACGCTGCAAAACCCTCCCTTGCCCCATGCTCTCTCGCCTTCTCTCCTTCCAGGGATAATCGAGTATTCGAGTTTGGATTAGAAAGTACACCTAGGACCAGGGCTGCTTGCAGTGGGCAGCAGCCGAGGTGTGAGGCTTAGGCAGGTTATCAGACTAGGCCCGCATGTAGCAGTGTCACGGGCGAGGCGTGAGGGGTGCGGGGGACCTCACCCCCCTGTGTGACTTGAGGCGAATAGCTAGCGCGATAAATTCAATTTATGCACTGCAGGAGGCGCTATGCTCCACGAGGTGGGACTAAATCCCACAGCTTCTTCGCACATGCCTGCCAATGGAGTGCTCTCCCAATTAAAGCTGAAGGAGTGCACGATGCTCCCAATTGGAGGCCAGGGTTGCTTCCTAGGACTCTTCCGCAGTGTCTAAAGCCAACACCTGGAGCAGGGACCTCAAGAACAGGGTCTGGAACTTCGCGAAGAAGCTCCAACAATGGCACAAGCAAGTCTTGTACCTGAAATCAATAAGACGGTCTTTCGATCATGTTAAACCAGTTCAAAAGGTTTGCCGGAACATGGCGAACGTGGCGGTGGTGGTTTCGTGGTGTTAGAGTTAGTTGGCAGCTGGACAGAGGCGGAGATGGCTGGAGGAAGTGGGTCTGTTTGAAGGGTGTTTTGGGTGGATGGGAAGGTGGGTAGAGAGAGGGGTTCTGATGGGTGGAGTACGGTGGAGGTTATGGGCATGTCGGCTAGGAAGATGGAGGTGTGTAGCGTGTGGAAGTCCTCGCCGGAGAGGTCATCGAAGGTGAAGACGAAGGGTAGCTCCAACGAGTACCTATGCATAGCAAAATGAACCTCTCGGTCCTAGATCAGTTCAGGAGCTTCAGGGAAGATCCCCGAAGCTTTTCCCTATTTCTACGTGTTGTGCGAAGGGGCTCAGTGATGTGGCGAAGATGCTCACCGGAGCCCTTAAAGATGGTGGCCGGTGATGGCTCAAACGAGGTAGGAATTGAGGGAAGAAAGGGGAAGAAAAACCCTAACCTAATGTAGAGGAAGGAGAGGTGGAGATCGATGGCTGTGGCAAGCTACCAGCGAAGAATCAGAGAAGGAATTAAGGCTGACGAAGAAGGTAGAGAATCGACTGTTGGGTTGAGAAGCTCGGTGAGAGAGAGACAAAGGCGGCTGCACCCTCGTTTGATGGAGAGAGGCAACGGAGCAAAGGGGTGGAGAAGACCTCAAGGTCTAGCAATGGCAGCGCATGGAGGAAGAAAAGAAGGTAGTGATTGCACTTGAATTCCAAATGACTCGACTCGGAGGAGCATCGCGAGACCCTATAGAGCCTCAGCCGTGCATGAATTTATTGTAGGAGGTAGCGAGAAGACCTTCCAATAACTCGTATCTCCACATTTGTTTTTGACTGGAGATCACGGGTTGTTACAATGATGGCAGTCGGCAAGATGTATATCGATCGACGCGGAACAGAACGACGAACAACTTCACCTTAGAGGTCGAGCTCAGCCGAAGCTCGAAGCGGCTGCAAATGGAGCTGGAAAGTCGTCGATCAGATCGGTCAATGGTTCCGTGACTGCTGAAGGAGGAAGATGACATCGGGGACCGATTCACAAGAACAGAAGGACCTAAGAGTAATGAAATTGGACCTACTTGCAAGGATTTAAGGAACTTAGGGGAATAATGCAAAGTAGGTACGAACATTGTCAAATTAGGTCCAACTTTTTATGGAAGCTCAATTAGAATCTAGGGAATCTATGGTCAAGTCAATTTTGAGTTTTGAAGTTGTTTGGTTGGTAAATCTTGCATTTAAACTCATTTGACATTAATTATTCACTTAGGTTATTGTTTTAGGTTTAATTGGCTTCTTTTACGTATCTGATCAAATTAAACCTTGTGGGATATTTATTCATAATTTTTAGAAGGTTTAATTTGCAATATTTTCATCAGAATCCTATCAAACTAGGTTAAATCAAACATAGGGTTTAATTATTCTCTTTAATAGCATAATTTCAAAGGAAGCCCTAAATTAGTTATTCTAACCTGTTTTGCAGTCTCTTGGGATTATTGTGATGAATCTTCCTCCATACGATATTGTACCCTTTTATGTATTATTTAGGTCAATTTACCTTAGGACTTAGCTAAATTAGGTGAGTTATAGAGCATGATGGCACTGCCATCACCAATCTACTTCTCGCCTGTCTATGCCTTCTAGAATTCGTTCTCTATGCACCGTTTATACTGAGATGAAGCTCTTTATCCGTTTGGATCTGCATGAGGGTAACATCGATTTCTGGTTTGACGTGTGGATAGGGAACTCTCCTCTTAAGGACCTCCTTCCTTAGGATATCCAACCTAATCCAATTTCTGTCAAGGTTGTTCTAGAGAATGATATCGAGTTACTATTTTTGCCTATTCTTCCTCCTTCTATACGTGTTGAGATTGAGGGCTTGCATATTGATAACCAGAAGGACATTCCCTTATGGTCTCTTGAGCCTTCAGGGAGTTTCTCTGTCTCCTCTGCCAATGCCCTCCAATTCTATGAACACATTAAGAATGCCGATTTTCATAACTTGTGGCGTCTGAAGCTTCCCCTGAGGATTTCAATTTGTATTTGGCATATTTGGCACAAAAGACTCCCTACTGATGATAGCATTGCCAAAAATGGTTTCTAAATGCTGTTGTTGTAGTTTCTCTTCAAACATTGAGACTAGTTTACACTTATTTTCCCAAAGCCAACTTATCCATTCAATTTCCAAATGGGTTTTTGAGACAGCTTTCACTCCTGTGGATCCAATTATGTTTCATTTGATTATGACACCAAATCTTCATACCTCTAGGGTGATACGCATTAGGGGCTTAATATCCTTCATTTGATTTAATGTCTAGTGGATTCACAACAAAATCAAACATGTATCCTTCAATTTACATCATCTGCATTACTTCCTTATTAGCAACTAGCTAAACTTTCAAATGGCAGCTTGGTTTCACTCGCAACTTCCATCTAAATTGGCACTTAGCTGGGTCTGGCCTCACTCTAGTATTAAAATTAACATTGCTTCTACTTTTGATAATTCTCATTCCTATCTGAGTTGAGTTATCCGGGACCAAAATGGTAGTATGATCTCGGCTTCTACGGCTTGATAGAGCCACATTCCCATGGAGGTAGCTCTTATTTATTCTTTACAAAATGCTTTAGTCTATTCTCCTATCACTGACAGTTTGCTAGCTGAGACAGACTCTCTCTACTTTTCCATTGGTGGCATGGGAAGTTACAAGTGCCTTGGTGGGCTAAAAAAGAATTTGTTCTGCTCCGTTCGCATTCATTACAGATTGAGGCGCTTAGCTATATTCATCCTGCAGCATTGAAAATTGCATATTTGGGTGTTGGAGATTGGCACATTTTTCATTCCATCTTGGAGCTTCCCCAACATCTTCAAGGCATTCATAGGCTGGACACTATTCAAATCCATACATCATTTTTTTATCTCTCCATCCGTGTTCGCTGGTTTGATTATGGATGTTGTCTCCTCTATAATGTAAAAAGGCACGAGTCATGGTATGCTTTCTTCTACTGACAGGTGTCGACCTAGTCCCCCTATCTTTTTGAAGCCTCCAGGAATGAGGGATGAATAAAATCTATTCTTTCTTTTCTAAAAAAAAAAAGTGCTTCCATGCATGCACAACATACAAATTTTTCTTAAAAAAAATAATTGAGTTAATCTTTCTGGTCCCACACTTCCAATTAACCAAAACAAGTGCATTAAGGAAAATAAAACTCAAGGAAAAAGCAACCAAGAATTAATCATGGTTTTATAAGAATGTCAACAATGAGAGATAAAAATTACTAGTGCGATTTCATAATCCTCTTTTATAAGATTATTGAGAATGATCATAGTTAATATTCACACTACAGAATTTTAAAAATTCAAACAATTAAGAACTAGATATTAAAAATGTACCTTAGTACCTTAATGAGATATAGGAAAGAACGCCAGTTCGAAAATACTCAATGGTTGGGAGAAATTAAAAAAACCTTAGTATCATGTGATCATGAGAAAAACTATGCCCAGGTACCCCACGTTGCAAGAAACAATCGAATCCGAGTACCTTAAAAAAAAAATGAAGAACTGATTTTATTAAAGAAAAAGGCAACGGAGCATGGACCTAGCCTGATTAATCACAACATCAAAAGAAAAGAAAATATTACAAAAAGATAAGAACCAGCTTTGAGGTTTCCATCCACGTCAATAAATTGAAGAAGTCAAGATTGACATCATTCAACATATTGACATGTTAGGTAATCTCAGAGAAAAAAGAATAGGCAAGTGAACCAGACTTATCAGGCACAAGCAAAGGAAAATAAAAGAAAAACAAAAAAATATATAGGACAAAGAATATGCAGAAGGTATAGTCTTATACGGAAGGAGAATCCAAAGCTATCAAAGATATATATATGACATGTACACAACGTGGAGGTATGGCAATCCTTTCAACAGGGGAGGGAGAGGCTTGAAAGGTAAGGGTAAGTTCTCTAATGTTCCCCCAGGTTAAGAGGAGCAATCTCAGAAACGCTCTGTGCCAGGAGGTTAGCAAACCTATGGACAAAATAGAAAGAAGATGTGTATAGCCTTTGAAAGAGAGGAGTTGGGGAGAAATATACCTTAACAGTCCATGCAATCTGGATTTTCCAAGCCCACCAATGGCATAGAAGTCAAGAATCAGATTCAACACAAACTCCCTTTGTCCCTGCAAAAATGAAGAGCATGTAATAAAGCTTTGAGGATCAATATTTCCTAGGATGGGGGCGTGGATCCTCCAGCAGCTGTCTAAAGGAAATGCCCAGAAGCATCACAAAGCACCATCCCATCCGGCCACCATTAATGTCAAAAGTAAAATCTTGTTTGATAAGATCCCAAAATGAAGAAAGAATTCAACGTTAATCTGCTAGGACTGGGGGTTTTGTTAGTAGGCATTGACTTCAAGGTGGGAAACATCTCATTTTCATCAAGGATCCTAATCAAAAGATCAAAATCCTCAGGGGTAACTATCTGGGGGATGAAGAGTGAAAAATCCAAGGAGGTTGGGTGGATTCAGAGGAAAGAAGATTGGAGAAGAATTCAGTGGTCTTTCTAGTTGTTGTTGCCTCTTAAGAACCATTGCCAAGATTTGTTGTGAAAGACGCCCAAGATTTTTTGGTGAGTTTCCTTCTTACAAAGGCGAAAAAGAATTTGTTTCTCACTTCACCATCCACCAACCAAGAGATTTTGGCTTTTTTGTTTTAAGGAAATCCTGTCATTTAGCAAGTCCATCATCAAGTTGCATTTGGTGTAGCAGAATTGTCCCAAGATGATTGAAGCTACTGATGGGAACACCATCATGAGTCATAACTATCTCAATTTGATCTGATAAAGTTGATAAAAGCTCCTACATAACCATTAGAGGGTTATATAAGCATGTTGTTCTATTTTGAGAAGATAAGAAACCAGGGTTATTTCTGCAATTTTAACAACATTTCACAAATATAGAATAACCATGGGGTATTTCAAGGGTTTATTGAAGGTCATATTGTCATTAATGTCTAATAAGTGGGTCCATGCAGAACAAAACGGGTTTTCACGCATTTCAAGAATTACTAGACATCTGAAATCCTAAAAACAGACCCACTTAATTAACTGGGGTTCTGATTAAGATAAAATTCATCTAGACCTTCTAAAAATCATAGAAAAATATTCTCTAAGGTTTGGAACCCTTGATTTGACCTTCTGAACCTAATTTGACCTAAAATAGAGTTACAGATATAAAATTACCCTAATTTAGATTTTGGCATAAATTACCCAGTCAAACATGGTCAAAACCTAAATCCGACTTCATCATTAAATTCCTTGAGTCCAAATTAGGTTTGTAGCAAAATTTGGACCCAATCTGAGATTATTTCGACCTAGTTTGCATTTTGGTCTAAGTCTAACTCTTATTATCTCAAATAGCCCTCAACTTTTGAAATATTTACAAAATGCCCCCTAACTTCTTCATCTTGTTTGCAGATTAGTCCTTTCCACCATTGGAGGTCAACTAATCTCCAAGAGAGCTTTGACCGGGCAGAATCCTACTCAAACTTCTATCAAATCCCACCAAATTTGGTGAAATTGATGTTCACACCTAGGGAAAACTATTGGGATCAATCTCGACGCCCGACTCCCACTAATTCGTGTGTGCGAACCCACAAAATTAGTGGGATTCTTATTGAATACCAAGCAAGCTATGAAACTTGTTTCCTAATCTCCAGGCTCCCTTAAGCCCTATAAAAGACCACTCATGGCATTCCTCACCTCAGTGAGAAATAAAGCCAAAAACCCTTCTTTTTCCCTCAACCTTCGGCTGCTCCACCTCGCTCTGGCGACTCCCTACCTTTAGCCTCTTCCCCGGCCGCCACATACCATACACGGTCAGTTCCAACTCCCCTCGTCTTTCCGTACCTCGCCATACCAGCGAGGCGCTTCCTAATCCTCTGTCATCGTCGTTCCCTCTCACCGGAGCGATCATCTCCTCCGACGCCGACCATACCAGACCAAGCGCCCCCTCTGCCCCTCATCGACCGCTATACTTAGTCTCCTCGACTTCTTATCCTCCACACATCATATCCATGCTACTACTTCTCCATTTCGACCAATCCTACGCCATCCACGCCTCCATCTTCCACCTCACCAGCATACCTCCAACAAGCCCTAGCGTCCACTACAACCCACCAAATCTTCTGCTCTTGAGCTCCACACCATCTCCTCGACGTGCAGACCAAAACCCCTCAAGAAATTGAGGGGATTGGCCACTTATCTGCTACGCCGAACAACACCTCCTCCGTGCCACTCTCCTGAGGTCATCGACCTCCACACTCGCCCTCTCGCCACTCCATGCACACCATCACATTCGCCATTCCATGGCGGAGCTGCTGAACATATTTGACGCGGTCGAAAGGCCTTATTTGTGTCTTCAGGTCACAGGTTGAAGCTTCCATTAACAAAGCACCTTTGAAGAGCTTCATATCGTGTTCTTGTGACTTCGCTACCAGGTCCTCACTCCAGGAAGAGCGGAACACCTCCAAGAAGAGAACTAGTCTCTCAATTAGGAACATTGACTGCTCCTTCACCCTCAATTGAACCAGCCATCAGTTGCTGCGCGCACGCGAAGAATAAGGGTGGGATTAGTCCCACATCATAGAGCGGTGCACCTTCAGTAGTGGATAAATTGAATTTGTGCCAAGGCTTTATCGCCTTGACACATGAGGGGGTGAGGTCCCCCTCTCGCAACCCGACTCACTCCTCGGCTACTACCCACTGCCGGTAGCCCTGGACCCAATACTACTCATACCCGATTACACGACTACCTACCCAGCTATCTAAGAGAGAAGAGGTGGAAATTGTGGGTGGGGGAGGAGGGTTTTGCTTTACAAAGAAAAGGTTCTACACTTAGCCCTTGTAAAAATCCCCCTTGTGTGTGAGGAGCTGAGAAGGAAAGAAAGAAAGGAAGAAGAGAAGTAGAAGTGAATAGTGCCTTTGCACTGTAACTGAGGGCAATTTAAGTCATCTAATTGCAAACTCCATCGTCTGATGATTACGAGCAAAATCGAGGTTTTAAAAGCTGCATCGTAGTATAGGTCAAAATTTCTTGAAAATAAAAAAGATTTATGCTCGAAAGAAATCCGAGGTCAAGCACATGGAGCAAGTAACAATTAACTCTCAAGATTGCAATTCTATTAATGTATAACAATAAATCCAAGAAAGAATGATATTTATGATAAAGCAAATGTCAATGAAGAAAAAAGATTAGGGTAAAATGGTGATTTGAATCACCAAATTACCCTAAGCACAAATAAGCTCAAGTATCTCAAATAATGAAACAGTAATATCAATGCAACAGTAGTATCAGTCGACAGTCAGGCCGATCAGTCGACTTAAACAGCAGGTGCTACAGTGCTAGGGAAGCACTGTTCTTCTCTGTCTTTTTCCTCTTCTCTTCTTCTTTGCCTTGGCTTCACGCACAGAGGGGCTCTGATTTTGGCTAATTGTTGAAATCTCCCCAAAGCAAAACCCTCCCTTGACTCGCACACTCTCTCTCTTTCTCTCTCTAGGTTCCGCTCTCCCAGAAACTTCCACAGTCACGGGTAATCGAATTCGGATCTAAGTGCACCCGGGATCAAGGCTGCGGGTGTGGGTCACAGCCGAGGTGTGCACTGGTTAGACGACTCGGGTCGGAGCCAGGCCCGCATGCACAGTGTCACGGGCAAGGTGCATGTGAAGGGGTGGTGGGGGACCTCACCCCCCAAGTGTGTTGAGGCGATAAGCCCCAATCACTTTTTCCTTTTATGCGCTGCAGGAGATCTATCACTCTACGATGTAGGACTAAAGTCCCTGCCTTGTTTCTTCACGTGAGCTGTAGGTCGTGAATGTTCGAATTGGGGATGGAGATGACCCATGTAGCTGCAATTGACGACCTGGGGAGGTTCCTGGAATTGGTCCATAGCGCTTGGAGGCTTCACCTGGAACTACTGTGGCTAGAATGTGCTTCAAGCTTCCTTCGAAGCTCTACGGCAATGGCGTGGCACCTGAAACCTGAAACTCAAGAAAAAGGGCCTCGCGACCGCATCAGATGAATCAGCAGTATCGCCAGGGGATGACGAATGTGGTGGTGGGTGTAGCGTGGAGTGAGAGTGTGTGTAGGTGGCTGGCGGAGACGGAGATGGCTGTGTGAAGGTGGGTTGTTCGGGGGTGTGTTTGGGTGGTGAATCGATGAAATAGACAAAGGGCTTTTGCCCCTTGGGTTGAGGCGGAGATGTAGGGATGAACGGCGAGGAGTTTAGTGGTGTGTGGAGCGAGATGTGCCTCATTGGAGGAGTGGCCGGACACGGAAGGGATGACAATGAACGGGTGGAAGCGTAGTGAAAACTGAGTGTGGTTAGGGTGAAAATGAAGTAGAGGAGTTAAGGGACTTATCTAGGTAGTTGGCAGATGATGGGAAGCAGAGGCGACGCTAGTTATGGTATGGTCTCCACCGGGGAAGAAGGTAGCTCTGGTGGGGGTTGGACGACGAGGACAAAGGAGATAGAGACGTCGGCCGATATTACGCAACACGGAGGAAGACAATGAAGGAGTATCTGTCGCCGGTATTGCGGTCAGACGACAAGGAGAGGCAGGGAGAGTCATCGGAGCTTGAGGAGCCTTTCGACCGAAAAGGAAGGAGGAATGTGGGGAATTTCTGGCCAAAATCGAGCTTGGGGAACTTGGCGAGGTCTAGGGATTCTTTTATAAGGGTCCACAGGGTGAAAAGAGCTTGGAAGCCAAGCTTCCAAGCTTGGAAGGCTCGTCGAAGATGGGAACCTGAATCTTTCAAAGGTTTGCACTAGGATTTGGGCCAATTTTAGAGCTTCAAATCTGACTCAAAAGGAAATTCCTTGACGAACTTTCCTTTTAAATCTGATAGGGATTCGTCAAGGAATGAAAGAGAAAATGTCAAATCAAGCTCGCCAGAGTTGTAGGATTAGGATTTCATGGCGGCATGGACCTATTTGAAGAAGGAGACGATAAATTTGGGGACCTATTTGTAAAGGATTCAAAAGTTGGGGGCATGTGTGTGAGATAAAAGAGTCAGATAGGACCAAATTGCAAACTAGGTCAAGATGATCTCATATTGGGCCCAAATTTTGATACAAACCTAATTTAGACCTGAGGAATATAATGGTGAAGTTGGATTTTGTTTTTGACCTACTTTAACTGGGTAATTTGCATAATTACCCAGATTAGGGCAAATGTCTGTCTCAGACTATTTTGGGTCAAGATGAGTTCCAATGGTCAAATTAAAGGTACCAAATCATAGAGAATATTTTTCTATGATTTTTAGGGGGTTTAAGTGAATTTTATCCTAACCAGAGCCTCAGTAAATCAAGCGGGTCTGTTTTTAGGGTTTCGAAAGTCATTTAATTCTCAACACGCAAAAATCATTTTTTATCTGTACTAACCCACTTGTTAGACTCTTAAGATTATTTGACCCTTAATTAACCCCTGAAAAAATCCTGATTTCTTATCTTCTTCTCAAATCAATGTTTTACGCCCTTAAGACCTTCTGAAACATATGTAGGAGCTTTTATTCACTTAATCTAATCAAATTGAACTAGTTATGGCTCATGATGGTGTTCCCATCATCTAATCTGTCAAACACAGTGCACTAAGCACTTGGCTTGCATGGATTAAATTTGGTTGATACTGTTGAGATATTTGCTATTATTGTAATTAGGGTAATTGGTGATTCAAATCATCATTTTACCATAATATTTTTGCATCATTGACATTTTCTCTTATACATACATCATTATTGCTACAAATTTCCATTATATATTGCTATTTTGTGCTTAAATTGTGATCTTGAGATTCTTGACTACTTTCAAGTTATAAATTGTATTTGTTCACGCGCTATTTCGACTATATTGCAACAAAGTGATTTTAAAATCTCGATTTAGCACATCAAAATTTTGGCACCGTTGCAGGAGAGCAACATGCAATTTAATCTCTCTGATTACAATGTCTGATATAGCACTAACTTGCTTTATCTCTTTGGCTATGATCTATGCAAGGATTCATTAGAAGAAGATCAGCCGCACATCAAACACTCCAAGGGCAGGAAATCTAATCTCCTTTTCCA
The DNA here is from genome assembly GCA_037157565.1 of Thalassia testudinum. Taxonomy (NCBI): domain Eukaryota; kingdom Viridiplantae; phylum Streptophyta; class Magnoliopsida; order Alismatales; family Hydrocharitaceae; genus Thalassia; species Thalassia testudinum. The sequence continues at coordinate 17,674,684 of JAZHRO010000065.1, read as the reverse complement.
TTAAGCCCCTGATTCTGAGAAAAACTGAAAAAGGAAGAAATCAATTAGGATCAACCTGCATTTTCTACTTAGAATTAATCATCAAGTTGCTTGATTTGATTAGAAAAAAATCTTGAACCTGATTTTTTGCACCTATTAAGGATTTAAGACACCTAGGGTATTCACCTTCTTTATTGAGCCCTAGGTGCCAAATTTGGACAAAAACTGATTGGACCAATTAGAGCCAAATTAGGGTTTCCACTTTAGGGTTGAGGATCACACTTGCTTATAAAAGAATCTACTTCCCCAAACTGTGTTTCCTAAGCCTTGGTTGAATTTACCTAATCAAGAAAACCCTAAAAGCAAGCTCTAAACATCCACTTGAATCATAAAATTGGGACCTAATAATCTCAGGACAAATCAGGTGAAGTTGACCCACCATGTGGGGTCAACCAATCATCAAATTAGGTCATCACGCACAAAAACATCTTAAAGTTCAAGTGAAATCATAAGCACCCTCTCTCTAAAGTTAAAATTGGTAGATTTAAGAAGTCAAGTTATCCATTCTGGTTAACTAGATCCGCAGAGACAAGGAAGGTCGAGTGGGGGAAACCCTTTTACCCGTAGGGACGCTCTGCCATGTAGGAGTCTTTGAGAGACTCTCCCTTCCTGGCTGCCCAGGTAATTCTCAGGTGGACAACTTCGTGATCTAGAGATATCATACGCCTCGAACCTCTATAATCATCTAAAAATCTTTGGGTGTCTTGATTAGGTCCATTACACCTTTTGTCCCTCATCTATTCTATCAGTGTATGTACGGGAGGAGGTCCTTAAGACCACCCTTGAGGCCTCCACTATTTTTTCACTCTCGTTGAGTCAAAGCCTCGACTTCCTTGTTTGTGCAACTACCCGATCACATCGACATCTCTTCCAACTCCCCCATTTCTGAGCTCGAATCTCCAGCCACAACCATGGATCATCCAGAACAACCAAACTTTGAACCACAACAATTGCCTGATTTCAAAGATCGGATCAATGCCTACATCAACCCACCGCCATGTCAAATGCGAGATCGCTACAATCTCGCCGCGGTGGAGATCGAACCTCGAATCAACATTCCTACGGGAGGATCCGAGGTGGTGCTCAACCCTAGTATGCTTCACATGACCCCAAAATTTCATGGCTTGAACTTCGAGGATCCTTTCCAACACATGAAGAATCTGAAGCATCTGGCCCACACATTTGGGGCAGATTTGCATAATTGAGACGATCTACTCTTGAGAATCTTCTCCTTCTCTCTAACTGACAAAGCTGCCAATTGGTTTCAAACATACTGATGATAATATCATCATCATCCATATCTATCTTTAATTAGTCATAATCAAAGAATAAATGCTCCTACATAACCGCCAGAAGAGCCCTAATTCACTGTAAATCCATTCTGAGAGAAATACAAGAAAATAGGGGTAAAACTACAGTTTTAATAGCATATCTCAATTGCAGAACAATCATGGGATTTCTTAGGGGTTAATCAAAGGTCAAATGGTCTTAAATGTCTAACAAGTGGGTCCGTATAGACAGAAACGGGTTTTTCATGCATTTTGAGAATTAAATAACATCTAAAATCCTAAAAACAGACCTGCTTAATCTATTGAGGTTATGGTCAGGATAAAATTCACATAAATCCCCTAAAAATAATAGAAAAATATTCTCCAGGATTTTGTACCTTCAATTTAACCATCAAAACCCATCTTGACCCAAAACAAAGCTACAGACAGATTATTACCCTAATTTGGGTTTTTACATAAATTACCTAGTCAAACTAGGTAAAAACCAAAATCCAACTTCACCATTGGATTCCTTAGGTCCAAATTAGGTTTTTATCAAAACTTAGGTAACATCTGAGTTTTTTTCGACCTAGTTTGCATTTTGGTCCAAGTCTGATTTTCTTTATCTCAAATGGCCCCTCAACTTTCCAATTTCTTACACAAAACACCCCAACTTTATCATCTTCTTCTTCAAAAAGGTCCCCACCACACAGAACTCCTAATCCTAAATCTCCTACAATAATTAATCAAGGATTTCTCCTTAATTGATTGATGAAACTTCCTCAAATTTGAACCGGAGATCCCTCTTGAAATCCTCTTCCAATCAAACCAATTTTTGAGCTTCAACTCTTTCCCAATCTCTCATGCGAACGCATGAGAGATTTGGGTTTCCAACTCCGGCGAACCTTCCAAGTTCAAGAGCTTGGTTTCCAAGCTTCAATTGCTCCCTGAGGCCTATATAAGGATCCCCATGGCACACCGATCCTTCCACGCTCGAATTCGACTGGAATCACCCTCAATTCCTCCCTCCTCTCCAGCCGAATAGCTCCTCAACATCTGGCAATCTCTTCTGACCACCCTCGCCATCCGCTCGCAATACCGACAATGTATTCTCCTTCCTCGTCTTCCTCCACGTCGCGTCGTACCAGCTGACGTCTCTCCCTCCATCGTCCTCGCTGTCCTACCCTCACCGGAGCGATTCTCTTCCACGGCACCAGCCATGCCATACCCAGCATCCTCCTTATCCTTTTTGACCCTTAGAAGAGGTAGTTAGGTCTCTCTAGTTCTTTAGATTAATTTCCCTTATCAAAAACCCAAAAACAAGTCCTCAACACCGTCGTTCACCCCCGTCTTCTCCGCATTCAGCCACACCTCTGGCAAGGTGCTTCCATTGCTACACACATCCACACGCCTTGCCACCACTCCCTACACCTCCGCCTCAAGTCCACAAACCAAACCCCTCTCTTATTTCGCCAATTTCACACCCAAACTACTAACCGAACACACCCACCTCTTCCAACCTAACCCACCTTCGCCACACTCACCCACGACCACTCGCAACATGCCACCACCACCATTACACTCCACATCATCCGGCGATGCTTCTTGAGTTGTTTTGACATGGCGGAGAGGCCATCTTTTGATTTCAAGTACTCACTCCTTTGCCGCCATTGACGGTAACTTCAAGCAAAGCTTGAAGCTTGTTCTTGCTACGTCTGTCCCAGGCTCCAACCCCGGGTCGTGCGAAAGGGCTCTAGGAAGTGATCCAGGCCTCCAATTGGGAGCATCGTATGCACCTTTAGCTTCAATTGGGAGAGCACTCCAGCAGCAGCTGCGCGAAGAAGAGACATGGGATTTAGTGCCACATCATGGAGCATAGCACCCCCTGCAGTGCATAAGTTGAATTTGTCGCACCAGCTATTCGCCTCAAGACACACAAGGGGGTGAGGTCCCCTATGCACCCCTTCACGCCTCGCCCATGACACTACTCCACGCAGGCCTGGCTCATACCCACCTAAGCCTCAAACCTCGGCTGCTACCCACTGCAGGAAGCCCTGGTCCTGGGTACACTCTAATCCAAACCTGAATACCCAGTTATCCCTGGAAGAGGAAGAAGAAGAGAAAGAGAGAGAGTGCGAGGCAAGGAGGGTTTTTGTTATGGAGAAGAACAGCTAACACTTAACCGTTTGAGAAGTTGTTCCCCCTGTGCATGAGAAGAAGAGGATGCTGAAGAAGAAACCAAAGGAAGGAAAGAAGGAAGAAGAAAAGAGGCAAGGCATAACAAGATGACCGTAGAAGAAGAAGAGAAAGAAAAGGAAGAGAAGGCAAGGAAGAAGAAAAAGGAGCCATACAGAAGAAAATCAAAGAAGCACTGTAGCAACACACTTTAAGTCATCTGATTTCACAATCAGCCGTTTGATTCACTGTTTGTTCATTTGATTCTATTTGAGTAATTGCTATATATGTGTTAGGCTAATAATTGGTGATCCAAATCACCATTATTTTGTCTAGAGTTCTTTTTATTTCTTTATATACTCATGTTATACATTGTATATTAGTTTTTGAGTAATCAGTTGTGCTCATTTATATTATTTGTTGAGATTAGCGCGTGAATGCAATACTTGCTCCCTGTGTTCGACCTCGGACTTAAATTCGAGTTATAAATTGTATTTGTTGACGAGGGATTTTGGTCTGTACTACAACATAACAATCTTAAACACTGATTTTGCATGTTGAACACATACCCTCACCAGATCAACACATGGGAAGAACTTCAGACTGCTTTTCTACAAAAGTTTTATCCTATTAGCCGAACTAATGCAATGCAGCATCAAATCACGCACTTCTCGTAAGGAGCGGGAGAATCTCTACACGAGGCATGAGATCATTTTCTAGATCTCATGTGCAAATGTCCCCATCTCGAAGTCTCGAAGTGGGAACAAGTCCAATCCTTTTACCACGGGCTACGTGATGACATCAAGCTATTTGTCAATGCAACCTGTGGTGGCAGCATCATGGGTCAACATGAAGACGAGATTTGGGGAATTCTCAAAAAATGTGCGAGAACACCCTAAACAATGAGTCATTAGGTGTGTACGACCGGACGTCCACCCACGCATTGACAAACAATCGGGGGGTACACTAGACACGAAGCCTTTCCACATCCATTGACTTGGAGTTGGTAGCCAGTCAATTGGATAAGATCTCTATCATTGAGAAAAAGGTGGACGACATCACTCGACATCTACACAAGACCACCACTGCACCATAAAGCACATACACGCACCCGCCCTTAGGTAAGGAGGCTGAACACAACATCTACCACTCTCAAGGGATGGATGCTTATCCACCCCTGTCTGATTTCAATCTTGGAGGAAACTCTGGACCAGCCTACCACAGTTGGGGGAACTCAGAACCCTCGTATCTTGATTTTTCTAGAGTTCCTCAGACCTGTGAGGATCTCCACGCCGTCCAAAACAATCCTTTCTTTAATACCTACAACCCTGGATGGCGTAATCATCCCAACTTTGCATGGTTGGAAAATAACCCAAATCCAAGACCTCAATTTCAACCCCAACCACAAAACTCACGACAGTATCGACCCACTCAACCAAGGCCCAATGAAAATTTCCAATATGTCCCACCTAAGGAGGACCAGACATCTCTGATCCTTCAGACCTTGGTAGACATGCAGGAACAACACAAAGAAGAGATTTCCAAACTGCGTAATCAATTGGCCTAGCTGGCAAGTGCTAGCCAGCCTAGTGCACTTCCTTCTCAGCCTCTTCCTAACCTAAATAACATGACAAACCAGAGGCACGTTATGAACCCAAATCAAGGCCAAGCACACTTTGTTTATCAGGACCCTTCTACTCCATCACCTGACAAGATGAATGCTTCAACTTCATACTCTAGATTTTAGCAGCAAACACCTATTTTTCCTAACCCAAACAAGAATCAGGTAGGATTAAACTCCCTTATCACCCGCAGTGGCAAAGCAGCATAGGACCCACCATTTCCTAGCCACAACAAGCCTGATACTGCAGAGCCTAACCCTAGATTGGTCATCTAGGACACCCCTATCCCTAATAAAGAGCTTGAGCCAATCCTAGAGGAACCAACTGAGGTTCCATTTCCTGAGTCCTCGACCAAGGGAAAGAAGAAACCCAAAACCATGGTATTAGAGGAGGACCTGGTCAAGCTCTTTGAGCATGTCCAAATAAACATCCCCTTGATGAATGCAATATGCCACGTACCAGCCTACGCACGATTCCTGAAAGATGTATGTACACCTAAGCGTAAGTTGTGAACCAAAGGCAGGAATCCAATCATATTGTCGGAGCAAGCCAACTCCATTATTTTGAGCAGACTCCAGCCTAAGGCAAAAGACCCAAGTACCCTTTTGATCTCTTGTGCATTTGGTGATATACAGTTTGATAGAGCCTTATTGGACCTAGGAGCCTCCATAAACTTGATACCCACATCCCTACTAGACCACTTTGAAGAATCTGAGATCAAATAGACAGAAATGACTTTGCAATTAGCAGATCGATCCATCAAGTCACCTAAAGGAATTCTCGAGGATGTTATAGTTTGGATACGTGATTTTTATTTTTTCGTAGACTTCATTGTGTTAGACATGGATGCTCCTGAAAAATTGAAAGATACATCAATCATATTAGGGAGACCATTTTTGGCCACAGCTAGGGTTAACATTAATTATGAAGAGGGTCAAATTGAGTTGAAATTTAGGGACAAAACTTTAAAAATTGATATCTTTAAGGCCCAAAAAGGAATAAACTGTGGGGTTATCGAGCAGATCTGCGATATCGAATCCATGGTTGAAGGGTCATTTATTAAGGAAAACCTGCCTATCCTTGATATTCAACCACAAGAGGATCAAACCTCATAGTTAGAGGAGCCTAGACCTGACCTAGACACACCTACAGCTCCTACCTTTGCTTTTGAAACCCAGCTTGAATCACCTGTTGCTGCTGACAATCCTGTCATGGAATTGAAGCCCCTCCCTGATCATCTAAAATACGCCTTTTTGGGTTCTAATTGCATATTTCCTATGATCATCAATTCCCGACTAACCTCTGATCCGAAAAAATGATTGATTTTTGTCCTCCAGCAACATCGGAGAGCCATTAGTTGGACTCTCGATGGCTTGACTGGTATCAGCCCTTCATATTGCACGCACCGCATCTACACTGAAGAGGGCTCACGACCAGCTCATGAAATGCAAAGACGTCTGAATCCGAACCTATAGGATGTCATGAAAAAGGAGATCATTAAGTGGTTAGATGCTGGGATCATCTACCCAATCTCCGACAGTCGTTGGGTGAGTCCAATCCAGGTTGTGCCTAAGAAGGAAGGGCTCACTGTGATTATGACTTAAATCGGAGAAACCATTCCGATCGTATCGCAAACTAGTGGAGAGTCTGCATTGATTACCAAAGATTGAATGCCTCCATGAAAAATGATTATTTCCCACTACCATTTATTGATTAGATACTCTAGAAATTGGCAGAAAATAGATTCTTCTGCTTCCTGGATGGGTACTCCAATTATAATTAGGTGGCAATCCATCCTAAGGACCAAGAGAAGACTACCTTCACCTACCCCTACAGGACGTACGCGTTCTGCAGGATGCCTTTCGGGCTCTGCAAAGCACCCGCCACCTTTCAGTGATGCATGCTTGCCATATTCGCTAATATGGTAGGTGATTACCTTGAAGTCTTCATGGATGACCTCTCGGTATTTAGGGAATCTTTCGATGATTGCCTCCTGCACTTGGTCCAAATCCTCAAGCGGTGCATTGACGTGAATTTGGTTCTCTCCTGGGAAAAGAGCCATTTCATGATTCCTAAGGGAATTGTCCTGGGACATCTTATCTCCAAGAATGGCATCCAGGTTGATCGGGCTAAGGTTAATTTGATTTCCAAACTATCCCTAGCTCGGTCAAGGACATCATACCTTTTCTAGGGCACATCGATTTTTATTGTTAATTCATTCCTGATTTCTCAAAAATCATGTGCCCCCTGACTAATCTCCTATCAAAAGATGTCCCCTTCGAAATCAACGAGGAGTGCACTCATGCATTTGAAAGTCTACGTGACCGAGTCACCCAAGCACCTATCCTACAATCACCCGATTGGTCTCAACCCTTTGAGATCATGTGTGATGCATCTGACTATGCAATAGGTGCGGTGCTTGGGTAGAAAATTGACGGGAAACCCATGGTCATCTGCTATGCTAGCAAGACACTTGACGAGGCTCAGCGTAACTATACAGTTACTGAGAACGAGCTGCTAGTTCTAGTATTTGTTCTAGAAAAATTTTGATCTTATCTCTTGGGTTCCCATGTTATCATATACTCCAATCACACCGCAGTGAGGCACCTTCTCGCGAAGAAGGACGCGAAACCTCGACTAATCTGCTGAATCTTGCTGTTGCAAGATTTCAACCTCAAGATTCATGACAAACTGGGAAAACAAAATGTGGTAGCTAATCACTTGTCCCACCTTCCTTCTACCATCATCAACCCTTCCGGCCAAATCACAGAGCATTTTCCTGATGAGCACCTCCTGACTATTGGTGCAGAACTTCCCTGGTGTGATTTGGTTAATCACCTTCCTTCTGCCATCATCTCGTCAGATCCCGTCTGATTGGCTGAAGGCCAAAAAAGACAAATTGCTTTCTGATGCCAAGTATTACATATGGGAAGACCCATACCTCTTCCACATTGTACTAATCAGATCATCAGACGATGCATCCCGGAAGCAGAAATTCAGGACATCTTGTCCTTCTGCCATGACCAGGCTACGACGGACACTTCTCCGGACATAAAACCGCAGCTAAAGTCCTCCAATGCGGCTTTTATTGGCCCACTATTTTTAAGGACACACACGATTACTATAAGGCATGCACTCGTTGCCAGACCTTGGGCAACATAAGCCACCGCGATATGATGCCCTTACATTCTATTCTCGTGTGTGAAATCTTCGAAATATGAGGGATTGATTTTATGAGCCCCTTCCCCAAATCGGATGGCTTCGAATATATTCTCCTCGTAGTGGACTACATGTCCAAATGGATTGAAGCCATCCCGACCTAAACAAATGATCATAAGGTGGTAATCAAGTTCATTCATCAGCACATCTTCTGACGATTCGGTGTCCCACGTGCTATCATCTCTAATGGAGGGACCCATTTCACAAATGCACAGCTTAGATCCTTGATGACAAAGTACGGGGTGTCGCATTGAATCTCGACTCCTTATCACCCCCAAACAAACGGATTGGCTGAACTGTCTAATCAGGAGATCAAGAAAATCCTTCAGGTCACTAATAAACACACATGAATTCATGATAAAATGCTTATTTATGATAGTTCCTAGGCTTAGCATTGCATATCATGTTATAAATACTGCATAACATCCATCGCATGGCATTTAGGATAGTTGTATATTATGTACATGAATTCCGTCATTTTACATGGCCAGGAGGCAGGGCGACATCTTTACGGGCTTTGGGTGAAGAATTCGATCGTACAGATGGATTCAGAGCTACGACCACAATCCATCATCGTTAGAATCACCCCAATCGGAGCTCTATAGTACCTTCCACAAGAAGAAGAAGACAGACGGCCCAGATGGCACCACGTGGCGCCATCCAGGCTGCCCCACCTAAGCCTGCACGTCCTCAAGTCCATCGCATGGAGGGATCTCAGCCGTTGGATCTCAATCCAACGGCTGAGGGGTGCCCGAACCACAGGTCAGCAGCGCTCTACACTTGACCAAAAGCACGCCTTGGCCAAATGGTGAGGCACCCTCTCCACAGATACAAAATGTGGGTTCAAGACCCACAGTGCCCCCCTTTCATCAATTGGATGCGCGCGCTTGCAGCAGCAGCAACAGCGTAGTGCCAGCATGCACCAGCAGCACTCGCGCACCTGTACGCCAGCGAGCATGCCAGCAGGGTCTCTGCACAATCTGCACTCATGAGGCCGGACAGAGCAGCTTGCATGGGCGGGCGCAAGCTCGGTTGGCACCAGCCTTTAGCAACAGCCTGGAAGACATTCAGCAACGCTTACAGCCGTCGCTAATTGTTCGCATGCTAGCAAGGCCAGCTGTGTGCGTGAGCAGGCGTGAGCTGCCTACAGGGACACCTACAACGATGACCTGGAGGTCGCTAATGGTCTCATACCAATTCTAGCCTCTTTTCATCCACTATAAAAGGACCTACACCCCCTCCCTTTCAAGCCATCTCTACCTACTCTACTCCCACCTACTCCCAAGCTCTAGCAACCCTGCAACTCTCTATTAGAGCTTGCTCTCAAGCTCTCAAGGCACCTATTAGTGTAACGGAACTCTACCCCACCAAATAATCCTCCATCTTCCCATCCCCATTCATAGGTCACCTTGAAGCCGTCCTCCAACCTCCATTCTGATAGCAGATCATCTCCGCCTTCCCACCACCATTCTGGAGCTACGCTGAAGCTTTCCTCTACCTGACGTCCTCCTGCTTCTCACCACCGTCGTCCTGCTTCCCAACTCCATCTGAGCTTCCACCAGGCACCATCATCTCACCAAACAACCGCTTCAGGAGATTTCTTCTCACCTCCCCCTCTTTTTATGTTTTCAAAATTATTGTAATTGACATTCATGCAATATATCATATTCGATTCCGATTGCGCAGCAATCATAGGTCTTAATTGACCTAAGTTAAGCTAGGACTTAGCATAAGTCAGGGTAGTTCATGCATGCATAAGCATTATTTGCATCTTTACTACTTTCTTTTAGCTATGCATAAAATAATGCTATAATGTACTGATTAGGTGGATTATATCAATTACAGGTAATAAGCTGATCAGAAGCAAGATTTGAAGCTGGATCTAAAGCTGGATCTGAAGAATAAGATGTAGTAGACAATAATGTAAGGGGTTGAGGTATGCTATTCTTTCTAAGTAGGAATAAAGCAGTAAATTATGAAGAACTTAGGTCAATCATAGCCTTAGGACGGCCTAGAAGCCTCCCCAAGCCTTAGACCACCCTTAGATTAGGTCACCGCACCCTACGAAACCTCAAAACCCTAATTCCAGTCTCTATCTAAACATCTAGAAGAGTTATAGGACGTCCAGAACCCTTAGCCAACTCCAGCACACCTTAAACCCACTTCTGCAGTGTTATTGGACATCCAAATACTTGGTCAGACGTCCAATTTCTGTAGAATATCCAAGACAGAACCTAGAAACCCTCCTGACTCTAATTGGACATCCAGACAACAAGTCCGAGCTTCTGATTTTTCACTATAAGATGTCTAACAACTTTATTAGACATCTGATACTGTCCTCCAGTCCCTGTCTTGGAATTCAAGCCTTGATCTTGGATCTCTAGCCACCTAAACCCAATTCTAACCCCATAGGAACCTAAATTAAGGTGCCCTAACCCTAGTACATCACCTATAGACCTCCCTAAGGACCTAATTAGGTCCTTACTAAACCTAATTGACTTGGATCTTAGTCAATTCCATCAGCCTATTCAATTGGACTCATTGAATCCAATTGAGCCCTGATCTCAGCACACACTATCCAATTCGACTCAGTGAGAGTCCAATTGACCTAGACCTAACTTAATTGAGTTGTTTTAATCTCAATTAGGCTTTCACACACCCAATTAAACTTGTATTAAGTTTAATTACACTTTACCTTAATGAATTAGGGTTTACAACCCTAATTTGAGACCTACCTTGACCTAAACCCACTAGAACCTAGCCTAATCAACCTAGCCACCTAAGTCTCGACCCACACACACCATCCACACGAAAATGCCTAGCCTAGATTTCTCTAGAACTCTCTACCATGTGTTGTTGCGTTGGTTTCTAAAATTAGCAACCAAGAGCCATTCAATTTTTAGATCCACATTTGGTGGATCTAAAAACCACCATCCATCCTCTCTCTCTCACTCTCCCACGAGCTCCCACCATAGGCCTCTCTAGAGAATTCCATAATTCTCTAGAGAGCTTCCCTTAGGTCTACAAAAAGACCTAAGGGGTGGCCATTTGCACCCATTCACTCTTGGCTTCCATTTAGTTTAGCTACATCCACCTCCACTCCATCTCCTCGAGCAGCATCACCATGGCCACTAATAAGGTGTTATGATTGTGAGGTAATGAGGTTTGTTGAGATGTGTTGTGATTGAAACACCATTAGTGTTATTGTAGTGAGTTGTATGGGATACCAGTCATTACAACCATTATTATTTACTTATCTAATTTTTACTGGTTTTATTCCAGGTCGTTCACTGGGAGGCAATTATTGAATTACATCGCTCTTTGATCTCAAAATTATCCTCTAATTTCCAAAAAGAAGCTTTACATTTAATAAAGAATGAATGAATGTAGACATGGTTTGCCTACTCACAAAGAATTAATTGCAATGCTTGCAAAAACTAACTATAAACAAGCACCAAACAATTCATCACTATACTTTAAACTATGTCTTTACAAGTTACAGTATTAATACTTACATGAAAGTACACTATCGACTAAGATTACATAGTATAATAACTTAACTTACTAGTCTGATACCTATAGTAACACATACAATAGTTATAGTGACAGATGTAAGCGTCGCTAGATCCCAGAAAACACTATATACAAACTTAAGGAGGGAAAATGGGGTCTGTAGCGACGATTATGGTGACGTTTTATTCTGTTAGTAAATGTATGAGTTTATTTACAAAAAAGTAATTTGCTATACTATGTATACATATATATATTTATATTTCTCTTGTATTTGTATTTACCTTCATATATACATCTCTCTACTACTTCACACTACTCTTCTTCAGTTCTTCTTCTTCTTTGTTTTCATTCTGCCTTAGTAAGTTTCACACAATGTGGCTGAGAGGCATTTAACTATCGTCATTAGCTCTCTTTAATTAATTAAAAATGTGTTTAATTTGCGGGCACGCTTTTTGAGGGATACACAGCACCCAGAGGGTGGGACCAAACCTCTACTAAGCGCGTCCTAATTCTCATTAGGCCGCTTAATTACGTGTTTGATAACTCAGCTCAAGGCCTTCTCAGCCCACGGACACACACATCTCCCCGGGCCCCCGACCCCACAGAATATGCTCAATAGTATCAAGTGTACGTTGTTTCGGGCACCCGACGCCCGTGACGACTACACTGCCTATTCACAAATTCAATAAAAATCGTTGCGTGTGTTTTGCAGCACATGATGTGGCACTATTCGAGTGCCACATCTGTGCTGAAAAACGTGCGCAGCTGTAGGCTGAAGGAGATTTTGGCCCTCAATTCGAGGGCCATAATTTATTTAAAAATAAAAATAAATTAAGGGAAAATGAAGTATTTACATAATACTATACAATTATTCAATTAATTTGAATTTTAAATTAGATTTACTATATAAATGAATTCACTAAAGTATACTATTTTTACACACTGATTTTGGTGTTTTATTATTTAATTACTTATAAATTAACTACTAAATGGTCTAATTGATCCCATACAGAGTTAGAATACGTGTATAAGTATTTTATAGACATTTTTATTATATTTTTTTGAATTAATTTCTGTGTTATTTACATTTAAATAGTAGTTTTGACTATTTTGCTTATAAATTAAGTTAAAATAATATAATCAGGTATAAATATACTTCAATTAGCTTAAATTACTTAAGGTATATTAGTCTTAGTATAGAGATTCAATTAACTTAATTATAACTCTAAATTACTAATTTATCTAATTTAAATTAACAACTTAGCTATAAACTTAATAAATTCATTATTTATTATGTATAAAGGATTAAATTAAGGTAAAGGATTTTATTTACTTATAATCTACATATGCATAAATATATACAATTTTATAGTTTAATTTCCTTAATTATACTATCTACTGATTTAGTTGGTCTAATAATACATAGAAATTAGTTTAATTTATAGATAGTTATATAATTATTGTATATACTGTCTAAATTAAATCAGAAACCTAATTTACAGTAAACAATATATGTACATAGTTAGTTATACAGTATATAGATATATATACTACCTATTTACATATATAGCCTAGTATGTAGCTTATGTCTATAGGAGTATACCAAATATACAAAGTTATATATATGTGTATATATATATTTATTTATTTATTTATTTATTTATTTTTGGTCCTTTTGGGTGTTTTATTTTAGTTTTTACTATTTTTACAACTCTTACAGAATTAGGAGATAGGAAGGGAAGAGCTAGCTGAGGAGAGAAAGAGGCATATTTTACTGTCTTTTTAAGTTTAACCCTTTTTATCATCTTTCATGAATGCCTTCTTTCTATACAGCATGAAATTCAAGATGTGTTTACCAATTTTAAAACATTCTTCAGTTAAGTTTCCCATTTTAAATCATGTTTGGATGGTTAGCTTTAGTTGAACTAGCTAACAGCACTTGAAGGAATTAAAAACAAGCATTCACAGAAATGAAGGAGGAATTATCTAACAGGAAAGCTTGTGTTTATAATGGAATCAAAATTTATGTGTGTTAGCTACAATTCAAAGCACATTGTACAGAGTGTTACATTAAATTCTATCTGCTACAACTTAAAACAATCAGACAGCAGCAGCAACATGACCTTTACAAACCAACCCTGCAGCAGCTCAGATCAAATTCCAGATGGTCTAACTGTTGCTGCAGTTAGTCCATTTGGGATGAAATCTGAGTTTGGAGAGAAGGAAAATGTAGCTGCAAAGTGCAGCACTTTGCTGTGACAACTGGGATTAAAATCATAAATCCAAACTGAAAAAGAAAAACTCTCTCAATCCCCATCTGACAAGGATTTCATTTCTCACTAAAATCACTAAATACCCCAATTCAAATGCAAAAACCCTTATCAAACTTCACTTCAGATTAAATCAACAAACGTCACTGATTTAACTCTTCCTAATGCTATGGACATCATGAAGAAGGAGTTAATTCAGTCAATTAAAGTCCTTAGTTCAAATCCCAGTTTCTAAAACCTTAAGGAGTATTGAGAACTCCTTAGGTTAGGAAATCACCAAAACATCCATTCAAAACAAACTCATGAATGCAAGATCAAACTTCAAATCACTACAGTGATTCTCCTTAGTTTTGACTTGCATTCAATGCATTAAAAACTTCATCAAATCAGATCTATATATGGCTCTTCTAAGATGAATTCTGACTTCAGAAAACCTCCCAGATTCCTTGCCAACAATGAACTCAAATCAGAATTTATTCAATTTGTCAGATCAAACAATTGAAACCAAATTGAGGGAAAAATCCTTGAAATCCAAATTAAGGAGAACTCTGACAAACTGAAAATTTCAACTCAAACCAGGGGCTTTTGTGACCAAGAGTGAGGTGAATGGGAAGCCCCTTAAGTGCTTTTTGACTCCAATTTCATATCTGAGGTTAAAAACCAATCAGATCTGAAATTGGGTCAGAGTGTATGGGTGGAAAGCGAGAAACAGGTCGTGGAAAATAAGAACTGGATATGAAAGTATGGAGAGGGAGAGAATTTGAAAACATGGCTATATGAAACCTTCCCCTCTGATCTGGAATGATCAGAGGAGGTGAGGGGGGGGAATTTAAAGCCTAATTCTACTACTACAGCTACTTTATCCTACAGCAAAATTAATAATTACCAATTACATTAATTCTACTCTAAACCTACTTAACTACAGCTACAACTAATCTGCAGAATTATAAATCTATTCTAACAGGAAGAATGGGACCTATGGGTCCTTAGCCGGTGGCTAAGGAGGAAGAAGGGAGGAAGATGACTCCAACGGAGGGAAGAGTCTGCTAGTGAGGCTCCAAGGTCGTCCTCAGGTGCTACGAAGTCCTTAGCGAAGAGGAGATCGAGAGAAGGTGATAATTTCACAGCCGGTGGCTGTGAAATCAAAGGCTTGATGGGGAGGAGGAACTGGAGTGGACGAACAATCGCTAAGAGGTGTCGGAGGGAGCGATCCCGTGCGCGCGACACCACTAAGGTGCTTAAGTAGCATACTCAGTGGCTAAGATCACCGCGCAGGTGAGGATAATCAAAAGGTAACCGGCGACGAGGATGAGAGGAGCGGAGCGCTCGGTGAGCTATTCTCAAAATCTGACCGTCAGATGAGATCTGGGGAAAGGGGTGATCGCACGCACCGAATCACGCGAAGCTTCCATTCAAATCTAACAGCATATCAGAATCATGAAAAGCAATGGACGGCTGAGATTGGCCGTGTTCTTCGTGTGCTACAGTGCGAGAGAAGAGCAACAGGCCATTCTCTGAAATAACGGGAAAATTGCATACAGACCCTTGCGCGAAGGGGTAGATGATTTGCATGCAGGCCCATAAGTGAAAAGAATTACAATAGGAAGGACCCTGCAGCCTTTCAAAAAGGGTCCCTGCGGCTTACAAGTAGGTCCAAAGAGGAATTTTTAAGGGCAAGAGTGTAATGCATGAAGGACCTAAGTGTAAACTACCTATTTCATAACCTAAATGACGTCCAAATGCCTTCAAATTTTTATATGTGCTTAATTGAACATTTAAGACATTAATTATACTTCTGATTTGGCCTTTCAAACTTATTTATGTGTTCAATTGACGCATGGATCATCATTTGTGCTTTGCTTTCAGAATATCTCGTTTTGTGAGCTAATTATGAAGTTTTAACATAGAGTAAAGGTTTTAGGTCTTTTTTCGTTAATTCCCACACTTAACCCTTTTTATCTGTTAATTTGATGTTGTTTCACCCAGTGTCTAGCTTAACTTCAGCTTTTTAGCCACGATGACTAGCCACTCATCAGCCACCACCATCTTCACACCATGATGCTGGATCACCTCTCCGACCTCTCTCCAAGGGTCGACCTAAGCACCATTGGCCACCCCTCCTCTCAACCAAGTCAAAGGCCATCGGAGCCCACCTCTGAATGCCCTTACTTCTGATAGATTAGATTGTAGTTCTTTGTAGATTTATTGCTTTTATTACTGCTTAGTAGTGTAGCTTCTAAATTCTCCCCTAATGATGCATGCATAATCCCCCTTTAGATTCATGTATGCAATCGTTTTCTGATAGCTATTATTTTTTACATTCCCTATACACGCATTCCGCTACCGGTGCTCTGCAACTCTGTTATCATCATCTTTATATTATATATATATGTTGAAAATCACCATGTGCCTGATTATCATCTTTTGGTGTGATTAAAGTTGCATGTTTTCAATTTCTGATATTCTGGCAACACCATGTCTTGCATCAATACGAACTTAGCATAAATCGACATGCGATTTTGAATAAGTAAAGCGAGCGAGATCGATTTCAAATCTGCATTTCCATAAATGCCTCCCAGAGACGAACGACCAGGACTCCAGTCTCGTTATCTTTATAAATTATTTTTGACTAGCATTTTCGCGCACTATACTATGACAAGATCTCTGTTTTCAAAACACGTGCGAGAATCACCCATTGTCAAATGGAGCCGTTGTCGGGGAGACAACATCATTTTTTTATTTTGATCACTTGAATTATCACTGAAAAATCTTCTTCTGCTTGTCTTTGGATGTGAAAGAAAAATAGGAAAAAAAATGGGATCTACACACACAACGAGCACGGAAAAAAATTCCAGGTGCACATCATATCTTCCTTAGTCTAGGTTTTTTTTGAACCCTAGGTTAGATTTCCTTCCAGCAATTTTATTTGGAAAAAAAAAAGAAAAAAAGCTTATTTATTTTCGTGAAAAAAAATAAGAAAAAAATCAAAGAAAAAATCTAGGTAGTTAGATTAGGTTTTCTTTCGAATCCTAGGTTAGTTTTGAAAAAGCAAAAAAAAAACTTTTGAAAATTCTTTGAAAAAAAAATCTTTTTTTAAAAAAATTTCCAAATTATTTTTTGGAAAAAAAAATTAATTTTGGGGGAAAGTTTGAATTTTGAATTCAAACAAATTTTAAAAGCTTTCCCACCATTCTCTGATTTTCGGCTAGACTTAAAAGTGTGTTATAAAAATTCAATTGTCGAAAAATTAATGAGTGAAAAATTTTGAAATTTGGGTTAGACCTTCATTTTCAAATCATCTTTCAAACGCCATTATTCATTTGAAAAAATTCCAAGTAAAAAATTTTTAAAAATTCTTGAAGTGCAAGAGTGTCAAACTAACTTAGATTTGAGATTTTTCAAAATTCAAAAAGTAATTTTAAGCAATCTGCGAATCTATTTTGACTTAAAACGGTGGGGTTTGAAATCTGATCTCATTGGCTTTAATTTTCATATTTTTACTAAATTTTTGAAAATCATTTGATACTGTTTCAATTTGAAAAATCGACCAAGGGTTAAAATTCCAGATCTGACCCGTTGACATTTAAAAAAATCTCTACAAATTTAGTTGAAACAATAAAAATTACAAAAACATATTCTATGAAAAGATAATTGAAAAAGGAATCTACTTGCCAAATTTCAATTTATTTGGATTCCAATTTTGTTTAAAGAACTATTTTTATTCTTGTGGTCTGCTAAAGAAGAATAAAACAAAAGAACAAAAAATCTTAGAATTGCATGAACCCTAGGTTACATCTTTAGGGTTACAATCTAGAGATCACATTTGGGCTAACCTAGACTTAATCAAGTCTAGTGCTTATCCAGTGAGCTTGGTCACCTTGTAGGCTACTCACCACAAACCCCAACTGAAGAAAAACTGGCTAAAATCAATTTTAAAATATGAAATCAACCCGAATTCGTTGTCATACTACTGAGTTCTTTCAACCTCTCTTGCCAAACCTAGTGGCTGGGTTAGCTTGAGAGGTGGGAATCACTTTCAGTCGGTTGTACGATGAATTTTTCTTCAGGAATTCGAACTTAGAACGAAAAATCTGGTCACCCAATCATGAGGACCATCTGATTGATAGGGCCTTAGCCTTGTCTGGCTTGGCTACACCAACCCAGGGGTTGGGTGGTGTATGCAAGGAAGGAGGGCACTTAGACCTCAACTGGTTGGACCTTGGGAGCTGCTCCCAAGGAGGCGAGTCACCTCGCCAGGACCATCTTCTCCCCCAACTTCTTCTACTCCCTTAGCCGCAATGGCTAATCCCAGACCTGGACCTAGACCGGGTCAGGATGCTGGTAATATGGACCCGATGGCTCGTTTGGAGGCCTGGGTTGTTGAATCTGAGGAGCGGCATCAGCAAAGCATGGACCATATCTTGACAACGCTTGACAGAATGCAACATCCATCGCGAGGAGCAACTTCAAGATTTCTATGATCCAGCCGCACCGATCGTCGCACCCTTAGTTAGGCTTCCCGTAGGCGGAGATGTGTTTGAGCTCAAGCCCAATGTGATCGCTTTGATCAGCACTCACTTTTATGGAAACTCAAGTGAAGATCCATTCCAGCACTTAGAGGACCTGAGTCGACTCGCAGAAACGATTCGACCCAGGAATATTGATCTTGGGATTGTTCTGATGAAGCTTTTCCCATTTTCTCTGAGGGAGAAAGCTTCATAATGGTTCAAGACAATTGGGAAGCCAATTGGAACCTAGCCGAAATTACGACATGAATTCCTGCAAAAGTTCTTCCCAATCGGTCGAATGAACATGATGAGGTGTGCGATCACAACTTTCTCCCAAGGAGCTAGGGAGAAGTTGCATGAAGCTTGGGACCGATTTCACGACCTTCTCCAGAAATGCCCGCACCATGGTATACCCAAATGGCACCTAGCTCAGATCATTTACCATGGGCTGGATGACACACATCGGTATCTGGCCGATGCATCTAGTGGCAGGAATTTTCTCGTGAAAGACGAGAACAGCGCATTTGAGTTGTTCGAATCTTTGGCGGAGAACTCAATGAATGCTGCGTCCATGAACCAGTTCCAGCGGCCTGGTCAACAGCGGGTTGGTGTCCATGAGGTTCACACCGAGTCTATTCGAGCCGACATGGATATCATCGTCAAGCAGCTGGATAGAATAAACCTGATCGAGAAAAGATAGACCAAATTAGTCAGGGTCAATCTCACCTGAACTCTGCTGCTCCAAGACCCTCCTATGCACCCCGAGCCCCCCTGCTCGAGTTAATCTACTCACTCGGGATGCATCTTCTCCTTATTTACAAGATCCTACATATCAGGATCCCGTAAACAGTCCCGATCTAGCACCATATGACCAGGGTTACGCACCACCCACAGACTATAATACATATCCCCTTAACAGATATACGTCTTAGACATCTTCGACCTACGAGGACGTCAGTGCTATTCGAGGATACAGACGTAATAACCTATATTCAGAGACGTATAACCCTGGTTGGTGCCAACATCCGAACTTCTCCTGGTCTGGTAACTCACAAAGACTACATCAAGATCCACACTACCAAACCAGGCAATATGGGAATGCGCAAAACACATACCCTAGGCAGCAGCCATTCCCGTCGCAGCAGCAGCAACCCCGTTTTATATACCAACCGCTGCACCAAGCTGCCAGTCACCCTCCAAAGCGGGCTGACCCTTTGGAGGCACTGAAAGAGGAGCTGCAAGAATAGATGAGGAAATCTACATAGGATAGTTTGGAGATACTAAAGGCGATGGCTGACCAGATACAGACTATACAGAACACGCAAAACCAGTTGTTGCAGGAGCATAGGACTCAGGGAGCCTTGCCTTCCCAACTCATCCCGAACCCTCGGTATGTGCAGAACCAAGGCGCCCTGCCTAGGTTTCAGGCACCACAGGGACAGGCACACGCCATATTACAGCCGCCTCCTGCACCACCTGGTTATGCTCAAGGCCAGTCACCTTTGATGCAGAACCCTGCATACTCTGCCCCTTCTGCTCCCCCACCACCTCATGGACAGCAAGCCGATGCAAATGCTGTCTCATTGAGGAGTGGAAGGAAGACATTCGACCAACCACATTGGCAAGTGGGTCCTGATTTTTCTCACCCTTCGCCGCAGGTGGGTTCGACTCCTTCATCTCAAGAGCCACCTACGGTAGATAAGGGTAAGAGGCCACTTGACCCTGAGATTCCCGTCCCTTTTCCTAAGGCTCTGACGCGAAATGTAGTATGGAAAAAGGACACGTGGAATTTTGAGGGCCTGAAGTCAATGTTCAAGGAAGTACAAATTCAGGTCCCCCTCCTCGAGGCAATAGATCACATCCCCGTTGTCGCTAGGTTCTTCAAGGACTATTGTACCCTAAAGCGACAGCCAAGAATTGGATGACAGGCGGTACTGTCAAAAGAAGCTAGCATCGTGATTCTAGCTGACTTGCCACCGAAAAAGAAACACCCTGGTACCCCACTCCTATCCTACTTCTTGCAGGATTCTCCATTTGATCGAGCCCTTCTAGATTTGGATTCGTCCATCAACCTAACTCCCACTGCCGTATTTGATCAATTTCTATTTGGGGAGTTAAAGCCTACCTCAGTCACGATTCAGCTGGTTGATAAATCAGTAAAAACACCGAGGGGGTGGTTGAGAACGTGATCGTAAAAGTCCGCAGATTCTACTTTCCCACAGACTTTTTCGTTCTCGATATGGAAGTTCCTCCTAATCTCCGAGATGCACCAATCATTTTGGGTCACCCATTTCTAGCGACAGCCCGAGCAAACATTGATTGTGCATCCGGGTGTATGGAGATAGCCCTAGGTAATGAACAACTTCGACTTGACATATTTATGGCATCAAGGAATTTTTATTGTGATCGCATAGAGGAGGATGGTGAAGATGAAGATTCGGCATACTATGGTAACATTAGGCTCCTTTGTGACAACCCAATGTCTCATTCGTCTGTACTATCAGGGTTCTTGGACCTCGATATACAAGGAACTAAGACCATTGCACTGCACATATCTACCCGAGGATCCGACTTTTTAGGGTGTGTTTCTGACCACAGCACCCCTGAATCTAGCTATCATGATCCGTACACTACTAGATCTCCCCTGTTGTTACAAGAAGACGTGACCACAGCTAACAGGTTTCCCGTTAACGCAATCACAACCGATTATCTCACAAGAAGCGAATTAGCGAGAATTCACATGCATACGGATCAGCAGATTCCCACCTTCGAGTTTGCTCCTCCTATTCCCATTTCTGACTCTGACCCACCTGTGATTGAATTGAAGCCCTTACCTGTCTCACTTAAGTATGTGTTCTTGGCGAAAGTGAGACATACCTGGTCATTATTAGTGCCCACTTAACCCAAGAACAGGAGCATCAATTGATTTCTACGCTACAAGACCAGAGGGCTGCTATAGGGTGGAGAATTGCTAATCTCCGCGGTATTCGCCCCTCATATTGCACTCATCACATTTACACGGATGAGGGGGTGAAACCTTCGAGACAACCTCAAAGAAGGCTAAACCCGAATATGTTAGAGGTTGTTAAGAAGGAGATCATCAAATGGTTGGATGCAGGTATTGTATACCCAATCTCTGACAGCCAATGGGTGAGTCCGATCCAGATAGTGCCCAAGAAAGCAGGACTCACCGTAGTGAAAAATGATAAAGGTGAATCCATCCCAACCCGTACTGCGACATCTTGGTGGGTCTGCATCAACTATAGGAAACTGAACATGGCTACCCATAAGGATCACTTTCCTTTGCCTTTCATTGATCAGATCTTGGAACGGTTAGCCAGACGTAGTTTCTTTTGCTTTCTAGATGGATGCTCCATGTATAATCAAGTAGTGCTTAGCCCAGAAGATCAAGATAAGACCACATTCACATGCCCCTTTGGAACATTTGCTTTCAAGTGGATGCCCTTTGGCCTTTGCAACACACCAGCGACATTTCAGCGTTGTATGATGGCCATCTTCTCTGACATGATTGGGGACTATGTGGAGGTGTTCATGGATGACTTCTCCATTTTCAAAGATGATTTCACATCTTGTCTTGATAACCTCACCAAAATCCTGAAATGTTGTATTGAGGTAAACCTGGTACTATCCTGGGAGAAAAGCCATTTCATGGTGAGGGATGGCATAGTACTAGGGCATAGGATCTCTAAAAATGGACTCAACGTCGATCGAGCTAAATCTGAGATTATTTCCCACTTACCGCCACCTAGCTTGGTCAAGCACATCAAATCATTCTTGGGTCATGTCGGCTTCTATCGGAGATTTATATGTGATTTCTCAAAAATTGCATGACCTTTGACGAATCTCCTTATTGCCGATGCCCCATTTGAATTCGACACCTCGTGTCTGAGCACCTTTGAGACCTTACGAAGCGCTGTCACTGATTCCCCGATTCTCCAACCACCCAACTGGTCGCTTGATTTTGAGATGATGTGCGATGCTTCTGATTTCGCCATCGAAGCTGTTTTAGGCCAGCGTCGAGAAAAATAACCTTTTGTCATATACTATGCTAGCAAGACGCTGAATGAGGCTCAGCGCAATTATACTGTCACCGAAAAAGAACTGCTAGCAATAGTATTCAGGTTGGAGAAATTCAGATCTTATTTATTAGGGTCCAAAGTCATCATCTTCACTGACCACTCCACCCTCTGGCATTTGTTGGCAGAGAAGGATGCCAAACCCCAGCTCATCAGATGGATCCTTCTATTGCAAGAATTTGATATTGAAATCCACGACAAAGGCGGAAAGTAGAATGTTGTGGCGGATCACCTATCCAGACTAGACCCAGCCAACATTCCTTATTCCCTGCCTATCCACGAGTAATTTTCGGATGAATCCCTTTTGGCAGTTCACTCTGTTGAGTTCCCCTGGTATGCGGATATCGTGAACTATCTTGCCGCAGGCAAAATTCCCTCAAACCTATCCAAGGACCAGAAACTCAAATTCACTGCGGAGGCCAAATTCTACCTCTGGGATGACCCACTGCTCTTCTGCATTGGAGCGGATAAAATTATCTAAAGATGCATCCCAAATTCTGAGATCCCCAGTGTGTTATCTTTTTGCCAGAATGATGCTTGTGGTGGTCATTTCTCGGAACGAAAAACCACTGCAAAAATTTTGCAATCGGGATTTTTCTGGCCAACTGATGAGAACCTCATCATGAGCCATAACTAGCTCATTTTGACCCAATACAAAGGATAAAAGCTCCTACATATCTCAAGGAAAGGCTTAACTCAGAGAATTCTGAGTTTGAGAAGAAAACCAGTCATAAGGGGTAAAAGTGCAATTTTACCAGTATAATCTGCGTACAGGGTAATTCAGGGCCCAAACACAGGTCAAAACAGCTTAATAAGAATAAAAGTGGGATGAGATGATCTAGCAAGGGCTACAGCACTTCCAAGGAACCAAATGATAATCTGTAACCCTAAAACAACCCACTTCAATTCACAAGGTTCGAGGCAAAGTAAAAATAGAATAAACCCTCTAAAATTCATAGAAAAATAATCTCTAGGGTTTAGAACCTTCAATTTGGCCTTTAGAACCCATTTTGACCTACATTGAGAACCATGCCCAATTAATAACTTAATTTGGGTTTTTGCGCAAATTGACCGGTCAAACAAGGTTTAATATGAAAATGAAATTCACCATCAGATTCCTTAGGTCCTAATTAGTCATGTATAAAAACTTGAGCCTAAGAAGAAACCCCCTTGACCGACTTCACACTTTGGTCCTCATATATTTACTCTTTGGCCCTCAACTTTTGAACCCTCGCATTTTGGCCCCTAACTCTCCTTCGTTCTTTGCAATCAGGTCCCTCCTGCAAAACCCTGCCAGCACCATGCTCCGGCGACCTTGCGCGGAGCATGGCGCCGCGCAGGGTGAGGTGGGGGACCTGGCAAGTAAACCGGGGGTGCCCTGCGTCGTCAGCCGTCGCAGGGGCACCCCCCTGGTCATTGTAGCCCACCATACCGGCCGTGCGAACGCACGGACGGTATGGGTTCGTGTTCCGACCATTCTCCGGCGAGGGAGACACGTCGTCTCCCTCCGCCTTCCTCCCTGTTTCATCCCTATAAATACCCCCCGCTGCTCCACCGACCAGGGTAGCCTGGATCTGACGGAGAAAACCCCCAGCTTTCTTCTCTTCTTCCTCCGGCAGACGCTCACCAGCTCCGGCGGCTTCCTCCCCCTCCACCTCTTCGCTCTGCCGCAATACCAGCAGCAGAGACTTTCTCCCCTGCTCTTCCCGCGCCACGCCGCACCCAGCTGGCGCCTCTCCGGCTCTCTGCTCGCCGCCGCCCCTTTCCCTGAGCATCGTCTTCTCCGGCGACAGTCGATACGACTGTCGCCCTGTTCCTCCCCCTTCGTCCCTGCAAGTAAGCTAGAGCTACTCCCCTTCTCCTCTTTCTTTCCCCGCTTTCAATTTATTCAATTAAGCCCTCTACCGACCCTGACCACCTTCACCCCCTTCGCCTCCGACCACCCTCCGGCGAGCCGTTCCCATCACCTCAGCAACCCACACGGCTCGCCGACCCTCACCGCACCTCCGTCTCATCACACTGAGCACCCCCCACCCCTCCACTGCCACTCCACACCTCCGTAACACTCCCCCGAACAAACCCATTCCTCCGGTTGCAGTCCGACCCAGGGCTGCCACCAGACACCTCCTTGCGGCCTGCCGCGCAGCTCCTCACCTTCGCCGTGCCACGGCGAAGGTTCCCCAGTGGTTTGATTAGGCCGCGAGGCCATATTCGTGTCCGACAGGTTTTGAGGTCCAACCGCCATTGACGCACATTAAAGCAGCTTCTCCCGCGCTCCAGGCTTGAGGACGCCAGTTCTCCAGCTGCTGCGGGGTACGGGGCGTCGTGCGAAGGCAGCCAGCCAGCAACTTATGCAGATAGAAGCCGCAGCTGCAGAAGCCAAGCCGCGGTCTCCCAGCAGGCGCACGCGAGGAGCGGTCTGCGTTTAGTCCCACATCGGTAAGCCTCACACACGTTCCACTGTTTAAATTGATTTCGTGCACTAGCCTCATTGCCTCAGTACACGGGGTGAGGTCCCCTTACACCCGCCCGATTACCCGGTCTCGTCCGCGCTCACGCCTCGCGGACCTGACCCGACCCAACTTAGACTGACTGCACTCCTCGCCCACCACGCACGCCGGTGGGCCTGGACCCGGGCCTGACCCGAACCCGATTACCCGGTAGCTCTGGGAGAGCTTTCCCAAGAGTGGTTTCAGAGAGAAAGAGAGACGCGGGGGGGGGGGGGGGGGGGGGGGTAGAGTAGGTTTTGCCTCTTGACGAAAAACTCTGAAGTGTGCAGGCCAAAGAAGAAGAAGAAGACCCGCGGAAGAAGAAGTGCAGGCGAAGAAGAAGGAGCTGCACTGTAGCAAATGCATAGTTAAGTCGTCGAAGCACCGGGTCAGACGACGGAAAGTCAGCAGCCAGAGCAGGAAAGAAGGCAGGCTGAAGAAGAAGGAAGAGCAACGGCCAAAGCAGAAGAAGAAGAAAGGAAGACTTAGTAGCTGAAGGCAGAAGCTCTGCAGCCATAAAAAAAAAAAAAGGGAAAAGAGAAAGGGTCACCACGATTGCAGAAGAAGAAGAAGAGAGGTCAAGGCAGAAAACCAAAGAAGAAGAAGAACAAGGAGCTCTGAAGAAAGAAGAACATCACCAACGCAGGAACAGCAGGAAGAAGAAGAAGAGCATCACGATTGCAGAAGAAGAAGAAGAGAGGTCAAGGCAGAAAACCAAAGAAGAAGAAGAACAAGGAGCTCTGAAGAAAGAAGAACATCACCAACGCAGGAACAGCAGGAAGAAGAAGAAGAGCATCACCATTGCAGAAGAAGAATATCACCTCTGCAGAACAAAGAGAAAACAACAAATTCTTTCCCTCTCTCTTTCTTTTTGTAAAAGAAACATGTATATCTCTAGAATACGACTTGCTCCCTGAGTTTGACCTCGGGAACTCTTTCATTTTCCGAGTAAAAAATTTATATTTGAAATGTTGGTAATAACCGGCTTTACTACAACGTTATAACAAAACCCTCAAACCCGGTTGCCGCGACGTTTCACCAACTATTTTCAGAGATACACACGAATACGCCCAACACTGCAAATGATGCGAGTCGGTCGATTTTATAACCAGGAGAGACAGGATGCCACACCAGCCCATCATGGTTGCAGAAGTGTTCAATGTCTGGGGCATATGGGCCCTTTTCTGAACTCACATGGCTTCGAGTATATATTACTAGCCGTTGACTATGTCTTGAAGTGGGTCGAGGCCATCCTGGCAAGACGGGCTGATCATAAGTCCATCATTTCTTTCGTATGGCAATACATCTTCGCGAGATTTGGAATACCCCGCACTCTGATTAGCGAAGGGGAAGCCACTTCATCCACACCCACTTCAGGTCATTATCAAAGAAATATGGGGTACATTACCGTATAGCCACCCCGTATCACCTGCAGACCAATGGGCAGGCTAAAGTGTCTAACCGTCAGATCAAGTTGATTCTCTAAAAGACGGTTAGACCAGACAGGAAGGACTGGTCTGATAAATTAGTTGATGCACTCTGGGCATATCAGACCGCGTACAAGGCCCCACTCGGAATGTCACCATATCGTATGGTATATAGCAAATCCTGTCACCTTCTAGTAGAGTTGGAACACCGTGCCTTTTTGGGCAGTGCAAAAATGTAACCTTGACCTTGATGCAGGAGGTCAATAACGAAAACTCCAACTCAGCGAATTAGAAGAGATCCGGCGGGAGGCCTATGAGAACGCATTGATATACAAGGACAAGACCAAGGCCTTTCATGACCGCCACATCCGAAGAAAAACATTCACGCCCAACCAACAAGTCTGGTTGTTTGATTCACGACTAAAACTTTTCGCAGGGAAGCTCAAGTCCAAGTGGACTGGCCCATATGTTGTGATTCACCCATATCCTAATGGGGCAGTCCAGATCAGGGACCCAAAATCTGGGCATATATCTACGGTAAATGGCCAGCGCCTCAAGCCATTTTTGGCCCAGGAACCTCCTCCAGCTGACGAGATTGTTCATCTTAGTGAAGATGTGTGATTGAGTTTTCGCCCAGGTGGAGGCGTTAAACTCAGCATCTACTCCGCATATATCACCCTATACATATTCATTTTTATATATAACATATTTTTCTTTTAAGCATATTTTCTTTCTACATATTGCATACCAACAGGTTGGCCAGTGCTGAACGTTAAAATTTCAGGAGCAATTCCAGGTGAATTCTACCCATTTACTCCCTACTGTACTTATTTTCGTTTATATCCATGCATGAGGACATGCAACTTTGGCATGGGGGGCTAGATACGACAAAACTGAAAATTTTTATGCCAACATTTAGGAAAACCCCAGAGCTGCATGTCAAACGTACTTTCGGACCCTAAATAAAAGAACAATCGACTCCACCTCCAATGCTCGCATTGGAACTAAAAATCATCCGCAACATTGACTTCCGACTTACCCGCTCACCTTTTGTTCTAAATTTAGGGTCAAGCTGAATGTAACACGAAGGGGAAAATTTCATGAAGTATGAATATAAGAGGTTACTTGTTTATAGCATATATACATAGTGCATCCATGAATAAGATTATCTTATTAAGAGAATGCATTAGAAATTTTATCCTCTAGTTGATTCCTGTAATCTGGAATCCAATATAATTTTTCACACACACGTAGAATTTGCAATGGATTCACGGTGAAGGCTGATAAACGTCTTTAGTTTATCGAGAGAAGTAGTGCTTCTTCTCCTAAACCCCTAAACGGTGTTTTGGGAGCTAGGCAGATTTTCCTCCAAAAATCCACCAAATAGTTTGAAATGAGAATAGAAAGTACTGGTGCTCTAAGATTAGTGCAAGGAATCTAGAATCCTAGATAATTAGGTGATGATACTCAGAGACTAGGCATAGTTTCCCCTCTCAATTCCTGCGTATACATTTTTGTGTGAATTTTCAGAGCCACCAAATAAGGCAAATGCGCAGAGAGCAAGTTTTCATAAAACTAGGGCTAAGGTGGATGATTACGACCATTCTTTACAAAATCCTCAGCTGAAGGAGGGTATTGATGTCAAGGTCAGAAATACACCGTATTATCCGTCTCTCCCGGTACCGTGAGTAGGCACTTCCACCAAATAAGCCTCCCAATGTCTCTTGAGTACCACCAATCCCTAATAATGTCTCCACAATAAAGTTCATGGATGTGTGCTAGTTGTGTTATGTTGAAAAAAAAATAGAGAAAGAAAAAAAAATGAAAAAAAAATGATGAAAAGAAAGAAAAATTGAAAAAAAATTAGAAAAAGAACAAAAAGCAAAGAAAAAAAAGAGTGAATATTTAGTGTTTATTTCAGTTGCATTGAGGCAATACCACCAAATAAATTTGAGATCCACCAAATATGGCCTTAACCTATTTTTCTGTGTTTCTAACCACCCAAATACTGGCTGAGGAATTTTAACTTAGTGTTAGGGTTATGGAAACTCAATTAAAGTGTTAATGCCAAGTGAGACCACCAAATACAGGTCATATGTGTGAATTTGGTGAGATTGTGAGCTCTAAGAAAAAGAAAGAAAAGAAAAAGAGTAAGAGAGAATGAATACAAAGGAATCAAAAAAGAGAATAGTTTTTCTCGTCTTTCTCTGAATTGAGTTACATAATAATTTGGGAATCTAGATTCTATAGTACTAATTTCTGTGTAGCACCAAGTGAGAATGAGCCACCAAATATATAATCTATTCCCTCTAAGATTCTCTACCTAAGCTTAAAGCCAGGTGGAATTCATAGAATATCTTGAATACCCTGAGAGAAGAAGTCCGCCTATCCCAGTAGAATTTTACTAAGGATCAAGTCCAGGCTTTAGAGGTGAATTAGTTTTTCACTCGAATCCATTGCAAAAGCTACATAGCTACACTTTCACGATTGTCTAGATTTCTAGAGCATAGGATGAAAATAAAAAAGAGAAAAATCTCTAGGCATACACTTGATAAAATAATCAATCCCTTAGGGACCCTTCTGTGAATAATTTAGTATCGCATTTGCTAGGGACTAGCAAGATTTAGGCATAGGGGTATGATTACGCAGCAATTATAGATCTTAATTGATCTAAATTAGGCTAGGACTTAGCATAAGTTAGGGTAGTACATGCATGCATAAGCATTATTTGCATCTTTACTGCTTTCTTTTAACTATGCATAAAATAATGCTACATTGTACTGATTAGGTGCATTATGTCAATTACAGGTAATAAGCTAATCAGAAGCTAGATCTGAAGCTGTATCTAAAGCTGGATCTGAAGAATAAGATGTAGTAGATAATAATGTAAGGGGTTTAGGTATGCTATTCTATCTAAGTAGGAATAAAGCAGTAAATTATGAAGAACTTAGGTCAAGCCTAGCCTTAGGATGGCCTAGAAGCCTCCCCAACCCTTAGACTACCCTTAGATTAGGTCACTGATGCGTGTCTTCACTCAACTGAGTAATTAAGTTAATTTCACTTAATTAAGAGTAGAAGAAATCACTTAAGTTAACTCGAAGTTGTGTCAATTGTGTAGTATAAGATCGAATTAACCTAACATATTAGAAATTTTTACTGGTTGAGTCCAGGTCATTCACTGGGAGACATAATAATTTTTCTCCAAATTCACTAATTTCCTTTTATCTCTTTAAGTTTAGGAGGTAAAACTAATTTAATTTTAAAAACATGAATTTTGTCAAATATTTAACTATAAAGAATATACAAAATTCCATATGCAAACATATTTACTCAAAATGTTGTACTTTATTAACAAGTAAACATGCTAGTTTTTCAATTTTATTCTAAGAAATTAAGGCAATTAGAAAATTATCCAATTAAAACATGCCTTTTACAAAAAGTAAGTATGCAAGAGAAAATTCTTCTTCTTTTGACACCTTTTTATTTTTTCTTAGCCTCTAATCTTCTTCTCCTTTCTTTTCTTCTTTCTTTTATTTTCTTCTCTGTCGAGCTCTCTTTTATTTTCTTCTTATGTTGTTCCTGCCTTCTTATCATCCTTTAGTTTTTCTTTAACACTTTAATCTTCTCCTGCCTTCTCTTCTTCCCTTAGTTTTTCTCCTTTGTTCCTTAGTTTTTCCTTAACACTTCTTAGCATCCGTGCATCTTTCTTCCTTAGCCTTCAGCATCCTTCAGCACTTAGCTTTCTTCAGCAGCTTCTCTTTTCTTAAGCTTTCAGCTGAACCGGGTTTTTTTTACTTTTTAAACCAAAAGATTTTGTATTTGCAGCAAGGTCCTTTCGAGGATACACAGCACCCTGGGACCAGGGTGGGACCAAACCCAACTCGGTACTCGCCTAATCTCGATTAGGTTTGTTTCGATTTATTTCTTAATCAGTTCACAGTATCGAGCCGCATCGGCTCAACCCAGCCTCCCAGGCCAAACTCTCGCCCTCCCAGGGCACATTCACATCCGCACACACGCCCCTAAGGGCACACACACCCGCAGGCTAATGCCCACACTCAAAATCAATGCTCAGATCAGATCAGAATCGGAACCGGTGAGCCAAGCGCTGACGACTGCATAGCCATAGGAACAAAATAGTTTTATACCCAGGCGCGCGCTCGTGGATATTCGAGGTGAGACAAAGCTAACCCTTCCAGACCCGAATTCAATCGATCATAACTTTCTGCTTAGAGCTCCAAATTGGATGATTTAAAGTTCGTTGGAAAGCTCTATTGGTAATCTATTCAATTTTAAGGTCAATTTAATGTTTTATTGATGTTTGGCTCTTCAATTTAAGGGATGAAATCAGGGGTTTCTACGGGTTTTATAAAAAGCCTGAAAAGTGTTTTAACTCAGGGAAGTCCTCAGATGGACTTATCTCATCTATTAGAAGGTCTCTATACATTATATAAGCAATTTCGCCTCTGTTAGGATGGATTTTAAGCTCTTGAGACCTACAGAACTTGCAGAGAAGCTTTTCTCTTCTCTGAAATCTTCAGAGATTGATTTTCAGATATCAATTTGTGCAACAGACACTTTAAAGTGTTCCTAATCTATTTAGATTAATTCTAAGGGTTATAACTAATCAATCTATGTAGGTTTTAGGTTTGAATTTCAACAGAATAGTGCTTCTGTTGGTCTGGGTTCGCGAGTAACCCAACCTAACGGGAACATAATTTTCACACATTACATCATCTAAGCTTACTTAAATTGATTTCAGATCATCAATTAAGATTCTAGAAACAACTTCCACATCTCAATTCCTCAATTTAAGCTCAGAACACCATAATCAGACTCAGGTTTGACTATAGAAGCTCGATGATGAGAACCTCATCATGAGCCATAACTAGCTCATTTTGACCTAATACAAAGGATAAAAGCTCCTACATAACTCAAGGAAAGGCTTAACTCAGAGAATTCTGAGTTTAAGGAGAAAACAAGTCATAAGGGGTAAAAATGCAATTTTACCAGTATAATCTGCATACAGGGTAATTCAGGGTCCAAACATAGGTCAAAGCAACTTAATAAGAATAAAAGTGGGATGAGATGATCTAGAAAGGGCTACAGCAATTCCAAGGAACTAAATGATAATCTGTAACCCTAAAACAACCCACTTCAATTCACGAGGTTCAAGGCAAAGTAAAAATAGAATAAACCCTCTAAAATTCATAGAAAAATAATCTCTAGGGTTTAGAACCTTCAATTTGGCCTTCAGAACCCATTTTGACCTACATTGAGAACCATGCCCAATTAATAACTTAATTTGGGTTTTCGCATAAATTGACCGGTCAAACAAGGTTTAATATAGAAATGAAATTCACCATCAGATTCCTTAGGTCCTAATTAGTCATGTATAAAAACTTGAGCCTAAGAAGAAACCTCCTTGACCAACTTTACACTTTGGTCCTCATATATTTACTTTTTGGCCCTCAACTTTTGAACCCTCGCATTTTGGCCCCTAACTCTCCTTCGTTCTTTGCGTTCAGGTCCCCCCTGCAAAACCTGCCAGCACCATGCTCCGGCGACCTTGCGCGGAGCATGGCGCCGCGCAGGGTGAGGGGGAGAGCCTGGCAAGTAAACCGGGGGTGCCCTGCGTCGTCAGCCGTCGCAGGGACACCCCCCTGGTCGCTGTAACCCGCCATACCGGCCGTGCGAACGCACGGACGGTATGGGTTTCCATCTCCGGCGTCCTCCGGCGAGGGAGACACGTCGTCTCCCTCCGCCTTCCTCCCTGATTCGGTCCCTATAAATACCCCCGTCGCTCCACCGTTCTTCCCAGCTCGGATCTGACGGAGAAAACCCCCAACTTTCCTCTCCTCTCACTCCTGCAGACGCCCACCAGCTCCGGCGGTTCCTCCTCCTCCTCTTCGCTCTGCCGCAATACCAGCAGCAGGGACTTCTTCCCCTGCTCTTCCCGCGCCACGCCGCACCCAGTTGGCGCCTCTCCGGCTCTCTGCTCGCCGCCGCCCCTTCCCCTGGGCAGCTTCTTCTCCGGCGATAGTCGATACGACTGTCGCCCTGCCCCGGCCCCTTTCGTCTCCATAGATAGGTCAGAACTCCTCCCCATCTCCCCCTCTTTCTTTTCCTCACTGTCTTTTATTTGATTAAACCCTCGACCGCTCCTGTCCACCGTCACCCCTCGTCTCCAGCCAAACTCCGGCGAGACGCTCCCATCACCCCAGCAACCCACACGGCTTGCCGACCACCGCAGAACCTCCGCCTCCTCACCCTGATCAATCCCCGCCCTTCCACTTCCCCCACATCACCCTCTGCAACCCCACCGAACAAACCCATCCTCCGACCCACAGTCCGACCTAGGGCAGCCCTAGCACGCCGCCCCACGCCTCGCCACCACCCACACGAGCTTCGCCGCACTCTGGCGAAGCTCCCGGCACCTTCTGATTAGGCCGAGAGGCCGTTTTGCTGTGAACAGGCCACCCGACCTCCGCCGCCATTGCCGTGCAGAAGGAGCTGCTTCCGCCTGCAGCTGCAGGCGCGCCACGCCCAGCGCCACGCCCAGATTCGACTCCCAGGCCTTGCGAGGCATTTCGACAAAGCATCAGGCTCGCAGCTGGGGAGAAGGCTTCGCGTGAAGCCGCAATCGCCCGCTGCTTTCTCCACCGCGGGCGGTCAATTAGGGTGGGACATTTAGTCCCACCTCGGAAAAGTCTGAAGAGGCGCAGCGGTTTAAAGCGAAAAAGTGCTGGAGGCTTACTGCCTCAGCACACGGGGTGAGGTCCCCATCACCTGCCCGGTTACCCGGTCTCGTCCGCGCTCACGCCCCGCGGATCTGACCCGACCCGACTTAGACTGACCTGCACTCCTCGCCCACCACGCACGCCGGTGGGCCTGGACCCGGGCGCGACCCGTACCCGGCTACCCGGCAGCTCTGGGAGAGCTATCCTATGAGCGGATTCTGTGAGAGAGAGACGGAGGGGCGGGGGGGTAGAGTAGGTTTTGCCCCCTGATGTAAACTCTGAAGTGTGCAGGCACAGGTGAAGAAGAAGGACCGCGGAAGAAGAAGGAAGCTGAGGGAGACACTGTAGCAACAAGCGGTTTAAGTCGTCTGATTGGAAAATCAGACGACGTCCTGAAGGGAAAAGAAGAAAGAAGGAGAGACAACGTCCTGACAGGAAAAAGAAAAGAAGAAAGAAGGAGATCTGAAGAACAACAGAAGAAGGCGAGGCAGAGGAGAACACAGGGAAGAACTCAAAGAAGAAGAGCAGGAACAGCTGAAGGAAGAAGAAGAACATCACCACTGCAGAAGAAGAACATCACCACTGCAGATAAAGAAGAAGAGGATAACAGAAGATCTGAGACGAGGAGAAGCAAAGAGAAAAGAAGAAAAGACAACAAATTCTTTCTCTCTCTTTCTTTATTTTTTGTAAAAGAAACATGTATATCTCTAGAATACAACTTGCTCCCTGAGTTCGACCTCGGGAACTCTTTTATTTTCCGAGTAAAAAAATTTATATATTTGAAATGATGGCAATAACTGGCTATACTACAACGCTATAACAATAAAACCCGGTTGCCACAGCGTTTCATTCGAAAATTGACTTTTCATTTAAAGCTTCTTCCTAAGAAATTAATACATCAATCAGAGTCTCTTCATCATCTGGAACTCACTCAGATCTTTAAATTTATGTTTCAACCTTAATCTCTAGGGTTTTAGGCTCGCCGCCTAAACGAAAATAAGTGTTTGTTCGACAGAGTTATTCAGTCTGAGATCCTTAAGTGTTTCTTAAATCCTTCATAACAGTCTTCTCCAACTCACCGGAGTTGGGGAAGATGAAGTTAAATCTTAAGCTCCAGTGATTGAAACATCAAGAAAATTTCTTAAAAATGATCAGTAATCCTTATAATACATTCTAGAGCCACCTAGCAAGTTCTAGAGGCTGTAACTCAACTTTGACTCGTCGGAACTCTCCGGAGCTCCGGTGAGTCCAGAAAATACAAAATGCATGTACAGATTCACAAAATTAATTATTTTTAATCTAGAAATAATCCTGAGGTTACAAGGAACCTCAGCATCACTTCAAATTCTTCACTTGTTCACTGAAATAAAAGGTTTGACAATAAGCTTGTTTCTTAAAAGATTGATTGGTTTAAGCTCAGGACTTGATTTAACTACTCGATTTAGAAGTTAAATCAAGTCAACAGATGTTATTAATCATAAATATATATTTAATTTATAGTTTGAAATGTTCCTAAGCCGCCATGGACAGCAAACTCAGAAACTTAAATTAAATTTGGGCGTTTAATTATAGATGATAATAATAGGTAATATAAAGTCGATTAGGGTTCATTAGTAGTGATAGGTGATGAAAGAACCCAATGAAGGTGGAATTAGGCCGACTTCTGTCACCATGGGCAGTGAAGTAGTCGATGAAGGTGAGATATGAATTAGGCATTTAGGTGATCTAATTAAACTATTTAGTGATTTAGAAGTGAACATGGAAGTTAAAAGAAGGTGAACAGTGAGTTAAAAGACAAAATTAAGATCTCTGGCGAGCTCAAGGAACTCGCCGGAGCTAGAAGAGATGAAGCTAAATTCTACAATTACTCTAACCTAACTAACTAAACTAACTAACTAAGCTAGCTTACTCCTACTCCTACTCCTAATCTACTGTTACCTGGACGAAGGGGTCAATAGGGTTCCGCTGAAGGTTCATAGCAGACGACGAAATCAGAGGGTTTAAGAAAGAGCTCCGGCGGGCGAATTTGAGGTGGAGCGGAGGAATCCTAAGGTCGGCGCCTTTGTCAGAGGTGCGGAAGACCACGGCAAATTTCCTCGGCTACTTAAAGTGGACGGAGGAAGTCGGAAGATGAAATGGGGAATCGCCGAAGGTTTTAGAAGAATAGCCTATTGAAGTCGGCTACAGTGTTAGAAGAGGGAAGGGAGCCAAATTGCTAAAATTAGAGGTGTGAGGGGGTATTTATAGCATTTTGCGGTGAAGAGAGAGGCGGGGTCTGGCCGAAGAAGAAGCTTGAGAAGCTTAACCTCCGTCGTCGTCTCTGACGACGGTGAGGTTAACTCCCACTGAAAAATAGGATTTTCGATTAATCCAGACCGATGGATCAAGTGGAGGTGGTGAGCGCAAGCTGCAGGAGCTTGGGCAAAGAGAAATGATGTTGGCAGGGCGGTGATCGCGTGGTAGGGTGACTCTCTATCACCAGTCGTTCGTTTGGCTGGAGAAGAAGAAGAAGAAGAGGGACTTAGAAGTAATAAAACTTAAGGATCTATATGAGAAATAAGGACTCGAATGTAATGAAAATTAAGGACTAAAATGTAAACCCAGGTTTTGAAGGTTTATTTTAATTTAGATCTTTTTCAACTTTTTATATATGTTAGTAAATAAGGTAAATATTATGTTTACACCTTGAATTTACATTTTTGACCATTTTAG
Organism: Thalassia testudinum; assembly: GCA_037157565.1. NCBI lineage: Eukaryota > Viridiplantae > Streptophyta > Magnoliopsida > Alismatales > Hydrocharitaceae > Thalassia > Thalassia testudinum. The sequence goes on along the minus strand of JAZHRO010000065.1, from coordinate 17,638,605 downwards.
ATTAATTTATTAGATTAAGTAAAATCACTTAAGTTATTACATATTTAGGTATACATTATATTTAAGTTATTTATCTTATTAATTAAGGGAATGATTAATATGGTTTCAAGTCCAATTATTATCTAAATTTTTAATAATGTTAATTGAATGATAAAATTTCACTTTTAACTTATTTTAAGGTCCTTAACTAAGTATCCCTTATTCTATAATTAACCCTTATATATTCAAAACCTTAACTAATTAACTAGGAAGACTAGTTAATTAGGGGTAATTAGAGATCTTGATGAGTGTCTCATCAGTCACCGCACCCTAGGAAACCTCAAAACCCTAATTCCAGTCTCTATCTAAATGTCCAGAAGAGTTATAGGACGTCCAGAACCCTTAGCCAACTCCAGCACACCTTAAACCCACTTCTGCAGTGTTATTGGACATCCAGACACTTAGTCAAAAGTCCAATTTCTGCAGAATACCCAATACAGAACCTAGAAACCCTCCTGACTCTGATTGGATGTCCAGACAACAAGTCCGAACTTCTGATTTTTCACTATAAGACGTCTAACAACTTTATTAGATGTCTGACACTATCCTCCAGTCCCTATTTTGGAATTCAAGCCTTAATCTTGGATCTCTAGCCCCCTAAACCCAATTCTAACCCCATAGGAACCTAAATTAAGGTGCCCTAACCCTAGTACATCACCCCTAGACCTCCCTAAGGACCTAATTAGGTCCTGACTAAACCTAATTGACTTGGATCTTAGTCAATTCCATCAGCCTATTCAATTGGACTCATTGAGTCCAATTGAGCCCTGATCTCAGCACACACTGTCCAATTCGACTCAGTGAGAGTCCAATTGACCTAGACCTAACTTAATTGAGTTGTTTTACTCTCAATTAGGTTTCCACACACCCAATTAAACTTGTATTAAGTTTAATTGCACTTTACCTTAATGAATTAGGGTTTACAACCCTAATTTGAGACCTACCTTGACCTAAACCCACTAGAACCTAAATTAATCAACCTAGCCACCTAAGTCTCGACCCCCACACACCCACACACACCATCCACACGAAAATACCTAGCCTAGATTTCTCTAGAACTCTCTACCATGTGTTGTTGCCTTAGTTGCTAAAATTAGCAACCAAGAGCCATTCAATTTTTAGATCCACATTTGGTGGATCTAAAAACCACCATCCATCCACTCTCTCTCACTCTCCCATGAGCTCCCACCATAGGCCTCTCTAGAGAATTCTATAATTCTCTAGAGAGCTTCCCTTAGGTCTACAAAAAGACCTAAGGGGTGGCCATTTGCACCCATTCACTCTTGGCTTCCATTTAGTTTAGCTACATCCACCACCACTCCATCTCCACGAGAAGCATCACCATGGCCACCACCATCTTCACGCCAAGATGCTAGATCACCTCTTCGACCTCTCTCCAAGGGTCGGCCTAAGCACCGTTGGCTGCCCCTCCTCCTCTCAACCAAGTCAAAGGCCATCGGAGCCCACCTCTGAATGCCCTTAGTTCTAATAGATTAGATTATAGTTCTTTGTAGATTTCTTGCTTTTATTACTGCTTAGTAGTGTGGCTCCTAAATTCTCCCCTAATGATGCATGCATAATCCCCCCTTAGATTCATGTATGCAGTCGTTTTCTGATAGCTATTATTTTTTACATTCCCTATACAAGCATTCCGCTACCGGTGCTCTGCAACTCTGTTATCATCATCTTTAAATATATATATGTGTGTGTGTGTTGAAAATCACCATGTGCCTGATTATCATCTTTTGGTGTGATTAAAGGTGCATGTTTTCAATTTCTGATATTCTGGCAACACCATGTCTTGCATCAATATGAACTTAGCATAAATCGACATGCAATTTTGAATAAGTAAAGCGAGCGAAATCGATTTCAAATCTGCATTTCCATAAATGCCTCCTAGAGATGAACAACTAGGACTCAAGTCTCCTTATCTTTATAAATTATTTTTGACGAGCATTTTTGCGCACTATACTATGACAAGATCTCTGTTTTCAAAACACGTGCGAGAATCGCCCTTTGTCAGATTCTATCTCTCTCTTGTGATTGTTTGTCATTTTATTTCAAAAACAAAAAAATAGCAAAACCACAAAACACCAAAAAGAAACAAATCGAAGCACGATTTTCATACAAAGTAAATGTTGCTTCCCTGTGTTCGACCTGGGACTCCCTTGGAGTTTCGATATAAATTATATTTGATTACGAGTTTTCCAACTACGACGACGGGTTACTCGTAACCCCAATTTCAAACACGCAAAACCCATGCGATTATTTTGGCACCGCTGTCGGGGAGGCAATGGAATTTACTTTATTATTTTCTGCACTTCCTTGCATTTACATAGTACTAACCCCGCTTGTCTTTGATCTACTATCTTGTAGGTTCCCTAGAATGGAGATCCAAGTGCAGTAGATCGGAGTAAAGTGCGGGTAGAGTGCTTTGTAATTGTCCCCCACTACCCCCATCCACTAGTTCATTTCACAACACAAATAACTCAAACCCAAATCAACTTAGGTTCTTTTTATAAACCCTAGGATAGATTTGGTTCTTCGTTTGACACCTCCACTCATCTCACCCTCGCATTTTATAAGAATAAAATAAAAAGATACTTTCTTTGGGATGAACCAATTTACACACTTTATACACCCACATCAGAGGCACATATCCTGACTTGATTTTCATCTACTTAATTGGGATTCCGACCTATGGACCCGGTACATGAATTTAACACATAAAAGAGTAGAAATAATATTAGGTTAATCACCTTTTTGTATGCCTTAATCGGTGGTGCATTTGAGCTGATTGATTGAATTGTTTGAGCCGCACCACCTAATCTAAAAGAGGTTCATTTTGTAGCTGCCCCATAGGATTCAATAACTACGTCAAGTCAGGCACTCCATACTTTTCTTGATTTCTAAAGGAAAATACTTGAACACGTGCTTTTAAAAACAAACTTGGTTTGCCTCATAAAACTTTGTTGAAAACACCTAATATTTGAATCCTAAAAGCTATTAAGCAAGATTCGAACCCTAAAACTCACCTCATCATTAATAATCTTGCTTGAAAACCTCTTGGTTGTGCACATTCACACATTATCAAACAAATCATCAAGGGTACAACCCATTAAGTGCCCATCACATTCCCAAAAAGTCAATTTCCCAAGCCTAACTAAAATCAATTAGACGGGCCCTAAGGATTCATTTGCTCGTCGGGATCTAGATTGAGATTATTCACGATTAACCTACTTATACTAGTCAATCTGATGTCTAGCTAAGGGAGTAGCGTCAAACGATCGTGGCTAGGGGGTACACTAAGAACTGAAGGCGCAAGCCAAAGGAAGAACCTTCTCCCCAGTCCCTCCTTCTAACTGGTTAAATTGCCTGGACATAAGTAGAGTAAATCGTCCATAATCTTAGGATGGATTCTAAGAGTCTGTAGACCTTTAGGCTACCCAACCTAAGGACAGGCTTGTATTTTTGTGCTGTAGGGAGGGCTCCTCTTCCCCGTCCTTCCGACTTCCTTCTAGTGTATGCTTGGAAGGAGATCATTGAACCCTAGATTGGAATGACCTTTAGACCATTCCCGAAGGTGAAGGTTGAGCTTTAGCTAGGTAGATCCCATGGTTGATCAACAACCACCTCCCCCGCCTCCGAACCAGTAGGAGCTGATTCAGAGGCAGTTGGAAGAAATGCAGCAAATGTAGCAATGGTTCCAACATATGAATGGTCAGGGCGCTCAGCCCTTGAAAGATTTTTATGATTCTTTGAACTATGGGGAACATCCTGACATCATGATTCCCACCGAGGACATAGAAATCAAGCCCGAAGTCTTAAGCTTGGTTAAGCATTTTCATGGGCTTGTCTCGAAGGACCCATTCCAGCACTTGGAGGATCTGACCACTCTGATTCAAACCACCAAAGCAAGGAATGTGAATGAAGAGCAATGATCAAGAGGCTCTTCCCCCATTCTCTCAGGGATAAAGCCGCACATTGGTACCAGACCATAAAAAGGTCGATAGAAACTTGGGTTGCTCTTAAGTCATCTTTCTTGAAGAAATTCTTCCCTATCGGAAGGACCAATGCCTTGCAACGGGTGATTACCACTTTCACCCTGCGGCAGGGGGAACCATTTCATGGTGCTTGGGAGCAATTCCAGGAACTTTTGAGGAAGTGTCCACACCACGAGGTGCCGAAATGGCAACTCGTGCAGATTTTCTATCACAGGTTGGTTGAGCAACTCCGTAATCACATGGACGCCTCCTGTGGAGTGACAGGAGGCGGTTCTCTTGCATGTTTTGAAAACAGTGATCTCATCGTAGTATAGTGCACGAAAACACTCGTCAAAAATAATTTATAAAATAACGAGACTTGAGTCCCAGTCGTTCATCTCTGGGAGGCATTTAGAAAATGCAGATTTTAATTCGATCTAGCTCGCTCTACTTATTCAGAAATGCATGCCAGTCTACAATAATTCGTATTGATTCACGACATGCTTAGTTGCAAGAGAATACAAATTTCGTGCATGCAACTTTAATCACAAGGAAATATGGCAATCAGCTAATGGTGATTTTCACACATAAACATAGAGATATATAAAAGATGATTTCATTGATTGTATCATGGTGGCTACAGAGTGAGGCTCGTGGAAAGCTTGTACAAGAAATCTTGAAAGCAATAAGCTAGCTAACAGAAAACGACTGCATACGTGAATCTATGGGGGGATTATGCATGCATCATTGGGGGAGAATATGGAGCTACACTACTAAGCAGTAATAAAGCATTAATCTACGAATACTATGCTACTTATCTAGCTAACAGAATGAAGGGCATTCCGAGGTAGCTCCAATGGCCTTTGACTTGGTTGAGAGGAGAAGGAGGGGCAGCCAATGGTGCTTAGGATGGCCCTTGGAGAGAGGTTGGAGGTGATCTAGGCCTGGCATGGAGGTGATGGGGATGCCATGGTGTGCTCGTGGAGATGGAGGTGGAGTAATGGAGGTGGAATGAAGCTAAAACTAGATGGAAGGCTAGATGGGTGCAAATGGCCACCCAAAGGTCCTTTAAGTAGACCCAAGGGAGCCTCTCTAGAGAAGTGTGGAACTCTCTAGAGAGGCCTATGGTGGGAGCTCATGGGAGACTGAGAGCGAGGATGGAGGGGTGGTTTTCAGATCCACATTTGATGGATCTAAAAATTGAATGCATCTTGGTTGCTATTTTTAGCAACCAAGGTAACAACACATGGTAAAGAGTTCTAGAGAACTCTAGGCTAGGTATTTTCATGTAGATGGTGTGTGTGGATGTGTGTGGGTGTGTGTGGGTCAAAACCTAGGTGGCTAGGTTGATTAGGTTAGGTTCTAGTGGGTTTAGGTCAAGGTAGGTCTCAAATTAGGGCTGTAGACCCTAATTCATTAAGGTAAAATGCAATTAAACTTGATACAAGTTTAATTGGATGTGTGAAACCTTGATTGAGAGTAAATAAACTCAATTAAGGTAGGTCTAGGTAAATTGGGCTCTCACTAAGTCCAATTGGATAGTGTGTGCTGAGATCAGGGCTCAATTGAACTCATTGAGTCCAATTGAATAGGCCGATGGAATTGACTAATATCCAAGTCAATTAGGTTTAATGATGACTTAATTAGGTCCTTAGGGAGGTCTAGAAGTGATGTACTAGGGTTAGGAAACCTAAATTTAGGTTCCTATGGGGTTGGAATTGGGTTTAGGGACCTAGGAATTCAAGATCCAAGCTTGAATTCAAAAATAGAAACTAGAGAGCAGTTCCAGACATCTGACAATAGTGTCAAACATCTTAAAATGAAAAGTTAGACATCCAGACTTGTTATCGGGATGTCCAAATAGAGGCAGGGAAGAATTAAGGTTCTGTCTGCAAAAATTGGACGTCCAAACCAAGTGTCTGGACGTCTTAAAATGCTGCAGAAGTGGGTTTTAGGTGCGCAGGTTGTGGCTAAGGGTTTTGGACATCCTATAATTCATCTGGACGTCCAGATAAAGGCTGTAAATAGGGTTTTATGGCTTCCTAGGGTACAGTGACCTAATCTAAGGGTGGCTAAGGCTTGGGGAAGCTTCTAGGCTGTCCTAAGGCTAGGATGGACTTAAGTTCTTCATAGTTTACTGTTTTATTCCTACTTAACAGAATAGCATACCTCAACCCCTTACATTATTGTCTACTACATCTTACTCTTGGTCTTCTGCTCCAGGTCTACTGCAACTCTGGCTTCAGGTCCAACTTCAGATCCAGTCTCAGATTCAACTCCTGAGCTTCTTATTTCCTACAATTTATATAATGCACCTAATTAGTATATTATAGTATTATTCTATGCATAGCTATAGGAGGAACAGTAAAGATGCAAATAATACTTATGCATGCATGAGCTACTGAAACGTTGCGACAACCGGGTTTGAGGGTTTTGTTATAACGTTGTAGTAAAGCCGGTTATTACCAACATTTCAAATATAAAATTTTTTTTACTCGGAAAATGAAAGAGTTCCCGAGGTCGAACTCAGGGAGCAAGTCGTATTCTAGAGATATACATATTTCTTTTACAAAAAGAAAGAGAGAGGGAAAGAATTTGTTGTTTTCTCTTCGTTCTGCAGAGGGGATGCTCTTCTTTCTCTCTTTCTTTGGATCTCCTTCTTTCTCTCTGTTCTGCAGAGGTGATGTTCTTCTTCTTCTTCCTGCTGTTCCTGCTTTGGTGATGTTCTTCTTTCTTCAGAGCTCCTTCTTCTTCTTCTTCGTTCTGCAGAGGTGATGCTCCTCTTCAGATCTCTTTCTCTTTTCCCTTTTCTTTTTTATCGCTGCAGAGCTTCTGCCTTCAGCTACTAAGTCTTCCTTTCTTCTTCTTCTGCTTTGGCCGTTGCTCTTCTTTTCTTCTTCAGCCTGCCTTCTTTCCTTCTCTGGCTGCTGACCTTCCGTCGTCTGACCCGGTGCTTAGACGACTTAACTATGCATTTGCTACAGTGCAGCTCCTTCTTCTTCCGCGGGTCTTCTTCTTCGCCTGTGCCTGCACACTTCAGGGTTTTTCGTCAAGAGGCAAAACCTACTCTACCCTCCCCCCCCCGCGTCTCTCTTTCTCTCTGAAACCACTCTTGGGAAAGCTCTCCCAGAGCTACCGGGTAATCGGGTTCGGGTCAGGCCCGGGTCCAGGCCCACCGGCGTGTGTGGTGGGCGAGGAGTGCAGTCAGTCTAAGTCGGGTCGGGTCAGGTCCGCGAGGCGTGAGCGCGGACGAGACCGGGTAACCGGGCGGGTGTAAGGGGACCTCACCCCGTGTACTGAGGCAATGAGGCTAGTGCACGAAATCAATTTAAACAGTGGAACGTGTGTGAGGCTTACCGATGTGGGACTAAACGCAAACCGTTCCTCGCGTGCGCCTGCTGGGAGACCGCGGCTTGGCTTCTGCAGCTGCGGCTTCTATCTGCATAAGTTGCTGGCTGGCTGCCTTTGCACGACGCCCCGTACCCCGCAGCAGCTGGAGACCTGGCATCCTCAAGCTTGGAGCGCGGGAGAAGCTGCCTTAAGGTGCGTCAATGGCGGTCGGACCTCAAAACCTGTTGGACATGAATATGGCCTCGCGGCCTAATCAAACCACTGGGGAACCTTCGCCGTGGCACGGCGAAGGTGAGGAGCTGCGCGGCAGGCCGCAAGGAGGTGTCTGGTGGCAGCCCTGGGTCGGACTGCAACCGGAGGAATGGGTTTGTTCGGGGGAGTGTTACGGAGGTGTGGAGTGGCAGTGGAGGGGTGGGGGGTGCTCAGTGTGATGAGGTGGAGGTGCGGTGAGGGTCGGCGAGCCGTGTGGGTTGCTGAGGTGATGGGAACGGCTCGCCGGAGGGTGGTCGGAGGCGAAGGGGGTGAAGGTGGTCAGGGTCGGTAGAGGGCTTAATTGAATAAATTGAAAGCGGGGAAAGAAAGAGGAGGAGAAGGGGAGTAGCTCTAGCTTACTTGCAGGGACGAAGGGGGAGGAACAGGGCGACAGTCGTATCGACTGTCGCCGGAGAAGACGATGCTCAGGGAGAGGGGCGGCGGCGAGCAGAGAGCCGGAGAGGCGCCAGCTGGGTGCGGCGTGGCGCGGGAAGAGCAGGGGAGGAAGTCTCTGCTGCTGGTATTGCGGCAGAGCGAAGAGGTGGAGGGGGAGGAAGCCGCCGGAGCTGGTGAGCGTCTGCCGGAGGAAGAAGAGAAGAAAGTTGGGGATTTTCTCCGTCAGATCCAGGCTGCCCTGGTCGGTGGAGCAGCGGGGGGTATTTATAGGGATGAAACAGGGAGGAAGGCGGAGGGAGACGACGTGTCTCCCTCGCCGGAGAATGGTCGGAACACGAACCCATACCGTCCGTGCGTTCGCACGGCCGGTATGGTGGGCTACAATGACCAGGGGGGTGCCCCTGCGACGGCTGACGACGCAGGGCACCCCCGGTTTACTTGCCAGGTCCCCCACCTCACCCTGCGCGGCGCCATGCTCCGCGCAAGGTCGCCGGAGCATGGTGCTGGCAGGGTTTTGCAGGAGGGACCTGATTGCAAAGAACGAAGGAGAGTTAGGGGCCAAAATGCGAGGGTTCAAAAGTTGAGGGCCAAAGAGTAAATATATGAGGACCAAAGTGTGAAGTCGGTCAAGGGGGTTTCTTCTTAGGCTCAAGTTTTTATACATGACTAATTAAGACCTAAGGAATCTGATGGCGAATTTCATTTTCATATTAAACCTTGTTTGACCGGTCAATTTGCGCAAAAACCCAAATTAAGTTATTAATTGGGCATGGTTCTCAATGTAGGTCAAAATGGGTTCTAAAGGCCAAATTGAAGGTTCTAAACCCTAGAGATTATTTTTCTATGAATTTTAGAGGGTTTATTCTATTTTTACTTTGCCTCGAACCTTGTGAATTGAAGTGGGTTGTTTTAGGGTTACAGATTATCATTTGGTTCCTTGGAAGTGCTGTAGCCCTTGCTAGATCATCTCATCCCACTTTTATTCTTATTAAGCTGTTTTGACCTGTGTTTGGGCCCTGAATTACCCTGTATGCAGATTATACTGGTAAAATTACACTTTTACCCCTTATGACTAGTTTTCTTCTCAAACTCAGAATTCTCTGAGTTAAGCCTTTCCTTGAGATATGTAGGAGCTTTTATCCTTTGTATTGGGTCAAAATGAGCTAGTTATGGCTCATGATGAGGTTCTCATCAGCTACCCTAACTTATGCTAAGTCCTAGCCTAATTCTGAACAATTAAGACCTATGATTGTTGCGCAATCACGGAGGCAATTTCCTCAACGAGGATGCAGATAGCATGTATGACCTGTTTGAGGAAATGAGCGAGAAATCAATTAATCATGCCTCCATGGATGCATTCAACCTGTCCCAATAACCCAGGTCAAGTGCTAATGAGATCCAGGATTCCCATTCATTTGACATGGAATTGATTTGTAATAAACTAGATAAAATGGACTTGGTTGCTAAGAGAATGGAAAAATGGATGTCTGGGAATTCAGGGAACACTTCTACACCTACACAATCCTAGAATTCGGGATTCCATTCCTCACGAGCTCCCACGAGGCGGGAGTTCATGTACCAACTTGAATCGACTCAACCTATGAGCCAGGATTTCTCAAAACCTTGTGGGTTCCAAATTGGGGCCTTTGATCCCAGTTTTTCTGATCCTTCCTTCTCTCCATCCTCGTCCTATGAGGATGCGTATGCAATGTAGAAGAATGTTAGGTCCAACCCGTATTCCAACACTTATAACTCGAGTTGGAGGAATCACCCTAACTTCTCATGGAAAAGTCAGGGGCAACAGACCCAAACTTGACCCAACAACTATGCATCTCAAAGACCTATGGGTCAAGGTCAAGTACGCACCTAGTTGCCCTCGAGACCGATTACTCAGCCATCTTGGAATGCCCAACAATCTGCAGGGTAGGCTGAGTTAAACCAGTAGATGGTAGAAATGCAAGGGTCCATGCTTTAGCTTATGCAGCAAATGAAGACATCATTGGATAACTTTCAATCCGAGCTAATTTCTAACGCTCGACAACCCAGATCTCTACCATCCCAACCCATACCCAACCCATGCAATGTGAAAAATCAGGGCAATAGAGCCCAAGGGTACGAGAATCAAAGGGACCCACACGCACATGCTCAGGTGCTTTAGTAGGGTCCCTCATCTTCTTCTTCTTCTGGTTATATGAGCAACCAAGGTCCTCCAATCTTCACTATCGCACCTCAAGACCCGAACCCATATGCCTCTACAAACTCCATCACCTTGAGAAGTGGGAAGTAGACCCAGAACCCTAAATTACCTTCTAGAAGTCAAAACCCTGGGGAGCTTGAGAAAGAGGAGGAGATGGAAGAAGACTATAAAGCCCAGGGACCGAAAATTGAAAATACCACCCATATCCTGTTCTCTGAGGCCCTATTGAAAACCAAGAAGAAGAAAACCATAGATAGCAACGAGGAGCTCCTGAATTTATTCAAGAGCGTAGAGATAAATATTCCGCTCCTCGATGCTATTAAGCACATCCCAGCTTATGCTAAATTCTTGAAAGAACTGTGTACTGAAAAGCGTAAGTTGAGAGAACCCACTCCAATGAAGGTGATTCTCTCTGAGCAAGCAAGTTCTGTTATCCTGCATCACCTTTCTCGAAAGAAGAAAGATCCAGGTGCCCCCTTGATCTCATGCATTATTGGGGAATACACTTTTGATAGGGCACTATTGGACCTAGGTGCATCCATCAACCTAATCCTGACTTCTCTTTATGAGAGGTTTGGGTTAGGTGAACTCAGGCCAACCTAAATAATGCTACAATTAGCAGACCATTCGGTCACTACATCGAGAGGCGTTATTGAGGATGTAATTGTCAAGGCCAAGGATTTCTATTTTCCCGTAGATTTCCTCATCCTTGACATGGATGTACCTAACAATTTGAGGAACACACCCATCATTCTGAGGCATCCGTTCCTAGCTACCACCAAGGCCAACATAAACTGTGAAAGCAGTAGTATGGAGATCGCCTTTGAGGATAAGAATCTAACTCTGGATATTTTTAAGGCGATAAGAGAATTTGAGGATTGTGGATTCATTGAGGATCTCAAGGATCAGGATCTTGAAACTTCTATGACAATTAATGCACTCGAGGACTCCACCAGCTTTAGTGAACCCAACCCACAACCCTCCGTGGTAGACCTGCCACATCCTGAAGAGGCTATTGATTTTGTTCATTCCTAGCCTCTTCCACTGGATCATCCTGATGAAACTTTGTCGGCACCCTCCCTACCTTCTATTCTAAACCTACCTCAGCTTGAACTGAAATCATTGCCCAAAAATTTGAAATATGAGTTCTTAGGACCTAAAAACATGCTCCCTGTGATCATTAGTGCTGATTTGACTAAGGAGCAAGAATCGAGGTTAATTAAGGTCCTTAAGAACAACAAGGATGCAATTGGTTAGATCATCCACTGCCTTAGGGGGATCGAGCCATCTTATTGTAATCATCGTATTTTTATGGAAGATGGATCCCGCCCTTCTCGCGAGATGCAAAGGAGACTACACTCGAATATGCAAGAAGTGGTCAAGAATGAGATAATCAAGTGGCTCGATGCTAAGATTATTTTCCCAATCTCACATAGTCTATGGGTTAGCCCCATTCAGATTGTACCCAAGAAGGCGGGAATAACCGTTATGACTAACAAGAAAGGGGAAACCTTCACCACTCGTTCAGCTTCTGCTTGGAGAGTTTGTATTGACTATAGGAAGCTGAAGACAGCCACTAAAAAGGATCACTTTCCCTTTCCATTCATCGATCAAATCCTTGAAAGGTTAGCAGGGCAAAAATACTTTTGCTTCCTGGACGATTATTTGGGATATAACCAAGTCCCTATCCATCCCGAAAACCAGGAAAAGACAACCTTCACATGTCCCTACAGAACCTTTGCATTTCGTAGAATGCCATTCGGGCTTTGCAATGCACCTGCTACTTTTCAAAGGTGCATGCTGGCCATTTTTTCTGACATGGTGAGAGATTGTCTTGAGGTGTTCATGGATGATTTCTCCATTTACGAAGATTCTTTTGAGTCTTGACTAACTAACTTAGAATTGATCCTCCAGAGATGCATCAAAATACGGCTGGTCCTTAGCTGGGAAAAGAACCATTTTATGATTCAGGAAGGCATTATCCAGGGTTATGTGGTCTCAAGTCGGGGTATTAAGGTTGATAAAGCTTAGGTGGGTGCTATCTCTAGACTTCCTCAACCCACAGCCGTAAAACCGATCCGCTCTTTCCTTGGGCATGTGGGTTTTTACAGAAGATTCATTAAGGACTTCGCGAAGGTTACTCGGCCCTTAAGTAACCTTCTGGCCAAAGACACACCGTTCGAGTTTGATGAATCATGCCGTAAGGCATTTGATTTATTAAAAATGGCAGTCACCTGTGATCTAGTGTTGCAACCACCGATCTGGACAACCCCATTTGAGATTATGGTTGACGCATCTAATTATGCCGTCGAGGCTGTCTTGGGTCAGAAGATTGAGAAAAAGCCCTCTATGATTTACTATGCTAGCAAGACTCTGGACGAGGCCCAAAGGAACTACACCATTACTAAAAAAGAATTGCTAGCTGTAGTTTTCGCTTTAGAAAAATTCAGGGCTTATCTTTTAGGTTGTCGTGTCATCATCTATACCGACCACTCAGCCTTGAAACATCTCTTGGCCAAAAAGGATGCCAAACCCCAGCTTATTCGATGGATTCTGCTGCTTCAAGAATTCGATCTTGAAATCAGGGATAAAGCTAGGGCACAAAATGTAGTGGCAGATCACCTCTCGAAAATCCCAATTGATTCTCCTCATCTGGATGCCTCGATCTCTAATACCTTTCCAGATGAGACTATCCTTACAGTCTTGGGTATCCGAACCCCCTTGTTTGTGGATATCGTCAATTATTTGGCCGTTGGTCAAATCCCCTACGATTGGACCAAACAACAATGGGATAGACTTGTGTCTGAGGCCAAATATTATTTTTGGGTTGATCCCCAGCTGTACCGCATCGGCATAAACCAAATTATTCGTCGATGCGTCCCGAAAATCGAGTTCCATAGCATACTTGAGTTCTGCCACACATCTACGTGTGGTGGACACTTTTCCGAGAAAAAGACAGCAACAAAAATCTTGCAATCCGGATTCTATTGGCCGTCATTATTTAAGGATGCCCAGGAATTCTCAAAGTCATGCACCCGATGCCAGACACTCGGGAACATGGCTAAGAGAGATATAATGCCCCTGAACCCAACACTTTCTGTTAAAATTTTTGACATTTGGGGCATCAACTTTATGGGACCCTTCCCTCCTTCATTTGGACACCAGTATATTCTGGTCACTGTTGATTATGTGTCCAAATGTATTGAGGCAATTCCCACCCGGACCAATGACCACAAGGTGGTCATCGATTTTGTGAAGAAAAATATCTTCAGTCGGTTCAGGGTTCCTCAGGCAATTATCAGTGATGGTGGCACACATTTCACTCATGCCCCGTTTCAAAATTTACTGGGGAAATACAGGGTGAATCATTGGATTTCCACACCTTACCACCCTCAAACGAATGGACAGGCCGAGGTCTCCAATCTGGAGATCAAAAATATTTTGCAGAAAATCGTTAGGCCTAATAGGAAGGATTGGACCCAAAAGCTAGATGATGCTCTTTGAGCCTATCGTACGGCGTACAAAATGCCTATCGGTATGTCTCCGTTCTATCTGGTGTTTGGTAAGGCGTGTCACTTACCAGTAGAACTTGAACACCAGGCATTTTGGGCCATCAGGAAATGTAATTTTGACCTTGAGTTGGCCAGGAAAACCAGGAAACTCCAACTATCAAAGTTGGAGGAGATTTAAAATGATGCTTATGGCAATGCCAAAATCTATAAGGCAAGGACCAAAGCTCTCCATGATCGGATGATTTCATGTAAGAGCTTTGAGCAAAACCAAAAGGTCTGGCTTTTCGATTCTCGATTGAAGCTTTTCCCTGGAAAACTTAGGTCTAAGTGGGACGGCTCATTCGTTATTGAGCAGATTTTTCCTAACAGGGCCGTCGAAATCTCTGACCCAAAGACGGGTAATATCTTCAAGGACAACGGATAGTGTCTCAAACCCTTTGTTGACCATATGCTCCCTGAACCCGTCTCAGACAAGGTTGCTCTTACCTTGCCTTAACCACCGTGGGTCGATCATGGCCTAGCTGAAGGCACTAAACTTAGCACGTGTCAAGACTATTCAAAGCTGACTAGAACCCCACAGAAACCAAGTGCTATTCTTCCACTTCTACTCTCCTGCATGCATGCATTTTTAACAGTGAGGACATTGCAATAGCTAAGCATGGGGGGGTGGATATATCTTATGATCTTTTTGTCAGCTGTAACAGTAATTTCCTATTATTTGATTCAAAAGAAAAATAGAATTAGGAGACGAGAACTTAGGAAATAGAAGTTGCTAACTTTAGGAATTGATACTTTAAGACCTGAATACTTAGACTCTTTTTGGCTTAATTAGCCCAGGTTTCGAATCAAATGTGGACTTAGTCTCGAGTCCTCGCCAATTAAAATTCATTTTAATTTGGTAAATAAATCGGGATGATAAGTATGCGACTTATCAACCAGCCCTCTAATTTAAGGGGACTTTAAGCCTAAGCATTTACACACTTTTTTGCACTAACTCACTTTTCAGCAGTTTCTTCATAAATTGGGTAGCTAATGAACTATCTAGGGAGGTATGGCTGGCAAGTTATCGGTAGTAACAGCTTATCAATCAGTTGTCTAGAGCCCAGTCACAAGACCATTTTCGTCGTACTGCCTTTAGGTAAATCTTAGATTAGGGAAGCCACCTACTTAAAAAATAAATAAATAAAAAGAAAAAGAAAATATATATATAGAAAAAGGAGAAAAAAATAAATAATAAAAAAGTCACACTTCATTGCACGAGTATGGCTGGCAAGTTGTCATGAGTAACAGCCCATTGGTCGGTTGTCCAGAACCCAACTCACAAAAAAATGCACAATAATTCCCAAAACACTTAGGGAAGAAGCGGGGAAGTAGAATAAATTGGGGAGATATACACTGGGTTTGGCCTTATGTTGACCCCATAAATAAAAGTAGTAGGGAGAAAGCTACCATTCGAAAAGATAAACCTCTAGGCAAGGTCACCTAGGGTCGTAGAAACCCGAAGTCCATTTTATGGCCGCCTAGTGAGTCTTTCACTCTTTTCACTAGATTCTTAGCACTTAGAGTCCTTTTCGAGTCTTGGGCGGGTCAGGTAGCCGTAAAAAGTTATCCTATAACTCTCAAACTCCAAAAGTATAAAAAAATTAGAAAAAAAGAAAAACAAGAAAAAAGAAAATTTATCTTCCCTTCTAAAATAAAGTGAGGGCTTGGACGGCCTACATTCTGGCAGACACCCGGGCACTGTCGAGTCTTCGTAACCAGGTCTTGGGTTGAAAGTTCCTAAAATAACCAGCAAATTATGCCTAAGAGATCAAATACTAATTCTACTTTTATAAGTAGCATTTAGGCTAATTTTGCTAGGGACTAGCAAAATGTATGCATGGGGGTATGATAAACACACATGAATTCATGATAAAATGCTTATTTATGATAGTTCCTAGGCTTAGCATTGCATATCATGTTATAAATACAGCATAACATCCATCGCATGGCATTTAGGATAGTTATATATTATGTACATTAATTCCATTATTTTACATGGCCAAGAGGTAGGCGACATCTTTATAGGCTTCGGATGAAGAATCCGACCGTATGGATGGATTCAAAGATGATTACAATCCATCATCGCGAGAATCACCCCGATCGGAGCTCTGTAGTACCCTCCACAAGAAGAAGATGGATGGCCCAGATGGCGCCACGTGGCACCATCCAAGTCACCCCACCTGAGCCGACACGTCTTCAAGCCCACCGCATGGAGGGATCTCAGCCGTTGTATCTCAATCCAACGGTTGAGGGGTGCCTGAACTGCACGGTAGTAGCGCTCTACAATTTGACCAAAAGCACGCCTTGGCCAAACGATGAGGCACCCTCTCCGTAGAAGCAACACGCGGGTTCGAGACCTGCAGTGCCTCCCCTTCATCAATTGGATGTGCGCACATGTAGCAGCAGCGGCAGCGCAGCGCCAGCACGCACCAGTAGCGTGCGCGCGTGTACACCAGCGCATGCCAGTGAGCATGCCAGCAGGGTCTCTACGCAATCTGCATGCATGAGGCGGGACAGCGTAGCTCACATGGGCAGGCACGTGCTCGGTTGGCGCCAGCCTTCAGCGACAGCCTGGCAGACATTCAGCGACACTTACAGCCGTCGCTAATTGTTAGCATGCTAGCAAGGCCAGCTATGTGCGTGAGCGGGCGTGAGATGCCTACAGCAACACTTACAACGATGACCTAGAGGTCGCTAATGGTCCCATGCCTATTCTAGCCTCTTTTCATCCACTATAAAAGGACCTACACCCCCTCCCTTAAAAGCCATCTCTACCTACTCTACTCCCAAGCTCTCGCAAGCCTACCAATGCTCTGTTAGAGCTTGCTCTCAAGCTCCCAAGGCGCCTATTAGTGTAACGGAACTCTGCCCCACCAAATAATCCTCCATCTTCCCATCCCCATTCATAGGACGCCTCGGAGCCGTCCTCCCACCTCCATTATGATAGCAGATCATCTCCGCCTTCTCACCTCCATTCCGAAGCTGCACTGAAGATTTCCTCTACCCGACGTCTTCCCACTTCTCACCTCCGTCATCCTGCTTCCTAACTCCTTCATCCGAGCTTCTGCCAGGCACCGTCGTCTCACCAAACAGCCACTTCGGGAGATTTCTTCTCACCTCCCCCTCTTTTTATGTTTTCTAGATTATTGTAATTGACATTCATGCAATATATCATATTCGTTTCTATCTCTCTCTTATGATTGTTTGTCATTTTATTTCAAAACCAAAAAAATAGCAAAACCACAGAACACCAAAAAGAAACAAATCGAAGTGTGGTTTTCATACAAAGTAAACATCGCCTCCCTGTGTTCTACCCGAGACTCCCTTGGAGTTTCAGTATAAATTATATTTGATTATGAGTTTTGCAACTACAACGACAAGTTACTCGTAACCCTGATTTCAAACACGCAAAACCCATGCAATCAGTCACTGTTCAGCCTAATAGGAAGGATTGGTTGGCTCGCCTTCCGGAAGCTTTGTGGGTCTATAAGATCGCCCACAAAATCCAATTAGGTATGTCTCCGTTCAGACTCGTGTGCGGGAAGGCATGTCACCTACCCGTCGAAATGGAGCACAAAGCCTATTGGGCAGTACGGAAGTGCAATCTAGATCTTTATAAGGCTAGAACCCATCAATTACAAATGAGCGAGATCAAGGAACTACGTAATGACGTGTACAAGAACTTGCGAATTTACAAAGAACAGGTCGAAGCCTTTCATGAAAACACATATCAAGAAAGACTTTACATCCAGGTCAGAAGGTCCTACTCTTTGATGCCAAACTCAAACTATTCCCAGGCAAACTCAGATCAAATTGGATTGAACCATTCCTTGTTTGACATGTTTTTAGAAATGGGGCTATAGAAATCAATGAACTCTGCTGTGATTCTGAACCATTTACCGTAAACGATCAGCGACTCAAACCATTCATTGAACTCACTGACACAAACTTGGCTGAGTTATCTTTTGATCTCCATTCTTCTTGACCTTATTGTGCCCAGCTAATGGCGTTAAACTTAGTGCTTAACCGGAGGCAACCCGTCATCTCTTTGAAAAAACCCGAAATCCTTTTGACATAACTCTCTACTAAACTCATATTGCACTTTAGGGTTCATTCATTAGAACA
Organism: Thalassia testudinum; assembly: GCA_037157565.1. Taxonomy (NCBI): domain Eukaryota; kingdom Viridiplantae; phylum Streptophyta; class Magnoliopsida; order Alismatales; family Hydrocharitaceae; genus Thalassia; species Thalassia testudinum. The sequence goes on along the minus strand of JAZHRO010000065.1, from coordinate 17,620,708 downwards.
ACCGACCCCACCTCTGGTACACGTACCAGAGCTTGAAATCATCCGCAACAGTCACCTCGACCCGCCCACCCTTTTAACCCTATTCTAATGTATGAACTACACTGAACTCGAACCCACCTAATTTACAATGAGGACATTGCAAATCGTAAGCATGGGGGAGTATTAAATTGCAAAACACTATGAAAATCAAATCTCACAAATGGATTTCATTAAAAAAAAATGGAGGTTGAGGAAAAAGAAGATCCATTAGAGAAAAAAATGAGAAAAATGAGGATGGAAAATTGAAAAGAAAAGAAAGGAGAAAAAAGATAAAGAAAAAAATGGAGTCCCATAAAAATAATATGGATCTTGCCTAACTTTTAGGTTGGATCGAATGATGAATTAAGACTTGGAAGGCTAAAACTTAAGGGATTAGTGGCGAATACTGACCTTAGGCCTATTGGATCTATTATGAGATTTAAACACTCACGTACTTGTCAAGATATGGATTAATCCTTAAGAGGTTGAAGAAAATGCCAAGCTTATGTAGTAGGTCTAAGGCTTAGGTAGTATTTGGACCCGTTAACTGACCTCTAGTATGTGGGACTCGGTAACTTAAGCACCCTAAATCACACATATCGCCTCAACAGATGGGGGTGAGGTCCCCCACTCACGACCTGGCTCACTCCTCGGCTACTACCCACTGCCGGTAGCCCTGGACCCGATACTGCTCATACTCGATTACTCGACTACCTACCCAGTTATCTGAGAGAGAGGAGGAGGATGAAATTGTGAGTGGGGGAGGGGGGGTTTTGCTTTACAGAGAAAAGGTTCTACACTTAGTGTAAAGATCCATTCTGAGCCTTTTAAGATGTCTGGACTGTCAGTCAGACGTCTGGATCCCTTCCCAGACGTCTGGAAATTGAAAATTTTGTGCACAGACAGCCTTTCTCTCTTCCCTCCCTCTTCCTTTCTCCTCCACTGAACCCTAGCCACTCCCTATATAAGAACCCTCTCCCCCCTTCCTCTCTTCTCCACTCCGCCACCACCACCTTCCTTCTTCCTCTCCACTGCAGCGAAAGGGACGAGCGAGAGAGAGGGAGCGGGAGCGAGAGCGAGAGCAAGGAGCGCGGAGGAGGAGTAGCAGTGAAGAGAGGAGGAGGAGGTTGAGCTCGCAGGTTCATGGGAGCTCGCCAGATGGCGCACGGTCAGAGCGGCGCGTGCGGGAGGAGGAGTGCGTCAGGGGAGCCGTCCCCGACACCCTACTGCAGCCGAAGCTGCAACGAGAGGGAGGAGGCACGGCTGCGTGCAGCGAGAGGAGCAGGAGCTCGCCCTGGTTCTGGGATTTCCCAGAATCAGACGTCTGGAGTGCAGTCCAGATGATGGCTTGGACGTCTGGTGACGACGACGGACGTCTGAAAGCAAGGTTTCCCGAAGGTACCTTCCTCTTGCGGTTACGGCCATGCAGGCCGCACCGCAGAGCCAATCTGTGTGGCTAAAAGTGGGTGATTTGGTATGTCACGCGCAAACACAGCTTTGGGGAGGCACGGGGCACGCCCTCCCATGAGTTTCGGACGACTAGAAGCACTCCCAGATGACTAGAGGAGAGGTCGAACGTCTGGAGCTAAGTTCAAATGGTCAAGTGAGGGTCCTAGACATCTGAGGTCGATGTAGGAACTTGAGGTGAGACTCTGGTGACTTTTAAGACGTCTGGACCTTATGCTAGACGTCTGATTTGGTTCTGCAGTTCTGTTTTTGACCCGTTTAGTGTCCATTTTACGCAAGAAAGATATCTATGGATTCCTTGTGAGTTCCTCTACATGTTAGAAAGCCTTATATACTATTCTAAACATTCCATTGCGGTATGTTCCTTGGTATAGGACTTCGAGCTGTTGCATGTTCGGGGCTTGCAGAGGCACTTGAGTCTGCCGTTCGAGCCCCCAGTACTCCTGGATTGTCTGGTAGAGTGGTTTTCCCCTATTTTTAATTGTAAAACATGAATGCCTTTGTGAAATAGATAACTAGAAACCTAGGATGTGGCATGAATCCTAGGACGAGAAGTACTTGCACTATTTGTAAGCATGTTTGAGATTGTAGTCATAAATGAATGAATAGAATTGTAAATAATTGCCTGTTAATATATACAAGCTGCCTATGGAATATGAAATGCCTGTGCTAGTTAAATAGTTACCTGTGACATTACTAGTCGTAAATGTTAAACTGTGGAAATACGAGCTGCATGTGTATAACACAAGAATGGAACCGTGAATGATGAAACCTAGTATGGAATAACATGGTGAATATGAGCATGAACCCTACAGGGAATTAGGAGTAGAGCTCCTGTGGATGAATGGAAAGGATCTGGAAATGTAAGTGGGAAGTGTGCTGGCCCTTGAGTACGTGGTACCAAGGAGAGAGACTGTCCCTTGTTTAATGTACAGCGGAGCTAGCCGCCCTTGGGTTGGGACCCGGGGTTAGGATTGGCCACTCTACACCGACTTCTGTAGGCCCTCACGTACACTATACCGGGGAGAGCTACTAGTGTAGGGAGAGAGCTAGCCATCCCATGGGACCCGGGGTTCATCTAGCCGCCCTACACCGACTTGTTAGGCCCACTGGGCAAACCAGGGAAGTCAGACGAGGGTGCGCAGACTGTGGAGGGGGGAGACCCCTGTTTGGTTCTGAGGGGCTAGACCCCTATTACTTTGGGAGCTAGGCCCTATACTGTTCAGTGTTTTACTTTGGGCGTACCTGCTAGCGGAAACTACTGACCACGTGCTAGTGTGGGGTAGCTACCCATGCGCTTATCATGCGTGCCGTAGTAACCGCTACGTCTGTCCGTGACCTCGGGGTGGTTGACTGGGTGTAGGATCACCACGGGGGACTCTCCCGACCAGGAGAGCACCACGTGTGCCTTCTACTCTTCGGAAAAGACTGCAATCAATATCGTTCCCACGAGGAACATACGAGATCAAGAAAGAGATCTGAAAGTAAACCAATGGGTGAAAAGAAATGACTTAAAATAAAATAATTGGAAAGAATAAATTTACCTGTTAGCCTTTATTGCTTTAGTTAGTTTGGTTACCACTCTACTCAGCGTTCGCTGACTCCGTTTACTCATAACCCTTTTCAGGTCCAAGAGTTGAGCAACCCGAGTTACCGGCTGCAGAGGGTGTTGGGCCCAGTCGAGCCCAGCAGCAGTTTCTTATTTTTGTTGTACTCTCTGTTCTACTAGTGAGTTTTAGACTGTTGTTACTGTTCCTATTCTATACTTTTATTCTACTTTACTGTTGTGGTGGTGATATGTACTGTTAGCAGTTTTTACTTCCTTTACTGCTTGTACTCTTTTACTGTTAGTTACTTTGCATAGTGAATGTGGTTTATTTTCCTACTTTTCGGTTATTTCTTGTTGGACAACTGGGTCTTGGGATTAGTCAAGTCCAGTCGGTCTCGGATCCTATAGGGATTCGGGAATCGGGTCGTGACACTTAGCCATTGTGAGAAGACCCCTTGTGCATAACGAGCTGAGAAGGAAAGAAAGGAAGAAGAGAAGAAGAAGTGAACAATGCCTTTGCACTGTAGCTGAGGGCAATTTAAGTCGTCTAATTGCAAGCTCCATTATCTGATTTGTCTGACATAGTGCACTATGCACTTGGCTTGCATGGATTAAATTTGGTTGAAACTGTTGAGATATTTGCTATTATTGTAATTAGGGTAATTGGTGATTCAAATCACCATTTTACCCTAATCTTTTTTCATCATTGACATTTGCTCTTATACATACATAATTATTGCTTGGAATTTCCATTATATATTGCTATTTTGTGCTTAATTGTGATCTTGAAATTAATTGCAATACTTGCTCCCTGTGTTAGACCTCGGATTTTCTTAACGATCTTTTGAGCTATAAATTGTATTTGTTCACGTGCTATTTCGGCTATATTGCAAAGAAGTGATTTTAAAACCCCGATTTAGCACATCAACAACTACTATCCAGATCATCACAGAGGGACTCATGACCTGTAACTCTCTTTTAGATATCCCCAAAAGTCGATTGATTCCACCTATCCAGAGCCTATGTAAGGGAGGAAAGTTTTAAACAAAAATTGGAGAGCAAATCCAAAGAAGGAAAATTATTCTCAAGTGATAACCAGGAGTAAATATGTCCTATTAATAGCACCAGATAGGGGATTTTAAATGATAAAAGATGTTGCGTCGTGTAGTAGTACAAGGGATCAAGCATTGATAACAAATAAGAAATTTTTATTACTTGAAAACCTAAGTATCCGAAGTCGAACACAGGGAACAAATGGAATTTATTCACTAATCTCAACAATGTAATTCAAACACTTAAATTTACTCAAAATCTAATTCAAACTAGAATGCATGAGTTTATGAAAATGTAGAAAAAGAAGAATTGGACGTCTGATTCTATAATCAGACATCTCAAAAAAATACGCTTCTTCTCTCTCTTCTTTGGCTCTTATTTTCTTCTCTTTCTGCCTTCTCCTTTCTGCTTCTTTTCTTTCTTTTCTTCTTCTTCTTTGGTTTTCCTCTATCTTCTTTCTCTGTGCGTCTCTTCTTTTCTCTGCCTTTGGCTACTCTTCTTTTCTTCTTCTTCTGTTCTTTGGCCATCTTTCTTCTATGATTTCCTTCTCAGACTTTAGTCTTTCTTCTTCCTTGATTTCTCCTTCTTTCTTCTCTGCCTTGTGCTTTCTTCCTTTGCCTTCCTCTTCTTCAGCCGCACCTCTGCTACAGTGCTTCTTCTTCCTTCCTTGTCTTCTTCTTCCTCTGTAGTCTTCTTCCTTTCCTTCTTATTCTTCCTTCTTCTGCCTTATGCTTCTGCGTTAGCCTCTTCCTTCCTTTTCTTCCTTTACTGTGACTGTGTCATAGCTCCTCATCTTTTCCTTCTTCTCTTCCCTGCACACCGAAGAGCAAACCTACCCCTACCCTCCCCCCGCGTCACTCGCTCTCTATTTCTTTCTTAGGTTCGCTCTCCCAGAGTCAGGTAATCGGGTCAGGTTTTGCATGCCCGGGTCCAGGTGCACCGGTGTGGGTGGTGCCCGAGGAGTGCAAGGTATGCGGATCAAGTACCAGGTCCTCGTGGGTGTGCATCGCGGACGAGGCGGGGGCGTGGGCGAGGGACCTCACCCCATGTCACTTGAGGTGTCCAAACAAGAACACAAATTCAATATAAGGAACTACCTTACTCCTGAGTTTACGAGGTGGGACTAAAAGTCCCACCCGCTTCACTTGTGCACCCGCAGGAGTCTTCTACCTAATTGCCGCTACTGCAGTCCTCACAAGGCCAATTGCCTGGCTGGGTGTATGCGCTAGTCCAACCCGCACCACCTGGAGTGCAACACCTGGGTGGATGTGGCCTGACGAGCTCCTTGTTCTTGCTCCAATGGCGGAACGGGGACCTAACCTGAAATCACTCAACACGGCCTTGTGGCCTCATTAGAGCACATGGGAAGCTTCACTGTGTCAAGGCGAAGGTGAGGCGGTGGGTGGCTGGCTGCGAAGCGGCCTAGGCGTTTGTGCCTAGGTCGCCCAGTGGCTGTGTTTATGGGTGTGTTCAGTGGGCGTTTTGGGATGTGATGGAGGGTATTGGAGGGGCGGATGATGCTTGGTGGGTGATGGTAGAGGTGATGAGGGGTCTGGCGAGGTGTGTGGAGGCGCGAAGTGGTGGGAGAGCCTTTGACTAGTCAAATGTTCACTTTAAAGTCGTTTGCAGTTTTATGTGCTGGAAAAATCGACTAATCAATATTTAAAAAGAAATAACCACTCGCAGAAGAGCGGGTCATATCCACAGGGAGGCAATGACGAATTTAAATTCGCACCAGTTAAAAATCTTTGTTCGTAGTTAGTTTGGACAAGAATCAAGCCAGAATTGCCTTCAAATAAAGGTTGAAACAAGAAACAATGCTGAAATAGCAATTATGAGTAACTAGAGGATATTTGTCGCAATGTAGAATCAATAAAATATTATCAAAAATTGACAATGGCAGAAAATGTAATTATTAATAGCCATTTTACTGTAGCAAAACAGGGGATTTTTTCCCCTTTGCCGTGCGCAACAAGGAGTGGACGGTCAGACGCGGGAAGCTCAGAGGAAGTTCCTTGGACCGAGGGCTTAAAAACGGTGGTGGCGACGTGTCGCGTGGCGGCCGGAGTCGGCCAGACGAGCTCCGGCGAAGGTGGCTGCAGCCGGAGCTGCAGCTGCTGTTGGCGGGCGTGGCTCACGCTGGCTGAGGGTGCGGGAGCGCGTGCGGCCTGTTGGCGGTAAGGGTTGTTGCGCGGGCAGTGAGCGGTGAGGTGCTGCAGACTGAAAGTGTCGCGGGTGCACTCCAGGCGGATGCGCGCGGCCTGTTGGCGGAGGGTCGGGTGCGGCTGCAGATGTCGCGAGTGCGCTGCAGGCGGGTGCGCGCGAAGGTTGGAGGGCGCGGGTGAAGTACTGCAGGCGTGTGGTGAGCGACCGAGTGTGGTTGAGCGGGTGCGGCTGCAGGCGCGGGAGAAGGGCGGCTCTGCCGGCTCTGCTGCTGCGTGCTGGCTAGAGTGAGCGGGTGAGGTTCTGCATGCGTGAGAGGAGGGCGTGCGTGACCTGGAGGGCGTGGAGATGGCGCCGGGTGTGCAGGCGGTTGCGTGCTCTGTTGGCAGTGAGAGCGGGTGCGGCTAGAGGGGGCGTGCGGTGAGGTGCTGCAAGCTAAAGGTGTCGTGGGTGCGCTGTAGGCTAGTGCACGCGAGTGAGCGGTGAGGTGCAAGCTGAAGGTGAAGTGGCGAACGGTGGTTGCTGCTGAGTGGGGGTGGTGGCTTCAGACGTCCGGGAAATTTCCCAAACGTCTTAACTGACTGAAAGGGTGATTTCACAGTGGCTGCGTGAAAGACGTATCGCGGCAATCGGGTCTGTTATAACGTTGTAGTAAAGCCGGTTGTTACCAACGTTTCATATAAAAATTTTTTACTCGGAAAAATAAAAGAGTTCCCGAGGTCGAACTCAGGGAGCAAGTTGTATTCTAGAGATATACAAGTTCTATTACAAAAATAAAGAGAGAGAGAGAGAGATGAAAATTTGGCTTCTTCTTCTTCTCTTCTTTCTTCCTCTTTGTCTTATCTCCTCTTTGGCTTTTGTTCTTCCTGTTCTTCTTCTTCTTCTTCTGCTTTCTTCCGATCTTCCCCTCGTGCTCTTCTTCTTCTGTCTTCTGTTCTTCCTTGTTTTCTTTCTTTCTTTTTCTTCAGATCTTCTTCTTCTTTTCTTGCTTCTTTCGCGTTGGCCGTTGCTCTTCCTTCTTCTTCAGCCTGTCTTCTTTCCTGCTCTGGCTGCTGACCTTCCGTCGTCTGCCCCGGTGCTGAGACGACTTAACGATGCCTTCGCTACAGTGCAGCAGCTCCTTCTTCTTCAGCGGGTCTGCTTCTTCTTCTTTGGCCTGCACACTTCAGAGTTTTTTTTCGTCAAGAGGCAAAAACCTACTCTACCCCCCTCCCCCGCGTATCTCTCTCTCTGAAATCACTCTTCGGAAGCTCTCCCAGAGCGCTACCGGGTAATCGGGTTCGGGTCAGGCCCGGGTCCAGGCCCACCGGCGTGCGTGGTGGGCGAGGAGTGCAGGTCAGTCTAATCGGGTCGGGCCAGGTCCGCGGAGCGTGGTCACGGACGAGGCCGGGTCGGGTGAGAGGGACCTCACCCCGTGGTCAGGAGGCAGACAGCATAAGGTACTTTTTGCCTTTATGCGTCTGCGCGCCTCCGAGAGGTTCCGAGGTGGGACTAAATGTCCCACCCCAATTGAGCGTGCGTCGCGGATGGAGCTGTGGGCGATCGTGGCTTCCCGCGCGGCCTTCGCCCCGTCTGTGAACCAGGGACGTTTCGCGGAGAGTCCCTGCGCAACCTGGGAGTCAACCCTGGGCGAAGGCGTGCCTGCACCTGCAGGTGAAGCAGCTCTGCCTGCGCAGTAATGGCGACGGCGGGCGAGTCACCTGGTCACAGAAGAACGGCCTCACGGCCAAATCAGACAGGCGGGAGACCTTCGCCGTGGCACGGCGAAGGTGGTCAGGGGGTGTGCAGGGGGCGAGGTGGAGCTAACAGGTCGTCCTAGGTCAAACTGTGAGCGAGGAAGTGGGTGTGTTCGGTGGATCTGCAGAGGGTGTTTGGTGGGAAGTGGAGGGGCGGAAGAGGATCAGGGTGAGGAGGCGGAGGTTCTGCGGTGGTCGGCGAGCCGTGTGGGTCGCTGAGGTGATGGGAGCGGCTCGCCGGAGGGTGGTCGGAGGCGGAGAGGATGAGGGTGAACAGGAGCGGTCGAGGGTTTAATTGACTAAATTGAAAGCGGGGAAAGAAAGAGGAGAAGAAGGGGAGTAGGTCTAACTTACTTGCAGGGACGAAGGAGGAGGAACAGGGCGACAGTCGTATCGACTGTCGCCGGAGAAGACGATGCTCAGGGAGAGGGGCGGCGGCGAGCAGAGGGCTGGAGAGGCGCCAGCTGGGTGCGGCGTGGCGCGGGAAGAACAGGGGAGGAAGTCTCTGCTGCTGGTATTGCGGCAGAGCGAAGAGGTGGAGGGGGAGGAAGTCGCCGGAGCTGGTGAGCGTCTGCCGGAGAAAGAAGAGAAGAAAGCTGGGGGTTTTCTCCGTCAGATCCAGGCTGCCCTGGTCGGTGGAGCGGCGGGGGGTATTTATAGGGATGAAGCAGGGGGGAAGGCGGAGGGAGACGACGTGTCTCCCTCGCCGGAGAATGGTCGGAACATGAACCCATACCGTCCGTGCGTTCGCACGGCCGGTATGGGGGGCTACAATGACCATGGGGGTGCTCCTGCGACGGCTGACGACGCAGGGCACCCCCGGTATACTTGCCAGGTCCCCCACCTCACCCTGCGCGGCGCCATGCTCCGCGCAAGGTCGCCGGAGCATGGTGCTGGCAGGGTTTTGCAGGAGGGACCTGATTGCAAAGAACGAAGGAGAGTTAGGGGCCAAAATGCGAGGGTTCAAAAGTTGAGGGCCAAAGAGTAAATATATGAGGACCAAAGTGTAAAGTCGGTCAAGGAGGTTTCTTCTTAGGCTCAAGTTTTTATACATGACTAATTAGGACCTAAGGAATCTGATGGTGAATTTTATTTTCATATTAAACCTTGTTTGACCGGTCAATTTGCGCAAAAACCCAAATTAAGTTATTAATTGGGCATGGTTCTCAATGTAGGTCAAAATGGGTTCTAAAGGCCAAATTGAAGGTTCTAAACCCTAGATATTATTTTTCTATGAATTTTAGAGGGTTTATTCTATTTTTACTTTGCCTCGAACCTTGTGAATTGAAGTGGGTTGTTTTAGGGTTACAGATTATCATTTGGTTCCTTGGAAGTGCTGTAGCCCTTGCTAGATCATCTCATCTCACTTTTATTCTTATTAAGCTGTTTTGACCTGTGTTTGGTCCCTGAATTACCCTGTATGCAGTTTATACTGGTAAAATTGCACTTTTACCCCTTATGACTGGTTTTCTTCTCAAACTCAGAATTCTCTGAGTTAAGCTTTTCCTTGAGATATGTAGGAGCTTTTATCCTTTGTATTGGGTCAAAATGAGCTAGTTATGGCTCATGATGAGGTTCTCATCACTGCGACGATGGTTGTTGGTGACGACGGTGAGGGAGATGCACGCTAAGGTGCTCACGGTAATGCGAACAAGCTCCGGATGACGGTGTGGCCTGTCACACCACACGGCCACGGTGGTGGAGACTCGCCGCCACGGTTGAGGCCAACGGTGTGGAATGGAAGAGAGGAGATCTCTCTGCATAGTGGTGGGTCGGTGGTGGAGGCCTCCCGAGCTCGGCTGCCTCCCTCCTCCTTTTGTAGTGGCCTGCACAAATTTGAAATCAGCTACCCGACCAGATCCAACTCATCCGCTCCTCCTTGAATGGGTTCTTCACTGCGGCAGCTGGTGGCGTTGGAGCGGCAGCCAACCGTTCCTGCAAGAAGAAGAATAAAGAAAATAATGTTAAAATATTATGTTCATTTATATACAGACCCTCAACTTTTATGTTAATGAAAATAATGTACCTAATTGGTTAACTAATTAGATGAATGTCATTCTAAGCTAATTCTAAATGCACTTAAAATATGAATGCCATGCATGGATTATGTAATTAGATTAAAAATATGAATTAATCTGTTTACATCCTAATTTATGCTAAATAAATGTTAGAATTAACCTAATGTCTAGGCACTTAAATACTTAAATAGCCCACAACTATGGGCTAATCAAATACCCCCATGCCTAGTTTTTGCTAGTCCCTAGCAAAATTAAGCGAAACCTAGCACTCCAAGTAGACTAGTCCACTCACTTAGTCTTTCTTCAGAAGCATATTAAGTTCAGACTCTAGACCCAAGGTTCCTAAGTAGTTGCTAAGTTACAGGCTAGGTCAGCTAAAGATGAGTTGTAGGCATAAGTTTCCCTGATTTCTGACTCTACCCTAAAGTTTATTGATCCCTGAGATTAAAGCATCCGTGCCTGTGCATTGGTCTGAGTTATTTAAGTTAAAGGAAAAATTTTTTTTCTGTATATATATATATTTTTCTGTTTGTTTGATTCTTCTAAGTCTAACCTCAGATCAGCTATCAACACTGTCTGTGTCGGATTCATTGTCCCCATTACCATACCTCGAAGGGTGCCTGGCTTTCGATGCTTCGAGATAGCACCGCCCATAATGACTCCAAGAACTCCTGGCAATCGACACTTCGAGATAGTATCGCCCATGGATTTCTTAAGCGAATTCAGGCCTATGGCAATCGGCACTTCGAGATAGGGCCGCCCATGGTACCTGAACTGCACAATGCGCTTACATGACCCCAGTAGGATGGATATCCTAAGAGACAAGCGCCGAGGAGGCAATATGTTATCATCGCATCCTCAAGGTGAGTATATACTCCCCTCTCTTGCGGCAGGAACTCTTCCAATCAAAATGTGTTTTCAAGCCTCTCCTAAGTCAAGACTAAGAGAACCAAATCTCTTGTCAGAAAGATAGAAATTAAGTTAATTACCATACCAAGTGTGTGAAATTTGGATGCTTTGGTTACAAGGACCCGTAAACCAAAAGGTAGAATAAGACTCCAGGTACTACCCCACCTTTTAACTCAAACCCTAGCTTCCCTTCCTCAACCTCTTGAGGAATGGTCCACAACTTAACTCCTACTTAAGTTTTTAAGTCCACAAAGGACCCTAAAGGTCTAAAGCTAGTAGCTCATTTAGCTTTTAAAGTTTGACCCTAGAATTAACTTAGTCTACCCTAGAGTTCTGATTTGCTTAAGACTGCAGAACTTAGCCAGTTAAGCTCAAAATTTTTTTTTTTTGTTTTTATGCAAATGTATGCAATGAATGCACTATGCTATGTATATCCCCAAGTACACACCCCCATGCCTAAATTCTGCAATGTCCTCATTGTATAGAAGGATATTACCTGGGTCAAAGCTGGGCTAAATAGCCAAAGAACCTGCAAATCAGGCTCAAGAATTGCAGAAATAGACCATAAAAATGAGCAAAGCAATGTTGGCCTAGAAAATAGGTAACCTAGGATGTTGGCGAGCTGATGATGAATCCCGATAGCAAATGCTCGCCCAACTAAAATGGGAATGAAATCTTCCCAGGTCACCAGAAGAGGTTCTAAAGGATAAATAGGTAAAACAACCTCCAAAGGGGTAGGGGGAGGATAAGATGGATCCTCCAAAAGGTATGGGGAAGGAATGGTACAGAGATAAACCCCCAAGGTAATGGACTGACTAAAGAAATCATCAATCCATACCCGATACTCCATTACTGGAAATATTGGTCTGTTAAGCCCCCTGGTCAGAACAAAAGTGAGCAATTTTCTAAGGCAAGGATCATCTAAGGTGTCCAAGTTACGAGGTTACGGGATGGCCATAAGATCTAGGTTGGGTTTAACAAGCTCGGTGTCCATTCCTAACACTCTTTCTAAATCCTCAATTTCATCCCTAGCATTCCTTGCACCATCACATGTATCTTCCTGCTCTTCATCAGGAGTCACAATTTCACTTTCAAATATAAGTGAATCAGAGGGTGACTTCGAAGTGAATGAAGGCAGGTTGGAAGCAACAGATCTAGGGATTATCCTATCAATGTCATCCCCGAATTTTTGTTCTTTACTCAAATCTTCCCCGGAGTCTATATATGAATCCACATAAATCTTAGAAATTGATTCCAAATTTTCCATCATTTCATCATGAGGAGAAATATCATCAATGGGTGTGCTAAGGAAACCTAATTTGGTCAAATTTGTGACATCCTCAGGGGCTAACTCTTCAAATAAGACATAATCACCCTTAGTGTCACTCCAAATCTTGAATGTAGGTTTCTCATATAATTCGTCTTCCTCCTCATCACACAATTCATAATGTACCCGAGGTCTAGAATCATTTAATATCAAAGCAAATCCCCTGGGGTGCTCTATTTGAGGTAAATGGTTTACACTGGTAACATCAGACTCCTCAAATAGGTCAATTTCTTTAGGGTTAGGTTCCCTAAGGGTGGGTTTGAGTTCCATATCGTGATCAGAAGGGAGGGTAGGATTAACAACATGACTTTGACCCACTTCATCAAATGTCACGAAAATACTATCATCTGGGTCGAGATCTTCCAATGGTACCATCATTCCCTTCTTTTGACTCCAATATAATTCAGGTGGATACTCAACCTTATCATTATCTTCCTCGCGTTGCCACCTTTCTTCATCCAATGCATAGCTACTTTCATGTGTATCTTCCTCCCACCGAAGGTGTGGATCTCTCAAGGAAGTGTCATCTAATGGGGAGGTTTCAAAATTGATCCTTGAAAAGTAACTATTCTCCACAGAATTTCCCTCCAACTTAAAGTGTAGCTCTCCCACGGGAGATGCATCTATTGTAGAGGGGTATACATCATCCTCAATGGGGTAGATTGGGCGGCTAATTTCATCTCTTTCTTGTTGGCCTGCTCTCGAAGTTTCTCCTAACAATTCAATCATTTCGTTTTGCATTTTCTATATTTCCATCTTCAAAGAGGAGAGGTCATTGCTATAATGAGAGAAGTCAGGCTCAGGCTTATAGTACCCAGGAGTGTCTGTCCAACCATAATAATTTTTCAGGGAGGGTGGGTTGGGTATTTCTATAGTGTGTGGGATATTGGGCAAAGCAAATCCTGCTCCTAGGTTCTGCTCACTGATTTGGGGCTTAACCAGGCCAATACTCCTATAACAGGAGTAAAACGGATCCCAATGATTGTCATTATGTCCATCAAGGGATGGACCATCTCGGCATCTGGAATCGAAGGATGCAGAGTGGGGGTGAGGGTGTGGGCAAGATGTGAAAGGATGAAAATCAATGTGGTCCATTCTAACTCACACCTCAATCAGAATTCCCCAAGAAAAACACAATTCAAAAAGGACCTTTTAGGTCTTTCCCAATTTAGGCTTTTGATTTTAAGTCAGATTGCAGGTGACAATACAATTTGTTCAATTAATTTACGCACCTATTGTCAACCTACGGCTCGCCTAAGAAGACCTAGTTGGAGCTTAGGTGTTCTCCCTAAATCTCAAATGGTCAAGTAAATCCAAAGACAGAAGATCGAGGGATGCAAGTAGGCCTAAGCCTTCCTTTGAAGCTGTGCTTTCGCGGTGCTTCTCAACTACCCCCAAAAATCCGTGACAGGGTATCCCACTCTTTGGATTTACAAAACCTTTGATCTCAAGTTCCGAACACTTCAAAATCCAACGATAGGAGGGCTCTTGTCCTAGTATTTCCAAACCTAAGGAGTGTCTAGAAGTGTGCCATGGTGCAAGTGAAATAAGTGTGCATACACCACAAAAGATTTTGAATTTTGAATCGCACGCCAAGTTTGAAAATCAAATCCTTGGTTTTCAAAATGTCCCTCCTTTAATTAGTCCTTTTTCTAAAAAATATGTGACCACTTGTTAGATTTATTCAGTACAGATTAGGTGGTCTTCGCATTAAGTCCTGATGCAATGCGTGATCAAGAATAGGATGCAAAGTAAGAAAATGCGTACCTTGCTTCCAGCAATCAACAATGCAAGAATGCACGCAATGCAGAGAAATAAATCTAGAGGCTGCTCATACAGACCTAAATGGTTCATCCTACGGCAGGCAGCTTCTAGCAGGTAGCTCATTTTTCTTATTTTTTTTTATTTTTAAACTACTTATACATAAGCAAATAAAAGTAATCAATAAACTAAAAATCTAAATCTAAAGAAAAGGGAACAGGCACCCAAAAATTACCCAACACGGGTCCAAAACAAAATTGGGGAACAAACCCCTCAAAATATACCCCAGAACAAGGGTTTCAAACAAAATGCGATAAAAAATTAAATCTAAAGTCTTAATTCTATTCTAACTAGCGACTTAATATACAATGATGTCCGTCGCGTCCTCATCCTTCTCCTCCATTCCAAAATAGCTCGTCCAATTCTCCTCTGACAACGTCAAGGGTCGCCTCTCACACTGGTTGATTCTTGCACAAATTTTCTCGCACAGGAAAGAAAATAATAAATGATCAAATCACTGTGCAATTGACAAATAATCAAAATAAAATCAGGTGAAATTATTGCGTCTGTTGCCTCCCCGGCAACGGTACCATTTGACTAGTCAAATGTTCGCTTTAAAGTCGTTTGCAGTTTTATGTGGTGGAAAATCGACTAATCAATATTTAAAAAGAAATAACCACTCGCAGAAGAGCGGGTCATATCCACAGGGAGGCAATGACGTATTTAAATTCGCACCAGTTAAAAATGCTTGTTCGTAGTTAGTTTGGACAAGAATCAAGCCAGAATTGCCTTCAAATTAAAGTTGAAACAAGAAACAATGCTGAAATAGCAATTATGAGTAACTAGAGGATATTTGTCGCAATGTAGAATCAATAAAATATTATTAAAAATTGACAATGGCAAAAAATGTAATTATTAATAGCCATTTTACTGTAGCAAAACAGGGGATTTTTTCCCCTTTGCCGTGCGCAACGAGGAGTGGACGGTCGAATGCGGGAATCTTGGAGGAAGTTCCTTGGACCGAGGGCTTCGAAACGGTGGTGGCGGCGTGTCACGCGGCGGCTGGAGTCGGCCGGACGAGCTCCGGTGGAGGTGGCTGCAGCCGGTGCTGCAGTTGCTGTTGGCGGGCGTGGCATGCGCTGGATGGAAGCGTGGGCGGACTGCTGCGCACTGGCTGGAGGGTGCGAGAGCCCGCACGGCCTGTTGGCTATAAGGGTTGCTGCGCGGGCAGTGAGCGGTGAGGTGCTGCAGACTGAAAGTGTCGCGGGTGCGCTGCAGGCAGATGCACGCGGCCTGTTGGCAGAGGGTGCGGGTGCGGCTGCAGGCTGCAGATGTCGTGAGTGCGCTGCAGGCGGGTGCGCACGAAGGCTGGAGGGCGCGGGTGAAGTACTGTAGGCGTGCGGTGAGCAGCCGAGTGTGGTTGAGCGGGTGCGGCTGCAGGCGCGAGAGAAGGGTGGCTCTGCCGGCTTTGCTGCTGTGTGCTGGCTGGAATGGAAGAAGAATAAAGAAAATAATGTTAAAATATTATATTCATTTATATACAGACCCTCAACTTTTATGTTAATGAAAACATTGTACCTAATTGGTTAACTAATTAGATGAATGTCATTCTAAGCTAATTCTAAATGCACTTAAAATATGAATGCAATGCATGGATTATGTAATTAAATTAAAAATATGAATTAATCTATTTACATCCTAATTTATGCTAAATAAATGTTAGAATTAACCTAATGTCTAGGCACTTAAATACTTAAATAGCCCACAACTATGGGCTAATCAACCTTCACCGATGGTCGGCCAGAGATGGAGAAGGTGGTGGTGGTCAGCGACGTCGAGGGGTCAAGAGTAGAAATTAAGAGAGGGGGAATGAAGAGGGGAGAGAGAGGAATAGTTCTAACCTAGCTAAGTGGACGAAGGGGGATAGAGAGGCGACTGGCCGTACCTGCCGCCGTCAGAGAAGAAGATGTCCAGAGGAGGGAGAATGGCAATGACGAAGGGGCTGGAGCACGCGCGTAGGTATTACGCAACGCGGAGGAAAGAGAAGAAGATGGCTCTGCCACTAGTATTGTGGCAGAGCAACGAGAAAGAGGAGGAGGACTTGTCGGAGCTCGCTAGACACTTGGTCGGAGGAGAGGAGACGATATTGGGGGTAGTTCTCCGGCCAAGTCAAGCTGAAAAGGTACGACCGGAGGTGGTGGACCTTTTATAGGCACTGGCAGGGGCTCTTATGCTTGGAAGACAAGCTTCCAAGCACAAGAATCCTCGCCGGAGATGGAATGTGGAAGATACCCACATCTCTCGTGCGTTCGCACGAGAGATTTGATGCAAATCAGATCCTGCAATCATGCTCAAATGGAAGGGAATTCCTCAGAGAATCTCCCTTCCAAATCTAAGAGTAGATCTCTGAGGAATCAGGAAGTAATCCCCCTCCATTCCTCGCCAGAGTAGGTTTCCTCCGCTTTAATGGTTGAGGGACCTGATTGTAAGAGTGGCGAGGAAGCTAGGGGGGTCTGCACAAGGATAATGGCCAGAATGTAATTGGGTGAACTGTTTTGCAAAGTAGGTGGTCAAGGTGACCTCCCATTAGGTCCAAATTTTGGTAAAAACCTAATTTTGACCTTAGGAATCCAATGGTGAAGTTGGATTTTAGATTTGACCACGTTTGATTGGACATTTTACATAAAAACTCAAATTAGGTCAAATAATAATCTAGGACCCCAATCTATGTCAAAATAGGTTCCAAAGGCCAAATTGAAGGTTATAAACCCTAGGGGATATTTTCCATGAATTTTAGAGGGTTTAGTTGATTTTTATCCTAACCAGAACCTTGTTGAATTATGCGGGTCTGTTTTGGGGTTACAAGATGTCATTTAATTCTTAGACTGCACATGAACCCATTTCTGACTGAACAAACCCACTTTTTATCTTATTCAAATCATTTGACCTATGTTTTGCCTCTAAGAAATCCCATTGATGTACTGTAATGGTAAAATTAAAGTTTTATCCTTTAGTTCATGTTTTCTTCTCACAACATTAATTCCTTGAATTAAGCCCTTCTTTAGGTTATGTAAGAGCTCTTATTCTCTTTCTCAGGTTAAAATGAGCTAGTTAGGGCTCATGATGAGGTTCTCATCATGTCCTTAAAACCCCCACATATTCCAAAAGCCAAAAGGTAGGGAAATGCAAGTTCTGACACAAAAAGTGACACGGGGTACTGTTTTCATACTTTACACAGCGTTGAGAATGTTGGCCCACTTGATAATTGATATTTAATGTAAAGAAACAAAAGAACGTAAGGTTTGTTATGTGGTAGTCGCCACAACATTTAAAAAAACCACTACACCATTTTAACCTAAAACACACCGGTGATAAAAACTTTACACCAGTGTCTTTACACCGGTGCAATTTCATTCTACATCAGTGCAAAATTATTCCAAGGGTAGTTTCACTTGTCCAAAGTGATTTTGCACCTGTGCAAATTGATTTTAACCTATGAGTTTAGAGTTTAGGTTTATGGAAAGTGATTTCACATATGAGAAGTGATTTTTCACTTGAAAGGTGATTTTTCTCCTTAGGGTTTAGGGTTTAGGATTTAGGTAGTGAAGCTAAACCTTAAGCACTAAAGACTAAACCCTAAATCTTAAGGTGAAAAATCACCTTTCAAGTGTAAAATCACTTATCATACATGAAGAAACACTTGGAATTTAATTTTGCACCAGTGCAATCTTACTTTGCATTCATGCAAAATTATTTTGATGGTGCAAAGTAATTTTGCACAGGTGTAAAATAAGATTGCACTCGTGCAAAGTGGTTTTGCACTAGTGCAAAGTGGTTCCGAAGGTAATTTGAGTGCTTTTCATTCGTACAAAAGTGGTTTGTTGTAGACTTCAATAGCGGTGGACCCCATCATGTGCCAACACTTTTTTTTGCATAAAAAGGAGGGATACAGGTTGGGACCACATTAACAACTACGCGTCAACTTTTACATTTCCCAACTCGCGTCCATCCCAAAAACAAAAAGGACATTTTTTTAAAAGTGTTATCAAGAAAAACTAAAATGGGAGGATAATCAAAGTTTCTACAAGAGTGGTAAGATCCTAAAGGATTTAAATCAAAGCACTTAACAAGAATACGATCCAAACATTGATAAACTCAAGCATTACCCCTTTGACCAATAATCCAAGATAGGGGGTTTCCACCTATCAACAAATCAATAAGAGCAAGTGATCAGTAAAATCCAAGTTGGAAGCAATGACAAATCAAAAATGGCCACAACCAACTTTTTCTGAGGGACTCCAGAAGCAGTTAAGATCTCCACCAACAATCCAAGGTAATGTCAAATGCAAGCCCACATCCAAAAGATGAAGCCAAAGCTCTTGGCGAACATTAAAATCATAAGATGTGTAAATCCCAAAAATAGTACTCAAATGTTTATTATCAAAACAACATTCAACAGATAGTGTTTGGAGGAAGGAACAAATAAGGGTAACAGAAATATTGATGCACAAGAAACACCAAATATTTGAGTAGTTGTAGTTCGTATCAGAGAAGAAACCATCAAAACTGATAGCAGCAACAATAAAATCCATATGATGAATATCTACATGAGGTTCAAAGATAAAAATCAATTCTAAAGAAGAATCCAAGATCAATTATTTTAAGTAATTTAGAGGAGCATTAAGAATATCCTGAATGTTCCAAAAAAGACATTACATAAGGAATCATTTAGGTGGAGGGACTTGGATTGACTGCGAGTAATCCTATGGGCAACTCTAGCAACTCTACCTCCACATGTTCCTTTCCCATGAGATGAGGGAGTGGGGAGCATATATGCCAAGTCATCCAAAGGTCAGGTCTTAAGGACCAGCGAAACATCCATAGAATCGACAGCTCTCTCACTCGACCTAGAATCCACCTCTAAAGCATCATTACGTCATTGTGGCTCTGAGTATCCTCCTCCCATCCAGAAACCTCCATCATAATTAGAGGGTCTAGATCGAGGGGGGAGGGGTTGAGAGAGGAAGGAAAATCCAAGATGAACTATTAATCCTCCACATCATAAAAACTATCTCATAAGCAAAGGCACTATCTCTATCACTAAAAACTCGATCCTCCATATCATAAGCAAGATGAATAGTAGGGATATCATCGACAACAACATCCACCATAGAATCACGATTATGTTTTTTACTTAAGCCCTCATTCTCAATAGAAGAGAGACATACCTATACCTTCTTGGAAGGGTCAGGTCTGTAATCAACATGCATAGCCTTGCCCTTATCTTGAACACGGGCCCTGCATTTCTTGATATGGATCACCATGGGGTAAGGCTCACCATCATCCGAAGGATTGAAGTGAGAAGAAGAATTAGAAAGAGGATTAGTACAACCCAAAGTATTGCAATTATCACCATCTTAGAATGATTCCCAGAGGTTAGTCCCAATGAAAAGAATAAGGAGGATGTGGTGGAGGTCCCTCAAACTAGGGAGAAGTGGAGTGCTCAGGAGAGGGATCTATAGCCTCGGATCCTTGAGGATCCCTCTTACTCACATGCGAGGTGGAATTTTTATCCCTTGCATCAACAGTGTTCAAGGAGCAAACCACAAAGGAATGTCCAATCTTAAAGCATTTCTCACAACAAAGAAGGACCCTTTCAAAGATAATCTTTTGTTTGATGCATTCAAATTTATTCAAAATCAAAACAAAATCTGAGAAAGGAGCAAGAAGAATAATCTCAACACAAACCATAAGCTACCCAGGTCTGAACCCCCAAGTAGTTCTGGGATTGACACAAATGGAGTGCGCTAATTGGTAAGCAATCGAGATTAAAGCAATGAAGATCCCACATCCAAGTACCTAAGAAGGGAAATGGTTAGACATACAACAAGTCCAAGTAAACAATTGGAGAGAGTGCAACCAAAGTAGGCTATTAAGAATGGACTCAGGAAATGACTAATAATCAGTGTAAGATGGCATTTACTCATTGAGAAACCAGCAGTACCAAAAGGAAAGAATTCATAATGATATATTTCTAGCATAAAGTAAAGTATTGACAATTATAATAAATCTTGTACATGCAGATAATTTGGAAGACTATATGGTTCAAATTTTTATGGGGAACCAAAATAGATTAACCAAGTCCAAATTCATTGCAACAAATAAGATATGCCAACTTTGAGCCATCCAACCATTCACATCAATATAGATTGGGTCTAATGGCCTCATCGTCTCTAAAATATCCTACAAAGGTGAAAAATTCATTAATGAAGCAAAATTTTCTAAAGCATGGAAACTTCTAGAAGAATCTTTCATACCAACAAAGCAATTACTTCTCCTAACACCTATACATACGGGTCAGACCCTATCAATTAAATCTGTTAGGTCATTTGTAATCCTTCTTCTTGATTGTTCCTACTTCTATTGGAGCTCAATTGCTCTTCTAATAAGAGCTCGTTGGAAGGATTCAAGGAGATTTTGCTACATTCCAGTGATCAAAAGATGAAATTTCTTTAGGGATTGAACCATATTTATAAGCCTCAATTAAGCATAAACACTCTTGTTGATTTCACAAGATCCATTACAGAAAGTTCCAAAAGCTTCGATACCTTAAGATTACACCTAAAGCTTCCTTCATCTTTAGCTCTTCTATCTAAAGCTTATTCTGATGAAGTGGATAATTTTCTTGATGACATGGCAAGTTCACTATTCCAAGTTGAACATTTTATGTGTAGATTCACTAATCAAATTTGTTTAGCTATCATTTCTATATAGCATTAGTGTTGAATAGCCTTTGCATGAGTTCTTGAAGAATTAGCACACAAGTGAAATATGTAATACAAATGTTGAGATACAACACAAATGAAATATACAAATGTCGAGATACAACTCAGTGAGCTCCTTAATTTCTCGAAATGAAATATACAATACTTTCTTAAAAATATTTAGAAAAGAGAGTTGAATATATAACTCTATATATTTACTCTATGATTATTGGTTTCTCTGCCTATATCCGTATCCTTCTAAGGATACACTCATTCCTTCTCTTCGATTATCAAATGCCTCAAGAACTCTTCCTACATTAATTAAACTTAAAAGAGCCATGCCTTTTCTCTCCCTTTAAGAAGGTACTTGGACACTATCTTTTCCCCTTTTTGATTAGGGGTACCTAGACATTGTCTTTTTTCTTGTAACTAGAGTATCGGATAAATGCACATCATCGATTCTTTTTTTAAAGAATCATTTGCTAGTAACCATAGTCCTTCCATAGAACCTTAGGGCCATAAACCCTTATACTTCAAATCCGTTGGCTTTTGCCTTTCCCATCCTAGTATTTGTTGAAGCCTAGGGCTTTTCCTCTTGGGCTAAATAGTACAGAATTTCCTTCTCTTTAGATTTTTTATTTCTTAATTTTCAACAATAACATAAGTAAAGTGTTGTTTTGAGCATTGCTGGTAACACTATCATCCATCATAACTAGCCTAATTTATCCAAAATCCAGGGTTAAATGCTCCTTAATAACCATCAGAAGAACATAATTATGTTCTGAGCTGAGTGCGGGAAGATGGGAAATTGAGTTAATTTTGTTGTTTTAACGAAAAATCATGAATGCAGATTAATTAAGGGGTTAATCAGTGCTTGATACAAGGTTAAATGAACTTAAATTTCCAAGAAGTATACTTGAACTGACTAAATTAAGGTTTTCTATGATTTGAAGATTATTTTAATAATAAAAACCCTAATTACAACCTCACTTCAATTAAATAGGTTCTAGTGAAAATAAATATAATCTAAACCTGCTAAAAATCATTGAAAAATATTCTATTAGGTTTGGACTCTTCATTTTGGCCAAATGAACCTATTTTGACTAAAAAGAGAGACTTAGGCGGGAAATTACCACGTTCTTGGGCTACAGTATAAATTACCCAATCAAACATTACCAAAACCCAAATTTAAGGTCACCTTAGATTCCTTGGGTCCAAATTAGGTTAACCCTAAATTTTGATCCCAATCAGCGTTCATCTTGACCTAGTTTGCATTATATCCCATTTATCTCTAATTATTACATAGACACCCCTATGTTTCTGACTTTCCTTACATCCAGGTCCCCATCTTCTTCATCATTTCAAAACAAGGCATGTTGCAACAAAGGAAACAACCCACAGCCTTCAACTTCAAGTTGATAAAATCATCATCAAATCACCACCAAATCCCTCCAAATTTGGAGGGATTGGTAATCAAATCCTCCTCTATCATTTGATACCAATGCCAAGCTCCAATTTAGAGCATCTTGCCACCAGTGAGCTCAAGATTTGTAAATCTGAACTTGCCAAAATTCGCAAGTAATCTTGCAATTTTAGGGCAATTGGTTGAAACTTCCTCCGCTATATAAGCTTTTGCATGATCCCAAGCAAAAATTAGTCAAGATTTGATCGCGTTTCACCTCTTTCTTCACACACGGCCACCATCATCTCCAACTCCGGTGACCTCCTCTATTCACCCACTTCCATGCATGCTATGATCAAAATAGCACCACCATCATCTTCCTTAGCAGGCCAAAGCTAAGTCGATTCGACCCCATCTTCATCGTCGTTTCCTCCACCTAACTTGTCATCTTCCTCGTGTTCGGTAGGCCAATGCCAAATGCAATCCTCCCTCATTCGTCCAACTTAGGTAGCTATTCTTCTTCTCCTTCTCCCCTAGAATAGTTTAGGGCCTTTAGATTAAGGATTTGATCCCTAACTCTAGTCGTTCGTCTCCTCCGCATCCAACGAGTTCGAAACCGCACACCACGCCATGTCCCACCTCGCCACCTACACCAAAAGCATCACAAGGACTTGTAGAGAAAAAGCCCTCAAGAAATTGTGGGTTTTGATCTACAAATCCCTCAGCCTAACTCCACCTCTATTTATCACCTTCACCGTGTTTGTTCGGCCACTCCACACGACCATACACCAAATCACCACCACCATCACCGTCATCGTGTTACAGCGGAGCTCTTTGGGTATTTAATTGGGGCCAAAGGCCCGTATTTTTGTTTCAGGCACTTTGCCGGTGCACCCATCTTCTCCAACGTCGAGCTATTCTCACCAGCGGGCAATCAACCAAGGAAGTACCCTCTCGTCATGTAGAATCTTGTGGGGAAGCTCTCTACACCATTGGATTCAAGATCCAATGGCCATCAAGCTCCAATCAAGCAGCCATCACTCACAGCATCACATGCGAAGAATGAAGGAAGGAGCAGGAGACTGATAGTCCCACCTTATGTAAACAAAGATCTAAAGTGTGCATAAATAGAATCGTGCGCATCTACGGTTCACCCAAGCTTCAGGGGGTTGGGTCCCCATCCACTCACATGCACACATGCCCCCACACATGCGGGCGTGAACAAATCTTGGGTCATATTTTGAACCAAGTTTGGGGCTGAGGTTTGGTCCAGGTGTGCTTGCTTTGAAGAGGATCCTTTGTGCTAAGAATTGGGTCGGTTTTGTGCTTGGGCCAAGCCTTGGTCCGTGCTTGGCTTTGTGAAGGCTCTTCTTTGGCTAAGAAAATTCTAAGTGTTGAGGCTTTGGTTTAGTTGAAACACACTTTTTTTTTTACCTCAAACACTTACATTTATTTTTTAGTTTGATAGCAAGATTCATTGAGTGCTATATATTTCTTTTTATCAAGCTCTTTGTGCTTCATTTTATTCACTTGATTAGCGGTTTAAATTGCAATTATCTTGCTCCTTAACATGACCTCGGACTCACATTCGAGATTATAAATTTTACATGTTGATTCACTTTCTTCGCTATACTATGACATATTTCTTAAACTTGATGGGTGTTAGCAAGCATCTAAAAGGATGGCAAAAGTGGTTGCATTCTGCAAAATAATTGAAATAGCCTTAGAGGTATCGAGAAGAGTATCCATATTCCTTTCAAAAAAAAAAGAGTATCCACATTATCCTCACCTGCCATGTATGCATTCACCACAGAAAAATTTACACACCCAATATGCAACTTATAATCCACTTTATTCAAGAAACAATTACCCATCACCAAAAGAAAGAAATCTCATGGGAGATCTCCCCTAGTAGTTAGGAAGGGCATCTAAAAGTGTTATGTACATTTGTTGGACTAATTTGAGGACTAGAAGCGATAAGTGAAGGTTCAACATCTTCAAAAATCCTTAAAGGAGTAAGTTTGTTTGAGCTCGAATGAGGAGATTTATGAAATGGTCGTCATAGTACACTCCCCAAATCGCACAACAAACACTTAAATTTATAAACACGAAATCTACTTGGAGTCTGAGGTCGTTCGCAGGGAGCAAATGGAATTCACGCACTAATCTCAATTCAAAATTAATGAGCACAATTAATTATTCACAATAAAGATATTTCAATGAATAAAACTGCTCAGAAATACTATTCAAATATAAATCAATGTATCTCAAAGATTCATGGGATAAAAAGAAAGAGAGAATCAAAAATAATGGTGATTTGAATCACCACTTAATTCTCTTAATTAAGCATGCATCCCAAATATTCAAATAATCCAACAGTAGTTTCAATCACAGCCGGACGATCAAGCCACAGCAAAACCCTCCCCCCTCCTCTTCACAAATTCCTCCTCTCTTTCTCTTCTCAGAACCGGGCAATCAGAGCATTAGGCAGGTAATCGGGTCATGAACAGTACCTAGTCCAGGCTCACCAAGTGTGCGGGTGAGCAATGAGTGAGGGCTAAGTGAGCGGGGGACCCGACCCCCCAGTGTCTTGGGCAAATAGCACAGAACAAGAAATCAATTTAAGTGCCTGCATGAGCTACTAAGTCCTTGATGTAGGACTAAAGATCTGCTACCTTCTTCATTTTCTTTGCCTGCTGAGGTTGAAGGAATGTATCGTTAATTGGATCAGCTGCGACACTTTGTTCTCTAATTGTCGTTGCAAGTACCTCCAAGAAGTAGTTCCACGACTTCAAAGTTGGAGTTGAGGTCTAAGAACATCTGATGATGGTGGATGGTGGTGGAGTGCTCGTCGACGGTGACCGAGACCTAAAACAATGAACACGGGCTCTAAGCCCCAATTAGATGGCTCAAGAGAACCGTCGTGTCTCAAGGAACATGATGGTGGTGGTCCTTTGGTGGATTGATGTCGGGCGTGGCTGGACGGTGATGGGGAAGGTGAACGGAAGTTGGGTTGTTCAGTGGGGGTTTATGGTGGATGAAACGTAGAATAAGTAGAGGTGTTTTGATGGCAGAGGCGAGGCGAAGGTTATGGGAGTGTTGGTGGAGTGGTTGGTGGTCTATGGATGACGTGCGACCTCACCGAAGTGTGGCTGGAGTGAAAGAAGACGATGGGGAAGAGAAGTGGTTGCGGGTTGAATTGGTGAATAAAGGAGTTGAGGAGGATCTAGAGAAGGAGAGGGAGAGTTTGAGATCCTAGCTAATAGTTGAAAGGGGAGAGATCGCACCGGCTGTGATTGGCCAACGCCAGAGACAAAGAATCCTCCGGTGATGGAGCGGCAAGGAAGAAGCGGGCCTAGGAGGCTCTCGCTTGTGTTGCGAGGAGTAGAAGAAAGAGATGAAGATGATCCCACTACCTATTGTATGTGGCAGTAGGCGAGGAAGCCAGAGAGGGAGGTGTCGTTGACGAATCCATTTTAATGGACTATTGTTACACCTAAGTTACCTTTATTCTTACATTTTATGTTTGTTAATAGCTGCATTAAGTCATAGAATGATTGCATGCATCATTACTTAAGTTTACATCTATTCTATTGCATTCTATAATTCATTATTTTATATTTCATTATTGTAGGAATAACTTATGTTATGTTTCAACATGCCACTCTCTCATGCAGGTCACGCACACAGCGCACCCTATCCATCTCCTCCACTTGATCCACTCCATCAGGCTATTTTAAGAGTTAACAAGTAACCGGGAAAATGGGAGAGGAGGAGGAACAATTTTGCGAAGAAACCAGGGTCTTTTGAAAAGAATCCCCCCCCCCCCACACACAAAGGCCCCTCAACTCCCGCCGACCTCAACAAATTGGCCACCCAACTCTTAGAATAGCGGCCAATTTTAGTAAGGGATTTAAAATCCCTTGACTTGCACCGAGGAAGAAGAACGGACAGGGAGGAGATAAAAGTCTCATGGGTAAATTAATTCGGTCTCTCTTGGCGAGGGAGATTATCTGGAACGACCACTATGGACCCTGCGCACACCGTGAGGAGAACCTGCACTGTGGCCCTTTCAACCCTCGCCAACCATGCCAAGAGCGCCTATCCAAGTGCTACAACAGAAGAGCAGCCTAGCACTGGCCACGCTTGTGCGCAACCACGCCCACGCGCAACCCTTGCCCACACGCAACAGCACTCCCATGCTACCGCACCCTCGTGCGCACAACCCTCACCAGCCACGCCAGGCTCACACACCGCACACAGACGCCCACGCCCTTGTGCCTCTCCATCTTCTTCTTCCTCTGCTTCTCTCAAACCACCTACAAACAACCAAAAGAACCCACCGCACAAAGCAGCGCCCCCGCGCAACCCTCACCGGCCACGCTTGCACACAACCTCGCCCGCGTGCAGCCTCACCGTACGTAGTAGCGCTCACGCACAACCGCGCCCTTGTGCGCGCACAGCAGACAGTGCGCAGCAACCACCCGAGGCGGCTGTAGTCCCTGCCGCTCCTTCCCGCCGTCACCTATTGTCTGACCAGCTGCCACCGGCCACTTCCCGTCTGTCACACGGGCGACCCGGGTTCGGTCCACGGCAACGGCACCATTTGATGTGAGAGTATTTCGCTTGATTAAGAAAATAATAGAATGATATGTCGTAATTTATGTGGTGGAAATCTCTCAATCAAAGATTAAAATAGATATTAATTTAAACCACGAAAAGGATGTCGTATCCATAGGAAGAATAGATCCAATAAATTCACGAGTAGAGAGTTATAATGTTCGCAGACACCTTCACGAAATCAATTCAATGAATATGCTACTCTAAATGGAACTTGCAATTTCATGAAAAGTTCAAGGTTATTTATGTAATTTTCACATCAGTAATCAAGCTCCCAAAAGTATGTATTTGATGCATGTGTAGTAGCATATCATGTAAGTTTGAATTGCATGCAAATCTGAATTAAATTTCAAATTTAAATGATGCACATAACGTAAGTTAAGCAAATTCACAAAATTGTAAGTGCACCCATGCAATTTTGCCTAAATAAAATAATCCAATATTCAAGTGACAATGGCAGGCAATGCAAATTTTAATTCTTCCAAAAATAGAGGAAATTTCCTCTCTCTTCTCCCACGTTGGAGGAGGCGTCGCCGGCGGTGTGCTCGGGAGGAGTTCCACAGGAGGAGAGGATCTCATAGATGATGACAGTGAGGCGGGAGGTGGCCGGTGGTGGCCGGCCGGACAACAGGTGGCGGCGGAGAGGAGCGGCAGGGACTGCAGCTGCCTCGGGTGGTTGCTGCACATGCACAAGGGCGCAGTTGCTCGCGAGCACTGCTGTGTACGATGCGGCTGCTCGCGGGAGAGGTTGCACGCAAGCGTGGCCGGCATGGGTTGCGTGGGGGCGCTGCTGCCTGCGGTGGGTTCTTTTAGTTGTTTACAAGCGACTTGAGAGGAGTAGAGGAAGAAGAAGACGGAGAGGCACAAGGGTGCAACCCTCGCCTGCACAAGGGCACAAGGAGAGTGGGAGGCAACAGACGTAATAGATTCACTTTATTATTTCTGAGTATTCTGAGTTGCGCACTTATCTGATCATTCTTTGTCTTTTTGTGCAAGGAATCTGACGGGGCAACTAGCACAGCAGAGCGACAACATCAACCTTGAGCGACGCCCACACGAGGAGAAGACGTAGGAGACTTGGATCCCGCTTTCACAGGAGATTCTCCTTTGGCACAAATTTTATTTCTGTCTTCTCGCCCTTGTAGTAATTGGGGCTGAATTTTTGGGGGTCTGTCCCCACATTCTTTAGCTACTAGAGTTTACATTTTTCTGCATGCGTGATTCATTTTTCTACTTGCTTGCCTTTAAAACAAACAAAAGAAAATATCGAGCTATCTGTTTAGGAGTTGCATGCCCTTAGGTGCGAGCATTTAGGGGTGATTTAGTAGCATATTAGATCTCATTGTTGCATTGCAAGCATATTGGCATGAAGATTGCAGGAGACAAGTACATCTTTCTTCTTTTGCATCCAGCTCCTGTTCACGCATTTGCATTCGAATTAAAATTCAAAGACCACCAAGTTGATTAAATTTACTAATTCAGTGGTTGCCTAACTGAAAGTGAGACTGATAATCAGATTCGACCTTAAAATCAAATCACACTTGATCTGATTCAAAGGGACTTGTCTGCATTTTCAAAAAAAAAAAAACAGAGAGATTTGCGGTGTGATCCACACTTCTGACACTAAGCACGCACATTAGGCACTGCACTAAGGCTCGATCCCTTAAGGCTATAGGCACCGATCTCTTTATCAGTGCAGACCCTCCTATCGTGCTTTGTGGTGGTGGTACTATCTTTTGACCAAGTGTTTTGATACTTCACGGAGGGGGACACCCCTTAAAGGAACAAAAGGGTAGTTAAGGGGCACCGCATACGCATCACCTCAAAGGAAGGGTTCACCCTACTTGCATCCCTTTGTTCGTCCTTGCAATAACTTCTCACTTGATCACATGGGAGTATCATCTAAGCAAAGTATAGGTCCTAGGGCACTCGAAGGTTGAATTAGGTCGCGTAATTGCAATGAATAACTTGTTTGGCCATCTATATCAACCAATTCTACCTCTGCAACAAAGAAGGTTAAGATCTCAAGTCATCACCCCTCTTATACCACTTACGTGGTAAAGGAGGTATAAGCCTTGACCTTTTGACCTATCTTTGGAGTGGAGGTTTCACTTACTCAATCAACAAGAACTTGAATTGTGATTGATATTGTATGCTTGGTAGACGCTCTCTTGAAGGCAGTCTTGTGTTTGATCTTGAGCTAAAAAAAATTCTTAGGAGAGCTCACCTAGGAGAGAAAAGGAAAGGCATAGCTGATCAAGGAGCAAATCAACAGAGGACCCTGAGGGACTATTTTATTCCAACCAACCAAGCCACACAAGCACTGAGACGACCGGCAGGGGATAATTCATATGAGATCAAGAGCAGTACCATATCTTTGTTTCCCTCCTTTTATGGTACTACTAGGGAGGACCCCTACCGGCATTTGGAGGAATTCACCGAGGTCTGTTCCACAGTGAAGCTCCAGGACTTTACTGATGAAGCCCTGATGAGGACTCTATTTCCATTCTCCCTAAAGGATAAGATCAAGCACTGGTATCATACCCTCAATGCAAGGGTAAATAATTAGGCCACCTTTAAGGGAGTATTTTTGAAAAGGTATTTTCCTATGAGAAAGACCAACCATTACAGAAGAGAGATTATGGGTTTTACTCAATAGGAAGGGGAGCACTTTCATGACACTTAGGAGCGCTTTAATGACCTTCTTAGGTTATGCCCCCATCATCAGGTGCCAAGATGGCAGTTGGTTGAAAGGTTCTATAACGAATTATCTGAAAGTCATAGGCAAACCATCAATGCAGCCTGTGCAGGAACCTTCATGACCAGAACTGAGGATGAAGCCTAGGCATTATTTGAAACTTTAAGTGACAACTCCATACATTTGTCCTCTGCCTATTAAGAAAGAAAACCATCAATCTTGCAGAGGAAGATAGAGGCCCATGAAGCCGAGGCTTTTCAGGATTTAGCTTATCAGATTCAATTATTGAATAAAAACTTTGATAGGCTTTTAGCAAACCCCGTCATGAACCCACAAGCAGCCTCTATCTTTCAGGCTTCAAGTGAATGCTCCATTTGCCAAAGCACAATGCACGCCACTGCGGAGTGCCACCAGGCAAATCAATTCCTTGAACTGATTCAAGCCGACTTAAACGCTGCCCAAGGTTTCCACCACCTCCTCGCAATAACCCTTATTCCAATACCTATAATCCGGGGTGGCAGAACCATCCAAACTTCTCTTGGAAGCAAGGTGATGCTTCTAACACAGGGAATACAAGACCCTTACCTCCCCAACCCATATACCAACCATCTTATGAAAACCCTTCTCAAAATAAGCCCTCTAAGATGGATGAACTTAAAGCCATGATGAAAGCGATGCAAGAGCATCAGAATATGGTCATCCAATCTCAGAGTAAGATGATTACTGATATGCAATCCTAAATTGATCATCTTACCGAGGCAGTTAGGCAACGTGATCCGGGGAAGCTGCCTAGCTCTTCTGAGGAGAACCCTAAGGGCAAGGGGGTCGTTTTCAGGGAGCATGCCCAAGCTGTGACCGTGCTGAGGAGTGGAAAGAAGATTGACAAGCCTAATAACACTCCTACGGTTATGTCTCAGAATTCCCCTTCTACACCCGAGTCGACTTCCATCTCCACCGAGGAAGAGCCACATTGCTCTCCCTCGCTTGAAATCACCCACAATGAGGATGTCGTCCTTCCACCACCCCTCTCCCGCCATGACGACCCCTCTACCCAGAAGCCTAGGGTGCCCTATCCAGAGTGCCTATCTGCTCCTGGGGAATCTTCCGTTGCCTCGCCTAGAGCCAAGGATAGGACAGAGGAGATTATGGACACTTTTAGGCAAGTCCAGATCAACTTGCCTCTGTTGGAAGCTATCAAACAGATCCTGTCCTATGCCAAGTTTCTGAAGGACCTGTGCACCCAAAAGCACCGATTTAGGAAACAGGTCCAAACCAAGGTCATCCTGCCTGACCGTGTTAGCTCGGTTCTCCAACATGGAACACCCCCAAAAATGAAAGACCCAGGGGCCCCGTATATTTCAGTGGTTATAGGTAACCAACACATTGATGAGGCTCTACTCGATCTGGGTGCGGGGATGAACATTTTACCAAGCTCTGTCTAGGACCTTTTGGGAGGAGGCAAGTTAAAGCCTAGTCTAGTCATCCTCCAGGTCGCAAACAGATCACTTAAGACACCATGGGGATTGCTAGAAGATGTCCTTGTGAGAGTAGAGGGCTTCTTCACTGTTGACTTTCTGGTGCTAGATACTGACCCATCTAATAAGCCCAAAAAGCCGTCCATTATTCTGGGATGCCCCTTCTTGGCCATAGCCAATGCCTCTATCAATTGTAGATCAGGGGCACTTAAAATGGGCTTTGGGAACAAGAAAATCCAGTTGAATGTTTTTGATACTTACAAGCAATCTGGATTTGAGGATTGTTTTCAGATTGAGGTCGTTGATGAAATAATTAAAGAGACTACTCCAGCACTCCTATGTAGAGATCCCCTTCAAAAGGTCATATCTAAGGACCATCCTCCGATTATTAAAGAAACTAAAAGGGAAATGCCTGAATTAGAAGAGTTGTTGGGGATATACACAGAGTCTCCGTCCCCACCCTGGACCGTGAAGGTAGATCCGCTACCTAAGGCGAGGACATCTCAACTTAAACCCTCAATCCAAAAGGCTCCTGAGTTGGAGTTGAAATCCCTCCCGAGCACATTGAAATATGCTTCCTTGGCCCTAATGACACGCTCCCCGTTATTATCTCGTCTGCATTATCTGAATCGCAGGAGGGAGCTCTGCTTGAGTGTTTACAAAGGCACAAGGAAGCAATTTCCTGGTCAATTGCTGATATTAAGGGTGTTGATCCCTCCCTTTGCATGCATCATATATACACGGACAAGTCCGTGAAACCTTTCCAAGACATGCAGAGAAGGCTCAACCCCAATATGCAAGAAGTTGTTAAAAAGGAGATTCTGAAATGGCTGGATGCAGGGATTATCTATCCCATTTCAGATAGTAAATGGGTCAGTCCTATTCATGTAGTACCCAAAAAGGCAAGAATCACTGTGGAAGAGAATGACCAAGGAGAGCTGGTGACCACTAGACCCTCAACTGGTTGGAGGGTCTGCATTGATTACCGCCGTTTGAACACGGCTACCCAAAAAGTACTTAGGTGGGGAACAAGTACTTTTGTTTTCTTGATGGGTACTCTGGGTATAATCAGATAGCCATTTTTCCTGACGATCAGGAGCATACCACCTTCACAAGTCCATATGGCACATTTGCATTCCGCCGAATGCCATTCAAGTTATGTAATGCTCTTGCCACTTTCCAACGTTGTATGATGGCTATCTTTTCTGATATGATCAACGAGTTTGTTGAAATTTTCATGGATGACTTCTCCATTTATGGCTCATTGTTTGACATATGCCTTTCGCACCTTGATAAAGTCTTAACCTATTGCGAAGAGGAAAAGTTGGTGCTTAGCTGGGAGAAAAGCTACTTTATGGTCCAGTAGGGCATTGTGTTAGGGCATATAGTTTTCGAGAGAGGATTAGAGGTGGACACCGCAAAAATTGATTCCATCTCTAAGCTTCCATTGCCCGCCAATGTTCGTCAAGTTAGATCTTTCCTTTGCCATGCTGGATTTTATAGGCACTTCATTAGAGATTTTAGTAAAATCTCTAAGCCACTCTGCGACCTATTAGCGAAGGATTCTCCTTCGATTTTAATGATAGATGTGGCAAGGATTTTCAAGTCTTAAAGAAAGCCCTTATTACCGCACCGATTCTCCAAGCACCAGATTGGACCCTCCCATTTAAGCTAATGTGCGATGCTTCTGATTTTGCAGTGGGAGCAGTCATAGGTCAAAGGGTTGATGGCAAACCTCATGTGCTGCATTATGCCAGCAAGACCCTTATGGATCCTCAGCAAAACTACATAGTCACTGAAAAGGAACTTCTTGCTATAGTATTTACTTTGGAAAAGTTACGATCTTATCTTTTGGGATCCAAGGTTGTGGTGTTCACTAATCATTCTGCCTTAAGGCATCTTCTTGCTAAAAAGGACACCAAACCTCACCTAATTCGTTGGATTCTGCTACTCCAGGAGTTTGACCTGGAAATTAAAGATAAGAAAGGAGTTGAGAATGTGGTAGCAGATCATCTGTCTAGGATCCCTATTGAGGCATCAAACCCTGCTGGCGGTATTCAAGAGACTTTCCCTGATGAGTTTCTGATAGCCGTAGAGGCCAAAACTCCTTGGTTCGCTGACATAGTGAACTATCTGGTCACGGGCATTACTCCCAATATTTGGGACAAGCAGAAGCGAGACAGGTTTCTTGCTAACGATAAATTTTATCACTGGGAGGAACCCGAGCTTTTTAAAGTAGGCCCTGACCAGCTTTTCTGTCATTGCATCCCTGATGAAGAACAAAGAAGTGTTCTGAGTTTCTGCCATGACCTCCATTGTGGGGGAAATTTTAGTGGGAAAAAGACTTTCCATAAGGTTCTTCAGTCTGGCTTTTAGTGGCCCACATTATTCTGAGATGCACATACGTATGTGGGCGCATGTCTACGTTGCCAATAGATGGGAACCATTGGAAAAAGGGATGAGATGCCCCAGCAACCTATCCTCCCTATTGAGATCTTTGATATTTGGGGCATCGACTTCATGGGTCCCTTTCCTGTGTCCTTCGGATATGAGTACATCCTTGTGGCTATGGACTATGTATCGAAATGGATAGAAGCCATACCCACGTGAACCAATCATAATTCCTTAGTCTTAGGCTTTGTTAAGGCTAATATCATTTCTCAATACATGTGCCAAGGACGATCATAAGTGATGGAGGACCTCACTTCAAGAATGTACACTTCACAAGACTACTCCAAAATTTGGGAGTCATCAACATGATAGCCACACCTTACCATCCCCAAACGAGTGGAGAAGTTGAAGTGTCTAATAGGGAGATTAAGCGAATTTTAGAAAAAACTGTCAGGCCCAATCGTAAGGATTGGTCTAAAAAACTAAATGATACTCTTTGGCCTACAGAACCGCGTATAAGACTCCCTTGGGCATGTCTCCTTTTCGTCTTGTCTACGGAAAGGCATGCCATCTTCCCGTTGAAATCCAACATAAAGCCTATTGGGCTATTAAAAACATTAACTTGAATCTGAATAAAGCGGGAAAGAGTTAAGTGAGCTTGAGGAGCTTCGTAATGAAGCCTATGAAACTTCTCAAGCTTACAAGCAACGTACAAAGGTCTTCCATGATAAGCACATCATTAGAAAGACTTTTGAGCCCAACCAGTGGGTCTGGCTTTTCAACTCCAGACTTAAATTATTTCCAGGAAAGCTCAAGTCCCGCTGGGATGGGCCATACGTTGTTATCAGTACTTTCCCTCATGGAGCTGTAGAAATTCGGAACCCTACTTCTGGTGCGAGCTTTAAGGTAAATGGCCAGCGACTTAAACCTTATATTACTCTTTTAGATGGCCAGGTTTTGGATGCACTTCGACTTGAGGAGCCTTAACTCCTCCCACTCTCCTCCTCAGGTGATATTCTTCTATGTCTCCATTTTTCCAATGAAGACATTATCAATCTTAAGCATGGGGGGTATAACCTGAGAATGTTTATAGCATTTATAAATATTTGCATACATTTAAGATTTTAAAAAAAAAATCTCTTATTTTCTTGAGCTGAATTGGTTAGTCCTTAGCAAAACATCTTTGTTATGGAGGTGTCATTAAAGATTTTCCTTATTTAATTATTTCTTAAGTTTAGAATCCAGTACATTTACGTCACTTACACATAAACTGGGTAATGGATCTTTGAAGAAAATCAATAAGCATTTTTAGTCTACTGAATCCTTGGATAGTTAATAGGGAGTCAAACATACTATCTTCTAGTAAATCCACCTCATATTTGTGAGAAGAAAGTAGAGAGATTACTGGTGTACTAAGTCTAGTACAAGAACTCTTAAATTTTGGACAATTAGATGATGATACCTCAAAGTTAGGCATAGTTTTCGCTCTCTGTTCCTATATGCATTGTGTGAATTCCTGAGAGTCACCAAATAAGGTAGATACACAGAGATTGAGTCTTAATAAAGCTATGACTATGGTGGATGGTTACGACTGTCCTTCATAGAGTCCTCGGCTGAAGGAGGGTAATAGTGTCAAAGGTCAAAAATATGCCTGTCCTATCCATTCCTTCCAAGTGCCGAGATTAGGCACTTTCACCAAATAAGCCACATAATATCCTCTTGACCATCATCATCCCTAGTAATCCTTCATAAATAAAAAGTCTACGTCATGTTATGTTGATTTATAAAGAAAAAAATAAAAAAAGAAGCAGAAAAAGAGAAAAGAAACAATTATATTTAAAAAATAAAGAAAAAGAGAAGAAAAGAAAAAGAAAAGAGTCCAAGTTTATAGTTTTATCTTCGTGACGATGTTTCTGAGGCAACAAAAACACCCATCTTGATCCACCAAATATGACCCATACCTACCTTTCAGTATTTCTGATCGTCCGAATACTGGCTGAGGACTGTAACTTAGTTGTAGAGTTATTAGGACTGTAATTGAAGTGTGAATGCCATGTGAGGCCACCAAATAATGAGTACATTTACAAAATTTGGTAAGATTTGTAATCTCAGAAAGAAAAGAAGGAAAAGAGTGAGCACAAAGGATATCAAGAGAGCACAGTTGTTTAGCCTCTCTCCGAGTTGACTTGTTTAATAGTCTAGAGATCTAGAGTCTATAGTACTAGATTACATGTAGCACCAGATGAGTGTGTGCCACCAAATACAAATCCATTCAACTCGATATCTCCTACCTAAGCCAAAAAGCCGGGGTCAAATTACAGATTATCTTCTGCTTTATCCCCGAGGGAAGTAGTTGCCTATCCCGATAGAAATATTTACCAAGGGTGAAGTACGTACTCCCAATGTGAATTGGCTTCTCACTTGGATCTGTTGTCTAGGCTATTATCACATCATAGTTGTATGGATCTCTAAATGTTTGAAATAAGGAAAGAAGAAATCTTCTTAT
The DNA here is from genome assembly GCA_037157565.1 of Thalassia testudinum. NCBI lineage: Eukaryota > Viridiplantae > Streptophyta > Magnoliopsida > Alismatales > Hydrocharitaceae > Thalassia > Thalassia testudinum. The sequence goes on along the minus strand of JAZHRO010000065.1, from coordinate 17,584,851 downwards.
TACTTCTATTAGTTTTCACGTTTGCAGGGACTAGCAAATCTTAGGTATGGGGGTATTTGATGAATCCATTTTAATGGACTATTGTTACGCCTAAGTTAACTTTATTCTTACATTTTATGTTTGTTAATAGCTACATTAGGTCATAGAATGATTGCATGCATCATTACTTAAGTTTACATCTATTCTATTGCATTCTATAACTCATTATTTTATATTTCATTATTATAGGAATAACTTATGTTATATTTCAATGTGCCACTCTCTCATGCAAGTCACGCAGACAGCGCACCCTATCCATCTCCTTCACTTGATCCACTCCATCAGGCTATTTTAAGAGTTAACAAGTAACCGGGAAAATGGGAGAGGTGGAGGAACAATTTTGCGAAGAAACCAGGGTCTTTTGAAATGAATCCCCCCCCCACCCACAAAGGCCTCTCAACTCCCGTCGGCCTCAACAAATTGGCCACCCAACTCTTAGAATAGCGGCCAATTTTAGTAAGGGATTTAAAATCCCTTGACATGTGCCGAGGAAGAAGAACGAACGAGGACGAGATAAAAGTCGCATGGGTTAATTGATTCGGTCTCTCTTGGAGAGGGAGATCATCTGGAACGCACCATGTGGACCCTGCGAACACCATGAGGAGAACCTGCACTGTGGCCCTTTCAACCCTCGCTAGCCACGCCAAGAGCGCCTCTCCAATTGCTGCAGCAGTAGAGTAGCCTAGCACCGGCCACGCTTGCGCGCAACCACGCCCGCGAGCAACCCTCGCCCGCAAGTAGCAGCGCTCCCACGCTACTGCGCCCTTGTGCGTGCAACCCTCGCCAGCCACGCCAAGCGCGCACACCTCACGCAGACGCCTGCACCCTTGTGCCTCATCGTCTTCTTCTTCCTCCGCTTATCTCAAACCGCCTGTAAACAACCAAAAGAACCCATCGCACGTAGCAGCGCCCCCACGCAACCCTCGCTGGCCATGCTTGCGTGCAACCTCACCCGCGCGTACCGCACCGCACGCAGCAGCGCTTGTGCGCAACAGCGCCCTTGTGCACGCACAGCAAACAGTGAGCAGCAACCACCCGAGGCAGTTGCAGTCCCTGCCGCTCCTCTCCGCCGCCACCTGTTGTCCGACTGGCCGCCACCGGCCACCTCCCGCCTCACCGTCATCATTTATGAGATCCTCTCCTCCTGTGGAACTCCTCCCGAGCACACCGCCGGCGACGACTCCTCCAAAGTGCGATGAAGAGAGAGGAAATTTCCTTTGTTTTTGGAAGAATTAAAATATACATTGCTTGGCACTGTCACTTGAATATTGGATTATTTTATTCAGGCAAAATTGCATGGGTGCACTTACAATTTCGTGAATTTGCTTAACTTGTGTTATGTGCATCATTTAACATTGAAATTTAATTCAGATTTGCATACAATTCAAACTTACATGATATGCTAATACACATGCATCATATACATACTTTTGGGAGCTTGATTCCTGACGTGAAAATTACATAAATAGCCTTGAACTTTTCATGAAATTGCAAGTTCCATTTAGAGTAGCATATTCATCGAATTGATTTTGCGAAGGTGTCTGCGAACATTATAACTCTCTACTCGTGAATTTATTGGATCTATTCCTCCCTATGGATACGACATCCTTTTCATGGTTTAAATTGATATCTATTTTAATCTTTGATTGAGAGATTTCCACCACATAAATTACAACGACATATCATTCTATTATTTTCTTAATCAAGCGAAATACTCTCGCATCAGTCACCAGAGCTGCTATGGAGGTGGCTGGAGGGAGAAGTATTTGAATAGATAAGGCCAAACCAAGCTAGTTTTGGATGGCCTGAGGTTCTAGAGCTTATATAGAGCTCATAACTAAACTCTCAACAAGAGAAGAGCTCTGATTGACTTGGGAAACAGAGCACGAGGTACCCATGGATTTCATGCATTTGCACAACCTCCATGCTACAAGTTAAGGTCCAAGATCTGTCTCAAACGACTCTCTATAGTGTGTACACCAATCTCACCAATTTTGGTGAGATTTGGTGGAGATTTGATTAGGTTTTGATGTGGTCAAAGTTGGCCTGGAGGTCAGTTGACCTCCAATGGCAGCAGAAATTGTTCTGCAAAGAAGATGATGAAGTTAAGGACCTTTCTGCAAAGGTTTCAAAAGTTGAGGGCTTAATTGAGAGGAACAGAGTTTAAATGGACTGAAATGCAAACTAGGTCAAGATGGACTCTGATTGAACCCAAATTTTGGTACAAACCTAATTTTGACCCAAGGAATCTAGTGGTGAAGTTGGATTTGAGTTTTTTCCAAGTTTGGATGGACAATTTGCAAAGAAATCCAAATTATGGCAAAATCCCGTTTGAGACTCTATTCAAGGTCAAAATAGGTTCAGATGGTCACACCAAATATACCAAACCTCTCAAAATATTTTTATATGAATTTTAAGATCTTTATATGAATTTTATCCTAATCAAAATCTCTTTAATTCAAGCAGGTCTGAAAGTAGAGTTTTGTGTGCTGTATTGGTTCTTGAAACGTGTGAAACCTTGTTTCTGTCTATATGGACCCACTCATTGGACTTTAATGTTCATTTGACCTTAGGTTAACCCCTAGCAAATCCCATGGTTATTCTGCTTTCATGATGTGATGTTAAAGCTGCAGAATTAACCCTGATTTAATATTTTCTCCTCAAAATGGATTTGTATGAAATTATAGCTCTTAGGCAACTATGTAGGAGCATTTGTCACTTGATTTTCACTAAATAAAGCTAGTTATGGCTCATGATGGTGCTACCATCAAAGTTCTACCACCTTGTCCTTTTCCCTTATGGATCATCAAAGAGAGGAAACCTTCAAGAATTTCTTCTTAAACCTAACCTTCTTCCATCTAAGCTTCTTAATGGTACCTTCATCATCATAGTCCTAACCCAGCTCAAAGGAGAGGGAGAATTGTTATAACATGGAATACCATAATAGCATCTGATCCGAAGTCAACCTACCATTAAAAACCTAGATATCTGTTACACATGAATCGATAGTTAATAAAACATGCGTCATAGGATAGTCGAAACTTGCGAAAATGACTTTTGAAATTTGCAATTCTTGAAATAAAAACGTATTCCAAGGTCATTCGCAAGGAGAAACTAAATGCGTAATTACCACTATGTAATTATTTACAAATGATTTTGATGAACTTGTATTAGAGGTTAATTTTTTGAAAATCAAATAAGCTTTCATTTGCACTTGGTTCTACAAATAAAAAGATAAAATCCAAACTCAAGTGCAAATATTAAATGATATTCAATAAAATAAAATTACCAAGTGTACATGAGCTTGGTCACTAAATAATCAATTATCAATATTATTTGGGCAAGAAATTTCAATAAAAACTCATTCAAAGCCAAATCTTAAACCAAATCCTCAAAAATGGCAAATTAGTCCTTGAAAGACTGATTCTGTCAAGTTTTCATCCCTGTTGCCTTGCATTTGGGTCTCTATGAATCTGCAATCAAGTCCCTGTGAGAATTTATTATCCTTCAATTAGGTTCCTGCAACAACTTCAAAGGAGAATGAGCTCTCCTTCTCCGGCGAGGGTCGCTAGCAAGTGGCTGGAAGTGAGCTCCGACAGGCACTAAGCTCTAATGATTGATGGACGAGGATCACTTAGATATCGGTGACATGATGGTAGCAGCTGATGGTTGATCGGAGGTGGAGGCGGCAATGGTTGACAATGATGAAGTCTCCACCTCCGACGAGGTCTACACAAGCCAAATGTGGGTCTTCGACCCCAATTAAGCACCCAAAAGCTTTGACATTCTTTTAGGTGGTGGAAGTGGAGAATGAAGATTCATTGATGCGAAGGATTTGCATAGGCAAAGGGTTCAAGTTTGGAAACCCGTCATCGTAGTTCGATTCATGAGAAAATCCGTCGATAAGATAAAATTTATAACTGAAACTCGAAAAGTGAGTTCCAAGTCAAACATGAGGAGGTGAACGTTTGATTTTGAAAAATACGTGTTTCGCTTTATTTCTTTTTTGTCATTTTTTATTTTTCATAATTTTTTTATATTTTTAATAGAGCAAGGGATCAGGTCGATGAATTTTATCTAGCTAATCTACTTGCAAAATATAAAAGAAAGAGAGAGAGAGAGAAATAGTCATATATTTTGAAACAAATGTTTGTTACAACTAAAAAAGTAGGAAAACTACACTAGAAAGCGGTAAAGATAGAGATGAGAAGAATCCCCCTCGACGATCGCTTGGAGGATGACTCACTCTAACGTCACCTGGAGGAAGGTGGTGAGGAGTGGGACGAATGATGACGGAACTAGAGGACGAATGGCGGGGTAGGATGGCATCGCGGGAGGATCTTCTTCCCAAAGGGAAGTGAGAGGACGACCGCAAGATGCTCCACGATGGGGGATGAGTGGCGGGAACAAATGTTTGTTTTCTACTCTAGAGGAGCATCCCAGGCTTGGGACAAGCTCTCTCTAAAGCCTTGGTGGTGGTGAGGAGAAGAAAGGAAGAGATGGTGAAGAATGGAGGTGTAGGGTTCATGTTATAGTGAGGGAAGAGGAAGAAATTTGTGTAGAGGGTTGTAGCAACATCACATGCATCACTGAAGATCCATGCCAACCATGTCCCCAAATGTCGCTAAAGGTCAGTGCCAACCACACATATGCCCATGCTCTGCTGTCGCTGAGGTTGGAAGCGTCGGGACTGTTGGATTAGAAGTGGACGGCTGAGATGGTGCAGAGATCACGCCTCTTGATCACACGTGAGATGGTGCATCCAAAGGTGCATCGACGGTCGCGTGTTGCATTCGTGCTCATCCGTGCACCCACGTAGCCTCTCTCAGCCACTCGTGGCGATCGGGCAGTCAAAATTAACGTGCTTCTCTTTTGCGGCTAATTAAAGGAGCTTGGGAGAGTCGACCCGCGCCACGGCTGTGTGAGCTCCTCTCGAGGCTGCTACACCACATGCCAAAGACATTGCGATTTTGAATTAACCGCAGCCGGTGGTCAAGCAATCCTAGCCGTTGTAGTTTCATCCAACGGTTAAGATCACGCAATAGAGGCTCTCTTAAAGAAGGGCGGGCGACATGGCTTCACAAGAGCAGTTTGATGGGAATCCAACAGCCCAGATCTCACGAGGGGAGATGCCTTTGAGGAGGAGCAGCTACTGCTGGCCCATGTTAGGCAGCCTAGATGGCACCATGTGACACCATCCGGGCCGTCCATCTTCTTTCTATTGCAGAGGGTGCCACGGTGCTTAGATTGAGATGATTTCCACGTTACCAGACTGCGATCATTGCTCCGAATCCATCCGTATGGTCGGATTTTTCATCCAAGGCCCATAAGGATGTCGCATTGCCCCTTGACTGTTGATCTTCCTCGGACCGCATAAGGTGCTACAAGATTTCGATCTCAACGATTTCAAAGGCGTCAGACTCCGATCATCGTTCTAATCAAATCCGTACGGTCAGATTGTCTATCTGAGATCCTGAAATAAATCTCCTTCCCTCCTGGCTATAAAAAGGATGAAATTAACCTAAAATATACACAACTACTCTAAATGCAAGATGATGCATGCTATGCAATATTTATAACATGAAATGCAAATCTAAGCCTAGGAACATACATGAATAGGCATTCTATCCTCAATAATTGTGTCTACATCATACCCCATGCCTATTTTTTGCTAGTCCTTAGCAAAATTAAAATACATGCTATGTATAAAAATAGAATTAGGACTCAATCACTTAGGCCTAAGTTGTTTATTAATAATAGAAAATTTCAACTAAGGTCCTAACTACGAAAACTCAACAGTACCCGGGTGTCTGCCAAAATGCAGATCGCCCAAGTCCTCACCTTATTTGAAAAGGGAAGATACTTTCTTTTTGTTTTTCTTCTTTTCTAATTTTTTTAGACATTTTGAGTTTAAGAGTTTCGAGATAACTTTTTACGGCTACTCGACCTGCCAAAGACTCGAAAAGGACTCTAAGTGCTAATCATCTTGTGGAAAGAGTGAAAGACTCACTAGACGACCATTAAAACGGACTTCAGGTTTCAGCGAGCCTAGGTGACCTTAAGAGTTTCTGCTTAAAGGTTTATCTTTCCAAACAGTAGCTTTCTCCCTACTTTTAAAATTTTTTATGGGGTCAACACAAGGGCAAACCCGGTGTACATCTCCCCGATTTATTCTACTTCCCCACTTCTTCTCTAAGTGTTTTGGGAATTAGTTGTGCATTTTTGTGAGCTGGGCTCTGGACAACTAGCCAATGGGCTATTACCCACGCAACTTGCTAGCCATACTCGTGCGATGAAGCGTGGTTTACTTTTCTATTTTTTTCTCCTCTTTTCTTAGTACCATTTTTTTTCTTTATCTAAGTAGGTGGCTTTCCTGATCTAAGATTTACCTAAAAGAAGTAGAATGTGTATGGTCAAGTAGCTGGGCTCTAGACAACCGACCAATGGGCTATTACCCACGATAACTTGTCAGCCATACTATCCTAGAAAGTTCATTAGCTACCTAATTTTCGAAGAAACCATCGAAAAGTGAGTCAGTGAACATAGTGCATAGATGATTAGACTTAGAGTCCCCTCAAATCAGAGGGTAAGTTCATAAGTCATGTACTTATCACCCCAATTTATTAGCCAAATTAAAATAAAATTACTTGGCGAAGACTTGAAACAAAGTCCACATTCAAGTGGACACTCGAGCTAATTAAGCCCGAAGACCTGAAGAGTCTAAGTACTTAGGTCATATCGTATCATTTCCTAAAGTTAATAATGCCTAATGCCTAAGTTCTCTTCTCCTAATTCTATTTTTTTTCTTTTTGAATTTTTTTTAAAGAAAATAAAAGAAATTTTACAAAGCTAATGAAATAATTTCATGATTAAGTATCCACCCCCCCATGCCTAAATGATGCAATGTCCTCATTGCAAAAATAAAGACATGAAATGGGTGGAATAACATAATATCACCTGAGTTTTGTGACAATCTGGTCAGCTCTGCAGAGAGGAGAGTATACACACACGCTAAGTTTAATGCCTTTAGCTAGACATAATATACATACAAGGAAGAAATTGAGAATTCACAAGTGTGGGTCAAGATCAAAATAAGAATATTAATCTTCAGACCCACTAACAGAAGATGTCCACAGATGTGGACCAACTTGTGGTGCAGACCCATGCCCCAGGGTCAAGCGGTTCTAAGGTTCTGGATGAAATCACCCAGAATCGAAGATTATTGAGCTTGCAACGTCCTGCGGTTTGGTGGTATGCAACCCAAGACTAAAGTGTTAGACAAAAGGTAGATTTGATTTACTAGGTTCAAATATCTACTTAAAGTTCAGCTCAGAAAGATAGTCAGTTATTCCAAGCTTGGGTTGCACATCAAAGATATCATAAGGGTCCTGGTAGAAAGTAGATTTTAGGTCAACAGTAAATCCAAAATTGTGTTTCCCTCTAAGTTAACCTTCCAGATTTTCATTTCCAAATTCCTATCCTCTAAAATTAGTGTTTCCGAGACCTCCAAATCGTTGTACACCCCATCTAAAGTACCCAAGAACAACAATTGTGGCTCAATCAGGATTGACTAGGGTCTAGTGATCTCAAGAATATCATAATTTAACTCTTCAGGGTGTGGTTGAGCAATGGGACTACTGATTAAATCATTAGGATTCGGATCATCCAAGTTAGCCCCAACATGATCATAATCTTCAATAATCAGGCTATCAAAAGGTTCGTCATGCTTCTCGAGCCTATTCGTCTCACTAAAATCGTTTTCCTTAACTTCAACTGAGACGTCACTCAGAGATTCCTCACCCTCAGAATTAAAGAATTCTTGATCCTCATTTATATATGTCTCAAAATCATATGTCATTTCCTGGTCCATAAAGACATATTTTTCCATGCTCCCTGGCTCGAGGATCTCAGGTGAAGCAATCGGTTCATCCTCAATGAGTTGCACTAGACCGACCTGGTCATCTCGGGTCTCAGAAAATGTATTCCCCCTGACAGGAGCCTAAGCGGGTTTAGACATTAGCTCTACTGAAAGGAGTTCATCTTGAGAATCATCCCAAGACTTGACTAGGGTAACCACAAATTTCATCCTTAATCTCAACAATTTCCCAAGTAAAAACTCACTCGGGCCCCTATCCCTAACATCTTGGAGCAAATGCAATAAAGAGCTATTCAGCTCATCGATCATTTTGATCATAGGCTCCAATGCTTCAGTGCATGGTGTTGGCTGAGCTTCTAAAGATTGTATAATGTTCCTCAAGTTAGCCAACACCCTATCCTAGACCTGGTTCACCTAAATCGAATGGCTTGATTCAGGATTGGGTGGGTTTGGGTTCAATCTAGGGGAGTCAAGATATTGAGGTTCTAGGGTCCCTCCCTAATAGTAGGTCATCTCGGGTTATTCAAAGAATGGAGGTGACCTATATTCAGCATAATCCTAGGGAGGGTAAGTGTTATAGTCAACATATCCTTCTTGATTGTAGATCGAGTTAGGTTGATCATCAAAGGGTGGGGATTTATAATCATTGTAGGCGTGAGAAGGATAATAATCATAATCTTGTTGTTCAGGGTTAGGCCCTAAACACTAAGGTCCGGATTCATATCCCCAATCAAAGTTATCCCAACTAAGAGATGGGTAATCATAAGTCGAGTCGAGATAATAATCATCTTGAGGATACGTGTTGGTAGGAGGGTAGGATTGGATATGTATGAAAGATGTGGAAGGATACATTGTGGAGTAGGAGGGAAAACAGAAGAGAGAAAGGTACCCTGCAGTACAATCAACCAAACCTGTCCTTATGTGGGTTGCCTAAAATTCTACAGACTCTCAGAACCCGTCTTGAGATGACAGAAATGATTTGGTCTACTTCTATCCGGCCAGTCCAACCAGTTAGAGGGAGGGGTTGGGGAGAAGGTTCTTCCTTTGGCTTGTGCCTCTGGTTCCTTTGATACCCTCCAATCGTGGTCATTTGATGCTACTCCCCTAGCTAGACATCAGATGGACCAATAGAAGCAGATTAATTGAAAAAAATCTCAATTGGAGTCCCAAAGAGCAAATCAATCCTTAAGGTCAACGTCTACTTAGTTTTAATTAGGCTTGGGATGATTGTGCTCTTAGAATGTGATGGGCCCTTTAGATGGGTTTTCCCTTAATAATCAATTAAAATGTGTGTGTGTGTGCACAACCAAGGTTTGCAAACAAGGTTATTTGATGATGTGTCTTTTAGGGTTTGACCTTGTTTAGTAGCTTTTAGGGTTTAATCTTAGTGTATTCAATCAAGGTTCAGTAGAACACTCCAGGTTTTGAAAGCACTGGTGATGATATATTCCTTTAGAAATCAGAAAAAAAATGTGGAGTGCCTGGTTCAGCCTTAAAAATCAACCTTACGTGGCACGGTATTTGATGAATCACTTTTAATTTGAGTGGTGTGGCCCAAACAGTTCAAGCATTTGGCCTGTTGCACCAATTATTAAGGCACACAAGAATGTTTGACCTATTCAAATTTCTACTCACTTAAGTGTGTGTTACGTTGAAGTGTACCAGGTCCACAGGTCAAATCTTGGGTTAAGTAGTAGAATCAAAGTGATTGTCCGCCTTAGGTTTAGAAATTGTGGGTGTTAAGTGTGTCTCTTTTAAGTTAATCCCACAAGAAGAGAAGAATTTTTTTTTTGTACTTTTAATTTACGCGGAAGGGTGAGGTGAGTGGAGGTGGCAAACAAGACAAACAACTTCTATCCTAGGGTTCATGAAAACACCTAAGTAGATTAGGTCTTGATTATTAAGGTGGCAAAATGAACTAGTAGGTGGGGAAGTGGGGGGAAACTTACAGAAATCTCTACCTGCACTTTACTCAAATCTACCGCCTTCAGCTCCTCAATCGGGTTCCTACATGACAGTGAATTGAAGAAGAAGGATAGGTTAGAAAAATATGTAAGAAATGCGGAGAAACGTGGAAAGAACCAAAGAGCGTTGCCTCCTCAGTAACGGCACCAAAATGATGCGGCAGATTTGCATGTGTAAAGGGTTCGAGTTTGGAAACCCGTCTTCGTAGTTCGATTCACGAGAAGATCCATCAATCAGATAAAATTCATAACCGAAACTCAAAAAGTTAGTCCCAGGTCGAACACGGGGAGGCGAATGTTTGGTTTTAAAAAATACACGTTTCGCTTTATTTCTTTTTTGTCATTTTTTATCTTTTATAATTTTTTTGTATTTTTGATAGAGCAAGAGATCAAGTCGATGATATTTTATCTAGATAATCTACTTGCAAACTATAAAAGAGAGAGAGAGAAATAGTCATATATTTCAAAACAAATGTTTATTACAACTAGGAAAGTAGGAAAACTACATTAGAAAGTGGTAAAGATAGATAGAGATGGGAAGAATCCCCCTCGACGATCGCTTAGAGGACAACTCGCTCTGACGTTGCCTAGAGGAAGGTGGTGAGGAAAAGGACGAACGAGGATGGAGCTAGAGGACGGAGGGCGGGGCAGGACGGCATCGCGACGAAGATTTTCTGCCAGAAGGGAGGTGAGAAGACGGCCGCAAGATGCTCCACGAAGGGGGATGAAAAGTGGGAACAAATGTTTGTTTTCTATTCTAGAGGAGCATCCCAGGCTTGGGACAAGCTCTGTCCAGAGCCTTGAAGGTGGTGAGGAGAAGAAAGGAAGAGATGATAAAGAATGGAGGTGTAGGGGTCATTTTATAGTAAAGGGAAGAGGAAGAAATTCGTGTAGAGGGCTGTAGCGACAGCAAATGCGCCACTGAAGATCCGTGCCAACCAGATCCCCAAATGTCGCTAAAGGTCGGGGCCCACCCACGCACACGCCCACGCTCTACTGTCACTAAGGTTGGAAGTGCCGTGGCCGTTGGATCATAAGTGGACAGCTGAGATGGTGCGAAGATTGTGCCCCTTGATCACGCATGAGATGGCACGTCCAAAGGTGCGTCGACAGTCGTGTGCTACATCTGCGCTCATCCGTGCACCCACATAGCCTCATCTTGTCCGCTCGTGCGTGATCGAGCGGTCGAAATTAAGGCGCTTCTCTTCTGAGACTAATTAAAGGAGCTTGGAACAGTCGAACCCACGCCACAACTATGCGAGCTCCTCTCGAGGCCGTTGTGCCACATGCCAAAGATGTTGCAATTTTGAATTAACCGTAGCCAGTGGTCAAGCAATCCTAGTCGTTGGATTTTCATCTAACGGTTAAGATCGCACGATGTAGGCTCTCTTGAAGAAGGGCGGGCAACATGGCTTCACAAGAGCCATTGGATGGGCATCCAATGGCCCAGATCTCACGAGGGGAGACGCCTTTGAGGAGGAGCGGCTACTGCTAACCGGTGTTGGGCGGTCTAGACGGCACCATGTGGAGCCATCTGGGTTGTCCATCTTATTTATGTTGCAAAGGGTGCCACGATGCTTGGATCGAGATGATTTCCACGTTGCTAGATTGCGATCATCACTTCGGATCCATCCGTACGGTCGGATTTTTCATCTGAAGCCCGTAAGGATGTTGCATTGTCTCCTAGCCGTTAATCTTCCTCAGACTGCATAAGGTGCTATGGGATTTCGATCTCAACAATTTTGGAGTCGTTAGACTCCGATTGTCATCCTGATTAGATCCGTATGGTTAGATCACCCATCCGAGGCACTGAAATAAATCTCCTTCCCTCCTGGCCATAAAAGAACGTAATTAACCTAAAATATACACAACTACTCTAAATGCAGGATGATGCATGCTATGCAATATTTGTAACATGAAATGCAAATCTAAGCCTAGGAACATGCATGAATAGGCATCTTATCCTCAATAATTGTGTCTACATCATTCATCAAAGAAGCTTCTTGGGGTCATTAATGGCAACAATGGGAGAGAGAGGGAGAGGCAATGAACAAACCTAAAGAGCTCTAGATACCTGATTGAGACCTAAACTAATCAAAGCCCTATCCTAATTTTAGGAAAGAAGGATGAGAAGTACCTGGCAAAGAACGAACACCGAGGAGGAGGAAGATGATGAAATTGAAGCAAAGGAAAGAGAAATGGTCACGAACCTTCGTGTGAAGCTTCGTGGGAAGAAGGGGAATAAAAACCCCAACCCTATTGTTAGTGGAAAGGGACGATGAGGTGAGTTTGAGAATCTCCACGGTGCATCAATGGTGGAGGTGCGAGGAGGAAGAAAGAGATTTTCTCATCCAAATTGAGCATGAATTCCTCTTAGCCTTACGTGTGAGCTTAAATAGATGCGTTCAGTGTGATGAATGGAATCAAAAATGCGAGAATTAGGGGGCGAAAATTGATGGGTTTAAGACCCAAATTCACAGCTGAATTGGAGGATCTTCTTGCCAAAAAGAGATCTCGAAATCTTACTTAAGCTTGATGGATCAAGCGTGATCTGAGGATCAATCCCACCAAATTTGGTGGGATTTGATCGAGCAAATCTTGCTCTAGTGTTGCTACCAATGGCGCACGAAGAGAAGCTCGAGCTTCTCTACTTGGTCTGCTTAAGGAAGATGGTTGATGTCATGTTGACATTAACCAAGGACTAAGAAGCAAGAAAAATTGACCAAAATGTAAGAAATTTAAAAGTTAAGGATCAAACTACAAAGTAGGTTAATGTAGTCCAAAAAGTCTCAAATTTTTATGGTAACCTAATTTAGACCTAAGAAATATAATGGTGACTTCAATTTTGGGTTTTAATAAAGTTTTCTTAATCAATTTACATTTTAACCTGAAATGTATTAAATATTCACCTTAGTCTTCGTTTTAAGTCAAAACAGGTTCATTTTGTAAAGTTGATTGCTTTAAACCTTATAAAATATTTTTAATGATTTTTAGAAGGTTTAGATTACATTTATTTTAATCAAAACCCTTTGAATTAAAGTGAGGCTAAAATTAGGATTTTTAAATATGAATTAACTTTCAATTTTCAGAAAAACCCAAACTCAGTCCATGCAAGCCCACTGGTTTGAACTTTAGGCTCATTTGACCTCAATTAGGCGTAGGTTTACCCTGAGGTTAGTCTACACTTGTATTAGTCTATTAAAATAGTAGAATTAGCCCATTTTATTATTATCCCTCCTGATTAAATCATAATTGACTTTTACCCTTTTAATAATTTAGTTAGTGAATTAACCTTAGAATTTAGCCAAATTGAGTTAAATATAGAGAATGATGGTGTTACCATCAATATCTATGGTTGGTAAGAGGGTTCATTTTTCTTAGTTGCAGAAATACCTATAGTCCTCAATTAAGTTCTTTTTGTCATCAAAGTGGTTCTTCCCCGGCTCCATCTTCCTACTTTAAAGAATTGGTTGTATTCCCATTGTCCATGTTCCCTTGTTGTCATTCTCAACATCTATGGGAACAAATATTTTAATGCAAGTACAACTAATGTTGCCAAATATTTTGCACATGGTATTTCATAGAACCACCCTTTGGGTCATCATTTTAAAATCATATAGAATGCCAAATGACATTATGGAAAGCAAACTTCACATCCACATAAAAACTAGGATATCACAGAGTAAGGAACATGGTTTAATATAGATTAGTGTCCCAATCTGCACACTCTACAACGAATAGAAGCACATAGACACTAACAAGTTCTAAGCTTGTCTAAAGTAACATTACCAAAACGTTGCTCTAGAAACTAAAGAATCAACCCTCAAATAGGTTTTACAGATAAGTTGGATCCTTTTTTTTACAAAATACAGGAGCCAATATTATTCATCTCCCACTCCCTAAAGGCAACAAAAACAGTAGGGGAACTAGATCAAAACCTATCAATTACATCAAAAAGAGGAAACCATGAGTTGTGGTCTAATACATTGCAACATAAAAGCCCAAAAAAGATAATCTGACACCAACTACGGATAGAATACAACTTCAGATGATGTATAGGAATTGAATTTTGCCGAACCTGATAATGCTGTTGAGTTTGCAAGATAATTGGTTGGGGGAGTTGAAGATGATCCAATCTACGAGGTGAAGCCTTGCTAACTAAAGGGTGAGGGTATTTTCAGCTGGATGAATATACTCGAACAACTGAATTCTATGTTTAGGGGACATGACAAATAATTCATTGAAGGCAAAGGATTCCATGGAATAAATATAACAAAAATCCTCCTTGCCATTACAAATAGCACACTAGTGATAACCATTAAGCAAATTTTTTTTTAAGAAAGTCGGGAGTCAATTTTATTCATCCCCCACTCCTTGGAAGCATTCAAAAGAGAAGATAGGGGGACTACGCCAAAACATGTCTTTACATAGAAAAGAAAATACCATGACTCGTGACATATTACGTCAAGGAAAACAATCAAAAGATGACATAAGACAGTTGAATTTTGTCCAGCTGAATAGTGCCCCAGTTGTGCCATGGAAGTTCCAAGTACCAATCATTGAGCAAAGTTAGGAAGGTATATATCACCTAATATGCATGCCTTCTCTTAAAAGAAATCCTTAAGAATATTTAAAGGGACCATATATAGGTGTCAACGCTCAAGTTGTTATGACCTGCTAAAGATGCCTCCCAAATATTGTAAATAACCCTTAGTTGTTAAACCTTCTCTTCCTACATATAAATGGCATACAATAGACACCACCTATGAGCTTAGGATTCTAGCATGAAAGCTCAATGATTGAAGAAGCCTCACACGTACCTTGTTTTTAGGGGTTTTCCCCTTCTTAGAAAAAGCCTTGGAAAAAGTTTAAGACAACACATTTGAAGCAACCTCAGGTTTTTTTTTTTTTTAACAAAAGTAGAAGACAGTCTTATTCATCTCCCACTCCTTAGAGGCTTACAAAAGGATAGAGGAACTAGGTCAATACCTATCAATATAAGAAAAGATGAACTATCACTCGTAGCTTAGTACATACTAAAAGTCAAGAAGGAGCACAAAAAGGAAGAACACACTAGAAGCAAAGGACTCTAACATTCAAAGAAAGATTAAAAAATAATATATGGCATTTAGACCATATCAAGCTGGAGGAAACCTTTAATTCTGAGAGGCAAGTCAGAAATAGAGCTGTATATGTGCCATTCTCCATCGCCAAGGTCAGCAATTCTAGTTGCCAAAAAATTAACCGCTCGGTGCACACATGAAAATGCCTGGATCTGATGACGATGGGATTTGAATCAAGGTAAAGTCTATTGTCAACTCTAAGGGAAAAAATCAACCTTTGTAGACTCTAAGCAATATACAAGCAAGGCTATCATCAAAGGATAAATAGAAGAGATCGATCATATAAATCTTAAATCCTATCGTGCATAATACATAGAAATACATACACATACGTAAATGCATACATAATATGTACATATATTTGTTCATATATGTATATATGCACCTGTTTGTGTATGTGTGTATAGATAGAGAGTTATCTAGACACCTTCATCTAGAAATTTGAACCATGTTTGAATAAGCTTTGGCTTCATAAAATTACAAGAATAATTTTCTTCTCATCCCTGACATTTATGGCCTTCTAAAGCCTACAAATGCTCCAACATCCAAATCCATATGCGAGAAATATAGAGGTTATCCGATGTATCTATGATGATTTAGAAAACAAGACCAATGCCTTAATCTACTTCTAAGATGATAATTTGTCGCTAGAGGAAAAAAAAAGAAAAAAGTGTAAACTAGAGAGATATTCTAGGGAATGCTCCTGCTAGTAGGTCCTGGAATACGATAATAACCGACAAATATTGACTCAAACATTTGAAATGCTCCGTAAAATACACCTTTACAAATATTTTCTTGAGTATGGTGGTTACTACTCTAGGGTCAAAGTCAAGCAATTTTAGCCACAAATGTAACGTTAGGCATTACCCTTGTTAAAAGACTTCAAACCTTAGGATGAAACTTGAATCATTAATCTTAACTTATTTGCCACGATATATGAGGTTTTCTTTTGTATTATTAGTTAGA
Organism: Thalassia testudinum; assembly: GCA_037157565.1. Lineage (NCBI taxonomy): Eukaryota > Viridiplantae > Streptophyta > Magnoliopsida > Alismatales > Hydrocharitaceae > Thalassia > Thalassia testudinum. The sequence goes on along the minus strand of JAZHRO010000065.1, from coordinate 17,568,883 downwards.
ATATCGTCCAATCCACCGAAATTTATCTCTACTCAAACTTATAATATAGTCCATAAGCACAAAATATATTACAATTTATATATATATGCGCATATCATAGTATAATACATAAAATAAAATTTGTATCCTATACGTATGTATATCCATATATGTACATTACAACAATTAGTTTGTTCTTCACGCATGTTCTTTTCAGGATAGAATATTTCATTTCCCAATCCGCAACTGTTCATTAAAGTTCTCGGACATCCAAACTGAATTCACCAGATAAATTATCTGTATATTGTTCGAACCACAAGGATCCAAAGGTACGAATATAGATACATGTATATACTCAATATCCATTTATAGGACTCAAGATTTTGAACATGTGATATTTTCAGATAATGACAGAAAAGATTGGCATCATAATTTCTATCGTCGCCTTTATTGGCTTACGTTCCCATGGAATTCTGGAGCCCATCATATACAAGTATCAGAATTACAACATTTTTTTTTTATGGCTCGGAATGAGGCAAAATGAGGAGAAGTGGTCTTCTTTTGCTCACCAATTCTCCGGATAAGGCAGGAATAAAGATTTGAATTTGGATCTCGCCTATCAAAATTAGAAGCCTCACTAATGGATCCCATCAAAACTGTCTAAGTTAAACATACTTGGATATGAGTAATAATAAGTTTATAACCTCATGGAAAGTTATAATAAGTTCTCATATTGCATCCATTTTAATTAAAATAAAGAAAAATCACCAATCAAGATAAGACAAGTTTAAGCTTTTATTATAATTTGTTGACACACACCGTATATATATATATATATATATATATATACTTCCAAGAATAAATGCAGTCACCAATATGGTGGCAAAAAAGCCACTGTATAGATTTTACGTAGGAACACATGCGTACTGCTACAACTACAACAAATGAATATCATACACCTATAATTTTATGTCTATATATTTACCATGTCAGATATGGACGATTGCATTGATTCGTCCCTATCTACCACGCATACACAAGTAACCTATCGATCTCGTCTCAATGTAGATTGTCCCAAATACCCTTCCCCCCACCAGCTATCTGCAGGGAAAATCCACACTATAAGGCTCAAGGAGGCGTATGACATATAACCAGGGGTTCCTTGAAACTATTTTGATTCTTGTAGAGTGAGAGAGAGAGAGAGATGGTAATGGCTATAAATAAGGTGGCAGGGAGGTAGTTGGATCTTGTCAACTGGAAAAAATCTCATCACGAATATTGACAGCCTAGATTTTTCAGGGCTGTTCAGCTGGTTTTTTCCAATCTTGTAGAGCACATGAAGGGCATAGGGGTGCATTCACTCATATGGTGTGGGTGGGTGGTGGTCGACCATGTTCATTGACAGCTAAGGGCAGCAATATGGGATGTAATGTAATTTTCTTACGTAGAACGTCCGGGAGGAATTCCATAAAGTTTGACCAGTCATTGTGTACCACACCCTGCCACACTTACCAGAGGAAGTAAGCAATAGAAGAGATCTAGGGTTTCTTTGTCCTTTCCTGGACACAACCTCGACATTAATTTATTTTTTATTGTTTTTTTTCCTTTTACGAAGTGCAAAGTTCAAAGACTTCATCAAGGAGGTAAAGCTGAATATGCTCAGCAAGGGTGGTGGAACATCTGCAGGCCAACTACCCATCTGCTGGGATTTAGAACAGCTAATAGCATGTAGTTAGGCACCCTCTCACAGCTGGCGTCCTCTCGCCACTAGGACCCCTTCTCCCCGTTCTACCCCTCACGTGACTTTCTCTTTCCTCTTCTACCAAGCAGCTAGATTCCTATTCCTATCCTTATCCTTTAATCTCTTATACCTAATTTGGTACGGGAGATAATTTATCAAAATAGAAGTTAACCTTATTTAGTGGAAAAAATATTTTGACCTGGGTTAAGTTCTGGGATAAGTTATTCTATAATCGATGTGGGATAAGTTATTTTTGTGGATTTTTTCATGTATTTTCGTAGATTAACTCAGAAATTTTCCAAATAATCATAAGTTAACCCACTAGGATAATCCTTACGACTTCCAAACAAAAATACAAACTAACTCATTTATAAAAAAATTATCCTATAAAATTTATCCCTCCATCCAAAGATCTCATAATATTAATTCATCCATACACCGCCAAAACATACCACAATTTCCCTAATGCTAGAAGACCTGGATGCATGGAGGGCACCATACATCAATATCTACACAGACTTGGAAGTCAAGTCGGAGGGCTCCACAGGATTCTTAAAACTACATGGAAGGTTACATTTTCCTTCTTTGAGGATGGGGAGAATAAGTGGATGCTGAAATTTGACTCCATGAATGATCCACTTGGGGTTGAGGCCAAGACCTCCCTATTTATTCTAGAATCACCTAATTTTGACGAAGAAAGCCAAAAAGGACACCCAATCCTAAGGATCACAAGCTGCAGACGTGAAATACAGATGTGTTGAAGCTATTAAGCTGCTGGTCGAGAAAATGGGAGGGAAGACTTTGGAGGTCAACCTAAGGAGAGAAGGTCGAAACATAGTTGGTATGCGTCCAGACGAAGTTCCAAATAATGATGGCCAGAAGCTCATGTTCCCCATCCGATATGAAAAACTCTCTAGGTATTGTAGATTTTATGGTCGTAATGGTTGTCCAAAGAAAGATTCGCCTATTGATGGCGTTCAAGGTTTGTGTAAATCCGAGTTAAAGAATTTACTTTTGCAATCCTTTAAGCCTGTTTTTAGTGATAAACTAAAGTTCATCGGTAAAGCGGATGAGAGATTTTGTCTCTCCCGCAAAATCACAAATAATTTAGTAATAGCGTATAATCCCCCTTCAGGGCCTGGGGGTGAAGCAAGTTTCTCAGAGGTAACCTCTTGCTTAGCGATCAAGATGAGGATCTGCTTTGAATCCTTTACATGGACAGATAGAGATCGGAAAGCTGGGCAGAGCGAGTGAAGCAGCTGAGTCGTTGGAGGCTAGAGCCAAGAGAGGCTTGCAGCCTAGAATCCCAACAGACAAAAAGGAGTCCAACTTGGGGAGCATGCTTTGGCTCGCACCTTGAGAAGGAAGTCGATTAGAGGCATATATGAGAGAAGAGTTGATCATCATCATGAGCAAACCTAGTCCCCTTATTGACATGATAGTGGAGAGAGCCCAGGAGCACGTCATCGAGCCATGCAGTGATGGCGGGAATAGTATGAATAGACAGCTTAGTGGCATGGATGTTCATCTCAGGGGAGAAGAAATCTTAGTTGGCTCACACTCTCGGTCACAGGATGATATCTGCTTCCACGTGTCAATTTGGATCGAGCCCAAGCCACTAGGCCACGCAGGATGACTATTAAAGTGGATGGTGGGATCAATCCCCCTGACAAACGTATGCTTGGAATCCCCATAGCAAAAGACCTACACTAGTGGAGTACTCATGCTCCTCCTCCTCCTCCTCAAAAAAAAAACTGGAAGTTTTGGGAGAAGTAAAGGGCAATGAGGTGGTCATAAATGGATCACTATATAACACTGATTGCTCTCAGAGATTCTCCGCAGTTGTCCCTCAACAACTGCTATAGAAGCCATGAGTTGCTTATCTTGAAACTACCGAGGGATAAGGAGCCCTCGTGTAGTTCGTATCCTCAGAAAATCTCCTTAACTCTGCAAGGCCGAATCTATGCTTCCTCTTTGAAACTAAAATGGCATAGGTACCTTCACCTTCCTTCCATCGTAGATTTCCAAATTATAAATGCTTTTTTGTCCTAGTTGTTAGTCTCTCGGGTGGTCTAGCCCTTCCATGGCATGATAGCATTCAATGGCAAATAAATGCTTATAGTTAGCTGGCAATAACTTCATTCATTGCGTCATTTTAACCCTCATACGCAACCATGGCATCTCTTATCCACATACGGAATTCCTAACCATTCTTAAAGGAATAATTTTTTGTTGGAATTGTCCTCTCAAATTTCCCACATTAATGAGAAAATTTATGCATTGGTACTTGTGAGACTGAAAAATTAGGAGGCAATTGTAAGAGTAACTCCTCCTCCTAGATATTTCGTACATTTGTTCACGACATGAAACTTGGTGATCTAGGATACTCCGACCCAGCCAATACCCAGCCAATACTTGAAGGAATAAGAGAAGAGATCCAAAGAAAGTTATTTTGGAGAGACTTGATAGGGTTCTAGCAAATTTCGAGTGGCTTTAAATGCATCCCAATCCTAGAGTTCTCCATCTCCCACAGATCATAAGCAACCACAACCCCATTCTAGTTAAATTGCATAGAAGATTTCAAAAGATTAACCATCCTTGGAAGTTCGAAGAAATTTGGATGGAGCACATGCAGTTTAGACTATTCATCTTGCTGGAATGGAACAAAAAGCATGCATCTTTGATAGATAAGTGCTTCAAACTCAGTAAACTAAGAGATGACCAAGTTAAGTAGACAACATTTCAATAAATGGAAAGAAAAGTGTTAGTAGGTGGAAAGAGAGCTACTCGAAGTTCAGGCAACCTCACCTGCAAGAGAGAACGTTGACAAGGAGTCCTCCTTCCAATGTGCCTATGATTATTACTCTTGTCTGGAAGAAAAATTCTAGGCTCAAAGATCCAAATGTAAATGGGTAAAAGAGGGGGGTAGCTGTTGGAATTATGTGCCTTGAGCAGACCAACTTGACTTGAATTACTTGATTAATCATTCAAATTTGAATATTAGATCAAGTGGGCATAACTAATATGGTTAGTAGGTCCCTCAGTACAATTGGGATAATATACTGTAGTCATATTAGATATGCCAATGACTGATATCAAAGATCCAAATGATTTTGGATTGAGGCTTTTGATAAGTCATCAATAACCATCATGATACCCAACTATTGTCTCCAGTTTGAGAACAGGTGGCAATCTTCTCAAGCCACTATTGCCTAACTTATGCCCTTGATGCATATCCTCTGAAGGAATGAAGATTCAGAGCTGTCACACAAATTGAGTCAAGGAGTTGACTCAATGAGATGGAAATGCAAAATACTTTCTCTTATCACTGTCACAAAGAAGCCATATCCTTTAACTTGAGACAGATATATGTCTCTGTATTCGAATATGCATATTTTGTGAACCGATAGTTGATGCACGCACCTTAGTATTGATATTAAAAAGTTAATGTACAAATGAGGGCACAGGAGATACATGATCTCTCAAAGAGATCACACAAATTTACTGCCATAAGAGTATGCAATAGATCGGGAGGCTCAAGCTTGCTTCACGTATAATAGGAAATATGAAATTTCTTACATGGTCATATGACTAGGAAAGAGAAGAAGGCAATCCTTTGGGAAAGAATTTATTCTTTGTTATCATCCCAATGATACAAAAAGAACATGTAAAATGTGTAACCTATGATAGGATGGATAATAAATCAGGGATTTAATCCTAAGAGTTACAGATATCTTTCAGTGTGAAGGATTCACGGGTATTTGGAATACCTAAGAGAGGCGTAACGCTATAATTCAATGAACCCTAAACCTTTCATTATTAGTATGATGAAACCAATAATGATTTTGATGGATTCTTACCTGTAGAATAAATTAAATGTGATTTGAGAGAAATTACATTTAATTTGGTGATTAATTGCACCTAATTTGATTAGGTTAAAATCCAAAGATTAGATTGCAAGTAATTAATGTTTAGTTAGTAGATCCTAACATCCCATAAGTTGTGATGGGCTTATCCTATAAAATTTAAGCAGGATTACGTCCCAACCATTGGGTGGAGATCCAAGGTTCCCCATCATATTAGGATTAGTTTTTGAAACCTTATAAATATCCCCCTAAACCTAATGGGAAACCTTAATTGATTTATGGCTAATTTGTGTGCAAATCATCTTCCACCAAGAGAGCAGAAGGCACAACTGTCGACATCCCTCCCTCTCCCCCTTATTTTAGACATCTAGGAGCCTCAGGAGAAGTCTTGAGGTTCCAACAAACGTTTGGAAGTCTTTTTAGACGTCCAGATCTCTTGAGTTCTAGACGTCTAGGACTTTCGTTAGAAGTCCAGAAGGCATATCAAATGTCTAGTAAGAGTCCCAAGCACCTTTTGATGTTGGTTGAGGATTTTAAATCCTCAACAGGGTTGTTCTTTGGAGGATTCAAGATGAGTATTGCCTTGGAAACTGCGAGGGAGTCCACAAGGTACAAAGCATTCACGTTGCACACGACGAAATCAAGTGTTCTCAATGTAAAGGGTTTCATTTGCTTGCAGAGAAGAAGTGTGTCCCATGAGGCTGGGACTTATTTGAGGAGGCATACACTTGGGGTGTTGTGCTACGCCACCCTATAGATATAATTATATAGTCATGGGGAACCCAAAATGGGGAGATGCTAGATCTTTCCATGTGGTTCTATATCCTGGCCATTGCTATTTTTTATTTCCGTTATTCGGATTTTCGGGCATAAATTGAGTATCAATTCAAAGAAAAGTTTTAAATGACTGGATTTTCGACACTTTCACAATGCCATCGAGATCCGAGGATCAAATCATTCAATTCCCACCCTTCAAGTAATATCGCAACAATAGGAATACCTCCTATTCTATATTGTTGCATCTCAAAGGAAGAGGAGGAATGAGATCACTTGCATTAAATCTCAAAGTAGAGATCTCATCACTAATGAGCAAAGCATCAAACAATCCATCATAAATCCATACGAAGAGGTCTTCTCTCAATGTCATACTATCCCAAATACTTTCCATGATAGGGATACATTGTCAAATGAAGAAAGCTATAGCTTGGGTGTTATTCCAAATGAAAAGGAAATTAAGGAGGCCTTGTGTTTTCAATGTAACCTATGAAGTCCCAGGCCCTGATGGTTTCTTCTCTATCTTCTTCCAGTACACCTAGGATATCATTAAACATGACCTTTGAAGCTTCATTCAACAAGTATCCAGCTCTACGACCATACCTCTACAATTAACCCATACTTACATTGCCCTCAATCCCAAAAAAAGGCATACCAGTTGAACTTAGGGATTTCAAACTAATCAACCTCACAAACACTACATACAAAATAATCACCAAAATTTTGGCTACTCACCTAAAACCCCTACTTCATAAATTTATAAGTAGATCCTTGGTGGCCTTTATTAAAGGATGTTGCATCATTGACAATATCATCAAAGCCACAAAAATCTTCCACACCCTCAAACTAGAAGACCTAAAGATGACTACATGATGGGTAAGATAGACATGGAGAAAGCCTTTGATAAAATGAACTAGGACTTCCTTCTCTCCTAATTAAGATATCTTAGCTTCCCTGAAAAGTCTGTTGCTCTAATTTGTAGTTGTATTATCGATGCCACCTACTCTTTGCTCATCAATGGATTCGCCTCTAAAACTATTAAGCCTACTAATGGTCTCCATCAAGGATGTATCCCCCTTCTTATTCATCATTGGCTCCAATCTCCTAAACATACTTATGCAATGCAATATTGAAATTGGTCTATTCCAAGGGGTAAGGCTCAATAAAAATGGACCAGTTCTATCCATGCTTGCTTATGCTGATGATACTTTAATGGTTGGAAAAGCCTCCAAAGCCAATGTTCAAGCCCTCAAAGATTGTCTTGAGCTGTATTGTCATATCTTTAACCAAAAGGTCAACTTCAATAAGTCCTCCATTCTATTTAATAAATGTTTCCATCTGTTAATTCTGGAGAGCATTAAGAGTACACTAGGTATTCAAACCTTGTCTAAAGATGATCTCTACCTTGGAGCCCCAATTACTAAGAAAAACTATAAATAGTCCATCGAACATATCATTATCAATAAAATGCAAGAGAAATTAAAAGCCTAGAAGGCAGGTACTCTATCCCAAGTTGGAGGAACTACTCTTGTGTAATCCACCATCTCATCTATCCCCATTACCTAATGGCCTCAATATGGCTTCTCAAAAACTTAAAAAAAATGATAAGCTAGATCGAGGCTTCTGATGGGATGGACATCTACATACAATAAAATGGGATAAGTTCAATGGCCCTATTCATCTTGGTGTCTTACGTATCATATCAGCTCACATTAATAATATGGCAATGATGTTGAAGTTGGATTGGAGATTAACTAATGGAGATGACTCTTTACGGCATTCTATTTTTAAATCCTTGTATTATAGCACCAAATCTATATGGCATTCCAATGCACTCTTTTCTAGAAGGATATCACTTCCCTCAAACACCTTCTTCATAGAGGAGCTTATAATTGGAGACTTTGAACCAACGCACATATTAATATATGGAGGGATAACTGGATTCCAAGCTAGCATGCTCCCATCCTTCCAAGAGACAACCACACTTGCCTTACCTATCTAGTGTAAGAGCTACTTCATCATGACAGTCAAGAATGGAACTCTGTTTTGGTGGATGCAACCTTCATGACAAATGTCACCTCCATCATTAAAGACATATACCTATTAATCCCCAAGAAGATTAATTGCTTAATATGGGATCCAAGCAAAAGAGTTTTTTCTTTAGTAAAATCAACATATCATTTCTTCCAAGATCAGTTTGAACTCCTACCCAATTATGATTATATTACTCTAAGGAATTTAAAGATAATCAAAAAGTACAACTTCCATAGAGAGTCTCCCTATTTCTCTGGAAGATTAGTCTAGATATCCTGCCACTAGGTAATAAAATCTCCAATATCCTCCCCACTACAGACCTCAATCGTTCCTTTTGCTCAACTAACGACAATGATAGAGATCATCTTTTTGTCTCGTGCTCTTTTTCCTAGAAAGTCTGGTCTTTTGCTAGCTTTCCTAAGAGTCATTTGTCAATTTTCTTCACTGATTTTCTAGTATGATCAAGGAAGACAACTCCACTCAGGTTTCTATGATCTACACTATTTATTCATTGGGGAAGACTTGCTATGAACTATGCTTCCAGGGAAAATCCACTAATTTCCAACATGGGATTGTGTATGCCAAATCTTTGGAGCTTTTACCTAAGGACCCTTACTCCATTCTATACATAATTGATTGTTGTCTTGACGCATCAATGTTAACGTGCTTCTACCATATTTTAAAAATAGATGTGTTGTAGTATAGTTGATAAAAGCACGATTAACATTTAAAATTTATAACTCGAAAAACAGTGTATTCCAAGGTCATCTCTAGGAGCAACAGAAGTGTGCGCAAACCACCATTTAGAGTGTGAACTTATATAAGTTGAATTCTTTTAAAACCACAAGTCCACAATCGCACCTTAATCTTATAAAATGGGAAGTTAAAGTTTGTGATTCAAGTGTGACGAATAAACATCAACAAAATTTATTTAATGCTCAATTAAAGAAATACTTAAGTATTTGATTGATTAGGCATTGAATAGACACTAGAAATAATGTTCCAACAAGTTATGCCAATAAAAACTTATTTAAAACCAACACATGAGTCAATCATCAAAAATTGCAAACCAGTCCTAGAATTATTGCATTCCGGTCTCTACAGTCTTGCAAAAAGGCCCCTACGAGTTTCTTTCTTTGCATTCTGATCGCCAACGATCCATGTTGCATAGTAAAAACAGTGATTTAATTATGTCGTTGTCGTTTGTAGTATAGTGTAATGCAAAAAGATGTCATCTCATTTTATTTATTTACATAATTTTTATTAGTTTATTCCAGGTCGTTCACTGGGAGGCAATTATTGATATACATCACTTTATATGTTCCAAAAATGCTTTTTTATTCCAAAAATGTCAATTATATATACAAAATGAGCCAATAAATCAAAGAATGAATGAATGAGTTAATTATGTACAAAAAAATCAATTAATGCTAGCTACAATGCCTTGAATATATTTACAACTAAACAGGCATAAAAAATTAAGTAAAACTACTCTATGTTAGTTATATACAACTATCCTAAATAATACCCAAGTATAGGTACAAAAATAACTATTAATATGTACTATACTAAATATATTAACATATACTAATAACTTTAGCAACATATAATGTATGTACAGTGATATATATAAGTGTCTCTATAGCTTAGAAAAAGTATGTACAAACTATAAGGCAAAAAGGATTATATTTACTAACATATATATATACTTATAGTGACGGATAAAAATGTCACAAAAGCCTTAGAAAAACTTATATATATACTTAAGGCTTATACCACTCTACTATCCTATACTCTACTTATATATATATATATATGTATATATATGTATACTATACATACATGTATACTCTATATATATACATTCTATTTATTATACATATATCTTATACATACATCTGTATACATATACTGGTACATATATACATTATACGTATATACATAGTATACACACACAACACAGCACACTCACTCACAGTACACAACACTTAACTCCCACACTTAGTCATTTTTAGTTCAAGTCTCACATAGACTCTAAGCCCTCACTTATAAAAATTTTGGTCTTTTTATGTGCAAATCGGGTTTTTTGTGGGATACACAACACCCTCTCAAGTGGGACCAGACCACTACTAAACCCGATTCTAGTTCTCTTTAAGTGTATTTTTGTGCATAGTTTCGACCCAAGTCCAGCTCAGCTAAACTAGACCCAGACCAGACTTGGCTCCCAGCCCACCAGAATATGCTCATAATACCATGCATGGTCAGAGGGTATAGGTGTAATGGTTATTTGTGCTCCTAGCACTGACGACTGATCGGCTGCTAGGCGCAATTCGTTATATACGGGTGCGGCTGTTCTTCAGTGCCTGATATGGCACAACTAAAAGGGCGAGTTGAGTGTTGTGCGTGCGTTCGCTGGAGCCTATATTTGGCCTCAAATTGAGAGCCCAAATTGAATCCATTTTTTAAGTAAATTACATGTTTGGAAAGCCCTAATATAGAGCTACTCAATTGTATAATCAATTTATAAAAAGAATTTATTTAATTATATATATAAATTAATTAAAGTTAGTGATTTATATACGTTAATTTACAACTTGAATCCTTAATTAATGTACAAATTAATAAATTAATAAGTCAATTGACCTTATAATTAGTTAATTAACATAATAATTTATTTATTATACATTTTTATTTTATTTTAAAACATTTATTTTAATTTATATACATGTTTTTATTAGATATACATATAATTTAGTTATAAATATTATTATAGAGTATAAATATATTAAAAATAGGATGAAAATAATCAAATTAATATATATAAGTGTACAATATAAATTACTCCAGTAATAAGTTAATTTATTGGTTTATTTTACTTTAACTTAATAATTTACCTAATTAATTTAATAATCTAATTATCTGCAATAAATAGATAATTAAATCAATGTACAGATGTCATACAGTATATAATACTTATTTAAATACATATGTATAGTAATAAATATGATTGTGAATGTTTACTTGTTTATTTATAATTACCTTAATAGATGTACATATAATTTACTATAAATAAATAGATAATTATATAGTTAATAAATATACAAAATAACTCAATATAAATACTTCTTAAATAATTATAATACATGTATACATTAGTTATATCCAATATAGATATATAAGTTATTATTTACATTTAATTTAACTTTAGTATGTATAAGTATAAATAGTATACACATGGTACTTTTGTGTTTTTTTTTTCTCGGTATTTTCATATTTTTATGGTATTTGTATATATGATAAAGGTAAGAGGAGAGAGAAAAGGTGAGATGATGGAAGAAATGTTTCTTTTTGTGTTTTTTAATATGATTCTTTTATTGAAATTTAGAGTAGACTAAACCGTCGACTGGTATGTTTTATCAACCCAGAGGTTCGGAATACTTTGAAACTCAACAGACACTTAAATAAATACATAATCTTACTTAAGACAGAATTATTTTATTTTTTTATGATTTTATAATTTTTATTCATTATTTCAATATCATACAAAGAAGACCATTAATGATGTTGTGAAGTGAAACCTAAGGCCTTGAATTAACTTTTAATGGCTGGAATTGAGATATGAACATTTAGAAACATCCAAACAATAATATGCTACATTTTTGAACATTCAAGCATGATTTCTAACTTGAAATTTCATTAAAATCAAAGTTTGGATAGATTTTATACTGTCATGTTGCTAACAACAGGTTTAAACATCAATTACAAGCCATATTAAGATCAAATCTGAGCTACAAAAATACATGAATGTTGTTCAAGATGTTCTAAGAGTACAATACATCAACAGCTCATTTAAACCCAAAAGTCAACCCAAATTTCTCAAATGCAACCAGTACTGCTACTGCTTAAATCAGCATCTACTGATGTTGCTGCAATGATCAGCTCATGCTGAAGAACAGATCAGACAGTTTACCACAAAGAGCAGCAATAGCTAAAAGCTATTCAAATCCAAATCAGATGATGCCTGTTGCTATCTAATTCCAGCAGCTGATTGCTACTTGTTTTCATTAACATAAGCTTAGATCAGACCTGAAAAGATCTGTTCTAAGACAAAATACTCATCCAAAATCCATTGGAAACATCTTTGAAGATCTAAAATCCAAAGACCTTAAACAATCTAGTTTAACCATTACCTTACATTATAGACAATGTGAAGGGAATGGATCAAACTATATATCAAATTCAATTGTGCCATGAATCAAAACCTCCATATCAGTCCTCAAAAACTTTTTTAAACCCTGGAAGTCAAATTGAAATCATTCTTGAACTCAAAAACCATATTACCCTATTTTGGGCTTTCACTTTAAATTGATTACCGATCATATGATGATCTTCTTGAACACCATTGATTGGTGTTCAAGGTGATCTAGTGATCATCTCAAAATCACTTGGGTTCTTGTACAACCTCAAATCAATATCACTGATTATCCTTGGTCAAACTACCTAATACAAGGCTCAAATTGGGCATTTGCTCATTTAAGAATAAAACTTCAATCAAATCACATCAAACTCATCGCAATACACCCAATTAAGCAAATCAAACCTCGAATCGCTCGATTAAATCCATTTAAACCCGAATTAGCTCCAAATTGCAAGATTGGGCATGAAAACCAAATCTAAAAGAATCAAGAGAATTGATGCAATCAAATCAAGATCGAGGGTCATTGTGAACATATGAAGTGAATGAGAGGACCCCCATGTGGATTTGAGTGCTATCTAGATCACGAACTCCAAGAACTTTGGATCAAATATGCTCGGATGGATGAGGTGGATTATGAATCAAAATGTGATGAAAACAGTGAAAATGGAATCGTAAGGAGTAGAGGAAGATTAGTGAATCGATACGAATGTGATAAAACACCTCTCCGATCTAAATTAATCGAAGAGGGAGAATTCAGAACTAATCTAATCCACTTCTAATCTAAACTAACAATCAATGAACTTAGCTAACTAATCTACTCCTTGCTAATCTAGAAAGCAATTAATCTACCTAGAAAGCAGTAATTCTATTTATGAAAGTAGGAAATCTAGCTACAGACGAAGGTGGTGTCCAAGATCCATTGGCCGTCAGTCGATGACGACGAAAGGGGGAGACCCTCAGCTAACGAAGGTGATGTCCACGAGCCACAAGCCATCGGCCAATGATGATTGAAGGAGGGAGAAGCACCTACTTTGCCACTGCAGGCGAGTGTTGAGGAGGAAAATAGTCGCAAAAAGAGTTGAGTTTTGAAAACTCGTAGTCATAGCGTAATTTGCAAGAAAAATCTGCCAATAAATAATTTTAACCAAAACTCAAAAGGAATTTCGAGTTGAAAACAGGGAGGCGGACGTTTGATCAAAAATTGCATCTGATTTGTTGTCACGAAGCAGATTAGCTAGTTGAATTAAATCTACACTAGCTATCTACTTAAAGAATAATTAATAAAAGAGAGAGAAAGAATGATACAAATAAAGACAAAATAGAGATAGAATGAGCAGGTATTTCATAACCATTGAATCGAGTTCATTACATCTAATCATTACACTAGAAAGCAAGAAATCTACACTAAAAAGCAATGAAAGAGAAGGTGGAGAGAGGTTATCCTCCTCAACGATTGCTTGGAGGATGAGCTGAGTTGACAAAGCGCCTAGAAGAACGTGGTGAGATGGGGGACGAGGGAGAATGAAGACAGACTACGGAGGATGGGGCAAGGCGACATCGCAGCGGGTTCCGCTTCTCGAACGGTGATGAGAAGACAACCGCGGGCACTCCATGAACGGGGATGAGAAGGTGGAAAAATTCTAATTTTAACTCTAATGGAGCATCCCGAGTTTGGGACAAACTCTTAAAGCTTTGGAGGGGATAAGAGAAGAGAGGAAGGGCTGATGAAAGTGTGGGAGTCGTAGGGCTATTTATAAGTGAAGAATGGAGGGGTAATTAGGTCATTTCATGTGTAAAACATTAATGCAAGGGCCTTTAGTGATGGATTTAAGGGTCACTAAAGCCCTGAATGTGGGCTTAGGTTGTGCACATCTGTGCCGCCTCTCCTTCTATGTGCATAAAACGCACGCGCACGATTGAAAAATCTCAGCCGTCTGATCTTGTAATCGACGACTGAGAATGCATCGCGCTGCACCTTCATAACGCCTCCCCCGCGTGCAATCATGCGTTCAAATGCGTGCCATCGTGCGCGTTTGCAATTCGCAAACATCTTTGCTACCACGTCACGCTCCATTTAGTCATCCACTTTCCATCCAATGGCTCAATTGAGCCAATCCCGTGCTCGCGCTTGATTTGAGGCTTGCGGGGGGGGCTCGACCCCGCGACCTCTATCTTGCCCGTGGGTGCGTGACCAACGAGCCAAGGCCGCCACTTCATCAAGTTTCCATCCAATGCGCATGTGCCCATGGCCGTTGGATCAAGATCCAATAACCCAGAACTGATCGTACAGCTAAGGAGAGAGAGTGGGAGCGGGCACCCTTGGCCGGTGTGTGACTGAGATGGTGCCACGTGGCACCATCTTGGCCATCCAACTTCTTTGTCTTGTAGATGGTGCCACGGATGTTGGGCTACGATCGTCGATTTTCATGCTGTTGGGCTACGATCGTCAATCCGAACCTATCCATGCAATAGGATTTGTCATCTGAAATGTGAATTTACACCAACTGGCTCCTTGATCTCTAATCTTTCTCAGACTACATCTGATGCTATGGAAGTCTGATTGGGCGATCTTGGAGTCGTTGAACTCCAATCGTCACCCTAATCAAATCCGTATGGTTGGATCTTCATTCCGAGGCCCCAATTAAATATCACAATGTTCCCTGACCACAAAAAGAGAAAGTTAACATAAAATTTATATAACCTAATCTAAATGCATGATGATGCATGTTATGCAATATTTATAATGTATGACTTTACTCCTAAGAACATGCATAAATAGACGGTTTATGTGATATAAACATGTTTACATCAGCAAGGAAGGAGGTAGAGAAGCTGAGGGGAAGGAATGAAGGGACCAACTCAAAGGGGAGGGAGCCGATCATTCGCACGCGAGGCCATGGGAGGTGTTTAACTAGGTGTTGGAGTGAATCAGGTCACCATGGTGTGGGATTAATCGATTAGGGCTTCAATGGTGGGATGTGCTTGCGAGATGCGCAAGAAGCTATAAACCAAATCTCAACAGCTTGATGGGATCTGAGTGCTGCAACAATGCTTCGCATGGGAACGTGTGGAGATTGGAAGAGAATCCAACGTCAGATCAATGGATTAAAGATAGACGGCACTGATGGTAACACCATCATGGGTCCTAACTAGCCAAAATTAGTCAACTTTAAATGATAAATGCTCCTAAATGATCATCCAAGGGTCACAATTCAGTACAAAATTGTTTTGAGAAGAAGACAGAAAAATGGGGTTAATTCTGCCATTTTAACATCCAACCACATATGCAAATTAACTAAGGGGTTGAGCAAGGGTTAATTAAAGCTCAAATGAACTTAAAGGACCAAAAAGTGGGCTCACATTGACTGAATCAAGCTTTCACGCATT
Source organism: Thalassia testudinum (assembly GCA_037157565.1). Classification (NCBI taxonomy): domain Eukaryota; kingdom Viridiplantae; phylum Streptophyta; class Magnoliopsida; order Alismatales; family Hydrocharitaceae; genus Thalassia; species Thalassia testudinum. Next base: position 17,552,904 of record JAZHRO010000065.1, on the reverse strand, counting down.
TTGGGGATTAAAATATCATTAAAAATCCTAATTTTCAACCCCACTTAAATTGAAAGGGTTCTAGTCGAAATAAAATCAATTTAAACCTCCAAAAAATTATTGAAAAATATTATAAGAGGCTTAGTACCTTCACTGACCATCTGAACCCATTTTGACTAAAAATAGAGATTCAGATGGGAATTTACCTTGATTTGGGCTCATGTGCAAGTTACCCTACCAAAAATGGTCAAAACCCAAATCCAAGTTCATCATTAGATTTCTTGCATCTAAATTATATTAATGCCAAAATTTGGGTCCAATCAGAGTCCATCTTGACCTTATTTGCATTTTAGTCCTTAAAATTTCTATCCTTCACATTCAGACCCCTAGTTTTCAAGTTTATTGCATATAGGGCCCTAACTTTGTCATATTATTTGCATTTAGACCCATCGCCTGAACAGTATGAACATCATCTAACCCACATCGACCAACCTTTGACTGGGGATTCCTCCCTGATCTCTCAACCAAATCCTCCAAAATTAGAGGGATTGATTGCCAGACAATCTCCTTCCCATTAATCCTTATCTTGCTGCCTACCATGGAGAGGAAAATTCCAACAAACTCAAGATCTTCAAGGATCTTAGTACCCAATTCCTTATCCTAATTTGTGGCTCCTAAATTGAGCTCAAATTTGAGCTCTATATAAGCTCAAGGACATCCTCAGGCATTCCTTAACCAAGAATCGACTAGAAAACTCCTCCTCCTCCAGCCATCACCTTCTTCAGCTCCGACGACCTCCTCCACCTCCCTCTTCCGACCGACCAATCATCAACTTGGAAGGCACACATTCTTCCCCTCTTCTTCGCGCGCCTTGCCAACCAAAACAAGGATGCCACCGACCCCTTCTTCCTCGTTGTTTCCCTCGCCGTCGACATCATCTTCCCCACGTTTGGCCGGTCAACGCCAGATGTGGTCTTGCTCTCTCTCTCTCTCTTAAACACCCCAATCTCTCTCTCCCTCCCTAGCATCTCATTAGGCCCGTAGAACTTAGTTGCAACCACTCGATCACTGCTCTCCCCCCTCATCCTCTCCACCTCCGGCATGAACTCCAGCAAGCTCGCACCGATGCCACATGAATCAAAACCACAAAACACCACCTTCACAACCATCCACGAGTTCCAACGACCAAAAGCCCCAAGTTTATTGGGGAGTTTGGCCACTGAAACTCTCCGTCAGACGACCCATCACACAGCCACCTTCACCAACATCATCCGACCACCACACTGCACCAACCATCAAATCTCTACCACCATCACATTTACCGTACTCTGGCGATCCTTCTAAGCATTCTGATTGGACCCTAGGCTATGTTTTCTTTGTAAGCCTCCATCATCGTCATCGGCTATCTTCTCCAACTCCGTCAACCGTCGTCTGTCAACTAACTGCCTCGCCACCACTCCCAATAGCTGCGAACTCACTTCACGAAGCTACTAGCAGTAGCAATTAAGGAACAAACGCCAACAACAAAATCAATTGGAGCAACTCTTCAGTAGCTACGCATGAAGGAGAAACCACATCGTGATAGTCCCACATCAGGCAATAACAATTTAGATTTGCATTTATAACGCTTTACATGCATAAGTTGTTCGCCTCAAGTACTTACGGGGTGAGGTCCCTCCTCACCAACTACGCATGCAAGCGCGTGATGGTAACACCATCATTCGTCATAACTAGCTTAAATTAGTTAAAAACAAGTAACAAATGCACCTGAATAATTGCCTAAGGATAGCAATTCCACTCAAATCCATTTTGAGAAGAAAGTAATAAAAAGGGTTAATTCTGCAGTTTTAACATAATAACATAAACGCATAGTAACCACGGGGTCACTCAGGGGTTAATTAAAGGTTAAATGAGCATAAAGTTCAAGAAGTGGGTCAACACAGATAGAAACAAGGTTTCACGCATTTCGAGAACCAAATCAGAACACAAAACACTAATTTCAAACTCGCTTAAATTGAAGAGGTTCTATTTAGAATAAAACTCATCTAAACCTCCTAAAATTTATAAAAAAAATATTCTAAGAGGTTTGGTATCCTTGGTTTGACCATCTGAACCTATTTTGACCTAGAACAGAGTTTCAGACAGGATTTTGCCTTAATTTGGGCTTCTGTGCATATTGCCCCATCAATTGTGGTCAAAACTAACATCCAAGTTTACCATTAGATTTCTTAGGTTCAAATTAAGTTAACACCAAAATTTGGGCCGAATCAAAGTCCATCTTGACCTAGTTTGCAATTTAAACCTTTAAAACTTTGTTTCTTACATTTACCCCTCAGGTTTCAAATTCTTTCCACATGGGTCCCTAACTTCTCATTATTTTCTTCATTTAGGTCCCTACCATCATTGGCTGTAGGACCTCACCTTCAGCAAGATTTGAGGGAGGTTTTCTCCCTCGAATCAAAGCCAATCACCTCCAAATTTGGAGGAAAGGACCTAGAGGAGATTCCCAATCTCTCGAACTGCCTCTTGATCTCCAAATCAAGCTCTATAACTTAGACGAACTCAAAATTTCAAGGATTTTTCTCCCTGAAAACCCAAGCAATCCAAGCCTCCTTCCAAGCTTAAAGTTCGATCTTGAGCCCTATAAAAGAACCCCTAACTCCAGACCGTCCTCCTTAGCAAGGTTTTAGGCCAAAAACACGTCTTCTCCTCCTTCCCTGACTTGCTTCGACCAAGCTCCAGCGAGCTTCTCGATCTCCTTTGTTGCCCTCTACCATGTACAATAGGCAGAGGGAATGTCTTCCTCAAAGTCTTCCACTCCTCACCGTACCCAGTAAGAGCTGCCTCAACCTTTCTTCCTCGTTGTCCTCACCACCGGAGCATTCATCTTCTCCGACATCGACCTATCATAGCTAGTGCCAACTTACCACCCCTTCATCTGTAGCTAATCTCTCTCTCTTTCTCCCCTTCTTTAGGTTAGATTAGGACCCTTATCCACTAAATTCAACCGACGATCACCTCTCTCCCCCTCCGTCTTCCCTAGCACCAGCAAAGCTCTTGTGACATCGTGCGACTGCCACAAACACCCGATCCACCCGCTACAACTCCCAAAAGCTCCACCAAATGCCTCCGACCAAAAGCCCTCACCCAATTTCACCTTACGACCACCCGAGCACCCCACCAAACACGCACTTCTTCGGTCACCTTCCCCATCACCGACCACCCATGTTCGAGGATGCCATGCCCTAAAACCACCATCGTTGCAGTCCCCCCTTCACGGTGATACTTCTGAGCATTTCTGACGAGGTCGCAAGGTCATATTCACTTTTTCAGGTGTACGTCGGAGCTCCACCACTACAGTTGTCTTCTCCGAGATTGATTGCCTTCATCTTACCATCAATCACCCAGGTGCAGCATGCAATTGGAGCGATTCAAGGACAGCATCGCCTAAAACCACCACCGTTGCAGTCACCCCTTCACGGCGATACTTCTGAGCGTTTCTGATGAAGTCGCAAGGTCATATTCTCTTTTTCAGGTGTACGCCGGAGCTCCGCCACTATAGTTGTCTTCTCCGAGGTTGATTGCCTTCATCTAACCTTCAATCACCCAGCTGCAGCAAGCAATCGGAGCAATTCTAGGTGCCAAAGCTTCCCAAAACTTCCAACGAGGAAACCTTCAGTAGCGGTAGCCTTAATTTGACGGACCATCTGTTGCAACTAACACGCAAGGACGAAGAGTGGGGATAGTCCCATATCATGGATTTTCAAAGCCCTCACAAGATATAAGTTGACTTCGTCACATTAGCTACTCGCCTCAGACACAGGGGTGAGGTCCCCTCATCTCACATGCCTCTCACACCTCACCCGCTACACCACGCAGGCAGGTCTGGACCCTACCCAGATCCGATTACCCGCTTATAAACCCGATTACCTAGTTAAGAAATGAATAGAATTTGAGGAGGGTAGGGGTAGGTTTCGCCTTGGTATTCATGCCTAATTGCTCTACACTTAGTGAGATTTGGAGAAGGCTTACTTTATGTTGTCTTTGAGGCTTTAAGCTCTGTGACTTGTGCAAAGCGACTTAAGTCGTCTAAGTCATCTGACCTTAGGGTCAAATGTCACATATGCAACTAAGGTTTGTGCTTGGCCTTGTGCTTGAGGCCCTTGGCTTTGGCACTGTAGATATATTTGGCTAGTGCTGATGTGGAATTTGTGAATAAGTGATTGAGACCACTATTGGAAATTTTGGGAAATTGAATACTTTGATATCTGTGCTTAATTTAAGGGATTGAGTGGTGATTCAAATCACCATTCTTTTTAGATTCTTGATTTCTTTTTATCCCAATAACTTGTGATGTCATTTTGAGTAGATTATTATTCTTTGAATATCTCTCTTGTGTTTAATTGATTGTGCTCAATAATTTAAATTGCAATTAGTGTGTGAATTCCATATTTGCTCCCTGCGAACGACCTCAGACTCAATTTCTCTGTTTTCGAGCACTTTATAAATTTAAATGTTGTAACATTTTTGTTGATCATACTACAACGTGCATCTCTTAACATTCGACTCAAGTGCACGCAACAACGGGCCTAGACCCAAATTCGTTTACCCAATTAAGCCCTGGCCTAGTTCTGAAGAGAGAGAAAGGAGGAGATTTTCTGAGGGAATGAGGGGGTTTTGCACTGTGGATTCTAGGGAAACATGCCTACACTTTGGCAAAATTTTAGAAACTGATATGAGGCTCGATAGTTAAGTCATCTGATGGTTGTCTCTGACATCTGACTACCGTTGAGAAAATTGACTATGATTGTAGTTTGAGAGTGCTGATACTACCGTTGATCTTATTGGGAATTGTGATTAATTGTTGGGAATAAGTGGTGGTTTCAACCACCACTTTTATTCTCTTTTATTTTCACTCTTAAGATACAATTTTGAGCATTAATTGTTTATTTTCATATTTGTGATTGAATATCCATTGCATCATTATTTTTTATTGTTGTGATTGGTGAATTGAATTGTTATACTTGCTCCCTGCGAACGACCTCGAAACTCACAGTTTTTCGAGCACTTAAAAATTTAAATGTCAATTCAATTTTCGTCGCTGTACTACGACGTGTTTTCCTAAACTATGACCATTTTTGCTATCAACAGATGCCTGTAGCTCATGTTCTTTGCGAGCTATGGTGCACGTAAGGTAGCAAGTGTAAAGGGAATTTTGCGCAAAGAGCCCACAAAGGTGAAGGGGTAGAACATTTGTGCAGGAGCCCATAAGTTGATGAAAATAGTAACCAGAAGGACCCTATGGGTTTACAGATAGGTCCTTGGAGGTTTTTTGGCTTAAGAAAATGTGAAGGATGGAGGACCTATATGTAATGTCATGAATGCAAGGTCCTAATGTTGTTTAAATACCATGAGATTTTTATTGGAGCTTAATTAAACATATTAGAAGTTAATTTTAACCTTGATTTGCCCTTTTGAATTCAGAAATGTGTTCAATTAGCAATTAGATCATCAATTTGTATTTATGAGTAGAATATCTCATTAATTTAACTTAATTATATCTTTTTAACCTAAATTTGATGTTTTAGGTCATATCTGTTAAATCCCACACTTAAGCCATTTATTATGTTAATTAGATAGTGTTTAGCATTGTTTCTAGCTTAACTTGGGTGTTTTAGCAAACAACCATTAAGTGCAAAGCATTTAAGAATCAGATAGGTAAGCATGATGAGATATCTATTTAATCCTTTCAATTGTTAAGTGTTTAGAGATAGTCTTTAAGCTAAAAAATTTCCTGAAAAACCAACTGTGTTATATCTGGACATTGTGAGAACCAGCTGCTTAGGAAGACTTACTAGAAATCAAGACCGATATGACATAGACCACCTCTCGACCAACTAAGACTTTTGATATTTAAACCTTAAGTACACTTTCCAATACTCAATAGGGTTTTACAAAGTTCAGAAGCTAACAAGTTATGGTTATGCTTATTGAATGGTTAGGAGTAACCAGATGAACCTTAAAACTCAATCCTGAGATTTCATGTCTTTTTAAATCCAGGTTGGTCCTAGCTTCAGTTCATGTCTTCGGATCAACTCTCAAAAATGAGTGAAGACTCAAACCTAACTCTTATTGCATTGTGGTCTAAAGAATATTTGGTGGAAACAGAGTATTTGTAATACGTCCTAAAAAAATATTTTGGTGGAAAATATACAAGACTTTGGAGAACACACTTGACTTATTCAAAAGAATGTCTTTTTCAATTCTTTCTTACTTTTTCTATTTCTTTTTTCTGCTTTTTCTCATTTTTCTGATTTTTTTCTTCTTTTTCTTATAACAAATGTCAATATGTCTTCCACAACTTTATTTAATAGAGCACACTTATTTGGTAGGTGAGTACTTTGGTGGAAAGAGCTTCTCCTAAACATAAGACAAAAGACTAGGACAAAGAGTCTATCTGCACACACAAGTAAGGACTCTATCTTCCCTAATAAACACTAGGGTTGAATTTTAAGTTCATAAGGTCTTTCCTGACACTATGTAGTGAAAACTAAAGTTAATTAGACACCTAACACAAAACAAACCAGCGAATCCTGTACTGATGACTCAAGTACAAGAATACGTCCTAAGTTTGGAGAGATCCTGGTCTATCTTGTCGATGCTTAAAATGTATTAAGCCAAAGCCTAAGCAAATCAAGTTACTATGACCTGGAAAGTTTAACCAATAAAGGTTGAATGTACATAAACACTTATTCTATTTTTGTTCAACTATAAGATCATAATGAAACACTAATAAGTCTTTTCAAAGTTTTTTCTCGGAATTTTGTGTCGGAGTTCTCCCTTAACAATAAAGAATGTGTAGGACCCTTGTATTTTTGGCATTTTTGTTTTTGACTTTTTTTTGTATTTATAATTGTTTTCAAATTTTTCAAAATTTTTCTTTTTTATTTGGTATTATTAATAATACTATACTATATACAATATAGGTATGTCTATAATTGCATTTCAGAAAATGATTTCACCATTTACACCCCCCATACTTAAATGACGCAATGTCCTCATTGTATGAATAGGGTGGATGCAAATGCATGCTCTTCTTTTTACTAACTTAGACTGGGTGATGGAAGGAAGTCGGAATGAGAACATAAGAATCTATGTGCAGACGATTTCAAGTCTGATACAAGATCAGAGTGGAAAGTCAGGCTAAGTAGTGAAATGCATAACAAATGTGATAATGAATGTATGCTAAAAATGCAAGGATAGTCACCTTGGACTCAATCAAGAATGTGGTAGTCCAATGGTTCAGTTAAGCACAAAATAGTCCCAATATGCACAGGAAATGTTGGGTAGTGTCCTCTAAACAAATATATCACCATAACCACAGTTAATTCACAGAAATTCTTGCCACAAGTAGTAATGCTAAGAAAAAAAAGCAAGGTTAAATCCTAAGATTTTTTTCTCTTTTGTCTATACAAGGAGGTGGGGATTAAGAGGAAAAGGGAGAAGATCACCTACCCGTGGAGTGGTTGTCCTCTTTAAGCTCCAAGCTCAATTTTTTTTCTCGCAAAAGTCACAACCAAAGCAAGGCAGATGTGTAAAAAATCAGAAAACAGAAATATTCACAAGAATAGTGATAATTGCACGTTGCTCCCTGACAATGGTACCAAAATGTTAACGTGATTCTACCGTGTTTTAAAAATAGATGCTTTGTAGTATAGTTGATAAAAGCACGATTAAAATTTAAAATTTATAACTCAAAAAATAATATATTCTGAGGTCGTCTTTAGGAGCAACAAAAGTGTGCGCAAACCACTATTTAGAGTGTGAACTTATATGAGTTGAATTCTTTTTTTTCTTTTGATGACGAGGTTCCCTCTTGCGAGGTAGTCCCCAGGAGACCACAAGTGACTCAACTCCATGACCTCTAGATAAATTCAACGTTGGCAAGACTCGAACCAACGACCCCATTCCCCCAATAGTGGTATAAGGGCCTTACCAGCTAGGCCACCTCGCTAAGGGCATATAAGTTGAATTCTTTTAAAATCACAAGTCCACAATCGCACCTTAATCTTATAAAATCGGAAGTTGAAGTTTGTGATTCAAGTGCAATGAATAAACATCAACGAGATTTATTTAATGCTCAATTATAGAAATACTTGAGTATTCGATTGATTAGGCATTAAATAGACATTAGAAATAATGTACGAACAAGTTATGCCAATAAAAACTTATTTAGAACCAACACAAGAGTCAATCATCAAAAATTGCAAACCAGTCCTAGAATTGTTGCATATCCCTGCAATCTTGCAAAAAGGCCCCTACGAGTTTCTTTCTTTGCATTCACACCCCTCCCCTTCTTCTTCTCTTCTCCTCTTCTCTTCGTATCAGCAAGAGGCATGCAGGTCATCAGACGCGAGTAGAGGTTGGCTAGCTTTCGAGAATGAATCTCCTCAATGAGCGTGGCAATCGATTCCCCATGCCCTTAAGAAGCTTCTCGCGAGGCTTGGAAGCTCAACGAGACATGAGGTAGCAGACGTGGTTCATGGTCGATGTTGGGTCCGGCGAGGAGCTTCACATAGTAACATGACCTTGCAGCCCAAGTTAGCTACGCCAAGACCTTTGTCGGACCTCGACGAAGGTGGTGGAGGAGGTAACTTAGTGTGTCAAGGGCAAGGGAGGTCCACCGGACTCGAAAACGCCAGTAGGTGGCGGTGAAGCTCGGGGGAAAGATCATGAAATGACCCTTCCTAAGGGTTGTTCGGGAACTTTTCAGAATCTTAGGGGTGTAGACGCAATTTTAAACCCCCTAGGCTTAAGTTTGTGGGCTCTATAGGGAAAAAGGAAACCTTGCATGGCAACCTCACAAGTTTTCCCCTCCTCTCCCACCACAACCCAAGCACGCACACACCACCCAAACCCTAAACCCTCTCCTTTATAACACCCCCCTCACCCCTCCACTCTCCCCACGCCACCAACACCACCTCCACCTTCACTCCTCCACCACCTTGCCACCGACGACCATCTTCTCCACCATCCCCTTGCAGCCGCGAGTAGGGGAGAAGGAGAGGGGAGGAGCACGGAGGAAAGGGAGAGAGAGAGCATGGGTGAGGGAAGGAGCAGGAGGTGTGAGGAGAGGAGAGGAGCTCGGAGGAGCTTGGGAGAGGCGATGCGTGCAAGAGGAACTGAAAAGGAGCTCGGGAGGGAGAACTTGAGGTCTCCTGAAGCTACTGTGGTAGCTGCTGCAGCTCCACGGGCAGAGAAGAGCTCGCGAGGAAGATTTGTGCGTGGATATTTCCGCATCATCAAACGTCTGCAACCTTTGTCAGACATCTAGAGGGGTCGTCAGATGTCCAGACATCCGATATCACATAAAGTACCGAGGTAAGTTCTCTGCATGAGCTATGAACCATCCATGCGTATACAGCTGTGTTGAGGTGTCGTATTTTTTACTGCACGTGCTTGCGTAGGTACGAGGCGTTGGAAAGGCGCATGGTGCGCCCTTTGAGGCACTTTAGGATGTCTGGAGACCATGTCAGACATCTAACTTCTCTTCCAAACGACCAAGAGAGGTGTCAGACGTTTGGAAGATCCCTCATATGGCTACGAAGGGGTTCAAACGTCTAAAAAAGACGCAGGAAAGCAAGGTGAGATTCTGCAATCGTTTAAGACGCCTGGGACTTGCCCTAGACGTCTGATTTTGGTCATTGTGTGTGTTTTTGGTCAGTTCAGGGCCCAAATGAAGTCAATTTTACGCAAACGAAGTATCGATGGCTTCCATTTCAGAATTCTCTACATGTTAGTGTCACACCTATGCTATTTTGAACTCGTTTGACATAATTGGTTAATGGTATAAGTCTCCAGTCCATAGTGTATACGGGACCCACGGAGACAACGGGATCTACCGTACGAACCCCCATTTCACCCAAATACACTGGTAGAGTGGTCCTCTCTAATACTGTGATTTAAATGATTAAAGTGCATGCTATATTAGAATGATCTGATTGAACCCTAGGATATGAAATGAACCTTAGGACTAAGAAGGATGAATGTACATTACTTGAACCACGCTGTTATACTCTAAAATGCATGTTAAAGTCTTTACTACTAGCAACTGAATAGTTAAGTGATGTGGTGATTACTGAATTTATTAAATCATGAGATGCCTGTTATACGAATGAGAACCGGAATGTAAATAATGATATGTGCCATATACGAAATGAGATAAATACGATGCATGAACCCTATGAGGAACTAGGAAAGGAACTCAAGTATACTGAAACGAATATTAGATGTATGGTGGAACATGTTTCCTACAAGCTGGTTGGTTGTGTGGACTTGGGTATGGAAAGTGAGATGGCCCTCATATACGCAGTACCGAGAAGAGCTACTGTCACTTTAGTGTAGGGGGAGCTAGCCGCCCCTTGGGTTGGGACCCAGGGTTAGGATTGGCCACCCTACACCGACTCTTGTTAGGCCCACTGGGCAAACTGGGATAGCCAGGTGAAGGTACACAGACTGTTGAGGGTTGTGGCCCCTGTTCTGTTCTGTGCTATACGTTTGGGCGTACCCGTTAGCGAAAACGACTAACCATCTGCCAGTGTGGGGTAGCTACCCGTGCGCTTATCGCACGTACCGTAGTCACCGCTACGTCGCGGCCATGACCCCGGGGTGGTAGACCGAGTGTAGGACCATCACAGGATGCTCTCCCGGCCAGGAGAGTGCTACGTGTACATCCTGCATCATGGGAAAACTGCATCAAGATCGTTCCCTTAGGGAACAAGTGGATTAAGAAAGGCTGTTGACCCTTACTAGAAATTGAAACTAAAACACATAGATGATTTAAATGGAAACGGATATTAATACATAACTGGAAAATGTATGATTAATTAGCTACTCGTTCCTTTATGTTTAATTGCATGTAAATAACTTAACCATCACTCTAATCAGCGTTAGCTGACCACAAATTTATATAACCATGTTCTGGTCAGGGAGTTGAGCAGCCAACGCTACCAGCTGCAGAGGGCGTTGGGCCCAGTCAAGCCCAGTCGTAGTCCTTTCTCTTTTTCTGTTGCAGAGGTTTTTGTTAGTAGTGAGTACCTTTAGCATGTAATACATGTTTCTGTTATGTTTCTCTCTGTTCTAGTTGTGATGGCTATGTCTGTAATAGTACTTTTCTTCCTATGGCATGTAATACCTTTAAGATTTTCTATGCTATTTTCCTTTGCTGTCTATTATCTATTTCTGCTTAGTTACATTATATGTGTGGTTGTGGAATGATTTATGCATTTGGTTATTTCTCATTTGATGACTGGGTCTTGGGATCTAGTCAAGGAGAGCCAATCTCTGGTTCTGTAGGAAGTCGGGATCGGGTCGTAACAGATCAAGTCGATGAAACCCTCAATAGGTTGAGGGCTTTCGTCGGCCGTGGTCGAACGAAGGTGGCAACGTGGTCGACAGCTGGCAAGGCAGCATGGAGCGAGGTGGATTTCCTCACGGGAGTGTGGCCGACGTGTAGCCGAAGATGGAGAAGATGACGGCATGGAGGATGTTGGAGAGGTTGATTGCAAGATCTAAAGAGAGGAATTTACACTACAAAGAGAGGAGAAGAGAATGAGATACCTAATCATGGACGAGGGGGTCGGAGGAGCATGCCAGCGTGGTGGCCGAATGCGTGGAAGAAGAGGACGGCGAGGAGATTTTGAGCCGAGGAAGAGGTTGAAGATCCATTTCCTTTGATGGGAAGAACGACAACGACGAAGGGAAGAAAAGCCCTCTGCCAATTTTTGGGGCAAAGCGACGGATTGATGGGTGAGGAAGCTCCAAGGTCCACCGGTGATCAAGCTTAGAGAAGAAGAAAGAGAGGGAAAGGGAGTCGACTCCTAGACGAGGATAACCCTTGGAAGATGGACAACATAAATAAGCAAAGATCCGCGCAAAGAGAAAAGGGGAAGAGAGGCAACAAATGACGCAAAATTGCATTTTCACATGGTTTCTTTGACCGAGGATTGTGGCAAGGAGAAACAACCAATGGCGGTGTGGTCACCACTGATCGATGCGACTTTAACCGAGAACTGAGTCCTCTTTAAAGCTTTGCTCACTAAAGGCCTGGATCGGCCAGAAATTGAGCTCGAAGCTTGACGTGGAGGGCATCCATGGCCTTATTGCTGGCAGGGTCCTATTTGTGAAGAAGATGATGAAGTTAGGGGGCCATTTGCAAGAAAACTTGAAAGATGGGGGGTCTTCGCATGAAATTGTGTTTTCAAGGGTCAAAATACAAACTAAGCCAAGATGAAGTCTAAATGAACCCAAAATTTTATGGTAACCTAATTTAGGTCTAAGGAATTTAATGGTAACTTAAATTTTGTGTTATAATGTCATTTTCATGATCAATTTACACTTTAACCCAAAAATGTACCAAAAGCCCGCCTAGTTTGTTTTAGGTCGAAACGAGTTCCGATTATCAAATCGGCTGTGTCAAATCTGATAAAATATTTTAAATAATTTTTAGAAGGTTTAGATTACATTTATTTCCATTGGAACTATTTAAATTAAAGCGAGGTCGAAATTAGCCATTTTAATTAATAATTAACACTCAATTTAAATGAAAATCCTAAATTACTTAGTATCAGCCCACTTTTAGAAAATTTAAGCTCAATTGACCTTTGATTAATCATGATTCACCCCTTACCATTTTAGATTTATAATTATTCGTAAAAATTGCATAATTGACCCCTATTTTTATCAATTCCTCTCTCTTCAACCCTACTTGAATTATATCCTTTTAATATGTTAATTAAGTGAATTTAATCTTAAAACTTAGTTAAATTAAATTAAATACAGCGGATGATGAAGATGACATCAACCAACTTTCGACTTGAACTCTATACCAATTATTCACTGACAATTCACTTATGTTATTGATGTTAGACGTTGCCTTCTCCAATGATTTCACGTGAGGTGTCTTTTCGCTGCAACATGGAAGATGGTATATGCTGGATCTCTATTGATTGGTTCCATGCCCTCTGTACAAATCATGGCCTTACTAGCGGTAAACAAAATGAAAGATTGGTCCTCTTCATTTTGTAGAAATGATGGTTATTCATGCATATTTCTGACCAATTCCCTCGCAATGGTTGAGGGATTATTTTGTAATTTGAAAAACATTGCATGGTGGTGGCAAGAATAATTAAGGACTTGTCTTAGCTGCTCTCCTGATTTGGAGAAGCAGGTTGCAAGTACATCCCTAGGAACTTTTTGAATTTGGTACACCAACTCTTATATAAATTTGGTCAGATAAATCACCTAGGGTTCTAAGTTAAACCTCAAGCATGCTTCATCTTTTGTTGACTACTCCTTTAGTTTAATGAAATTTATATTTTATCCACAAAAAGAAAGCACAAAGTTGAGCAAAGTGAACTTTGTACATCTGCTTTAACATTGTGCACCACAATCCTTGTGATCTTCCAATGTGGTTCTTCCCCAACATTTTTGTAGCCTCTTGTGCTTTTCACCTAATAACAGTGTGCGTCTCTTGGATGAGAAGCAAAATAAGACTCCAACAATGATAACAACGTCCATGATCTATTGAATTTTTATCACTTGAGAAAACTTGAAGAAAATTGGAACATGATATTTTATTCAAGGAAAAACCTTTAGGTACCTAGAAATTGGTTTGATAAGCAAACATTCGATAATACCAATCCAATTTAATAAAATTTATATGTCATTATCCCTATTTCCCAACAATAATTTCATATAAAGATTGTTAAAACCACTAGATAGTTGTACATTATAAACTTAAGAAACTTGGTACCAAGGATTACTACTTCATAACTTAGGATGAAGCATTTTGTGTTGTAGATTTAGGTTATTGGATTCATATTAAATAAGTTGTTTAGGCATTTTTTATCTCAATCAAACTAAGATTTACGATCAAAATATAACAAATGGTATTAAAATTTAACTCCTTTTAATAGAAGAGAAGTGCTAGCTAGAGATAGAGTTGCCACCAATAAAAAAAGTTATCTAAGAGAGTGGCACGACCACTAGTATCGAAGATAAAATTATTGGAGGAAGATGATGCACATTTAATTGATGAAGGTTGTTCAACTTTCAAAATAGTATCATGTTATAAAACTTGGAAAACATTGTTAGTTGATTATCAGTGTTGAGTATTATTGTTTGTCAATTTGAACTTAAATATTATGGTAGATTGTCTTAAATCAATTAAGTCTATATTTATTGATTTTAGTTTATAAACCTTGACTACGAAATCATGATTAGATCTAAAGTCATTCTTGTAGGATTCAATTTGCCTCATTTCTTCGTGCAAAAAGTTCAAACTCTTTATGAGCCCTGACCTAGCTAATTAGCATAAAGTTGAAAATTTAAATTTGTCGATCCTAATAAAAGGTAATAAATCTATAAATAAAACTAAAATCAAAGGCCCTTCTCGACGTTTAACACGTGGTTACTTCCATTTTCTGGCATACCGAAATACTTGACTTAATTAAGCTTCGATCCAGAGCGTAGCGAAAGGATCTCCAAACATGCCATTCCCATCGCACGGATCCCCGTCAGCCCTTGCAACAATAAGCACGTCATCAGCATATGGTACGTGGGACAAAGAAAAAGGTACAACCTCTTATTTAAGCACCTTGATCCTCCCCTCTAGAAAATGGTCTATTTGCAACGGTATCACGCGATGTCAATAACTGCCATCATAAAAGATTAAGGCCTTTTTTCTTTTTTTTTCCTACAAAAAAAGTTCCTTTCATTAACAGGATTGAACCTATAAAAGTGACGTTAGATCAGAGGAAAAGCCTCAACTCACATGGGGAATAAAATTTCGATCTAAATCCAACAGGAATAGAAAAGAAGCATCATTAACATGGACTTCAAATAGTGATTGGGAATTGAGTCATCGTGACATACTCAACGATACGACTGTGCTACTAGGAAAGTTCCTGACCATTAGCACAAATGGGAGATCCAACCAAAGTTGGAATCGATACAACGACCTGCCAATCTCGGTCGTATAAAGTATGGATTCTCGCATGTCCCCCAAAGAAATGTCAACCCCTAGGGGAAGAAAGAGACTAACAACAAAGAAAAAACTAGACAAACCAACAAGAGAAAACTAACAACATACACCAAAATGGTCCATCCACCCCTGGAATCAAAATGAGCCATCCAAACACCTGCCAAGCTCCGCACTCCGACCAGACCACCAACGAGTCACCGCTTCCGACGAAATGCCACTACTCCAACCGAACCACTGACGAGTCACCACCGCCACACAACCCCATCCAGCCACAATCAGCTGCACATCGCGAACCTAGCCATCTCAAGTTCGACAAAGATCTACCTCAGCATTCGACTGTCGCAGACCTACGTCGTCACGTCTTAGCTCAACCATCGTACGTCGTGCATGTTGCCACTAACGACGAGGATGGTCTCAAGGAGGAGAGTAGAGACTTTTGGCAAGTGAGGGGAGCCCCAATCGACCTCAAGAGGCCAACCAAAAACCCACCAGTAGCGCTCGTAAAAAGGAGAAAGGCGTCGGAGAGAAGACTCTGGTGTGCTTTTCGTGTTACGATTCGAATTCTTACTCTTACATTAAAAGATAAAGACCTTTTGCACCTGGTAGTCATCAACCTGCGTTTAAACCAATCGCGACAGTTATTAATCAATGCAAAAGGTCGTTCAAGAAGAAATATTTGCCATCACACAAAAGATATTTTAGGCACCTACCCATGATCCTTATCTGCGTCCGCCTCCTTTTTCCTTCTTTTTATTTTATGACCCAAGAGTAAACTGAGGAGAGAGGAGTTCACACGCATACACCCCCTCCCAGGCAAAGCAAGTACGACTTGAACGGGGATCGTAGGCATGAAACGCCATGTTGGGATTAATTTATAAATGATCCACTTTTAATTTAAGATGAATATGAACATTAACCGATCTTAATTAAATTTTATATTGAAGGAATATCGATATTGATATATTAATTTTCATATCCCTTCATTTTGAATGAATATTGATACTAGTGTATCTGTATCAATATCCCATATATTGAGTATTGACACTGGTGAGTCGATACCGATATTGATTATTGACTTCCAGGTATGAGTCCCATATCTAAGAAGTACTAGTACTGATGTCAAATATCAGTACCTATTACTTATTGTAATATCCCAAAATATAAGTTCCGAGTCATTTTAAGGTGGTCCGAGTCAATTCAAACTTGGAAACCCAGTTGTGATTTGGTGCTAGTGCCAACACCTCTTTAAATTGCCCAAAAAAATACATATTTTGAGTCAATCCCTAGCCAAATGTTGTCAAAAGGATACCATATATGGTACCGTTGGATTTCTCCCTTTGCAAGCTTTCCAGTGATGCTTATGTCGTGTGAATCCAAGGTGTATAGCTCAAGTTATGGTCAAAACAAGTCAAGAACATAAATATAGGGTGGACCCAACTTTGGGATATCTTAAGTATTTCACCCCACTAAAACTATTCCAACAAACTTTTGAGCCTATAAAAAGACCCCCTTGGGTCCTTGAGTCGTCATCAATCTCTAAGCTTCTTAATGAAGAGAGGAAGAGAGAAGGAAAAGTTTAGGATTTTCCTTTATAAAGCTTAAACTTTTTCTCGGGGACCTTCTCGTGATTCCAAGAAGTCCGAGTTTCCTACCACAAAACTTGCAATTTCAAGAGGCACCACTGGCGGCGCGCTTCAGCTGGCCGATGTGTGGCGGCAGCAGTGGGTGTGGACACGATGCATGGTGGGCCCTGCGCGCATGCAAGTTCGAGCCTTTGTGCTCAACAGGAGCGCTAGCACACACAGATCAGCAACACGTGGCCGATCCAACAGCCACAGGGAGTTAGCGTGCGGGTGTTGGCAATCCGCAGGTGCATGTGAGAGCCAATCGTCGTGCGACACGTCACGTGCAAGTCAAAGTTGACCAGTTGACCAATTTGCTTGAACCGATTGGTTCAGCAACCCCCTCGCATTGTTTCTTCCAATTCAAGGCCTTCCTAACCTTGAATTTCGACAAATAAGGTATCGTTGGAATTGTATCGACGTATACTACGCGTTAGTAATTTTTTATTTTCACTTTTGAGTACTGTTCCTTTAGTGAAAAATTAGAAACAAGACCAGGAGTCTTCGACCCTATTTTTGGTCCGTGTAAACCAGGTTTTACCCTCAGTGCATGCATGAATCCCAAGGCAGGCTTGGAGACTGCTCCCAGGCCCTGTGCGCACAATTCGGAGTCACCATAACCCTCAGGTGACATTAGGTAGAATAGTCTACCCCTCCTCTCGATTTCGTCTAATTTTCGAGTGCCTATGGACCCATCAGGTGTAATTTCTCTCATGTACTGCTTAATTAGCGTATGCCCTTCTTCTTGCTGAGTTTGGAATCCCTCTGATATTTTCCCTAATTTATGGGCACTTTAGAGGAAACTTAATATGTTGTTATGCAAAATGGTAAAGGTTAATGACCACATGTACCCCTGTCATTGCATGCATAAAACGAACTCCGATTTCCGTGAACAAGTTTCGTGATGTTCATTAATTGATAAATAATATGGACCACTGTCATAAATTGAAACTACTTGTAAACGAATAAGTTGGAGGATAATGTGAATATTTATTAATCCTTAAATTATTAAGGATGGCTTGATTTAATGAAAATGAAAGATACAGTTATCGGGAATGAATTTGATAGCACTATTTAGTCGAAAATGAAAGGACAGATAACTGATTTTAGCCCCACTACTCCACGGATTTTGGCTGTAGCTTTAGTCTGTCAGACCGATTTTAGGGGCTAGTTTAGAGAGTTGCTAGCCTCCATACGATTCTTTGATTAGGCTTAGCAGCCAACTGGGATAGTGGGATGCATGGCTCAAGGTTTGGTTCTTTCTTGGCCAGTGGTGTCCAGCAGTTGGGTCATTGACTGTCTATGATTCAGCGTACACAGCGCTCGTACGTGTTCATGCCATACGATGTAACCACCACCCCTTTCCACAATGACCCAAGGTGATGGAGTGTAGTGACTCAATGGGTATAAGCGATCTTCCCAGCTAGGAGAATGGCTTATACAGATCTTGCATCGCAAGAAGTTACACGAGATCATCTCATGATCTGAGACGTCGAATTACAGATTGTGAACTATAAGAACATGGGTAACGTACATGAATGAAATTAGATAAGAAATAAATTATAAACGGATGAACTGTTGATAGTGTCCTTTTTTGTACTCCTGTTACTATTATCACTTGGTTCGTTGTGTACTCTACTCAGTTTTCACTGACATATAGTTTCGAGTTTCGTATTTAGGTGTTGCTGAGCAGTCGGGTGCAGCGACTGTCGTCGGTCAGACTTCTGCGGAACTGGGTCCTACTTGAGGAGACGATCCATACTGAGTCAATGGCTCGTAATAGTAGGTTTCTTTCCGTTGTTAGGATTTACTTCTTGTTTTTTTGGTGATTATACGAGACTCTATTTAATTTCTGCTTTAGAGTGAATTTTTATTATCTTGTCAACATTTTAGTTTTTCTTTTATTTAATGCATTATGAATGAATGTTGGCTATTGATATTTTATGGTTATATGTTGAGTGACTGTGATCTTGTGGGTGTTCGTGCTAGTTGCTAGCATACGGCAACCTGGGTTTCATCACTTAGCAGGACTCGGGTCGTCACACTTACAGCTTGGGACTCAAGTTCAGTAAAGTACTTGTCTAGTACTCATCATGTACCAGTATTAGAGACCGATACTGGTACTTGTGACATACTAGTATCACTCCAGAGTGAAAGTGGTCTCAACGAGTACTGATGAGAACCTCATCATGAGCCATAACTAGCTCATTTTGACCCAATACAAAGGATAAAAGCTCCTACATATCTCAAGGAAAAGCTTAACTCAGACAATTCTGAGTTTGAGAAGAAAACAAGTCATAAGGGGTAAAAAAGTGCAATTTTACCAGTATAATCTGCATACAGGGTAAGTCAGGGCCCAAACATAGGTCAAAACAGCTTAAAAAGAATAAAAGTGGGATGAGATGATTTAGCAAGGGCTACAGCACTTCCAAGGAACCAAATGATAAGCTGTAACCCTAAAACAACCCACTTCAATTCACAAGGTTCGAGGCAAAGTAAAAATAGAATAAACCCTCTAAAATTCATAGAAAAATAATCTCTAGGGTTTAGAACCTTCAATTTGGCCTTTAGAACCCATTTTGACCTACATTGAGAACCATGCCCAATTAATAACTTAATTTGGGTTTTTGCGCAAATTGACCGGTCAAACAAGGTTTAATATGAAAATGAAATTTACCATCAGATTCCTTAGGTTCTAATTAGTCATGTATAAAAACTTGAGCCTAAGAAGAAACCTCCTTGACTGACTTTACACTTTGGTCCTCATATATTTACTCTTTGGCCCTCAACTTTTGAACCCTCGCATTTAGGCCCCTAACTCTCCTTCGTTCTTTGCAAACAGGTCCCTCCTGCAAAACCCTGCCAGCACCATGCTCCGGCGACCTTGCGCGGAGCATGGCGCCGCGCAGGGTGAGGTGGAGGACCTGGCAAGTGTACCGGGGGTGCCCTGCGTCGTCAGCCGTCGCAGGAGCACCCCCATGGTCACTGTAGCCCCCCATACCGGCCGTGCGAACGCACGGACGGTATGGGTTCGAATTCCGACCATGCTCCGGCGAGGGAGACACGTCGTCTCCCTCCGCCTTCCTCCCTGCTTCAACCCTATAAATACCCCCCGCCGCTCCACCGACCAAGGCAGCCTGGATCTGACGGAGAAAACCCCCAGCTTTCGTCTCTTCTTTCTCCGGCAGACGCTCACCAGCTCCGGCGACTTCCTCTCCCTCCACCTCTTCGCTCTGCCGCACTACCAGTAGCAGAGACCTCCTCCCCTGCTCTTCCCGCGCCACGCCGCACCCAGCTGGCGCCTCTCCAGCCTTCTGCTCGCCGCCGCCCCTCTCCCTGAGCATCATCTTCTCCGGCGACAGTCGATACGACTGTCGCCCTGTTCCTCCCCCTTCGTCCCTGCAGTTAAGTTAGACTTACTCCCCTTCTCCTCCTCTTTCTTTCCCCGCTTTCGATTTAGTCAATTAAGCCCTCTACCGACCCTGTTCACCCTCATCCTCTCCGCCTCCGACCACCCTCCGGCGAGCCGCTCCCATCACCTCAGCGACCCACACGGCTCGCCGAACACCGCAGAACTTCCGCCTCCTCACCCTGATCCTCTTCCGCCCCTCCACTTCCCACCAAACACCCTCTGCAGACCCACCGAACACACCCACTCCCTCGCTCACAGTCTGACCTAGGACGACCTAACAGCTCCATCTCGCCCCCTGCAGACCCCCTGACGACCTTCGCCGTGCCACGGCGAAGGTCCTCCGCCTGTCTGATTTGGCCGAAAGGCCGTGCCATTGGTTTCAGGTTCCAGGCCTTGGCCGCCATTGGCGAGGAAGTTCGAAGCCTGCTCAAGGTTGCTCCAAGCCGAGATATCCCAGATTGAATAGCCACGGCCAGCGCGGAAGAGACTCACGCACACACCCTGGCCCTCGATTGGAGCTGTACGCCTCAACAGCCGATGCAATTGGGAGCACCGTCCCTGCTGCAGGCGTAAGAGAATTGGGGTGGGACATTTAGTCCCACCTCGGAATCTCTCAAAGGCGCGCGGATGCATAAATTGAAAAACTGCCGTATGCTGTTTGCCTCAGTTACCACGGGGTGAGGTCCCTCTCACCCGACCCGACCCGACTCGGCCTCGTCCGTGACCACGCTCCGCGGACCTGGCCCGACCCGATTAGACTGACCTGCACTCCTCGCCCACCACGCACGCCGGTGGGCCTGGACCCGGGCTTGACCCGAACCCGATTACCCGGTAGCGCTCTGGGAGAGCTTCCGAAGAGTGATTTCAGAGAGAGAGATACGCGGGGGAGGGGGGTAGAGTAGGTTTTTGCCTTGACGAATAAACTCTGAAGTGTGCAGGCCAAAGAAGAAGAAGCAGACCCGCTGAAGAAGAAGGAGCTGCTGCACTGTAGCGAAGGCATTGTTAAGTCGTCTCAGCACTGGCGCAGACGACGGAAGGTCAGCAGCCAAAGAAGACAGGCTGAAGAAGAAGGAAGAGCAACGGCCATCGCGAAAGAAGAAAAAGAGAAGTCAAGGCAGGTGAAGACAAAGAAGAAGAAGGAATGAAGAGAAGCAAGAAGCAAGAAAAGAAGAAGACGATCTGACGAAAAAAAAAAAAAAGAAAGGAAACAAGGAAGAACAGAAGAAGAAGAGCACGAGGGGAAAATCTGAAGAAAGCAGAAAAAGAAGAAGAAGAAGAAGAAGAAGAAGAACAGGAAGAACCAAAGACAAAGAGGAAGAAAGAAGAACAGAACAAGAACCCAATTTTTCATCTCTCTCTCTCTCTCTCTCTTTATTTTTGTAATAGAACTTGTATATCTCTAGAATACAACTTGCTCCCTGAGTTCGACCTCGGGAACTCTTTCAGTTTTCCGAGTAATAAAAATTTTATATGATACGTTGGTAACAACCGGCTTTACTACAACGATATAACACCGAAACCGGTCGAACCGACGTCCCACCATCATTTTGGCGCCGCTGCCGGGGAGCAACGGCTATTCTAGAGGTAAACATTCCTGTATCTTTTAAGTTCTAATAATCTCCTCTCTTTTGTGCAGCCATAGGAACTCAAGAAGACAAGCAACCACACAACTACTCCGAAGACAGGTAAAATCTTTTCTCTCACTATTAACCCCTACACTCTAAAGAGGAAGAAAAGAAAAGAACAAGCAATATAGGACTAACCTGTCTTCCATATTTAGTAACCATAAAAGTTGCATGTTTTCAACTCATTATTTCTGCACACTATTAAGGGTACTTAAGGGCTAACACATTCTTGCTTGAGCCCTAATTACCCAACAAAGAATTAACTGGACCAAGTAGAGCCAACCTAGGATCCAACACTAGGGATTTAGAGACACACTCCTTAAGCAAGAATTGAGAAAACCAAATGAAGTGTGCCCAAGCCCTTGTCTGAAAATACCTATTCAAAGAAAATCTAAAACAATTGGCTCTCTAAACACTTGAACCCTAAAAGACAGGACCTAAAAGCTCTTAAAGAAAACAATAGGTAAAGTTGACCCCTTGGGTTAACCAACCTTAAATTAGGTCACTCTTTGCACTTAAAAAGACTAAAGTTCAAGTGAAACCTTAAGCACCCTGATCTTAAAATTGGTAGACTTAAGAGGTCAAGATCCCCATTCTGGTCTACCTGGAACCGCAGTGACAAGAGAGGTCGGGTGGGGGAAACCCTGTAACCCGTGGGGACGCTCTACCGTGTAGGGGTCTTCGCGGGACTCTCCCTCTCTGGCTGCCCAGGTAATTCTCAGGTGGACGATCTTTCTGATCAAGGGGTCCATCTGCCCCGCACCTCTATAGTCACCCAACACATTTGTGGGTGTCTTGATTGGGTCCAGCACCTTCTGA
Organism: Thalassia testudinum; assembly: GCA_037157565.1. Taxonomy (NCBI): domain Eukaryota; kingdom Viridiplantae; phylum Streptophyta; class Magnoliopsida; order Alismatales; family Hydrocharitaceae; genus Thalassia; species Thalassia testudinum. The sequence continues at coordinate 17,530,404 of JAZHRO010000065.1, read as the reverse complement.
ACTTACCTCTCCCAACTGTGCATGTACGGAAGGAGGTCTCTAAGACCACCCTTAAGACCTCCTTTAGAAATTCACTCTCGTCAAGGCCAAGCCTCGACGCCCGTGTTTGTGCAGCAACACCCTCACATTATTCTCTCTTCTGATTCGGAACCAAGTTCTTCTTCTTCCCCCATCATGGCTCAGCCAGTTGAGGAAGAAAATAATCTGGAACACCAGCTCCAGCGACTCAATGACCTCTTCCAAAACTTCGTGCACCCACCACAGCGTCCTATGATGCGGGACCACTACAATCCTGCTGCGGTGGCAATTGAGCCTCGAGTTAGAATCCCGATTGGAGGACCTGATTCCGAACTAAAGCCCAACATGATTCACGCTATACCTAAATTCCATGGGCTTAATTCTGAAGATCCTTTCCAGCACATCAAACAGCTAAAGCATCTGGCCCACACTTTTGGATCAGATGCGCAAAATCGGGATATTCTTCTCATGAAGATGTTCTCCTTTTCTCTTATGGACAAGGCCGCCCATTGGTATCAAACTCAGACCCGGCCGATCAACACTTGGGAAGAACTTCAATCCGAGTTTTTGAAAAAGTTCTTTCCCGTTGGTCGGACCAACGCCTTGCGCCATCAGATTACACACTTCACTCAGCAATCAGGAGAACCTCTCCATGAGGCATGGGATCGTTTTCAGGATCTCATGAGGAAGTGCCCCCATCACGGAGTTCCTAAATGGGAACAAGTCCAATCTTTTTACCAGGGACTCCGTGAGGACATCCGCCTTTTCGTCAATGCAACCTGCGGAGGAAACATCATGGGTCAACATGAAGACACCGTATGGGAGATTCTCGAAAACATGTGCGAGAACTCCATCAACAATGACTCCATGGGATTATTCGACAGGACGAATACCCGCGCAGCGACGAATCTTAAGGGAGCACATGAGACGCAGGGCCTGTCCGCATCAGTCGACCTGGAATTAATGGCCAGTCGATTGGACAAGGTCTCAATTATTGAAAAGAAGGTGGATGAGCTGACTCAGCACTTGCAGCGAGCCACCTCTGCGCGTAACTCCTTTGCACAACCTCTTTCCACACAGGAGACTGTGCAAAACATCCTACACCGATCCTCCCCTGGGATGGATCCATATCCATCCCCATCTGATTCTTGGACTGGAAGATCATCCGATCCTTTCTTCACCAGCCGGGGAAACTCCATTCCCCCTTTCCCTGATTCTCAGGAGGTTCCTCAGACCTGCGAGGACCTCAACGCCATCCAGAACGACCCATTCTCCAACACTTACAACCCTGGATGGCGAAACCATCCAAATTTTCAGTGGGCGGGGAATTCTCAAACCCAAAGACCACCTTTTCAGTCCCGCCCACAGCCCTCTCATCACTACCAGCCGCCTCAGCCTCGGCCCAACCCTACTTATCCATCAGGGCCAAATCAAGATCAAATGTCCTTAATCCTTCAGACTCTGGCTGACATTCAAAAATCGAATGCGGCCATTCAAAAACAGCACAAGGACGAGCTTACTGAAGTTAAAACTCAGCTGGCCCAGTTGGCAAATTCTCGCCAGCCAGGCACACTCCCTTCCCAACCCCTTCCTAACCCAAATAACGTGCCAACCCAGAAGCGCGTTATGAATCCAAATTTAGGCCACGCTCAATGGATTTATCAGGCCCCTACTGCCCCATCTCCAGACGAGATGGAAGCCTCTACTTCTCGTACGGGATTTCAGCAGCAGCCACCCCTCCTACCAAATCCAAACCAAAATCAGGCCGGATTAAATGCTGTAACAACACGTAGTGGTAAGACAACTCAGGACCCGCGTTATCCAAACCACTCCCAGCCTGATAATCATGACCCTAGGATAATTATCCAAGGTACCGCTGTTCCAGACCCACAACCAGGACCTATCCTAGAGGAACCAACCAAGATCCCGTTTCCCGAGGCCCTGACCAAGGGAAAGAAGACCACCAAACCCGTGGCCCCTGAGGAGGACCTGGTCAAGCTCTTTGAGCAGGTCCACATAAACATCCCCTTGATGGATGCAATCCACCACGTACCAGCTTACGCACGATTTCTAAAGAATATATGTACACCCCAGCGTAAGCCGCGAACCAAGGGAGGGAGCCCAATTGTTCTGTCAGAGCAAGCCAGCTCTGTAATCCTTAGTAGACTCCCACCCAAGGCAAAAGATCCTGGAACTCCCCTGATCTCCTGTAAGATAGGTGGTACCCAATTTGACAGAGCATTATTAGACTTAGGTGCATCTATAAATCTGATACCCACATCCTTACTTGACCATCTGGAAGAATCTGAACTGAAACCCCTTCCTGCTCATTTGAAATACATCTTTTTGGGTTCTAATCAGACCCTTCCTGTGATCATCAATTCCAACCTTAATCCTGAACAGGAATCCCGTCTGATTGTTGTCCTCCAGCAACATCGCAGAGCCATCGGATGGACCCTCGATGATTTGACTGGAATAAGTCCCTCTTATTGTACTCATCATATCTATTCAGAAGAGGGCACACGACCTTCTCGTGAAATGCAGAGACGCTTAAACCCCAATCTGCAGGAGGTCGTGAAAAAGGAGATCATCAAGTGGTTAGATGCCGGGATCATCTACCCGATCTCCGATAGTCGTTGGGTGAGCCCGATTCAGGTCGTGCCTAAAAAGGCAGGACTCACCACTATAACGACTGAGACCGGAGAAATCATTCCTACCCGATTAGCCAACTCGTGGAGAGTCTGTATAGATTACCGTCGACTCAATTCCTCCACGAAGAAGGATCATTTCCCACTACCCTTCATTGATCAAATTCTCGAAAAACTAGCGGGAAATAGGTTCTTCTGCTTTCTTGACGGGTACTCCGGTTACAACCAGGTGGCAATCCATCCTGAGGACCAAGAAAAGACCACATTCACCTGCCCCTTCGGAACATACGCTTTCCGAAGGATGCCTTTTGGTCTTTGCAATGCACCCGCTACTTTTCAGCGATGCATGCTTGCCATATTCTCAGATATGGTAGGTGATTATCTGGAAGTCTTCATGGATGACTTTTCAGTTTTCGGAGCATCATTCGACGATTGCCTCCAGCACTTGGTCCAGATACTCAGGCGGTGCATCGACGTGAATTTGGTTCTTTCCTGGGAAAAGAGCCATTTCATGGTGCCTGAGGGAATTGTCCTGGGACACTCAATTTCGGAGAAAGGTATCCAAGTGGATCGAGCTAAGGTTAATCTGATTTCTCGCCTTCCTATGCCTAGCTCGATCAGGGACATCCGATCCTTTTTAGGGCATGTCGGTTTTTATCGACGATTTATCCCTGATTTTTCAAAAATCGCACGCCCCCTGACCACTCTTCTCTCCAAGGATGTTCCCTTCGAAATCTCCAAGGAATGCACTCAAGCATTTGAAATCCTGCGTGACCGAGTCTCCCAAGCCCCGATCCTACAGTCCCCTGATTGGTCTCAACCCTTTGAGATCATGTGTGATGCATCCGACTTCGCTGTAGGAGCGGTCTTGGGGCAGAAAAATGACAAGAAACCTGTGGTCATTTACTACGCCAGCAAAACACTCGATGAGGCTCAGCGTAACTATACAGTTACTGAGAAGGAGCTGCTAGCTGTAGTATTTGCCCTAGAGAAATTCAGATCATACCTTCTGGGTTCCCATGTCATCATATACTCGGATCACACGGCTGTGAGGCATCTCCTTGCAAAGAAGGACGCGAAACCTCGATTGATCCGATGGATCTTGCTATTACAAGAATTTGACCTCGAGATTCGTGATAAAGCGGGAAAACAAAACGTGGTAGCTGATCACTTGTCCCGTCTTCCTTCTGAAATGATAGACCCTTCCGGACCCATCACTGAGCATTTTCCCGATGAGCACCTGCTGACTATTGGTACTAGCCTTCCATGGTTTGCTAATATTGTAAATTACTTGGCATCTCATCAGACCCCGTCCGATTGGCCGAAGGCCAAGAAAGACAAATTACGCTCCGATGCCAAGTATTACATTTGGGAAGACCCGTACCTCTTCCGCATAGGTGCCGATCAGATCATCCGGAGATGTATCCAGGAAGGGGAAGTCAGCAATATCCTCTCTTTCTGCCATGACCAGGCATGCGGTGGCCATTTTGCCGGGCATAAAACCGCATCAAAAGTCCTCCAGTGCGGCTTTTACTGGCCCACACTGTTCAAAGACGCATACAGTCATTGCAAGGCATGCAGTCGTTGCCAGACTTTGGGCAACATGAGCCATCGCGACATGATGCCTATGCAACCGATTCTAGTATGCGAAATCTTTGATGTTTGGGGGATTGATTTTATGGGCCCCTTTCCTGTTTCGGATGGTTTCGAATACATTCTGTTGGCTGTGGACTACGTGTCCAAATGGATCGAAGCCATACCGACCCGAACCTGTGATCACAAAATCGTTCTCAAATTCATTCATCAACACATTTTCTCAAGGTTCGGGATTCCTCGTGCAATAATCTCTGATGGGGGGACCCATTTCACAAATGCTCAGTTTAGGTCACTGATGACCAAATACGGGGTGTCTCACCGAATCTCTACTCCTTACCACCCCCAAACTAATGGTCTAGCTGAGCTGTCGAATCGGGAGATCAAGAAAATCCTACAGGTCACTGTTCGACCTGACAGGAAGGACTGGTCGTCCCGACTTCCGGAAGCATTGTGGGCCTATAGGACCGCCCACAAGACCCAATTGGGCATGTCTCCCTTTAGATTGGTGTACGGAAAGGCATGCCACCTTCCCGTCGAACTGGAGCATAAAGCCTATTGGGCAGTACGGAACTGTAATCTAGATCTTTCCAAGGCTGGGACCCACAGAAAACTCCAAATCAGCGAGATCGATGAATTACGCACAGACGCGTACGAGAACTCGCAAATCTACAAGGAGCGGGTTAAAGCCTTCCACGACAAACACATCTCAAGAAAGATCTTCCATCCTGGTCAAAAGGTCCTACTCTTTGATGCCCGACTCAAACTCTTCCCAGGAAAACTGAGATCTAAGTGGGTCGGACCATATTTGGTCCGACAGGTTTTTGGAAATGGAGCAGTCGAAATCAGTCCACTCAGCCACGATTCTGAACCTTTCATCGTGAATGGTCAAAGACTCAAGCCGTTCATTGATGTAACTTCTACTGATTTGGCTGAGGCATCTTATATCCTCCGTTCCCCTTGAGCTTATTGCGCCCAGCCGATGGCGTAAAACTCAGCGCTTAACGGGAGGCAGCCCGTCATTCTCTTTAAAAACCTGAAACTTGTTCTGACACCTTTCAGCACTCGAAGTTCACCCTGAACTAAGACTCCCTAGGTTACAATGAGGACATTGCAAATCTTAGGCATGGGGGGGTAGGAAAGTGCAAAAACTTGTAAGAAAAGGTTTCAAACAAAAAAAAATTCACATATGCCAAAAATACCATAAAAATTAAAAAATTTTTTCGAAAAAGAATAAGAGGAAAAGAGGAGAAGAAAAATTTTGTGAAGGAGAGAAGAAACAAAATGAAAAAGGAGCACAAAAATTATAAGAAAAGTTGATAGTCATTAGTAAGGAACTAAGGAATTAACCTAAGTTCTAGACCTCATTCAAGGAAATAACTGAAAAGTGCACAATAAGATTAGTAAGAATGCAAACCTTAGGCATTCTTGAATAGACTCTTAGTACTCATTAAGATCTGGACACTCCTCAAGAGGTTGAGGAAAATGAAAAGCTGAAGTATTAGGTCTAAGGCTTAGGAAGTATTCGGCCTCGTTAACTAATTTTTGGGTTACGGGACTCAGTAACCTAAGCACCCTAATCTCACACACAGCCTGGTTCAGTAAGCGTAAAAATCAGAATCACGCAGAAGCGTCGCAAAAATCTGAAAAGAACACCTAGAATAGGAATGGCCGATCAACACAAGTTGATTTGGACGAGTTCCCAGCGCGGAGAGGCGGGAAACCCCCTCGAAGATGCGTAACAAAATATCATCTCCTCGGTGCTTGTCTCTTAGGATATTTACATATCCTACGGGGGGCATGTAAGCACTCTGCTGGTTCAGATTCCATGGATGGCATTATCTCGAAGTGTCAATTGCCAGGGTCTGGATTCGGCCACGGAATACCATGGATGGGATTATCTCGAAATCTCAATAGCCAGGGTTCCGGGGGTTGCCATGGGCGGTGCTATCTCGAAGCATCGATCGCCAGGAACCTTTGAGGATTGATGATGGGAGCAAGGAATCTGATACATACCGTGTTGAAAAGCTAATCCTAGGCTAGAACTAAAAAGAAAAAGAGAGAGAAAACTCTCCAAACAGAAAAAACTTTCTATCTCTCTCTTACAAAACGCACTGCGAACTGAGCCAGGGCTAAAATCATTTCAAGCACGGGTGCTTTAACCACGAAGTCCAATAAACCTTAGGTTAGTTCTTGTGGGCCTTAAAAACCTTTGCTAGAAGACTGAGGCTAAGGCTAGACAGATTTGGATCTTGATTGGTACTAGAGTATCTTTTAGGCCTATGGTCAGCATTCTAACCTAATCTATGCTCAAATAAAAAGGCACTTATCTAAAACCATTGAAAACTTCATGGTCTAGAACAAGGGTTGAAACCTTAAGTTGTTTGCTAAGGGACTAGCAAAAGCTAGGCATGGGGGTATGATGAGAACCTCATCATGAGCCATAACTAGCTCATTTTGACCCAATACAAAGGATAAAAGCTCCTACATATCTCAAGGAAAAGCTTAACTCAGACAATTCTGAGTTTGAGAAGAAAACAAGTCATAAGGGGTAAAAAAGTGCAATTTTACCAGTATAATCTGCATACAGGGTAAGTCAGGGCCCAAACATAGGTCAAAACAGCTTAAAAAGAATAAAAGTGGGATGAGATGATTTAGCAAGGGCTACAGCACTTCCAAGGAACCAAATGATAAGCTGTAACCCTAAAACAACCCACTTCAATTCACAAGGTTCGAGGCAAAGTAAAAATAGAATAAACCCTCTAAAATTCATAGAAAAATAATCTCTAGGGTTTAGAACCTTCAATTTGGCCTTTAGAACCCATTTTGACCTACATTGAGAACCATGCCCAATTAATAACTTAATTTGGGTTTTTGCGCAAATTGACCGGTCAAACAAGGTTTAATATGAAAATGAAATTTACCATCAGATTCCTTAGGTTCTAATTAGTCATGTATAAAAACTTGAGCCTAAGAAGAAACCTCCTTGACTGACTTTACACTTTGGTCCTCATATATTTACTCTTTGGCCCTCAACTTTTGAACCCTCGCATTTAGGCCCCTAACTCTCCTTCGTTCTTTGCAAACAGGTCCCTCCTGCAAAACCCTGCCAGCACCATGCTCCGGCGACCTTGCGCGGAGCATGGCGCCGCGCAGGGTGAGGTGGAGGACCTGGCAAGTGTACCGGGGGTGCCCTGCGTCGTCAGCCGTCGCAGGAGCACCCCCATGGTCACTGTAGCCCCCCATACCGGCCGTGCGAACGCACGGACGGTATGGGTTCGAATTCCGACCATGCTCCGGCGAGGGAGACACGTCGTCTCCCTCCGCCTTCCTCCCTGCTTCAACCCTATAAATACCCCCCGCCGCTCCACCGACCAAGGCAGCCTGGATCTGACGGAGAAAACCCCCAGCTTTCGTCTCTTCTTTCTCCGGCAGACGCTCACCAGCTCCGGCGACTTCCTCTCCCTCCACCTCTTCGCTCTGCCGCACTACCAGTAGCAGAGACCTCCTCCCCTGCTCTTCCCGCGCCACGCCGCACCCAGCTGGCGCCTCTCCAGCCTTCTGCTCGCCGCCGCCCCTCTCCCTGAGCATCATCTTCTCCGGCGACAGTCGATACGACTGTCGCCCTGTTCCTCCCCCTTCGTCCCTGCAGTTAAGTTAGACTTACTCCCCTTCTCCTCCTCTTTCTTTCCCCGCTTTCGATTTAGTCAATTAAGCCCTCTACCGACCCTGTTCACCCTCATCCTCTCCGCCTCCGACCACCCTCCGGCGAGCCGCTCCCATCACCTCAGCGACCCACACGGCTCGCCGAACACCGCAGAACTTCCGCCTCCTCACCCTGATCCTCTTCCGCCCCTCCACTTCCCACCAAACACCCTCTGCAGACCCACCGAACACACCCACTCCCTCGCTCACAGTCTGACCTAGGACGACCTAACAGCTCCATCTCGCCCCCTGCAGACCCCCTGACGACCTTCGCCGTGCCACGGCGAAGGTCCTCCGCCTGTCTGATTTGGCCGAAAGGCCGTGCCATTGGTTTCAGGTTCCAGGCCTTGGCCGCCATTGGCGAGGAAGTTCGAAGCCTGCTCAAGGTTGCTCCAAGCCGAGATATCCCAGATTGAATAGCCACGGCCAGCGCGGAAGAGACTCACGCACACACCCTGGCCCTCGATTGGAGCTGTACGCCTCAACAGCCGATGCAATTGGGAGCACCGTCCCTGCTGCAGGCGTAAGAGAATTGGGGTGGGACATTTAGTCCCACCTCGGAATCTCTCAAAGGCGCGCGGATGCATAAATTGAAAAACTGCCGTATGCTGTTTGCCTCAGTTACCACGGGGTGAGGTCCCTCTCACCCGACCCGACCCGACTCGGCCTCGTCCGTGACCACGCTCCGCGGACCTGGCCCGACCCGATTAGACTGACCTGCACTCCTCGCCCACCACGCACGCCGGTGGGCCTGGACCCGGGCTTGACCCGAACCCGATTACCCGGTAGCGCTCTGGGAGAGCTTCCGAAGAGTGATTTCAGAGAGAGAGATACGCGGGGGAGGGGGGTAGAGTAGGTTTTTGCCTTGACGAATAAACTCTGAAGTGTGCAGGCCAAAGAAGAAGAAGCAGACCCGCTGAAGAAGAAGGAGCTGCTGCACTGTAGCGAAGGCATTGTTAAGTCGTCTCAGCACTGGCGCAGACGACGGAAGGTCAGCAGCCAAAGAAGACAGGCTGAAGAAGAAGGAAGAGCAACGGCCATCGCGAAAGAAGAAAAAGAGAAGTCAAGGCAGGTGAAGACAAAGAAGAAGAAGGAATGAAGAGAAGCAAGAAGCAAGAAAAGAAGAAGACGATCTGACGAAAAAAAAAAAAAAGAAAGGAAACAAGGAAGAACAGAAGAAGAAGAGCACGAGGGGAAAATCTGAAGAAAGCAGAAAAAGAAGAAGAAGAAGAAGAAGAAGAAGAACAGGAAGAACCAAAGACAAAGAGGAAGAAAGAAGAACAGAACAAGAACCCAATTTTTCATCTCTCTCTCTCTCTCTCTCTTTATTTTTGTAATAGAACTTGTATATCTCTAGAATACAACTTGCTCCCTGAGTTCGACCTCGGGAACTCTTTCAGTTTTCCGAGTAATAAAAATTTTATATGATACGTTGGTAACAACCGGCTTTACTACAACGATATAACACCGAAACCGGTCGAACCGACGTCCCACCATCAAGTACCGATACCCATAATTGGTACCGGTACTTGTTGAGTACTGGTTCCTCAACCTGTGGCCAACATGTACTGGTACTGAAGTCAAAACTGATACTGGTGAGCAACAAATCCCAGTCACTTCAAACCCAGAACCTAATCTGTGTCTCAACTGTACTGATACTCGTAATGAGTACCGGTATACATAAGTCACAGATTTTGGATCTAAAGAACCCAAGAAACTAATCTATGGCTTACATGTACCGATACTCCTTATGAGTATCGGTACTGATAAGCTACAGTCCATAGATCTGGAGTCCTTTAAACTGATCTGTAGCTTACAGATACCTACAATCCCCAATTTGTAATGCTTGAGTACCAGTACTCATGGAGAGATACTGGTACTGGCAGCAGTTACAAGAAGATTTCTTGGTTTTCTAGGAAGATGAACGATCTAAACATTCAAACCTAGTTTATTAAATATCTAATGATTGCTAACAGATCTAACAAGAAAGGATAATCACAAGATTAAAGACTCTAAACATATCTAAAACTTTAATGCAAAAGAATTAAGAGAAACATAGATACAAGTGAGTGATACAAAAGATACCCGTGCTCAACTTGGCAATGACAAATCGGGCAGCAGATATGCTCTTTCAAGAGAACCTACCAGATCAAGAATGCACCGAAAGGATCACTTGCTATCCTTTTCCTCTGCAGAGCCCTTTCTTTGTTCTCTCTCTCTAGTCACGATGGGGGTGACTGCCTCCAGAACATCAGAGGTCTCTTAGGCCTAGTTTGTTAAGGAGAATAACTCATCAAAAGAGGGGTTAACCTTATTTTGTAGGAAGGATATTTTAAAACTAAAGATAAGTTATTCTACCGTTGATGTGAGATAAGCTATTGTTCTAGGTTATCCCATATATTTTTGCAAGTTAACCCAAAAATTTTCTAAATAGTTACAAGTTAACCTACCAGGATAACCGTTGTAGACCTCCTTTCGAAGGGCTCCACAAATAGCTTGCTTGCGACGATAATCATCCGTTGCAAAAGGTTGGTTATTGGCTATTAGTTAGGATAGTGTGACGAAGCTTGTGATGATAGATATACGGTTGCAAAACGTAGACTACCAATGGAAAGATCTTTTATAATGGTAATTTACCATTGCGTGATCTTCTCAACTTCTATTTCCAGCAAGATAGACGTAAAAAAAAAAAAAAAAAAAAACAACGAAGACAGGGGGCATCCTTGCCAGAGGAACCCAATGCACCATTAACTAGAGGAGAAATAGATGGACCATGTGAACCAAAATATAACAACCAGAGGTAAATCTATCTTTTGCTTAGCTCATGGAAGCCTTCCCCGTGCTAGTTTTTGATCTCCCTCTACGCGACGTATTAGCCTTTTTTAATTTCAAATCAAAAAGCCTAAAAGAAAAATACTTTCTCTGGCAAAAGAGTCATTAAATCTATAGGTGCAATTGGGCCCTCAATGTGATGAAGCTCCATTTGGCAGTGGAATTGGGTAAGGGATCCCTCACTTAGGAGAAATTATGGTACTACAGCAGATGGGAGGAGCGGAAGAGAGGATTGGGAAAAATGAGTCACTTTAATATCGGTATCAAATTATTTTATTAAATTATATTAATATTAGTATATATTTAAAATATATTTATTTTAATATAATATATTTATTAGATATATTTATTATATCACATCAATTTAATGACAACTATATCTAACGTTAAATAAATTATCGATATACTAATTATTTTATCTTTTTTTTTTAAAAATAAATATCTTTTTTTATTTATACGTACGATACTTATTTTGAGATAATATTATTTCACTCTCAAATGACAACTAATAGACATAGTCAAACCCTCATGGAGAAGAGTTAAATTTTCTCAAGCATTTACGAGCGATTCTATACTGAATTTCAAACGAGAAACCTCGCCGCAAATGCACGAATCTCCCATCGACGACGTTTGATATTGCAACAAATTTCACGTGTAAAATGCAGGGACGGATCTAGAACTTTTCTTAAAAGGGAAATGCTAAACAAGAATTGTCCTCGAACAAAATAATTAAACGGATAGGACTAATACTGCAAGTTGTCCATAGAAAAAACACCAGAATCAGTAAACAATAACATGTATAAGAAATAGACGAAACCTACAGGTGCACTTATAAATCATTAATATATACAACTGGCCGTTGATACGGTCACAAACCTTTGAGTCTTGGTAATATTATTTTTTTTAAAGACGTTTATTAAACACAGTATTCTCTGCATTGTTTTTTCGTTCTCTCTCTCTCTCTCTCTCTGGTTATTACTTTTTTATTTTACTTTTTTCTTTTCATATTATTTGCTACCTACATTCATTTTAAATTTTATCTTTGCAGTCGATTTTCTTATTTTATTTTTTTTTAATTAAAATTTAATATTAAATATATTTCTGCAAAAATAAAATAATTTATATGTAAAATCAGATTGTATAAATATAATGTAAGATATCGATTATAAATTAAAATACATTGAATAATTAATTTACAACGTGCGATTTGTTTTGATTTCAAGTATATTGGTTGAAAATAAAAATTCACTGATATATTTTTTTGAGTTGAGATGTTTATTTATTTTTCAATTGATATATTTTGATTTTCGATCAGCATGTTACGATGAAGAACTAAAATGTACCAATGTATTTTAATTTTAAACTGATGTGTTCCGATAGAAAGTAAAAGTACACCGGTTGAAGATCAAAATGAATCAGTGTATTTTGTTGAACAGAGACACTTACTTATTTCAATAGATATATTTTATTTTTCAATCGATATATTTCGATAGAAAATTAAAATACATCGATTAAAGATTAAAATATGTAGATATATTTAATTTATTTAATATAAATATCTTAGATATGATATAAAAATAATTGAATAAGCATTATGCATATTAATCACGTTAATGTTTTTTTTTTTTTTCCTACGTGAAATCTCTAACTCTCCAAACTCATATTACAATAATTTTTCTTAATAAAAATTTTGATATGATTTTAACTTTTATTTCTATGTCCCTGACAAATTATTCATTCACCTATGATAAAATAGTATACTCTTGGTGATTTAAAAATTGTAAGTACGTGGTGTGTGTCTCAAAAGTAAATTCTTCGCGGTAGCTTTACACAAATGACATAGTTAAGAACCAAAATTTTGATTTTTTTCTTTTTAAAATAGTAGTATTTCTATTCATTCCCTAAAAAAGAGACGGAGGATCAAATCAAAATTTGCCTAATAAAAAAGAAAGAAATGAATCATTACTCATGGCCTAGTACAAAATTAGAGACAAAATATGCCCCACCCACAAAATAAAATAAACAAATCCAAAAACAAGTTTAAAAAAGAAAACTACCAAGTGCGGCCAACAACAAATAGAAAATCACATAGGACATCTAAATTTTATCCAAGATAATAATGCTTTTAATACGCACAAGGAGATCCCTGACTGATGAAAGGATGGCCCACTGGTCCAAGGCTAAAACAGCCACCTTGGCTGCTAAAGAATTGGCTGAAGGGTGAATATACATGAAGGAGGCCACGTGGCTTTTGATGTCACTGAGGTTCCACCAAATGTGCAAAAGGGTGGAATCAATCTTCAACTGAATGGTAGAGCCGCAAGAAATGATAGATAAGAAATGCTTAATCACTCTAATCAAGGAAAAATTACTATCAATGTATCCAAGTTTGGCATACGTAGCCTTTAAGAAGTCCCCATTACAATTGCATATAACCCAAGAAGTATAAGTACAATGCACATCAGAAATCACCGCTAAGTTAACCTTAATCCCTTCTGTAGGATGAATCCAAGATAAGGACATATTAAAGTTATCTCAATTATGATTGAGGACAAACTTAATTATGGAAGGATTGAGAACCAAAATTTTGATATTTCTCGTAAAGGATCACTAATAACAAGAGTTAAAATGAAATAAAATGCATAATTTAAAGGTGTTAGCCATGGTATTACAAAATATAAAAAGACAATTACTTTAAAATTTTTATATGGATTTTGTGTGTCCCGACAATAATGATGCTTTGAAATATAAGCGGAGTTGATATATATATATATATATATATTAGGGATTTGGTAGCAGGCTCCACTTTTTTTTTTTAGAAAATATAGAACTTATTTTATTCATTCTCCACTTTCTGGAAGCCATAAAAAGGGGTTAGAATGATTAAATCAATATATGTCTGATGTAAACACATTTACACTACTTAAAATGTCTATTTATGCATGTTCTTAAGCATAGGATTGTATTTCATGATATAAATATTGCATAACATGCATCATCTCGCATTTAGAGTAGTTTGAATAAAATGGAGGTTAATTGTCTCCTTTTATGTGCTTGGACAGGGCAAAAATTTTATCGGGGCCTCGGATCAAAGATCCAACCGTATGGATATGATCAGGGCGACGATTGGAGTTCAACGACTCCAAGATCGCCCTAATCAGGCATCCGTAGCATCAGATAGAGACCGGGGAACCCTAGAAGATCAAGGGCCACGATGGTGTAAATCCGCACTTCAGATGACAAATCCGACCGCACGGATGAATTCGGATCGACGATCACAGCCCAACGACACAAAAATCGAGTCAATCCGACATCCGTGGCACCATCTACAACTTCCAGAAGATGGACGGCTAAGATGGCGCCACGTGGTGCCATCTCAGTCGCCCAAACGGCCGCTGGCATTTTGTGAAGGCCCCTGCCCGATCGCTCTCCGCTGTCAGATGGAGATCCAACGGCTGTGGCCGCCCGGCGCTTAAAACATGCGCTCGACCATCCGCGCCCCGCAGCGCAGCGGTCGAGTGCGCTTACGCGAGCGCGGGGCGCGGGTTCGAGCCGCGGCGAGGGGATTGGAGGCACGGGTAATTGAGGCGCGTGGAGCGTCGGATGGAGATCGTGCGGTCGCGGGCGCCCGATAGCGCCGACGCGCGATTGGACGCCCCGCGTAACACGCGATCGCACGCGCAGGCGGGCGGGTTGCAGCAGGCGCGGACGCGTTTTAAGCCGTCCGATCTCGCGATCGGACGGCTAAAAAGCGCTGGACGTGCGCGAGCGTTGAGGAGCGGGCAGCCGAGGAGGCGCGCGTGGGCGCGGCGGCGACGGCCACGTCGGGGCTTTAGTGACGGATTTATCCGTCACTAAAGACCCCTTATTTATTATTTTGAAGATGTAATGTCCATTTTGCCCCCACTCCTTGCAACTATAAAAGGAGACCCCCTCCATACGAAATTCTCATCCCTTCTTTCTCCTCTCTACCCCTCCAAAGCTCAAGAGAAGCTTGTCCCACACCCGGGATGCTTCTCGCGAGATAAAGTCCAATTTTCGTTCCCCTTCGAAAGTGGATCCCGCGACGACGACGACGTGCTGCTTCGGTTCCGTTCTTCTACTTCGTCCTCCTTCATCCCGCTTCGTTCTCCTTCGTCCAGGCGTCGTCCCGTCCGGCTCGTCCTCCGAGCAACCGTCGAGGAGGATTTCTCTCTCCCTATTCTTTTTAACGCTTTCTAGTATAGATTTACTGCTTTCTAGATTAATCTACTCATCCTCCAAGCAATCGTCGAGGAGGACATTTCTCTCTCCATTCTTTTAATGCTTTCTAGAGTAAATTTATCGCTTTCTAGAGTAATTATTTTATGCTTTCCAGTTGTAATGAACAATCTCTTCAATGCAAAAATTTCTTGTTTATTCTACATCTCATTTTGATTTCTATGTGTAATATTCTCTTTCTCTCTTACTCTCTCTCTCTTCTATTTATTGTAAATAATTAGATAGTTCTAAATTGAATTATTCTGTAACAAATAAAAAGAAACGCGTAGTTTTTAAATCAAACGTCTGCCTCCCTGTGTTCAACCTGGAATTTTAATTTCGGTATAAATTTTATTTGTTGAATGCGAATTCTTCGCTTTCGGACTACAACGATAGGTTTTCCAAAACCAATCTCGTTAGCGTAGGTTCGTACACATTCAACAATGTCCTATACAAGAAAAAGATAATCATAACTCGTGATCTAGTACAGCAAATAAAAAACAAATGCTATAAGAAATACAACCACAAAATTGTAGAAGCTAAGAAGGAGAAAGCATTGGAATGGATAACCAGCGTTAACTAATGACATGAGGAAATTAGATTTTGTCAAGTCTGATAGTTTCACTTTTTTTTTTTTTGAAATCGGGAGTAACTTTTCCTCATCCCCCATTCCCTAGAGGCAAAGGTGGCCAAGGGATCAAATCAAAATCTACCCATTACAAGAGGAAACAAAAACAAACCACGACTCGTGACCTTGTACCAAAAGCACACCACTAATCTCAGCAAGGACTACCTGGAAACATAACATAAGGAAATTGTAGCTTCTCCAAAAAGATGGTGTCCCAAATGTATCTAGGAAGATCAGAAAGTTGATAGTGGCACCAGGAGATTGCATCCATATGCACCAAGTGAAAAGAAAGCTTATTCACCTTAGCCATATGAAATTAAGTGAGTTAATCTGATGTTTAGACTACTTGATAGTTTCACTTAATGGAGCAATAAAAGTGTGAATAGGTAAAACTGTAAATTTTGTTTTATTTTTGTTATTTTCTTTGAAAGGTTAATTTACTATTTTATTTAATATATATATATAGAAAAAGTATTCAGTAAACACTGTACTCACAAATCTTTTAAAAATCCTAAAATGATGACCATTAGATCACACAATCATGTGATTAACTCACTTCACTATACCATTAATGATTTTAATCAACCTACACAAATCATCGATTAATTTTGAAAATATTCAATTATAATTATCTTAATATATATTTTCCATGATAACGTCAATTGCTTATATTAGAATCAATGTGTTACTGGTTTATATTGTAACTCGACTATCTATTATTTTATGTGTTAATGTCTTGAATTATAACTTGACTATCTATTATTTTATATGTTGCTGACTTGTATTACAACTTAACCCCTAACATCCCCGTTACATCATATTTCTTTGTAACGTAAAAATTATATCAAATGAAAGCAATGTATTACAAAGCAATTGTAACTATTACAATATCATGCATTGAACGTTATAACTATTCACCACTAGGAGATGTCAAAATACAATGTATTACAATAATACGTTATATGTGTGTCTCTATATTTATTATCTGTATTATAGTTCAGGAACCAATCATACATGTATTACAAAAAAAGGTATATTTAATTAAATGAAATCTTATGTAGTTGTAATTTGATTATATGTGATATACATGTTAGATGTAATATATTGTATGTTGCAAAGTATCTATAATACATTGCACGTAATATTCAAAGAGTTTGACAAATTAGTTGTTGTTACAATATTTTATTTGATTTGTTACAGAAATCTATCTATCTGTTACAACTCACATGCAAAACTGTTACAACTATACACACTTCTTGTTACAAATACCATTCTATTTTGTTACAATAATTTTAAATATATTAATATAGATTCTTTTTAAATTTCAGGCATCTTACACTTGGTTTTTTTACTTCGATCCTACTTTTTCGGATTCTTAAGCACTTAATATGGATATTTATGATTTTGAATATATTGCCATCATATTACAATCAATTTAATTTAATAAATTATAAATGCACATGGATTACATTTATGTTAAGCATCTTAAATCTTAGAGTTATTACAATACCACCTTCGTTGGTGTGATTGGTATTTACCATATTCGTGCGATCTTAATCTAATGGACCCTATTACGTACTCATTACCTATTTTATAAGCATCGTGCTCTCTGGATCAACCTCCAATATGTGTGTGTGTGTTAAAAATGTATTAAAATGCATCACGGGACATGTTTTGTAAAATAATTATAAAAGTCACCATTTGAACTGAGAAACACTAATTTAAAAGTAAAAAAGTAAAAAATGTACATTGCAATACGTCATGCAACCCACGCATTCACTTAATGTAAAATGTATCGATGTATTTTTTATTTATCGCAAAATATACTAATGTATTTTCACTTTTCACTGGTGTATTTTGGGTGAAATTATAGGTTATCAACCTACAAATTTGACCCAAAAGAAATTATTTTACATTTGTAGGTGGATTTAGGGTTTAGGTTCATGGAAAGTAGTTTTACCTATAAAAAGTGATTGAAAAACCACTTTCCAAGTAAAAAATTACTTTCACATGTGAAAAATCACTTTGCATAGGTGAAATCTAGTTGATGCATTATTTATTTTCAACCAATGTACCTTTATTTTCAATCGGTGGAAAACCAAAGCACATCAGTTGACTACCACAATACACCGATATGTTCTGCTTTTCACCAATGGAAAATGGCTTTCCACTTCACCCAAAAGTGAAGTTGTAGGTTACTAACTCTCAACTTCGACTCAAAATAAATTATTTACATTTAAATGTGATTTTCTATTGATGTAAAATCAAAACACATCAATGAAAAATGAAAATACATCAGTATGTTTTATCTTTCCATTGTTGAAAATTTGTTTTTTTACCCAAAAGTAAAGTTATAGGTTATCAACCTAACTTTTATTAAAAAAAAATTTCTATATTCTAATGTAGTTTTCCATGAGTTAAAAATCAAAACACACCAGTGAAAAATGAAAACATATCAATGTGTTTACCTTTTCCCCTTTGAAAAATACCTTTCTACTCCACTTATACATGAAAAGTAATTTTTCACTTATGAAAAGTGATTTTTCACCTATAAAAAATCATTTTCATTAATGAAAAACCAAACACACCAGATGAAACCATCAATTAAAATCACCAGTTAAAACTACCAACGTAAGTAGAGGTTTGTACGTTGCAACGTATGTTTCCCTACTCTCGTTCGATATAAAATGATTCTAAAAATGATTTTGTGATTTTATATAGATATAAAATAATTTTACATCAATAAAATAATTCTTTAAATTAATTTTAATAATTTACATGATTATAAAATAATTTTAAATGAATGCAAAAATAATAACGTATCTGAGAGGTGATAAATTCCATCATACGACAATACTTTGCATCAATTCTTTTAGGTGAAAGAGAGGCACGTGATAAAGCTATCTCGATCCTCATATTTAAACTTATTTTCTTAATCGTCCCTACCTCCTTACGTCGTAAACCACGTCGACTTCTACGTTGTAAGACTCACAATGAAATAATTTATTTGATCATCTGTGGACATGTCGTAAAAGTTCCTATCGTCAGATCAATACCAATCCAGTTTAGACTTAAATAAATACAATTGGATCAGATCAGCACAATCCCATCAAACAGAGTCAAATCGGTTGAATCCCCACTTATTAAAGGCATTGCAACAGACATTAAGATAGCCTCATCTCGATCATCATGTCTTCCGAATTATGGGTCCTATTTGAAGTACTTTTATTTCGACCAATGCCATCTTTTCCTCGTTCAAACGTGGGTGCGAGCCGTTCCACAAATAATGCTAACGAACTTCCGCCAAACACGTTGGCGCTAAAACCCCAATCGTTCCAACCTTAAAAACATGCCTCTCTCTCTCTCATCACCACACTTATCATCTCAAGAGAATAAAAGTAGAATTAAGAAAGCACTTCCAAATATCAATGGCCTCGCGACATCCTTCAATCCTCTTGCTTCTCCTATCAATGGTGGTGACGATCTCTTCCATGATTGCTATCGAGACAAAAGCGAATCGGGTGCCTGTCGAAAGGAGCACGGGTGCTAACCTAGCCACAACGTATGGCGCATCTAACGAACTCACCAGTTATCGTAGCACTGAATATGAGGAAATAGGGATGGAGTCGAAGCGTAGAAGATGCTTACTAATGACACAAGGCAAATACATAAGCTATGAGGTGATGAAGGGTTTTGTGCCGTGCAACCGACAAGGGCAATCATACTACAACTGCTCCAAGAAAGGAAAGGTTAACCCCTACCACCATGGATGCACCGCTATAACATAGTGTGCAAGGAACTTGGATTAGGGTTTCATCGCATTAAGGAAGACATGCTAGTTGCATGATGACATGTATGCTTGCTTCTTTTCTAATCTTTTGTTCAATACATAAGATTCAAAACCATATAAATGAGTCATGTGTGAGGACTTTATAAGTAAAATGGAACCCATGCATGCTCTATTTCTTTAGAGTTTATAATTGGCATTGGGAAAGTAGAATGAGTCCATAATTTTATCACTGTTTTTTCTTTTTTCCAAATTAGAAATTGGGAAATATTATATATTCTTTATGGCATAAATAGGTCCCAATGAAGATTGATATTTGGGGTATGACGATGTCTAATTATCCACAAGGATTTATGGCAATTTACTTAGACAACCTTGAACTCTAATGCACATCTCTGTGTGGTTCTTAAACTTCGATGTTTGCAAATGTAGGTCCTAGATTTGTAAAATGCATGTGTCAGCCCTTTATCTACTTTGCATGGTCAGTTAGGTGCGCGGCGTAGGATCACCATAGATGAACCTTCTCAAAATGCAATCATCTTACTTGATTCACTTTCTCATGATTCCATTTAATTCGCATGAATGATAAACAATATTACAAATTAGGCAAAGGGTAACTAAGTTTATCAAAGAATATCTGGTCCAGATTGGTAAAGTTAATATAGATACATACTTTTCATGAGAACATTGATATTCTTAAAGGTGGTGTTTGTTGAGTAAGGTCATCTATTTCACATCCGGTTAGCTTAGACCTCAATTTGGGAGTGGAGTTAGTTTGTATCTCACAATAATTTTCTATTAATCGGTTAATTCTTTGAAGTTATCAAAATACTAAAATTCCTTAATTTTCTTATGTATTCTCCTTTTTCTCAACCCCTCTACTTATCCCACTTTTCTGATTACAGTACCCAAAAGCCATCAAAAGATCTGGGAATCACATCACTGCATTGAAAAGTTCATCCATCGAATGATTATTAGCCAACATTACAGGACCGAGAGAAAGATTATAAGCCCAACGCACATCAAAGCAACATCGATAAAGTATTCGAATGCCACTAGGATATGATCAAAGGATATCAAACTCCTGATTTTGATGAGGAAAATCCAAGTTTGAATCGCTTTACCTAAATGGGACTGTAAGTCAATAATAAAATCAAAAACAAGCGACCGGGGGTTCCTTGTGGAAGCTTTGCTGAATTAGGAAGGAAAATAAAAGTCGAAAAATGGTAGTAAATGAAAGAATTTGTATTCCTCTTATTGTTCCATTTATTTCACTAATGAATTAGTTGGGCTGCATCTATACTTTTTTTTTTTTTTTCTTTTTTTTTTTTTTGCCAAATGAGAACCTCCAATAAGGAAACGAAAAAAATACATTCAGACTCATAGCACAAGAAAGAAATTACACAACCTCAATCCGCTCAAAGAAAGGACAAAAGCAACACCCCCTCGATGAGGGGGAGAACCCAAAAACATCAAGACAGGAAAACAAAAGTAAAACCAAAAAAGAGAAGAGAAAACGTCCAAAGTACAATTCCGTAGCAAGAACACTTGTTCCACGTACCATTAGGGAGTGGCTTGACCGATGAATGCCAACAACCAACAACCATGAGTTCACACGCATCACGAGAAGATGTCGAGGATGCCTCAACCACAACCAATCAGAGACGCCCTAAGAAGCCGACCACAAAGTTGAACAAAAGATCACAGCGTCAAGACCAGCAAGTCAGATGAGAAGAACAAACACCACCCAATTGTAACAGGAACCATTAGATGGAAGGAGGAGGAAGGGCAAAGAGGGTCGACGAGCAAGATCGAGGAGACTGCAACCAACGCAATGGCCGGCCAGGCGCCAAGCAAGGGCATTGCTAGGTTTTGGTTACGACGAGAGGAAGAAAGATCAAAGATGAAAGGGGTTGTGTTTGCAAGTGACCAGTCGAAGGTATCTTGTGCGGCTCAGGTGCAACCACGGTTGAATTCCATGTTCCAGTGCAGATACCATTGTAGGGCCAAAAGCTCTATTTTGACGATGTGCAGATATAAAAGTTTCTCAACTCTCAACAATGTTGGCGAAGGTTTGATCTGAGTTTGTTAATTGTTTCCATGAAAGTTGAAACTAAAAATGTACAGAAAATCATGCTAATAAAATTTGTTCTAGTATTTGTTGCAACGTTACAAAAAAGTTCCACGTTTGGAAAGGCGTACCAAGAAAAAGGCATTACGCGCTCTAACGCAAGATATGCTGGTGATCGATAGCCACTAATGATCACCAAGAAGAGAACTCCAATCGTGAGTACGTGAGTTGAAAAACGTAAAAATTTACCTAAAGCAGTGTGAACATGATTTCAACCTACATCTTTTTTATACAAAATAAATGTCGACACATAATGAAATTCATCACTGCTGAAATCAACAACAAACTACTTTGATACGGATGTAAATCACTCAAATCAACTTCTAAATTACTTTACATTGGTACAAAATCACTTTACACCATCAAAATAATTTTATATGGATGTAAAGTAAGGTTACATCAGTACAATCTTACTTTGAATTACTTTATACCAATACAATCTTATTTTGAACTACTTTGTACAGATGCAAAATTAAATTCTAAATATTTCTTTATCTATGATAAGTGATTTTACACTTGAAAGGTGATTTTTCCACCTTAAGATTTAGTCTTTAGTATTTAGGATTTAGTTTCGCTAAACCCTAAATCCTAAACCCTAAGATAAAAAATTACCTTTTAAGTAAAAATTCGCTTCTCATACATGAAATCATTTTCCATAAACCTAAATCTAAAACCCTAAATCCTAAACTCATAATTCAAAATCACTTTATACAGGTACAAAATTACTTTGAATAGGTGAAACTATTTTTAAAATAATTTTCCACCAATGCAAAATGAGGTTGCACCGGTGTAAAGATACTTTAAAATAATTTATCACTAATGTAAAATTCTTTTGCACCAATATAAAATCACCAAAAATAATTTATCACGGATGCAAAGTAATTTATCACCGATGTAAAATTATTTATCACATGTACATTTCAAGTTAAAGTAATACAATTTTTTCAAATGCGATGAAAATCACCACATATTAAATCTTACATTCATTTATTTCTTTACATTAAATATCAATCATCATTCTCAACACCGTATAAAATATAAAAATATCTATAAATTTTTCTACGTCACTTTTTACATCAATACCTACATTTTTCCTACTTTTTAACTAAGTGTAAATAAAAAATATTCAACCTCACTGTTAATAAATATTTCCCCCTTCAATGACGTGTAGAGTTGCGAGGCCTGGTTCCTCAATTAATTATAGATTCGAGACCAACTCGAATACATATTCCATGATAGAAGTCCTATTGTTTACTCAAAAAAAAAAAATGAAATGTGTAAAAACTAAAGATGCATTTTAAATGTATTGATGTAATGAACGTCCTATCTATCATACACGTTAATATTTAATATGTAAATTTATCCGATAAACGCTGCATACTAGAAGCGATACAAGTACAATTATAATGTGAAACTTATCACCACTCAAACAAACGTCAATTATATTTTAAAGACAGGTTAACGAAATTATGCTAAAAAAATATGATTTACTTACGTAATGATATTAATATCAATTATATTTACTTGAATTAATATTAAATTATAATGTTAATAACATTTACCTTATGATGTTAGAAATATGAAATATGAAGAATAGAATGATATACAATTTTAACACAGATTTGATTAACATCAGTTAAAATTAATGTTAGATAAATCTATATTAAAGTAACTAAACCCACGTTACCAAATAAAAGGTTAATTAATCAAGTAAACTAAACCTAAATGAAAGTACAAGTGATTTTTAATTCTAAATCAAAACACACCGATATTTTTATTTTACATTGATACAATATGATCCTAAATTAAAACCTACCAATGATTTTTTATTTTGTATCGATACAATTTAATTTTACATCAATATAAAATAATTTAAAAGTGATGATTTATTTGACAGAAATAAATTCAAGCACGTAATAATACTTACGTTATTTATTTTAAAATATTTTAAATACATCAATGTAATTGATGGATCTCACTTACGTAAACAGAGTGCTCACATCAATGAAATTGATCTACGTTACATTTTGCTTTATAAATTGATTGGAAAACAACTCGATCATTAAAGAACAAAGCCTCTAATTCTCCTAAAACAAATCCCTTATCTGACCCAAAAATACTGGAAATAACTGATCCATAAGATTGAATCACCATCCGTTTGACATCATGCTAAAAGTAGTCACCTCGACAAGAGTTCACCAAATTATTTCAGTAGTTGGATATTCTTGGGAAGAAAAGTTATGCATATTTTTGCAATAGTGCTGTTTTAAATAAGATCAGTTCGACTTCCACCAACACACCCCCACCCCCTCGCCTACCGATTGAACTAACACATTCGGTTCTTTTGAACACACCAATGAAACCGAACCGCTCGTGGTCAGGATCCGAACTCTCAGTTCAGTTTTTAAACAGATTTAAACAAGTTTGATTCAGCTTAGACCGGTTTCCATTTGAATCACCAATAAATTATTGTATAATAAGGAATTGAAGCCTTTTTGACCTTCGAGAGAGTTTGAAAGGCATTAAGTTAGAAGAAACCTGCAGCAGGGATAAGAGGGAAAAAACAGAGGTTTATTTGAAAGAGATGCAAGGTTTGATTTCGTTTTTTCACATAAATCTTCGTAATATGTTTACTTAACTTTACGTTACAATGATTTTATGGTACCTTAAACTGACAACTAGATTTCATCTTTTGCCAAATGGTGAACCAATAATCAAATCATAACTTACCAAAATGAAAAGAAAAAAAGTAGAAGTTTTTCCAGTTTTGTTCTATTTGGTTTTCCAGTTCAGTGCGGATTGTAGTTTTTTTACAAACATTCCAAGTTGCAGATGATTCAAGGTTGCAAATCAAAAGTGGAGCATACACATGGACAAAATTGCCCAAATCTGCTAAGCAAATCAATCTACCGTACAGTCTATAATGATGTAATGCTGAACGTAATTGTCTTGGCCAATTGAAGTAACAAATTCCAAAATTGGCTCCAACCCTTGTGAACTACCGTAACCCACATCCCAACATTTACCGACGGATCAATCGCCCCTTCTAGCAGGATGCACATTCTTAAATGACGAATCTGTCTCCGTTTTTCCCACCCAACCAAAATAATGATCAAACTGCCGGTCTTCCATAAGATCAAGATTCAAATGTCACCATTCTTAATCATCTCCTACTCTGCGGTTTTGGACTTTTTCTCAACGGGCACAAGCATTGTTCAACAAATTCATCAGCACCCCTAACCCCTCCCCCACATGTGCACATGGGGAGGAGGGGAGAATAAATCTCTTAACATCTACCCATTAATCAAGTCCAAGGATCTGGTTTCTATAGGCTTGTTTGCCTAGAGAATTCTTTTGACAAGATCGAGACAAAGTGCATGATGTAGTTGATATTTGATTAATGTACTAGGCTAAGCCTTCAACTCCATATGTGAAAATCGCTTAGCAAGCTGGCATGGTTAAGCAACCTTTAATCTTCAATAGTATGGACAGCAGAGACCACTTGCATAGATCAAATTGATGTACGGATGTGCTTGTGTTTTGTATGTGCACACTCGTGTGCACACATCTAGTGCAATTTGCACTTGTAGGGTACAACAATTATAAAAAAATAATCAAGCTTGAGCCATAGCAATGAGTGTTGCAAGAATGGAGAGACAACGACAAAGACAGTCTACCTGTGTGCATCTGTGTGCACATGTGAGCCTGCATAATTGAACGCATGCATGCTTGACTGGCTGGAACATGTCCAAGTGAAACAACTTTAATGGCTCTTTAGCTCAAAATTTTTAGTGCTTGTATGTCAATTGGTGAGCTTTACAAAATTGGCATCTAACATAGACCATGTGTTCTAGATCATCCAACTATGAGAGCCCCTTGGCATCATCTCCTTCAGCTCGTGATAGTTGACATGTCCAAGTCGTGCATGCTAGAGATGTATGTACATGCACAATGTGGTGGAGTTCCTGAATAGCCTTATTGAGGTCAAGGTCTTCAGATGTTAGCTTCCCCTTGTGACAACGCTAGCTTTTGTCATGGCCTAGAAGACCACCCTAAGCTAAGGCACAGCATAGAGGGTGTTTGCATGTGGGAGGTAAGGTTAAGAGAATAGACATACAAAGCTCAAGTCACCACTGGAAAAGATATTGGTTTGGGTCTAGAATGTCATTCTTGGCAAACACCCTCTCATTCACTCAAAATGGAAAATCCAACCCTTTTCCCCTATTAAAAGATTGTCAACAATCTTTGATGCTACTACAAGTCAGAAGGTAGTATTGTCTCTTTTTCTTTTTTCTCTTGGAAAAGGTCCAAGACAGTGCTGTGAATCATTGTCATGCACAACCTACAAACAGCCTAATTTCAAAAGCAACAACACACTCAAGGCTTGCCACCAAAATTTGGACACTGATTCCAATATGGATCTAGGCTTCTGGATTCTACACGGAATATATAAAAGAGAAAAGAACACAGATGAAATATAGAACATTGTGCTTATGTTCTTTTAAAACAACAAACCTGGACGGCTCGTACATATAGAAACTTTCACTCAGAAAAACCACCACCTCCGTCTTATTTCTTTCTGCAATGAAGCATATAGCCAATATCAAAGTTCTGAACAATATGCATATGCTTTACAGTCTACATACACTTAAGGAAAGCATATATATCGAAATGTTTTTTCAAAAGAAAATTTTATGCCAAACCTTGCTTTGTAGGTTCAAATGGTATTCAGAAAACTTATCGGATTGAGACTGTTGAAAGAGGTTGCACAACCAGCTATCTCTGAGCAGTCGAGGTTTTATTGTGTTTGTTCATAAAGTAAGATTCATTTTTATATGAAGCGTGTTCACAATGTTTACCTACGAATGAAACAGAGTTTTGGTTCAAATAGTGGTTCAGGTTGAACTCAAACCCCAAACAGAACAAGAACAAGGACGAGACCATGTCCTAACCTCCATCAATTCACCACACCCTCACCCCCAATTAAAATCTGTACCAATAAACATCCAACAGCACGTGACATGGCCATCCTAGCAGGACATATCCATAGATCTAATTGGGCAGTTAACCGCAAGCCCTTATATCCATGAGATTTCTTGTAGCCAGATTTAAAACATTACAGCTGCCCAATTTAGCATATGTGCATATTTGCCAGAATGGAATGTGGCAATTAAACCCTTCTCAGGATTATCTTGACATATGAATTTCTTGGAACCATAAAAAGGATTTGTCACAAAATTGTTTATCTCAGCTGTATTTCAGACTAAGCATGCATCCCATCAGTGCAAACAAGTCAAAGTGCATATAACAATGACCAAGCAGCACTGATTTAATTCAACTTTAAGCAAACAGAGAGTTCCCATTTGACCCAAACTTTAAAAGGAAGGATGCAGTGAAACAGAATTGCAGCAGCCTAGATTGTTCCCTTGCTCCTGTTAGATATTTAGGAAACAACATAAAGGGAACCAGCCTAGTTGGTGTCTTAATTCATAAGCCCAAGGGGTTCAAACACCCCATCACTAAAATGATTGAACATGTTTAAATTGTAGGCATTCATGCTTGTATCTGCCATATTGCTTTCCCAGTTGTGAAGGTTGGTGCAAGCGTGGAGGCGTGGAGGCTCCTTGGCATGGGAAAAACAGTCCACAATGGGAGTGTTCCACGTTGGAATAGAGAGAGAGAGGGGGGGGAAGGTAGCCAGTAGTGTGGAGAGAGAGAGGAGAGGAGTTGATGTGTTGGAAAATATTATTGCATTAACTCCCATAAGAAAGGATTACAAAGGCTCTCTTTTATAAAGAGAAAACATATTACAATCCTCTAAAATAAGAAACAAACCAATCCTAATCAAATCACATATCCTAATTTTAGAAAGAACAAATCCTCTAAACAAACTTTCTAAAAACCAACATACCAACTAAAAACAAACTTGCAACCAAAGTAAACCCAAAACAGGACAAAAAAACCACCAAAACCGACGCCCATTTGGGTGCCTAACCGACTGCCATGTGGCACTTTATTCTTCACACTCTCCCTCAAGTCGAGGTCGGGAGAACGATAACCTACTGAACTTTATAAGGCTATACACTCCACCATTCTTCTTCTTCTTCGAGCTCTATGCTCTCAACTGTCTTTGGAAGAAGCCACAGTGTAACCTCTTGCAACCTCTCAAGTTGTTGCTTCTGTGTCAATCTCAATACTCATCACAACGGCCGCCATTTTCCTCTCTTTCTTCTTGAAACATGACCCTGATCTTCTCAAGGTTAGCAAGCATGCGAGAGTCTACACGTGAGGTGCTAGTAGCCCCACTATGAGACCTCCCAAACCTGTCCCAACATCTCTCTTGTAGATGATTTGTACGTCCACAATACTAGCACTTAGGATAGATGTGACCTGGACCTTGGACACGTCCCCTTCCACAACCTGCACCTATCTCTAGAATCACAAGTGTGGAGTTGTCACCTTTAGGCATCATTTCATCATATAGAATCTCCATCTTCTCGAGACGGCAAAATATGGTCTCAAGATCCATCTTTCCATCGGATGCAAGGATCTGATCATGAGTGGCCCGGTAACGGGGATGCAACCCCGATAAAAACTTGGCAGCCTACCAAACCACACAAGTCTCCCCTTGCTTGTCGCAAGAAAGAGACTCGTACATCTGCAACTCTTCAAACAAGGCTTCCATCTTCTCATAATACTTAGTCAATGAGAGGTCTCCCTGACTAGTTGTCCATATATGAGTATAAAGATCAGTAATACGTGCATTACTAGATTTTTTGGCATACCTTTTCTCTAAAGCCGTCTAAATCTCGTACACACTTCTTGTATAAAGTATGTTTGAGGCGATGGCTGGATCCATGGAGTTCATTAACCAGTTTATAACGATGTAGTTCTCTTCTTTTTCTTGACTCCGACCTTCTGCTCTGGTGGTTCTTCGAGGACATTGAGTTTCTCTTGGCCCCCGACGAATATCTTGAAAACGTAGGCCCACAAGACATAGATGGAGGTACCTTGCAACTTGATGGTTGTTCCTTGAACAACCACCTTGCCTTCTCCTGACAATGTGGCTTCAGTGGCAATGGTGTCCATCTTCAATCTTCAATCCCCCTACTCCGAGTAAGGCGCTAAATATGATGAGGCAAATTTGTCGGAGAAGACCAAGCACATATGGCCTAAAAGAGTGCACGCATAAGAGAACAAATTTCTCGTGCGTGGGCCCTTCTACTTTAATGCACGCACACCAAGGAGTCTAGACTGTAAGTTATAATACCATGTGATGGTTGGCGCAAGCATGGAGTCGTGGAGGCTCCTTGGCGTGGGAAAAACAATCCACGATGGGACTACTACACATTGGAACAGAAAGAGAGGGGAAGGTAGTCGACGGTGGAGAGGGACGAGAGGAGTTGATGTGTTGGGAAACATTATTGCATCAACTCCCATAAGAAAGGATTACCAAAGCTCTCTTTTATAAAGAGAAAACATATCACAATCCTCTAAAACAGAAACAAATCAATCATAATCAAATCACATATCCTAATTTTAGAAAAAACAAATCCTTTAAACAAACCTTCTAAAAGCCAATATAACAACTAAAAACAAAACTTGCAACCAAAGTAAATCCAAAACTGACGCCCACTTGGGTGCTTGACTAACTGCCACATGGCTTAACTGACCGCCATGTGGTACTTTATTCTTCACACCAGTAAAGCAACATGTTGATAAATAAATAATGGCAAAATAATAATGAATATAAATATCAAAGCATAACAAATAATAAGACTTGGGTTTACATGAGAGCGGCGAGAAAATTACGAGAGAAGTACTCCTATAAGCATGATATCTCTATATTCTAGTCAAAGAACAAATTGGGGTACAGAGACCCTTTTATAGGCCACCACACACCTCTTAAGTCCTCACTCTACTATGTGGGACTAAACTAATGTGTAATTGAATCTCTTACCATCTAATTACCCAACTACAACACTTACCTCTCAACACTCCCCCTCAAGCTAGAGTATGAAATACTAAACTTGTACAACATAAACCCACACTCTCACAAGTAGAACACGACACTCAACTAATGCAACCAAATTAATGCTCTCCTCTAGTCAAATGACAACTACATCCTCATTATTCCCTGTAGACAAGGTGCGCCGATGGCGACACATCAACATAGGTTGGAGTCTAGTAGATAAACTGCTGAAGCTAAGTCTAAGTGGTCTCTCTCCTAGAGACCTCAATTGATGTTGGTGCCTTCATTGAAGATCTCAAAAATGGGTCTCTCCTATGGAGACCTCGAGACTGGGCCTCTCCCACACAGAAACTAGAAGTAGGTCTCTCTAGAGACCTCCAAAATGGCCACTCTTATACAATAACTCAAAGTGGGCCTCTCCCATGAAGACTTCAAAACCGATCTCTCCCATACGAAAATCTCCCAACTTCTGTTATATAGGGATCAGGTAAGTGTTCCTCCCATAGAAATTGATTGGGAGTTTCTCTCATGTGAAGACCTCGAAGAAAGAGTTTCCCTCTTATAGGGGTCACAATAGGCTCTCACTCACCCCCCCCCCCCCCTACCCCATATGAGTATAGGAGAAAAAAGGACAGAAGAATCAAAATTAGAAAAGAGCTCCTCCACATCTTCTATTCCACCTCATTTTTTCTCTTTTTTATCTTTTTCTCTCCCTTTTTTTGTTTTTTTTCTCTTTTTTTTTCTTTCAACTATCTCCCTCCCTTTTTTTAGTAAAGCTAAGACAACATGAAGAAAATGAAAGGGTCATGCACACAAAAAAAACACAAATATCTTCTCATAAGGTTGGAATAATGCAAATCAACATCCCTAAAGCCAACATGTGGTCCACTGGTGCTCCACACACCTTACAATCTCTCATGAGATCTTCGTATCCTCACATGGAGGAAATCTCGCCAAGACTTCTACAATTAAGGATGCAAGTTTTGGTAAACCCAACCTGAACCCAACTCACTCGACCTGAAAAGAATGCGTAAAATCTGACCTAAACCCGACTGGGTTCGGGTATAGGTATGGATCTATACCCGACCCGAGTAGCCGAATAAAATCGCCATTTACTCGAGATATATAACTCTCTCCCTAAGTCCCCCATTCCTCTAGCCCTAATCTCCCTAATGATTTTGAAGGTTGGGACAAATTCTAAAGCTTCCATTGAATATTTATTTCGAGGATGGGGATCTTTTATTTGAATTGTAGTTATATTGTCTTTCTTTATATTTTATATTTTTTGTTTTTGACAGATTCCCTTTGAAGGACTCTTTTCGTAAGAATTTCAGTGGAGATTAATAAAATTAGAATAGCTCGAGCCCATATGTTTTAAGCTTGTTAAAAATAAACAATTGATGAATTGTGCTATAGATTTTTTTCTTCTTTGGCTCTAATTTGGGTACAATTTGATTATAAGATCAATTTATAAATAGGTATCCAATGGGTAAATAGATAACTGTTGGGTAGATGGGTATGAGTATGGGTTTGGATTTTTGTACCCGATGGGTAAATGGGTAGGATATGGGTATAGATTTTATCAATGGGTATGGATATGAGTTTAGCCAAACCAAACCGAACCCAACCCATTTGCATCCCCCTATCTAGGGTGCAAGATCTTTGCCCAGATTTCTTCCGCGCGAGATCATTGTGACTCCAACCCAAATCCTCGCCAAACGAGATTGTCGCTTCTTCCTCCTTAGGTCATCACATCGCCACACCTGCTACTCCTGGGGGTCCATCTCTTGTCGATCGACCTCAGTTCGACAAATCTGGTGCCATCTTCACCTAACATCACCAATTCTACCTTACCCTCAATAGCGATGATCTTCTAGAGCTCTACATCAATCCAAAACTTCTCGGTTCCTCCAAGTCATCCTCTTCGCCAATCTCCTAACCTCTGACCTCCACCACCTTCATCCTTGCCTTCCATAGAACTATGCAATGCTCCTCTCGTGCTGATGTGTGGCTGATGTCGGAGTCAGGCCCACAATGTTGATTGCACCAGCCATGCAGGTAGTGTGCTCCCGCACATCCATTCTCATGCAACTGCTCCTCAAGCTCCGCAACGATGGGTGAGGCCTTCTTTTGCCTTGGCCTCTCGACCGATTCCTCCCTTCACCGAGGAAGAGGCGAAGAAGGACATCCTCCTATTCCTGTTCCTACACGAATCCAGGACATCTTCCCGTTCCTACACGTCCTTGTTGGTGTGTCCTCATCATTAGTGCCATCAAGCTCCACCTTTTCCTCCTCTTTGGCAATGTTGCAGTTCCCATTTTGGAGGCCTTAGAGGAGATCATAGGGTGGGGGGAAGTCGACTATCTCTATTGCCTTCACAATAAGGTCAAGACACAAGACCCTTGTGGATCTTCATGTCACAAAAAACTCTAAAAAGAACTAAAAAATAATAAAGAAATCTCTAGAACAAGGAAAATTTATTTCCCTAGAATCTACTTGTTCTAATATCATGTTGATAAATAAATAATGGCAAAATAATAATGAACATAAATATCAAAGCATAACAAATAATAGCACTTGGGTTTACGTGGAAACCCCATTCACAAAGAATAGGGAAAAAAATCACGGGAGAAGTGCTCCTATGGGCATAAGATCTTTGTATTCTTCTAAAAGGACAAATGGGGTACAAAGGCTCTTTTATAGGCCACCACACACCTCTCAAGTCCTCACTCCACTATGTGGAAATAAACTAATATGTACTTGGATCTCTCACCATCCAATTACCCAACCACAATATTTAGCTCTCAACATAACAAAAGTTTACGTGGGTGCTAGATTCAGTTGTGGGATTTAAGCAAGTAAATAATAAACAAGAGGAAGAAAGGATAAGCAAACCTTTTCTTGTTCTTGGGGTATAACGATAGGTTTTGGCAGCTCACCAGTGTCCAAACTCTGCATGTGTGGTCGCAGTTTCTCTGCTAATAGCTCATTCAACTGTATAATTTGGAGCAGAAACAGCAAGTAGACCTCAATCAGCCAATTCAATAAACAATAAAAACAAATTACACAGAAAAAGCTGAAAGCAATCAACTACCATACTTTTACATACAAGAACGGCAGTGAAACAACTTGATTCTTGTAAGATGCACAAGTCAGAAGGTTATGAACCAGTAAATCATTGCAAAGCTATGAAAAGGTATAATGAAAAACTTAAATACATCGTTTAAATGATAATATCCAGTTAGAAATTTTCTTGAATATGAAAGCCAACTCCAAGAGATACAAACACAGAATTACTGTTATTTTTTTGGCTAATCTGTAAAAATCTGCATGTCGCACCCGACTGAAGGAAAATACAACCTTAATATACAGTCACACCCTAGAAACATTAGAAATCAACATACTAAATAAAGTGAAACACACGGAATACCTTTTCCTGCCGCCATTTTGTTTCCCATTGCACATCCAAGATTTTGTCTGCCATTTCTCTCTGAGCATTAAGAAGAGCTGTCATTTCCGAAAATTTCTTTGGATCTTTGAGCTCCTCCTTAGACCATGAAGTTGCACTCAATGGGAGATTCATCTCCTGAGTCTGTTATATGATCATATATATCAGGAAATTCTAGGTTAGTCTGGTAATAAAAGGTATTGCAGCATGCCGAGATGCAAATTGGAAGTTTGATATGGAGAATGACCATGTTCCATGCAAATCATAACATGAATGCAGAAGTGCATCCAAACATACAACCCCCCCATCCAGAGAAAAAAAACCCTAACCCCCACAACAGCATGCACACATAGAAAAGAAAGGAACCTACACACAAAAACACATGAACATGCCCATGCACAGTAGCCACATTTGTTCGTGTACACACATCACAGGTGAAGATTGAAGACATTTCACCCTTAGTGCATGCATTCTAAGTGAAATATATGTGCAGTTTTTAGGTTTTAACACCTTAAACTCATCATATAATGGATAGAGTACTAAAGAAAATGACCTAGAAATTTTGTCCTAAAAAGGGTAAATAGAGCTTGTAAATTATTGTATAGCAATCCTTCAAGCATGATTTAGAGAGGTTCTAAACTAGGACATGAGTTTTTTTATATGAAAGAATGTTGGCAAATCAAGAACAAACTAACATAAACTTGTAAACAAAATCAATGCTTACCCCCCAATTATCAGGTCGAGGTGGAACATCAAGCTTCATGACTTCTGCTTCGAGTGCCTTTTTGGCTTTGTAATAAGGTATATTTTTGACAATAACAGGATCACTCCTTGCTCGGACAGGATCAAGGGAGATTAAAATCTGCATATTCCAATTATCAGTTAATTCTGACAAAGTACCTTTTCAAAAAGGAAAAAAAAAATCCAACAAATTAGAATAGGCATGCAATTGAAGGAGGAAGCAGAGGCACAAAACTTGGCGACTTTGGTCAGGACTTTTGGAGAGATCTCGGGATTGTAGGCTAACCATGATAAGTTTGTTTTTGTTCCCTTCCATATGGACGAGGCAAAGGTGGTGACATGCACTCAGATGCTGCATACAGCGCCACGTCCCCTACCTTTTGTTTATCTTGGCTCTTGAAGGGCAAAGAACTCTAGTCAAGCGATTGGGCACCTTTTTTTGAAAGACTTGAGAAGAGGTTGACAGGTTGATGTGGTCAATTACTGTCCAGGAGGGGAGACCAGTCCTCTTGAAGGCCGTCATGTCTGCCGTTCCAGTTTTTTCCTCTCAGTTTTGGGGCCACCTAAGAAGGTGTTACAGAATATTGAGAAGTAGACTTGGAACAGACGAGAACATGACTGATCACTTTCTTCACATGGTGGCTTGGGATGATGTTTGCAGGCCAAAGAAGGATAGGGGATTCGGGGTGTTGAAGCTTAGCGATTTCAATGATGCAATACTTACTAAGTGGGTGGTCAAACTAGAGCAAATTGGTGATACCTTGTGGCATCAACTCTTGAGGGACTACTACAGCTTGTCGCTTGATTGGACGTAGTTGACCAATAACATGATTGATGCTTCTATTTTCTGGAGGGGCCTATGGGAAGGGTATTATCCACTAATTTCCACCTGGTCTTGGGGAATGGCTTAACCTTTAACTTTTGGGAGGATAATTGGACTAAGGCTGGGGTGTTGGTGGAGATGGCGTCGAGATTGTATGCCATTTCAACTGATAGGAATAAATGCACCACAGATGTGTAGGAAGACAGAATGCTTGGTCACCTACTTTTGGGGGAGTTCTCTTTGATGCCAGACTTCAAGATCCACAGCTATTGCTTTTGTTGGGAGAGAAAAGAGCAAGTTGTCTTATTCCAAGAATCCTAGCCTCTTTATAGAGAGAGAGGCTAAAAAGGTAAATTATAGTGAAGTCCACTAAGAAATAAGAAATAACAAAAACACCCCAACATAACAAGAACATAACATACTCTAATACTCCCCCTTAAGCTGGAACATATATGTCAATTATGTAGACCTTGGTACACATACTCATGATGCTTCCGTGGAAGTGCTTTTGTGTAAGTATTAGCCACTTGTTGCTCAGACATAGTAGTAGGGGTGTTAATCTTCCCTTCAGTAACCTTATCCCTAACAAAGTGACAATCAACCTTAATGTACTTGATGTGTTCATGGAAGATAGGATTGAAAGCAATAAACATAGCAGATTGGTTATCACAAAACATTAAGACTAGTAAATGGACTTTGATCCCCAGATCAACCAGAAAATGAACCATTTGCATAATCTTACATGTCGTATGAGCCATGGCGCAATATTCAACTTCAACATTAGATCAAGCAATCACGTTCTATTTCTTACTCCACGTAGCCAAATTACCACTAAAGAAAGTGGAATACCCAGTAGCGAACTTCCTATCTTTTAGAGAGATTGCATAGTCAGCATCTAAATCATGCAAATCCAAATGCCCATTTTGTCATGTACAAGCCCCTGCCTAGACAACCTTTAGGGTACTTCAAAAAGATGCATACAGCATGCCAATACTGTAACGGGGGTTCTCCATAAACTAACCAACCCTGTTAACTGCAAAGCTAACATCTAGCCTAGTAATTGCAGCTTGCTAGCAATGCTTCTATATTTTTTCTTGTCTTCAAAGAAAGGATCGTCGTCGTTCTTTATGTCCCTGGGACTTGACAAGAATGGAAGAGGAATTGAACCTAAGTAGACCTGTCTTTGCAAGAAGCTCTAGGACATATTTCTTTTGCGACAAAACCATGCCACTAGAATTTCTGGCCACCTTAATGCCCAAATGTTTCTCAGAGTGCCTAAATCCTTTGTAACAAAGGTGGTCTACAAGAAACCCTTGGTTTCTTGAATCCCTGTAATGTCATCTCTAATGAGAATCATATCATCAACATAGACAGCTAGAATGACAACACCTAATTTCCTACATCTAATAAAGACAGAATGATCTAAAGTAAATCTCAAAAAACCAATATTTTGAACTTCACCACTTAACCTCTTGAACCATTCTCGAGGACTTTGTTTCAAGTCATATATCACCTCTCGTAGGTGACAGACCTCCCCCTCAACCACATATCCTGATGGTTGGGTCATATAAACTTGCTCGTGCATGTCTCCGTATAAGACATTCTTGACATCAAGCTAGTTTCAAGGCCACTATTTGTTGACAACTAATGAGAACATAACAGGAACATAGTTGGCCCAAGCCATTTGAGAAAATGTATCAAAGTAATCAACTCCCATGTCCTTCGTGTAGTAAAGGTTGTCATCTCCTCATCCATGGCCCGTCACCAACCTAGATCCTGCGTAGTTTCATGACAATTCCTAGAAACTACCATGGTAGACAAAGATGTAGAAAACTTCTTCAAAGTAGGACTAAGATGATAAGAAACAGGATAATGTGACATGGGATGAAGAGTACAACTCCTTACTACCTTTCATAGAGCAATAGGAAAATACTCGAATTACGAAGGTGGAAGAACATCCAAATCAAACGCTGATGGGGAAGATCGATCAAATGGTCCCTCCCTAGGAACTTCAACCTACATAAATGATAAGGAAACATACACATGTCCCTACAACGATACTCAGGTATGGCTAACCCATCCAAAGGAGGAACCAGAAAAAAAAAAAAAAGCACCCTCTCAAAAAATGATACATCAGCAGACATATAATATATGCTCCTAACAAGGTCAAAGCAACGATACCTCCTCTAAGAGTGAAAGTATCTCAAAAACATGCACTTGATCGACCTAGAAGAAAGCTTATCAGCTACCCCAATGAGGTGAACAAAGTAGGTACAACCAAAAAATCCGTAATGATAAGCTAAAGAGATCAACGTCAGATTGTAAAAGGTTTTTTTTTTAGAGAAAAAAAGATAATTACCGACACCCGATAATCATCCATAATATTATTAAATTATAAAAGGAACGGACTTACAGATTTTCCATCCACAGCTTCAAGCAACAACACGCCTTCCTTACAACATTTTCAACCCACGCTCTTTCCCTCCTAAAAATGAAGCCATTACGTTGCAACCAAATTGACCACAATAACGCAACCATCGCTTTCACCCACCCAACCGTATCCACATGCACCAATGCACAGAAAGAGTCCCACCAAGCTGCAAAAGAGGACAGGTCAGACCATCATATGTCGAATCTTGCCCAGACCTCCTTGGAGAAGTCACATTGGAAAGACAGGTGCTCAAGATCTTCCATTGCAACCCCACAAAAGGAACAATCTAAATCATCATCAGGTTGTAAAAGGTGAAAAGGAATATCCCCGTTATGTGGCAGTAAGTATAGCATCCCCTAAAAATATTTAGCCACTTTCATCACAATAAGAAGGGTTCATGCCACATCAAGAATATGACGACGCTTATGTCCAGCCACGCCATTCTGCTGAGAAATATAGGCACATGAAGTTTGGTGAACAGCGCCATTTCTGGCAAGGAAATTCTGAATATCCTTTTGCATACACTCAAGTGCATTATCATTGTAGAAAAATTTAATGCTGGTAGAGTAAAAATTTGAACTTCATTAAAAACTTGGGTAATACAGTACCAATCTCTAACCAATCCCCTAAAAAAAATCCAAGACAAACAACTATAAGCATCCACAAAGACAACAAAATACCAAAAATCAGACCGATAGTTTATTCAACAAGGACCCTAAACGTCTCAGTGAACTAAATGAAAAAGATTTCAATTATTCTCAATCGGAGATAAGGATCAACTTGTTATTCCTTGGAAACCCTACGCCTCTCTATATAGAAAGATGTGTGGGTAAATTACATAAGAGGACCAAGAGAAATAAGAAAAGTATAATAAAGTAATAACTAAAGGAGATACTGTAACACTCGCACTCAAGCTAGAGCATAGATATCTATCATGCTCAACTTGTCACAACATGTATCAAAGGCAACTCTACTCAAAGGCTTTGTAAAGGTGTCTGTTATCTGGTCCTCTGAAATAACTGGAGTTGTATAAATAACACCCTTTTGAATGAGATCTCTATAGTGACAATCGCTCTCCATATGCTTCGTGCACTCATTAAACATGGGATTATTAGCTATGTATATGCTACAAGATTGTCACATCTCATCTCCATGGGTTCTTCCGTCTGCATATACAAATCTTGCAAAATAGACTGTACCCAAACCATTTCTGTTGTTGTTTGTGCCATAGCACGATACTCTGACTCGACACTGGATCTAGATACCATGGTCTACTTCTTGCTTCTCCATGTCACTAGATTCCATGCTACATAGGTACAAAATCCCGCAGTAGACTTCCGATCTGCAAGGCACCCAACATACTTCGCATCAAAATATCCTGCAACAGTCATGAGATAACCCCTTAGGGAATAACAATCCACAACCTAGCGCCTTCTTCAAATACCTAAGTACCTGCATTGCAGCATTCCAATGCTTCTTTGTTGGCTTCTCCATAAATTGACTAAGATTCCCAACTACAAGGGAAATGTTAGGTCTGATAATAGTGAGATATAGAAGCCTCCCAATCAGTTGTCCATCGCTCCTGCTCTCCACAAGTTCTAATACAAGTGCACTTTGGGATCCATGAGAATGTTAGCTACCTTGACTCCTAACAACCCAGTCTCCCGAAGAATATCAAGTGCATATTTCCTCTTACTTACCACAATGCCTTCTTTTCCTCTAGCCACCTCAATGCCCAACAAATACCGTAGGGAACCCAAATCCTTCACGACAAACCGTGCCGCCAAATTCTCCTTGACCTGTACTATTCCAACTGCGTCATCACCAGTTATAATAAGATCAACATATACAAACACAACCACCCCTCTATCAATTTTCCTGATAAACAAAGAATGATCTAAGGTGGATTTCTTCAGACCCATGCCTTCCACAACCTCGAACAATTTCTGAAACCATGCACAAGGACTCTGCTTAAGTCCATAAATTGCCTTCTTCAACCTACATACACTCTCCCCAACCTCAAAGCCAAGGGGCTGTTGTATGTACACCTCTTAAAGACCACCATAAAGGAAGTCATTCTTCACATCCAACTAATGTAGATCTTAGTCTCTGTTTGCTGCCACTAAAAGGAGTACGAACAGTTAGAAGCCTCGCCACTGGGGAAAAGGTGTCAAAGAAGTCTACCCAATATGTTTGGGTAAACCCTTTTGCCACCAAGCGAACCTTATGCCAAGATATAAACCCGTCATGATTATATTTCAAAGCAAAAATCCATCTGCAGCCAACAACCTAACCTCCAAGTGGCCTCAATGTAAACTCCCATGTGCCTCGAGAACGAAGAGCAGCCATCTCCTTCAAGGCCTGATGCCACATTGGATAAAGCATGGCCTCCTGTTATGAGGCAAGCAGATGAGATGCCAAGAGAGCCGTTGTGAAGGCAGCAAATAAGGCACTTAGTCGATCACAAACAAATGCACCTGCAACCCGATAATGTGCACAACTACGAGGTGCCTTCCGAACTACCATCGAAAGGTCACTTTTAGCCTCTGGAACAGCTATGGTGTCCTCCTCAGGAGCGTTACCTCAACCTGTAGAAACATCAAGAGGCACAGAACCATCAGTGTCATCAACACATACCTGTGCGAAGGAGGATGATGGCGTTAAGGTGGGGGAGGGGGTGGTGGTGGTAGTACGCGACTGTAAGACATTGGGATCTAATATATCAACGGCGAATCTCTAAACATGTTATCAACTAAGTCCTCAGATAGTAGGAACCTGAGTAGATGAGAAATCACCAAACTATATGGGTGGAACAGGCATGGACTGGGGTGCAAACGATAGCTGCCGCACAATATTGAGAAATATTGTACTGCCTCATGAAACGTAACATCTACACTCACATAATGTCTCCTGGTAAGTGGATCATAGCATCGGTATCCTTTCTGGATATGAGTATATCCTAGCAAGACGCATTTAGTAGCTCTTGGTGCCAACTTGTCTCTTCCAAACCCGGTAAGATTTACAAAAGCAACACATCCAAATGTACGAGGTGACACCAAAAAATAGATTGCGGTCTAGATACAGGATCTGCTAAGGAATCTGTTCTAACAATACAAAACTAGGCATCTTGTTAATTAGGTAACAAGCTATAAGCAGTGCATCGCTCTAATACACCTGGGGCATATTGTGGTGTATAAGAAGAGTTTTGGCCACATCCAGAACATGTCCGTGCTTCCTTTCTGCTATCATGTTCTGCTAAGATGTATGAGTACATATAATCTGATGTACAATACCATGTGACATGTAGAAATCACGCAATTTAGACGTGCAAACTCCAAAGCATTATTCGAGCGCACACACTTAACAATAGTAGAAAACTGAGTTTCTATTTCAATAATAAAATTTTCTATGGTTGTGCCCACGAGACTTATTCTTCAGAAAAAACAACCATGACATACAAGAATAAT
This sequence comes from Thalassia testudinum, assembly GCA_037157565.1. NCBI lineage: Eukaryota > Viridiplantae > Streptophyta > Magnoliopsida > Alismatales > Hydrocharitaceae > Thalassia > Thalassia testudinum. The sequence goes on along the minus strand of JAZHRO010000065.1, from coordinate 17,489,941 downwards.
CATCCGCAATAATCAAATAATATCTATGTCCCAATCTTTCAGGTACTCTACTGGGACCCAAACATCCAGATGAACCAAATTAAAAACAGACTCAAATAATGATAAACTAGCAGAAAAGAAGCCCAATGATGTTTCCCAATCTAGCACACATCACATCTAATCTCAGTAGCTGGTGACAGATGAGGGATGACACGTCATAGCCTATCTAGAGAAAGGCGTCCAAGGCGATGATGCTACTAAAGTGTCGTCCCAACGACAAAACTATACTCGCCCTGACATAAAGCAGCTATATCCATCTGGAATAGGCGATATAACCCCCCTCGTCATGTCCGCCACCAATCATCCTCTCCGTAAGCTTGTCCTAATATACACAACCCACGTTATCAAATATAATACGACAATTGAGATCTTTCGTGATTCTACAAACTGGCAAACTAATAAGAAAATCTAGTACAAACAAAGCACTAGGCAATCGTAAGCTGGGACTAAGGGAAACCTCCCCCTGTCCATCCACCCTGGAGTGGCGACCATCTGCAACCTACACTGTACGGCCTGAAGTAACAGACTGAAGTTGCCGAAAACATCTCTAATTACCACCCAAGTGTTGTGAGGCTCTAGAATCTAGAAGCCATGTAGAAGTACTGCTATGAGGAAGCATTGAGATAATAGACACACTTCATACCTGAGGAGGCGAGGGCAACAATATCAGAAGTGAATGGAGCTGTGTCACCTAAGCAAGTCTTTGGGCAAGAGATCAAACTCTGCTTCTAGGAACCATATCTCTCTGTCTCAGTAGGAGCCACAGCCTGGTTGGCAACATGAGGCTTACCATGCTTAGTCCAGCAGGTTACCTCAATGTGCCCAATACATCCACAGAACGTGCAAGTTGGGCGTGGTTTACCAGGCTATCCCCAGCCACGCCTACATCCACAAGTGGCAAGACCACCACGCCCTCCACGACCTCCTATAGCTGCAAGGGCAGACATCTAGCATGTAGCCTCTGAAGCAATAGCCCTAACAGAAAGTCGACTAACCTGACTGTAGGTTTCTTCCAGGGTAGGAAGCTACATCAGCGTAAGCATCTAGGATCGTGCAAACTCATACTCAGGACCCAAGACAGATAAGAACTTGAGTACTGCAAACTCCTTACGATACTCTCTGTGTGGCACACGTACAAGAAGGTCTACAAGCATTATAATTCTCAAGTAATCCCTTCAACTTTCTATAATACTGAGATAAGGTGAGATCCTCCTGTCTAAGAGAGAACATGTCATGGGTAATCTGGAATACCTTACCGGAGTTCTTTTCATGAAAATACGTGTCATGAAGAGAATCCCACATTTCCTCCACAGTCTTGTAATACATGATTCCATCACCAATATGAGCAACCACAGCATTCATGATCCACAACTCTTACCATGGTGTTGTCCCTCTTCTACGTGGCATACTTCCCAGTCTTGTTTACAGGCTCTAACTCCAAAAGAACATGTTCTTTATCGTGCCCTTCAACTGTCATAAGAAACGTTTGTGACCAACGTGCATAATTGGTCCCATCCATCTTCATGATGAGAACAAAGAACGAATTCTTGATGCTCCCATTCTTTGATGTAGCATCTAATGTGACAGGATGATGAAGTCGTAGCCATGACGCCAAGACAGGAAGGAATAACCACACAAACAGATCTGAAATTTGATATTTCATATCATACAAAACATCAAATCAAGAGAAGGCGAGACCTAACACAAGATCTAGAAAAATAGAGTTCTAGACATCATGTTAGGAACATGATTCGACCCTGTTTGGGTCTAACATAGGCGCACGCAAGGGTTGGAATACCCCAACGCCATCGCCCAGCAAGGACCGAGCCCCTCGCTGTCGCCACTCCTAACGCTGGCAACCATTGGTGACTCTGTCGGCCGAAACTACGGCCACATGTGAAGACAAGGTTCGAAATGCCGATTTCGATGCTGTGCCGATGAAATTCCAAGTGTGCATTTCGTGGGCATGCCCGTGGAAATGCCCGTTTTTCGATGGGCATGCCGATGAGCATGCCGAGGGCACGCTGTGGGAATGACGATGCATACCAACAAAAATAGGAAAAGTAATTAAAAAAACCAACAGCAACCTCGACATGGGCACCAATTTCGCCAGCATGCCGACCATGCCGACCGTGCCGAGCGACGATATTCCTGTAAATCGACGTTTTCATGTTAGCACGACCCTTGCTCAGAAATGACCTTGCCAACGGCATGCCGTCGGCATTTAAATCAATGCGTGAAGACCACGCAGGGGAGAAGAGGGAGAGAGGGCTGTAAGGCACCTCCCTCAACAGCAGACCACTGTTTAGGTCTAATGTAGGCGTACACTAGGGCTAGAATACCCCAACGCCGCCGCCCAACAGGGACAGGGCCCGTCACTACTACCACTCCTGACGCTGGCAATCACCGACAACTCTATTGGTCAGAGCGGGAGTCGCACGTGAAGAAGAGGGAGGGTCGTAAGGTACCTCCGTCAACGGCGGACCACAGCGATGTGACGAGGGGAGAGGACGGGTTTTGGTGGAAGGGTTGGGGGCTAGGTATTTGGTGGGATTTCAAAGCGCCGATCAACCTATTATTCCTTGGAAACCTTACACCTCTTTATATAAAGAGAGAGATGTGGCTAAATTACACAAGAGGACCAAGAGAAATAAGAAAAGTATAACAAAATAATAACTAGAGGAGATATTGTAACATTCTCTCTAAGAGGAAAGGAGACTCGATGGTGTTTCCCAAGTTGGCAAACTTCACGGTCAAGGTAAACAAGAACAGAAGAATCCAGAAACATCTGTCGAAGCCTAATAGTAGAAGGATGATTGAAACAACAATGTTAAAGCTTAGGATCGACAGAGAAAGACATAGCATCAGCAAAAATCTGAGTGACATTGATGTAACAGAGACCATCTTTCTCAATCACCTCACTAATAATCTTCCCCATCTGAATGTCCTCAAATAAAACAAAATGATCATCAAAATCACCCAACAAGAAACATCCTTACATAATCTATAAACAAATACGAGATTCAATGGGAACTCAGAAGCATAATAGACATCAAACAACTATAAATCAGTAGTAAAGTGAACATCCCCAACAGTAGTAACGAGAGAATATGAGCCATTCACCAATTAAATAGTAGTGATGGCAGGTGACCTCCGCAAAGAAGAGCATCCATCTTACCAGTACGATGATTGGATGCACATGAATCCACCACCTAAGAGGTGGATAAAGTCATGCCAAGTTGGTTGTAGTACTAGTAGCAACAACAAAGGAGGTGGAAGCACCCCAAGGCTCAATAGACAACCCAACCTTCCTAAGAAGCTGCAAAAGGCATGCAAAGGCATTAGTAGATAGAGAAGAGAGCCAAGTAGGAGCATACTCCCCTTGAATCACTACAGAGTTAGCTTGATCCAGCCTTCCAAATTTTACACAACAATACTCAGAGGGGTGATTTGTCCACTAATAATGAATGCATGGCTCATAAGTACCATCGCAACCACGATCACATCCATGAGTTATTCCAAACTACCCATGCCCACTGGGAACAACAAAGGCAAATGCCCTTATGGAAGGTACAACAAGCAATGCAATAGCGCATGGCAAGATGCTCACATCAGTAGAGATCTTCTGAAGTCTCCCATACACCGTCTCTAAGTCAAGAATATCATCCATTGCAAGAATATGATCTCGAACAAGTAGATATCTAGAACTCCGACCATTTAGAAACCTATATACCCACCGCATTTGTCGTCTTATCTGTATGTCAAAGCAAGATGGTTGGAACACATTAGTTTCTCAAAGAATGCTTCCATCTCAGTATAGTAATTAACTAACGAGTGCACCCCTTGAGATGTGGACCAGATCTAACGATATATATCTATCAAACGAGCATGGTTTGATTTCTGAGAAAACTTCTTCGCCACATTGTCCCATATCTCCTTAGCAAACTTCTTATATAGAAAATTTGCAATAATCTATAGCTCAATGTCGTTCATTACCTAATTCATCGCCAGATAATTATCCTATTACTATCTCTCAAAGTCTATTGACTAAACTTCAAGGGAATCTTAGTCAAGAAATAAAATTTCTTTTATCCTCTAATAAATATCTTGAATGCCTAGGACCATAAAAGATAGTTTTGGACACCATTAAACTTCATAGAGGTGACCTAAATCCCTACAAATCATTGGTTTGGCTTCAAGGGTATTAAAATGCCCCGACGTTGCCATGTGGAGGCAAAAGAAACAATAAATTAGAAAATCAAGTTGATATGGGTTCAGAACACCAAGAAGGTAGCCAAAGTCATCAAATCAGTAACCAAAGATAAGAATCAAGTGCACCTCAAGTGACATCAGAGAATAAACACAACCCAAGGTGCGAGAAGAGGCACCAAGAGAGTAGAGGGCTCCCTTAAATGATCACTTAAGGCATTGGCAGTAGAGCCAAGCCCCTGGCGACATTGCTATAGGCCCGACGATGCCCCTAGCTGCTACTTTGGCGATGTTGGTAGCGGCGTTGAGGGCAATGGCACTACTTGGTGGGACTACTGATGGCACAGTCGAGCCCCTGGCAATACTTCTAGTAGGACTGCTGGAGGTGCAATTGGGCTTAGGAGCAGAGAAGCAAGAAGAACAAGAACAAGAACAAGAGAGAACTCCCTTTCTTCTGGGTTTTTGGTGGAAGGCACCAAAGCGCAAAGAACCTAGGACTCACCTCACTCTAATATCATGTTGGAAGAGAAAAGAGCGATCTATTTTATTCCAAAAACCTTAGCCTCTTTATATAAAGAGAGACTAAAAAGGTAAATTATAGGAAAGTCCAATAAGAACTAAGAAATAACAAAAACACCCTAACATAACAAAAACATAACATACTTTAACAACTATCGTTGATCTAGGGCCTCAAACCAAGCATGGGATGCCCCGACAGGCTAGTGTAGAGTGGGGGTGTTTCTCGATCAAGAAAGCTTACCAATTACTACGAAGGGTAGTTGGCAATACGAACTCTTTGATGGCAGCAAATTGTTCTTTTTGGAAGTTGAAAGTTCCCATAAAGGTGAAGATTGGTTACCAAGCTCCACAAGAGGCAATGGATTCCTTAGGCGGAAACCACTTGTTCGCTATGCAAGCATGGTGATGAGGATGTTGATCACTTGTTCTTGGCTTGTGATTTTTCCTCCACTGTGTGGATGGAGTTAAGGCTTCAGCAATTGATGCAACCTTTGCTAGATGACTTATGCGCAGCCGTTCACGGTGGTGTGCAGAATGACACTCTATCATGAGTGAAACTGCTGGGCTTTGGGCAATTTGGTTGCAGAGGAATAGATCTATCTTTAGAGAGGAACGGCCTCGGGTGGAGAATGTTGTGAGGAAGGAAAATTCTTTATTCAAAGTTTGGATGGAGATGTAATCTTTTTATGTTTGTGGAATGAAGCAAACAATTACTAATCTCTAGTAATTGTCCTTTTTCTCTCAAAAAAACAAAAGATGTCCAAACCTAAAGGTCAAAGATATGAACTTTGTAGGGACATGTGTCGGTGTCCACTAAGAGGCTAAGCAGTATCCATGTAACATCAATTGCTGATGGAGGCATAATTGTAAACCCCCTTAGATTTATATTCTTACAAAATAAATGACATGTTGCAATAACACAAGCATACTCACATTCTGGAAATGCTCCCAACCAGGCTTTCTCCTAGCAACTGAATCTCGAATCTGATCATATCTCATAGATTCCTAAAACAAGAAATATGAGTAGCAATGTGAATAGCAGTGCAAAATGACAGAAGATCTACCTACTACAAGAAATAGCCACAAGTAATAATGATTTCTAGAAAACACAGAAAATAAATTGTTTGAGATGTTAGTAGAGAAATATATTATACCACAAATGATAATGAGGTGAATTCCATCAAGAAAACTCAAAATTGCAACTCGTGGGAGAAGGAGTTCCAAAATGAAGTTCCCAGTTTTTAAGAAAAAAAGTCAAAAACAATCTCAACGGGCAATGAAACTTTGATATTTTGTTCCTTGATGAATTGAAATAAATGAAGATATTTTTAGAACTATATCTACCCTAATTATTTCCGTTGATCTCATGTTGCAACTATGAGTATGTTTGTGCAACTTTCAGATAGCTCATTGGAGTGCAGCTGAATGATTATAATCTATGAAATCATCTCCTGACAGGAGCCTTACTTCTCAGAAGTGGCTATCCCAATATCCATAGGTTGGGTGCACATGTATACTCTGATGCAATGATGTGAGTTCTTTTAATGACATGCAATCTAATGTAGAACAAGGCTGTCAAAGGCGAGAGGCACTAAAAGGCAACGGGGGTCCAAAACGCCCAAGGCACTAGGCACTCACCTGAGAAAATGAGACATTAGTGTGTGTGTGTAAACAAAGTAACCAAAATATGATATGTTATGGTTGCAAATATATAATATACAAGATATGTAAATGATTAGACAAACAGGTTAAATGCATATACATATGTGCATTGATACATGTTAGAGGTGTGTGTATACAGTTTCGTACATTTACATATACACATATGTAAATGTACACATTATATTGATATGCTATACTTATGCACATGTGTGTGCATGTACATACATACATACACAAACATATAAAATATGTGTATATTTGTATGTATATAGATGTACTATATGTACATATCTATTTAAGTACATGTATATGTATCTATCTATGTATATGTGCTCATACATGCACATATGTGTGTGTTTAACTAAAATAGAGTACTCAATAATTAGATAAAAAGAAATTAAAACCCTAAAAGTATTTCAAAAAATGAAAAACAAGCAAACTTGATTTAGGCGCTCGCCCGAGGTGCCTAGCACCTTGGCCCAACCACTCACCTAGGCAGCACCTCAGACAAATTAGGTGAGGCGAGCCTTGTCGAGGTGCTAAGGCCTCGCCTTGCCTCAACCTAGTGTCTGGGTGCACCTAGGCAAGCGCCTTGACAATACTTGTGTAGGCTATATCATTACACCTTACACAGCAAGAAGAAGAGCGTCATCTCTGGATGAAATCAAAGTACAAACCTATGGCTTAGGCCTCAGTTTGTCTAGACTGTTTATGAGAACTGTGCAAGCACCCAACAAGCTGATGTGATAAAAAGGCTTCTCAATTCAATGCTAGCATACGGGTCATCCATGGAAATGCTAAACATATGGAGGTTGGCCCTATACTTGGAGAGGTTCAGAAGGGGTGATTGCTGTTCTAAGCATATTCCCGTGGGTATCCCAAGTTGAAAATAAGTTCTTGGAGTACTTCCTTGATGCCCTTTTTCACATGTCATCACAAGCTACACACGATAATACATGTGCTCTAGCTTCAGGGGGTAAGAATTTAAAGAATATCAGTAATAGTGCCTCAAGCCTTGGCTTGTATTATGTTGTTGTGCATAATCACCAAGCAGTTTATCTATCAAACTCTTACTGAGGGTTGAAGTCTATGCACAACTCCAGTTCTGTGGTGATGCATATATTTACATTTCTAAAGGTTATTTATTGTAAGGAACCTGAACAAGCAGAGATGTTTGCAATGAACAGACATTCTTTTACAAGCTCTGGCTCCAATAAAATACAACGGCTGAATTTTTTTTGTTTAGTCTGAAAGGCTAATAGTAATGTATGCAAAATACAAGAAAATCTATTGGAAAGAAAGGCAAGTTGTCTCTAAAGAAGTCTTGGAAGAACCCCTAGTGATCTTTCTCAACTTCATTCACCAGCTAGATTAGTTGGAAAGCAAGGTAGTGCAGCTGAAGCAAGAGGGCTGTGAAAAAATGTGAAATTTATTATTATTGAAACTAAAAGAAAAACCGTGGGATTTGGTCTCTTTACATAGAGAGACCAATCCTACTTTCCAATCCTAATATAATCTTCTAAAATAAGTAAAACATATCTCTAACTAAATCAAATCAAATCCTAAACATATTTCCTAAAAGGATAATCCCAAAATAGAAAACATAAAGTATGGAAAGAGGATAACATGACGAGAATTTCTTTCGTTCAAAGGAAGTAATTTACTTAATCTCAAAAAGAAATCCTAACACCTCTTTTATAGAGGAGGTGGAAGGGAGACATAACAAGGAAAGTCCACACAGAAAAATAAAAATAAAGATAAGGACTGTGGGAGGCCTACAACACTCTCTCTTAAGCTGAAACATAGATATCTATCATGTTCAGCTTGTTACAACATGTGTCAAAGGAAGCCCGACCAAAGGCTTCGTGAACATATCTACAGTCTGATCTTCAGATGCCACTGTGGTAGTGTAGACAATACCCCTCTGGATCAAGTCACGAGTGCAGTGACAATCCACCTCCACATGTTTTATTATCTCGTCAAACATAGGATTGTTTGCAATGTATGTAGCAGCCCTGTTACCACATCACATCTCCATAGATAGCTGAACCTGAACATGTAAGTCCTGTAACACAACCTATATCCATATCATCTCTACAGCAGTCTGAGCCATTGCTCGATACTCAGATTCCGCACTTGACCTAGACACCACTACCTGTTTCTTGCTCCTCCATGTCACAAGGTTTCCAGCCACAGGTGCAGAAGCCAATCGTAAATTTCCTGTCTACTAGGCATCCCACATAGTCGGCATCAGAGCCAACCTGCACGGGAGAATCTTTTTTGAACAATCCCCTGCCAAGTGCCTTCTAAAGGTACCGAAAACCTGCATTGCAGCTTCCCAATGTTGCCTTGTAGGCTTGCTCATAAATTGGCTCAATTTTCCAATAGCCAATGAGATATTCGATCCGGTAATAATGAGATAAAGTAACTTCCCAATAAGCTGTCGGTATGATTTGCTATCAACTTGAGGAGACTTCATATCATATAAATGTCCTTTAGGATCCATAGGAATATTGGCAAGCTTGGCATCCAACATTCCTATGTCCCTAAGGACATCCATAGCATATTTGCGTTGAGAAATCATAATCCCATCCTTACCACGGGCCACCTCGATGCCAAGAAAGTACCTCAATGTACCCAAATCAGTCATAACAAATTTGTTGGCAAGAGTCTTCTTTACCTATTGTATTCCCACTGTATCATCTCCAATAACAATAATATCATCCACATATACAAGTAATACAACAACTCCCTAATCACTCTTCCTAACAAATAAAGAGTGATCGGCAAAAGATCGCTGGAGTCCAATCTCATGCGCCACCTCGTATAATTTTTGGACCCATGCTCTAGGACTTTGTTTAAGGCTATAAATGGCTCTCCGAAGCCTGCACACACACTCCCCCTTAACTTCAAATCTTAGGGCTGCTATATATAAACCTCCTCCTGTAAGTCTCCATATAAGAATGCATTTTTGACATCCAGTTGATATAAAACCCAATCATAATGAGCTGCAACAGATAGAAGAATACGAACAGTGGGTAGTCTAGCCACTGGGAAAAAGGTGTCAAAGAAATCTACTCCTTATGTTTGAGTAAATCCTTCAGCAACCAAGCGAACTTTATAACGCGATATGAACCCATCAGAATTATACTTAAAAGTAAATATCCATCTGCATCCGACAATGTGTGCTCCAGCAGGTAAGAAAGTAAGCTCCTAAGTACCTTTGGATCAAAGAGCAGCAATCTCATCCTTTATGGCCTGGAGCCATTTAGGATCAAGTATAACTTGCTGATAGCTGGAAACCCTAGGTTGTTACTCCAAGAGGAGTGCCACCTACAGTCACCAGCGAGGAGGAGGAAACGGGCTGAGGTGGAGGGGTTGGCAACTGTATGGGTGAGATCGGAGCAACAACCTAGGGTTGCGGCTTTGATACCAAGTCAAAGAAAGTAATTTGCTTAATCTCAGAAGGAAACCTTAACACCTCTTTTATAGAGGAGGTGGAAAGGAGAAATAACAAGGAAAGTCCACATAGAAAAATAAAAATAAAGATAAGCACTGTGAGAGGCCTACACCAATTTCTTCTCCTCTACTTACCATGAAGAATCTTAAAAGATCTCTAATGCGGAGATCATGAGAATCTCCAACAAGGGATAAAAGAATAAAAACTGAAAGTCATCCATCTAGCCCTCCCAAGAGGATATGTAAGTTAATGACTACCTATTCTTAGCTCATCAAGGTATAGCAAAGGAAAGGCAAACGAAAGGAAAAAGTGACAGAAAGAAAAGAGGACAAGATGCTCACTATAGATCAGTGAGGTACTAGCCAATGAGAAATGAGACTAAGCTATTTTCATGTTCCCAATTGAGGAATGAATTGGAATCATTTGGAAAAACTGAAGAAGTTCCTATAGTTACAAAGGAAGCTTCAGGCCTCAAGTACATGGGTTGAGAGTGAAGTTGGTTTACACATATAATAGCCTTCCAGCCCTTCCCATTTTAATTAATAACCAACGGGATTACAAATCAGCTACATCAAGGCACCACCAGACTCCACACAGAAGTACTTCACCAAGCAAGTAGATCCATGATTCGAAATGCCTATTTCGACGCTGTACCGATGAAATTGTAAGTGTCCATTTTGCCGACATACCAAGGGCACACCGTGCAAATACCTATTTTTATAATTACGTCTATCGATGACGTAATCATTTCATTCGTTACATTTTATTCTTTATTGAATTTTTTCAACCGTCGGTGCGTTAATGAATTCATCGATTATTATTTTATGGAATTTTTATGATTACGTCCATTGATGACAACATGATGTACTGTGCGAATGTACAAGTACAACTCATTGTATATTGTACAACTTAATGATTGTTCAATGATACATTGAATGATTGAAGGATATTTTTTAGGATTAAAAATGCTATGATTTGATCTTACAAGGATACAAAAGGACATTTTTATCCACCTTTAAGAAGTTATTGTTCTTAGTTTAGTGTAAAAAGAACATACACATTAATTATAGAGAACCAAATGAACATATTTTGAACTTTAGGATAGCATGAAAACTTAGTGTAAATTTGAAGCGAAAGTACGACTGGTGCTACAGTGCAACAGCAGCAGACCTAGGCAGAGCAGCATCAGCATCAGCATTGGCATGCCATCGATATGGTCAACATGCCGGCGGCATTCCTGCTTCTCGACAGCTATTCCATGTCAACATGACCATTCCCACAAAAATGCCATTTGGACGACATGCCCTCAGTAGACCGTCAGTTATGACACAATTCCTCTCCAACTAAATAGCTCAAAATGCAAATAAGGGCACTACTAACTCTTTCTTTGATCTATACCATGTCGGGGAAGCTTTCACCTAACCTCTACTAAACGAACCCAAAAAGCATCAGAGGAGGAAGCATCAGTGGGGTCCATTTAAGATTGTTACTCAGGTACCATGTCAGGTGAAATGACTTATGTGATTTTTTTTGAAATCCTATCCCTTAATATGCAAAGGGTCGAGGAAAAGTAGGAAAATGCCTTGATAGAGTAAATAGATATAAAAGAACAATATTAAAGATATTGTAATCTAAGTGCATGCCATGACTATAATGTAAACATCATTACATGGCTTAACAGGTTTAGCACATTGTAATACATGCTTGTGTATTTCTTTACTTTGTTTCTTGTTTCTATTTTCATTTTGGGCCTATATGTAATTGTCCCCTAACCCCTCTCCTATATATAAGGGTCTAGAGTGTCCCTTAAGAAGAAAGATGCATTTTTACTCCAACATGGTATAAGAGTGGCAAGCCGACAATCTTAGGCCACCCTTTGTACCTTTTTTATCCTCATCTTCTTTCTTTCTTCCACCAAATAAATTTGTGCCTCTTTTTTCCTCTTAGAATTTGTGCTAAACCCTAAAGCCCCGTTTAGTAAGGAGGATAAGTTTGTGGAACAAGTTGAAAGAGTAAAATAAATGGTGGAATAAGTGAGTTAACCCGTTTAGACGTTTTGGCAGGTTAAAGTTATTCCACAGAGAGGGTGGAATAACTTTACCTCGGGTTAAGTTCACTTAACCCGACGTAAATAGAAGGTAGGTTAAGTGACAGGTTAAACACTTAACCCACGAACCAAACACAGCCTAAAGAAGAGGGCAAGTTTCTTCTCCCCTGTTGCGGGTTATGCCCTAGGGCAAAACCCCAAGAACCACCTTGTAATCCCTCTCCAATGATCATCACCAGACCACCACCGAAGTCACCACCCTTCAGCGACCCACCATTGGGGCGCAGCGGTGAGAAAACTCATTGGCGGCGGAAACAGGCAAACAAAGGCGACCGTACTTGACCCTAAAAGCACCACCACCAACTGCAACCACTCACCAAAGCATCGCCTCCTCCCGTACAACACCACCGAAGCTTCTCCAATTGTTGTAGGGCAGCATCGGAGGGCTAACAATCCTTCCAGAGTATCGCCAATGCTTCATTTTTGTCTTCTTGGCACTACTAAGGGTATATAGAATGTTTGGAAGGCTCCAACAGCTTGGCAAAGCCTCCTGCAGTGCCATGTAGAGGTTTATTGCTCCTAAAAATTATGCAATACAACGTGGAAGTTTTGTTGGTTCAAGCAGTTGATGTAGTTCTTCCCCTTGTTGTGAGTTGGTCATTCGCTATGACTTCCGATCGTAAAGAATTTGGCATCTGAGATCATCAACTTGCCTAATATGAGAAAAGGGAGTCAAGGGCAGTTCAAAAACCCCTTCTTCAGTCCCATAGCCAGTTTGATGAGATCAACCATGCATTTTGGGCGTAATCCATCATGAACGTATGGAAGGACACGACAAGGAATATATTCTTGTTGAATTGGAGCACACTAAGGAGAGTGGGAAGTATGTAACTTGGAAGGGATAATGCTGTGGTGAGAGCATGGATTATGAGTACCACAATTCAGTGCATTGCCACTGAGATCATGCACTACAAGATAGCCAAATAAATGTGGTAGAACCTATGTCGAACCTACTCTCAAGACAAGAACGTGGCTCACATTCTTCAACTTCACCATGAGATTGCTTATATGAGACAGGATGGAAAACCATTGACTTAGTACTACTCTACCCTTAACTCTACCTTTGAGAGGTTGAACACCTATACACCTGTATGTTCCTGTGTCACAGAAGTAGTATCAAGCTCAAACCATGGTGGAACATTTCCTTGCAGGTTTAAACCCAGCTTATGAGGTAGCCAGATCCTAGATGCTAACGCTGCCTAAGATCCCGACCATAGAGGAGGCATATAATTTAGTAGATTACCAATCAATATTGGGTTATCACCACTCACCGAACATACTTCTACCATGGCTTTCTCAGGGAAGAGATAGAGCACCTACGCCATCCAGCAGAGGTTAAGGATGGGGTCATGGAGGACAACAACGCACAAGGCCGCTACATGCACACTACGAGAAGATTAGCCACACTGAGGATACGTGTTGGTTCAAGTTGAAGAAAATAATTCTTATTTTACTAAGCTGATCATACACCTCTTTATATAAGTGAGAAAAAATTCTAACAAGAGTCCAATGAAATAAAAAACATAACAAAAAGACCCACAAGATATAACGTAGCACTCCCTCTCAAGCTGGAGCATATATATCGACCATGCTCAGCTTGTCTCTGCACTTCTCAAACATAGGGTGAGAAAATGACTTAATAAACATATCTACAGTCCGATCTGAAGAAGCAAGGCAAGCAGTACGCAGTAACCCCTGTTGGATAAGACTCCTGATGAAATGACAATCCACCTTCACATGCTTAGTTCTCTCATGGAACATGGGATTGTTCGTTATATAGCTTGCAGCCCTGTTATCACAATACATTTCTATAGGCTCATCAACTATAACATGCAAGTCACGCAATAATGACCGTATCCAGATCATCTCCGCTGTTGTGTGCGCCACAACGTGATATTCTGATTCAGCGTTGAAACGTGACACCACACTTTATTTCTTACTCCTCCAAGTCACAAGGTTTCTGTTAAAAATGTACAAAAACCTATAATAGATTTTCTGTCCCCAATGTCACCAACATAGTCAGGTCAGAATAAGCAACAACACTCATAGGAGCTCTCTTCTGAAACAGAAGACCATGACCTGGACACTCCTTGATATATCTCAACACCTGCATCATTGCCTGCCAACGATCAGTAGTAGGTTTGTCTAAGAACTAACTTAGCTTACCTACTGCAAGACTAATATCCGACCTCGTAATGGTCAAATACAACATCTTTCCCACTAGTTGTCTATAGGCCTTCTTATCCATCAGTTTTGCTGTGCCATCAAATAAGTAAGCTTTTAGATCCATAGGTATATTAGCACCCTTAGACCCAAGCATGCCTGCCTCCTGGAGAATGTCTAGAGAATATTTTCTCTGGGACATAACAATACCCTTCTTGCTCGTAGCAATCTCAATACCAAGAAAATATATGAGTCTCCCAAGGTCTTTCGTGACAAACTGGCAAGTTAAGTACTCCACCTAAAAAATACCAGCTGCATCATCACCTGTGAGTATCAGGTCACCCACATAAACAAGTAAAGCCACAGTACCACTATCGGTCTTCCTCGCAAACAGGGAATGGTCAGAAGAAGACCTCTGCAACCCAACCACAACCAAGGCCTCTGACAGGCGTTGAAACCAGGCTCAAAGACTCTACTTAAGGCCATAAATAACCTTTCTAAGCCTACAAACACACTCCCTCCTAAACCTCAAAACCAGGAGGTTGCTGCATGTATATTTCCTCCTGAAGATCCCCATATAAGAATGCATTCTTGACATCCAGTTGGTGTAACACCCATCCGTAGTGTGCTACCACAGGAACAAGTATACGGACAGTGGAGAGGCAAGCAACCAATGAGAGTCTCAAAGAAATCCACCCCATAGGTTTGGATGAATCCTTTGGCCACAGGCGAGCCTTGTACTGAGAAAAAAACCCCTCTGAATTGTATTTCAAGGTAAAGACCCATCTAGCCCCAACAAGGTATGCACCAAAGGGTAACGAAGTGAGCTCCAAGTGCCCCTATCACAGAAAGCAAACATCTCGTCTGTAATCGACTTCCAGTGAGGATCAAGTAAAGCTTGCTGATATGAAATAGGAAGTTTTGAGCTAAAAACGGCAGCAATAAATGTATGAAACTTAGTACTTAGAATATCAGTAGAGACTGTATGCCCTGCAACACGATACTAAACACAAGAATGAGGAGCTTTCAGAATGACAATAGGCATATCATCATCAATATCCACAGACATCTGACATGAGGAAACATCAACAGGAGAAGCATTGTCAGATGGCTCAATACATACCTGAATGAGGAAAGACAATGGTGGTTCAGTAGTCACTGGAGGAGGGGGTGTATGTGTGCGCTTCTCTCTGTAACTAATAGGTAGCTGATATATAGTACCTTTAAATGTCTTCTCATCTAGTGGTACAACTTTGAATGTGCTCATAGGCTGCTCTGAGGAGGTAACTCAGCTACTACTAGCAAAGTCATCCATAGATACCGAAGGCACAGACATAGGCACACCAGTCTCCACATCCCGTAACTGATATCCCAATGTGGAGAAAAAAGGAATAGACTCATGAAATGTAACATCCACATAGATATAGTGTTTTCTAGAGATGGGATCAAAACATCTATATCCTTTCTGAGTGCGACAATAGCCAAGACACACACTTGGCTGCTCTAGGGGTAAGCTTATCCCAACTAGATCCAAGCAAGTGAACAAAAGCTACACAACCAAATGTCTTAAGAGGCACAGGAAACAATTCCACATCAGGGTACAACACTGTCCATGGCACCTGCTCGTGGATAACAGACGAAGGAAGCATGTTAATAAGATAACAGGCTGTAAGTACTACATCTCCCCAGTAGGTATGTGGTACACTATTCTGAATAAGTAAAGCTCGAGCTGTATCCAGACTATGTTTATGTTTTCATTCTGCAACCCTATTCTACTGTATGTGTGGGGGTAGGAGGCCTGACGTACAATGCCTAAAGAGCTGTAAAGCCCCCCAATTGCTTGATGCAAAACACTAAAGACATTGTTAGTTCTAATAGTTTTAATGTAGACCCCAAACTGGTTCTTCACAAAAGCCACAAAATGCTGAATAATGGTACCAACATCAGATTTATGTTTATCTGCCAAATAGCTAGGGCCCCAAACATCACAATGTATCAAGTCAAAACAATCATAACTACTAAGATGCATGGAAACTGAAAAACTTGATCTGTGGTGCTTCCCTAATTGGCAGGCATCACACTGAATCATTGTAGTTGGTGACAAATGTAGAAAGAGCTGGCATAACTTGTCCAGAAATGGATGGCCTAATCTTCTGTGCCACTGCAAAACACTCCCAACAAGACATGTCTGACAAGCTGCTGTAACTAGACTCTGCACTAGCCGGTACACACCCCATCCTCATGTCTACCACCAATTGTCCTCCCCATCATGTGATCCTGAAAAATACACCCAACCAAGGTTCAGGAAGTCGGTATGCACTATGCGATCAATTGAGTCACCGCATAACGAGTATGCGGCATTTGAACTAATATGCGGTTTTACATTTTTTATTAAAAAAATATAAAATAATTAGTTAATTTATTAAATTTTATGTTATATGCAATTTTATAATTATGCAAATGTTTCAAGTGGTATAACTAAAAAATATAGTTAATACTCCTCTTTGATTACTATATAACCTAGAATATAAAAAAATTTGATATCTAGAAATAAGAAAATATAAAGATTATAATCTAGATGTTCATTTAACAAACACAAAATAATAACCAATAATGTTCATCCAAAATAGTGCTCCAATATTCAAAAACTAGTTAAGATAAAAAAATATGACCCCATGGTCAGACAGTATGTTTGAGAAACATTAACATACTGTGAGAGTCTCACAGTGATAGATAGACCAAATAAAAAATAAAAAATCAGAGAGAGAGGAGTGATAGTGTTACCCAAAACTCATAAGAGTCTCACAATGAGACACAGAGAGATCCCAACTCAATGCTCCCCAACTGGTGCAGCCTTCAACATGGTACCAATAGCTGGTGCAGCCTCCAACTGGTGCAGCCTCCAACTGGTGCAGCCTTCAACGTGGGTGGTCGGTGCAACCACCAACGCGATCACCAAGGAGAGGGTGATGCCCAAGGAGAGTTAGAGTGGGCAATGGCAGCAACAAGGTAGTGGCCAAGGAGAGGGCAATGGCAATGACAAGGCGATGGAGAGGCAATGGCAGATGATTCTATCAGGGATGGTAGTGAGAGGCGATGGGGTTTACGAATGATGTTCAATGATGGGTCATTGTAGGGTTATTTGGGAGAAATTTTATTTGGCAAGATGTTTGGTTTGTAAGTGGATTTTTTTTATGTAGAACCCTAAAGTTATTTTTTTCATGGGGCTTTTTCGAGAAGACCCCATCAGTGGATCTAGCTCAAAAGTGGGTGAATGCTCGGCCGAGTAAACGCCTACTCGATCTGACTACTCACCTAGACCCGCTTATAGCACCGCATTGCATTACACAATTCGGGGAGGGGTTCGCCCACGACTATGCAGCCACCTACTCAGCTTAGGCGGCTGACTTCCTTAACACTGCACCCAACAACATCAAAAATGACACGACAATTCAATTGCTTTGCAATAGTGCTAATAGATAGCAACTACATAGCCATATCAGGAACATAATAAACATCTGACAAGTGTAGAGTGGGAGAAACTGGCACCCCCTTTTCCCAAAAATGGGGGCATGCCTACCATCTGCAAGCTGGACTGAGCGTCCTGGTGGAACCTCCTGTGTACCTCCAAAGCACTGGGGATTTCCAGATAAGTGATCTGAAACACCTGAATTTATCAACCAAATATTACTCATACCTGAAGCTGATGCATTAGCCGTTGTGCCTGAAGACTGTGGCTGACCATGAGTCAACTGTGACAGACGTTGTACCACTACATAATCTATATCAGCAAGAGTGAGGGACTTGGTAGAAGTCACAGGAGTAAGTGTCACAGTAGCTTAATTAGCCATAGTAGGCCTTATAAGATTGTTCCAGCACTTGACCTCAACATGGCTAATCCTCCAACAATAGGTGCATGTTAGCTTGCCACGTGTACCATCACCACGTCCTCTGCCTTTACCACGGAAGAATCAACCCCGACCACTACAGGTGTTAAAGCTGCATGGGCAGAAGATGTATTAGTGGTAAATTTATCATGAGTGGACTGAACCTACAACCTGTTCAGCCTCCTGTAAATCTCCTTAATAGGAGAAAGCTTAGAAAGAGTAAGAATCTGAGAGCCAGCCACAGAATAATCATCACTTAGCCCTGCAAGAAACATATGGACCAAGAACTCCTTCCTGTGATCCTTGCATGTAGTAGATGTACACATCGGTCTGCAAGCATTATATTTTTCCAACAATCCCTTCATAGTAGAGTAATACTTTGGCAGACTCATTGACTTCTACTTAAGATGACATAGATCATAGTGTATCCGAAATACTTAAGTTGAATTAAACTCATGTGAATAAGCAACCTTCGGGCCATCCCACATCTATTTGGCCGAAGTGATACATAATTTCATCTCCAATGCGTGGAATAACACTATTCAAGATCCAAGCCCTCACCATAGCATCATCTCTATTCCAAGTTGCATATTTTCATATTTTCTACTCTAGTGGTGCTTCCATAAGCACATGTTTCGTCTCATGCCTTCCACTGTAACAAGGAAGATTTGAGACTAACAGAGATAATTGGTCTCATCTAATTTCACAATCGAAGCAAAGAACGGGCTTTTATACACTCCACTGTCTACACCCTGTCCTACAGTCACCTTAGATTTTGTTGATGAAGCCATGCTAACTCTAAACACACAAAAAATCAAAAACTGTAGATCTGAATTTCAGTATCAAACACCAATATCCGAGGAATACACACCTCGTAATCCACACACAATATCGTCAACACTTCACAAGGTTATACACACCCCAAGAATCATCTAACAAGGGGAATACACACCCCAAAAATTATCAACAAGGGAAATACACATCCCAAAATCAAACCATAAGTCTGAAAAAGTCATACCACAGTTCGATGTTGCACGGTTGCACCACTACACTGGTAGTAAGGTTCTTCATCTAGAACTCCATCACCAAGGCACCAAGAACTTTCCTAGAAACTACCGAAGAGAGACCTACGACCTACTGCCCTCTCCCTACCGTCGAAAATGACCTGGCAGAGAGAAGGCGATGACAACGAGCGGTCTAAGCCTTCCCCTTGCCACGTGTTGCCCTACTGCTGCAGTGCTAGGCGACGACACAGTGCCTACTACAGCAACGTTGGAGGGCGGTGACGCTATTTCTGCAGCGCTTGGAGGGTGACGCTAAGCGGGGCTGCTGCTACTACGGCAACGGTGGAAGGGTTTGAGGTAGGGTTAGGGTTTTTCTTGGTGAATTCCCCAACTTGACTCTAATACCAAATTGAAGAAAATAAGTCTTATTTTACTAAGCCAGTCCTACACCTCTTTATATAGAGGTGAAGAAAAATTGTAATAAGAGTCCAATGAAATAAAAAACATAATAAAAAGACCCTCAAGATATAACATAATAGACCAACATGGACAACTGGTTTCTGCTTATCAGGCGCAACTGCAGAGACAACTCATGAGATCACCTATTTCCAGAGTAGAATATGATGACTTGATCCACAAGCCCAACAGCATGGTATATCAGTCACTCCCACCATGGCCACTTCAAGTTCCTTGACTGAGAACTCAGATACAAATGCCTTCACCGGTCCGTTAGGTATACCTCTAGGTTGTGCTACATGTCAACTAGCATTGATAAAATAGACTAGCTTGTGGATTTAAGAACATCCCGAAACATGTGGAGACTCCCGACCGTTTTCTAGGTTGTAGCTTGTTTCATTAGGTAGGACCATTCTAGCTGCTGATGAAAGGCATTCACTCATTACACGTCAAAAACAAGAAGGCAATTCAAAAAGAAAAGTATTCTCCACCTACCAAGCAAAAGGCTCAGAAGAAGCCTCGGATAGTAAGAGGAAACCCCCGGTGTTCAAGGGGGAAAGGGATCCAGCACTGGCTTAGGACTGGACCTAGGAAAAGAGATTCGAGTGAGAGGGAGGTACAAGTTGCTCCCCACATATGCCTAAAGAACATATTACTTGCACTAGATTTTCCATTGAACTTACTTTCTATCAACAAAATTACAAGGAAATTAAACTACAAAGTCATATTTGACATTGTCTCTTACCTTTGCAGGATATACTGACAAAGCAGGTGATTGATTGTGGTCGTAAGAAAGGGAGTGTCTACCATCTCCTGTAGTCACCATATCCTGGATATACTTCTATTCCCTCATGAGGCACTTCGAGCTGCTTATGACATCTTTGGTTCAACCATCTCCCATTACTTAAGTTGTAACATGTGATTCCCCAGATACCTCCTACTGTTGTGATTCAATGTAAAGCCTACCAACTAGGAAAACATCACGGGAGTTCCTTCCCTAGTCGGAAAACCCAAAGTTCAGAACCTTCTTGTTTATTTTTTTACTTTGTTTTTATTTCTTGTCTTTTTTTATTTTGGGTCTATCTATAATTGTCCCCTAACCCCTCTCCAATATATAGGGATCTAGGATTTCCCTTAAGAAGTAAGATGCATTGTTACACTAACATACATGGCAATGAGTATAAATGTAAACATCAATACATGGCTTAACAAGTTTAGCACATTGTAATAACACTGGTAGTCATGTAAAAAGAGGTTTGATCTGTTCACTAACTTTGTAACTCCACCAGATCTTCTGCTTGACATCATCATCGAACTCGAATCCTCCCATCACCTGAGGCATGGTAAGTAACCAAAATGCTGCAATCTTTGGATCTCTCATGGTATCAACAATGTTCTGAAAGAAACACATTGAAGAATGTTGTTACCTTTAACAACTGAAAAAAACGGATGACTTTTACAGCATTTCCTCGCTACAAGAAGCAAATTTCATGTGTATTTGAAGATACTTAAAAAACCAGCAATTCCAAGATAGAAAGAGTGGCTTAAACAAGAATGCCTTAAACAGCATATTCAAGAAGATTTAGGGAGACAGCTAGACAAAAGCAGTTACGAATAAGTCTTCGAAGATTAGTGAAGAAATATTGCAAAAACAACAACCTGCAGAACTACCCCAATATAATTATTGAAAATCACAGTCAAAATATGTAGATACAATTTTTGTTCAAAAAAAAAAAAAGTGTAAATACAATGATATCGTTGGAAAGATTATGCCATGTCTTCACCTAATAACAAACAATTATTCCAGTACGACAGTTGCAAATTTTTTCACATTGTAAAACTTCAACCTCCTCTCAGAGAACTTATTTGTTGATCTTCATGGCATTAACGAAATTTCCTATGTTTTGGTTCATCTCTGAAACATTTTTTGTGTGAATGTAGCAAGATAAACATGTTTTTATTAATAGAGAGACATAACAGTGCTTTCTTTCCATGAATTTGGCAGTTATTAGCAACGGTATTTTCCTCAACCAGACTGCAGCACGATGCCTTGTACATTCCAAACCCCAAGGAGAATGAAGAAAGTATCTCAAAGCAAGTTTAGCAGTGGTCCGACATCTGCCATAACTGTAGAGAAACAACACTTGCCTCATAAGGGTAATCCATCCTTTTCAAAATTTTATATGCTTTCAATGGTGTCTCCATGATCTGTAAAAGAGGATTACAGGAAGGGCAAGAATGCAGCTTCAGTAGAAATAAAGCCAAGATAAAAGAAAATTATTTTAAGAATCAAAATGATTTGATAAGATTTTTCTAACAAATAACAAATTACACAAGGGAAAAATCAAATCGAGATAAATGTATGTGTAGATTTTTGTGATAATTAGAAATCATTCATTCCAAAATCTCAAAAAAAATAAAGAGTTTGTTGGGACGTGGAGAAGATGCCACGTGGACACTGTCACATAACACATCAGGCCACGTGGCAATCCCATGTGGCAACAGCAGCAACAGCCATCTGGCCCCAATCAGGGCCAGCTGCAAGGGGTCCTCTTAGACTAGATTTGGTGCACCAATATTGGTGCTTATCTATTTTTAGTAAATTAGTTTTATTAGGAATTAAGTTGTAGAATTTGGTTAAGAGATAAAATCGTTCCAAATGAAAGAAGATTTTATCTCTTTAGGAAACAGGATTATTTGTTGCTTTATTTGTTGGGATATGTTCTCTCTATAAATAGAGAGCCTTCCCAAGTTATTTCTTTGAGTCAATGAATTAATTCTTTTCATCAACTCCAAAACTCCAACTCTTTTCTATCATCTCCATGTTACTATTCACATGAACAGTACCCATACCATTCAACGTGAACAGTAATAGCTAGCCACCAATAGATCTGCCGGCCACTGCAAGCTGATCTTCTCCCACTACCGGCCACACTGCTGTCCCCTTGAGAAGCTATCGTGCTTCGTGTTCTCTCTTCCACGTGGGAAATAGTCCTTGAAACCTCTACTAGACTCCATGCTCTGCTTCCACGCCAATTCTCAATAGAGTTAAAGAAGGATCAACCCTAATCTTAATCTTAAATATGAAAACAAATTAAATTCTAACGAATCAAAACATATCCCCACAATTTAGAAAGAGAAAAACATAGAAAGAGATAATTCTACTTTCCTAAATACTATGTCCTAAATTATCTCTAGCACTCCCCTCCCCCCCCCCCCCCCCCCTCCACCAAAAAAAATGTTGAAGCATATAATGCCCAATCTGTAGGAGTAATGCAGCAACAAAAGAGCTCCCCCCATCTAATGCAATCCAAGGCTAAAGTAAGTATGCAAGCATGTAGATAGATAGGCACTTAGATACTTAGGCATGCAAATAGCAAATCTTCAGGCATGCCAACAATTGTCTCTTCATCAGTGAATATCCAACTCCCTTGGAGTTAAAAAATGACTTATAGACATTTAGTCAGGGGACAATCCAAATCACTAAAATTGATACAAGAAACAATCCCAAACACTAATACTAATACAGGAGACGATCCCAAACACTAATACTAATACAGGAAGCAATCCCGAGCACTAATAGTTGCCTTACACCAACAAAAATTCTTCATGCTATGAGAAAAAAAACTAACTTGGTGCTTTTATGGTTGTAGTATACTCCCATGGACTATTTTATTATTTCTTATTTTATTCTGAGCATGTACTATTATTTACCCATACCTCTCTTTATATAAAGAGGTGTAGGATTTCATGATTCAGAAAGATTGCTCATTCTCTCCCACTTAGTATCAAAGCAATGATCTAAGATCGATGTTCTAATATCCCACCCTCACAAGGCCTTCAAACCCTAATCACCTTACCTCTCTCTCTCTCTCATCGGCAGCAACTGCCACCAAGGGCACCACCGCCGACCACTAGGGCCACCACTAGCTAACAACAGCCTCGACGTCGGCACAAGTAGCCACCCAGGGCCATTGCCAGCCACCCAAGGCGCTACACCACCGACAGTAGTGCTACTAGCAGTGGTTCTTCCTCCCTACACCAGTGGGAGAAAGTCCTAGGCACCCTGGGCAACGCCACTAATGGGCTCCCTCATGCCCTAATGCATGCCTACACCTAATCCAAGGGGCTTTGGTGATCCTCTTCTTGATTTCCAAGATTCCATTGTCATGAATTTCATGATTTGAAGATCATTGTTTCTCTAACGAAGTTATTTTAGACCTGAAAATACAATTTCATATCTCTTCTTGTGGTTTCTTGGTCCCTGCTAGACACGATGGCTTCACCCGAAGGTTCAAAAGTTACATCGGATACCGCTAGTGATGTAGGGAACTACAAGAAGCCGTTCTTCACCCCAATTGCTAAGTTAGATAAAACCAACTATGCGAGATAGTCACAAACATTTCTTATGACCATGGAATGTCATGATAAGGAACATATTTCGTTAGAGTTCGAGCCAACCAACAAGACAAGAAAGTACGCTACATGGAAGAAGGATAATGCAATGATGCGTTCATGGATTATGAACACTGTTGTATCTTAGGTTGGCGACAGTATCATGTACTACAAGATTGCTAAAGCTATATGGGACATCCTTCATGACACGTATTCTCATGAGAAGAATTATAACAAGGTGTTCCAAATACATCATGATATTGGCAGTCTGAAGCAAGAGGGCCAGACTCTTTCTCAATACTATACTTCTCTGAAGAGTCTTCTTGAAAAGTATAATGCTTGTAGGCCTATGTATAGCTGCTCTACTTAGAGGGAGTATCGCAGCGTATGTTGTTCTGCAGTTCCTTGATGGTCTTAGTCCTGAGTATAGTGCCCATTCACAAATACTGGCATTGTCTGAGCTTCCCTCTCTAAAGGAGACTTATAGCAGGTTGAGTAGGATTGTTGTCAGGACACCTACTAATGTGACTAGACAAACTACCGCATTTACTGCTATTGGTGGACGTAGTGGACATGGTAAACCCTCTACACGTGGTCGAGGGCGTGGTAGGGGACACACAGGTCGACCCCGAACCACTTGCACTTTCTATAGCAAGGTTGGTAATGCGAAGGCTACCTGCTATGCCAAGCATGGCCGACCTCCTGTGGCCAATCAGGCTACTACTTCTGAGGAGCAATTAGATATGGTCACACATGTGGAGTATGATACAGTTGTTTAGCGCCTTGCACAGCTTCTCAAGAGCCGGGAGCATCTTCTTCTCATACTGCTGCCTTTGCGTCTTCCTCAAGTATAGATCTTGCCTTGAGTCTACAACACAGGTCTAGTGATGGCACATGGTCGGTGACTGTTCCTACTTCCAAAGAATTCAATCTTTCACCCCCGGTAGGACTATGCAGGTAGCAAATGGCCAACATCCCAGGATTGATGGGAAAGGGAGGTGGCGATTTCCCCTAGTTTGAGACTACCAGATGTTCTCTTTGTTCCTAATTTTCCTATCAGTCTTTTATCTATTAGTAGAATTACTAAGGATCTGAATTATGGTGCCATTTTTTATGATGTTGGATGCACATTTCAGGACAAGCTTACCAAAAGGACAATTGGTGGCGGACATGAGGGGGTGTGTATCACCTAGTCCAAATGCCATTTGCTGCTTCATGTCGGGAGGCGGTGGCCTTTAGTGCTGGTACAACTCTACAATGGCGTCGACGACTTAGCCACCTTACATTGGACAAGCTCAGACGTATCATACGACATACCTCTCCAGCCACTAAGTTACTCAGCGAAGCATGCCAACTTAGGAAGCATCATCGCTCTTCTTATCTTGCCAGTTCCAATTTTAGCTCTGCAGCTTGCTTTGATTTATTGCATATGGATGCGTGGGGTCCTAGTCGAACGTAATAGACTAGGTCATCGTTCTATTTCGTCGTTGTGGATGATTTCTCTAAGTTGTCATGGTTATTTTTGCTTCAAAATAAATATGATGCTGGAGGTATTATTAAGGTTTTTGTTATGCAAATAAAGACCCAGAATTCTAAGGGATTAAGATTGTGTGCTTAGGCAATGCCCTTGAGTTCTGTACTAGCAAGTTGAATGTGTTTTATAAATCTCATGGGATTGTGTGCATCAAACCTCATGCGCCCATACGTCACATCAAAATGGGATTGCAAAAAGAAAGCATCGTCACACTTTAAATGTTTCTAGGACATTGTTAATTCATCGTAATGTGCCATCATTATATTGGAGTGATGCAGTGTTGACGGCATATTATTTGATTAACCGAATGCCCAATTCAACTATTCATGAACAGATACCATGGCAAGTTCGTCATCCTAAGAGGGAGTTGTTTCTTGTACCTCTACAGATATTTGTGATGGTAACACCATTCATCATAACTAACTAAAATTAGGCAAAATCAAGTGTTAATGCTCCTAAATGATGGTCTGAGAATCATAAATCCGTATCGAACTGATTTGAGAAGAAGACAGGAAAATAGGGTTAATTTTGTTGTTTTACCATTCCATCATTAATGCAGATTAACCAAGGGGTTAATCAGAACTTAAATGAAGGTCAAATGAACTTAAAAGATCAAGAAGTTGGCTCACATTGACTGAATCAGGGTTTCACGTATTTCAAAGATGAAAGCAGTACTAAAAATTCTAATTATCAGCCACACTTAAATTGAAAAAGTTCTGATAGAGATAAATTCAATTTAAACCTCCTAAAATTCATTGAAAAATATTCTAAGAGGTTTGGTACTTTCACTTTGATCATTTGAATCCATTTTGACTAAAAACAGAGATTCAAACAGGAATTTCCCTAATTTGGGCTCATGTATAATTTACCCAATCAAACGTGCTCAAAATTCAAATCCAAGTTCACCATTAAATTTCTTGGGTCCAAATTAGGCTAACACCAAAATTTGGGCCCAATCAGAGTCCATCTTGACTTAGCTTGCATTTCTGCCCTTAAAATCCATGTTTCTCACATCTAGACCCCTAGGTTCCAAGTCTTCTTACAGATACACCCCTAACTTCCTCGTCTTCTTCACATCGAGGTCCCGGCCACCTAAATGCAACAGGTTTCCTAATCACGAGGTCAAAACCCACACATGGCAATTTTGACCGTGGATTTCTCCTCCCCATCAAGACCAAATCCCTCCAAATTTGGAGGGATAGGTCAGGAAGAGATCCTCTACCATTTGAGCACAATCCCAGATCCTAAGGAAGACCGAGGAGCTCTTGCAAGCTCACGAAAATCAAGGGTTAAAGCTTCTCGAATCAGGAATCGTACACAAGAATGCTTGCCAATTAAGGTCCTATTTGAGCTCTATATAAGCTCTAGATCATTCCCCCGACTTCCTCAGTTGAGTTTAGGCCAGAAATCTCAACTTCTCTTCACCGGCTGCGTCCGACTCAACTCCGGCGACATCCTCCATCATCCCTCTTCTACACGACCAACCGTCAAACTGGACGTGTCAAACTCCTCCCCAAGTTCTTTCGATGCTAGCCAACCAAAGCTACGCCTCCTTTCTCCTTCGTCGTTGTCGCTTCTCATCACCGGACATTTTATCTTCCTCGGCTCCAAAAAGGCAAGCCAGCCATGGTTCTCTCTCTCTTTCATCTAAATAGCTAGGTATTCTTACTCCCCACCTTTCTTAGGTTAGTTTAGGTCGTTAGATTTTAGTTTAGCTCTCATTTCCTCATTGATATCCTCTTTCTTCCTCCACTCCAGTGAAAGCTCTAGCGAGCTTGCGTCGTTGCCTCACTGCACGAACCTACACACCACCAACACCAAAACACTCCTCATGCCTTGGGGAGCAAAAGCCCTCAAAATATTGAGGCTTTTGCACACCTAATCACCTAGCCAAACAAACCCATCACTCCACTGTCCACCCCTTCACCATCCAGCCAATCTACACCTCTGTTCACCTAAATAACACTGCCATCACATTCCACTCATCACGGTGACCCTTGTGAACGATTTAATTGGGCTGCGAGGCCATCTTTTTTGTTTCAGGACTCTCGCCGGCAAGCTCTCCTCCGACGCTGACCAACGACTTCCGGCCATCAATCAACATCGCCACCAGTCCCAGTCGATGCGAATCAGCAAGGACTCTCCTAGGTCCTTAATTTGAAGGATCAACACCATCCGCAGCAACAAGTAGACGAAGACTTCATCATGCATCCGCGAAGGAGGGACTCTATTTAGTCCCACATCGTAGGAAGCTAAAATAAAATTGGCTACATAAGGATTTGTGTGCAATACCCTCTCGCCAAGTACACGAGGGGTCGGGTCCCCCAATACGCACGCTCATACGCACCCCTTGCCCGTGTGCACGCACGCGAGTCTGGGCTCCTGATCCGATTACCCGATTACATAGAGAGAAAGAGGAAGGAAGGTTCTATGCTGGGAAAAAGGGGGTTTTGCTCTGAAAAGATCCATCATACGACCACACTTAGGTCTGATTTGGATATTTAAGCCGTCTGATGAATGATAGAGACGTCTGATTTGGTTAAGTGTTGAAGAGTTTAGTTGGGGATTTGATTAGAGATACTGCCTAAGTGTTGAGGCTGATGTGCTCAACTCTAAAACAAATTTTTTGCCTTATGTTCTACTATTTTCGACTCATTGGAGATTCAAATTTCTCATCTAATTTTATGATTGAATGCATTGCATATCATTACTTGAAACTTGATTATTGTGCTCATCATTTATATTCGATTAGTGGATTGAATTACAACTATTTGCCCCCTACGAACGACCTTGGAACTCATATTTTTCGAGCACTATAAATTTAAATGTTGATTCAATTTTCGTCAGCTATACTACGACACGCTTCTCTCCTAAACTACGACAATCACCGTTCAACAATTTGGTTATGTGGCTTTTGTACATGTGCTTATACCAAAACGGGATAAGTTAGCACCAAAGGTCGTAAAGTGTCTTTTTAGGTTATAATAGTATCCAAAAAGGATACAAGTGTTATGATCCATTAAGCAAGAGACACTATGTCAATGTAAATGTCACTTTTCATGAGCCTATCCCTTCTGTTACCAGGCACCAGTTGACTCTTGGAGATGAGCCTGCACCCATGCATGTACCTTCTATTCCACTCAAGCAGATACTTGTTAGTCCTACTCCTGTTAAGGACAGTTCTGATAGTGACAAGGAACGATATCATGAGCTTCCACTAGTTTACATATTACCAGTTACCTACAGGCAAAACACCCACCCTTCCTCCCTGCCACCATCTTCCTCAGATCAGGCATATGTTTTTTTTTTTTAAGGAAGAAGAAGGAAGATTACCTGATGGTGGTAATCATCCTAAAATTGTATTAATAAGAAAAAAGGATTAGATTTACAGGTTTTGTAGCCAAAACTCAGAAAAACACTTTGCTTCTCTTATAACATTTTCAACCCAACATCATTCATTCATGAAAATTTGCCATTCCTCTGAATCCAGATGCTCCAAGTAATAGCAATCGCCTGACACCATCCCACCATATCAAGATCAATATAATCTCTAAAACTCATCCAAAAGAGATCAAAATCCGTAGTGTCAACCGTTGGGAGACTAAACTGTGCCCAAACACCTTTAGAGAAACTACATTCAAAGGAAAGATGTTGCATATCCTCCTCAGAATGTTGACATAAAGGGTAGGCAGTATCACCATCTGTACACAACTTAGCTCTATACATTTTTGTGACAAGATGTTTCCTTCTAAAAAACCACAACGCTACTCTTTCTAGTGTTGTCCCTACAGGTTCTACCGATGCTACTCCCACTAAGGAGCATGTTGCTCCCACTCCTCCAAAGGATGACGATGTGGATCTTCTGATTGTTATTCGGAAGGCTCCACGCTCTTGTGCCTGTTACCAAGTCGCCGGTGTTGTCCCCAGTGACAACCTAAGGAGGTCTTTTGCGCTCTTCACCTCTACTTTGTCTGCCTCAACGATTCCCTTTAAGTACCAACAAGCTATGCTTGATCCGAAATGACAAGAACCCATAGAGGATGAGATGGTTGCTCTTAGCTCCAGGGGGACGTGGGAGCGTACTACTTTGCCACCAAGTGCTCATCTAGTTGGTTGCTGCTGGGTCAGTGCTTTGAAGTACAATCCAGATGACTTCATTTCAAGGCACAAAGCTCACTTGGTAGCAAAGGGGTTTACATAGACATATAGGGTGGACTTCTTTGATACATTCTCTCCTGTAGCATAGCTACCAACAGTCCGCATCCTGATCTCTATTGCTGCCCACTTTGATTGGCCTCTTTTCTAACTTGATGTAAAGAATGCTTTCATGTACAACGATCTTCATAAGGAAATTTACATGCAGCAACCCCCAAGTTTTTAGACTCGAGGAGTGTGTATGCAGGCTAAGGAAGGCCATCTATGGCCTTAAGCAAAGCCCTCATGCATGGTTCCAAAAGTTATCTGAGCTAGTACAAGTAATAGGTCTCCAAAGAACCTTTGTTGATCATAGCTTGTTTGTTCGGAAGAGCACCAAAGGAGGAGTTATGCTCTTGGTCTGTGTTGATGACCTCATCATCACCGGTGATGATGAGACTGGATAATTAAGGTGAAGAAGACCTTGGCAAATAAGTTTGTGATAAAAGATTTGGAACAGCTACGATACTTTATGGGTATTAAAGTGGCAAGAAGCAAGATGGGATTATTCTTTCTCAGCACAGATATGCCCTTAACGTTCTCCAAGAGACTAGGATGTCGGGTGCTAAGCCTGCCAACATTCCTATGGATCCTAAAGGGCATCTGTATGATGTAGGGTCAGCAATAATGGACAGCAAATCCTATTTTCAGCTTGTGGGCAAGCTGCTCTACCTCACCATCACCAAACCAGATATTTCCCTTACCGTGGGAAAGTTGAGTCAATTCATGGACAAGCCTACTCAGCACATTAGGATGCAGCAATACAGGTGTTTAAGTACTTGAAAAAGGCACTTAGTCATGGTCTACTTTTCTCTAGAGGGACATCCATGACAGTGGTCGGATATTCAGATGCAGACTATGCAGGTAACTTGATAGACAGGAAATCCACCACTGGTTTTCATACGTTACAAGGAACCTAGTTACATAGAGGAGCAAATGACCAACTCCTCTTAAGGCTCAAGTGAACCCTGATTATTTTTGAGGTTTTTTGCACTTACACCCTTTCTTTTCTTTTACTTTCTATATGATGATTTTCCTATTGGTTCTTTAAAAAAAAAAAGCGAGAGAGATAAACAAGGAGAGTAAGAGAGAGAGAGAGAGAGAGATAAGAAAACAAAAAACATGAGTAAGAAAAGAAAAAAAAGAGAGAAAAAGATGAAAAAAATGAAAAAAAAAGGAAGACATGAATACTAGAGGACGAGAAACTATTTATTTTCTTCTCTACGTTGTTACTTCTCCCATACAAGTATAGGAGAAAGGAAGAGTATCAATGATGAGCCTATTATGGACCCCATATGAGAGGGTGCACTCTTTAAGGTCCCTACATGAGAGACTCAATATTGATCCTTATACGAGAGGAACATATTCTTGATTCTTATATAAAAGGAGTCTACTACAAAGATTTTCACATAGCAAAGGCTTACTTTGAGTTTCCATATAGAAGAGGCCCATTCTCGATGTCTCCAAAGGAAAGGCCTACTCTTTAAATCTACAATGGAGAAAGCACCAACACTAATTAAGGTCTCTACGAAAGAGACCAATCAAAGCCAGCTTCAGTTATTCACTACTACTTGGGATCGTTTCCTATTCTACTACTTTAGATCGTTTCTCACTTCTGCTTACCTGGGAATGTTTCCTGCTACTACTTGAGATTCTACTGCTTGAGATCGTCTCTCACTTCTACCAAATAAGGATCATTTCCTACTACTACTTCATATCATCTCCTGCTAACTCTTAGGATCATCTCCATTTTGCTAAAGATATGTTTCGGATCATCAACTAGTTTGCTTGAGATCTGCTTGGGATCATCTCCTACTACTACTACTTAGGATCATCTCCAACCATCTACCCATTTACTAGACTTCATCATCACCATACCCCAGCTAGAAAATGCGTTGAGTAAAGAAGAGTTGAGTTTTATATTATCTAGCAAGCTAGAGTTTTATAAACTCCACCTTGAAGGGGAGTTTTAAGATAGATGAATTATTAATGTTGTGAGACACTCTATTTATCTTTGGTTGTTGCCTTTTTGGACTGTTTATCTATTTCCTATTCTCAGTTGATTCTCTGATGCAATTTTTCCAACACATTTCTATATATAAAGAGGTATAGGGCTTCTTTTGAGAATATAATTGTTTATTTTCTTAAACTTGGTATCAGAACGACGATCATACACCAATGTTCTAATATCCCACCGAAATAAACCTCCAAACCCAACCACCAAAACCCTAACTCTTCTCTTCTCCTCTCTCTCCACGCCGCCATTGCCTAGGGCAATAACAGCAGCGTTGGCAAGGACCCCAATGGCAGCAGTAAGGGCCTTGCAACAACAGTAGTAAGGGTGGTGATAGCAGCAAGCCTCTGCACACCAACAGCAGGGCCACTACCGATCGACAGTAGCGCCATTGGTGGGCCTATGCTGCCTCCTGCACCAGCGAGATGAGTAGTGGTCCTTTACGGACCGCTAGGGGTCCCTCCTAGCCCTAACGTGCACCTCCTAATCTTCGAAGGGACTACTATGTGTACCTAACTTGATATCCAAGGAAGAAACTACTTGGAATTCATATTAGATCACTATTTTTGTAATTCATGGTGATTTTCAGATCTGATTTTTGCATTTCCTGCAAGGTTCTAAGCATCATGACTTCTTCCTCATCGTTTGAGGTTTCATCGGAGACAACTCCAGAGAACAGGAACTACAAAAACCCATTTTTTGTCCCGATCGTAAAATTAGATGAGACCAACTATGCCTGTTGGTCACAGACGTTCCTAATGACAGTTGACGGTCACAACAAGGAACACCTTCTTCTTGAACTAGAGCCTCTGAACAAGATGGGAAAATACGCCACGTGAAAGAAAGACAACGCTATGGTGAGAGAATGAATTATGAATGTAGTTTTACCAAGGATTGGAGATGGCATCATGTAGTACAAAACCACCAAGGAGATGTGGAATTCTCTTCATAACACCTACACTCATGAGAAGAATTCGAGCAAGGTATATCAGATCTACAATGATATGTTTTCCCTCAAGCGAGATGGTCAACCCTTGACTCAATACTATGCCACATTGAAAGTGCTTCTAGATAAGTATAACGCGTGCAGACCTGTATGCACGTGTACTACACAGCAATATTATCGCAAGGAGACTGTTGTTTCACTCTAGATTAGGCCCAGAGTATGATGTTGCTCACTCTTAGATATTAACTCTGTCAAATCTCTCCTCTTGAGAAGACATATAGTCGTCTCAGCAGGATCACAGTTACTACTCCACTACCAAAGATTACTGGACAAACCTCCACTTTGGTTGTTGGTGGAGGTCATGGTACCCAAGGTTCTTCTACTCGTGGACATAGACGTGTACATAGAAGAGGACAGACTAGCATACCTCGTCCCACATGCAACTTTTGTGGCCGGACTGGTCATGTGGAGGCTTCTTGTTGGTTTAAGCATGGGAAACCTCCTATGGCCAATCAAGCTGTGACTACCTATGAGGCAGAATCAGATATAGTTTCAAAGGCAAAGTATGATGCCATTGTGCAGCGACTTACCCAGATTACTTAGGAGACTCCTTCCTCATCCTCTGATACAGTTGCCATTACCTCCTCAAGTATACATTGTACTTTTGATGCTTCTAACAGGGTCTATGACACCACTTGACATGTGGATTATGATGCGTCACGTCACTTGAGTGGTGACCATAATTGTTCCGGCAGCTTCAGTCAATGCCACCTGGTAAGACAGTTCAGGTAGTAGATAGTCGACATTCCAGAGTGGATGGTTAGGGGAAGGTGTCAGTTACCCCCATTTTGAGATTACCTAATGTTTTGTTTGTTCCAGACTTTCCAATGAGCTTATTATTTGTTACCAAAATTACAAAAGATCTTAATTGCAAAGCAATTTTTTATGATGTTGGCTATGTATTTCAGGACAATCTCATGAGAAGGATGATTAATGGCGAACATAAAGAGGGGGGTGTGTATCACCTATCTCAGATGCTAATTGTTGCATCTTGCTAGGGCAAATGTGTGTTTTGCTCCAAGCAGCGCTTTGCAGTGGCACAATCATCTTGGTCATCCATCTTTGTTGTATCATCCCTCATCTTTCACCAGCTATAAAGGTCCATTGTAATCAATGTCAAATGGAGAAACATCACAAAGTCACCTACCCTACTAGTTCACTACTGTTGAGTCTATTTTTTATTTACTGTATTTGGATGTGTGGGGACCCAATCGTATACCAAATCGACTGGGCCACAGATATTATTTGGTGATAGTGGATGACTATTTTAGAATATCAAGGGTGTTTTTAGTAAAAAAATAAGCCTAATGTAGGGTCGGTCATTGAGACATTTATCATTGAAATATAAAATCAATTTGCCTCTACTGTTAGAGTTGTTTGTACAGATAATGCTCTTCACTTTTGTATTGCTAGAATGACTGCCTCGTACAAATCTCATGGTGTTAGTCATCAAACCACTTGCCTCCATACATCTCAGCAAAATGGGTGGCAGATAGGAAACACAGACATCTTTTGGATGTAGCCAAGACTTTACTGATTCATCATAATGTCCCGTTACAATATTGGGGAGATGCAGTATTTACTGCATGCTATTTGTTCAACAGGATACCCAATTCTATATTATCTGAGCAAGTACCATGGCAAATATTGTACCCAGACTAGGAGTTGCTTCAGTTGCCACCTCGAATTTTTGATCTTGTAGCTTTTGTCCATATTACTGGGCCTAGCAGAGACAAACTGGCTCTAAGGGCAGTTAAATGTGTCTTTCTAAGGTATAGTCATACTCAAAAAGGTTATAGATGTTATAATCCTCTGTAGAAGAGCCATTATGTAAGTGCAGACATCACTTTTCATGAAGCTATGTCGTATGTTTCTATTACTGAGAGTCAGTTGTCTTTTGAGGCAAAGCCGCAGAGGAGGCACCTATGCCTATTCCTCCTATTCAGTTGGGAGATTTTCTTGTCTCTCAGTCTACATTCCCAGGCACTACAAACAGAGTTGTTACATGGTTCAGAGATCCTTCAGTATCATTTAAATTATCCGTGACATATCAACAGCACACCCCACGTACTTCAGCACCACCATCCTCCCCCTAACAGGTAGGTGTTGATGCTACTAACTGTCGTATGTCTGGTGGTGATCCTGCAAGTGATGATGCTTGTTCTGGTGATATACCATCAGCTTCTAATGACACTGAGCCTTCATCTGATGATCTTGACCTTCCAATAACTATCCAGAAAGCACCCCAGAGTTGTGCACATTATCAGATAGCTGGAGTTGTTTATTCAAGCTGCCTCAGTCGTTAATTGCCTTGTTCACAGAGACACCATCTTTTACTCAGATACCAACTACCTATCAGCAGGCCATGCTTAATCCAAAGTGACGACGGCTATAGAGGATGAGATGGCCGCACTATAGTCTCGTAAGACATGGGAGCTTATTCTGCTTCCTTCTGGTGCATGCACCGTTGGTTGCCGTTGGATCTTTATCTTGAAATACAATCCTAATAGATCTATTTCTCGACATAAAGCCCATCTTGTAGCAAAGGAATTCACCGAGACATATAAGGTAGATTTCTTTGACACCTCCCCAATTGCCAGGCTTCCTACATATGTGTTCTTATTACTGTTGCAGCTCAACTTGATTGGCCACTACATCAGCTAGATGCGAAAAATGCTTTCTTGTATGTTGATCTCCATGAGGAGATATATATGCAGCAACCCCCAAGTTTGAGGTTCAGGAGAAGTGTGTATGTAAGCTCAAAAAGGCAATCTATGGACTCAAGCAAAGTTCATGAGCCTAGTTCCAAAAGTTGCCAAAAGTTGTTGAAGATATGGGGCTCAAAGTTGTCAGAAGTTGTTGAAGATATGGGGCTCAGCAAGTCGTCTTCTGATCATTCTTTATTTGTGCGGAAAACGGAGAAGGGGGCAGTTGCACTTCTGGTCTATGTAGATGATCTCATTATCACCGATGATAATGCAGCCAGGATAACTAAGGTCAAGTAGAGTTTGACTGAGAAATTTGTCATGAAGGATCTTAGTCCTTTGAGATATGTTCGAGGAATTAAGGTGACAAGAGGCAAAGAAGGTATTGTTCTTAGTCAAAGGAAGTATGTTATTGATGTGTTAAAGGAGACTGGGATGTTAAGAGCAAATCCAACCAACATACCTATAGATTCTAAAATGCACCTATATGATGCAGAGTCAAAGGCCATATAAAGCAGAGGATACAGACAGTTGCTTAGAAACTTCTTTATCTCACTATTACACACCCAGACATTTCTCTTGTTGTAGGCAAGCTCAACTAATTTATAGATAAACCTACTAAGCAACACTGGGATGCTGTAATGCAAGTGCTCAGCTACTTAAAGCAAGCACCTAAACGGAGACTATTGTTCCGGAGAGGCAAGTCTATGAATATTTTGGGATACTCTGTGCAGACTATACAGGGTGCCTTTTAAACAAGAAATCTACCACCGGCTTCTGCACTTATGCAGCCGGTAACCTAATGACATGGAAAAGTAAAAAACAGAGTATTGTATCCCGATCCAGTGCCAAGTCAGAATATAGAGTCATGGCACAGACGGCAGCTGAGCTAGTTTGGGTGAGATTTTTTCTGCTTAATTTGAATGTTGAGATTGAGCCTGTGAAGATGAGATGTGACAATCGTGTGGCTACATATATAGCTAATAATCTTATGTTTCATGAGAACACGAACCATATGGAGATTGATTGTCATTACACTAGAGATCTAATTCAAAGAGGGCCTCTCTACACCACACCTGTCACTTCAGAGAATCAGACTGCAAATATACTTACCAAGTCTCTTGCTAAAGTCCACTTTTGATGCATATTGTGACAAGCTCAGCATAATTGACATATATGCTCCAGCTTGAGGAGTGTTGTGAGACTATTTATCTTTAGTTGTTGCCTTTTTGGATTGTTTATTATTTTCTATTCTTAGTTGGTTCTCTGATATAATTTTCCAAACACCTCTCTCTATATAAAGACTGCTTTTGAGAATATGATTGCTCATTTTCTACGACTATTAATAATAAGTTATTATGCAATTTAGTCTTACATGGTGTAAGACTTTGTAAGGTGTCTGGTTGCCTATATAAAGGCTTGTGTATCTCTCATTTGTTTCTTTAGAAGCATAATAGAAGATCTGCTCATAAGTGCTCTTCTTCCATAATTTTCTCCCCTCTTTTATGAGGGGTTTCCATGTAAACCCTACTACTCTAGTCTTCTTTGGATGTTGTTGATTCTTATTAGCATTGAAATAAAGTGGCCACGTCAACAGTCCACATGTCACCATCTGTCCATAGGAGTCGGTCACCATGGCCTTAGGTTTTTCGTGTTGGGTTGGCTGACAGATTTTATTCTAGAGATAATTAAGATTTGATTGGATTTTTCATATTTGGTTGATTGAGATTTAATTTTCTATTTTCTATTTTTAAAAATAAGATTATGATTGCTTCTCTTTAAAAGAAGAGCAATACCTATATGATTTTTTTTTGTTTGAAAAGTTACCTATATGATTAATTGAGTTACAATAATATTTTCTAGTTTCCAAAACTCCCTCCTTTCTCCTCCATAGCCACCGGCACTCTCCTGCTCTCTCTCCACGCACCAGCTATAAGAGGAAGAAGGGCCCTCTCCACATGTTCCAAATCTTAACATTTCATTCAACAATGTGTAATATCTAACTGTTGTTTCAGGAGGATACTAGATGATAGAGACCCTTCACATTCAGTTCAAATTTTTATATATGGTAGGGACTCTTATGCAACCTTCATTTCTGTTAGACGATGACAAATAACGATTTGTTTATTCCCTCCTGCAGCATGATAGTTGGAAACATAATTTCTCTCAAAAATAAAACTCTGAATATCGGATGCTTAAGCCACCCAGATCTCAATCCTTAGGTCAGCAAAGCAGATCCAGCATGTTTAGGACAGATGTGATAGGAAAACATGGAAAAGGGCAAGAACATATTAGTTAATACAAATTAACAGAAAAGGATCATGAAATTCATACGAATAAGGCTTACATCATCAGCTGAAATTCGCAGAGGTAATTGATACTTCTTGCACTCCGGGCAACTCATGACTCCCTGTAACTGTAGAAGTTATCCTTTGTGGATATTTTTATTTATAGATTCAAAAACAAAAAACACAATCATAAGGGATCAAACCAACCAGATTGTGCAACCTGAATGTTCAGAACAACAACCAACAACTAACTTTCAGAGAAAATGGCGTTCCCATAGAGTTTCTGATATTAAATGAAATGTCATTCCTACTTAGCTAGATTATTTTTGTTTGACATTTTACCAATATCTAAAGTCTCTAATATCCATGACACATTCTAGAAAGGATGCTTTTTCCTTGGTGAACAATGCATCAATTGAAGAAAATACAGAAACATGATGAATGAAGCTCAGAATCTCACTGTGCCATCACAACTTGGGCATTCTTTCGATGGCATTGGACATGAAACATCACAAGCGGATGGAATGTGGACTAGTTCTGCACGTCTATCAACAACAGCATCTGCGACATATTCAGCAGTTGCAGCCTCTCCCCTGGGAAAACATCCATAAACAAAACAAAAAAGACTTAAAGTATGCATTGGCTTGGAAAATGATATGCTATTTGAGAATGGCATGAATTCCACTTCATCACTCAAACTAGAATAAGGGATATTTTAGAATAATGGAATGAGATGGCAGTATGTCAGAAGCGATGTCATCAAGCAAGTTTCTAACCACAATTGACAAATTATTGTTTTTATCATCTGATAATCCTTAGACATTGGTAATTTATACTTCGTAATCAGGAAAACTAATTAATAACAATCAGTAATTTACATATTGAAGGGAATTCACATAATACAACACTTAAACACCAACAGTACCTTCTCAAGTGGTAATTTCTTACTTGAAAATGCACTTCTCCTGTCCCCTTGCACATTGTACAGCGAAGTGCTTGCCAACCATTGCATGTTTTGCAGTCCCTGCAATCAGAGAACTATCATGCTAAAACTTACAGGAAAAAAATGCAGAAATTTGTTTTCCAAAATAAGCTTATCTTTATTTTAAATTCTGTTTATATTGCAAGAATCACCTATTGCAAGAAGCTTCCTACCAATATAAAAATGATTTTTTTTCAAGAAGGAGACTAATATAAAAATGAGTTGAAGTATCAACCCAATGTTAAATTGATGTATTGCCGTATTGCAATGAAATTGTGTCTTGGAAGAAAACTGAAATAAATGGTAAGTTGAAAAGCAATTCCTAGGAGAGAAAAATGAGAAGAGCATTTGTTCATCTACAAGAATGGTCTAGGAAGAACACATATTAATTATTTTGATTTTTTTAGAGAAGATATCGGCTTTGCTGTAAGAATTAAAAGATTATTCCGCGGGAGAGTTTTACTTCTCAATACCATATTTTAGTAATAGACTAGTGAGTAATTAACCCGTGCTGCGCCACACAAAGTAACTACTTTAAAATTACATGACTTGGAGTGTGCTGAATCAATTGATATAACATCAAGCATGGAGTAGTAGATTTTTTTTTTTTTTTTGAGAAAGGAAAAAGAAGATTACCGAAGATCCAGGAAATAAAAATTTTTATGAAATCAATAACTTTGCTGATCTATAATAACTTTTCTCCGGAGGTCAATTTTTATCCTTTGTGAATCACATGTTTTATGAAATCATATGGGAAAAGTCAACTACCTATATTATTAGCAATAACACACATTCTAATGCAAGACTCCATAAAGAGTCTAAGAGACCCATCAAACTCACATCGCTGTCT
Organism: Thalassia testudinum; assembly: GCA_037157565.1. Taxonomy (NCBI): domain Eukaryota; kingdom Viridiplantae; phylum Streptophyta; class Magnoliopsida; order Alismatales; family Hydrocharitaceae; genus Thalassia; species Thalassia testudinum. Next base: position 17,450,467 of record JAZHRO010000065.1, on the reverse strand, counting down.
CCCTACACTAAATAAATTAGCCTCTTTTATCATACTCTACCATTCTTCAGATCAATGACCTATGCTTGCTTGTGAATTAACAATCATGAAGTTGATGTAATACATTTGTCAACAAATATTGCAAAACTAAGACTGGCTTTCTCATCAAAGTGCAGAAATATTGCTGGAGTGGTTGTTGAAGTCACCTACAACCCCAACATATACATTTCCCATCTACGGCTTCATTTGGATGTGAGGTAAATTTTACCACACGTGGATAAGATAACTTGTGGGATAGAGGAGATATATCCCGCACACGCAAATCCCCATGCAGTTTAATTTGACTGCTCATGTTGACAACACACTACACTCACCTCCATGCGACCATCACTTGCGCTATCCTTATATACATCGTAGCCCAATAGAAGCACGATCCCATCACTATTCATCGTACTATATTGATGCATGCATAACCACATAGAACAAACAAATTCAAGTAAACCCTTAAAGAACTAATCATTTCTTATAAGAAATTTTCTAAATATACACAGATTTGGTTTTTATTTTGCACTAAAAACCTGAATATGGTCTACTTTCAATGACCTGCAAAAATGCCTAGAGACACCAAGATTTTACCGATTGTGTTAGCAATTATTTAAAATTTTATTAAATAGTTGGCATGCATGTATCAGCATTTATTGTAGCACATAGACTAATGGAAAAAGGAGAGGTCCCTCGATTTCAATGATAACCATGAGTTCATAGAGAAGATAAATATTTGTGCAAGGACACTCATGAAGAAATCCAAAAATGCTCTAAGAAACCAGGGGAAAACAACCTACCATTTCTTGAGATAAAGAGGGATCACATATAGAGAAGGGGGGAAAGGTTTAAATAGAAAACACATAGTTCTTAGACTTCTTAAAAAAGAACACATCAGAGGACTCCATTTTGGTATGTGGTGTGCGATAGGATTGCCTTTGATAGGGGGAGGGTGTCCGAGTTTGCATTCAAAACCATTTCCTATTATGAAAATGTTGTTATTTTCGAAAATCTTCACTTCATTATTGCCCATTTCATTATTTTCATACTGCATGCCCTTTTAAGTAATTGCAGAGCAAAATAGAGTGTACATCTTGCATAGTAAGTAGGAATGTTGGGGGCAACCCAACGAAAGAAAGAGGGGACGTTGCTTTCAGCAAGCACTGTGGTGACTTACCTCAACACTATTTACAGCTAAGTTCTTAAGCTCCAACTCACGTTTTATACTTAGGAAAAAATATGGGTTACACTGTAATCATCATCGTACATTGCCATTCCAGCAAGAAGGGTGTAAGAATATACCACGGTGCTCTATGCCAACTTCAAGGAGCATAGGAAGCACTAGAAGACCAATTAGATCATGTGTTACTGATCATCCATTACCAATCAAAACACTGGTGATCTACACCAACTTTGAGAAGCAGAGAAGCTCGAGAAGACGTGTCCATCTACAGTGGCGCATTTGATGACCAAACAAGTGGAGGATGACATCGACCGACTTGTGCATCTTGCCAATGTTCTCATGTGCCATTCTTATCGCGTGGGTCCTTACCTGCAATGTAGATAACGTCCACCACCATCGTCACAACAATCACATCCATCCATGCACCAAAGTGGGGTGCATGGTAGCCTCGAAAATAGAGAGGCAACAATCAAAGGAACCAAGGATGGCAGCCATCTCGCTAATGGCGGTCTGACTCTTCTACAACAACTCCTTCAAGAACGCCATGCTCTGTGTGAGAGTTTCGATCGCCCAAGAGATCCTCACTACCTCTCAATCACCATCCTGCGCCCTGCCCGACCCTTCTCTGTTAAGAAAGATTAAATTCCATGTTTACTTAAGTTGTCTTAATGCGAAAGGAAGCACATTTTTTGTTTTGAGAGGTAAAAGAGGCACATTAAATGATCGTTAACAACGGGAGAGCAACAATGTGTTGAGATAAAGGAGAGATTTGGGGGGAAGGGAGAGAGAGAGAGAGAGAGATATAGGGTGGGGGTGGAGAGACAGACAGAGAATGTCAAAAACAAATCGCATGAGGAAGAAGGATTCAACATGCGAGAGTGGACTCACTATTAAGTGGATGTGTGTCCTAAGGAGGAGAAGAGCACCTTCCTTTAGTTATATTAATATTTGTGCATATAAAGAACTCAACAAAGAGAAAATTGGTGTTCAATAATATAAGAAAATATTGCAACAAGGGGCTTAGGAATTTGTTGAAAATGCTTGCAAAGGGTAGCCAAGGAAGTGTTGGGCATATCTAAAGGGTAAGCATGGGGCAAAAGGAAGATTAATGGTGGAGTGAAGAAACTGCAAGAAGTTTTTCCTTTTTTCTTTGAAAAGGAGCTTAAAGTTCCTTTTCGAAGCCTTATATCAGAATAAATTAATGAAAATGTGGCAATCTAGAAAAAATAATGAAAGAAACGAATAAAGCAATTGGTAAGCAAAGTACATCTACAAGATTTCAAAGAAAATAAGAAATCTTCAAGATGAGAGAATGGCCTATTGTCCTCCATCAACAATGTATAAGCAAGGATGATAATGAGGTTCATGAGGGTGGTAAGTGGATCAACTGTGATGGCACATGGTGAGAAGTACAATGAATATATTATCTCTCAATCAATAGGTTTCTCACCATTGACTTCCCAGTGGTCGAAGAGAGGAAAATAAAAGCTTCGCTCAAACCACCAGGAAAACAGCCAAAGGGACCAATCATCTAACTGTGACACATTGAAAAGACATCAATCCTTCAAACTCCAAAGTTGTGTCCATAAACTTCCATGGTTTGACATTTGACAACAAGAAGGGAAAGTCAGCACCAAGAACGAAAGATCTACCAATGGATTGAAGAAATCTAGGTCTAAGTGATAAAGACTGAGCCTAAGTTTAGGTGAGTTCCATAGAAACAAACTTGTTCATGCAATAGCTTTTTTCTAGTCAGGGTTTTGGTCTTTATCTCTTGTTAAAGCAAGGAGCAAAAAACGAATGACCTTAGACAAGTAAGATGTATTAAAGATGAAAAAGGAAGGATGACCTTTCAAGAAAAAACAAAAAAGAAAAAGGAAGTATGCTTATAGCTAGTAAAGTTATAGTCCATACAAAGGTGGAAAAGTTATTTTCATAAGTTTTATGAAGAAAATAAGATAGTTGATATCATTTTATAAGAGTTAGCCGATTCAAAAGATTACCTGAATCATACAAGCTATCGACAATAATGGATGCACTAAGATTATAAAATTTAGGAAGGTTGTTGGATCAAATGATATTCCTATAGATGTTCGGATAGTGATGAGTGACAAAGATGTAACTTAGCAAAATTATTTAATGCTATTTAGCAAGGCAAAATAATGCCAAAGGAGTAGGGAAAAATATTATGATACCCTTGTACAAGAATAAAGGAGATGTATAGAATTATTTCAACTAAAGAGGTAACAAATTGATGAACTAGACAATGAAACTTTGGGAGAAGGTAAATGAATTGAACAATTTCCTTAATAACTAAGAACCAATTTCAGTTTTTGTCTTGTAAATCAACTACTGAAGTAATACATCTTCTAAGGTGTATGATAGAGACCTACAAAGTCGAGAAAAAGGATTTACATATAGTTTTTATTAATTAGGAGAAAGCATGTGATTTTTTTTTTTGAAAGGTTTAAGGGTGGTTATCCAATTGATAACCACTTGGCTTCATTCAGATAAATGTTGTCACAAGGTGGACTCATTACATGCAAATTTCCAAAAAATGGAAAAGAGAGGAGATGGATACAATGAAATTCTCGAGATACGCATGTTGGCTCTTAAACATGGCCGCATATTTCCCCAAACAAATGCCCTACAAAATCACCAATACCCTCACCTTATCTTTCTTCAAACGGAAAGTATTTTGTCCGTGATATCGGCTGCCTTTCCTAAAAGAATTCCAAAACTCCTGCTAGGTTGAGTGTGCAATCCAACCAAAACTGGAGTGTCTTGAAATCCATGTAGCAAGCTCACATTTAAAGACCAGATGGTCTATGTCCTCATTCTTCAAGAGACATAAGGGGCAATCCATGGCCACTTCAGGCACCCATCAGGCCCACCACATCCTCATCATGAGTCCTCATGTTCTAAGGAGCCACGCAAAAATTTTGATCCTCATAGGGCATGCCACCTCCGAGATCAGTCTACAATCTCTGACAAGGTCGATATCTGCTAATGGTCCTGTACTCCCTAGCATGGAGAAGGCACATGATTTTATTTCAAAGGATAACTTGTGAAGAATTTAGAAAAGAAGCAAGTGGCAGTTCTATATATCAACCTTACAAAAGTATGTATGTATAATGGACCTTTAGCTTGTCAATGGACTTAGTTGGATTGATAAACTACTTTGATATCACTATCAGTTTACATCAAGTATCTACTTTAAGCCCTTACCTCTTTACTTGGTCATAGATGAGTTGACAAAGCACATTCAAGATGAGGTGCTAAAGGTGTATGCTTTTTGCATATGATATTGTGATGGTTGATGAGACAAAAGATGACATAAACAGAAAACTTGAGCTTTAAAGAAAAGACCTTGGAATCTAAAGCCTTTCAAGTAAGTCGGACAAAGATTGAATAAATGAAATAAAAATTTAGTTGTAGAAGATATAGAAAGGTCTTTTCAAAAAAAAATAAGTGATAAAAAGGGGGGCAAACATGAAAATTGGAGCGTATACATTCCAAAGAAAGATGCTTTTAGATATTTGGGATCCATTTTTCAATAAAATGGAGAAATTGATCTGAATATTATTAAACACAAAATAAATGCAAGTTGGTTCAAATGAAGGTGAACATAAAAGATTCCCTTGAAAGTTACGGGAAGTACTGCAAAGCAGCTATAAAACTTGCCATGTTGTATGGTTCTAGGCATTGGGCTACCAAACATAGTCATGTGTGCAGGATATTTGTAGCAAAAAAGATGATATTTTAAGGTAGATGTGTGGCCATACAAGGAAAGAATAAGTACATCAAAGAAAAGGTTGGAGTGACATTGACAGATGACAAAATGAGAGACGTTTTAAAGTGATTTAGACATCTGCAAACTAGACCAGTTAATGTTGATCACTTTAATGTCTGGAGATGTAAGAAGGTAGATGTTAAACCTCCTAGGAGGAGGTAGAGAAAGTCTAAGTGTTGGAAAGGAACCATGAGGTATGATGTTAATTACTTCAATTTAAAACCAAGAAATAACTTAAGATATATTGTAGCAGAGGCAAAGAATGTAGTAGACCTTACTTAGTCTAGGCAAAGCCTTTTATTGTAGTTATCAAACTATCTCAAATCCATTTGACTAAGAAATTTTCTTTTTTTGAAAAGGATTTGACTAATAAATTTAGGACGTGCACCAAAGAAATATCGTAGGTAAGCTCTTCAAGAAGATTACATAAAATCACTTGAGAGTGAGATGATTGGTATGTTGGTTAAGGAGAAATCCTATTCTTTTCCTTTTCAAAAAAAGAAACCCTATCCTCTTCAAAACGAATTCTTCAAAAAACCACTTGGCTCTAACTTTGGATATTGTTTTCATTTTATCAAAATGGAATTGCAGCTTTTATGACCCCAACCACAAATAGAATTTTTGGAGATTGATGATGTGAAGGTGTTTAACTCACTTTTTGTGAATGTAACCCATATCTAAGTGAGCATCATAATTAAGTCCTAAATGTACATAGTCCATGCCTTATGGAATTATTCTTTTTTTTTTTTTGAAAAAATTATGGAATTATTCATTTTTAGGCAACTTCGTATAAAATATAATTAGCACCAATTAACTTCATTTTTGGTCTATAGCTACAAATTATCGGACAAGCATAACCAAATCAGTGAGGTAAGAGGATGCTGTCAACCCCCAAGAGAGAAGGGAGGGAACAACAACAAAACACAAACACACCTCGGGCAAAGCACCTTCTTTCCCATCTCCAGAGCAATGTCATAAGCACCAAGTGTTCCCACTGCCTGTAACCAACCAGTCAAACCAAAAGGAACCATCAACGATCAAAGAAAATTTAGAAAATCAAATGAACAAGGTAAATTCTTAGCCCTGCTCTCTAAATTTTGGCTCTGGCACATTTACCTCAAACTGAATGTCCACCTTTTAGATGTTGATCAGAGTCTAGATCCTTGGAAAGCCTCAATTTTGATAGAAAAACCATCTTTTAAGTTAAATTGAATCAAAGTGAAGAGAAGATATGTGTATGGTTATTTTCCATAGAGATTTCAATCTTGAACTCTGTATAAATACTGGTCAAAGTTCAGGCCCGTGGTGTTGACTGAAATTTCCATGGAAAGATAAAAACCTACCAACAATTGTCTCTTCAGAGACATCCAATAAAAAACAATCTGATACTTGCCCTTTCTAGTTTCATTTCAGACAACTGATTGATTTTCACTTAGCCTCACTCATGATAATTAAAATTTCCTAACTTCTACAAAACCACAATCATCTCAAATGAGAAATTTGATCACCAAGCTCAATGGTAAAAGAAAGCTTATAACTGAATAGTTATTAATACATCACATTCCTTGTGAACTCATTCATCACCTACTCAGCCCAAATGTTACTTCCCACCAAGACATTTTCCAACCACCCAGTCAATTACTTAGTTATCGTAACCAAGAAGCCAACTTCTACAAGAAATAAATTCTCATCCCCACTAGATCCACAATCTGTAGTCAATAAAAACATGTTATCAAACAAACAAACAAACAAACAGATGTAGTAATACCCTTTATGAAGAAGAAGATATTTTACATTTCAACCAACAAAACAATCTCAATCGACCAATGAGCCAAATCCCTATTTGGCACCAAAACGAATCCACAAGATGCTAAAAGTAAGGAACCCAATTGAAGAACACCATTAACCTAAATAAAGGAAGAAAACCACCACTTCAACCAACAAAGCTATCTCAATCCACCGATGACCCAAATCCCAATGTGACATCGAAACTACGAGGCACCCCTCAAGTCAACCCATAGGATGTGGAAAAGGAAGCAACCTAATTGAAGAATGACATTAACCTATACGCCTAAATACAAAGAGAACCCATTTCACTAACTCCAACCAACAAAGCAATCTCAATCTACCAAAGACCCAAATCCCGAAGCTACAAGACACCCTCTTCAAGTCAACCATAAAACGTGGAAAAGGAAGAATCCCAATGGAAGAGCACAATTAGCCTAAACAAATGTAGAAAACCCATTGTTCCACTTCAACCAACAAAGCTATCTTAATCGACCACTAGCCCACATCCCCATGTGGCAATAAAACTACAGGGCACTCCTCAAATCAACCCACAATAAGTGGAAAAAGTAGGAACCCAATTGACGAACACCATTAACCTAAACAACAGAAGAGAACCCATTGTACCACCAAAAACCAACAAAGCAATCTCAATTGACCAACAACCCAAATTCCAATGTGGCCCAAAGACTACTAGGAACCTCTCAAATCAACCTAAAAGATGTTGTAAAGAGAGGAACTCAACTGAAGAGCACCATTAACCCCAAACAATCAAATAAAATCCATTTTACCACTTCAACCATCAAAGCCATCACAATCTACCAATGACCGAAATTCCGATGTGACACCAAAACTACAAGGCATCCCTCAAATCAACTCACAAGAACCCAATTGAACAAACCACCAACCTAAACAAAGGAAGAGAATGCATTTTACCACTTCAACCAACAAATCTATCTCAATATCCCAATGATCCACATCCAAATTTGCATCAAAGCTACGGGGGCACCCCTCAAATCAACCCAGTTGAAGAGCACCATTAACCAAACAAAGGAGAAGAACCAATGTAACCACTTCAACCAACAAAGCTATATCAATCTAACAATGGCCCAAATCTAAATATGGCACCAAAACTGTAGGGTAAAAAAAAAAAAATTCATTTCACCACTTAAACATAGCAATCCCAATCTACCAATGACCCAAACTCTAATGTAGCAACAAGGTTACAAGCCACCCCTCATATCAACTCACAAAATGTCGAAAAGGAAGGAACCCAATTGAAGAGCACCATTAACCTAAACAACGTAAGAGAACCCACTTTACCACTTCAGCCAACAAAGCAATCTCAATCTACCAATGACCCAAATTCCAAAGTGGCATCAAAGAAACTACAGGGCACCCCTCAAATCAACTCATGGAACATACAAAAGGAAGGAACCCAAATGAAGAGCACAACCGACCCGAGCAATTGAAGAGAACCCATTTCACCATTTTCAAGCATGTTGAAAAGAAGCCATTTTTCACCGCTTCAACCAACAAAGCTATCTCGAACAAATAATGAAGAGAACCCACTTCGCCACTTCAACCAAGAAAGCTATCCCAAACAAAATAACGAAGAGAGCCCATTTCACCACTTGAGCCAACCAAGCCATCTCAAACTAATAATGATGAACAGAACCCCCTTCGCCACTTCAACCAACAAAGCTATCTCAAAGGAGGGGCGTGCACGCACAAAGACGGTCGTCAAGGCGAGCTTGGAGGCGAGCTCGGGGATGCCGAAGCCGCGTGGGGCGGAGCCGACGAAGCCGTAGAAGAGGGTGATGGGGGAGAAGACGATCTTGAAGGGGAGGTCGATGAGGTCCTGTTGGTAGCGCTGCTGGAAGATCCTCCTCCGCACGTCCCAGTACTCCATCTGCCACTGGAAGAATTCCTTCAGCCTCCCCATCTCGCAGCAGCGACGATCGCCGGTGGTGCTCCGAGAGAGGACAGGATAATGTTGGACTTGGGAGGGTTGGGTTTAGATAAAACCTTTCGTTGGGAGTTGAGGGTTATGGACCATGGAGTGCGATGGGACGCGAACGCGTCGGGTTCGAACTTACTTGAATTACGTGTTTGATACCTATCAGCCATGTAGTTCGTTCGTAGGGTAGAGGATAAAGGAGTAAATGAGAGGATTCACTTATAAAATTTATCCCATCTGGGTTAGTTTAGGGATAGAGTTATCCTCTCTTTTTAAAGGGTAACCTCTTATTTATCACACGAGATAATTTAATCTCTCATAACATGATTATCTTGGGAGAAGTTAACCTATATTTGTTAAGGGATTAACTTATCCCCTTAAATTTATCCATAACTTCTGTCACATTACAGGATAATTCCATTTTCTAACTCTCATTTAGTAAATACAAACAGAGGTTAACCTTTGTTCACAAGTAAACAAAAATAGAGGTTATCATATGTTGCAAAAAAGTTAATCCGTGTTAGCCATCCCCTACTATAAACTAACCTTAACCGATGGTGGGGTTGAGCACAGGGTCAGGTCCCTCGGCTTCAAATAAGAATCAATCCAAACTCATTTAAATAAGGAAACTCGTGACTCGACATGAGCTCGTTTACTTTAAACTCATTTAAATAAATAGGCTCATGGATCGTACCTAAGTCCTTTTAATTTACAACAACTTGACCCAAACCCAACCTCAACTCACTATAAATGAGTTGATGTCGGGCCTACCTGAGTCAATTATTATTTAAAAAGAAGGTTAAATCTGTAATTTATTGTATTCTAAGTATGTAATCGTTATACTAAGCATACGAATTAAATAAAGATCATAAAAATGATGGGATTAAAAAATTTGTGTTGATTCTAATAGAACATGAATATGAAAGCTCTTTACTTATCACTAGAATAATAAATTGATTAAATCAAAAAAGTTTCAAATTCAGTGCACTTAATCATTGTTATAGCGATGTAACGAAGAGGCTTGGAATACTCATAAAGGTAAAAGCAAGAAATTAGTTGTGATTTTTACAAAGATGAAGATAGGATTTGATTTTTAATCATGAATTCGAACTATTTTTTATTTACTATTTATACATATATTATACCTATACAAATTATATGAGCTTTATCTAAGCCAAGCCTTGAGTTGAACCCTTGCATGATGACGGGCTTAGGCCGAGCTATACTCTGGCCTAGGCCCATTCATTAAATAGATTAAACTCTCAACCCAAGTTTGGCCATTAATAGTTATCGATTTAGGGCTTAAGTTTTAGCCAAATTTAGCAGGTCAAGTGTGGTGCCTCGAATTTGACGACCCAAAACATGAATCATCCTGCAGATCACATGCACCTAAAGTCATACTTGTACCCAAATCGCATGCACACCATTCACAAAAAAGCAAAGTGGAAGCACGAGAGAGAGAAAAAATATAAACCATCAATAAGATGAATAACATACCACCACATTATTTATATACAAACAACAACTAAACACATTTTAATATAAGAGGACCATACACACACACACACACAAAAGAGTGATCCATAACTTTTAGAAAACAAGAAAACATAGAAATGAAACATCTACTCGCTAAAACAAAAAGAAACAAAAGATGGCAATCCGCCTCGCTATCAAGCAACTCCTTGCTCCTTGAGGAGGTCCAACAAGTCAATCATCTTTTGATGCACATCCTGAGCAACTCCTCGCAACCCCTACCAAAAAAGTATGCCTCCTCCTTTCGCGATATTGAAAGAAGGATCTGGGCTAACTCTAGGCACTCTTAAAGTAGCTAGGTGTGTCGTTGCACCACTCAAACTCTAAGTTTGCAAGGAAGCTGTATGCTCGACATTGTGACCTGAAAGCAGAGTACAACGTAGATGTAAGTAAAGTGACTCAATAGAGCTTTAACTATTATTTTATTAATACATGTGATACATACACATGTGCACGTGTGTGTAGGTGATAAACGTCAGTTTATTATCATTTTTATGCATTAAAACAAACTTAGCTCTTAAGATTTTGCTCCGCAAATGGGTTTTTGGGTTGCATTTAGGCATAAAATAGGTTAGGCATGCATTGCATTTTTTATTATCTTTTTAATATGTTTTTGTGAGTGTTACGGATGTACAGATATATAGATCCCTAAAACCCTAGCACTCAAGAAGGCAAATGGTGAAGGAGAAGCCCAGACTAGCTGGAACACAGCCTAATCCAGCTCACCTTAGCTTGATCCAGCTCACCGCAGCTGGAACCTAGCTTACTTGAACTAGGGTTAGCTCATCCCAGCTCCATTCAGCTAATCTCAGCTGGATGGCAGCTCAAGAGAGTTCACCTTAGCTCACCCTAGCTCAAGTCAGCTCAGATCCAGCTCAACTTAGCTGAGTCTAGCTCATCTCAGCTCCCACTAGTCCACAGGGAGCTCTAGCTAGCTCAGCTAAGTTGACAGGTGTAACGAACGCACGCCCCAGACGTCTTTTAAGATGTCTGGGAGGTGGCCCAGACGTCGGACCAGACGTCTGGGAGGTGGCCCAGACGTCGGACCAGACGTCTGGGAGGTGGCCCAAACGTCGGACAAGACGTCTGGGGTCACTTCCAGACGTCTTACCAAACGTCTGGGATCGTTTCCAGACGTCTGGAAATCGGTTATTTTCGACACGCGCGGGTCGTCTGTGCACCTGAGCGCGCAGACCGCATATTCGCTCCTGCGGCTGCAGATTCTCGCCGCTGCAGTCTCTCTCTCTCCTCCTCGTGCGGCCTTAAAAGGCCACGCGCTCTCTCCCGTCGCCTCCACCCCTTTCCTCTTCTCCTTCCAGTGTGCGAGAGCGAGCGCTAGAGCGACGCTCAGCCGTGAGGGCGAGCTCGCCGGGGCTGCCACGGCCCGTCGGCGGGGAGCGCAGCGGGCGCGGCACGAGGTGCGACACGGGCGGCGTCGCGAGCGGAGGGCGAGTCAGGCCCTGGTTCTGGAAAAATTTCCAGAAGCAGACGTCCGTGCTGATAGCCAGACGGCGAGGTCGACGTCTGGAAGACTGTCCAGACGTCTGAAAGGTGAGTTTTCCATCTTCTTCTTCCTTTTTGTCGACTGACCGTACTTAGGGAGGGAGATGGGTGTGCGCAGGCTCGGTGATTCACCATCCAACGCGAATCAGACGTCTGGCTATAGTACCAGACGACGGGAGTGACCTCCAGACGTCCGGGGTGATCATCGGACGACTGGGAACTAGGCCAGACGTCCCCGCAGGCTTCTGGACGTCTGAAAAATCACGTAGGATAAGGTAATTCTCTGATCCACTTTTTAAGACGTCTGGAAGAAGTTCCAGACGTCTGATTTTGCACAGTGTCGTCGTTTTCGACCCGTTGAGGCCTCGTTCGAGTTTCGTTTTCCGCGTTTCGAGTTGCGTTCTTTCCGGAATTAAATCCTCTACCCGTCTACAGTAGCTATACACTGTTTTGAGACACTCCTTGTGTTTGATCCTTGTGATAGGACCTCGTTCCGTTGCAGTCTTGGGGGTCGCAGAGGCACGCGGGATTCCCAATCACGCCCCCATTACTCCCGTCGTACCTGGTAGAGTAGCTTTTATGTATAACCTGTTAAATTATGGAATCATAAATAGAACCTAGGACATTGCATGAATCCTAGGAATGAAAAACAGATTGAATGATAGATCCTAGGTGTTGCATGAATCCTAGGGCTGAAAAACTAGATTGTATGATAGATCCTAGGATACGGCATGAATCCTAGGACGGGAAAACTAGTGGAACAGATGAATACTGCAGTATTGGAAAAATGGAAAGGAACAAATAGCTGCCTGTAATCGAATTAACAACTGCCTGTTGAATAAATAAACGTGTTTGAGAACATGGATTGTGATAACATGAAACTGAAAGGTGAAACTTAGACGTTCTGAGCTGGAACCCTACGGGGAAGTAGGAGTAGAACTCCTGGAAAGTGAATGGTATAGTATTGGGGAAGTGAGTTGGCCCTTGAGTACGGAGTACCAAGGAGAGCGACTGTCCCCCTGTTTAGTGCAGAGCGGAGCCAGCCGCCCCAGGGACCCGGGGTTAGGACTGGCCACTCTGTACCGACTTGCTGGCCCTCGCTTACGTAGTACCGAGGAGAGCTACTAGTGTAGGGAGGTACTAGCTACCCCACGGGCCCCGGGGTTCTGCTAGCCTCCCACACCGACTTGTTAGGCCCGCTGGGGCAAACCAGGGTAGTCAGGCGAGGGTGCGCGGACTGTGGAGGGGCAAGGCCCCTGTTCGGTTACTGTGGAGGGGTTGAACCCCTGTTACTGAGAGGGCTCTGCCCTGTACTGGTTCCGTGCTATGCTTTGGGCGCACCCGTTAACAGAAACGACTGACCGCGTGCCAGTGCGGGTTAGCTACCCGTGCGTTTACTGCGCGTGCCGTAGTCACCGTTACGTCTGTCAGTGACCTTGGGGTGGTTGACTGAGAGTAGGATCACCACGGGGGACTCTCCCGGCCAGGAGAGCACCACGTGCTACTTCTACTATTCGGAAAAGACTACAATCAAGATCGTTCCCACGAGGAACATTCGAGATCAAGTGAAAGATCTGAGAAATAGATAAATCGTGAGATAATTGAAAGACTTAAATAAAGAAAGTAACAGAACTTAACAGCTACTGTACACTCTACTATTTTTTTAGTTTTAGTTGCCACTCTACTCAACGTTTTGTTGACGTGTTACACTCGTTACCTTTCAGGACCAGGTGTTGAGCAGCCAGGGTCAGCGGCTGCAGAGGACGCTGGGCCGAGTAGGGTCCAGTAGAGTTACCACTATTTCTTGTACCTCTTTTTGTTCCGTTATAGTGAGTAGTTCTTGTTTCCGCTGTACTTTTCTTTACCTGCAGTTCATATTTAGTTATGAATGTTGTTCTACTGTTGTGGTGGTATATACTGTAGTAGTTTCTTTCCTTGCTTCTGTATTTTCTTACTGTTAGTTATATTCATGTTGAATGTGGTTTATTTTACTGTTCTTTTGGTTACTTCCTCGTTGGACGACTAGGTCTTGGGATTAGTTGAGTCGGTCCGGTTCTCGTGTCTCGTAGGGGCTCGGGAACCGGGTCGTTACAAGATGGTATCAGAGTAAGGTCGTCCCGAGAAGTGAATCAACTGACTGGAAAATAACCAATTCACATGTCTATAACTAGAGTAGCCACCACAACATATCTCTTGACATGAGTTCTTAGACGTTTCCGTTCGGTATCGTTCCGTAGTGACGTGTTCCGTTTTGTTTCGCGTCTCCTTGCAGGAGATGCCTCGTAGTGGGACTAGTGAGGCGAGCCGCGAGCGCGGCCGAGGACGAGGTCGGCGAGGTGGGTGTGTCATTGCCGACACCCCAGTGGACCAGCCACTACTCCCGGGAGTCCAGGCCCAAGACCTCGGCCGGCTGATACGAGACATTGTACGAGAGGAGCTCCACCCACCGCCCCGAGCACCTCACCCTGGGGTTGCGGAGGGGGAGTCATCTGTGGGACCACTCGACGGACGCGGCGCTGGACACGGGGGAGGGGATGGGCCGCCGCAGCCCCCTCCTTCAAGGGGGATGAGGACCCTACCGAGGCAGAGGACTGGCTTGAGCAGCTGGAGAAGATCTTCGACACCCTTCGCCCCCCGGTGGAGTGCTGCGTGGCCTTTGCCACGTACCAACTCGAGAGTGCGGCACACAGGTGGTGGAGGGCGGTCCGGGGACAGGAGAGGGACGAGCCGACGTGGGACCAGTTCGTCACCCTCTTCTGCGAGCAATACTTTCCCCAGACGTGGCAGGACCAGAGGAGGCGGGAGTTCCACACTCTCTGCCAAGGGACGATGACTATGAGTGCGTACCGCACGCGTTTCTTGGAGCTGTCCCGCTTTGCAGCGACAGCGGTAGCCACTGAGGAGGAGCGCCTTTGGAGGTTCACCGAGGGGCTCCGGCCTGCGATCCGGGGGTATGTCAAACCCCTGAAGTTGCCTACGTTTTCGAGGGTGGTAGAGGCAGCTATGACTTACGAGGAGACTAACCCGTCCGCGCGAGACACCGACGGCGGGCGGAAGAGGCCCTTTCAGCCAGACTTTTCACAGGGCTGGCGAGAGAGGAGACACGTGGCGTCCGCAGGAGAGCCGTCACGTTTTACAGGGTCATCAGTGGCCTTTGGGGGCCCTCGACAGGGGCCAGTCGCCAGCACCGGACCCCCGCCCAGCCGACAGCAGGGACCCACTGAGGGCGGGAGCCGGGTTCCCCTCTATTACCAGTGTGGCCAGCCGGGCCACATCAGGAGGGACTGCCCGTCTAGGGCAGGAGGTCAGCAGATACTTCCCGCGCAGAGCACTGGAGGACGCGCAGGAGGCCGCGGTTCCCAGGCGCGAGGAGGAGGACAGTAGTCGCGAGGAGGGTACCGGCCGGCACCTACCCGTCCGACACAGAGTGTGGCTCCTAGAGCTGAAGGGCGTATCAACGCCCTGACACACAGGGACGCCAGAGCTTCGGGATTGGTGGTAGCAGGTATGGTTTCAGTTTCCGGCAGACTCGTTTACACGCTTTTCGATTCCGACTCTACGCACTCGTTTGTCGCAACCAGTTTCGCAGTTAGTTTGGACCGGGATTATACACTGTTAGAGAATCCTTTCGTAATCAGAGGTCCGAGTGGTCAGCTGTTTGTAGCTGAGGAGGTGTACACGGATTGCGAGGTTAGCGTCGGGGGACATAGCCTGCCAGCTGACCTGATTATGATACAGATGGAGGACTTTGGAGTGATTCTGGGGATGGATTGGCTGTCCGCTTACCACGCCTTGGTGGACTGTTTTGAGAGGAAGATCGTCTTCTCCACTCCGGAGTTGCCTTCTTTCGAGTTTCACGGACAGCCAGTGGACGGAGGTTTCAAGTGCATTTCGGCACTTCGGGCGGCGAGACTTTTGAGCCAGGGGTGTGAGGGCTTCCTAGCTTGTGTGGTGGCAGAGCCCAGCCCTGTGGCAGACTTCCAGAGCATCCCGGTGGTCAGAGAGTACCCTGACGTGTTTCCAGACAAGTTACCAGGACTACCGCCCGAGCGTGAGATCGAGTTTGAGATCTCACTAGTACCAGGGACCAGCCCCATCTCCACCGCGCCATACAGGATGGCACCACTTAAGCTGCGAGAGCTCAAGTCTCAGTTGCAGGACCTTCTGGAGAAGGGTTTCGTGAGGCCCAGTGCGTCTCCCTGGGGAGCCTCGGTACTGTTTGTGAAGAAGAAGGATGGGACCTTACGCCTTTGTGTGGACTACCGACAGCTGAATAGGGTCACCATTAAGAACAGATATCCGCTGCCGAGGATCAACGACTTGTTTGACCAATTGCGGGGTGCCACGGTGTTTTCCAAGATCGACTTGAGGTCTGGATACCACCAGTTGAGGATCAGGGAGACCGACGTCTCCAAGATGGCTTTCCGCACCCGGTACGGACACTACGAGTTTTTGGTCATGCCGTTTGGGCTGACCAATGCCCCCGCTACTTTCATGGACCTGATGAACCGGGTGTTTAGACCGTACTTGGACCAATTCATGGTGGTTTTCATAGATGATGTACTCATCTATTCTAGAGATCGGACGCAGCACGGACAACACTTGCAGATGGTTCTGGACACTCTGAGACGACGCCGGCTGTACGCCAAATACAGCAAGTGCGAGTTCTGGTTGAGGGAGGTGACCTTCCTAGGTCATGTAATCTCTGGAGACGGCTTGGCGGTGGACCCAGCCAAGGTCGAGGCAGTGCTCAGGTGGGAGAGACCGCGTTCAGTTACTGAGATTCGCAGTTTCCTGGGACTGGCAGGCTACTACAGACGATTCATCAGAGGATTTTCACAGATTGCGCGTCCCATGACACAGTTGACCCGGAAGGACGTGCCTTTCTCTTGGACAGATGCCTGTGAGGCGTGTTTTCTGGAGCTGAAGGAGAGGTTGACCTCAGCTCCCGTGCTCACCATCCCTGACAATAGTGGCGGGTTCGTTGTGTACACGGATGCCTCCTTGCAGGGATTAGGAGGTGTGCTCATGCAGAGGGGTCACGTTGTCGCTTACGCTTCGCGGTAACTGAAGCCCCATGAGCATACCTACCCTACCCACGACTCAGAGTTGGCAGTTGTTGTCTTCGCGTTGAAGACCTGGAGGCACTACTTGTACGGTGAGACCTTCGAGATTTTCACAGATCACAAGAGCCCCAGATACCTTTTTGATAAGAAGGAGCTCAACATGAGACAGAGACGTTGGTTGGAGCTCCTGAAGAACTACGACTGCAGCATCTCCTACCACCCAGGAAAGGCCAATGTGGTCGCTAACGCCTTGAGCCGTAAGGCGCCCGCACACTTAGCCAGTCTACAGTTACAGAGTTGGAGCCTTTTGGAGGAGGTGGGCAGTTGGCGACCTCTAGAGTTACGAGGGTACTGTGGGGCAGTGACGGTGACACGGCAGACCAGGGCAGAGCTGATAGACCGCATCATCAAAGGACAGATGGCCGATCCGTACTTGCAGTCCTTGCCGATCACAGACCAGGTACTGTCGGGAGACCCGGGGGACTTCTCTTTCACAGACCAGGTGCTGCGCTTGAGGGGACGGTTGTGCATTCCCAGAGACGAGGAGCTGTTGAGAGAGCTCCTGACTGAGGCACACGGTTCCAGATTCACCATACATTCCGGAAACACGAAAATGTACCACGACTTGAGACGCGAGTTTTGGTGGAGAGGGATGAAGCGGGATGTGGGTGAGTTCGTGCAGTAGTGCTTAGTATGCCAGCAGGTGAAAGCCGAGCATTAGAGGCCTGCAGGGCCGCTTCAGCCGCTTCCAGTGCCAGAGTGGAAGTGGGAGAGCATCACCATGGACTTGGTGGTGGGCTTACCTGTTACCCAGCGGGGACACGACGCAGTCTAGGTAATAGTGGATAGACTGACGAAGACGGCGCGATTCTTGCCGATCCGAGTCACTTTGGGACCAGCACAGTTGGCAGAGAGGTATATCCGTGATGTGGTACGACTACACGAAGTTCCGCGGGAAATCGTATCCGACCGGGATACCCGCTTTACGTCCTAGTTTTGGGCTGAGTTTCAGCAGGCCTTGGGGACGCGATTAAGGTTTAGTACCGCTTACCACCCCCAGACGGACGGACAGTCTGAGCGCACGATACAGACACTTGAGGACCTTTTGCGTGCCTGTGTACTGGACTGGAGGGGCTCTTGGGAGGAGCACCTGCCCCTGGCGGAGTTTGCATACAACAACAGTTATCACTCGAGTATCGACATGGCTCCCGACGAGGCTCTGTACGAACGGAGGTGTACGGCACCCTTGAGTTGGGTTGAGGTGGGGACCAAGTGGGAGGTTGGCCCCAGGTTGATCCGGCAGAGTCAGGAGGTAGTTGAGCAGATCCACAGACGACTCCGCACTGTCAGGAGCAGACAAAAGAGCTACGTGGATCGGAGACGCAGAGAGGTGCAGTTTGAGGTTGGGGACCATGTCTTCCTTCATGTCTCGCCCATGAAGGGCTTACAGCGGTTTGGGGTGAGAGGGAAGCTCGCGCCGAGGCTTGTGAAGCCCTTTGAAGTCTTGGAGCGGGTTGGACCCGTTGCTTACCGGCTTGCCCTCCCCCCGCAGCTTTCTGGTGTGCACGGCGTGTTCCACGTGTCCAACCTCAGGAAGTACATAGCCAATCCCAGTCACGTACTAAGTCACGAGAGCGTCGAGGTGGGCGATGACCTGACCTACCCTGAGTGGCCAGTGCAGATTATAGACCGAGCTGTCCGCAGTTTGAGACGAAAGCAAGTACCCCTGGTAAAGGTTTTGTGGAGGAGCCAGCGGTACGAGGAGGCTACCTGGGAGCCTGAGGCGGCAATGCGGGAGCGGTACCCGGAGCTTTTCGCGGGTACGTCTTTCGGATCGGCTTCGGTCCTCTTTGAGTTTGTTATGGTTATTTTGACGTCTTTTCCTGCACCCTAGTTGACGCAAGTTTCGGGGATGAAACTTCCTTTGAGTTTGTTATATTGTAACGAACGCACGCCCCAGACGTCTTTTAAGACGTCTGGGAGGTGGCCCAGACGTAGCACCAGACGTCTGGGGTCACTTCCAGACGTCTTACCAGGCGTCTGGGATCGTTTCCAGACGTCTGGAAATTGGTTATTTTCGACACGCGCGGGTCGTCTGCGCGCCTGAGCGCGTAGACCGCATATTCGCACATGCGGCTGCAGATTCTCGCCGCTGCAGTCTCTCTCTCTCCTCGCGCGGCCTTAAAAGGCCACGCGCTCTCTCCCGTCGCCTCCACCCCTTTCCTCTTCTCCTTCCAGTGCGCGAGAGCAGGCGCGGGGTTGCTGCGACAGCAACGGCCGCAGTGAGCGCGGAGGGGGTGCTACTGCGAGCTCAGCTGTAAGGGCGAGCTCGCCGGGGCTGCCACGGCCGGCCGGCGGGGAGCGCAGCGGGCGCGGCACGAGGTGCGACATGGGCGGCGTCGCGAGCGGAGGGCGAGTCGCGCCCTGGTTCTGGAAAAATTTCCAGAATCAGACGTCTGTGCTGATAGCCAGACGGCGAGGTCGACGTCTGGAAGACTGTCCAGACGTCTGAAAGGTGAGTTTTCCGTCTTCTTCTTCCTTCTTGTCGACTGACCGTACTGAGGGAGGGAGATGGGTGTGCGCAGGCTCGGTGATTCGCCATCCAACGTGAATCAGACGTCTGGCTGTAGTACCAGACGACGGGAGTGACCTCCAAACGTCCGGGGTGACCATCGGACGACTGAGAACTAGGCCAAACGTCCCCGCAGGCTTCTGGACGTCTGAGAAACCACGCAGAACATGGTAATTCTCTGATCCACGTTTTAAGACGTCTGGAAGAAGTTCCAGACGTCTGATTTTGCACAGTGTCGTCGTTTTCGACCCGTCGAGGGCTCGTTCGGGTTCCGTTTTCCGCGTTTCGAGTTGCGTTCTTTCCGGAATTAAATCCTCTACCCATCTACAGTAGTTATACACTGTTTTGATAGGACCTCCTTGTGTTTGATCCTTTTGATAGGACCTCGTTTCGTTGCAATCTTGGGGGTCGCGGAGGCACGCGGGATTCCCGATAACGCCCCCACTACTCCCGTCGTACTTGGTAGAGTGGCTTTTAAGTATAACCTATTAAATTGTGGAATCATAAATAGAACCTAGGACATTGCATGAATCCTAGGAATGAAAAACAGATTGAATGATAGATCCTAGGTGTTGCATGAATCCTAGGGCTGAAAAACTAGATTGTATGATAGATCCTAGGATACGGCATGAATCCTAGGACGGGAAAACTAGTGGAACAGATGAATACTGCAGTATTGGAAAAATGGAAAGGAACAAATAGCTGCCTGTAATCGAATTAACAACTGCCTGTTGAATAAATAAACGTGTTTGAGAACATGGATTGTGATAACATGAAACTGAAAGGTGAAACTTAGACATTCTGAGCTGGAACCCTACGTGGAAGTAGGAGTAGAACTCCTGGAAAGTGAATGGAATAGTATTGGGGAAGTGAGCTGGCCCTTGAGTACGGACTACCAAGGAGAGCGACTGTCCCCCTGTTTAGTGTAGAGCGGAGACAGCCGCCCCAGGGACCCGGGGTTAGGACTGGCCACTCTGTACCGACTTGCTGGCCCTCGCTTACGTAGTACCGAGGAGAGCTACTAGTGTAGGGAGGTACTAGCTACCCCACGGGCCCCGGGGTTCTGCTAGCCTCCCACACCGACTTGTTAGGCCCGCTGGGGCAAACCAGGGTAGTCAGGCGAGGGTGCGCGGACTGTGGAGGGGCAAGGCCCCTGTTCGGTTACTGTGGAGGGGTTGGACCCCTGTTACTGAGAGGGCTCTGCCCGGTACTGGTTCCGTGCTGTGCTTTGGGCGCACCCGTTAACGGAAACGACTGACCGCGTGCCAGTGCGGGTTAGCTACCCGTGTGTTTACCGTGCGTGCCGTAGTCACCGTTACGTCTGTCAGTGACCTTGGGGTGGTTGACTGAGAGTAGGATCACCACGGGGGACTCTCCCGGCCAGGAGAGCACCACGTGCTACTTCTACTGTTCGGGAAAGACTGCAATCAATATCGTTCCCACGAGGAACATTCGAGATCAAGTGAAAGATCTGAGAAATAGATAAATCGTGAGATAATTGAAAGACTTAAATAAAGAAAGTAACAGAACTTAACAGCTACTGTACACTCTACTGTTTCTTTAGTTTTAGTTGCCACTCTACTCAGCGTTTTGTTGACGTGTTACACTCGTTACCTTTCAGGACCAGGTGTTGAGCAGCCAGGGTCAGCGGCTGCAGAGGACGCTGGGTGAGGACGGCGTTATGACTAGCTTTTGTTATAGAAATTATGTTGTAGTACAGCTAGTTATTGCCATCATTACAGATATATATTTTTTTTACTCGGAAAATAAAAGAGTTCCCGAGGTCGAACTCAGGGAGCAAGTCGTATTCTAAGAGGTACAAAGTTTCTATTGCAAAAATAAAGAGAGAGAGAGAGAGGGGGGGGAAAATTTTACTTCTTCTTCTTCTTCTCTTCTTTCTTCTTCTTGTCTTTTTGGTTGTTCTTCACCTGTGCTTTCTTCTCTTCTCTTTCTTTTTCTTCTTGGTCTTCCTTCTTGTTCTTCAGATCTTCTTTTTCTTCTTTGTCCTCGTGTTCTTCTTTTCTTCTTGCTTCTCTGCTTCTTGTCTTCTCTTCCCGTTCTACAGCTGCTAAGTGCTCGCTGCTTTCCTCTTCTTTTTTTTCTTCTTGGTTGCGGTTCTGTCCTTCTTTTCTTCTTCTTCTTCTTCTTTGTCTTCAGGACGTCGTCTGATTTTTCAATCAGACGACTTAAACTGCTGCTGCTACAGTGTGTCTCCTTCTCCTTCTTCTTCACCTGTGCCTGCACACTCACGGTTTAAGTCAGAGGGCAAAACCTACTCTACCCTCCCCCCGCGTCTCTCTCTCTCAGAATTCACTCTTAGGAAAGCTCTCCCAGAGCAACCGGTTAATCTGGTACGCGGGTCGCGCCTGGGTCCAGGCCCACCGGCGTGCGGTGGCGGGTGAGGAGTGCAGGTCGGGCTAATCGGGTCGGGCCAGGTCCGCGGGGCGTGAGCGCGGACGTGGCCGGGTAGTCGGGCGGGTGAGAGGGACCTCACCCCGTGATCAGGAGGCGAATAGCTTAAGGCACTTTTTGCCTTTAAGCGCTCGCGTGCCTCTCAAAGTTTCCAAGGTGGGACTAAATGTCCCACCCCAATTGAGCGCCTGCAGCGGAGGAGGCAGCTGGCAATCGCGGCTTCATGTGAGGCCTTTGCCCCAGCTACGAGCCTGGGACTCTTCGCGGAGATGCCCCACGCAACCTGGGAGTCGGACATGGGTGAAACGCACCTGGAGCTGCAGGTTGAAGGTGCTTCTTCAGCGCAGCAATGGCGACGGCGGTCGAGATACCTGTCCACAGAGGAATGGCCTCTCGACCTAATCAGATACGCGGAGAACCTTCGCCGTGGCACGGCGAAGGTGGTGGGGGGTCTAGCAGGCGGCGGGGCGGAGCATGAGGGCCGCCCTAGGTCAAACTGCAGGCGGAGAAGTGGGTGTGTTCGGTGGATCTGCAGAGGGCGTTTGGTGGGAAGTGGAAGGGCGGAAGAGGATCATGGTGAGGAGGCGGAGGTTCTGCGGTGGTCGGCGAGCCGTGTGGGTTGCTGGAGTGATGGGAGCGAGTCGCCGGAGTGTGGCCGGAGGTGGAGAAGGTGAGGGTGATTAGGCGCGGTCGAGGGGTAATTAGATAAAACTAGCAGGGGGAAAGAAAAAGGGGATAGAGAAGACCTATTTCTAACCTAGCTAAAGTGACGAAGGGGACGAAGGGGCTGCTGGCTCGTACCTACCGGAGCTGGAGAAGAAATGCCCAGTGGGGGAGGACGGCGGCGACGACGGGGCAGAGGCAGCGCGCGCCGGTATTGTGTGACGCGGAGGAGAATCAGGAGGAAGTCTCTGCTGTTGGTATTGCGGCAGAGCGAAGGGGAGGAGGAGGAGAAGCCGCTGGAGCAAGGGGGCGTCTGTCGAAGTGGGAAGAGAGGAAAGTGAGGGGGTATCTCCGTCAGATCCGAGTTGAGAAGAACGGCGGAGCGACGGGGGTATTTATAGGGGCAGAATCAGAGAGTAGGGCGGAGGGAGACGACGTGTCTCCCTCGCCGGAGGACGCCGGAGGAAGGAGACCCATACCATCCGTGCGTTCGCACGGGCGGTATGGGCGGTCGCAGCACTCAGGGGGGTGCTCCTGCGGTGGCTGACGACGAAGGGCACCCCCATTTGACTTGGCAGGCTCCCTCCCTTACCCTGCGCCGCGCCATGCTCCGCGCAAGGTCGTCGGAGCATGGTGCTGCTCAGGTTTTGCAGGAGGGACCTAAACGCAAAGAATGAAGGAGAGTTAGGGGTCAAAATGTGAGGGTTCAAAAGTTGAGGGCCAGAAAGTAAATGTATGAGGACCAAAGTGTAAAGTTGGTCAAGAAGGTTTCTTCTTAGGCTCAAGTTTTTATACATGAATAATTAAGACTTAAGGATTCTGATGGTGAATTTTATTTCTAGATTAAACCTTGTTTGACCGGTCAATTTATGCAAAAACCCAAATTAAGTTGTTAATTGGGCATGGTTCTCAATGTAGGTCAAAATGAGTTCCTAAGGCCAAATTGAAGGTTCTAAACCCTAGAGATTATTTTTCTATGAATTTTAGAGGGTTTATTCTATTTTTACTTGCCTCGAACCTCGTGTATTTAAGTGGATTTGTTTTTAGGGTTACAGGATGTCATTTCATTCTTCGGAGTTGCTGTAGCCCTTGTTGAGTCATTTCATCCCACTTTTCTTCTTATTAGGTTGTTTTGACCTATGTTTGGACCCTGAGTTACCCTATTTTCAGATTGCATTGGTGAAATTGCATTTTTACCCCTCAGTTTATGTTTTCTTTGCAAACTCAGAATCTCTCTGAGCCAAGCCTTTCTAAGGTTATGTAGGAGCTTTTAGTCTTTGTATTAGGTCAAAATGAGATAGTTATGGCTTATGATGAGGTTCTCATCACTGGGCCGAGTAGGGTCCAGTAGAGTTACCACTGTTTCTTGTACCTCTTTTTGTTCCGTTATAGTGAGTAGTTCTTGTTTCCGCTGTACTTTTCTTTACCTGCAGTTCATATTTAGTTATGAATGTTCTTCTACTGTTGTGGTGGTATATACTGTAGTAGTTTCTTTCCTTACTGCTGTATTTTCTTACTGTTAGTTATATTTATGTTGAATGTGGTTTATTTTATTGCTCTTTTGGTTACTTCCTCGTTGGACGGCTAGGTCTTGGGATTAGTTGAGTCGGTCCGGTTCTATTGTCTCGTAGGGGCTCGGGAACCGGGTTGTTACAACAAGAGTTCACCCCAGTTCAGATCCAGCTACATCCAGCTCCACTCAACTCCAGCCAGCTGAAGAAGAACTCATCCCAGCTCAGGAAGCTCAAGTCCAGCTCCCGGGGACTCAGCTTAGCTCAACTCAGTTGAGCTAAGCTACCTTAGCTGCCTCAACCAGCTTGATTCTCCCTGGGAGCACCAGACCTAGCTCACCTCATCTCATTTTGGTAGAAGCTAGCTCACTTTAGCTTGGCTTAGCAACTAGCAAAGAACTAGCAAGCTAAGCCAGCTAGAGTAGCCCCATGCCAGCCTCTTCAGCAGCAGCCAGCTCCAACTCCAGCTCTAGACTTCTTCTCCTCAGCTCCTTCCTCCAAACCCTAGCTCCAACACCTTCTCCTCTACTCCACCTTTAGCTAAGCTAGCTTAGCTTATCTTATCTTAGCTTAGCTTAGCTAACAACCAGCTCCTTGGCCATCCATTACCTTAAAAATCAACCCTAGCTAGCTCCACCAACTCAAGCCTACCTAAGCTAGCTACCCTACTTAAGTTGGCGCCACCACCTAGCCACCCCTTCACCCCATTATCTCCACCAAAAGACACTTCAAGTTGGCGCCAAAAACCACCCCTAACCACCCCCATTTTGGCGCTAACTTTCAGCCACTTCATCCACCCTACACCTACCCATATAAAACATCCTAGCCATCCACATACCCCCCTTCTAGAACCTTAAGGTGGCGCCACCTAATAGCCTTCTAGAAAGCCCATTTTGGCACCAACACTAAGGGGTGTCAACACCCATAACTACCCCCTTGGTGTCCCTTAAGGTGGCGCCAACTCTCCTTGGCCATGGGATCTCCAACCACCTCCATCAACTCATCTTGGCCATCCAATTCAAAGGTCACCATAGCCCCCTTCCTATTCTATATAAAGCCACCACCTACCACCATTTTGGGGCATCCTCCCTTAGTATATTTTTCTACCTAAACCACCTATACCTACGGCCAAGAAGAAGGAGTAGAGAAGGAGATTAAAGGGGCACATCACCAGCCCCTTTGGTGCCTTCTTCTCCCCACTCTCTTCAACTTGAGCCACGCCAAGGAGGAGGACTCTTCCACTTCAAGGAGGACGGCCAGGCAAAGGAGAAGGACTTAGGGTGGACGTCCACCCTTGAAGAGAACTTAGAGCATGCCCCCCTAGGGCTTGCCTTGAAGGACATCACCTTGGCAGAGCACTGCAAGGAAGGAGTTGAGGGACTCTTTTCAAGATTGGGAGCCACCAACCTTGGAGCAAGAAGCCCTCTTCTTTACCATCTATCTAGAGGATTTGTGTTTTCCTTTCTTTATGTCAATTTTCTAGTAGTAGAAGC
The DNA here is from genome assembly GCA_037157565.1 of Thalassia testudinum. Classification (NCBI taxonomy): domain Eukaryota; kingdom Viridiplantae; phylum Streptophyta; class Magnoliopsida; order Alismatales; family Hydrocharitaceae; genus Thalassia; species Thalassia testudinum. The sequence continues at coordinate 17,424,972 of JAZHRO010000065.1, read as the reverse complement.
ATTCCTCTACTAGGCATTTTTGTTAAACACTTTTTTTTAATTATCTAGTTGCCTTCTTTGCAATTTCTTGTTTGCATTTCTATTTGCTTGTTTTTAGCATTCCTCACTCCCTCTCCCTAATTATTCTAGGACTCCACTTGCCTAGAGTGAGCTTAGGGAGAGGCTCTACTTGCCACTTAGAAGTAGTATTTTAAATTGAAGTGTAAATCACCTTCCCGTCACCATTCCGCATGTTGTCTTAATTTAAAACAAAAAAATGATATATTGAAAAATACCAAAAAGAAAGTTGAGATTGTATTTTAAGCAAGAGAATCACTATTGCAAACATTTGGCCTCCTTGGACGACCCTAGATACTCCCCTATCTAGGAATATAAATTTAAGAGTCGATCGATTTTACGCGTTACAACGACGTATTTTAACAAACCGCGTGAAATCACTATCAGTAGGTCTTTGTAAGCTTTGACCCTGATCAATTCAAGAAATAATCATTCCTTGTGGTGAATCAAGATAGATATCGAATACCCACTTTGGATTACATTTATTATAAATTTACAGATTACAAATTAAATTAATAGAAGCCTCAACCCAAATCCAGTATTGTTACGATCCGATTCCCGAATCCCTACAAGACCCGAGATCGACTCACCTCGACTAATCCCAAGACCCAGTCGTCCAACAAGGAATAACCAAAAAGCAGGAAAGTAAACCACATTCACATATGAAATATAACTAAGCAGTAAAAACATGCAAACAGTAAAGGAAAGTAAAAGCTTTTATTCCAATAGATACCACCACAACAGCAGGAACAATGGAAACGAAAGTAACAGTAACAACAACAGTAGCTAAAAGTCCGAAACTCACTATAACAGAAAAGGGAGTACAACAAAGAGTGCAGAAAACTACGGCTAGTGTTAATACCCATGTTATTAAGTTTTTTAAGACGTCTGTACTTTAGGTCATACGTCTAGTAAGACATCTGGACTGGGGGTCAGACGTCCTGTAAGACGTCTGGACTCCTTCCCAGACGTCTGAAAATCAAAATTTTCGTGTACGAGCTCGCGACTACGCATGTGCTGCACGCAGACAATACACGTCCCTCGTTTTCTTCTCCTTCTCTCTCCTCTCGCTCGACGAAAATCCTAACCCCACACCTTATATAAAATCCCTCCTCTCCCTCACACCACCCCCACTTCCAGCCACTTCCTTCCTCTACCCTCCAGCGAGAGCAGCCGAGCGACGAACGGCGGAGAGGAGCGGCGTAAGAGGAGAGGAGCAATGTGAGAAGGAGAGGAGAGAAGGTTTACGAGCTCACGTGAGAGCACGCCGGTGAGCTCACGACCGGTCGGCGTGTGCGCAAGGTGGAGGAGTGCGTCAGGGAGGTCATCTCCGACACTGCTGCAACCGAAGCAGCAGGCGAGCGGGTGCGACGCAATCACGCGCGACGTGAGAAGGCGAAGGCAGGTTCTGGTTCTGGGATTTTCCCAGAATCAAACGTCTGGAGTAACCACCAGACGACGATGTGGACTTCTGGAGGTGGTGCCAGACGTCTGGGGAGGAGGTTTCGCGAAGGTGCGTCTTCTTGCGGATACGGCCATGCAGGCCGCTCCGTCGAGACACTGTTCCCTACCCTTTTTGAGAAGATTTCAGTTGATTCACGCAAGTGTTACTTCGAGAAGGCGCGGGACACGTCCTCCCACGCACTTCAGACGTCTGGGCGAGGCACCAGACAATGGGAAGCATTTCCAAACGTCCGGAGAGGTTGTCGGATGTCTGGAACTGGGTCCAGATGGTCCAGCGGAGTTCCTGGACATCTGAGGAGTAGCGCAGGACTGAGGTATGGCTCTGGACTCTTTTAAGACGTCTGGAAGGTGTTCCAGACATCTGATTTGAGTCAGAATCACTATTTTTGACCCGTTTAGGGTCCGTTTGAGGTCTGATTTCTGCAATTGAGATACCGATGTTTCCCGTATGAATTCCTCTACTTGTTGAAATACTTTGTATACTATTCTGAGCATTCTCTTGTGATTGATCCTTGTGATAGGACCTTGCTCCGTTGCAGGTTCGGGGCTTGCTGAGGAATGTGAGCCTATCGTTCAAGCCCCCATTACTCCTGGGTTTACTGGTAGAGTGCTTCCCCTAAATTTAATTACGACCTAATTGCATGTGTGGAATGAATGATTAGAACCTAGGATATGGCATGAATCCTAGGACTAGAAATACCGGATTGTCTGTATTGAATAAATGAATTGCAGTCTTGAATGAGCAGATAGAATGATAACAATTGCCTGTAAATGGATAACAGTTGCCTGCGAACTATATAGTATTCGTGTTAGCTAACTGTTGAATGTAACCTTTTTTTCATACCCGTGGAATGACGTAAATTGAGCTACATGCATATAATTTGGAAATGGAAAGGTGAATGTTGGAATCACGAGCTATCTGTGAATAAACTGAATATGAAATAGAGTTACAAATTGCATGTGTATAACCTGAGAATGAAAATAGAAATAATGAAACTTGGTATGACTGGCCTGAGAAATATGAGCATGAACCCTACGGGGAATTAGGAGTAGACCTCCTGGAAATAAATGGAAATGGAACTGGGAATGTGAGTAGAGAAGTGAGATGGCCCTTGAGTACAGAGTACCAAGGAGAGCGACTATCCCCCTGTTTAGTGCAAAGTGGAGCTAGTCGGCCTTGGGTTGGAACCCGGGGTTAGGATTAGCCACTCTGTACCGAATTCTTAGCCCTCGCGTACATAGTACCAGGGAGAGCTACTAGTGTAGGGAGAAAGCTAGCCACCCCACGGGGTCCGGGGTTCAGTTAGCCGCCTTACACCGACTTGTTAGGCCCATTGGGCAAACTAGTGTAGTCAGGCGAGGGTGCGCGGACTGTAGAGGGGCGAGACCCCTGTTTGATTCTTAGGGGCTAGACCCCTGTTACTGAGAGGCCTATGCCCTATACTAGTTCTGTGCTGTGCTTTGGGCGCACCCGCTAACGGAAACGACCGACCACGTACTTGTGTGGGATAGCTACTCGTGCATTTATCGCGCGTGCCGTAGTCACCGTTACGTCTGTCCGTGACCTTGAGGTGGTTGACTGGGTGTAGGACTACCACGGGGGACTCTCCCGGCCAGGAGAGCACCACGTGCTACTTTTACTCTTCGGAAAAGATTGCAATCAAGATAGTTCCCACGAGAAACATTCGAGATCAAGAAAAAAACCTAATAATTAAATCAAGTGGTGAAAGAAAGAATAATTAGTTAAAGAAAAAGGAAATTAAAAAATAATAGCTACTTGTCCACCTTTACTGCTTTAGTAGTTGGTTGCCACTCTACTCAGCGTTCGCTGTCGCTTTGTACTCATAACCCTTTTCAGGTCCAGGTGTTGAGCAGCCAGAGCCTACGGCTGCAGAGGGTGCTAGACCCAGTAGAGCCCAGTAGTTGTAGTTCTTTGTACTCGTTTGTAGCAGTGTGTAACCTCTTGTACTTTTATATTCTGTACTCTTTCATTCTGCACATTATATTCCTGTACCCGTTTACTTTTCTACTGTTGTGGTGGTGTGTACTATAGTAGTTTACTTCTTTACTGCTGTACTTTTGTTACTGTTAGTTGCTAGCATAGTGAATGTGATTTATTTTACTGCTTTTTTGTTACTTTCTCGTTGAACGACTGGGTCTTGGGATCAGTCGAGTCGGTCTAGTCTCGTGTCCTGTAGGAATTCGAAAACCGGGTCGTAACAGCTGGGCTCGACTGGGCCCAGCACCCTCTGCAGCCGGAAGCTCGAGCTGCTTAACTCGTGAACCTGAATGGTGTTATGAAAAAGGATAAAGTCAGCGAACGCTAAGTAGAGTGGTAACTATACTATCTAAAGCAGTAAAAGTAACATGTTTAATTATCTTTTTCTAGTTATGTTATTTCACATGCATTTCCTTTTCACCCCTTTTCCTCAAACTTTCATATTTTCTTGATCTTGCATGTTCATCGTGGGAACGATCTTGATTGCAGTCTTTTCCGAAGAGTAGAAGGTACACGTGGTGCTCTCCTGGCCGGGAGAGTCCCCCGTGGTAGTCCTACACCCAGTCAACCACCCCAAGGTCACAGATAGACGTAGCAGTGACTATGGCATGCGTGATAAGTGCACGGGTAACTACCCTGCACTGCCACGCAGTCAGTCGTTTTCACTAGCAGGTACACCCAAAGTATAGCACGGAGCAGTATAGGGCCTAGCCCTCTCGGAAACAAGGGTCTAGCCCCTCAGATCCAAACAAGGGTCTCGCTCCTCCACAATCCGCGCACCCTCGTTTGACTACCCCAATTTTCCCAGAGGGCTTAACAAGTCGGTGTAGGGTGGCTAATTGAACCCCGGGTCCCGTGGGGTGGCTAGCTCCCTCCCTACACTAGTAGCTTGCCTCGGTACTATGTACACGAGGGCCAACAGAAGTCGATGTAGAGTGATCAATCCTAACCCTAAGTCCTAACCTTAGAGCGGCTAGCTCCGCTCTACACAAAAAGGGGACAGTCGCTCTCTTTGATACCACGTACTCAAGGGCCAGCACAGTTCCCGTCTACATTCCAAATTTTCCATCTAACCACAGGAGCTCTACTCCTAACTCCCTGTACGGTTCATGCTCATGTTCACCACATTATTCCGATCCATATTCCATCATTCACAATTCAGTTCTCATTTATACATAGGCAGCTCGTGTTTCCACAATTTAATACATGCAGGTGATGATTTCACAGGTAACTGTTCATTTATCTCAAGCATCTCATATTCTAACAGGCAGCTCATAACTTTATTACAGGCAATGGCTAGCCGTTTAACTTATTCATGTATGCCAATACAATTATGTAGTACAATTGGTTTATTCATTTCTCTATCCTAGGGTTCATGCCACATCCTAGGTTTTCAATTGGCTAATTCCACAGATACATTCTTATTTAACAAGATTAAAAGGGGTAGACTATTCTACCAAATAATCTGGGAGTAATGGGGCTTGAACCGCAGATTCAGGTGTCTCTGCGAGCCCCAAACATGTAGCAGGTCGAAATCCTATACCAACGAATACATCATAAAGGAAGATTCAAAACAGTATATAAAGGTTTCTAGTACGTAGAGAAACTCACAAGGAATCTACAGATACTTCATTTGCGTAAAACGGATCCCGATGGGACCCAAAATGGGTCAAAAACGTGTCTACTGACCAAAATCAGACATTTGGAAACAAGTCCAAATGTCTTAAAAGTTACAAAATCTCACCTCAAGTTCCTGCGGTGTCCCTAGATGTCCAGGACTCCCCTGCGACCTTCTGAAAATAGTTCCAGATGTCTAACCAGTCCTCCAGTCGTCTGGTGAGTTGATCAGACGTCCGAAAGTTCGTGGGAGGGCGTTCCATGCACCTTCCCAAGGCTGCTTTTACGTACGACACAACAGCCGCCGCAATATTAGACCGGCAAATCTTCTGCGGTGCGACTTGCATGGTCTTAACCGTGAAAAGAACGTACCTTCGCAATAAAGGTGTTTCCAGACGTCTAGTCTTGACTCTAAACGTCCAGAATCTCAGCAGTCGTCCGGATTGCACTCCAGACGTCTGATACTGGAAATATTCCAGTATCAGAATGTGCTCCCAACACTCCTCGCCACACTCCACCGCAACTCCAGCTGCTGCAGGTGGTTGAGGACATCGCTCTAGACTCCCTCCTCCTCTCACATGCGCCGTGATGGCCGTGCGAGCTCCGACGAGCTTCCACCGAAGCTCCCGACTTCGGCCTCCTCTTTCTCACGCACTCTCCTCCTCCTCGCTCTCACGCGCTCCCTCGCTTACCTCCTCTCACGGCTGCCGCAACTCTGAAGGTGGAGATGGTGGTGGCGGTGTGAGGAGAGAAGAGGAGAGGAGGGGAGGGGTTTAAATAGGTGGCTGGGGTTTTGGGTTCGGCTGGGGGAAAGAGGAAAAAGGAGAGCGAGAGAGGAGGTCCTGTGTGCTGCGCGCGCGCAGGCCGCAGCATGCATACAGAATTTTCATTTCCAGACGTCTGGACAGACATCTGACTGACACTCCAGATGTCTTAAAAGGCTAAAAGTGGGATGGGTCTTTACAAGTATGATTACAACATATTGTAAATTTTTTGATCCAATTCATAATGGTAAAAAATTCAATTCAATCGAATCAAATTGGAACGGATTAATCTAATCCATATGCACCCTGACCTCTTTGTAGGATCTAAAGAACACAAGCACATTAGAAAAGGAGATGAATAGTATGGTAAAAAATTCGTAAATAATACAAATCATAAAAATGGAACATCAAATATATAGTGGTTCATCTCACTTAGAGATACTTCATTACCTAAGTCTGCTAACTTAGGATTTTTAACTCGATTCCCTCAACTCAGAGGGAATCAATTTACTAAATACGAGGCAATTAATGGATTATCTCAACCCAATTACAAGAACAAATAAAAACAAGACATTACATGTGTAAGCATGAAATATAAAAACTTACAACTAAAATCTTAAGTCTTGAACAAGAATATGTTTAGTAAAATTTAATAGTAAGATCTAGCGTATAAAGACGGTGCACAAAAATTGATTTGATGAGAACCAAAGAAAATGCACCAAACAACTTGTTCCCATATGGAGATCTTCTTGAAGGTTGAAAGCAACAAGTACTATCACTCTTTCAACTAGAATGAAGAGAAATGAAATTTAGAAGCAAGGAGGATTTTTTTGATTCTTGAAGATGGCTCTCAATAGTGTTTTTATAAACCACTAAGCAGCCCCTTACGCTCCCTAGCAGTTGGAGGCAAAATTAAAAGGTTAGAGTTTAGATTAATGACAAAATAGCTGTTCAGATTTGGCACAACGGTTTGTTAGTGTGATACCGGTACTAGCTGCTCACAGTTACCCAATAGCCAGCACAACAAAGCCTGGGTATTGGTACTAAATACTTACAGTTGAGTACCAAGTAAGTCATAAGATATCGGTACGTACCGGTACTTGTAACTCACAGGTTTGAAAACTGTAACCTATATGTACTGGTACTAGTAATAAGTACCGATAATTGTAAGGTCCAAGCACTACCAATATCCACAAACTATGAGCACCTCATACCAGGACTTGTTGTTCTCAGTTTGAGACTATAACTCAAACATGTGCTTTGCATGCACCAGTACTTATGAACAGTATCGGTACTTGCTGCAAGTATCTTGAATTCATTGTTTTAATCAATTTTAGAGCTTTCCAAATTCAATTAAACTATTAATATTACTAAGAAACGATTTTAATTTTTTAAATGAATAATTAAACGTGGGTTTGATATTAATATTACTAATAAACGATTTTGATTTTTTAAACAAATAATTAAACGTGGGTTTGATATCCAATTATCTATATTTTTATTTTACTTCCTAAATCAATTTTTCTTGTTTAGAACACATGCAGATTTCTATATTTAAAACAAATAAACAACATAAAAAAATCTTTATCCACTTGAACAATTATTCCTTGTCGTCATCTACACTTCCTGTAATCCTTTGATTTCCATGTAAATATTACTTCACAAACTCATTAGATTAAACAGTTTTATTAGCACCAAAACATAAAAGAGAAGTGAAATTAAATTCCATCACTGTTATCATATGGAGTTATGGTACTAATATCATTAATAACGATTTGATTTAAAATCTAAATTTAATTGGGAAAATTTAACCTTAAAATCTTATACATCCAATAAGTTATCGAGAAAATTTTTTTTTATAGTTAAACTCGAGTCTTAACCTAGATCATCACAGCTTCTCGGCATATTTCCTTTGATTTGTTGGAGATCACCAATCAACTAAATTTCAAGTTTGCTTTTAAATAGATGCGTGTAAGGGCAATTGGTCGCTCTAAATTTTTAACTTCCGAAGAATGAAATACTACAACCTTTAACTGTATTCGATTATCTCAAATTCGCACCTCCCTTGTCCAAACTAAATTCCTCTCTACACGCTCTGCGTAAAAAGTTCTTACTAAATAGGTTATGATCATTCCCATAGTGACCTCTTTTAGGCCTCTGAGTAGAAAGAATCACTTGGTTTAGAAGTCCCATCCTGGTCCCTATATGCCCTTCCTTTCAAGGAAGAGAGTTTTAATTTCATTCCCCAATCCATCTATATCTTTGGCATATTTCATCAAAAGCTGTAAACGCTTGCCTCGAGATTTCAGCAAAGGGGCACCAAAGGATTAAGGGGTCATCTGGATGCAACTATAATACAATACGTTTGGAACGAGGTATAATGTTTTAGTTGGCTTAGGAGGCATCCCGAAAAGCTGCATTTGGGAGAAGCAATCTTGGACTACTTGCGAAAATGTTTAGAACTAAAAAGTTGCAACAATTTACGATTTAAAGCAAAAGTTGCAGGTCATATTTGAAAAGTACAAGTTTATAAAAGTCGCGATGCAGAGCTTTCTGAGTACCCAAAACGCAACGTGTGGATTTATCCAAACAGCACCAAAGATGTTCTACGTGCCTTAGTACCTATGAAATGCAAATTTTAGACTTCATCAATTTGAATATTATTATGTGTCATGATCCCTTTTACCAAACGGTACTCCAGTGGAAGAAGTGCTTGACCTTTCAAATCGTAGGAGGCGATGTAATAAACATTCATCGCATGCATTTTGGAGAACATGCTAATTTACAACAAAAGATGATTTATCCAACAGTAGGGTCTTTGCGAACATTAGGTCCATTCTAAAATGTTCAAAATGGTAGGAAGATCACATCCCTTCCTTCTGGTTTTGGTTATGCCTTTCAATATCATGCTCTGGACAAGACCTCTGGATGATATGTCTTCCTTTTCATGGGAACAACACATTGATTCGTTAGTTGTATGGAAGTAAGCCTCTAACTTAATTTTGTAGTTTCAATTTAGTATGAAACCTTAAACATTTCCACACATAATACCATTTTGACGAGAGATTCCACTATGCTTGAAAGGTCGTTTCAAGAGTTACTCCCCAACGGTTATTCATAACGATATGATACTTGCTAATCGTTTCAGGGTTTTCACTTTTCTATTTGAATTCCTTCCAGTGCTCCTTGAATCATCGCAATTTTTTTATTTTAATGACCTAAAATCTCAATGGAGTAAATTGACTAAAAATTGACCATCCACGGCATACCAATCTCCAAGTAATGTAGTGATTAAGATCTAAATCTAATTATCTCTTGCCAAGGTTAGAAATCTCCTTTATTTGACTGTCATGGTATGCCATCTTTTCTTTTGGTGATCTTGGTGGTATATGTTAAAAGACTTTACATTTTTAAGGTTTATTTGGTTGGAGGAATAATTAAGAGGAATAAAAAAAAAGATGTAAAAGATTAAAAGGAATTAAAGATTTTTATTTCACGTAAGTATTTGATTGTGTTTGTTGTCACATCAAAGAGTTAGAAGTATGTATTCCGCATGAAATATTTGAGAGGAGGAATAAACGAATTTTATGTTATAAGGTTGAGAGAGGGAGATGAGAGGTTGAATAAATCAGCAGAATAAACGAATTTCACCTCTTCAATGGAATTCGTTTATTCTAGAATTCACCCCTCAATTCTGAAATCTATCAATATTAGAATAAAAGTTGCCAAACACAAAATTCGACTCTAATTCTCCCCTATTCTACTAACCAAATAACCCCTTAAGGAGTTTTTTTTTTTTTTTTTTGAGAAGGTAAATGTAGTGAGCATAACATTTGATCCCACATAACTCTTTGGATGTTAGTGAAGTGTTTTACTACTAAACTAACCCCTTGGCTGTAGGTGAAATATAGATTAAATTTGTCTATGATAAAAATTAAACAAGTTATCTTGCCAGAATATCACGTGATCGTGTAAAATACCATAACCAGGTTATCCTATTTATGCAGTGATATGACCAACTTATCACATCAAACCTGGGATAAGTTATCTCAGGTTAACCCTTTGTAACCGAGATTAACCCATCCTAGCAATCAAACTAACTTATCCCTATTTTAAAGGAATAACCCACCAAGCACACTAAACATGAGAGTATTCTCTTTACTTTAAATTTCCTTGCTTATTTCCCCTCTTACTATTTCTCACATAATCATCCATGTCCATTGATTGTTTGGCATCTTCACGTTCTCTTTACATGTTGCTATTCCACGAGCTCACCAGATGAAATGTGTAGATCCTGAAATATCCAATATAACTTCCAGCGGTCAATTATAGCATAGTTTTACTTAACAAATATATAAGGTAAGAAATGCTTCTTTGGATAATTCCTCTGATCCGTCGCAGCGTTCACCATTCGATTAGATAAACGCAGAGAGTCTACTGGAGAGCTCACCATACAGCTAGAGAAAAGCACAAAGAATTTGGGGTTCAAGATAGGCTATAATTTAATGATACAACACAACAATCATGGTGGTCGTGATTAACGATGCCATCAATCCAATAAATCAAAATTTAGCCCGTCAGCAACCAACTTGGAGAAATGAGCATGGTGTAACATGATATATATCCATCCTAAAAAATTCTTGAGGTTATAGTGTGATCAAAGTAGAAAAGCACTAAGTTGCAGCCAACTCATAATGTGGCCAAGGCACTGTCTAGAAATGGGTCTAGAGGGTTCTTAGGTGAGTCCAAATTGCCCATGTAATTTGAAAGGGGTGCTGATGAATTCCATTTATATTGCCCAAAAAATAGAGATGTATTGGGACGTTTGCGAGTACAAATAATCAGCTAGTTTAGCTGCCCCCACCGTGCGCTCCATTATAGGGGTGAGAGTTTTAATTTCATTCCACAACCCATCTAACCCACCTGTGTGTCTTGGCATATTTCATCAAAAGTTATAAACATTTGATGTGAGATTTCAACAAAGTGCGAAAAGATCTAAGTATAATAGGAGGAGAATTGAGATTTAACTTGGATATGTCATTCGAGAACAATGTTATTAGTACTCATCTTCCTCACTCCCTCATTCTCAACTCAAGGACCCATTTCTGTGAGAGGATATCGTACAAGAACCGGGTATAAATCTTAATCCTGTTTATGCGATGTTCCCTACTATTTTAACATTGGCTAGGGATTGGAACCCTTGTTAGTTCCAATCTATTACCGATCAAGAGATATTCCCTGAACATGATATAATCACAATTATTGGATGTAGAAAATATTCCCATTTTTTAACCTGCTTGGTAACACATAGAGGAGACAATCCCTTCTTTTCAACTAAAGACAAATAAGGGATACCTCTTATTTATGCAACAAACTAGCTCTATATGTTTCTCAACCATTTATTGGGAGGAGAAGTTTTCATTCAGTCTCTTATATTGTAATTGCTTTATAGTAACCTTTTTCACATATCCTTTTCTTATTTGATATGGCAAGATTTTGATCAAGTTTACTATGTTTGTTTCGTAATAATGAAAAAAAGATGGAATAGAATCAAATATCAAATAGACTGAGTCAAGGGATGAAAAGAAATGGTTAATTTTATTTATTTATTTAGATTATAATTGAAAAGAAATCATTAAGGATAAATCTAATTACTTTCATTTGCAGTTATGGATATGAATGGAATCAAATTTTTTTTACATATTAACCCAATACATTTTTACATTTTTAAAATATAGCAATCATCAATTTTAATATAAAATTTAAGTTATTTACATCTTAATCTATTAATGAGGAATAAATATTATTAATTTACATAAAAATCTTTAAATTTAAAGAAATATTTCAATTTAATCTATTACTTTATATATATTAAACTAATTGAAATTTAACATGTCTATCCAAATAAAATAGCAAACTAATAGATAAAAAAACTATTGAAGGCTAATTTATGAAATATAAATATCTCAATAATAAAAATTCAACTACATTATTTATTGCGAGAATAAAAAAAATAAACTCACAACAATTTTAATTAAAAAAATTCTAGCAAAACCTTCTTTCTCATCATCTAGGAGAGTAAAGAAAAAATCCAATACATCAACACCAGCAATCTTCAAATCAATTTAATGACATTGACTTTGATTAAATAAAGTTTTTTTTTTATAACTCTCCATTCAACTTCAGTTTGTTTTCAAAATCATTAATCTCCAAAGCTCTACTAAATTGATTGGTTACTTTTTTAATTTATGAAATAATTATAACCTCAGCATCAATTATAGATTTTCCTAAGTTATCTATAAGAGACCTTTTTCTTTTACACCCACAAATAAAATTCTCTTCAGATGCTTCTTAATTTCTTGAAAGAAGAGAGGATCCAAGGTTAATATCATCTAAACCAACTGTATTAGCATCATTCTCATTTGTAATTTCAGCCTCTACTTCATTAATAACATTAACAACTTCCCCTTTATTCCACGACATGTTAATTTTTATTCAAGTACCTTTTCTAATACTCCAAGATATCCTGATTTCAATCCGTTATCAATATTGTAGGTTCTATCATGAACCAAATCAATTAGTACTTAGATAAACTTTTGATCTTCCTCATCTAACTATTTTTACTTATTCTTTTCAAGATCAAAATTCGTTTTGTTGTTTGTCTCGTATCTTTAAAATCAATTTATAAAATGAGAATAGAGATCCGAAGAAAATTTTCCTTTTTTAATTATAAAGAAACTTAAATTTCTAAAATAAAATTGTTACGAAGAAAAGAACATGAGCTCAATTATATTCACTAATTAAATATTACATTAACTAAATTATCTATGTATAACATCCACACATTCAATGATTCTAATGTTATCAAAATTCCATTCATCTTGTTATTCAGATTCATCATTTGAGTTGAAAATTCTGGTAATTCATATTCTACTGGATCATTGACCATCTCATATCTTACATAATTATGAAGAAGACGACAAGTTAAAATAATTCTATTTTTAACTTCTATTGATAAAATGGACATCTCAATATTACCCAACATTTCTTCAATAATCCAAAATCATGCTTAATTATATTCCTTGCTCTTGCATGCTTTAAATTAAAAACTTCCTCAAGAGTACTTGATTGATTATTTGTTCTCCATAAAGTCAAATAATATCTTTGTTCTTTATATAGAGCAAGAAAACCTTCAACATTCATATATCCATGTATAAGTAAAAATTAAGAGTTTAAGTTTGTAATATATATATATATATATATATATTCAATTTAAACAAACTTATAAAACATTTTTACTGCAGGAAACAATTAATGCATTACTTCTAAAAAGCACATCTCACAAAACACAACCTAGAACATTCCCAACTTGATAACATGTAAATAAATTACATAGAACATGCACCCAAAATATTAATTGCAATTATTTACTTTTTTGACCGATAGTTCGATTTGTCTATTTCTGGTATAATCACTTTGATATATGTTCCATCAAAGGCACCAATGCAATCCTAAGACATAAACTAATGGTTACTTAAATTAAGAAAAGATGACTATGTAAGCTAACACAAGTATGTATAGTGTACCTTAAGCCATTTTCAATAATCATCGGTTGAATTTGCAGGAATTTGTTGTGACTTCTTGTATAATTCATTATGTAATCGTAGAACAACATTCAAAACACGATGGAAATATCTACCGTCTCTCCAGACCGTATGAAATAAAATTTAATAACTCTATTTTTTATATGATGAGCTATAACACATAAAAAGATGACAGCTTGCTCATCAACTTTCATATTTTGAAAATATGACAATTTGCTAATAGTGCTTAGCAATTTACAAAGTTTTTATAAATCAAATCGATCCATCTTTGTTATTTCATAACAACTTGTGTCATTATTGTATAATCTACGAGGAGATTCACTTCATTGATAATCTAAATTAATCATATTTCTCTTTTATAGATGTTTTATGCTATGATATCGAATAATCCCCACCATAATAATAAGAGATAGGTGTACCAGTTGTAGCATATTCAACCAATGCACTAGTGTAACGATAATTATTTGTCGTTGCTTCTTCCTTAATAAAATGGATAAACATGCCATAACTACAAGATATTCAAATGAAAAAATAAATTAAATTTTACATAGCAATATAACCAATTTACAAAGCATCACTTTTAGTTAAAGTTAACATCACTAACAAAGCAACACCTCTAATTTTTATTTGAATATCATCTCAGCAATAAAATAATGCATTTACACAACAGTATTTGAATTTCAGGATAATTTTTCTTCGAGCCATATAATTGTATTAACGTAGTAATTTTTTTTAAATTCATTTTTACTATTATTTTTGTTTGGAGACCAAACTCTCCTTCCAACACAATCATCCACCAACCCCTCCACTCCAACACTCACAACCACACCGACCACAACTGACATATATCTCCTACCACACCCACACCTACATCGATCAAGCCCTCCTGTCACATCCATCTCCTGCCTTACCCACATCAACACCCACGCCCACATCCATCAAGCCCTCTCCTGCCACATCCATCTCCTATCACACCCACATCGACAACTAGCAAGAGAACGACTCTCCCCAATCCATCCCTCCCTCACCCACTTGCCAACGCAACTCCTTCCATGACCAAAACCTCACTCCTTCCCATTTCATGAGACCAACCATACCCTCTCACTCCCTCACAAAAACGCTCACTATACTACACTCGTGAAAACACCCACAGACCTCCAACTCCAACAACTACAACCACACCCACAACCGACAACAACCACCTAGACCTCCACCTCTAGCACCCACAACCGACAACAACCCAGACCTTTGCCTCCAGCACCCACAACCAACAACCACCCAAACCTCCACCTCCAACTCCAACGCTGACAACCACACCCACAACCACCACCACCCTCTATCTACCTCCTCCGCAACCCCCCTCCTCCCTTCTCGATGGTTCAATTCTTCAAAAAAAAAAAACCTCAATGATGGGAGACACCAAGTCAATGAGCATCAAGGGGAGAGGAGTGATGCCACACAACTACGAAGAAGATGGGATGCTCTTCACTACAAAGAAGATAGGATGCTCATCACAACAAAGTTGGGATGTTCGTCGCAATTTTTATAAAATCGATCGCAGGTGTCGCAAGTGGGATTCGAAAGGAGATATCTCGGGAAAGAATTCCCATATCCCGAGGAGCCAATTGGAATGGGATTTCTTTCTTTAGTGGGAATGGAAAAATCTTTGAAATTATTATTCTTGTGTTAAATTTGATATCCAAACATAGTAAGGTAATAAGGGGGAAATTTTCATTCCATTCCTCCCAAAAATAAACATGCCCTTAGTGCAAAGTCAGATGCTCAAATATAGCATCATAGAAAATAACTAAGACTATCTGCATGCCTTAATTTTTAGTAGATGCAAATTTAGACTGAATTAATTTGAAGATTATTAGGCAACATAGCACAATCCCAATCACCAAACCATAGTCCAGTCGCAGAAGTGCTTCTCTGTTAATATCTTAGGACGAAATGTAATAAATATGCATCATGCATACATTAAGAGATGTGCCAAAGTAATATCAAAAGTTGGTTCACCTTCAATAGTCTTTGATGGCAAAAGGACCATTCTAAAATGTTGAAAAATACATGCACATAAATCCTACATGCACACTTCGCAAAATGCCTTTTCATATCATGTCCAGAACAAGTCCACTGGACGATATTTGAAGTCTTCCTTTGCATGAGAATTAGCACATTGATTTATAGGTTTCTTTTTTTTTTTCTGAAAAGGGCATTGATTTATTAGTCGTGCACGAGCGAAACTCAAATTAATCCTATGGAAGTAGTTCCTTTTGTCTAAAGATGTTTATGACCTTAATAAATTTGTAGTTCTAGTTAAATATGAAACCTTAATGGTGGATTTTCTTCTAAACTTTTTTACTAGGATAAATTTTGGTGGAATAAATTTTGCATAATGTTTGGTTAGATAATTGGATAAGCTTTGAGATAAAAATAACTGCTAAGGTATTGTAACATTAGCTGATAATATTTTAATATTATTATATAAAAATGTGATTGATTTATGCAACACAATGATTATACGTTAGTGTACAGAACAAAACGTTGATCTGATATAACGGGATAATTTTAGAGTAGATATATTTTAATCTATGTTGAAATGGATAAATTTTATCCCACCCATTGCAAGAGTTATCCCTACAATTTATCCTGTTGATGAGGAGATCCCATCTGAGTGTCCCGTCAGCAAATGCGCTCTAAACATTTCCACACAAATACCAATCCGCATAGCACTGGAGAGGTCAGATAATTACCAGACAAATGTAGAACACCTCCGAAACACGTGACAACATCCAATCAAGTTGCCAGTGCAACTATGGGTTCATCTATTTTCCCAGAAGGATGATTCGCATGCTCAACCATTAAAATGTGGCTAGCAGTCAAGTATGATATCCGAGTCTGGGCAATTTGATAGAATTGGTGGTATTTCATCACACAGGCCAAACAAGTGATAGACTAAAATTCTAAAGCAATTGATAAACCCGTAAAGCAACTTTTTCTCCTATCAAATATTTATACTTCAGTGGTATTTATTGAGTTAAAGGGGAAGAAACAAAAATTATAAGGCAATTCTGATATGTAGCTTTTAGGTTTAACATATCACCACAACTAAAAACGCAATAAGAGGATAAGAGAGCACGACCCGCTCCGCTTCTCACGATACGTTATAAAGTATACAATTACATGTAAATTGCAGTAAATAAGTCAGGCAAAACTTGCATCCGAAGTCGTATGTTCTTAATTAGGTGAAGAATCTAAGGTTTAGGAATATATATCCCTAAAAGAAAAGGCATCTACGCAAGCAAATTTAAAAGAAATTCCCTCGGCAACCAAAAAGTTCCAAAAACTAATTGGAGGAACGAGAAGCACGATGCAAGTTTTTAAACCAATGCATGGAATTAGTACTTAATAATTTTGAGAAAAAAAAGGAGAAAACAAAAAAAACAGAGGAACGCACTTTGCTGCAAATCATCGGTCTTTGCCGGATGCATTTGACATTGGAGATGATTGACGATGACTGATTAAAGTAATTTCCATAAGAGTATCTGAGCTTACACCCCGATTTTAATACAAACGAACGTACTGATGCATTTTAAATTTCAGACAATGAGTAAGGATGATATTAGTGCATTTTAAACTTCAGAGATTATAATAAAGTAGAGCTATAAGTTCAGCGCATTTTATGTAAGACACTCAAAACATTAACGACCAGAACGATATAGAAGGCGGCCTAGAATGGGAACTGGCACTTATCTAGTCCTGACCGTACCTCTACTCTTATAGTACCTCGATGATACCATAGTATTATAAGACGATGAACCCCACCGTAGGAAACTACCATCAATATAAGCTTAATCTATATGGTGATGTGTTGAGTCTTCTCATCTTTTCTTACAAAACTAGAATATGAATGTTTCAATGACCCCTTAACTGACCGACCATAGCATATGAATGTTTCCATAAATTGACAGACAAGTCCTGTAGCAGAAAGAAACCTCAAGGAAGCTGGTGGAGATTTAGTGGAGAAGGGGCGAGACCACCTAATCTTATTTGCACTGGTTCATGTGGAGAAGGGGCAGTATTCATGTGCAAGTGCCTGCACGATTAAATTGGATCAAGACCTTCAAGTTAGGATTCCTAACTCAAAACTTCCTCTATGACCTTGACTTCCAGGTAAAAGACACGACAAATCGTGAGACTACGCAAAGTGCTTCACCGAGCGAGACAACTCTTTCTGCTCTCGACAGAAAGTCGCCGACATCTTTGATAATGGTAACCGCCAGAACAATAACGTGCATGCCGAGCAAGGCAACTAAGACAACCAAGGGCAACCGATACAACAAGTGAAAAACCGCTCGCTGAACTCTCACGACAATCATCACTGAGGTGACAACGAAGATGGCCCCCCCAACTTAGGCAACCAAGGGCGACCGATACCACAAGTGAAAAACCGCTCGATGACTCCTGGCTTAGAGGACACAATAAAGACTCCAGAACCTTGAGCAGATCAACATGGATATTGATCAGGCACTAACCCCAGTAGCACTAATATTCAGAGTCGATGCCGCGCCATGCCCAAGCCACGAAGTAACCTCCCAAACCAACCCTATCGAGACAACCCCGTCAGCATCATGTTGGGAAGCTGCCACAACAGAAACATTATCAACAAGAAATCCTGCTACAAAGTCCACCATTAATTATGAAACCCACCTTCCTAATTGGCAGAATTAAATCATGATAACAATAGGATTATTGTACCATATAAACTGGGATGATAGGAATAATATGATGCTCTCTGTATTCATTAATCAACATAATGCACTATAAAGGATTAGCCCCCTTTCTCATATGTCATGTTCACTTTGTGATTGTACTTATTTAACTTTGTACTAGAACCTTTCCTCCATCCGAATCTGGGAGGGTTATATGGGCTCTGATCAAATGCAGATCTGGTTAACTATAACATTAAAATTACATGATAAATATATAAAGAAGTAATGATGTTGAATTTTCTCTTATATTGGTTTCACAACGAAAATGGGTTCCGAATGCCATATTTTGAACTCCGTTAAAATCATATGCCCTCACATTTGATGCCAAAATGAACTCTCCCTCTTTCTTTCACGAGGCATTGTTGATGTAAAATTCATAATTGTGCCTACTAGGGTGCATTTCCTTTCCTTGCCTATGCAAATAATAATCATTTGTATGTTGTAATGACATCCAAAGTGACCCCCCGTTAAACAAGATGTCAGCAAGTCCAACAACTCCAATTTTCATGTAAAATCTCTATTGCTACCCACTTCCCCTCCAAGAGGGAACATTAACTTCAGTCCGCAATCTACTTACATCTGTTGGCATTTCATTAAAAGCTACAAACACTTTGTCTGAGATTCTGATAAAGAAGCATAAAGATCTATCAGTTAGTGCAGGATTGACACGTACAATGGGATATAACTTGTACTTCCGTAAATAATGTTTGAAACAAATTTAGACGCAAGGCATCAAAAAAATAAAAAAATAAAATTAAAAAAGATAACACCCCGAATTATGTACTAGTGCATTTATCAATTTCATGTCAAAGAGTGACCTCCCAACAATATTCGAGGTCTTGAAAAAAATTCCAAGTCTTCTTTTCTCCAGGAGCAACGCAACTACCTATGTACAAGGAATGCACAAATTTATCCCTTCCAAGTGGTTGATTTGTTATTGATGCCTCATGTGGTCCATAGTTTTATTTATTTGAGTTCAGGACCAGAATCAACACTCCTCAACGAAACCAAGCAAACACTTGTGAAGGATCAGAGTAGAGAACTGCTATAATTGGCAAACAAATGCTTTTTCTTGAAAGTGCTATAAGAGAAATAGGGGCTATCTTTGTTTCAATACCTTCATCGCAATTTTACCTGCTTCCTCGCCATCTCCCTCGCAACTGATGGAAGCCATTTCTCCCCTCGCAATTTTTTCAACTGGGCAACTCTCTCTTCCTCCCTCTTTGCCACAGCCTTCGCCTCCAGATCCCTTGCTTCATATCCAGCTAAACATCTTCGGGCCGCCTCTTTAGCACCAGCAATCACAACATCTCCATCAACAGCCGCCCGACGAATACGAACCCTAAACTCCTTGGACTTCTCCTTGATTTCTTCTCGCGGAACAATACACGGCCTCTTCCTAGGTCTCCTCGCGCAAGCATCATGCATTTCAAATACAATGCCAAGCGGTGCTCTGCGAAATAATCTCGTCCCACATCCATTGCTTTCCACATGGTTGCTTGAGGCGGGGGATGAATCCCTCACAAACTCAAGGCTCTCCTCCAACATGTCATTCAAGAGCTTCCGTGCTCTGGTTTGGTAAAGCTTTAACCCTCGTGATGACTCTCCCTTCTCTTCTTGTGTACTCCTCACGCCAATCGCATCATCAACTACGGAATTTTCCACCTTGGATGCCCCATTCTTTGGGGAGAAGATGTAATCCACAGCTGCCGCCGAGTGGATCGCAGCCTTCCATTTCTCGTCACCATCTTCCTCTTCACTAGTGTAGTACCCATTTTGATTCATCTCCCCATTAGCAGATTCGGTGGAATTAATTTGCTGCATTACCAATACCAAACAACTTACAGCCTAAACCAAAATAACAAAAACCTTGCGCACCTTCGATGAACCAGAAAAAAAAAAAAAATAAATAAGAGGGAAAGAAGGAGTAATGGAATAAATAAAAAAGAATGTAGAACTCCAATGTGGCACGATGACACCATGGAAGAAAAAGGCAGTCAGTGCAGCCTGGGGTTCACACGTAGATCTCCCAGACCTGTGTGTGCGCTTGATCACCAATAGCAATACGGTAAGCGCATGATTGAGCCTGGTCCTAATGCACAAAAGAGACGGAAGGGAAACGGGAAACCCTAGAAAGCACTACAGATCGCGAGAGAACGAGGAGGGGGATTTGATCGGGGACTCGAATTTACCGGACTTAACAAGTGCGGGATCTACGCGAAAGTGGAGGATCCGCACGGTCAGGATCCGGAGATGTAAGATTTCGCTGGACACACGTAGCGATCGCTCACGCGTGGTGGTAGCGGCCGCCTCTTACTCCCAGCTTTCGACGGATCGAGATGGAGAGCGAATCACCGAGTTCGAACATCTTAGAACTCGGAATCAAAGGAAGGGAAAACGAAGGCGCGCACGGAGGTACACGCGACAGATCAGATTCGTGGGAATCGTACTTGCGATTTTATCTCGTTTACATAGATTTGAGAGTAGGAGGAGAAGGAGGAGGAGGAGGAGGAGAGAGGGAAGAAGCTGAGATGAGGATCACCTGAGAGAGTGGAAGGCGCAGAGAGGAACGGCGGGGAGCGAAGCACAGAGGTTAGTGGGAAGGGGTTTTGGGGTTTGGTTGGGTATATATATTGAGTGGAAGGTGGATGCTGGGAAACCCTACTAGTGTCTTCAGTTGGGATCGATTTGGGCCGTAGGATCGGAGATGGATTCCTTCGAAAATTGAGACCGACGGGATATTACCTTGCATAAACCAGCAAACGTGGGTTAACTCCTGAGTGAGGGGATATCCTCCCTTCTACCACGGGTTACCAACACCCAGGTTATCTCTCCTTAACCGGTGTTAAACAAAGTGGGGATATCCCTAGTTTTGATTGACTATCCTTCTACGTAAACATCTCTTAGATTTTTCAAAAGAAATAAAAGTTTGGAAGTATTAGTTTGGGTGGAGCGATAGTTTCGATCGGATAATTATTTTATGGATGGTTTATCTTATATTTTCTTTTGGAAGTCATAATGATTATTTTAATGGATTAATGTGTGATTATTTGAAAAATTTTTAGATTAATTTGAAAAAGTATACGAGATAACTTACAAAAATAATTTATCTCGCATCAACCCTAAAATAACCTATTCTAAATTAAATCCTCTTAATAGGGATCAAAATATTTTTCCTATCAAACAAAGTTAACTTTTATTTCCTCTCTATCAATCTAAGCCTAAGGGATAGTTTAGTTTATATCGCGTGTTAGCCAACCTGTGTCTCAAAGTTTGAAATAGGGGTCAACTGTTATTTTTGTTCACCTTGCAAGTGAAGTAAAAACTCGTGTAAATGTTTACCCAATGGGGGTAAAAATGAGGCATTACAAGAGGCTATGTGAGATGGGAAAAGAAGTTAAAATGGGAGGTTTAGATAATCCGAGTGGCCTTCAAGGTTAGAGATAACTTAATTTTACATTCAAACCAATGTTATATCAATCTCCTTAGTAATTGGGAGATGACCCTTGAGAAGGGAAGTTAATTCATTACACAAATGCACCTGAAGGGAATTGTAAACCTAGGTTTGAAATTTTGAAATAGGAGATATCGATGTTTACTTGTATCTAGATTAATCCCTCTATTGGTATTTATCAAAATAAGTGTTTGGAGGTGATGACAAAAGTTTTAAAGGAAGGTTGGGAGAAGAGATTTGTTATCTTGTGGCCAAGTTTGTTTGGAGTTCATTTATGAAATCCCTCTTTATATCTTAAATATAAATAAACCCAGAAGGGAATGTAGCAAGTTGAGCTTTTATATTAATATATCTTGGCAAGAGCACTTGGGGGCATATTGGACCTTGATGTTAAAGAAAGTTTAATTTCAATTTTATTTTGGATGCAGGTTGGAAAATGCAAAAACTGATGCAAAAGTTAACGTGCAGCAATATAAAAGTGATCCTCATTTGATATATTTCTTTTTTATGCGAAAAAACACACATGTTGGGATCCACCACTGTTGAAATCAACAACAAACTACTTTTATACGAGTGCAAACAATTCAAATTATCTTCGAAACCACTTTCCATAGATGTAATCTTATTTTGTACA
The DNA here is from genome assembly GCA_037157565.1 of Thalassia testudinum. Lineage (NCBI taxonomy): Eukaryota > Viridiplantae > Streptophyta > Magnoliopsida > Alismatales > Hydrocharitaceae > Thalassia > Thalassia testudinum. The sequence goes on along the minus strand of JAZHRO010000065.1, from coordinate 17,402,604 downwards.
GAATAACTTTTGACCTAAAAATAATTTTGCATGAGTACAAAATAAGATTTTACTGATGCAATCTTAATTTGAACTACTTTGCACTTATGTAAAATTAAATTATAAGTATTTATTCACCTATGACAAGTGATTTTCTACTTTAAGGTTTAAGATTTAGTCTTTAGTGTTCACTAAACCCTAAATCTTAAAACTCTAAACCTCAAAGTGAAAAATCACATTTCAGGTGAAAAATTATTTCTTATATGTAAAAACACTTTCCATCAACCTAAACTTTCAACACTAAATTCTAAACCTATACGTCAAAATTACTTTACACAGGTGGAAAATCACTTTACACATGTTAAATCACCTATGGAATAGTTTGACACCGATGCAAAATGAAATTTCATCGATGCAAATATACCTTAGAATAATTTATCACCGGTGCAAAATTATTTATCACCTGTGTATTTTATGTTAAAATGATATGATAATTTTTTTAAATATGGTAAGACCGACCATGTAACAAACGTTACATTTTTTATTTTTCTTTACATTAAATACTAATTATCAAGTGAACTTACGTTCACAATATTATAAAATACAAAAACACCCATAAATTTTTCATGTTAATTTTTACTTTAGTATATATGTTTTCCTAACTTTTTATTTTTATTTTAAAATTTAAAAATTATGAAAGCTTCAAATCCTTAGTGTTAAAAGTAATGACCTAATAGTTGTGTCCTTTTAATAATTAAAACTACCATTAAATTAGGAAATGATAGTTACATAGGATCAAATTTTTTATATAAGTGCATGCCCTCGTACAAGTGAAGGACACTTTCTCTCACAAAATTTAAAAAGCTTTATCGTCTCTCAGAGTGTGCATTAATTGCTTGTGTACAATCTACAATGCAATTAACACCTCTATGAAAGTGAACGACGCATGCTTCAAAGCCATTTTTGTCACATATTTTTGTAACAGATTGGATTTATCAAAACCCTAAGTTTCTAGCTTGTACTTTGCTTGCTTTCGTAGAAATCTGGTAACGTTTCTTCCCTTATCTATCACATTAAGTTTATTTTTACAAATTACAATATATCCTATCCTATCAATTTGCAAGGTCTGCATAATCCCAACATCCAAGTTTTGTTTATATTTAGACTAAAATCCAACATATTGTGATATTATCCAACATTTTAATTTAGGCCTTCCACATGTACATCATCTATGTGGAAAAAATTCCTCCCTAATTTTACTAAAAGCTAATTCGAATGAAATGTTAAATTTCATCGAATAATCTTTTTACAGATAGATTATCTTACATTTTTATTTGAAAGTTACAAAAGTAATCACGATGAATTAATCTTTGGCTGTTTGAAAAATTTCTTGATTAATCTATTAAAAAATATGTGATAACTCATAAAAAATAACTTATCTTACATCAATCTCAGAATAACTTATCTTAAGTTAAATTCTCTTAACTTAGGTCAAAATATCATTCCCATAAAATAAGTTTAACTCTTATTTTAATGATTATCTCCCTTACCAAACTAAACCTAAGAAATTTTTATATAGATGTTACCGTACACTATTTAAATTATTTTTATGACACTAAGTTGCAAATATTACTATTAATATCATTACGAAGTATTGCCCTTTCATAAAAATGATTCTTGAGTTAAGGTTCATTTGTTGTGACTTAGCGGACATCGATTGTTAACAAAAGATAAAGTTATGTTAGAAGTTGCACTTACTAAAAATGGTTCTTAGTATATGTATTAAGCTACATAGAGTGTTAATAATTAGCCATTACACTTAATGGGTAAGTTAGAAATTCTAAAAATACTCTCGAACGGTTGGGCATCTTTTTTGTTGTCCATTTCTTAGCCTATGCAAGGCCTTATTTGACTAGAAATCTACATACATGATCTAGTAAGAAAGGAGCAAGGGGGGTAAAAGGAGAAGGCACATTTTATTGAAAATCCTTAAGTAAATACAATTATTTTATATCTTAAATAGACTTTACATGATTACACAAAGTTATAATTCTAGAAATTACATTAAATACAAGTATTTTACATCTAAAATAGACCCTATTTGATTAAAGAGAGTTACAACATTTGAAATTACATTGATTGAAGATTTGTACAATAAAATACTCCCAATCTTTCTATCAATCTCCTTAAACTCCAAGGGTTTCATGTTTCTATAAGGTTCCAGCTAATATCAAGACTTTCGACCAACCTTGGAGTAGTGAGAGGAAGTTCTTTGTTTGTCGTAGAAAGGCTTGTAACTTTTTCAAATAAATTGGGGAGGAAGAAGTGACCTCGTAAATGGAAGAGAAAGACATGAAAATTATTATAGACCTAACTGAGATGAAAAAAGGGTTACTTGCATAAATGTTGTTGTGACATGTGATAAGAACCTCATCATGAATCATAACTAATACATTTTGACCCAATAAATTGAACAAAGGCTCCTACAAAACCTAAGGGAAGACCTAAATCTGAGAATTGCAAATCTAAGAATAAAACAATACATAATGGCTAAAACTGTAATTTTACCATTGTAATACATAAACGAAATTTCTAAAGGTTTAGACACAGGTCAAATGGACTTAATAAGAGAAAAAGTGGGATGATTTGATCATGAAAGGGTTATGACAAAATCTGGGAATTAAATGACATTCTATAACCCTAAAACAAATCAACTTTAATTTACAAAGTTCTAGGCAAGATAAAAATTAATTAAATCCTCTAAAATTCATGAAAAAATACCCACTATGATTTAGAACCTTTAATTTAACCATTGGAACCTATCTTGACCTAGATTGAGAATCATACCCAATTTTTAACCTAATTTGGATTTATGCAAAATATCTGATCATACATGGTCAAACCTAAAATACAACCTCACCATTGGATTCCTTAGGTCCAAATTAAGTTTATACCAAAATTTAGACTTAAGGAAATGTCGCCTTAACCCATTTTACAAAATGACCCTTGACAATTACTTTTTAACCCTTAGCTTTTTGAAGCCTTGCAGGGACCCCCTACCTTTCCCATCGTCTTCTTCAAACGGGTCCCTCTGCCACCCGCCTACACAGGTCATACCTCCGGTGACTTTGCACGGAGGATGGCGTCGCACAAGCATGAGGAGTCGGCCCCAGATTTGAAAGGGAGACTCCTTGCGTTGTCCCCTACAGCATGGGTCGACTCCCATGCAGCATAGGCTAGCTCCCATGCCCTGTCGACAACCATACCTCTCGTGCGAACGTTCGAGAGATATGGATCTTTTTTCTGGCCAACATGTATGTAAAAGCAATTGATTAAATTGATACTCTATATAGAAGGAGTTCTAGTATGCTTAGTTGTAATGGTGTCTATGAAAATGCACATTGGTTAATGAATGAAAAATATTACTTGGAATTTATGTTCATGACTTCTATTATGCAAGGCATTCCTCTATTTGTAACTCATGTATTTGTCATTATTCATTACAATGAAAATTGATCTAATACAAGTAAAAAACTAGCACACCTGAAATTCAATGCAATCTTACGTAACATCCGTATAACACCTAAATAATTCACAACTTACGTAACAATCGAAAAATCATGTAATGAAGTCCACATAACACCTATTCTAAAGTAGGAAGTGAAGTAATCTTGCTGTCATTTTTATCATTCTATATAATGGTAGAGTGTTTGCTATAAGTATAAAAGTTAGTCATTATCACAAAAAAAAGGTGTAAGACTACATAAACATCAAAAAATTCAACATGGAGTATCATTTAATACACATTTCTTCATCCTATAGCTGCAAAACCAAAATACCTATAAGTTCAAAGAAAAGAATACACTCAATGAAAGAACACAATGAATGTGTAAAAGAATAACAATCATACTACCTACACAAGAAAGTATAGCAACAACCATTGATCTATTACATGCACATAAAATACTTAGCAAAAGCACGAAAACCTTCACAAAAAAATTAGACTCCCACAGAACGTGACATGCTACAATCAAATTACAGATAAAGTCATTTAACAATTAAAGGCAACTAAAGAAGAAAAGAAGAAATATAATTAGACCAACTTACTTCTAATATACTAACCCAAATGGACACCAAAATGTCAATGGGAACTCCCTTTCTTGACCTTCCTCTTTTCTTATGAGGGCCAATATTCTAAATAGTTTTTTTCCTATTATTTTGAAATGATTTTGACAAGACATCACTTAAATGAAATGGAAAATTACTTTCGTTAAATTGTATAAGGAGTTAAGTATAAGTGGAAATATTTACCTTTGAGATGGCAATTGGTCATTATTGACTCTTATATGTGATTCCTGTGTGGATGGAGTTGGTTCAAATGCTTCAGGCCTAGTAGCATTGATTGGGCCTTGCAATCAGTGCATGGTCATCATCACAATCCACATTTAGTGCATTTGTATTATCTTCTATTCTTATCCTCAACTCTCGCCTTGATTCTATTCTTTCTAGGTCTTCCTAAAAGCCTTATATAATGTAGGGCACCTACAACATGTAGGAGAGTGATTTCTTCCCACACAGCCTTATCTGGTAATGAAGCAATTGATTCTACATACACTGCCAAATATTTATTAATTGTGTAATACTCATTGACATATTCATGCCATTGTACCACTCTTGCTTCGCTAAGAGTTGCAATAGCATGTGGACAAACTATGCCTGTGACCTACCACTTCCTACAATTGCATTCTTTTGTTGCAATATCAAGCACAAACCTCTTAATTGTTGTATCCACTTCCACATTTTTGTCATTTAATCCGCTTACAATGAACCCCCTCAACTCTCCTGTGTACCACTTGATAAATTCCATTATAGTAGGAAACAAAATATCCTTCAAATTTTCCGTTATTCTCTTTCTTTTATGAAACTGAACCATCAACTTCTACCAAAGGTAGTCAACCATGTCACAAACAACCCTTGCTCTTGCATCACTTATCTATGAATAGAATGATTCACTTAGGTTATTTGTTATGTAATGATTGTGTCTCCAATTAGTAAAGGTATGTCTAATACATCTCTTTCGCCCTTTATAAATACTCAAAAGCCATTAGATTAGCTTTTTAAATCTCATGCATGTGATGTATATATTGATTCGTATCAAAGGATCTAGATGCAGACAACATGATTCTTTCCATTTTATCAAAATTGCTTCTTGAAGTTGTTGTACAAGGGTCTCATACATACTATATATTCACACTGTAAAATATTCTTTAATTGAAGAAAACAGACCCTTAACAGCATTTAATATGAGTGTCAACTTGGAAAATCAATTGCCTCTTTTAGGTAAGTCATAAATCATGATGATAAAGAAGTCGATTCATCCACACAAATTGCAAAAGCAATAGGCAAAAGGCCATTGGAGCTATCTACACCAAGATGCCATGTACTTGCCCTTTAGATGACAAGCATCTACACTACGAAAGGATCTACACTCATTAGAAACCCATCTTTCATAGCCTTCAAATTGACAATTAATCATAAGAATGAGTTATTAGTTTCAGTATAATAGTAAATGAGACTTCCGTGGTCCCTTTTATTTAATCCATAAACCAATGATGGGATCTTATTATATGACTGCTCAGCTTTACCATAGATTACTCCTACAACCTTCTTCCTACCCCCGTAGATCTTCATATAAGGCACTTGGATGTTAAACCTTGAATAAATCATCTCCCTTAGTTCTTTGACTATCCGATTAGGATATGCTCTCAACCACGTCATACAATGATTAGCTACCTAAGCTTCTAAGGCAACGAGATTCTCTCTTTGGTTGATAGACGTACAAGTGTACTCACTCAAAGATTTGATCCTAAATGTTACATCATCCTACCATGTTGATTATGAAGCATAGGACAGGATCCCACGAAATGCAAAAAGGAGGCATGTCAGCAATCGAATGAGAGGAGGCAACCTCATCTCTTTGGTGACTGACAAGGAGACGAGGTTGGCAAGAGATAATGTTACAAACCTTGACCCTTTACCTTATGGACTGCTGCAACTAAGATAAGAACTTCCCACCCTACCTACTAACTGTTCTTACAGAAAAAAAAAATAAGTTGACAAAACGATAGATGATAACATTATTTGTCTCTCCATCTTATAATTAAAACAGAAAAGCACACGCAATTATTGTAAGATGCCTTATCATAACCTTGATGCTTTTTCAACATGATTTATGATTAAATTATTTTAAAAAAAACATGAAGATGTGACAAGACATCTTAAGCTATGTTTGACCAAAAATTTGAATTATCCTAAGATAAAATTGAAGTGAAATAAGGTAAGATATTTGATTGATATGGTAGTAAATAATATTTTAATATGACATGAGTGGATATATTATATAAGAATGAATATATTGTAATATATATTATGAAAATATTATGATGTGAGTGAATTTTAACATCGATGTAATATAAAAAATAATGCTGATATGATATGGATGAGAAATTTTGAAATCCACTTGGAAAAACTCTTAATTTATTCATATTCCATCCCACTACAAACCTCTCTTCTACCATTTAATCCGTTGTCAAGCGCAACCTCACATTACTTTTCTATACAATTAATTTATCATAAGATGGAGAAGCAAAATGATGCTCCCGACACCCATTTTACCAACAAGCCAACCTACAAGCCTCTCTTCTACCATTTAATCCGCTGTCAAGCGCAACCTTACATTACTTGTCTATACAATTAGTTTATCATAAGATGGAGAAGCAAAATGATGCCCCCAACACCCATTTTACCCACTTAATTTTTTTGTAAGAAAAGTTTGCTAAGCTCAACTGCAAGGGCCCACAAAGTAAGGATGCCAGGTTGTCAACCCCATCTCCATCTCCTTATCAATCGCGCAAGATATACGGTGCCCCATCTCATAAACCCCGATGCTTCCTAATCAAAATTTTCCAATCTGATTTATCACTTTGTGTCCCATTTCAAAAATATTATCAACTGCTAATCCTTTTGCCACCGATTCCTATTACGGTCAATGCCTCAAATCTCTATAACGCTCAATGCCTCTCTTCCCAAAAAGCTCTGTATCGAAGGGTATACACCAGAAGCATTTTTCATATAGTTGTTGATGGTTTGACCGCAATCTTCTTTTATTTGAGTATGAAAACCAGAATCATTCACCCGAAAACACACGTCAACGGAGAAGCGGAACAATGCCAACAAGTAGCCAAGAAGTGTAGAACACCAACGAAACGCGTGACAAAATCGGACAGAGATGCACGTGTGATTACGGATTCATCCATATCCCCAGAGAGAAAGAAGCACCAACCCGGGGAGAAACTCGGTAGATTTAAGTTATTTCAGGAAACATCAAAAGGAAAAAACCCTTCGCTAATAATTAAACGACGAGAACCAAACTTCGTTTTTCTTTACCGAAAGGCATAAGATCGTTCCTAAGGAGGCTCTTTGGTTGGTGGAATAAAAGAAAATTAGGGTCAAATTGAAAGTTAAATTTTAGAATAAATAAATTCAATTAAAAAAATAAAATTTATTTATTCCACTAATTTATTCTACCCCTCTATCTTTCTTTCTCAACCTCGTTACATAAACTTCATTTATTCCTCCTACTAAATACCTTAACAAAATAAATGCTTCTGACTCTTGAATTCAACACGAAACACAATCAAACACTTAATCAAAATAAAGATCCATACTTCCTCCTGCTTATTACTCAAACCAAACAGCCCAGAGAGAAACACTCACAAGCTTTTACGCTTGACACCAGATAAAAGAAAAAAATTAAAAAGAATGTAGAACTCCAATGTAACACATGACGCCAAGTAACAAAGCGGTCGCCAGTGCAACCTTGGGGTTCACGTATATCTATCCCAGACTTGTGTGAGCGCTTAATCACCGTGATAACACCGTAAGCGCATGATTGAGTCTGGTCGTAGATCGCTAAAGAACAACGGGAAAAGCTCGTTCGTCCCGGAGAAACCGTAGAAGACCGGAGATCGCAGGAGGAGGAGAGGAAGGCAGATTCGATTGGGAACTCGGATCTACCGGATTTAACAAGTGCGAGACCTTTCGGAAGGAAGGGGATCCGCACGGTCAGAGATCCGGAGGTGATAGATTTCGCTGGTCACAGGAAGCGATCGATCACGCCCGGAGGTCCCGACGACTCTTGCATCTCCAGCTATCGATAGATCAAAATCCAGATCGAACCACTGGACTCGCGACTTGGAATTCGAGATCGATGAAAGGGAAACGAACGCATGCGGAGAGATACGGGAGAGATCAGAGAGAACGCAAGGGAGGAGAGGTGGCGGGCATGGGGTTGCGGGGGATCGTACTTACGATTTCTCGCTTACCTTGACGGAGACCTATACGAGATCGAGACGGGGGTAAGGAGAAAGGGAAGAGATGCCGCGATGGGGATCACCGCCCGGGATACGGTGAAGGGCGCAGAGAAGAACGGCTGGAAGCGAAGTCGTCGGGATGGGGTAGGGTTTTGGTTGGGTATTTATAGGTGGGGGTGGATGTTTGGAAACCCTAGCCCTCCGTTGAGTGAGATTTGATTGGAGCCGTCGGATCGAGGACGGATGCCCATATTCTGTTGTTTTTTTTTTTGCCTTAATTTAAAAAGAAAAACGTTCCCTTTCAACCCTTCCAAGCATTTGATGCACCTAATCGACTTGTCCGTGTCAGACATTCGAGTACCTTCCATAGTTCTGATCCCCTTCCCTTTCCCCCAAACCCTAACCTGACAGGTGCCCATTTGTGCTATTGGTCGGGCGATTGACGTCAACGGGTGATCCCTCCCCTCTCCAATAGTCAATCTTCATTCCAATGCCCCCCACCCCACCCTGTTGAGCTTATTTTGTGTCAGATGCTTTCGTCGTAAAACTTGGATAACGTCTCTGTTTTTTGAAGTACTCAGATCTCCTCCAATTGTTATTAATGGAATTGTACGATGGTGAATTCACTTTCCTTACTAAGATCTTGCTTCCATGATGGTCGTTAGTGGTAGTGCCTACCAATCCCTCCTCATGTTAGTCACTTGATTTTCGATGCATGTGTTCTTAGTGTTATTTGCCTGATGCTGTACACTTAGCCATGTTTGCCCTCGTAGTAACCTCACCATCAGTTTTGGTATCCATGACCATTTTGATTTTTGGTTATTCGTCAAATGTATATTGTTTGTATTTTATGCTTGTTTGTGTTGTTGTATGAGTTTGCTTTTGAAACTTGTATTTATGTGATTTGGATTGGCAACTTATGGCATTTTTATTTAGAGGTACACTCGATTAGTGCATGTAGATGTTCTCATTGACATCTTTAGGTCGTGCTCTCATTTGATGTCCTTGTGACATTGTCACTCCTACAATTCTCTTGTGACTTGATCCCTATAAACATAGTTGTTTCAACCAGGAATACCTACATTGTAGTAATTGTTGCCTTCATCCTTTCTAATATTTGTCTTCTAAACTTATTGATGTTGTTACTATGGATGCATTCCAAATACCTTTCTTCATTAATGAATTTCTTCCTATTAAAAAAAAATGTTCTTTGCCATGAATCAGCTCTAAAGATCTTCAAAAGAAAAAGGAAAATGTTTGAAAGCAACTAATTAGTGGTAGAGTTTACCGGATTTTGGCTGGAAAAAGGTTTTGTATTGGTAGGCTCAATTTGGGATTGACATGATAAGGTGTGATGGGTCCAACTTAGATAAATTGTTGAATTCAGTTTGGACAAAAATTTAAACTTAAAATGGCTTAAACTTAATAAAAAAATATATTTATATGTGTTTAAAAGTACATTATATGTATTGAATAAAAATATAAATACATATGAATAACTTTCCTAAAATCCTAATACTCCCTCTTATTTCCCCTCTCTCCCTGACTCCACTATTAAAAAAAAATGCTATATATATAATAAATAAATATAAAAGGACATGCGCATAACTTTTCGAGAACCTCGACATTCTCTCCCACCCATCGATGTACTTAATGAGAGTACTATAGGACTCGATGCATTATAGACCATCTCTGTTTCGTTTAGTGTAACTTTTATAGGTTATGTACTTTATTAAGTATACTTTATTTATCAATCATCTATACTTTGCCCGATGGGCCTTACCTAGTCAAGTTCAGTAATAGACTCAAGCATGAAGGAACTAAGGCTTCGAAGACTATTAAGCTGAATCAGCTTGAACACGACTAAGGTCAAACTAAATTCATTAGATTTGGTAGACAATCAAACGTAGGAGTACTTAAAATATAGAGAACCTTTACCACAATGTCACCTAGTAGTCCTCCCCAAGGTTGGTTGATGTCCTACCAACTAACTCATGTATTAGTTGTATCCTTCCTTTATAATAATCGAGATCTCCGTGGATGAATGTCAAAAAATATAATAGACAAAAATGTACGTTGTTAATTTTTATTTTTGAGCCCTTCCTCCCCTGTAGTTTAGTTAATTGTCAAATATTTTAACAAAAGCGATCGTCGTGTGGCTTTTTCTCATAAGGTCATATGTTTTTTTTTTCTAATGGAATATTTTATTAATAAAGGGAAGTACCCGATACAAAAGGATACATTCGATCGGGAAAGAGAGAGAAATGACATGCCTGGTGCCCTTGAGAAGAGGAAAATGTTACATCCCGTAGAAATGATGGAAAGTCAAAATTCAGAAAATAAGGTAAGAAATAAAAAAGAAAGAAAAAGAAAATGTGTCCTTAGATCAAGAATCAGACGACCTCATGAAAGAGGGTGACCCCACGCTTGTAAATATGATAAAGTGCCAACGAGATAAACTTGAAGATCATGCTGACGAGAAGCTGAATATAATAACTCGAAAGTCGAATTCAACCACTAATTCACGTCAATAAACTCGGTTGTAAAAGCCTAGGTTACACGTGATTCCCAAACAAAATTTTAAGTAACCTAAAAAAGAGAAAAAGAAAGATCAACACACTCCAATAAACGAAACAACACCATCAACAAACAACGAAGGCGACGCAGCCACCAAGGCCATCGCCATCAGTACAGTGCAATCACAATCGTCGTTGACGCCACCCAACCTAGCAGTCAAACTTCAGGAGGCATCGCCTGCACGGTCACCGAGACCACCAACGAGCCGACGACCACTGTGAGCCATTGCGGTCGCGGCTTCCAAGAACGATGACGATGAGGTCAACAAAGGCAACATGGTTGTCGCCTTGACAAGCTACAATGGCACCACGACCACCTCAGCAATGCACGACTCCTACGAACCACGAACGGTTGTGCATGCTGGAGATGAACCTTGCACATCGAAGAGTGTTACGACTCGTGCCATCAAGCGCTTTTAAGACGTCTGGGACTTGGGCTAGACGTCTGGACACCTTCCCAGACGTCTGGAAATCAATTTTTGCATGCGTACGACTGCGAGTTTGTGCGCGTGCTGCGCGTAGACTGAGCCTCAACCAACTTCTTCTCTTTCTTCTTCCCTCGCCAACTTGCAGAGCTGCTCCCCCATGCCTACAAATACTCCCCTCCCCTCTCCCTCGTTCACCACCCCACCCCACCCATCTCCTCCTTCCTCCAGCACGAGAGCAAGAGCGAGCGTGGCCGCTGCAGCCGGGTGTAGCGGCGGAGAGGAGAAGAGCAACGAGAGGGAAGAGAAGAGAGTGCGCAAGCCATGAGAGAGAGAGAGCTCGTCGGAGTAGCTCAAGGCCGGTCGGCGTGCGCGAGGCGAAGTGTGTGTCGGGGAGGTTCCCCCGACGCTGCTGCAGCTAGAGCAGCGGACTAGCAGCTGCGCGGCGAGGTTGCGCGAAACAGGAAGAAGACGAAGGATGTTCTGATTCTGGGTCTGGACCTACATCTAGATGACGTGGACGATGTCTGGAGGGAGCTCCAGACGATTGAGAGGTACGTACTGCGTCCTATGCTTCCTTTTGCGGATACAGCCATGTAAGCCGTTTCGCCGAAGCACTGTTGCATGCCGTGTTGAGAGATTTTGCGTGCGCGTGCAGGATTTGCTTCGGGAAGGCATGGGACACACCCTCCCACGCGGTTTAGACGTCTGGACGAGTCACCAGACGGCGGAGAGCATCTCCAGACGTCCAGAGAGATAGTTGGACGTCTGAAACTAGGTCCAGACGGTTCAACACGATCCCTGGACGTCTGAGGAGCAGCACAAAGTGAGGTATGATCTGGACCCCGTTTTAAGACATCTGGAAGATGTTCCAGACATCTGATTTGAGTCAGAGTTGTCATTTTTGACCCGTTTAGGGTCCGTTTGAGGTCCAATTTCCGCGTTTTAGATTCCGTTCTTCTCTGTACAAGTTCCTCTACTTGTTTGAAATACTTTTATCCTGTTTTGAGTTATTTCTTGTGATTGATCCTTGTATTAGGACCTCGTTCTATTGCGGATTTGGGGGTTGCAGAGGCACGTGGACCTGCCAGTCACACCCCCATTACTCCCGATTTTGCGGGTAGAGTGGCTTCCCTTAGTTGATTACAAACATAAATGCATGTCTGGAATAAATGATAGATTATAGGATATGGCATGAATCCTAGGACCAGAAACACTGGAATAAATGATAGATCCTAGGGTAAGGCATGGATCCTAGGATTAGAAACACTGGAACGATTGTATTGAATGCCTGAATTGCAGTCTTGGATGAGTAGATAGAATAATAATAATTGCCTGTAATTGGATAACAGCTGCCTGTAAAATGTAGAGTACTGTTGTTAGTAACTGCTATATGTAATTCCTGTCGTTTGAAATTAAATACGAGCTGCATGTATATAAATTGGAAAAAAAAGTTTGAATGTTGAAAACACATACTATATGCGAATAAACCTGAAATGATGAAACCTAATATGGCTTGGCCTGAGAAACATGAGCATGAACCCTACGGGAAATTATGAGTAGAGCTCCTGGAAATAAATAGAATGGAACTGGAGAAGTGAATGGAAAAGTGTGTTGTCTCTTGGGTATGTGGTACCAAGGGAAGCACATGTTACCTCTTAGTGCAGAGCAGAGCTAGCTGCCCTAGGGTTGAGACCCGGGGTTAGGTCTGGCCACTTTGTACCGACTCTTGGCCCTCGCGTACACAGTACCGGGGAGAGCTACTAGTGTAGGGAGAGAGCTAGCCACCCCACGGGGTCCGGGGTTCAGCTAGCCGTCCTACATCGACTTGTTAGGCCCATTGGGCAAATCAGGGTAGTCAGGCGAGGGTGCGCGGATTGTGGAGGGGCGAGACCCCAGTTTTGTTACTGTGGAGGGGCTAGACCCCTATTATTGAGAGGACTCTGCCCTATACTGGTTCCGTGATGTGCTTTGGGTGCCAGTACGGGGTAGCTACCCGTGCGTTTATCGCACGTGCCGTAGTCACCGTTATGCCTGTCAGCGACTTTGGGGTGGTTTACTGAGTGTAGGACCACCACGGGGGACTCTCCCGGCCAGGAGAGCACCATGTGCTACTTCTACTCTTCGGAAAAGAGTACAATCAAGATCGTTCCCACGAGGAACATTCGAGATCAAGAAAAAGACCTGATAAATAAACCAAGTGATGAAAGAAAGAATAATTAGTTAAATAAAGAAAGAAATTGAAAACAACAACTACCTGTCCACCGTTACTGTTTCTCTTAGTTAGCTGATTGCCACTACTTAGCGTTTCGCTGACGTGTCGTACTTACCACCTTTTTCAAGTCCAGGTGTTGAGCAGCCAAAGCCTACAGCTGCAAAGGGTGCTGGGCCCAATAGAGCTCAATAGTTGTACTTTTGTTGTACCCCATTTTCTGTAGTAGTGAGTATTTTGTTACATTCTTGTGCTCTTTTATTGAAATTTTATATTCCTGTACCTTGTTTAATTTCTCTACTGTTGTGGTGGTGTGTACTGTAGTAGTTATTTCTTTACTGCTGTACTTTTGTTACTTTTAGTTGCTTGCATGGTGAATGTGGTTTATTTTACTGCTTTTTGGTTACCTTCTCGTTGGACGACTGGGTCTTGGGATCAGTCGAGTCGATCCGATTCTCGTGTCTCGTAGGGATTCGGGAATCGGGTCGTAACAGAGAGGGTCGATCACAGAGGAAGATTAGGAGATTCTGGAGGCAGGAGAAGGCTCGATCAGCCATGTACGATCGATCGGAGCCCAACTCATCGGCTTTGGAGTTCCCTCTCTCTCTCTGTTTAGGTGGACAACAGCGAGACACGTTAATTACAACCTCAAAAGGCATCGAGAGGGAGTAAATAGCAGGAGGAAATGTGAAGGAAAGAAAGGAAGTCGAAGATAATTCTTTATTGCATTTTCTATACATATTGCATCCCTTTTAGTAACATTCTTCATAAGGTATTTCCTCCATAGGGCATGTCCTTCCAGACCCATTCAAACTACAGGCCAGGCGAGGTCGACCAACCTTCAAAGAGCCCATAACATAAGTTTAGAACATCGGGGTCAAAAATGTTTGTTCCACGCAAAATCCATTAGGTGCCAGATCAAGCAAAGCCTATGGGTAACAAACGTAATTATTTTACATAGAATGAGGCAATCATTCGAATGAGAGAAGGAATGCTGCTTAGACCTATAATAATATATTTAAATTTGATATAGCTTCAACAACAATAATCAAGTCTTCTTTCGCACTAAGTGGGGTCAGCTATATGGATTCTTGTAATGACCCGTTACCTTTTTAGCCATTTAAGATGTCTGGAGTTTCAGTTAGATGTCTGTCCAGACGTCTGAAAGTGAGTTTTTCGTACTGCGCTATGCACTCTACGCGTGGGCGGTGCATAGAAGCCGCTCCCCCTCTCTCTCCTTCACCCCCCCGAACCCTAACCCCTCTCCTATATAAACCCCCTCCCTTCTCTCCTCCTCACACCACCCAGCCACCGCCACCTCCACCTTCTCCTGCCAGCCACGTTCCCCTTCGCCTCTGCTGCAACCGTAGCAAGGAAGGAGATCTACTGGTGACGGGAGAGCGGGGAGGAGCGAGAGCGAGAGAGTGCGAGGGAGTAAGAGCGGGGGATGTAATGACCCGTCACACTTTTAGCCTTTTAAGATGTCTGGATCCTTTCTCGGACGTCTGAAAATGAAATTTTTGTACGCACACTGCGCTCTGCGTGCGGGCGGCGCGCAGAACCCTCTTCTTCTCTCTCTCCCTTCCTTCCTTCCCCAAACCCTAAACCCCCCACACCATCTATATAAGCCCCCCTCCTCACCTCTCCACTCCACACACCAGCCACCACCACCACATTCAGAGCTGTGCGGGAGTGGCGAGAGGAGGCAAGCGAGGGAGAGCGAGAGGGAGAAGGAGGAGAGCATGGGAGGAGGAAGTCGAGGTTGGAGAGCTTCGGTGGAAGCTCGACGGAGCTCGCACGGCCACCGTGGGCATGTGCAGGAGGAGGAGAGAGCTTAGGGAGGCAGCCTCCCGACCCTCTGCAACGGCTGGAGTTGTGGCAGCGCGAGGCGGAGCGAGCGGAGAGCACTGGAAGGAGGTCCTAATCCTGGAAGTTTTCCAATATCAAATGTCTGGAGTGGAGTCCAGACGGTTAATGGAGTACCTGGATGTCTGGAGCTAAGGCCAGACGTCTGAAAGCTCATTTTTCGCGAAGGTACGAATCTCCCTACGCCATGCATATCACAGCGCAGGGATATCTGTCGGCTGACCGTGCCTACGTTGCCGTACGTAGGTGCATCCTTGGGAAGGAGCGCGGACGCTGCGCTTTTGGACGTCTGATCAGATCACCAGATGTCTGGAGGTGCGTCCAGACGACCGAAGGCACTGTCCAATGTCTGGAACTGCCTTCAGACGATCGCAGAGAAGGGTTGGATATCTGAGGACACCACAGGGACTTAAGGTAAGTATCTGGTACCTTTTAAGACGTCTGGACTTATTCCCAGATGTCTGATTTTGAACAGTAGGCACGTTTTTGACCCATTTGGGGTCTGATCGGGGTCCGTTTTACGCAAAAAATACATGTATTTCCTTGGGAGTTCCTCTACGTACTAGAGTCCTTTGTACACTGTTCTGAGCTCTCCTTTTGTGATGTATTCCTTGGTATAGGGTTTCATCCTGCTGCATGTTTGGGACTCGCAGAGACGCCTGGGTCTACGGTTCGATAACGCCACACAAGGGGGTAGTAATTAGGTTGAATATGGCCCATCTTTAGAATAAAAGGCGCAACATAAAGTAGAATAGGTGCATTGCATGCATCAAGTACTAAGATTGCTTATAAACTGTATTAATGGCCATTTGTGTAAAGCATTTGTCAAAGCAGGCCTCAGTTAAGCAATCGGACCACACGGATGGATTCAGAACGACGAACGGAGTCCAACGGACTCAAGATCGGCCAAATCCGACATCCGGAGCTCCCACAATGGACCCAAGAAATTCTGACCGTTGATCTGGAGATCAACGGCCGAGAGAGCGCCACGTCGCCCCGCCCCCACCGCTCGCACACCCTCGAGCCAGCCAAAGACGAATCTCGGCCGTTGATCTTCGATCGAACGGCTGAGATCCGCGCGCTCGCCCGCGATCGCTGCGACAAAGCGCGGGCGTGGTGCAACGGTTAGCGCGCACACCCGCATCGCCGCGACGCGTGCTCGAGCTGCGCGGAGCAGAAATCGAAGGCGAGCGAAGGGCGCGGCAAAATTGGGCCGCCCGATCAGCAGCGGGTGGCCAGGATAGCTCCACGCGGCGCAACGACAGCTCCCTAGCGCCCACGCGCGCGCGCACACCGGGCGGAAATGCGTGCGCGCACGCGCGCTTGAGGTGCGATCTCAGTGCGGGCGCCGAAGGCTCTCAGCCGTCCGATCTTCGATCGGTCGGCTCTCGATCAGCGGCCATGGATCGCGCGGAGATGAAGACCGGGGCGGGCAGCTGACCGGCGGCAAGGGGGCTTCACCGACGTTTATAGAAGCGGTTTTAGCGACGCTCTGGATGTCGCTAAAGCCCATTCTTCTTTTAGGAAGCCCTTAACTCTATTTAAACCCCCTTCTACCACCATTCAATGCATACTCTCCCACTTGCAACTACTCCACTCCTCTCCTAGCTAGCTTTAGGCACTCTTGTAATCGCCGGAGACGATAAGCCGGCGACGGAGCCTCCTCTACCGCCGTGGCTGCCTCGTCGCTCTCCACTCTCTCTCTACCTCTCTCTCTCTCTCTTTTAAGCTTTCATTTACTTTTGTTGAAGCATGTATTTAATATTGTAAACCATGAACTATGAATGCATTTTTAATGAAATTATTTTCCGTTCAGTCGCCATTTTAATTTATGTTTAAAGTGCATGATCAAAACTAAGAACTTTCTAACCCTAAACTCTCTCGCTCTCGCTTTTCAAAATCGTCTCTTTCGCAAGCAAAACTCCGCCTTTTTCATGACAACAAGTGATAAACAAAATCCGATTTCCACGCCCCCCTGAGACCGATACTCGGACTCACCTCCGTTTACTTCTTTTAAAACCGACGTATCAAGTGCGACTATAACGACACCTCTTAACACACATGCACTACGGCACGTCAGCCCCCATTACTCCTGAGTTGCCTAGTAGAGTGGTTAATTCTGTTAATATTATTTAAATAAGAATGTGCTTGTGGAAATGGCCAAATGGAACCCTAGGATGTGGCATGGACCCTAGGATAGAGAAATGAATGAACCATTTGTGCTGTAAAATGTGCTTGCATGCATGATTGAGTTGAACTGCTAGCAATTGCTTGTATTACAATTGTGAGCTGCCTGTTAGAATATGAGATGCCTGTAATTAATTAATAATTACCTGTGAAATCGTCAATTGCATGTATCGAATTATGGAGGCACGAGCTGCTTGTATATGCATGAGAGATGAATTAAACCTGTTGTTTTTATTGTTTAGATAGTATAGATACCACTCTACTCGGTATTCGCTGACTCTGTCTTTTCATAATACTGTTCAGGACCAGGAGTTGAGCAGCCTGAGCTTCCGGTTGTGGAGGGTGCTTGGCCCAGTCGAGCCCAGCCATAGTTTTCAGCATTTCCTTTTTGTTCTTTTACTGTTTAGTAAGTATTAGACCATTAGTTACTGTTTGTCTCTACTGTTTACTTCCGTTTTTCCATTTTGTTGTTGTGGTGGAATGTACTGAAACAACGGATTTACTTTCCTTTACTGCTTTGTACGTTTCTTTCGCTTAGTTATATTGCATATGTGAATGTGGTTTACTTTCCTGCTTTCGGTTATTTCTTGTTGGACGACTGGGTCTTGGGATTAGTCGAGGCAAGCCGGCTTCGGGTCCAGTAGGGATCCGGGAATCGGGTCGTAACAAGATGATATTAAAGAAAGGTCGTCCCAAGAAATGAACCAATTGGCTTAAGAATAATCATTCATGTGCATATAACTTGGACAGCCACCACCATCTATCGCCTTGATATTCGTTCCGAGTCTTTTCTCGAAGTAATTCGGTATTGTTGACCCTCTTGTTCTGTCTTTTGCGTCTCTTTGCAGGAGATGCCTCATTGGGGAGTTCTCAAAGCAGGCCGTGGTCGCGGTCGTGGACGAGGTCGGAGGGGTGGACGTGCCGGGCCCGAGGTACGAGTTGACCCACCTGTAGTTTCCCTACCAGGAGGGGGTGACATAATAATTGCGGAAATAAATATAAACAATCTCACAAAATAGACAATCACACAAGTACACAAGTATTTTTTTGGTGGAAACCCAAACCGGGTGAAAATCACCACCCAACCCTCTCGAGTTAGGATTTTCCGATCAACCAAGTTGATCAAAATCCACTAAACGAATCACTTTAAACGAGGGTGATTCAACCTCAATTACAACCACGCTACAAGTGCGAGGGTAGCGTTCCTCAACCCATTCTCTTCATGAGAAGGATTTTGTCCCTTGAAGGAGATGGGAATTCGCAAAGCGAATACCCAACCAAGTAACAAAGATAAAATAGAACAAATAAACCTATAAAGCCAACAGAGTAATTTTAAACCTAGCTTCTATAGGAATTTGGAAACTCCCCTTTGCAAGGAGTGCGTCGACGATGACGCGGGTGCGTGAGCCACGCGACGGCGCAATGTCGCTCTCGTGAACTACGGCAGGAGAGCGGGTGCGCAAAGCTTGATGCTCTCAAGAGAATGGAGCTTGAGCTTGGAGAGCAAGAGCTAACTAGGACACAAGAGAGTGGAAAGTGTATTACAAAGTGTTTCTTGTGTGTCTTAGATGTGTGTTAGTGTGTCAAAGGCTCCCCTCTATTTATAGAGGCCTTAGGAAGGCTTTGGAAGGCTTAAAAAAGCTTCCATAGCCGTTGGGTGCAAAGCCCAAGTGAATCAGCCCGAAATCAGGAACAATCATTATTCTGACAAGCTTATTAGATGTCTATTTCTAGCATCAGACGTCTGGAAGATCACTTTAGGACGTCTGATAATAAGGTCAGACGTCTGATTTTGGGCAGGTCTCTTCCTGACTTGGATCAGATCTAAACAGGGTTCTAGTACAAGTCCATCAGACGACATGCAGGATGCCTGGCACTATGTCTGGACGTCTGGAAACCTACCTTTTCGTGGGAATGGATTTGCAACGGCTAGAAAATCTCTGAGAAGAGATTTTCGGGTCAGTCAAGGCAAAACGGTCAATTATCAGACGTCTGGAAGGGCTTAAGGACGTCTGATAAGGCTCTAACAGTCATATCCTCAAGTGTTTGCTAAGAGAGCCAACGCTCCACTAATTGGACGTCTGGTAAAGTCATCAGACGTCTCCTAAGACATCTGGTCTAAGGTCTGGACGTCTGATTTCATCAGACAGAACTAATTTGTCCAGCCTAAATGTTATCAGACGTCTGAATCAACAGTCAGACGTCTTAAAACACTTTATCAGACGTCTGATTTGGGAATTAGACATCTGGAAATGCTGTTTGAACCCTATATTGGTTTTCTAAGTTCTCTACAGAAAACCTAAGTATCCTAGGGTTGTGCCGGTGTTCCTAGGACTACTGTTAGGGTACTTTGAGGCTCTTTAACATAATTTTCTAAGGAAATAAAAAGCAAGAAAATAACGACAAATGTACATAAAATGAATAAAATGGAATTCTATCCTATTCTTCTTGTCCTTCCATCTTCAATCTATCGCTTCTCGCGAATCCCCTCTGTTCTCCATCAAGCTCCTCCAATCCGTCATGGATGCGAGCTCGAATTCCATCTAAATACGTTTACATTTGCAATTGACCTGAAATCTAAGACTCTAAGTGCAAATGTTAAATAACACGTGTTTTGTTATCATCAGAACAAATGATCGCGGTGCTCTACCACCAACATCACCTCTTCTCCCGGGCGTTCAGGCTTAGGGTCTCACCCAGCTGATCAGAGATATTGTGCGAGAGGAGCTCCACCAGCCTCCATGGGCACCTCTCCTTGAGGATGTGGAGGGGGAGTCTTCGGTGGGACAGAGAGACCGCCGCAATGCCGGACGAGCAGGGGGGAGAGGGGGTGGTCCTCCACTGCCCCCACCACACTCTGACACTTCCGAGCACAAGCCCTCCTTGCCTGGAGGCATGCCCGTTCCCCGACTGCAGCTGCATCATGAGCTTTTTGGATAGTTCCGAAAGCTAAAGCCCCCCTCTTTTAAAGGGGATGAAGACCCGTTTGAGGAAGAGGACTGGCTGGAGTAGATAGAGAAGGTGTTTGACACCCTTCGCCCTCCCGTGGAGTGTCGCGTGGCCTTTGCCACGTACCAGCTAGAGAGCACAGCACACAGGTGGTGGAAGGCAATCAGAGGCCAAGGGAGTAGAGAGCCGACGTGGGACCAGTTCATGACTCTCTTCTGCGAGCAGTACTTTCCGCAGACCTGGCAGGACCAGAGGAGGCGGGAGTTCCATACTCTCCGCCAGGGGACTATGACCGTTAGCGTGTATCGCATGCATTTCTTGGAGCTGTCACGTTTTGCCTCAACAACCGTGGCTACGGAGGAGAGCCTATGTAGGTTTACTGAGGGGCTCTGACCTGCTATTCGGGGGTATGTCAAACCCCTGAAGCTGCCCACCTTCTCACGAGTGGTTGAGGCAGCCATGACTTACGAGTAGACCAACCCGACCGCACGAGACACTGACAGCGGACGAAAGAGGCCCTATTAGCCAGAGTACTCTCAGGGCCGTCGAGAGAGGAGGTTACCATTTCTGACAGATTAGTGTACGTCCTTTTCGATTCCGGCGCCACACACTTTTTTGTTGCTGCGAGTTTTGCTGTCAATTTGGGACAGGGTAGTGTACTGTTAGAGGACCTGTTTGTGATCGGTGGCCCAGGTGGCCAGTTGTTCATGGCTGAGAAGGTCTACATGGACTGCGAGGTCAGTATAGGGGGACACAGCCTCCCTACTGACCTGATTGTGATACAGATGGAAGATTTTGGCGTGATCCTAGGGATGGACTGGCTGTCCACCTATTACGCCCTGGTGGATTATTTTGGGAGGAAGGTCGTCTTCTCCATACCAGAGATGCCTTCCTTTGAGTTTCATGGACAGCCGGTGGATAGAGGTTTCAGGTGCATATCTGCGCTTCGGGTAGCGAGACTTTTGAGCCAGGGATGTGAGGGCTTTTTGGCTTGTGTAATGCCAGAGCCTAGCACCATGGCTGACTTTCAAAGTATTTCGGTGGTTTGCGAGTACCCTGACATTTTTCAGAAGAGCTACCAGGACTACCGCCCGAGCGTGAGATCGAGTTTGAGATCTCACTAGTTCCGGGGACCAGTCCCATTTCTACTGCACCGTACCAGATGTTACGACCCGGTTCCCGAATCCCTATTGGATATGAGATCGGACTGACTCGACTAATCCCAAGACCCAGTCATCCAACGAGAAGGTAACCAAAAGGCAGGAAAGTAAACCACATTCACTATGCTAAGCAACTAACAGTAATAAAAGTACAGTAGTAAAGAAGTAAAACTTGTACAGTACACACCTCCAAAACAGTAGAAAAGTAAACGGGTACAGGAATATAATGTACAAAATGTAAGAGTACAGAAGTGAAGTAAACTACTCACTACAACAGAAAAGGAGTACAACAAGAAGCTATAACTACTGGGCTTTACTGGGCCCAGCACCCTCTGCAGCCGTAGGCTCTGGCTGCTCAACACCTGGACCTTAAAAGGGGTTATGAGTACAAAACGTCAGCGAATGCTGAGTAGAGTAGCAAACAACTAACTAAAGTAGTAAAAGTGGACAGGTTGCTACTGTTTTTCAATTACTTTCTTTAACTAATTATTCTTTTTATCACTTGGTTTATTTATCAGGTCTCTTTCTTGATCTCGAATGTTCCTCGTGGGAATGATCTTGATTGCAGTCTTTTCTGAAGAGTAGAAGGCACACGTGGTGCTCTCCTGGCTGGGAGAGTCTCCCGTGGTGATCCTACACCCAGTCAACCACCCCAAGGTCACGGACAGACGTAACGGTGACTGCGGCACGCGCGATAAGCGCACGGGTAGCTACCATGCACTAGCATGCGGTTAGTCATTTCCGTTAGTGGGTGCACCCAAAGCAGAGCACGGAACCAGTATAGGGTCTAGCCCTCACAGTAAAAGGGGTCTACCTCCTAAGAGCCAAACAGGGGCCTTGCCCCTCTACAGTTCGCGCACCCTCGCCTGACTACCCTGGTTTGCCCAGTGGGCCTAACAAGTCGGTGTAGGGCGGTTAGCTGAACCCCGGCCCCGTGGGGTGGCTAGCTCTCTCCCTACACTAGTAGCTCTCCCCGGTACAGTGTACACGAGGGCCAAGAAGTCGGTACAGAGTGGCCAATCCTAACCCCGGGTCCCAACCCAAGGGCGGCTAGCTCCGGTCTGCACTAAACAGGGGGACAGTCACTCTCCTTGGTACTCCGTACTCAAGGGCCAGCTCACTTCCCCACTCACATTTCCAGTTCCATTCCATTTATTTCCAGGAGCTTTACTCCTAATTCCCCGTAGGGTTCATGCTCATATTCCTCAGGCCATTCCATACCAGGTTTCATCATTTCTATTTCCATTCTCAGGTTATACACATGCAAATTGTAATTCTATCATCCACATTTGCATATTCAGGTAATTCACAGGTAGCTCATGTTTCTAACATTCATCTTTCCATTTCCATATTGTATACATGCAGCTCATATTATGTCATTCAACTTATGCGACAGGAAAGTTACATTCAATAGTTAACTAGCACAAATAGTACATGTTTCGCAAGCAACTGTTATTCATTTACAGGCAATTGTTATCATTCTATCTACTCATTTAAGACTGCAATTCATTCATTCAATACAGACATTCCAGTATTTCTAGTCCTAGGATTCATGCCATATCCTAGGTTCTAATCATTCATTCCACACATGCATTTAAGTTGTAATTAAATTAAGGGAAAGCCTCTACCAGTAAACTCAGGAGTAGTGGGGGCTTGAACGGTAGGCTCATGTGCCTTAACAAGCCCCGAACTCGCAACAGAAACAAGTCCTATCATAAGGATCAATCACAAGAGAATACTCAGAACAATATAGAAAGTATTCCAACAAGTAGGGGAATTCATACGGGAAACATCAGTATCTTAATTGCGGAAAATGGATCTCAAACGGATCTTAAACGAGTAAAAAATAGTGTTCCTGACTCAAATCAGACATCTGGAACAACTTCCAAACGTCTTAAAAGTGTCCAGTGCCATACCTCAAGTCCTGTGCCACTCCTCAGATGTCCACGAACTCCACTGAACCGTCTAGACCCAATTCCAGACGTCCGACCACCTCTCCGGACGTCTGGAAGCACTTCCCGTTGTTTGGTATGTCGCCAGACGTCCGAAATGCGTGGGAGGGCGTGTCCTGCGCCTTGTCGAAGCGAAGCCTGCACAAAATCCACCAAATCTCCTCAAAGAGGCATGCAACAGTGCCTCGACGGAGTGGCCTGCATGGCCGTATCCGCAAAGAAGACATACCTTCGTGAAGTCTACTCCTCAGTTGTCTGGAACCTCCTCTAGACGTCGGCTACATCGTCTGGACGTCGCTCTAGACGTCTGATTCTGGGAAAATCCCAGAACTAGAACCTGCTTCTGTCCTCTCGTGTCGCGCCCTCTCGCCTGCTGCTCTGGCCGTAGCTGTGTCGAGGAGGACCTCCCCGACACACTCCTCCGCCTTGCGCATGTGCTGCTCCGGCCGTGAGCTCACCGGCGATCTCCCACGTGAGCTCGCAAGCTAAACTCCTCTCCCTCTCATGCTGCTCTTCCTCTCCTTCTCACACCACTCCCGCGCTCTCATTTGCTCTGTTGCTTTCGCTGGAGGGAAGGAGGAAGGTAGTTGGGAAGTGGGGTG
Organism: Thalassia testudinum; assembly: GCA_037157565.1. NCBI lineage: Eukaryota > Viridiplantae > Streptophyta > Magnoliopsida > Alismatales > Hydrocharitaceae > Thalassia > Thalassia testudinum. The sequence continues at coordinate 17,378,324 of JAZHRO010000065.1, read as the reverse complement.
GAACGAGGGAGAGGAGGGGGGCTTTATATAGGGGTGTGGGTTTAGGGTTTCGTTGGGGCGGAAGGAGAGAGAAGAAGAAGGAAAACGAGAGGAGTGTATTGTTTGCACGCAGCACGTGCGCGGACGCGAGCTTGCACTCAAATTTTTTGATTTCAAGACGTCTGACCCATAGTCCAGACATCTTAAAAGGCTTAAACAACATGAGTCTTAACACCGGATGGCACCACTGTGTTGGTGCTAGAGCACCACGATCATTTATTTTGATGATAACAAAACACGTGTTATTTAACATTTACAATTTGAGTCCTAGATTTTAGGTCAAATGCAAATGTAGACGTGCTTAAACAGAGTTCGAGCTTGCATCCAGGATGGATTGGAGGAGCTTGACGGAAAACAGAGGAGGTTCGCGTGGAGCGACAGATTGAAGATAGAAGACAAGAAGAATATGATAGATTCTTTTTAATCCTTTCTTGTATCTCTTGTCTTTATTTTCTTGCTCTTTTTATTTTCCTTAGAATATTATGTTAAAGAGACTCAAAGAGCCCTAACAGTAGTCCTAGGAACACCTGCACAACCCTAGGATACTTAGGTTTTCTGTAGAACACTTAGAAAACCAATATAGGGTTCAAACAACACTTCCAGACGTCTAATTCCCAAATCAGACGTCTGATAAAGTATTTTAAGACGTCTGACTGTTGTTTCAGACGTCTGATATCTGTTAGGCTGGACATAGCTGGTTCTGTCTGATGAAATCAGACGTCCAGACCTTAGACCAGACGTCTTAGGAGACGTCTGATGGACTTGCCAGACGTCCAGATAGTGGACCGTTGGCTAGCTTAGCAGGCACTGCAGAATATGACCGTTAGAGCCTTATCAGACGTCCTTAGGCCTTTCCAGACGTCTGATAAATGACCGTTTTGCCTCGGCTGACCCAAAATCTCTTCTCAGAGATTTTTTAGCCGTTGCAACGTTTGGAAAATCCATTCCCACAGTAAAAGTTGGTTTCCAGACGTCCAGACATAATGCCAGACGTCCTGTATGTCGTCTGATAGACTTGAACAAGAACCCTGTTTAGATCTGATTCAAGTCAGGAGGAAACCCGCATGAAATCAGACGTCTGACCTTGAAATCAGACGTCTTAAAGTGGCCTTCCAGACGTCTGATGCCAGAGTTAGACGTCTGATTACCCTGTCAAGCGCAATCATTATCCTGATTTCAGCCTGATTCTCTTGGGCTTTGTTCCCAAGGGCTATAGAACCTTTCCTAAGCCTTCCAAAGCCTTCCTAAGGCCTTTATAAATAGAGGGGAGCCTTTACACACTTAGAGATACAAGATACACACTAAGAGAAACAAGAGACACACCTAAGCAACCTAGTTCCACTCTTTTGTGTCCAAGAGAAGCCCTTGCTCTCCAAGCTCTAGTTCCATTCTCTTGAGAGCATCAAGCTGTTGCGCACCCGCTCTCCCACCGTTGTTCACGAGAGCGAAGTTGCTCCGTCGCGTGGCTCACGCACCGCGTCATCAACTCGACGCACTCCTTGCAAAGGGGAGTTTCGTTATTCCTATAGAAGCTAGGTTCATAATTTATTTGTTGGCTCTATAGGACTTGTTGTTTATTTTATCTTTGTTATTTGGTTGGGTATTCGCTTTGCGAATTTCCATCTCCTTCGTGGGACAAAATCCTTCTCGTGGAGAGAAGGGGTTGAGGAACGCTACCCTCGTACTTGTAGCGTGGTTGTACTGAGGTTGAATCACCCTCGTTTTAAAGTGATTCGGTTAGTGGTTTTGATCAACTAGGTTGATCGGAAAATCCTAACTCGAGAGGGTTAGGTGATGGTTTTCACCCGATTTGGGTTTCCACCTAAAAATCTTTGTGTACTTTGTGTGGTTGTCTATTCTGTGATATTGTTTATATTTATTTCCGCATTTTATTACGTCACCCCTCCTAGTAGGGAATCGACATTTGGTATCAAAGCAGGCCTCGCGTTATCGGCGTTACAAACCGGCGAGGATCTAGATATGGAGGGAAAAACATTCGTGTGCACTGAAGGACACAATACCTCGCGACCACCATACTTTGCAGGTATAGATTTCGTTTATTGGAAAAATCATATGACTATGTAGTTGCAGGCCTACGACTTCCGGGTGTGGGAAAAATGCGAATCCGCATTTGTGATTCCCAAGAAACCAGCAAGAGGTTACTCAGAAGATCAGGTTCAGAATCTCAACCTCAACGCAAAGGCAATGAATGCCTTGTATTGTGCGTTGAGTCCGAAAGAGTTCGAGTAAATCCAAGAGTGTACCACCTCCCACGAGATATGGAGGAGGTTGGAAGGCACTCATGAGGAGACAAGCTCGGAAGAAGATCACGAGAAGGAGGAAATCGCTTGCTTTGGTTTCATGGCCAGAGGAAGCAATAGCGACAGCGAAAGCGGAAGCGACTCCGACAACAAGGTAAATCTCGATCTACAAGAAGCCTTTAATGAACTTTTTGAAGTTAGTAAATCACTAAAAAGAGAAAATAATAGCATTAAAAAGAACCTTAGTTTTCTTAAAAATGAAAATGATAGGTTAGAAAAATAACTTAAGGACATAGAAGCTAGTCCTAAAAATGATAACCTATTATTAGAAAATCATAACCTCATCAATGAAAATAATAAATTGATTGAGGAAAATGATAGTCTAAAGTTAGAAATCTATGATTTAAAGACTAAGATGAAAACTATAGAAAAAGAAATTGCATGTCTTAGGGAAAATTCTAACAAATTAATTAACAAAGTAGATAATTTTTATAGTCCTAAGGTTGAGAAAGGATCTCCGTCAAGGAGAACCGCTAATAAATCCGGATCCAAGTCCACTTGGATACCGAAAAAAGAATTGGAATCTTGTTTTGTAGGATTCAGGGATAACTACAATACAAAGGACTGGACCTACAAACTCAAGTCTGGTCAACTCGAGTTGGGTGAACCAAGGAGTAGACCGAGGAGGAGTATAAGAAGACCGACGAGACGGCGAACAAACGACGGACCCGCCGCACGTCGACCGCCAGACTGGAGACCGGCACTGATGCTCGGGCCTCCAAGCTATGGATGGGAGCCCCATCCGATGTGGCATCCACCACCACCATTCGGGCCATTTTATTGGCCATGGTAGGTGAGGTAAAAATTCTTAACCCTATCTTTTTATAAGCATTTAGATAGGAGGAGTTAAAAAATGATGAGCTAATTGTCAATTTTTAAGGGGGAGATATAAGGTAGCTAAATTTCCTTTAGAAAGGGGGAGAAAAATAATAGCTATCTTGTTGTTATAAAAAAGGGGGGAGGACATTACCTTTGTCGAAAGAAACTCATAGATGAGCATGTTTTAAGGGGGAGTTATATGAAATGTAAAACCAATTAAACCTTTTTGATAATGTCAAAAAGGGGGAGGTTTTTTTTGCATTATTATTTATGATTTTGTCATCATCAAAAAGGGGGAGATTGTTGGTGCTATAGCACCACGATCATTTATTTTGATGATAACAAAACACGTGTTATTTAACATTTGCAATTTGAGTCCTAGATTTCAGGTCAAATGCAAATGTAGACATGCTTAAACAGAGTTCGAGCTCGCATCCAGGACGGATTGGAGGAGCTTGACGGAAAACAGAGGAGGTTCGCGTGGAGCGACAGATTGAAGATAGAAGACATGAAGAATATGATAGATTCTTTTTAATCCTTTCTTGTATCTCTTGCCTTTATTTTCTTGCTCTTTTTATTTTCCTTAGAATATTATGTTAAAGAGCCTCAGAGAGCCCTAACAGTAGTCCTAGGAACACCTGCACAACCCTAGGATACTTAGGTTTTCTGTAGAACACTTAGAAAACCAATAAAGGGTTCAAACAACACTTCCAGACGTCTAATTCCCAAATCAGACGTCTGATAAAGTATTTTAAGACGTCTGACTGTTGTTTCAGACGTCTGATATCTGTTAGGCTGGACATAGCTAGTTCTGTCTGATGAAATCAGACCTCCAGACCTTAGACCAGACGTCTTAGGAGACGTCTGATGGACTTGCCAGACGTCCAGATAGTGGACCGTTAGCTAGCTTAGCAGGCACTGCAGAATATGACCGTTAGAGCCTTATTAGACGTCCTTAGGCCTTTCCAGATAGTGGACCGTCTATAGGACTTGTTGTTTATTTTATCTTTGTTATTTGGTTGGGTATTCGCTTTGCGAATTCCCATCTCCTTCGTGGGACAAAATCCTTCTCGTGGAGAGAAGGGGTTGAGGAACGCTACCCTCGTACTTGTAGCGTGGTTGTACTGAGGTTGAATCACCCTCGTTTTAAAGTGATTCGGTTAGTGGTTTTGATCAACTAGGTTGATCGGAAAATCCTAACTCGAGAGGGTTAGGTGGTGGTTTTCACCCGATTTGGGTTTCCACCTAAAAATCTTTGTGTACTTTGTGTGGTTGTCTATTCTGTGATATTGTTTATATTTATTTCCACATTTTATTACGTCACCCCTCCTAGTAGGGAATCGACACACTGGAGCTGCGAGAGCTCAAGTCACAGCTATAGGACCTGTTGGAGAAGGCTTTGTGAGACTCAGTGCGTCCCCGTGGGGAGCCGTTGTGTTGTTTGTGAAGAAGAAGGATAATACCCTGCGACTTTGTGTCGACTACTGATAGTTGAATAGGGTCACCATCAAGAACAAGTATCCACTACCGAGGATTGACGACCTTTTTGACCAGTTGCGAGATGCCACAGTGTTCTCCAAGATAGATCTGAGGTCAGGCTATGTTAAGACCCGTGCTGTTTGAGCCTTTTAAGACGTTTGGAATTTGGGTCAGATGTCTGGTCAGACATTTGGACACCTTCCCAGACGTCTGAAAATCAAAAATTTTGAGTACGAGCTCGCGTTTGCGCGCGTGCTGCGCGCAGACAGTACACTTCCCTCATTTCTTCTTCTTCTCTCTCCTTCCGCCCGACGAAAACCATAACCCCACACCCTTATATAAGCCCCCCTCCTCTCCCTCGTTTCACCCCACTTTCCAGCCACTTTCCTCCTTCCTCCAGCGAGAGCAGCCGAGCGAGAACTGCGGAGAGGAGCGGTGTGAGAAGGATAGGAGAGTAAGCTTGCGAGCTCGCGTGGGGGCTCGCCGGTGAGCTCACAGCTGAAGTGGCACGTGCACAAGGCGGAGGAGTGCGTCAGGGAGGTCCTCCCCGACACTGCTGCAGCCGAAGCAGTAGGCAAGAGGGTGCGGCGCGGCCACGCGCGGCGTGAGAGAGCGGAAGCATGTTCTGGTTCTGGGTTTTTCCTAGAATCATACATCTGAAGCGACGTCCAGACGAAGTAGCCGACGTCTAAAGGTGGTGCCAGACGTCTGAGAAGTAGGCTTCGCGAAGGTACACCTTCTTTGTGGATACAGCCATGCAGGCCGCTCCGCCAAGGCACTGTTTCATGCCTTTTTGATGAAGATTCAATTGATTCGCGCAGGAGTTGCTTCGGGAAGGCGTGGGACATGCCCTCCCACGCACTTCGGACATTTGGGAGAGGCATCGGACGATGGGAAGCATTTCCAAACGTCCGGAGAGGTGGTCGGACGGTTGGAACTGGGTCCAGACGGTCCAGCGGAGTTCCTAGACGTCTGAGGAGTGGCGCAGGACTTGAGATATGGCTCTGGACTCTTTTAAGACGTCTGGAAGTTGATCCAGACGTCTGATTTGAGTCAGAATCACTATTTTTGACCCGTTTAGGGTCCGTTTGAGGTCCGATTTCCGCAATTAAAATACCGATGTGTTCCGTATGAATTCCTCTACTTGTTAGAAGACCTTTACTGTTCTGAGTATTCTCTTGTGATTTATCCTTGTGATAAGACCTCGTTCCGTTGCAGGTTCAGGGCATGTTGAGGCACGTGGACCTGTCGTTCAAGCCCCCATTACTCCTGGGTTTACTGGTAGAGTGGCTTCCCCTCAATTTAATTACAACTTAAATGCATGTGTGTAATGAATGATTAAAACCTAGGATATGGCATGAATCCTAGGACTAGAAATAGTGGAATGTCTGTATTGAATGAATGAATTGCAGTCTTGAATGAGTAGATAAAATGAGAACAATTGCCTATAAATGAATAACAGTTGCAGTGAAATATGTAGTATTTGTGTTAGTTAACTGTTGAATGTAACTTTCCTATCGTACCCGTGAAATGACGTAATATGAGCTGCATGTATATAATTTGAAAATGGAAAGGTGAATGTTGGAAACACGAGCTATCTGTGAATAAACTGAATATGGAATAGAGTTACCAATTTGCATGTGTATAACCTTAGAATGGAAATAGAAATGATGAAGCATGGTATGGCTTGGCCTGAGAAATATGAGTATAAATCCTACGGGGAATTAGGAGTAGAGCTCCTGGAAATAAATGGAATGGAACTGGGAATGTGAGTGGGGAGGTGAGCTGGCCCTTGAGTACGGAGTACCAAGGAGAGTGACTGTCCCCCAGTTTAGTGTAGAGCGGAGTTAGCCACCCTTGGGTTGGGACCCAGGGTTAGGATTGACCACTCTGTACCGACTTTTTGGTCCTCGTGTACACTGTACCGGGGAGAGCTACTAGTGTAGGGAGAGAGCTAGCCACCCCACGGGGCATGGGGTTCAGCTAGCCGCCCTACAACGACTTGTTGGGCCACTGGGCAAACCAGGGTAGTCAGGCGAGGGTGCGCGGATTGTGGAGGGACGAGACCCCTATTTGGTTCTTAGGGCCTAAACCCCAGTTACTAAGAGGGTTATGCCTTATACTGGTTCCATGCTGTGCATTGGGCGCACCTGCTAACGAAAACGACTGACCGCGTGCTAGTGTGGGGTAGCTACCCGTGCGCTTATCGCGTGTGCAGTAATCTCCGTTATGTCTGTCCGTGACCTTGGGGTGGTTGACTAGGTGTAGGACCACCATGGGGGACTCTCTCGGCCAGGACAGCACCATGTGCGACTTCTACTCTTCAAAAAAGACTGCAATTTAAATCGTTCCTACGAGAAACATTCAAGATTAAGAAAGAGACCTGATAAATAAACCAAGTGGTGAAAGTAAGAATAATTAGTTAAAGAAAGAAAGAAATTGAAAAACTACAGCTACCTGTCTACCTTTACTCTTTAGTTAGTTGGTTGCCACTCTACTCAGCGTTCGCTAACTTCGTGTACTCATAACCCTTTTTAGGTCCAAGTGTTGAGCAGCCAGAGCTTACGGCTGTAGAGGGTGGTGGGCCAAGTAGAGCCCAATAGTTGTAGCTTTTTGTTGTACTCCTTTCCCAGTTGTAGTGAGTAGTTTATTGCACTTCTGTACTCTTTCGTTTTGAACATTATATTCCTGTACCCGTTTACTTTTATACTGTTGTGGTGGTGTGTACTGTAGTAGTTTACTTCTTTACTGCTGTACTTTTGTTACTGTTAGTTGCTTAGCATAGTGAATGTGGTTTACTTTCCTACTTTTTGGTTACTTTCTCGTTGGACAACTGGGTCTTGGGATCAGTCGAGTCGGTTCGGTCTCATGTCCTGTAGGGATTCGGGATCCCGGTCGTAACAGGCTACCACCAGTTGAGGATCCGGGAGACTGACATCTCCAAGACTGCTTTTCGTACCAAGTACGGGCACTTCGAGTTCTTGGTCATGTCGTTTGGGTTGACCGATTCCCCCGCTACTTTTATGGATATGATGAATCGGGTTTTTAGACTGTACTTGAACCAGTATGTGGTGGTGTTTATCGACGACGTACTTATTTACTCGTGGGATCAGGAGTAGCACGAATAGCATCTACAAATGATTTTGGACACCTTGAGGCGACGCAGGCTGTATGCCAAGTACAACAAGTGCGAGTTTTGGTTGAGGCAGGTGACTTTCTTGGGCCACGTGATCTCAGGGGATGGTTTGGCTATGGACCCAGCCAAGGTTGAGGTCGTACTCAGGTGGGAGAGGCCATGTATAGTGACAGAGATATGCAGCTTTTTGGGACTGGTTGGTTACTATCAGCGGTTTACTAGAGGATTCTCTCATATTGCGCGTCCTATGACCCAGCTGACTCAGAAGGACATGCCCTTTGCCTGGACGGATGAGTGTGAGGCATGTTTTCAAGAGTTGAAGAAGAGACTGATTTCTGCTCCTGTGCTTACCATCCCGGATAGCAGTGGCGGTTTTGTGGTTTACACGGACGCTTTGTTACAGGGGTTAGGGGGTGTGCTCATGCAGCGAGGTCACGTTGTCGCTTACGCTTCGCGACAACTGAAGCCCCATTAGCATAGCTACCCTACCCATGACTTAGAGCTGGCAGTTATTGTCTTCACGTTGAAGACATGGAGGCACTACCTTTACGGTGAGACTTTTGAGATTTTCATGGATCATAAGAGCCTCAGGTACTTGTTTAATCAGATGGAGCTCAACATGAGACAGAGAAGTTGGTTAGAGCTCCTGAAGGACTACGACTGCTGCATCTCTTACCATCCAAGGAAGGCCAATGTGGTGGCTGACGCCTTGAGTCGGAAGTCGCTCGCCTACTTGGCCAGTCTACAGGCACAGAGTTGGAGACTTATGGAGGAGTTGGGCGGTTGGCGACCCTGGGAGTCACAAGGGTATTATGGGATTGTGACAGTGATGCGGCAGACGTGACAAAAGCTGATAGACTACATCATTGCAGGACAGATGACAGATCCGTACTTACAGACACTGCGGGACAGGGTGTTGAGAGGAGACCCAAGAGACTTTTTCCTTATAGATGAGATACTGCGTATGAGGGGACGCTTATGCGTTCCTTGGGACGAGGAGTTATTGAGAGAGCTCCTGGCTAAGACGCACGGGTTTAGGTTCACCATATATCCCGGGAACACAAAGATGTATCATGATCTGAGACGCAACTTTTGGTGGAGAGGGATGAAGCAGGATGTTGGTGAATTTGTGAAGGAGTATTTGGTGTGCCAGTAGGTGAAGGCCGAGCACCAGAGGCCTGTACGGCCGTTGCAGCGACTTCTTATGCCAGAGTGGAAGTGGGAGAGCATCACCATGGACTTGGTGGTGGGTTTACCGGTTACCCAGAGAGGGCATGACGCAGTCTGGGTGATAGTGGACAAGTTGACGAAGACGGCGTGTTTTCTGCCGATCCGAGTCACCTTGGGACTAGTACAATTGGCAGAGAGGTACATTCGCGATGTGGTACGCCAACACGGAGTTCCGTGTAAGATTGTATTCGACAGGGATACCCGTTTTACTTCCCAGTTTTGGGCTGAGTTTCAGCAGGCTTTGGGGACTCGTTTGAGGTTCAGTACCGCGTAACACCCTAAAACGGATGGACAGTCAGAGCGCACCATATAGACACTTGAGGACCTTTTACATGCCTGTGTACTAGACTGGAGAGGCTCCTGGGAGGAGCATTTACCCCTATTAGAGTTTGCATATAATGGCAGTTACCACTTGAACATCGGCATGGCACCTTATGAGGCTCTGTACGGACAGGGTGTACTGCACCATTGAGTTGGGTCGAGGTGGGGATCAAGTGGGAGGTTGGCCCCAGGCTGATCCAGTAGAGTCAGGAGGTGATAGAGCAGATTCATAGGCAACTCCGCACTGTCAGGAGTAGGCAGAAGAGTTACGTCGACCGAAAATGCAGAGAGGTGCAGTTTGAGGTTGGGGATCACCTTTTTCTCCGCGTTTTGCCCATGAAGGGCCAGCAGTGTTTTGGGGTGAAAGGGAAGCTTGCGTTGAGGTTTGTGGGGCCCTTTGAGGTCCTGGAGCGGGTGGCACCCGTTGCTTATTGGCTTGCCCTTCCTCCCCAACTTTTTGGAGTGCACGATGTGTTCCACGTGTCCAACCTCAGGAAGTACGTCGCTGATCCTAGTCATGTTCTGAGCTATGAGAGTGTCGAGGTGGGTGATGACCTGACCTACCTCGAGAGAATGGTACAGATACTAGACAGAGCCGTTTGGAGTCTAAGATGGAAGTAGGTACTACTGGTGAAGGTCCTATGGAGAAGCCAGCGGTGCGAGGAGGCGACATGGAAGCTTGAGGCGATGATGCGAGAGTGGCACCCGGAGCTTTTTGAGGGTACGTCTTTTTGGACCTACTTCGGTCCTCTTTAAGTTTGTTATGTGTTTTATGTTCCTTTTTTGCACCCTAGCTAGCTCAAGTTTCGGGGATGAAACTCCTTTAAGTTTGTTATGATGTAATGACCCATCACACTTTTAACATTTTAAGATGTTTGGAGTCTCAGTTAGACGTCTGTCCAGACGTCTGGACCCTTTCTCGGACGTCTGAAAAAGAAATTTTTGTACGCACACTGCACTCTGTGCGCGAGCGTCGCGCAGAACCCTCTTTTTCTCTCTCTCCCTTCCTTCCTTCCCCAAACCCTAAACCCCCCACGCCATCTATATAAGCCCCCCTCTTCTCCTCTCCACTCCACACACCTACCACCACCACCACCTTCAAAGCTGTGCGGGAGTGGCGAGAAGAGGCAATGAGGGAGAGCGAGAGGGAGAAGGAGGAGAGCGTAGGAGGAGGAGGAGGCTGAGGTCGGAGAGCTTCGGTGGAAACTCGGTGGAGCTCGCATGGCCACTGCGGGCGCGTGCGGGAGGAGGAGAGAGCTTGGGGAGGCAGCCTCCCGACCCTCTGCAGCGGCTGGAGTTATGGAGACGCGAGGCAGAGCGAGCGGAGAGCGCTGGAAGGGGGTCCTGATCCTGGAAGTTTTTCAGTATTAGACGTCTGGAGTGGAGTCCAGACAGTTGACGGAGTATCTAGACGTCTAGAGCTAAGGCCAGACGTCTGAAAGCTCATTTATCGCGAAGGTACGTAATCTCCCTGCTCCATGCGTATCACAGCGCAGGGATATTTGTCGGCTGACCACACCTGCATTGTCGTACGTAGGTGCAGCCTTGGAAAGGAGCACGGACGTTGTACTTTTGGACGTCTGATTAGATCACCAGACATCTGGAGGTGCGTCCAGACAACCGGAGGCATTGTCCGATGTCTGCAACTGCCTTAAGATGATCGCAGAGAAGGCTTGGACATCTGAGGACACCGCAGGGACTTAAGGTAAGGATCTGGTCCCTTTTAAGACGTTTGGACTTGTTCCCAGACGTCTGATTTTGAACAGTAGGCACGTTTTTGACCCGACCCGTTTGGGGTTCGATCGGGGTCTGTTTTACGCAAACGAAATTCCTGAATTTTCCTCGCGAGTTCCTCTACGTACTAGAGTCCTTTATACACTATTTTGAACTCTCTTTTTGTGATGTATTCCCTGGTATAGGGTTTCAGTCTGCTACATGTTTGGCGCTCGCAGAGACGCCTAGGTCTGCGGTTCGAGCCCCCATTACTCCCGAGTTGCCTGGTTGGGTGGTTAATTTTGTTAATAATATTTAAATAAGAATGTGCTTGTGGAAATAGCCAAATGGAACCCTAGGATGTGGCATGAACCCTAAGATAGAAAAATGAATGAATCGTTTGTGTTGTAAAATGTGCTTGCATGCATGATTGAGTTAAACTGCTAGCAATTGCTTGTATTACAATTGTGAGCTGCTTATTAGAATATGAGATGCCTGTAATTAATGAGTAATTAGCTGTGAAATCATCAGTTGCATGTATCGAATTATGGAAACACGAGCTGCCTGTATATGCATGAGAGATGAATTGTGAATGGTGAAATCTGGATCGGAAGAAATGAGGTGAACATGAGCATGAACCCTACGGGGAATTAGGAGTAGAACTCCTGTGGATAGATGGAAACATGAAATTTAGACGGAAAGTGCGTTGGCCCTTGAGTACGTGGTACCAAGGAGAGCAACTGTCCCCTTTTTGTGTAGAGCAGAGCTAGCCCCCCTTGGGTTGAGACCGAGGGTTAGGATTGGCCACTTTACGCAGACTCCTGTTGGCCCTCGTGTAAGCGGTACTAAGGCGAGCTACTAGTGTAGGGAGAGATCTAGCCACCCCACGAGGCCCGGGGTTCAGTTAGCCACCCTACATCGACTTTTTAGGCCCTCTCGGAAAATCGGGGCAGTCAGACGAGGTTGCGCGAACTGTGGAGGGGCGAGACCCTTGTTTGGTTCTGAGGGGTGAGATCCCTATTCTAAGAGGGTAAGGCCCTATACTATTCCATGCTGTACTTTGGGCATACCTGCTAGTGGAAATGACTGACCGCGTGTTAGTGCGGGGTAACTACCCGTGCACTTATCACGCGTGCCGTAGTCACCGCTACGTCTTGACAGTAACCTCGGGGTGGTTGACTGGGTGTAGGACTACCACGGGGGACTCTCCCAGGCAGGAGAGCACCATGTGTACCTTCTACTCTACGGAAAAGACTGCAATCAAGATCGTTCCCACGAGGAACATACAAGATCAAGAATATCTGGATGTTTGAGAAAAATGGGTGAAAAGGGAACACACATAAAACAGATAAATAGAAAAGAGAATTAAACCTGTTGCTTTTACTGTTTAGATTGTACAGATACCACTCTACTCAGCGTTCGCTGACTTTGTCTTTTCATAATACTGTTCAGGACTAGGAGTTGAGCAACCCGAGCTTTCAGCTGCGGAGGGTGCTGGGCCCAGTCGTAGTTTTCGGCACTTCTATTTTGTTCCTTTACTTTTGTACTAAGTATTAGACCTTTAGTTACTGTTTGTCTCTACTGTTTACTTCCATTTCTCCGTTGTTTTGTTGTTGTTGTGGTATGTACTGAAACAGTAGATTTACTTTCCTTTACTGCTTTGTACGTTTCTTTTGCTTAGTTGTATTGCATATGTGAATGTGGTTTACTTTCCTACTTTTGGTTATTTCTTGTTGGATGACTGGGTCTTGAGATTAGTCGAGACGAGTCAGCCTCAGGTCCTGTAGGGATCCGAGAATCGGGTCGTAACAGGGGAGGAGGAAGGCAACCATGAGAGCTTGGTGGAGCTCAAGGAGGAGCCGCAGGAGAGAGGAGGGCATCGATGCGGAGCTGCTTAAGCTCCTGTAGCGGCTGAAGCTACCATCGCGGGCGGAGGTGCATGCGGAGCGAGCTGCGAGGTGGTTTTGGTACTGGAAGTTTTCCAGTATCAGACGTCTGGAGTGGAGTCCAGACGACAGGCGAGGGACCCAGACGTCCAAAGCTGAGGCCAGATGTCTGAAAGCACGTATATCCCCAGGTACGTATCTTCTTGCACCATGCATACCATAATGCAGGGGATGTCGGCTGACCGTTGTGCCTGCGGGCAACCGTACGCTGGTGCAGGCTTTGGGAAGGCACGTGGTACGTTTTCCCATGCACTTTTGGACGTCTGATCATATCACCAGACATCCAGAGGTGCTTCTAGACGACCGGAGACCTTGTCCAACGTCTGGAACTGTCCCCAGATGGTCGTAGAGGAGGTCTGGACATCTGATCAGTCGTAGGAAACACAAGGTGAGTTTTTGACATCTTTTAAGACGTCTGAGATTAGTCCCAAACGTTCGATTTTGATCAGTAACCGTGTTTTTGGCCTATTTAAGGCCCAAACAGAATCATATTTCCGCAAACGAAGTACTGTTGTTTTCCACTCGAGTTCCTCTACGTATTCATGTTGAGTATCTACTGTTTTGAGCCCGTTTAATGTATGTTAGTCGCTGGTACAGGTTACCAGCCAATGGCATGTTCGGGGCCCGCGAAGATGACGAGATCTGCAGCATAGGCCCTGTTAGGACCCGTGCTGTTTGAGCCCCTTAGGACGTCTGGAACTTGGGTCAGACGTCTGGACACCTTCTTAGACGTCTGGAAATTGAAATTTTTGTGTACGAGCTCGCGTCTGCACGCATGCTACGCGCAGACAGTACGCGACCCGCATTTTCTTCTCCTTCTCTCTCCTCTCGCCCGACGCAAACCCTAACCCCACCCCTTATATAACCCCCCTCCTCTCACTCACACCACCCCCACTTCCTGCCATTCCTTCCTCTACCCTCCAGCAAATGTAGCAGAGCGAGGGCGGCGAGGAGGAGTGTCGTGAGAGGAGAGGAGCAGCGTGAGAAGGAGAGGAGAGAAGGCTTGCGAGCTCGCGTGGGAGATCATCGGGGACCTCACGGCCGGTCGGCGCGTGCGTAAGGCGGAGTGCATCAGGGAGGTCCTCCCCGACACTGCTGCAGCAGGCGAGCGGGCATGGCGCGGCGACGCGCGGTGCAAGGAGGCGAAGGCGGACTTTGGTTCTGGGTTTTTCCCAAAATCAGAAGTCTAGAGCAATATCCAGACGACGTAGCCGACGTCTGGAGGAGGTCCCAAACGACTAAGAGGTAAGCTTCGCGAACGTACGTCTCCTTTGAGGATACGGCCATGCAGGCCATTCCGCTGAGGTGCTGTTTCGTGCCTTATTGAGAAGATTTCGCTTGATTTGCGTAGAGGTTGCTTTGGGAAGGCACAGGACATGCCCTCCCACGCAGTTCGGACGTTTGGGCGAGGCACCAGACGACGGGAAGCATTTCCAGATGTCCAGAGAGGTTGTCGGACGTCTGGAACTGGGTTCAGACGGTCCAGCGGAGTTCCTGGACGTCTGAGGAGTGGCGTAGGACTTGAGGTATGGCTCTGAACTCTTTTGATACGTCTGGAAGGTGTTCCAGACGACTGATTTGAGTCATAATTACTGTTTTTGACCCGTTTAGGATCCGTTTGAGGTCAGATTTTCGCAATTGAAATACCGATGTTTCCCGTATGTCTTCCTTTACTTGTTGGAATACTTTTTATACTTTTCTGAGTATTCTCTTGTGATTGATCCTTGTGATAGGACCTTGTTCCATTGCAGATTCGGGGCTTGCTGAGACACGTGAACCTGCCGTTCAAGCCCCCATTACTTCTGGGTTTTCTGGTAGAGTGGTTTCCCTTTAAATTAATGACAATTTAAATGCATGTGTGCAATGAATGGTTAGAACCTAGGATATGACATGAATCCTAGGACTAGAAATACTGGAATGTCTGTATTGAATGAATGAATTGCAGTCTTGAATAAGTAGATAGAATGAGAACAATTGCCTGTAAATGAATAATAGTTGCCTACAAAATATGTAATATTTGTGTTAGTTAACTGCTGAATGTATCTTTTCTGTTGTACCGTGAAATGGCATAATATGAGCTGTATGTATATGACTTGGAAATGGAAAGGTGAATGTTGGAAACACGAACTACCTGTGAATAACCTAGATATAGAAATATGAATGATAGAATCACCAGTTGCATGTGTATATACTGAGAATGGAAATAGAAATGATGAAACCTGGTATGGAATGGCCTGAGGAATACGAGCATGAACCGTACGGGGAATTAGGAGATGAGCTCCTGGAAAATAAATGGAATGAATCTGGGAATATGTTGGAAAGTGTGCTGGCCCTTGAGTACTTGGTACCAAGGGGAGCACATGTTACCTCTTAGTGTAGAGGGGAGCTAGGATGGCCACTTTGCACTGACTCTGTGGCTCTCGTGTACACAGTACCGGGGAGAGCTACCAGTGTAGGGAGAGAGCTAGCCACCCCACGGGGCCCGGGATTCAGCTAGCCACCCTACACCGACTTGTTAGGTCCACTGGGCAAACCAGGGTAGTCAGGCGAGGGTGCGTGGACTGTGGAGGGGCGAGACCCCTGTTTGGTTCTTAGGGGCTAGACCCCTATTACTGAGAGGGTTATGCCCTATACTGGTTCCGTGCTGTACTTTAGGCGCACCTAATAACGAAAACGACTGACTGCATGCCAGTGCGGGGTAGCTACCTGTGCGCTTATCGCTCGTGCCGTAGTCACCGTTACGTTTGTCCGTGACCTTGGGGTGTTTGTCTGGGTGTAAGACCACCACGGGGGACTCTCTAGGCCAGGAGAGCACCACGTGCGACTTCTACTCTTCGGAAAAGACTGCAGCCAAGATCGTTCTCACGAGGAATATTCGAGATCAAGAAAGAGACCTGATAAGTAAATCAAGTGGGGAAAGAAAGAATAATTAGTTAAAGAAAGAAAGAAATTGAAAAACAACAGCTACCTGTCCACCTTTATTGCTTTAGTAGTTAGTTGCCACACTACTCAGCGTTCGCTGATGTTTTATACTCATAACCTTTTTCTGGTCCAGGTGTTGAGCAGCTAGAGCCAACGGCTACAGAGAGTGCTGGGCCCAGTAGAGCCCAGTAGTCGTAGTTCTTTTGTACTCATTTGTAGTAGTGAGTAACTTCTTATACCTTTATATTCTGAATTCTTTCGTTCTACACTTTATATTCCTGCACTTGTTTAATTTTCTACTGTTATGGTGGTGTGTACTGTAGTAGTTTACTTCTTTACTGCTGTACTTTTGTGACTGTTAATTGCTTGCATGGTGAATGTGGTTTATTTTACTACTTTTTTGTTACTTTCTCGTTGGACGACTGGGTCTTGGGAGCAGTCGAGTTGGTCCGGTCTCGTATCCTATAGGGATTCGGGAACTGGGTTGTAACAGGTCCTCATTCCTCGCATGATACCCGGTAGAGTGGTTTAACTCAGTTAATATTTAAATAATAATGTACTTGGTTGGAATAGTTAGATTGAACTCTAGGATATGGAATGACCCAAGGGTAGAAATGAATGAGCCTGTTTGAGCTGTATTGCTTATTTGAATGTATGGTTAAGATAAATTATTAGCAAATGCTTTCGATATAATCACAAGTTGCATGTTATTGAAAATTGAACTATGAAAACATGAACTGCCTGTATATGGATGAGGAACGAATTATGAGACATGAGATCTAAACCTGGATAAATGAGATGAATATGAGCATGAACCCTACAGGGAATTAGGAGTAGAACTCTTGTGGATGAAAGGAAATACGGAAATGTAGACGGGAAGTGTGTTGGCCCTTGTGTACACGGTACCAAGGAGAGCAACTGTCCCTTTTTAGTGTAGAGTGGAGCCAACCTCCCTTTTGTTGAGACCTGGGGTTAGGATTGGCCACTCTACACTGACTCTTGTTGGCCCTCGCATACGTGGTACCGAGGCGAGCTACTAGTATAGGGAGGGAGCTAACCAACCCATGAGGCTCGGGGTTCAGGTAGCCACCCTACACCGACTTTGTTAGGTCCTCTGGGCAAACTAGGGCAGTCAGACGAGGGTGCGCAGACTGTGGAGGGGCAAGACCTTTGTTTGGTTCTGAGGGGCGAGATCCCTGTTCTGAGAGGGAAAGGCCCTATACTATTTCATGCTGTACTTTGGCCCTACCCGCTAGCGGAAACGACTAACCGCATGTCAGTGCGGGGTAACTACCCATGCGCTTATCACGTGTGCTGTAGTCACCGCTACGTATTGATAGTGACCTCGAGGTGGTTGACTGGGTGTAAGACTACCATGGGAGACTCTCCCGGCCAGGAGAGCACCACGTGTACCTTCTACTTTACGGAAAAGGCTGCAATCAAGATCGTTCCCACGAGGAATGGGCAAGATCAAGAAATATCTGGATACCTTGAGGAATAGATAAAACAGAAACACATAAATGAGATAAATAGAAAGGAGAAATAAATATGTTGTTTTTACTGTACTTGTACTTAAATAACATAAACATTACTCTACTCAGCGTTCGCTGGCTCTGTCTTTTGATAATACTGTTCAGGATCAGGAGTTGAGCAGCCCGAGTTTTTGACTGTAGAGGGTGCTGGGCCCAGCCGAGCCCAGCCGTAGGCGTTCTTTCAGCACTTCCTTTTCTCTACTGTTGTAATAAGTAATGGATACATAGTTTACTATTTTTGCTACTTCTGTTTCCTTTCCGCTTTCTGTTGTTGTTATGGTGGCATGTACTGAGACAGTTGTTCTACTTTCTTTATTGCTTCGTACTTTTCTTCTGCTTAATTATATTGCATGTGTGAATGTGGTGTATTTTTTTCTGCTTTTGGTTATTTCTTGTTGGACGACTAGGTCTTGGGATTAGTCGAGGCGAGCCGGTCTCGGGTCCTATAGGGATCCGGGAATTGGGTCATAACAATTCTTTACCTCCACTCTAATATATTTTGAGTCATTTTTTGACCTAAATTGAAGTAATTAAGGACATACTTAATAATTTCCTTCTAACACTTCTTTGATCTTCCTCACCCCTTCTTAGCGGGTTCAGCTCCTAGCTTCTCTCATCTCCTGATTGGAGAATTCAGTGATTTTCTCTACAAATATTCAAATCGCCGTAGACGCGTCTTTGTCATTTTATCCTTTATTGGTGCCACCCCAACTTTTTCACCAATAATTTCATTAGAAATACATTCCTCTCTTATATCTATCTTAATATCTTCATTACACATGCTTACAGTTGGCAGTCCAACATTCATACTCATATAGCATGACAAGTCTTACAGCTACTTGATAATACTTTTCTTTAATTTCAAAAGGAGCTATTTTATCGCGTAGAACACTAGATGTTTTCCTCCATTTCAACTATTCTGCATTAATTCATGTGTAATATCTCGATCATTTTCACCATCTTAGTGGAAAATGGATTCAAGGTATTTAAAAACATCTTTCATTGGAATGCTCCTTGTTAAGACCCGTGACATCAAAATACTTTAAGACGTCTGGTCAGACGTCTGGATGCCTTCCCAGACGTCTGGAAATTAATTTTTACGTGCGTACGATCGCGAGTCTGCGTGCGTGCCGTGCGCAGACTGAAACCCGTCGCCCTCTTCTTTTTCTCTCCCCTCACTGACCTACAGAAAACTTCCCCCAACGCCTACAAATACTCCTCTCCCCCCTCCCTCGTTCACCACCCCACCCGTCTTCTCCTTCCTCCAGCGTGAGCGCGAGTGCGAGGGCAATAGCTGCTGCCGGGTGCAGTGGCGGAGAGGAGAGGTGTAGCGAGAGGGAAGAGGAGAGAGAGCGCGAGCCGTGAGAGAGAGAGCTCGCCGGAGTAGCTCGAGGCTGGTTGGAGTGCGTGCGGAGGAGCGTTGCACTGGGGATGTCTCCCCGGTGCTGCTGCAGCTCGGGCAGCGGGCGGACGAGCGTGGCGCGGCCGCGCGCAGCGGGAAGAAGATGAAGGAGGTTCTGATTTTGGGATTTTTTTTCCCAGAATCAGATGTCTGGAGCTACATCCAGACGACTGAAAGGTACGTTTTTTCCTTCTTTGCTTGCTTTTGCGGATACAGCCATGCAGGTCGTTCCGCTGAAGCTCTGTCGCGTGCCTTGCTGAGGGATTTTTGCGTGCGCGTGATGGTTTAGCTTCGGGAAGGCGCGGGACACGCCCTCCCACGCGGTTCAGATGTCTGGGTGAGTCACCAGACGGCGGAGAGCGTCTCCAGACATCTGGAGAGGTGGTCGGAAGTCTGGAACTGGGTCCAGACGGTTCAGTAGGACCTCTAGACGTCTGAGGAGCAGCGTAGAGTGAGGTATGACCTGGACCCCTTTTTAAGACGTCTGGAAGATGTTCCAGACGTCTAATTTGAGTCAGAGTTGTCGTTTTTGACCCATTTAGGGTCCGTTCGAGGTCCGATTTCCACGTTTAAGATTCCGTTCTTCTCAGAATTAATTCCTCTACTTGTTTGAAATACTTTTATCCTGTTCTAAGTGGTTCCTTGTGATTGATCCTTGTATTAGGATCTCGTTTTGTTGCGGCTTTGGGGGTTGTGGAGGCACGTGGACCTGCCGATTTGGGGGTTGCGGCTGGACCCTTGTTACTGAGAGAGCTCTGCCTTATTCCGGTTCCGTGCTGTGCCTGGGGTGCACCCGTTAACGGAAACGACTGACCGCGTGCCAGTGCGGGGTAGCACCCGTGCGTCTATCGCGCGTGCCATAGTCACCGTTACGTTTGTCAGCGACCTTGGGGTGGTTGACTGAGGGTAGGACCACCACGGGGGACTCTCCCGACTAGGAGAGCACCACGTGCTACTTCTACTTTTCGGAAAAGACTGCAATCAAGATCGTTCCCACGAGGAACATTCGAGATCAAGGAAAAAGAACCTAATAAATAAACCAAGTGATGAAAGAAAGAATAATTAGTTATATAAATAAAGAAATTGAAAATAACAGCTACCTGTCCACCTTTACTACTTTTCTTAGCTAGTTGGTTGCCACTCTACTCAGCGTTTTGCTGACGTGTCGTACTTACCACCTTTTTCAGGACCAGGTGTTGAGCAGCTAGAGCCTACAACTGCGGAGGGTGCTGGGCCTAGTAGAGCCCAGTAGTTGTACTTTTGTTGTACTCATTTTTTTGTAGTAGTGAGTATTCTGTTACACCTTTGTACTCTTTTATTGTAAACTTCATATTTCTGTACCTGTTTTTAATTTTCTACTGTTGTAGTTGTGTGTACTGTAGTAGTTCTTTTCTTTACTGCTGTACTTTTGTTACTGTTAGTTACTTGCATGGTGAATGTGGTTTATTTTACTACTTTTTGGTTACTTTCTCATTGGACGATAGGGTCTTGGGATCAGTCGAGTCGGTTCGATTCTCGTGTCTCGTTGGGATTCGGGAATCGGGTCGTAACAAGATGGTATCAGAGCAAGGTCGTCTCGAGAAGTGAACCAACTGGTTGGAAAATAACCAATTCACGTGCTTGTAACTAGAGTAGCCACCACAACGTACCTTTTGACATCTGTTTTAAGGTTCTTTCGTTGAATATCGATTAGTATTGACGTCTTTTCTATTTCGTGTTCGCGTCTCCTTGCAGGAGATGCCTCGACGATGAGGTAGCAAGGCAGGCAGCGAACGCGGCCGAGGACGAGGTTGGAGGGGCGGGCGCGTTGAGCCCGATGCCTCAATGGACCAGCCACTACTCCCGGGCATTCACGCCCAGGACCTCACCTAGCTGATACGGGACATCGTGCGAGAGGAGCTCCACCTACTGCCACGAGCGCCTCTCCCTGGGGCTGTGGAGGGGGAGTCCTCTGTGGGACAGCGAGACGGACGCGGGGGAGGGGGTGGGCCTCCACTGCCCCCACCTTCCTCCGGCACTTTTGAGCATGAGGCCTCTTTACTGGGAGGTGTACCAGTGTCTCCCCTTCAGCGCCACTACGAGCTTTTCGGACAGGTCCAGAAGCTGAAGCCCTTCTCTTTCAAGGGGGATGAGGACCTGACTGAGGCGGAGGACTGGTTCGAGCAGATCGAGACGGTATTTGACACCCTTCACCCCCTGTGGAGTGCCGCGTGGCCTTTGCCACGTACCAGCTGGAGAGCGCAGCACACAGGTGGTGGACGGCGGTCAAAGGTTAGGAGAGGGACAAGCCGACTTGGGACCAGTTCGTCACCCTTTTCTGCGAGCAGTATTCCCTCAGACGTGGCAGGACCAGAGGAGGCGGGAGTTCCACACTCTCCGCCAGGGGACAATGACCGTGAGCATGTATAGCACGCGTTTCCTAGAGCTGTCTCGTTTCGCAGCGACAGCCATGGCTACCGAGAAGGAGCGCCTTTGGAGGTTCACCGAGGGGCACCGGCCTGCTATTCGGGGGTATGTCAAACCCCTGAAGCTGCCTACGTTCTTGAGGGTGGTGGAGGCAGCTATGACGTATGAAGAAACCAACCAGTTCGCACGTGACACTGACAGCGAGTGGAAGTGGCCCTACCAGCCAGACTTCTCACAGGGCCGACGAAAGAGGAGGCACGTGGCGCCTGCAGGAGAGCAGTCACGCTTTGCGGGGCCGTCAGTGGCCTTTGGGGCCCCCGACAGGGGCCAGCTGCCAGCACCTGACCCCCGCCTAGTCGTCAGCAGGGACCCACTGAGGGTGGGAGTCGAGTCTCCCTTTGCTACCAGTGTGGCTAGCCGGGCCACATCAGGAGGGATTGCCCGTCTAGGGCTAGAGGTTAGCAGATGCTCCCCACGCCGAGCACTGGAGGGCGAGCAGGAGGCCGCGGTTTCCAGGCATGAGGAGGTGGATAGCAGTCGCGGGGAGGGTACTGGCTGGCGGCTACCTGTCCGACTCAGAGTGTGGCTGCTTTGTCCACACTTAGGGTTGAGGGGCGTATCAATGCCCTGACACACAGAGATGCCAGAGCTTCAGGATCAGTGGTGGCAGGTATGGTCTCAGTTTCCGGTAGACTTGTTTACACGCTTTTCGATTCCGACGCTACGCATTCATTTGTCGCTACCAGTTTTGCGGTTAGTCTGGGGTAGGATTGTGTGTTGTTAAAGGATCCGTTCGTGATCAGAGGTCCGGGTGGTCAGCTGTTTGTAGCTGAGGAGGTGTGCACAGGTTGTGAGGTCAGTGTTGGGGGACACAGCTTTCCCGCTGACCTGATCGTGATACAGATGGACTTTGGCATGATTCTGGGAATGGACTGGCTGCCCGCTTACCACGCCTTGGTGGATTGCTTTGAGAGGAAGATAGTCTTCTCCATATTGGAGTTGCCTTCTTTCGAGTTCCACGGGCAGCCAGTGGACGAAGGCTTCAGGTGCATTTCTGCACTTCAGGCGACGAGACTTTTGGGTCAGGGGTGTGTGGGCTTCCTAGCTTGTGTGGTGGCGGAGCCCAGCCCTGTGGCAGACTTTCAGAGTATCCCGGTGGTGAGAGAGTACCCCGACGTGTTCCTAGATGAGGTGCCAAGACTACCGCCCGAGCGTGAGATCGAGTTTGAGATCTCACTGGTACCGGGGACCAGCTCCATTTCTACAGCACCATACAGGATGGCACCACTTGAGCTGCGAGAGCTCAAGTCTCAGTTGCAGGACCTTCTGGAGAAGGGCTTTGTGAGGCCCAGTGCGTCTCCGTGGGGAGCCCCGGTATTGTTCGTAAAGAAGAAGGACGGTACCCTACGCTTTGTATGGACTACAGACAACTGAAAAGGGTTACCATCAAGAACAGGTATTCGCTGCCGAGGTTTGATGACTTGTTTGACCAGCTCCGAGGTGCCACAGTATTTTCCAAGATAGACTTGAGGTCTGGATACCACCAGTTGAGGATCAAGGAGGCAGACGTCTCCAAGACAACTTTCCGCACCCGGTACGGACACTACGAGTTTTTGGTCATGCCGTTTGGGCTGACCAATGCCCCCGCTGCCTTCATGGACTTGATGAACCGAGTGTTCAGACCGTACTTGGACCAGTTCGCGGTGGTATTTATTGATGATGTGCTCATCTATTCTCGAGATCAGACGCAGCACGGACAGCACTTGAGGATGGTTTTGGACACACTGAGACGACGTAAGTTGTATGCCAAATACAGCAAGTGCGAGTTCTGGTTGAGGGAGGTGACCTTCTTGGGCCATGTGATCTACGAGGATGGCTTGGCAGTTGGAGAATGGTGGCTCTGGGATAACTAGGTTTTATTATAGCGTTGTAGTATAGCCAGTTATTGCCATCATTTCAAATATATAATTTTTTTTACTCGGAAAATAAAAGAGTTCCCGAGGTCGAACTCAGGGAGCAAGTTGTATTCTAGGGGTACAAATTCTTATTACAAAAATAAAGAGAGAGAGAGGGAGAGAGATGAAAATTTGGCTTCTTCTTCTCTTCTTTCTTCCTCTTTGTTTTCTCTTCTCTTTGGCTTTTGGTTTCTTCTTCTTTGTTTATCTCCTTGTGGTCTTCTTCTTCTGCCTTCTGTTCTTCAGATCTTCTTCTCGTGCTCTTCTGCTTTTGCTGTCAGGACGTCGTCTCTCCTTCTTTCTTCTTTTTCTTTCTTCCTCTTTATCTGCAGCAGTGGTGATGTTCTTCTTCTTTCTTTTCTGCCTTCAGAACGTCGTCTGATTTTCCACTCAGATGACTTAAGTCGCCGCTGCTACAGTGCCGCTCGGTGCTCTCCTTCCTTCAGTCTTCTTCTTCTTCTCTTCAGCCCTTCCGCAGTCCCTTCACCTGTGCCTGCACACTCAAAGTTCCAATCAGAGACGGCAAAACCTACTCTACCCTCCCCCTCGCGTTTCTCTCTCACAGAAGCCGCTCTTAGGAAAGCTCTCCCAGAGCTGCCGGGTAGTCGGGTACAGGTTGCGCCCGGGTCCAGGCCCACCGGCGTGCGTGGTGGGCGAGGAGTGCCAGACAAGTCGGGTCGGGTCGGCCGGATCCGCGTGATGAGCTCGCGGATGGGCCCGGTGAGACGGTGTGAGAGGGACCTCACCCCGTGTGCTGAGGCGATAAGCCTCCAGCACGTTTTCAATTTGTATCGCTGCGCCGCTCCAGAGCCTTCCGAGGTGGGACTAAATGTCCCACCCCAATTTGGCGCCTGCGCGGAGGAACCAGTTGGTAATTGCGGCTTTACGCGAGGTCCTCGCCCCTGCTGCGAACCTGGGATTCTTTGCGAAGACACCCCACGCAACCTGGGAGCCTGATCTGGGCGTAGCGAGGCTGCAGCTGCAGGCGGAGGCAACTCCTTCTGCACAGCAATGGCGGCGGAGGACGGGTGACCTGTTCACAGCAAAACGGCCTCTCGGTTTAATCAGAAGGTGCCGGGAGCTTCGCCAGAGTGCGGCGAAGCTCGTGCGGGTGGTGGCGAGGCGTGGGGCGGCGTGCAAGGGCTGCCCTAGGTCGGACTGTGGGTTGGGAAGTGGGTGTGTTTGGTGGATTTGCAGAGGTCGGGTGGCGGGAATTGGAAGGGTGGAAATGGATCAGGGTGAGGAGGCGGAGATTATGTGCAGGTCGGCGAGCCGTGTGGGGTGCTGGAGTGGTGGGAGCGGGTCGCCGGAGTGTGGCCGGAGGTGGAGAAGGTGAGGGCGATTGGTCGGAATCGAGGGCGACAGTAAGGGTTTAAAGTGAGGAAAAGGAAGAGGGGAGAAAGGTGAGAAGTTATACCTACTTAGCAGGACAAGGAGGGGCCGGAACAGGCGACAGTCGTATCGACTGTCGCCGGAGAAGAAGTTTCCCAGAGGAAGGAGCGACGGCGAGGAGAGGGCTGGAGAGGCGCGCGCTGGGTGCGGCGCGGCGCGGGAAGAGCAGGGGAAGGCAGCCCTGCTGCTGGTAGTGCGGCAGAACGACGAGGAGGAGGAGGGAAAAACCGCCGGAGCTGGAGGGCTTCCTGTCGGAGTGGGAAGAGAGTGAAAAGAGGGTGTTTCTCCGTCAGGACCGAGCTGCCAAGAATGGCGGAGCGACGGGGGTATTTATAGGGGCGGAATCAGAGAGGAGGGTGGCGGGAGACGATGTGTCTCCCTCGCCGGAGGACGCCGGAGGAAGGAGACCCATACCGTCCGTGCGTTCGCACGGCCGGTATGGTGGGTTGCAGCGACCAGGGGGTGTTCCTGCGACGGCTGACGACGCAGGGCACCTCCATTTGACCTGGCAGGCCCTCCCCCTTACCCGGAGTGTGGTGCTGGCAGGTTTTGCAGGGAGGACCTGAATGTAAAGAACGAAGAAGAGTTAGGGCCCAAAATGCGAGGGTTCAAAAGTTGAGGGCCAATAAGTAAATAGATGAGGACCAAAATGTAAAGTTGGTAAAGAAGGTTTCTTCTTAGGCTCAAGTTTTTATACGTGAGTAATTAAGACCTAAGGATTCTGATGGTGAATTTTATTTCTAGATAAAACCTTGTTTGACCGGTTAGTTTATGCAAAAACCCAAATTAAGTTGTTAATTGGGCATGGTTCTCAATGTAGGTCAAAATGGGTTCCGAAGGCCAAATTGAAGGTTCTAAACCCTAGAGATTATTTTTCTATGAATTTTAGAGGGTTTATTCTATTTTTACTTTGCCTCAAACCTAGTGAATTGAAGTGGGCTTGTTTTAAGGTTACAGATTATCATTTAGTTCCTTGGAATTGCTGTAGCCCTTATCAAATCATCCCATTTTCCTTCTTATTCGGTTTGTTTGACCTATGTTTGGACCCTGAATTACCCTGTATGCAGATTATACTGGTAAAATTACATTTTTACCCCTTATGACTTATTTTCTCCTTAAACTCAGAATTCTCTGAGTTAAGCCTTTCCTTGAGTTATGTAGGAGCTTTTATCCTTTGTATTAGGTCAAAATGAGCTAGTTATGGCTCATGATGAGGTTCTCATCATACCCCCATGCCTAGCTTTTGCTAGTCCCTTAGCAAAAACTTAAGGTTTCAACCCTTGTTCTAG
Organism: Thalassia testudinum; assembly: GCA_037157565.1. NCBI lineage: Eukaryota > Viridiplantae > Streptophyta > Magnoliopsida > Alismatales > Hydrocharitaceae > Thalassia > Thalassia testudinum. The sequence goes on along the minus strand of JAZHRO010000065.1, from coordinate 17,352,422 downwards.
ACCATGAAGTTCTTAATAGCTTCAGATAAGTGCTTTTTCATTTAAACCTAGATTAGGTTAGAGTGCTGACCATAGGCCTAAAAGGTACTCTAGTACCAATCAAGATCCAAATCTGTCTAGCCTTAGCCTCAGTCTTTAGCAAAGGTTTTTAAGGCCCACAAGAACTAACCTAAGGTTTATTAGACTTTGTGGTTAAAGCACCTGTGCTTGAAATGATTTTAGCCCTGGCTCAGTTCGCAGTGCGTTTTATAAGAGAGAGATAGAAAGTTTTTCTGTTTGGAGAGTTTTCTCTCTCTTTTTCTTTTTAGTTCTAGCCTTGGATTGGCTTTTCAACACGGTCTGTATCAGATTCCTTGCTCCCATCATCAATCCTCAAGGGTTCCTGGCAATCGATGCTTCGAGATAGCACCGCCCATGGCAACCCCCGGAACCCTGGCTATTGAGATTTCGAGATAATCCCATCCATGGTGTTCCGTGGCCGAATCCAGACCCTGGCAATTGACACTTAGAGATAATGCCATCCATGGAATCTGAACCAGCAGAGTGCTTACATGCCCCCAGTAGGATATGTAAATATCCTAAGAGACAAGCACCGAGGAGATGATATTTTGTCACGCATCTTCGAGGGGATTTCCCGCCTCTCTGCGCTGGGAACTCGTCCAAATCAACTTGTGTTGATCGGCCGCTCCTACTCTAGGTGTACTTTTCAGAATTTTGCGACGCTTCTGCGTGATTTTGATTTTTATGCTTACTGAACCAGGCTGTGTGTGAGGTTAAGGTGCTTAGGTTACTAAGTCCCGTAAACCAAAAATTAGTTAACGAGGCCAAATACTCCCTAAGCCTTAGACCTAATACTTCAGCTTTTCATTTTCCTCAACCTCTTGAGGAATGTCTAGATCTTAATGGGTACTAAGAGTCTATTCAAGAATGCCTAAGGTTTGCGTTCTTACTAATCTCATTATGCACTTTTCAGTTATTTTCTTGAATGAGGTCTAGAACTTAGGTTAATTCCTTAGTTCCTTACTAATGACTATTACTTTTTTCTCATATTTTGTGCTCCTTTTTTCCTTTTGTTTCTTTTCTCTTCTCCTTCACAAAATTTCCTTCTCCTCTTTTCCTCTTATTCTTTTTCAAAAATTTTTTTAATTTTTATGGTGTTTTTGGCATATGTGAATTTTTTGTTTGAAACCTTTTCTTACAAGTTTTGCACTTTCATGCCCCCCCATGCCTAAGATTTGCAATGTCCTCATTGTAACCGAGGGGGTTTTTATTCAACTTAGTTCATTCCTTAAGACAGAAATTTGGATGAGTGAATGGGTCGGGTTGAATTTTGCGGACGATTTCTAATCCCAGATGCAAGCATCTGAGGTGGGGTCGGCTGTCTACAAGGGTGAACCTTAAGTGCAAAAAGGTGTCAAAAAACGTTTTGGATTTTTTGGAAAATGACGGGTTGCCTCCCGTTAAGCGCTGAGTTTTACGCCATCGGCTGGGCGCAATAAGCTCAAGGGGAATGGAGGATATAAGATGCTTCAGCCAAATCAGTAGAAGTCACATCAATGAACGGCTTGAGTCTCTGACCGTTCACGATGAAAGGTTCGGAATTGTGGCTGAGTGGACTGATTTCGATAGCTCCATTTCTAAAAACTTGTCAGACTAAATATGGTCCGACCCACTTGGATCGCAGCTTTCCCGGGAAAAGTTTGAGTCGGGCATCAAAGAGTAGGACCTTCTGACCAGGATGAAAGATTTTTCTCGAGATATGCTTGTCGTGGAAGGCTTTAACCCGCTCCTTGTAGATTCGCGAGCTCTCATACGTGTCTAGGCGTAATTCATCGATCTCGCTGATTTGAAGTTTTCTGTGGGTTCCAGCCTTCGAAAAATCTAGATTACAGTTCCGTACTGCCCAATAGGCTTTATGCTCCAGTTCTACGGGAAGGTGACATGCCTTTCCGTACACCAGTCCAAAGGGAGACATGCCTAATTGGGTTTTGTGGGCGGTCCTATAGGCCCACAATGCTTCCGGAAGTCGGGACGACCAGTCTTTCCTGTCAGGTCGAACAGTGACTTGCAGGATTTTCTTGATCTCCCGATTAGACAGCGCAGCTAGACCATTAGTTTGGGGGTGATAAGGAGTAGAGATTCGGGGAGACACCCCGTATTTGGTCATCAGTGACCTAAACTGAGCATTTGTGAAATGGGTCCCCCCATCAGAGATTATTGCACGAGGAATCCCGAACCTTGAGAAAATATTTTGATGAATGAATTTGAGAACGATTTTGTGATCACAGGTTCGGGTTGGTATGGCTTCGATCCATTTGGACACGTAGTCCACAACCAACAGAATGTATTTGAAACCATCCGAAATAGGAAAGGGGCCCATAAAATCAATCCCCCAAACATCAAAGATTTCGCATACTAGAATCGGTTGCGTAGGCATCATGTCGCGATGGCTCATGTTGCCCAAAGTCTGGCAACGACTGCATGCCTTGCAGTGACTGTACGCGTCTTTGAACAGTGTGGGCCAGTAAAAGCCGCACTGGAGGACTTTTGATGCGGTTTTATGCCCGGCGAAATGGCCACCGCATGCCTGGTCATGGCAGAAAGAGAGGACATTGCTGGTTTCCTCTTCCGGGACACATCTCCGGATGATCTGATCAGCACCTATGCGGAAGAGGTACGGGTCTTCCCAAATGTAATACTTAGCATCGGAGCGTAATTTGTCCTTCTTGGCCTTCGGCCAATCGGACGGGATCTGATGAGATGCCAAGTAATTTACTACATTAGCAAACCATGGAAGGCTAGTACCGATAGTCAGCAGGTGCTCATCAGGAAAATGCTCAGTGATGGGTCCAGAAGGGTCAATTATTTCAGAAGGAAGACGGGACAAGTGATCAGCTACCACATTTTGTTTTCCCGCTTTGTCGCGAATCTCAAGGTCAAATTCTTGCAACAGCAAGATCCATCGGATTAATCGAGGTTTCGCGTCCTTCTTTGCAAGGAGATGCCTCACCGCTGTGTGATCCGAGTATATGATGACACGGGAACCCAAAAGGTATGATCTGAATTTTTCTAGGGCAAATACTACAGCTAGCAGCTCTTTCTCAGTAACCGTATAGTTACGCTGAGCCTCACCGAGTGTTTTGCTGGCGTAGTAAATGACCACAGGTTTCCCGTCAATTTTCTGCCCCAAAACCGCTCCTACAGCGAAGTCGGATGCATCGCACATGATCTCAAAGGGTTGAGACCAATCAGGGGACTGTAGGATCGGGGCTTGGGTTACTCGGTCACGCAGGATCTCAAATGCTTGAGTGCATTCCTGGGAAATTTCGAAAGGTACATCCTTGGAGAGAAGAGTGGTCAGGGGGCGCGCGATTTTTGAAAAATCAGGGATAAATCGTCGATAAAAACCGACATGCCCCAAAAAAGATCGGATGTCCTTGATCGAGCTAGGCATAGGAAGGTGAGAAATCAGATCAACCTTAGCTCGGTCCACTTGGATGCCTTTTTCCGAAATTGAGTGCCCCAGGACAATTCCCTCAGGTACCATGAAATGGCTCTTTTCCCAGGAAAGGACCAAATTCACATCGATGCACCGCCTGAGTATCTGGACCAAGTGTTGGAGGCAATCGTCGAATGATACTCCAAAAACTGAAAAGTCATCCATGAAGACTTCCAGATAATCACCTACCATATCTGAGAATATGGCAAGCATGCATCGCTGAAAAGTAGCGGGTGCATTGCAAAGACCGAAAGGCATCCTTCGGAAAGCGTATGTTCCGAAGGGGCAGGTGAACGTGGTCTTTTCTTGGTCCTTAGGATGGATTGCCACCTGGTTGTAACCGGAGTACCCGTCAAGAAAGCAGAAGAACCTATTTTCCGCAAGTTTTTCGAGAATTTGATCAATGAAAGGTAGTGGGAAATGATCCTTCTTCGTGGAGGAATTGAGTCGGCGGTAATCTATACAGACTCTCCACGAGTTGGCTAATCGGGTAGGAATGATTTCTCTGGTCTCAGTCGTTATAGTGGTGAGTCCTGCCTTCTTGGGTACGACCTGAATTGGGCTCACCCAACGACTATCGGAGATCGGGTAGATGATTCCGGCATCTAACCACTTGATGATCTCCTTTTTCACGACCTCCTGCAGATTGGGGTTTAAGCGTCTCTGCATTTCACGAGAAGGTCGTGTGCCCTCTTCTGAATAGATATGATGAGTACAATAAGAGGGACTTATTCCAGTCAAATCATCGAGAGTCCACCCGATGGCTCTGCGATGTTGCTGGAGGACAACAATCAGACGGGATTCCTGTTCAGGACTGAGGTTGGAATTGATAATCACAGGAAGGGTCTGATTAGAACCCAAAAAGATGCATTTCAAGTGAGCAGGAAGGGGCTTCAGTTCGAGGATGGGGTTATCAACAGCAGCGGGTGGTTCAGTATAGATGTGAGGTTCAAGGGTGGGAGTTACTGGGTTGTTCATATCTGGATTCGACTCCTCAGTTTGCGGATCAAGATCTTTCTGCGGTTGATGAGGTATAATTAGATCATTCTGGAAGTGTGTTTCATCAACCAAAGTCCTAATGTCACAAATCTGTTCGATGACACCGCAATTGATTCCTTGTTGGGCCTTAAATATATCAATTTTCAGTGTTTGATTCCCAAATTTGAGCTCTATTTGGCCCTCCTCACAGCTAATGTTGGCTCTAGCAGTAGCCAAGAAAGGTCTCCCTAAGATGATTGGTGTATCCCTAGGGTTCTCAGGTGCGTCCATATCTAAGACTATGAAGTCTACAGGAAAGTAGAAATCCCGCACTCTCACAATAACATCCTCGAGAATTCCTTTTGGTGACTTTATAGATCGATCTGCTAATTGTAATGTCACCTCAGTTGGTTTCAGCTCAGATTCTTCTAGATGGTTAAGTAAGGATGTGGGTATCAGATTTATGGAAGCACCCAAGTCTAGCAATGCTCTATCAAATTGTGTATCACCTATCTTGCAGGAAATCAGGGGAGTTCCAGGATCTTTAGCCTTGGGTGGGAGTCTGCTTAGGATTACAGAGCTGGCTTGCTCTGACAGAACAATTGGACTCCCACTCTTGGTTCGCGGCTTACGCTGGGGTGTACACACATTCTTTAAAAATCGTGCATAAGCCGGTACGTGCTGGATTGTATCCATCAAGGGGATGTTTATGTGGACCTGCTCAAGCTCCTCAGGTGCCACGGGCTTGGTTCGTCTCTTCCCTTTGGTTAAGGCTTCAGGGAATGGGACCTTGGTTGGTTCTTCTAGGATAGGTCCGGGTTCTTGATCTGGGACAGTGGTATCTTGGATAACTATCCTAGGGTCATGGTTATCAGGCTTGGAGTGGTTCGGATAATGCGGGTCTTGAGTTGTTTTACCACTACGTGTTGTTACAGAATTTAATCCGGCCTGATTTTGGTTTGGGTTTGGTAAGAGGGGTGGCTGCTGCTGAAATCCCGCATAAGAAGTTGAAGCTTCCATCTCATCTGGAGATGGAGTAGTAGGGGCCTGATAAATCCATTGTGCATGGCCTAAATTTGGATTCATAACGCGCTTCTGGGTCGGCACGTTATTCGGGTTAGGAAGAGGTTGGGAAGGGAGTGTGCCTAGCTGGCGAGAATTTGCCAACTGGGCCAATTGAGTTCTAACCTCTGTAAGTTCGTCCTTGTGTTGTTTTTGAATAGCCGCATTCGTTCTTTGAATGTCAGCCAGAGTCTGAAGGATTAGGGACATTTGATCCTGATTTGGCCCTGATGGATAAGTAGGGTTGGGCCGAGGCTGAGGCGGCTGGTAATGAGAGGGCTGTGGGTGGGACTGAAAAGGTGGTCTTTGGGTTTGGGAATTTCCCGCCCACTGAAAATTGGGATGGTTTCGCCATCCAGGGTTGTAGGTGTTGGAGAATGGGTCGTTCTGGATGGCGTTGAGGTCCTCGCAGGTCTGAGGAACCTCTAGAGAATCAGGGAAAGGGGGAATGGAATTCCCCGGGCTGGTGTAGATAGGATCGGATGATCCTCCGATCCGAGAATCAGATGGGGATGGATATGGATCCATCCTAGGGGAAGATCGGTGGAGAATGTTTTGCACAGTTTCCTGTGTGGAAGGAGGTTGTGCAAAGGAGTTACGCGCAGAGGTGGCTCGCTGCAAGTGCTGAGTCAGCTCATCCACCTTCTTCTCAATGATTGAAACCTTGTCTAATCGACTGGCCATTAATTCCAGATCGACTGATGCGGACAGGCCCTGCGTCTCATGTGCTCCCCTAAGATTCGTCGCTGCGCGGGTATTCGTCCTGTCGAATAATCCCATGGAGTCATTGTTGATGGAGTTCTCGCACATGTTTTCGAGAATCTCCCACACGGTGTCTTCATGTTGACCCATGATATTTCCTCCGCAAGTTGCATTGACGAAAAGGCGGATGTCCTCACGGAGTCCCTGGTAAAAAGATGGGACCTATTCCCATTTAGGAACTCCGTGATGGGGGCACTTTCTCATGAGATCCTGAAAACGATCCCATGCCTCATGGAGAGGTTCTCCTGATTGTTGAGTGAAGTGTGTAATCTGATGGCGCAAGGCGTTGGTCCGACCAACGGGAAAAAACTTTTTCAAAAACTCGGATTGAAGTTCTTCCTAAGTGTTGATCGGCCGGGTCTGAGTTTGATACCAATGGGTGGCCTTGTCCATAAGAGAAAAGGAGAACATCTTCATGAGAAGAATATCCCGATTTTGCGCATCTAACCCAAAAGTTTGGGCCAGGTGCTTTAGCTGTTTGATGTGCTGGAAGGGATCTTCAGAATTAAGCCCATGGAATTTAGGTATAGCATGAATCATATTGGGCTTCAATTCAGAATCAGGTCCTCCAATCGGGATTCTGACTCGAGGCTCAATGGCCACCGCAGCAGGATTGTAGTGGTCCCGCATCATAGGACGCTGTGGTGGGTGCACGAAGTTTTGGAAGAGGTCATTGAGTCGCTGGAGCTGGTGCTCCAGATTGTTTTCTTCCTCAACTGGCTGAGCCATGATGGGGGAAGAAGAAGAACTTGGTTCTGAATCAGAAGAGAGAATAATGTGAGGGGGTTGCTGCACAGACACGGGCGTCGAGGCTTGGCCTTGACGAGAGTGAATTTCTAAAGGAGGTCTTAAGGGTGGTCTTAAGGACCTCCTACCGTACATGCACTGTTGGGAGAGACGAGTTTAGAAGGTGCTGGACCTAATCAAGTCACCCAAAAATGAGTTGGGTGACTATAGAGGTGCGGGGCAGATGGACCCCTTGATCAGAAAGATCGTCCACCTGAGAATTACCTGGGCAGCCAGAGAGGGAGAGTCCCGCAAAGACCCCTACACGGTAGAGCGTCCCCACGGGTTACAGGGTTTCCCCCACCCGACTTCTCTTGTCACTGCGGTTCCAGGTAGACCAGAATGGGGATCTTGACCTCTTAAGTCTACCCATTTTAGTTCAAGAGCAAGGTGCTTAGGGTTCCACTTGAACTTTAGTCTTTTAAGTGCAAAGAGTGACCTAATTTGAAGGTTAGTTGACCCAAATGGTCAACTTTACCTGCTAGTTTTGCTTATTAGGTCTTTGTCTTTTTAGGGTTCAAGTGTTTAAAGAGCCAAACTTATTTTAGGGTTTCTTTGGATAAGTATTTTCAATCAATGGTTTAGGCACACTTCTTTTGGATTTTCTCCATTCTTGATTTAAGTAGTGTGTCTCTAAAACCCTAATGTTGGATCCTAGGTTGGCTCTACTTGGTCCAGTTAGCTCTTTGTTGGGTAATTAGGGCTCAAGCAAGAATGTGTTAGCCCTTAAATACCCTTAATAGTGTGCATGAATAATGGGTTGAAAACATGCAACTTTTTATGGTTACTAAGTATGGAAGACAGGTTAGCCCTATATTGCTTGTTCTTTTCTTTTCTTCCTCTTTTAGAGTTTAGGGGTTAATAGCGAGAGGAAAAAAATTACCTGTCCTCAGAGTGGTTGTCGTTCGGTTGCTTGTCTTCTTGATTTCCTGTAGCTGCACAAAAGAGAGGAGATTATCAGAAACTAAAAAGAAACAAGAATGTTTACCTCTAGAATAGCCGTTGCTCCCCGGCAACGGCGCCAATGGAGAATGTTGGCTTTGGGATAACTAGGTTTTATTATAGCGTTGTAGTATAGCCAGTTATTGCCATCATTTCAAATATATAATTTTTTTTACTCGGAAAATAAAAGAGTTCCCGAGGTCGAACTCAGGGAGCAAGTTGTATTCTAGGGGTACAAATTCTTATTACAAAAATAAAGAGAGAGAGAGAGGGAGAGAGATGAAAAATTGGCTTCTTCTTCTCTTCTTTCTTCCTCTTTGTTTTCTCTTCTCTTTGGCTTTTGGTTTCTTCTTCTTTGTTTATCTCCTTGTGGTCTTCTTCTTCTGCCTTCTGTTCTTCAGATCTTCTTCTCGTGCTCTTCTGCTTTTGCTGTCAGGACGTCGTCTCTCCTTCTTTCTTCTTTTTCTTTCTTCCTCTTTATCTGCAGCAGTGGTGATGTTCTTCTTCTTTCTTTTCTGCCTTCGGAGCGTCGTCTGATTTTCCACTCAGACGACTTAAGTCGTCGCTGCTACAGTGCCACTCGGTGCTCTCCTTCCTTCAGTCTTCTTCTTCTTCTCTTCAACCCTTCCGAAGTCCCTTCACCTGTGCTTGCACACTCAAAGTTCCAATCAGAGACGGCAAAACCTACTCTACCCTCCCCCCCGCGTTTCTCTCTCACAGAAGCCGCTCTTAGGAAAGCTCTCCCAGAGCTGCCGGGTAGTCGGGTACGAGTCGCGCCCGGGTCCAGGCCCACCGGCGTGCGTGGTGGGCAAGGAGTGCCAGACAAGTCGGGTCGGGTCGGCCGGATCCGCGTGATGAGGTCGCGGATGGGCCTGGTGAGACGGTGTGAGAGGGACCTCACCCCGTGTGCTGAGGCGATAAGCCTCCAGCACGTTTTCAATTTGTATCGCTGCGCCGCTCTAGAGCCTTCTAAGGTGGGACTAAATGTCCCACCCCAATTTGGCGCCTGCGCGGAGGAACCAGTTGGTAATTGCGGCTTTACGCGAGGTCCTCGCCCCTACTGCGAACCTGGGATTCTTCGTGAAGACACCCCACGCGACCTGGGAGCCTGATCTAGGCGTAGCGAGGCTGCAACTGCAGGCGGAGGCAGCTCCTTCTGCACAGCATGGCGGCGGAGGACGGGTGACCTGTTCACAGCAAAACGGCCTCTCGGCCTAATCAGAAGGTGCCGGGAGCTTCGCCAGAGTGCGGCGAAGCTCGTGCGGGTGGTGGCGAGGCGTGGGGCGACGTGCAATGGCTGCCCTAGGTCGGACTGTGGGTTGGGAAGTGGGTGTGTTCGGTGGATTTGTAGAGGTCCGGTGGCGGGAATTGGAAGGGCGGAAATGGATCAGGGTGAGGAGGCGGAGATTATGTGCAGGTCGGCGAGCCGTGTGGGGTGCTGGAGTGATGGGAGCGGGTTGCCGGAGTGTGGCCGGAGGTGGAGAAGGTGAGGGCGATTGGTCGGAATCGAGGGCGACAGTAAGGGTTTAAAGTGAGGAAAAGGAAGAGGGGAGAAAGGTGAGAAGTTATACCTACTTAGCAGGACAAGGAGGGGCCGGAACAGGCGACACTCGTATCGACTGTCGCCGGAGAAGAAGCTGCCCAGAGGAAGGAGCGACGGCGAGGAGAGGGCTGGAGAGGCGCGCGCTGGGTGCGGCGCGGCGCGGGAAGAGCAGGGGAAGGCAGCCCTGCTGCTGGTAGTGCGGCAGAACGACGAGGAGGAGGAGGGAAAAACCGCCGGAGATGGAGGGCTTCTTGTCGGAGTGGGAAGAGAGTGAAAAGAGGGTGTTTCTCCGTCAGGATCGAGCTGCCAAGAATGGCGGAGCGACGGGGGTATTTATAGGGGCGGAATCAGAGAGGAGGGCGGAGGGAGACGACGTGTCTCCCTCGCCGGAGGACGCCAGAGGAAGGAGACCCATACCGTCCGTGCGTTCGCACGGCCGGTATGGTGGGTTGCAGCGACCAGGGGGGTGTTCCTGCGATGGCTGACGACGCAGGGCACCCCCATTTGACCTGGCAGGCCCTCCCCCTTACCCTGACGGCGCCATGTTCCACGCAAGGTCGCCGGAGTGTGGTGCTGGCAGGTTTTGCAGGGAGGACCTGAATGTAAAGAACGAAGAAGAGTTAGGGGCCAAAATGCGAGGGTTCAAAAGTTGAGGGCCAAAAAGTAAATAGATGAGGACCAAAATGTAAAGTTGGTCAAGAAGGTTTCTTCTTAGGCTCAAGTTTTTATACGTGACTAATTAGGACCTAAGGATTCTGATGGTGAATTTTATTTATAGATAAAATCTTGTTTGACCGGTCAATTTACGCAAAAATCCAAATTAAGTTGTTAATTGGGCATGGTTGTCAATGTAGGTCAAAATGGGTTCCGAAGGCCAAATTGAAGGTTCTAAACCCTAGAGATTATTTTTCTATGAATTTTAGAGGGTTTATTCTATTTTTACTTTGCCTCAAACCTCGTGAGTTGAAGTGGGTTTGTTTTAAGGTTACAGATTATCATTTAGTTCCTTGGAATTGCTGTAGCCCTTATCAGATCATCCCACTTTCCTTCTTATTCGGTTTGTTTGACCTATGTTTGGACCCTGAATTACCCTGTATGCAGATTATACTGGTAAAATTGCATTTTTACCCCTTATGACTTGTTTTCTCCTTAAACTCAGAATTCTCTGAGTTAAGCCTTTCCTTGAGTTATGTAGGAGCTTTTATCCTTTGTATTAGGTCAAAATGAGCTAGTTATGGCTCATGATGAGGTTCTCATCAGCAGTGGACCCAGCCAAGGTTGAGGCAGTGCTCAGGTGGGAGAGACCGTGCACTGTTACTGAAATCCGCAGTTTCTTGGGACTGGTAGGCTACTACAGCCTGTTTATCAGGGGTTTCTCGCAGATTGCACGTCCTATAACACAGCTGACCTGGAAGGACGTGCCCTTTACTTGGTTAGATGCTTGTGAGGCATGTTTTCAGGAGCTAAAGGAGAGGCTGACTTCGGCTCCCGTGCTCACCATTCCAGACAGTAGTGGCGAGTTCGTTGTGTATACGGACGCCTCCTTGCAGGGGTTAGGGGGTGTGCTCATGCAGAGGGGTCACGTTGTCGCTTATGCTTGGCGGCAACTGAAGCCCCATGAGCATAGCTACCCCACCCACGACCTGGAGCTGGCAGCTGTCGTCTTCACGCTGAAGACATGGAGGCACTACTTATACAGTGAGACCTTTGAGATTTTCACAGATCATAAGCACCTCAGATACTTATTTGATCAGAAGGAGCTCAACATGAGATAGAGACATTGGTTGGAGCTCCTGAAGGACTATGACTGCAGCATTTCCTATCACCCGGGGAAGGCCAACGTGGTGGCTGACGCCTTGAGCTGGAAGGCGTCCGCCCACTTAGTCAGTTTACAGGCACAGAGTTGGAGCCTCCTGGAGGAGATAGGCAGTTGGCGACCCCTAGAGTTACGGGGGCACTGTGGGGCAGTGACTGTGACACGATAGACGAGGCCAGAGCTGATAGACCGCATCATCACTGGACAGATGGCCAACCCATACTTGCAGTCGTTGCTTGACAGAGTATTGTCAGGAGACCCTGGGGACTTCTCCTTTACAGACGAGGTGCTGCGCATGAGGGGACGTTTGTGCGTTCCCAGGGACAAGGAGTTGTTGAGAGAGCTCCTGATGAGAACCTCATCATGAACCCTAACTAGCACAATCTAACCAATATATGCGAGAAAAAAAGCTCCTACATAGCTCATAGAAAGGCTTGACTCAGAGAATTCTGAGTTTGTGAAGAAAATTGGTTATAAGGGGTAAAAATGCAATTTCACCAACACAATCAGTAAACAGGGTAACTCAGGGTCCAAACATAGGTCAAACTAACCTAATAAGAAGGAAAGTGGGATGATTTGATCCAATAAGTGTTACAGCAACTGCAAGGAATTAAATGACATTCTGTAACCTTAAAACAAACCCACTTCAATTCACGAGGTTCGAGGCAAAGTAAAAATCGGCTAAACCCTCTAAAATTCATAGAAAAATAATCTCTAGGGTTTAGAACCTTCAATTTGGCCTTGGGAACCCATTTTGACCTTTGGATTTTTACATAAATTGGTCGATCAAATAAGGTATGATCTAGAAATAAAATTCACCATTAGAATCCTTAGGTCCCATTTAGTTATGCACAAAAACTTGAGCCTAAGAAGAAACCTTCTTGACCGACTTTACATTTTGGTCTTCATCTATTACTTTTTGACCCTCAACTTTCGAAATCCTCGTATTTTGGCCCCTAGGTTCTTTGTCGTTCTTTGCACTTAGGTCCCCCTGCAAATCTCTGAGCAGCGCCATGCTCCGGCGAGTTTGCGCGGAGCATGGCGCCGCGCAGGGTGAGGGAGGTCCTCTGCCAGTTGAACCGGGTGTTCCCTGCAACGTCTGCTGTCGCAGGGACACCGCCATGACCTCTGCCATCGCTCACACCTTCCGTGCGAACGTGCGGAAGGTATGGGTTGCAACTCTGACCATTCTCCGGTGAGGGAGGCACGTCGCCTCCCTACGCCCACCCCTCCGCCTTCGCCTTTATAAGGATCGCCGTCACCAGCCAACGGGAGCAGCTCGGTCTTGACGGAGAAAAACCCCCATTTTTCCTCTCTTCCCACTCCGGCAGAAACCCACCAGCTCCGGCGGCTCCTCCTCCCCCGTCTCGTCGCTCTGCTGCAATACCAGCAGCAAAGCCAGCTTCGCCCGCTCTTCCCGCGTCGCGCCGTACCCAGCACGCGCCCTCCCGCTCTCTTCCTCGCCGCCGCCCTCTCCCTCTGGGTATCTTCTTCTCTGGCGTCAGTCGATACGACTGCCGCCCTGCTCCGGCCCTTTCGTCCCTGTAACTAGGTCAGAACTACTCCCCATCTCCCCCTCTTTCTTTTCCTCACTGTCTTTCATTCGATTAAACCCTCGACTTCTCCTGTCCACCGTCACCTTCTTCGTCTCCAGCCACCCTCCGGCGAGATGCTCCCATCGCTCCGCCGCCCCACACGCCTCGCCGACCCTCGCATAACCTCCGCCTCATCATGCTGAACAACCTCCGCCCACCCACTGCTGCTCTACACCCACTCATCGCTCCCCCGAACACACCCACACCTCCGGACACAGGGCGACCTATGCACGCACGCCTAGGCCACCCCACGACCTGCTGCACCTCGCACCACCTTCGCCATGCCACGGCGAAGGTTCCCCGCTAATCTGATTAGGCCGAGAGGCCCTTTTCGTGTCTGACAGTTTCGACGCCCAGTCGCCATTGACGCTGCATTGAAGCAGCTCCACGCATGCTCCAGGCTTCAGAACTCCAGGGCTCCAGGTGCTGCGAGGTCGGGAGGGTAGTGCGAAGACAGCTAACCCAGCAATCGACGTGAATAGAGCCTGCAGCTGAGGAAGCGAAGCTGCGGTCTGCTGCGGGCACGCGCGAGAAGAGCGCTGAAGATAGTCCCACATCGTGAGTTTACTAAACCCCGCAGTAGTATAAATTGATTTTGTGCTTTCTACTGGTCGCCTCCGAAAGCACTGGGGTGAGGTCCCGCACCCACTCACCCGCCTGGTCCGCGAGCTCATCACGCGGATCCGACTCGACCCAATCTGAGCACACCTCGCGCATCACCCACACACCGGTGCGCCTGGTCACGGGCACGAAACCCGACCCGATTACCCGCGGCTCTGGGAGAGCGTCTTATGAGTGGTTTACAGAGAGAGAGAGACGTGCGGGTAGAGGGACAGGGTAGGTTTTGCTCTTTGTGCAGGGACAGGGTGCGAGAGAAGAAGACCAAGGAAGAAGGAAGAAGGAGAAGGCCAAGGAAGAAGGAAGAAGACTGAGAGAAGAAGGAAGAAGAAGAAGAAGCACAAAGGAAGCACTGTAGCAGACACCACTTAAGCCATCTGATTGAGAAATCAGACGACGGATGAAGCTCTGCAGACAAAGCAAAGAAGAAGAAAAAGAAAAGAAAAGGTGCCACAGCTGAAAGCAGAAAGAAGAAGGAAGAAAGAAGAAGAAGAAAAGAAAAGAAGATAAAGAAGATAAAGAAGAGAAGAAGAAGGCAAGCAAAGAGAGAAAGAAGAGAAGAAGAAAAAGCCAAGAAACAAAATCTACCTCTCTCTCTCTCCCTCTCTCTCTTGTTTTTTGTAATAAAAGCATTGTACTTCTAGAATTCTAGTAGCTCCCTGAGTTCGACCTCGGAAGAAAAATATTTCTGAGTAAAATTGTAATAGTGGCAATGACGACAAACTGTAGCTATTTTATCTGTACCACAACAACATTACTATAACAAACAAAAGACCTAGCTTCGGTCGCACTGCTCCACTAGCTCCTGATCGAGGCACACGGTTCCAGGTTCACCATACATCCCAGAAACACAAGGATGTGCCATGATTTGAGACGCGACTTTTGGTGGTGGGGAATGAAGCGGGATGTAGGTAAATTCGTACAGTAGTGTTTAGTATACCAGTAGGTGAAGGCCGAGCATCAGAGGCCTACAAGGCCATTGCAGCCACTTCCAGTGCCAGAGTGGAAGTGGGAGAGCATCACCATGGACTTGGTGGTGGGCTTGCCCGTTACCCAGCGAGGACATGACGCAGTCTGGGTGATCGTTGACAAATTGACGAAGACGGCACGTTTCTTGCCGATCCAAGTCACTTTGGGACCCGTTGCTTACAGGCTTGCCCTTCCTCCCCAGCTTTCTGGTGTGCACGACGTGTTCCATGTGTGAAACCTCAGGTGAGAGGGAAGCTCACGCCGATCCCAATCACGTTCTGAGCCATGAGAGCGTTGAGGTGGGTGATGACCTGACCTACCCCGAGCGGCCAGTACAAATTCTCGACAAAGCCGTCTGGATTCTGAGGCGAAAGCAAGTACCCCTAGTGAAGGTCTTGTAGAGGAGCCAGCGATACGAGGAGGCTACCTGGGAGCCTGAGGCGGCGATGCGAGAGCGGTACCCGGAGCTCTTTGAGCGTACGTCTTTTCAGATCGGCTTCAGTCCTCTTTGAGTTTGTTATGCGTATATTGTTCTTTTTCCGCACCCTAGTTAGCGCAAGTTTCGGGGACGAAACTTCCTTTGAGTTTGTTATGTTGTTTAGACCTGTAACATCAAAACACTTTAAGACGTCTGGGAGTTGGTCCGGACATCTGATCAGACGTCTGGAAATTAATTTTTGCGTGCGTACGATCGCGAAGTGCCGCGTGCAGACTGAAACCCGCCGCCCTCTTCTTTTTCTCTCCCCTCGCCGACCTGCAGAAAACTTCCCCCAACGCCTACAAATACTCCTCTCCCCTCTCCCTCGTTCACCACCCCACCGGTCTTCTCCTTCCTCCAGTGTGAGCGCAAGAGCGAGAGTGAGGGCAGCAGCTGCTGCCGGGTGCAGTGGCGGAGAGGAGAGGTGCAGCGAGAGGGAAGAGGAGAGAGTGCTCGAGTCGTGAGAGAGAGAGCTCACCGGAGCAGCTTGAGGCTGGCCAACATGCTCGCGGAGGAGCGTTGTGCTGGGGAGGTTTCCCCGGTGCTGCTGCAGCTCTGGCAGCGGGCGAATGAGCACGGCATGGTCGCGCGCAGCGGGAAGAAGACGAAAGAGGTTCTGATTCTGGGATTTTTTTCCCGGAATCAAACGTCTGAAGCTACATCCAGACGACGTGGACAACGTCTGGAGGGAGCTCCAGACGACTGAAAGGTACGTTTTTCTCTCCTTTGCTTGCTTTTGCGGATACGACCATATAGGCCGTTCCCCTGAAGCTCTCTCGCGTGCCTTGCTGAGGGATTTTTGCGTGTGCGTGCAGGTTTAGCTTCGGGAAGGCGCGGGACACTCCCTCCCACGCGGTTCAGACGTCTGGGCGAGTCACCAGACTGTGAAGAGTGTCTCCTGACGTTCGGAGTGGTGGTCGAATGTCTGGAATTGGGTCCAGACGGTTTAGCAGGACCTTTGGACGTCTGAGGAGTAGCGTAGAGTGAGGTATGACTTGGACTCCTTTTTAAGACGTCTGGAAGATGTTCCAGACGTCTGATTTGAGTCAGAGTTGTCGTTTTTGAACCGTTTAGGGTCCGTTCGAGGTCCGATTTCCGCATTTAAGATTTCTTTCTTTTCAGAATTAGTTCCTCTACTTGTTTGAAATACTTTTATCCTGTTCTGAGTCGTTCATTGTGATTGATCCTTATGTTAGGACCTTGTTCTGTTGCGGCTTTGGGGGTTGCGGAGGCACGTGGACCTGCCGATCATGTCCTCATTACTCCCGGTTTTGCGGGTAGAGTGGCTTCCCTTAGTTAATTACAACATTGATGCATATCTGAAATAAATGATAGATCCAAGGGTATGGCATGAATCCTATGACCAAATAAACTAGATTGAATAATAGATCCTAGGGTATGGCATGAATCCTAGGACCTGAAAACTAGATTGAATGATAGATCCTAGGGTGTGACATGAATCCTAGGGACAGAAACATTGAAACGAATGTCTTGAATGCCTGAATTGCAGTCTTAGATAAGTAGATAGAATAATAATAATTTCCTGCAATTGGATAACAGTTGCCTGTGAAATGTGGAGTACTGTTGCTAGTAACTGCTACATGTAATTCCTGCTGTTTGGAAACTAAATTCGAGCTGCTTGTATATAAGTTGGAAAAGAAAGATTAAATGTAGGAAACACGTGCTATATGCGAATAAAACTGAAATGATGAAACCTAGTATGGCTTGGCCTGAGAAATATGAGCACGAACCCTACGGGGAATTAGGGGTAGAGCTCCTGGAAAATAAATAGAATGGAACTGGGAAAGTGAATGGGGTATACGGAGTACCAAGGAGAGCGACTGTCCCCCTATTTAGTGCAGAGCGGAGCTAGCCGCCTTATGGTTGGGACTCGGGGTTAGGACTGGCCACTTTGTACCGACTCTGTGGCCCTCGCGTACGTAGTACCGGGGAGAGCTACTAGTGTAGGGAGAGAGCTAGCCACCCCACGGGGCCCGGGGTTCAGCTAGCCGTCTTACACAGACTTGTTAGGCCAACTGTGCAAACCAGGGTAGTCAGGCGAGGGTGTGCGGACTGTGGAGGGGCAAGACCCCTGTTTGGTTACTGTGGAGGGGCAGGACCCCTGTTACTGAGAGGGCTCTGCCCTATACTGGTTTCGTGCTGTGCTTCGGGCGCACCGGTTAACGGAAATGATTGACCGCGTGCCAGTGCAGGGTAACTACCCGTGCGTTTATCGCGTGTGCCGTAGTCACCGTTACGTCTGTTAGCGACCTTGGGGTGGTTGACTGAGGGTAGGACTACCACGGGGGACTCTCCCAGTCAGGAGAGCACCACGTGCTACTTCTACTTTTCGGAAAAGACTGCAATCAAGATCGTTCCCACGAGAAACATTCGAGATCAAGGAAAAAGAACCTAATAAATAAACCAAGTGATGAAAGAAAGAATAATTAGTTATATAAATAAAGAAATTGAAAACAACAGCTACCTGTCCACCTTTACTGCGTTTCTTAGCTAGTTGGTTACCACTTTACTCAGTGTTTCGCTGACGTGTCGTACTTACCACCTTTTTCAGGACCAGGTATTGAGCAGCCATAGCCTACGGCTGCGGAGGGTGCTGGGCCTAGTAGAGCCCACCAGTTGTACTTTTTTTGTACCCGTTTTTCTATAGTAGTGAGTATTCTGTTACATCTTTGTACTCTTTTATTGTAAACTTCATATTTCTGTACCTGTTTTTAATTCTCTACTGTTGTGGTGGTGTGTACTGTAGTTCTTTTCTTTACTGCTGTACTTTTGTTACTGTTAGTTACTTGCATGGTGAATGTGGTTTATTTTACTGCTTTTGGTTACTTTCTCGTTGGACTACTAGATCTTGGGATCAGTCGAATCGGTCCGATTCTCATGTCTCGTAGGGATTCGGGAATCGGGTCGTAACACTCCTTTCTAATTTTTACAACTCTCCCTTCATTATTTTCTCTAATAGTAAACTTACATTCCATATACTTAATATTTATCCTTCTTAAACGTAAGTCTTTTGCTTTTAAGTCTTCTTTTCAAAACTCAAGTTTTCTGTTTACTTTATCTCTTGTCTCATCAACCAACATAATGTCATCAACAAAAAGCATACACTATGATACCTCAACTTGGATATAAGTCAACTCATCCATAACCAATGTAAAAAGGTAAGGGCTTAAGGCTGAGTCTTGATGGAAACCAACGATGATAGCAAAGTATTTCATAAGTTACAACTTCATAGTACACATCCTTTATGACATTGATACATAAAACTTGTAATTATCTCTTTTCCAAAATTTTCACAAGATATCCCTTGAGATAGAGTAATAGGCCTTCTCCAAATTAATAAAGATCATATGTAAATCATTCTTCTTCACTCTATAGATCTCCTTCATACGCTGTAGGAGGTGAATTGCCACAAGAGTAGATTGATCTGGCATAAATCCAAATAGATTTTCAGTTATTACGAAGACTTCCCTCTATGTTTTTTCAATTATTATCTCCTAAAGCTTCATCATATTGATGCGTCTATTTCAGTGGACTAGTATTGAGTCTAAGTTTGTTAGTCTATACATTTTAGATGTATTAATACTTCGTGTTTGGTTATAAAATAAATGCATGTATTAGGATTTAGATATACATACATTCTCTTGCATTTTATAGTGTTATCTACATAAATAATTACGTGTTGTTATGGTTGTAGGATTAAATAGGGAATTGAAGAGGACATCTCATTTATATTTTATATCACGTAAGTTACCACCTCACCTATCTTAATTATCCCTACATCCTAAATTAATCACTAAAGACGTTAGTTCTTATTGCAAAATCACATAGGAGGGGACCAATCTCTCTCTCTCTCGTGATCCGAAGGACCTACTCCCTCTCGCAACTCGAGGGGAGAGAGAGGATTGGGAGGTTGTGTGCGTGCGTTGGAGTGAGGTAGCGTGGGGTATGGACAGGAGAGGGAGCTGCAGATGGGAGAGATGGGAATGGTCATGCACTAGTTTTTGGGAGGGGGAGCGTGCGCTAGTTGGGATGGATGGGAATGGAAGGATCGTGGATTAGTTGGTAGAGAGAGAGAGAGAGAGGTCTCCTCCTAAGTGCTTTTGCAATAAGAACCAAGGCCTTTAGGGATAGGTGAGGTGGTAACTTAGGTGGCATAAAATATAAATGAGATGTCCTCTTCAATTCTCCATTTAATCCTCAAACCATAACCACGCATAATTATTTATGTACATAACACTATAAAATGAAAGAGAATATATGTATATCTGAATCCTAATACATGCATTTATTTTATAACCAAACACAAAATATTAATACATCTAAAATATATGTACTAACAAACTTAAGCTCAATACTAGTCTACTGAAATGGACTTATCAAATGCACTCATACTTAAGTTTTGGTAATTCCAAGCAAAACACTACGATCATGAGAACAGTCCTGTAGGCTAGGATGGATAATTCAAGGAGCCTTTGTCTCCTGACCTTTAAGGAATCAATTTTGAATCTCAAAGATTGGACTCAAAGGTACTAATGTACTAACCAAACCTCTTTTTGCTCCTTTGGATTCCAATTAGCCGCAACCTTAGGTCTCTAGTACAGGTGTTACGACCTGGTTCCTGAATCCCTACAGGACACGAGATCTACTCGACTCGACTGATCCCAATACCTAGTCGTCCAACAAGAAATAACCAAAAAATAGGAAAATAAATCACATTCACTATGCTATACAACTAACAGTAAAAAGAGTACAACCAGTAAGGAAGGAAAAGCTGTTAACAGTATATATTACCATCACAACAGTAAAACGGAAACAAGGTACAGAAAACGTAAAGGTACAAGAGTCCGAAACTCACAACAGAAGTGCTACAAAAAGCTACTACTACTGGGCCCAGTACCCTCTGCAGCTGGAGACTTGGGTTGCTCAACACCTTGACCTGAAAAGGGGTTATGAGTAACAAAGTCAGCGAACGCTGAGTAGAGTGGCAACCAATTAACTAAAATAGTAAAAGCTAATAGATAAAACTATATATTCCAATTTCTTAACTTTACAAGTTATTCCTTTTCACCCATTGGTTTACTTTTTTGAGATCTCTTTCTTGATCTCGAATGTTCCTCGTGGGAACGATCTTCATTGCAGTCTTTTCCGAAGAGTAGAAGTTGCACGTGGCGCTCTCCAGGCTGGGAGAGTTGCCCGTGGTGATCCTACACCCCGTTAACCACCCCGAGGTCACTGTCTAGACGTAGCGGTGACTACGGCATGCGCGATAAGCGCACGGGTAGCTACCCCGCACTAGCACGCGGTCAGTTGTTCTCGCTAGCGGGTATGCCCAAAGTACAGCACGGAAAAGTATAGGGCCTAGCCCTTTCAGCAACAGGGGTCTAGCCCCTCAGAACCAAACAGGGTTCTCGCCCCTTCACAGTTCGTGCACCCTCATCTTACTACCCCGGTTTGCCTAGAGGGCCAAGAAAAGTCGGCGTAGGTTGGCTAGCTTAACCCCGGACCCCGTGGGGTAGCTAGCTCCCTCCCTACACTAATAGCTCTCCCCGGTACTATGTACGTGAGGGCCAACAGGAGTCGGTGTAGAGTGGCCATTCCTAACCCTAGGTCCCAACACAAGGGCGGCTAGCTCTGCTCTACACTAAAAAGGGAACAGTCGCTCTCCCTTGGTACCACGTACTCAAGGGCCAGCACACTTCCTGCTCACACTTCCAGGTCCATTCCATTTATTTCCAGGAGCTCTACTCTTAATTCCTCGTAGGGTTCATGCTCATATTTCTCATGCCATTCCATATCAGGTTTCATCATTCACATTTCCATTTTCAGGTTATACACATGCAGCTCGTATTTCTATCATTCACTTTTACATTCTCAAGTTATACACATGCAGCTCGTATTTCTATAATTCACTTTTCCATTCTCAGGTTATACACATGTAGCTCATATTTCTATCATTAACGTATACAGCAGGTAATATCATACGTAACTGTTTAACTAGCACTGGTAATTCATAATTCTCAGGCAGCTCTTGTTCATTATTAGGCAGTTGTTATCATTTTTATTTATTTATTCAAGACTGCAAACCAAACACCCATACAGACATTTCAAGTAACCTCTCGTCCAATGATTCATGCCAAATCCTAGGTTCTAGTTATTCAATCCACATATGCATTCAGGTTTATAATTAAATTTGGGAAAGCCACTCTACCAGACAACCCAGGAGTATTGGGGGCTCGAACGGCAGGCTCACGTGCCTCAGCAAGCCCCGAACCCGCAAAGGAACGAAGTCCTATAACAAGGAACAATCACAATGGAACATTTAGAACGGTATAAAGGACCTTCTAACAAGTAGAAGAACTCTCAAGGAACACACTGATAACTTGTTTGCGTAAAACGGACCTCAAACGGACCTTAAACGGGTCAAAAATAGGGTTACAGACCAAAATCAGATGTCTGGCACAAGGTCTAGACATCTTAAAAGTAAACATAATGCACCTCAGGTTCTGCGTCGACTTCAGATGTCCAGGACTTCCTCTGGACCGTCTGGGCCCAGCTCCAAATGTCCGACCTCCTCTTCGGGCTTTTGGGAGTGCTTCCAGCCGTCTAGCAAGCTGTCCAGACATCTGAAACGCGTGGGAGGGTGTGTCCTACGCCTTCCTGAAGTAATCTCTACAAGCAACAACAAAAGCTCCTATTTTTAGCCATGCAAAACATAGTTGTGGAGCGACCTGCATGGCCGTATCCGCAAAAGGAACGTACCTGCGTGGAGTTTTGCTTTTAGACGTCTGGTGTTGTTACCAAACGTCCACTCCGTCGTCTGGATGTCACTCTAGATGTCTAATTCTGGGAAAATCCTAGAACCAAAACTGCTTCCTACTCTCCTTCGCCGCGTGCAATCGCGGCCTTGCCTTATCGCCTGCAGCTTCGGTTGCAGCAATGTCGGGGACGACTCCCCCGACACTCTTCCTCCCGCACGTGTCGCTCCGGCTATGCGCCCTCTACTGAGCTCTCACGAGCTCGCGACCTTGGCTCTCCCTCCTCTCCTCATGCCGCTCTCCTCCTCGTCGCCGCTCTCACGCTCTCTCTATCGCGCGCTCGCTCCTCTCGCTGGGGTGGAGAGGAAGGGGAGGAGGTTCTAGCTGGGTGAAGTGAGGTAGAAAGAAGAGGGGAAGGGGCCTTTTATAAGGCTTGCTAGGGTTTGGAAAAGGAGAGGGGAGGGAAAAAGAGAGAAGGAGGTACTCTCTGCGCACAGCCCGCGTGCAGACGTAAAGCTCGTACACAAAAATTTCGATTTCCAGACGTCTGACCAACAGTCCAAACGTCTTAAAAGGCTCAGGACATAATAGGTCTTTACAACAGGGCTCTTAGATTCTCAGGCCCTCCAAGGGTTTGCTAATCATGGAGTTTTAAGTGTTTGTGCTCAATGTGTGATTTTATTAATGGGCATCCACAATTGTTCTTCTTATACATTCCCGAATCGGACTTACCCCTAACTTCTCTAGACTCACCTCAGCTTGGCCTTACTCAGATTTGGTAGCTTTCTCCTCACCTTTTTCTTTTATCCCAAGGTCAACCTCAAAGGTATCCCATCCTGTTGAACTTGTTTTGCGTTGGATGCTTTCATCATTCAACTTGGATAACGACTGTCTTGCTTGATGTAGCCAGATCTCCTCCAACTGTTATTAATGGAGTTGTCTTGTGGTGTCGTTGGATGGTGCATTCGCTTTCCTTACTATGATCTTGCCTCCATGGTGGTCGTTAGTGGTGGTGCCTGTCAATCCCTTCTTATGTTAGACACTTCGTTTTCGATGCATGTGTTCTTAGTGTTATTTTCCTGATTGTGTACCCTTAACCATGTTTGCTCTCATAGCCACATCACCTTCAATTTTGGCATCCACGACCATTTTGATTTTTTGTTATTTGTCTAATGTTATGTTGTTTGTATTTTATGCTTGTTTTTGTTGTTGTACGGGTTTGCTTTCGTAACTCATTCTTTGGTTATTGGTGATGTGTGTTGATCGTGTTTGCTTCGACAACTTGTGGCATTTTTATTTGGAGATGCACTCGATTAGTGCATGTAGATGTCCTCATTGACATCTCTAGGTTGTGCACTCATCCGATGACCTTGTGACATTACCACTCCTACAATTCTCTTGTGAATTGATCCCTCTATACATAGTTGTTTCAGTACTTACATCACAATAATCGTTGCCTTCATCTTTTCTAATCTTTATCTTCTAAACTTATTGATGTTGTTACTATGGATGCATTCCAAATACCTTTCTCCATTAATGAATTTCTCAATATTAAAAAAAAATATTTTTTTGCCATAAAAAAATTGTCCAGAATCATCTTTAATAATCTTCAAAAGAAAAATGAAAATGTTTGAAAGCAACTAATTGATGGTAGAGTCTAGGATTTTGGCGGTAAAAAAGGTTTGTTTTTACTAGGTTCAATTTGGTATTGACTTGATAAGGTGTGACAGTGCTCAACTCGCAAAATTATTGAATTGAGTTTGAACAAAAATTTAAACTTAAAATGGCTTGAACTTAATAAGAAATATATATTTATATATGTTTAAAAGTATATCATATGTATTGAATAAAAATATAAATATATATGAATAACTGTCTTAAAACTCTAATACTCCCTCGCATTTCCCCTCCCTCCCTAACTCCACTGTAAAACAATGCTATATATATGATAAATAAATATAAAAGGACATGTCTATAATATTTCTAGAACCTCAACATTCTCTCCCACCTATTGATATACTTAATGGGAGTACCATATGACTCCATGCATCATAGACCATCTCAGTTTCGTTTACTGTAATTTTCATACTTTCTTTATTAAGTATACTTTATTTATCAATCATCTATACTTTGCTTATTGGGCCTGGGAGATTTGGATTACTTAGTCAAGCTCGAAGGAACTAAGGCAAAAAAGGGCCTTTCGAAGATTATTAAGCTGACTCAAGTCAGCTTGAGCTCGAATAAGGTCAAACTAAATTCATTAGACTTGATAAACAACCATACGTACGAGAACTTAAAATATAAAGAACCTTTACCACAATTTCACCTAGTAGTCCTCCCCAAAGTTGGTTGATGTCCTACCTGCTCTTGTATTAGTTGTGTCCCTCCTTTATAATAATTGAGATATCTGTGGATGAATGTGAAAAAGTATAATAGACAAAACTATATGCCTAAGATTTTCTATGGAGTCCTTCCTCCCCTATAGCCTAGCTGATTGTCAAACATTTTAACGCAAGCAACGATCGTGCGGCTTCTTGAGTCTTTCTTCGAAGGTCATACTTACAACCTCAAAAGGCATCGAGAGGGAGTGAATTGCAGAAGGAAAATGTGAAGGAAAGAAAGGAAATCAAAGGTAATTCTTCATTGTATTTTGCATATGTATTGCACTATTTTTATTAACATTCTTCGTAAGGTATTTCCTCCATGGTGTATGTCCTTCCGAACCCATTCAAACCACAAGCCAGGCGAGGCTGACCAACCTTCAAAAAGTTCACAACAAAAGTCTAGCCACATCCAAACAACAAGCTTAAAAATGCTTGTTCTTCACATCTCCTGATTGAAGTATTTAGTGATTTTCTTTACAAATATTCAA
The DNA here is from genome assembly GCA_037157565.1 of Thalassia testudinum. Classification (NCBI taxonomy): domain Eukaryota; kingdom Viridiplantae; phylum Streptophyta; class Magnoliopsida; order Alismatales; family Hydrocharitaceae; genus Thalassia; species Thalassia testudinum. The sequence continues at coordinate 17,327,726 of JAZHRO010000065.1, read as the reverse complement.
ATCACCAAAGATGTATTTCTCTCATTTTATCTTCTATCGATGTCACTCTAATTTTTTCTCGAATAATCTCATTTGAAATATGTTCCTTCCTTGTATCTATCGTAACATCCTCATTATGTCACAGATATTTTTTGCACATATTTATATCTGACAACTCAACATTTAGAATCATACAACATGACAAGTCTTATAGTTACTCGATATTACTTTTCTTTAATTTTCAAATGAACCATCTTATCATGTAGAACACCAGATGTTCTGCTTTGATTTATGTGTAATATCTCCATCAATGTTACTATCTTATTGAAAAATGGATCTCAGGTATTTAAAAATATCTTTAATTGGAATACATGTTTCTCCAATTTTCACCTTTCCCTTCATTGTTATCTTTAATAGTAAACTTACATTTCATATACTCAATATTTGTCATACTTAGACGTAAGCCTTTAGCTTCTCTTCAAAACCCTATTCACTTTATCTCGTCTCATCAACTAATATAATATCTTTAGCAAAAAAACATACACCATAACACATCAACTTATATATAAGTGGTCAACTCACCCAGGACCAAGGTAAAGAGGTAAGAATTTAAAACTGATCTTTGATGCAGATCAATGATAATATCAAAATAGTCCACAAGCTACAACTTGATAGTATATATCCTTTATGAGGTTGGTATATATTATTCGTACTTGTCTCTTCTTTAAAATTCTTCACAAGATATCTCTTAATAGAGTCAGACCTTCTCCAAATCAATAAAGATCATACGTAAATACTTCTTTTTGCCTCTATAGATCTCCATCATTTGTCGTACGAGGTATATTACTTGAAGAGTAGATTGGACTGACATAAATCTAAACTAATTTTTAATTATTATAAAAATTTATTTTAACCTTCTTTCGATTATTCTCTACTAAAACTTCATATAACTCATCAATTTGATACCTTTATAATTAAAATAATTTTATATCTCACCTTTGTACTTATATAAAAATATAAAAGAATTTTTCCTTCGTTATTTTAACATTCTCTTACCTCTTTAAATAACATTAAATAATTTTGTAAATTAAATTGTACCTTCTTGTTTCAACACTCTCCAAACATTTATAAGAATATCATCAAACACAACAACCCCCTTAATTTCATCATAGATGCTTCTTCTAACATCCATAAAAAAAAAATCTCACATACAAGCTTCCTAAAAAAAATGTAGCAACATAAAAAAAATTGAGTTAATATTAACACCATAGACATCTTGGGTAAATGTCTTAGGTGCAAGAGCTATGTCAAATTCAACTTTCCTTAATTAGATTCAAATTTAAACCTAAAGCATTATACGGTTATTGAAAGATATTATATGCACAAAGAATTTATTTGATACAGATTGAATAAATAGTTTAAATTTTCGATGTGAATAGAAGATCATTTTTAAGGATGAATTAAGTAATTAGGCTGCAATTTCTTGAGCCTAAATTACTCAAACTGGAGTCGGTGCTAGTAAATACGGATAACAATTTGGAGTTAAAGTTGGATTATTCAGGGATTTCGGGAATTTGGGGCAGATAAGGTTCTACAGCAGCTATTGTTGCTGTATTAAGTGAAAGGTTAATATCGATTGACAATTTTGACGGTATTTACAATGTTCCCCATTTTGTGGAATTTTTAATTTGCTAGGGTGAATTTTGTAAGCCTTAAAGCTTTACATATATGCTCTTTCAGTTTAATTTTGGGAAGTTAAGCTAACATATGGGTATCCCGAGCACCAATCTTCAAGTGAAAAAAAAAAAAAAACAGAAATCAAAAGACTAAGTCAGAACCTTAATTAACTGCTTGAAGATATATTGAGGCAAATATTACGAATAATTCAAAACATTTTTCAACGAGAGTTGCATCCATATTCCATAAGTTATGTCGCATTACGTTACTTTTTTTTAAAGGTCCAGCTGCAGAAAATTGAGGTCGAAAGGGAACTTTTGGAGTTAGAAAGGCCACAAAGATAAAAACTAAGTTCAGTCCATGAGCGATCCAACCAAACTCCAGCCGGAGCAACTCAGCCTGATAGCTTAGTTCTAAATACCAAGCCCACCCATTGGCAACCTCCATTCCCATCCATGATGAAACAGTACAAGAGGATAACATTATAAATAATAAAATCTACCTAATTTTATTCCTTGACGACTTAAATAGCAAACACTTCAATAGCTTCGCAAGATGATCGGCAATAGAACTAATTGCTCCCACTACACCCTCCTCAATAGCACGCATAAAGATATAAGTTTTGATAAATCTAACTCCAAAAAAACGAGTAAAATCCACCATGAATACGAGTAAGTTTAGATATAAATTTTATCTAAATAACTCGATCAGATTTGGACGTAGGTAAGAATATAAATATATATCCAATTATCTTATTCGAATACCTAAATAAAATACCTATTTACTCAAAATATATAGTAATTCCTAAATCCCCAAACTTAATCTTCTTTATAATTCCATCAATGATTTTAAAGATACTTTTAAAACTTACATTAAACATTTAGGTTGAAGATAAAGATTTTTTATTTAAAAAATACTTATATTTAATCTTTCTTTATATTTTTATTTTTATATATTCCTCTTGTTATAATAATTTTAGTAAAAAATAATAAAATTAAAGTAACTCAAAAATTTACTAAAAATAAATAATTAATAAATCATGTTATAAATTTTTAAACTTCTTTGACTCTAATTTAACATAAATTAATTGTAAGATTAATTTATAAATGAATATCCAATAGATAAAAGGATAGCTCATGGATAAATAGATATGAATATAAATTTAAATTTTGATATCCTAATTAGGTAAAATATGAATATAAATTTTATAAATAAATATAAATATAAATTTAACCAAATCCAACTTAAATCTAAACCCAACCTATTTACAACCTTAAGCATGCAGCTAATGTTACTAACAGTATCACATTAGCGCAATCTCCAATTTAACGGACGGTGCATGAGAAACAGGGAAAAAACCAACTTCAAAAATAAATCAAACTTAACCAGCAAATATAAAAACCAATTTTTCGCTAATTGATATATATGATACATATAACAAGGAAAATTATTATTTAATCACAAATATTATTTATAAATAAGACATTTGACAAAATTAATAATAGATGAGTTAATTTTGAATTGAAGAACCTAATACAAGATCAAAATGATAATTTCAGATTCCGCACAAATTCCACAAAACTCACTTTATTTTGAATCCCTACACAAATCCAAACCGATACTGCTTTTTTTTATTACACAATTGCACTATTCATATCGGATCAGAAATTCTTTTCATTCCAGCCCATTTGACAAGGGAAGATCCTAAATAAAGAATAAATAAACTAAATAATGTAATAAGTAAATCAATCATTTTCAAAGTTTTAATAAGTTAAAAATTATTTGACACAGAAATTAAAATAACATTAATCTACTTGGGTGAAACTTAACCTAACGTAAATATAAATTAGGTTTACCGACAAGTTAACGGGTTAAATGTTAAACGAGGCCTCAAGATCTTTATAACATGTCAGAAAGATTAACTCCAGCATCAAACTTACATAGTTGAACACAATTAATTGTATTAAGGAATTTGGGACTTCACATAGAACTCACAAATAATGTTCTTATGATCGGTTTCCTGTCTTGGGATGCTCTATACCATGTTACTGTTTCCGTCTAGATTTACTTAACATGGATACATTTCAAAGCGTAGCAAAGGTTAGGCAGGGAGCAAATTTTACAGCAACCATGAGGACATCAGCTGTTCGTTGGCGATGCTCCCGTTTTGGTTTAATAAACGTGGGTACTTCTTAAAATGTTACTAGAATTTAACGCAAGAGCATAACTTTACTGCTACCACGATCGTGGAAACCACACGCAACCACCGAACATCAGGGCCAGTTCGAGTGGAGAGATAAATGGATTATCTTATATTTTTATTTGAAAGTCATAAAAATAATTACAATAGGTTAATCGATAATTATCAGAAAAATTTATGAATTAACTTATAAAAATATATAAAGTAATCTAAAAAAATAACTATCCCATCAACCTAAAAATAACTTCTCCCATATTAAAAAGATTCAACCTTAACCAAAATATCATTTTCAACAAATAAAATTAACTCTTATTTGGATAAGTTATCCACCTTACCTAGCTCATGACTTATAACGAAGCCTATTGATATCTAACAGCCAGTGATCCGAATGCCAACATGTCACCGACATTAAGCCCATTTTGGAAGTCTTCTCAAATTTCGTCCACCATATTGATGGCATGCCAACAGTTACCAATGAACTTGCTATGCGCTGCATTGCTAACTCTTGGACAGAAAACTCAACCGTCAAAATACATTGAAAACTTTAAAGGCTGAAGATAGACAGGAAATCGAAACACACAACTTACAAAACAACCGAGATCAAACATGGACACAGAGATAAAAGACACACTTTTTGACCTTTTGGAGTGATTTTGAATTATTATTACATAATCAGCCAACATTTGATTTTAAATTATATTTACGTAATCAGCTAGCATTTAATTTTATTTAATTGATATTATTTTTACTATTGGATCATTTTTGTTGACAAACAACATTTCTACGATATATCCTCAACATGACTATCGACATACCAATAAAAATAACAGACATATACATTCAAACTTTGATCGACATGATCATTTCGTACCTTGCTAAGAACATCCCAGCAAATTGATACTTCATACACCTTTGGGAAGAGCAAAAAGGAGGATCCAGTCGCACACCTTTCAAATCCAACACAGCTTAATAAAACGCTCAATCGAAGACCACCGACCTCCATGGACATTCACTAGCAACAGTTAGGTTATTTCAACTAATTTCCTTTGGTGGGATCCTATCTGAAGTCTACTAACCTTATTACTTAATCCAAGCTGCTTACCAAGCATTCTCCGTTCTGCCAACGAGCCAACGAAACATGTAAAGCTCATTTGTAACACGAGGCAACACGGGATCAACGTTGCTCGCGCAACGAAGAGCTCCGAGATCCATCTCCCAGACTTGTAACTGTGCAGAGCCACTCCTTTGTTTTTTTTCTGGCCAAAGCACATGACTAAATCTGGTCCCTCCATTCCCAAAACCCTCAAAATAAAAAAAAAAAAAAATCCCCCAAAACGCTAACAAACGGAAACGCCTCTTACGCACGATGAAACCCTAGAAAAAAAGGATCTGATCGAGCACTTGGGATTTGCCGGACCTTGACAAGTGCGAGATCCACCGGGAGGGATCCGCACGGTAAGAGATCCGGAGACTCTCGATCTCGCTGGTCTCAGGAAGCGTCCGATCACACCCGAAGGTCCAGACGCCTCTTGTCCAGCTTTCTTACACGGTCAAAATCCAAATCCGAAACAACGAGAAGGCTCGAATCTAAAGGGAACGATTCTAAGATGCGTACGAGAAAGTTCAGAAAGAACGTAGCGATGAGAAGATTGGAATCAGATTCGTGCGAATCATGTGTTCGATTTCTCGTTCTCTCATCATAGATCGATCGGGGAGGAAGGGGAAGAGATATAGGAGAGGAGGAAATGGGTATCGCTATCACCTGCGGGGAAGGGAGGGAGCAGAGAGAGGCGGCGGCAGACATCGCTTTACGACGACAGGGTCTCGGGTATTTATACGGGGAGGTGGGGAGTGGGACAACCTGGAAACCCTATGATTGGTTGGGTTTGGGATTCGATGGTACCCGTCGGATTGGGAACGAAAGGATGGGAAATCCTGATGCCGTTGGATTGGGTATGTGCGGTTCTCCACTGGGGGTGACTCGGGCGGCGAGCATTGGCAAGGCCCAACCGTTCGCTGGATTTGGCTGGGAGATTAGTTAGTCTTTTGATAAAATTAGAACCGGATAAATTGAGTAAGGTTTTTATCGGTAAAATGATTGGCAGCGTGTTATTACATTAGCAAATAATATTTAATATTATTATTAAGTATAGAATTATATTATATTACAGTTAATATATTTTAACATATACTAATATTGATATAATGTAAGCAGATAATTTAAGAGTGACATATTTTAATGCTACGTTCCGCAAGATGATGAGGATTATATTAGAATGAAATACTATAGAAATAAATGATGAGGTGTTGAATTATGATATAAAAATAAGTAATGAGGAAAATAATTAATAATCTAATGCAATGTTAATAGATATTTATTTAATAATATTTTTTGTGAGAATGAAAAATTTTTAATATGATGTTAATGTTTGATAATTAATGATTACCCTCTTCTCAATTTTGAATTCAATCCATCTCAATCCCATGTGTTACAGTAGCCTTACACCACTACAGTGCCACTCTCCCACAACCAATCCTCTTGCCAAAGGATACCTAATGGATAGATAGAGTGCAAAAAGTTGTATTCCCATTAACTTTGGAATTTATCCTTTGGACATCCTTCTGATTTTAGAACATATCTTAAGTTATCCTTCAGTTAAACAAAATCTTCATCCGAGAAGCTAACAAGCCAAGATAAGGCCCATTGATTTTGTAAATTTTCAGCTCAAACTTAAGAGAGTGCCTTTATACTTGAAAATGTAGGACATTGATTTTGGGGTCAAAGAAAAAAAACAATGACATTAGAATTTTTTTTTTTTCCTAAGTTTTCTTGAGTTTATGCATACATTGACAAATAGAAGAAAATTAATAGAAGAAAATTAATTTCTTTCACTTTTCCTAGTAATTCCACCGCTTATGATAAGGAAAGTAGTTTGCATAAGAAGGAAAAATAATATAATTTATGTAGAGTGATAGCAAGTATATAAATATTGAAAAATAGAAAAAAAATTTCTAATCAAATGATTTACTTTAATTTACTTTCCTTCGTTTTCAAAATGCCAAGCCAAAGGATTCCTATTTATTATTTCTTGTATTCATAATATATATATACTTTTAGAATGAAAATTATTTGAACTTTAAATTTTGGACTAACCAAATGAAATATAATACTCTATTCCAGTAAGACTTAAGAATTGAGAACGAGTTTAAATAATTATCAATTAATATCACATACACGTAAACAAATCCGCTCCAGACATGTCCGTCAACGTCGAGATACGCAAGCAAAGAGAGCAACTCCTTGTCGAGTTATGACGGGAAAAGATCAGGAGACAAAAAAAAAAAAATCAGGTCACGTTACATACGCGCCGTCCTTCCTGGAGATACATTTAATATCGAATACAATATAATCCGGCTCGACGGTAGGCTGAGCGTGTGATGCCCAGTCTACATATACTAAGATCTCAGTAAGGAGAATAAATTTATTGGATAAATAAAAGGATAGGAAAGAAATAAAATAAATGATAAAATAAATTAATTAATTTATTTAGTTGAATGTGTTAAGTGACATAAAATTTATTATATAGAGGAGTAGAATAAATTTTAGGTGTATTAATATGTTTTCGGATGTGTTAAATTTCAAATGTGTTAACTTATTTTTAGATGTATTAAGTGATGTGTTAAATAATTAATATGCGAAACAAATAAGATTTAAAGATATAAAGTTAAAAAATATGCATCACATCATATTTTATAAAGTAATGTCTCTTTCTTACCTAGTAAAATATATGAATATATTTTAATTTTTAATCGATATATTTAAATTATTTATTTAAATATATCGACTAAAAATTAAAATATATCGATTCAAAAGTAAAATTATATTAATATATTTTTATTTTTAATCGATTGAAAATATATTTTTACTTAAAAATAAAAAAGTAATTTTCATTTATAAATTTTATATTTAAGATTTATGATTTAAATTTAAGATTTGAGATTTAAGATTTAAGTTTCAATTTATAAAAAATGATTCCTCACTCACTTTCCAAGTGAAAAAATATCTTTTATATGTAAAAAATCACTTGAAATAGGTGAAAATTGGTTGAAAATAAAAACTCATCGATGTATTTTTATTTTCAAATGATATATTTTGATTTTTAACCGGTGGAAAATCAAAATGCACTGACGTACTGATTGAATATCAAAATGTACTAATCTATTTTGTTGGGCGAAAATGTGCGTTGCAAAATGCATTGCAGCATACATTTCTCTACCAGCATCTTATGGTAAATGAGTCAAATTCTTGGCTCAATTCTAACCTAAGATGATTATGTGCTTGACCCAAGATCGATCCCAGATTATCATGCACTCGAGCAGGCGACGAAGGACACGGGTTGGGTCGACGCAATGTGACCTGTTACGACCCAATTCCCGAATCCTTACGAGACACGAGAGTTGGACCGACTCGACTGATTCTAAGATCCAGTCGTCCAACGAGAAAGTAACCAAAAGAGCAGTAAAATAAACCACATTCATCATGCATGTAACTAACAGTAACAAAAGTACAGTAGTAAAAAAAAGAACTACTACAGTATACACCACCACAACAGTAAAGAATTAAATAGATATATAAACATGATGCTTATAACAAAGAGTACAATTGTAACAGAAAATACTCACTACAATAGAAGAAACGGTACAGTAGGTACAACACAAGAAAACTACTGGACTCTACTAGGCACAGCACCCTCTGCAGTCGCAGGCTCTGGCTGCTCAACACCTGGTCCTGAAAAAGTGACAAAGGTGACATGTCAGCGAAACGCTGAGTAGAGTGGCAACCAACTAGCTAAAAAAAATAGTAAGGTGGACAAGTAGCTGTTATTTTTTTTCCTTTCTTTATTTCTAATTACTCATTCTTGAATTATTCCTCAGATCTTTTTCTTGATCTCGAATGTTCCTCGTGGGAACGATCTTGATTGCAGTATTTTCCGAAAAGTAGAAGTAGCACGTGGTGTTCTCCTGGCCGGGAGAGTCCCCCGTGGTGGTCCTACCCTCAGTCAACCACCCCAAGGTCGCTGATAGGCGTAACGGTGATTATGACACACATGATAAACGTACGGATAGCTACCTCGCACTGGCACGCGGTCAGTCGTTTCCATTAACGGGTGCGCCCCAAAGCACAGCACGGAACCAATATAGGGCAGAGCCCTCTAAGTAACGGGGGTCTAGCCTCTCCATAGTAACCAAACAGAGGTCTAGCCCCTCAGTCCCCACACCCTCGCCTGACTACCCTGGTTTGCCCAGTGGACCTAACAAGTCAGTGTAGGACGGCTAGCAGAACCCCGGAACTCGTGGGGTGGTTAGCGCTCTCTCTACACTAGTAGCTTTCTCCGGTACTGTGTACGCGAGGGCCAAAAGTCGATACAAAGTGGCCAGACCTAACCCCGGGTCCTTGGGACGACTAGCTCCGCTCTGCACTAAACAGGGGGACAGTTGCTCTCCTTGGTACTCCGTACTCAAGGGCCAGCTCACTTCCCCAATTCCATTCCATTAACCCTTCAAGAGCCCTACTCCTAATTCCCCATAGGGTTCATGCTCATATTTCCTCAAGCCAAGCCATTTTAAGTTTCATCAATTCAGTTTTATTCTCATATAGCCCGTGTTTCCAACATTTAATATACATTCATATATAAGCAGCTGTTATCCAATTACAGGCCATTATCATTATTCTTTCTACTTTTCCAAGACTGCAAATTCATGTATTTACGACATTCGTTTCAGTGTTTCTGTTCCTAAGATTCATGCTATACCCTAGGATCTATCATTCAATCTAATTTTCCCGTCCTAGGATCTATCATTTATCTCACAAGTGCATAAATGTTAATAAATAATCAAGAGGAGCCACTTTACCCGCAAAATCGGGAGTGATGGGGACATGATCGGCAGGTCCACGTGCCTTTGCAACCCCTAGATCCGCAACAGAACGAGGTCCTATCACAAGGATCAAACACACGGAACTACTCAGAACAGGATAAAAGTACTTTAAACAAATAGAGGAACTAATTCTGAGAACGAAATTTTAAACGCGGAAAACGGACTTTGAACGGACCCTAAACGGGTAAAAAATGACAACTCTACCCTAAATCAGACGTCTGGAACACCTTCTAGACGTCTTAAACGATGGTTCAGATCATACCTTACTTCTGCGCTGCTATTCAGACGTCTAGGATCCCACTGAACCGTCTGGACCTAGTTCCAGACATCCGATTGTCACTCCGGACGTCTGGAGACTCCGTCTGGTGCAGTGCCCAGACGTCTGATCTGTGTGGGAGGACGTGCTCTTGCGCCTTCCCGAACGAAACCTGCACGCGTACGCAACCGTCCTGAACACGTCAAAGAGGCAGAACCCCCGGCGGAGCGGCCTGCATGGCTGTACCCGCGAAAGGAATAAGAAAAGAAATATTGTACCTTTCAGACGTCTAGATCTTCCTCCAGACGTCTCCCGTGTCGTCTGGACGTAGGTCAAGACGTCTGATTCTGGGAAAATTTCCCAAAATCAGGACCTCGCCCTCCGCCTACTGCGCACAGCCGCGTCGCGTCGCGCTCGCCTGTTGCCTGAGCTGCAGCAGCACCTCCCCAGCGATACGCTCCTGCTGCGCGCATCCGTCGGCCGGCCCTGGGCAGCTCCGGCGAGTTCGCGCTCTCTTCCTTACGCGCTCCGCCTCCTCTCCCTCTCACTACACCTCCCCGTGCACACTCGCCAACAGCTGCTGCCCTCGCTCTCTCACTCTCACGCTAACAGGAAGGGGACGGTAGAGTGGTGGTGAGGGAGAGGGAAGGAAGGAAGAGGGGCTATTTGTAGGCGCCGAAGGAGAGAGAGAGGAAGAAAAGAAGGCACCCGCAGGACGGGGAGGGAAGAAAGAGAAGAAAAGAGGACGGCGGGTTCAGTCTACGTCCGCATGCTCGCAGACTCGCAATCGTACGCCGCAGAAATTAAATTCCAGACATCTGGGAAGTCGTCCAAATGTCTTACCAGACGTCTGAACCAACTCCCAGACATCTTAAAAGACGTTTGATGTCGTTGGTCTTAACATAACAAACTCAAAGGAAGTTTCGTCCCCGAAACTTGCCCTAACTAGAGTGCGGGAAAAGAACAATATACGCATAACAAACTCAAAGAGGATCGAAGCCAGTCTGAAAAGACGTACCCTCAAAGAGCTCCGGGTACCACTCCCGCATCACCGCCTCAGGCTCCCAGGTGGCCTCCTCGTACCGCTGGCTCCTCCACAAAACCTTCACCAGTGGTACTTGCTTCCGTCTCAGACTCCAGACGGCTATGTCGAGAATCTGCACTGGTTGCTTGAGGTAGGTTAGGTTGTCACCCACCTTGATGCTCTCGTGGCTCAGGACGTGACTGGGATCGGTAACGTACTTCCTGAGGTTGGACACGTGGAACATGTCGTGCACACCAGAAAGCTGGGAAGGGAGGGCAAGCCTGTAGGCAACGGATCCAACCCGCTCTAAGACCTCAAAGGGTCCCACGAACCTCGGCGCAAGCTTCCCTCTCACCCCAAACCGCTGCAGGCCCTGCATGAGCAAAATGCGAAGGAAGACGTGGTCCCCAACCTCAAACTGTACCTCTCTGCGTTTCCGATCTGCATAGCTCTTCTGTCTGCTCCTGACAGTGCGGAGTCGCCTGTGGATCTGCTCGATCACCTACTGACTCTGTCGGATCAGCCTGGGGCCAAGGTCCCACTTGGTCCCCACCTCAACCCAACTGAAGGGTGCCGTACACTTCCGCTCGTACAGAGCCTCGTAGGGTGCTATGCCGATGCTCGAGTGATAACTATTATTATATGCAAACTCCGCCAGGGGCAAGTGTTCCTCCCAAGAGCCCCTCCAGTCTAGCACACAAGCACGCAAAAGATCCTCAAGAGTCTGTATCGTGCGCTTAGACTGTCCGTCCGTCTGGCGGTGGTATGCTGTACTGAACCTCAACCGCGTCCCCAGGGCCTGCTGAAACTCAGCCCAAAACTGGGACGTAAAACGGGTATCCCGGTCGAATACAATCTCCTGCGGAACTCTGTGTAGACGTACCACGTCGCGAATGTACCTCTCTACCAACTGTGCTGGTCCCAAGGTGACTCGGATCGGCAAGAAACGTGCCGTCTTCGTCAATCTGTCAACGATTACCCAGACTGCGTCGTGTCTTTGCTGGGTAACAGGTAAGCTCACCACCAAGTCCATGGTGATGATTTCCCACTTCTACTCTGGTACTGGAAGTGGCTGTAACGGCCCTGCAAGTCTCTGATGCTCGGCTTTCACCTGCTGGCACACTAAACACTGCTGCACGAATTCACCCACATCCTGCTTCATCCCCCTCCACCAAAAGTCGCGTCTCAAATCATGGTACATCTTTGTGTTTTCAGGATGTATGGTGAATCTGGAACCGTGTGCCTCAGTCAGGAGATCCCTCAACAGCTCCTCGTCTCTGGGAACGCACAAACGTCCCCTCATGCACAGCACCTGGTCTGTAAAAGAGAAGTCTCCAAGGTCTGTCATGTAACGACTGTAAGTACGAGTCGACCATCTGCCCTGTGATGATGCGGTTTATCAGCTCTGGCCTCGTCTGTTGTGTCACAGTCACTGCCCACAGTGCCCCAGTAACTCTAGGGGTCGCCAACTGCCTATCTCCTCCAAGAGGCTCCAACTCTGTGCCTGTAAACTGACTAAGTGGGCGGGCGCCTTCCAGCTCAAGGCGTCAGCCACCACGTTGGCCTTCCCCGGTTGATAGGAAATGCTGCAGTCATAGTCCTTCAGGAGCTCCAACCAACGTCTCTGTCTCATGTTGAGCTCCTTTTGATCAAACAGGTATCTGAGGCTCTTGTGATCTGTGAAAATCTCAAAGGTCTTACCATACAAGTAGTGCCTCCAAGTCTTCAGCGCGAAGACGACAGCTGCCAGCTCCAGGTCGTGGGTAGGGTAGCTATGCTCATGGGGCTTCAGTTGCTGCAAAGCGTAAGCGACAACGTGACCCCTTTGCATGAGCACACCCCCTAACCTCCTCAAAGAGGCATCCGTGTACACAACGAACCCGCCACCATTGTCTGAGATGGTGAGCATGGGAGCCGAAGTCAGCCTCTCCTTCAACTCCTGAAAATATGCCTCACAGGCGTCTGTCCAAGTAAAAGATACGTCCTTCCGGGTCAGCTGTGTCATAAGACGTGCAATCTGTGAGAAACCCCTGATAAACTACCTGTAGTAGCTTGCCAGTCCCAAGAAACTGCGAATCTCAGTGACCGTATGCGATCTCTTCCACCTGAACACTGCCTCAACCTTGGCTGGGTCCACAGCCAAACCATCCCCGGAGATCACATGACCTAAGAAAGTCACCTCCCTCAATCAGAACTCGCACTTACTGTATTTGGCATAAAGCCTACATCGTCTCAGTGTGTCCAAAATCATCCACAAGTGCTGTCCATGCTGTGTCTGATTTCGAGAATAGATGAGCACATCATCAATGAATGCCACAACGAACTGGTCCAAGTACGATCTAAACAACCGGTTCATCAAATCCATGAAGGCAGCGGGGACATTGGTCAGCCCAAACGGCATGACCAGAAACTCGTAGTGTCTGTATCGGGTGCGGAAAGCTGTCTTGTAGACGTCTGCCTCCTTGATCCTCAACTGGTGGTATCCAAACCTCAAGTAGATCTTGGAGAATACCGTGGCACCTCGCAGTTGGTCAAACAAGTCATCAATCCTCGACAGCAGATACCTATTATTGATGGTGACCCTATTCAGCTGTCTGTAGTCCACACAAAAGCGTAAGGTACCATCCTTCTTTACGAACAATACCGGGGCTCCCCAGGGAGACACACTGGGCCTCACAAAGCCCTTCTCCAAAAGATCCTGCAATTGAGACTTGAGCTCTCGCAGCTCATGTGGTGCCATCCTGTACGGTGCTGTGGATATGGGGCTGGTCCCTGGTACCAGTGAGATCTCAAACTTGATCTTACGCTCGGGCGGTAATCCTTGCAGCTCATTTGGGAACACGTCAGGGCACTCTCTGACCACCGGGATACTCCTGAAGTCTGCCACAGGGCTGGGCTCCATCACCACACAAGCTAGGAAGCTCTCACACCCCTTGCTCAAAAGTCTCGCCGCCCGAAGTGCAGAAATGCACCTGGAGCCTTCGTCCACTAGCTGCACGTGGAACTCGAAAGAAGGCAACTGCGGTATGGAGAAAACAATCTTCCTCTCAAAGTAGTCCACCAAGACGTGGTAAGCGGACAGCCAGTCCATCCCTAGAATTACGCCAAAGTCCTCCATCTGTATCATAATCAGGTCAGCGGGAAGGCTGTCCCCCAATACTGACCTCAAAACCTATGTACACTTCCTCAGCTACAAACAACTGACCACTCGGATCTCTGATCACGAACGGATCCTCTAACATACAGTCCTGCCCCAAGATAATCGCAAAACTGGCAGTGACAAACGAGTGCGTAGCGCCGGAATCAAAAAGCATGTAAACAAGTCTGCCGGAAACTGAAACCATACCTGCCAACACTGATCCCGAAGCTCTGGCATCCCTGTGTGTCAGGGCGTTGATACGCCTCTCAGCCCTAGGTGCGGACGAAGTAGCCACTCTGCGTCGGACGGATAGCCGCTAGACGGTACCCTCCCCATGACTGCTGTCCTCGCGCCTGGAACCCGCGGCCTCCTGCTCGCCCTCCAGTGCTCGGCGCGGGAAGCATCTGCTGACCTCCTGCCCTAGTAGCATCAGCCGGAGCCCCTCGGTGAACCTCCAAAGGCGCTCCTCAGTAGCCACGGCTGTCGCTGCGAAACAAGATAGCTCCAGGAAACGCGTACGGTACGCGCTCACGGTCATCGTCCTCTGGCGGAGAGTGTGGAACTCCCGCCTCCTCTGGTCCTACCACGTCTGGGAAAAGTACTGCTCACAGAAGAGGGTGACGAACCAATCCCAAGTCAACTCGTCCCTCTCTTGACCCCTGACCGCCCTCCACCACCTGTGCCGCGCTCTCCAGCTGGTACGTGGCAAAGGCCACGCAGCACTCCACAGGGGGGCGAAGGGTGTCAAAAACCTTCTCGATCTGCTCGAGCCAATCCTCCGCCTCGGTCGGGTCTTCATCCCCTTTGAAGGAGGGGGGCTTCAGCTTCCGAAACTGTCCGAAAAGCTCAAAGTGACGTTGAAGGGGAAATGCTGACGCACCTCCCGGTAAAGACGCCTCGTGCTCAGAAGTGTCGGAGGAAGGTGGGGGCGGTGGAGGCCCATCCCCTCCCCCGCGTCCAGCGCCATGTCCGTCGCGTGGTCCCACAGAGGACTCTCCCTCCACAGCCCCAGGGAGAGGCGCTCGTGGCGGTGGGTGGAGCTCCTCTCGCACGATGTCCCGTATCAGCTGGGCAAGGTCCAAGGTCAGAATGCTCGAGAGCAATGGCTGGTCCACTGAGGCATCGACCTCAACGCGCCCGCCCCTCCGACCTCGTCTTCGACCGCGTCCGCGGCCTGCCTCGCTACCTCATCGAGGCATCTCCTGTAAGGAGACGCAACACGGAATAAAAAAGACGCCAATACAAATCGATATCTAAGAAAAAAGTCTAAAACAGATGTCAAAAGGTACATCGTGGTGGCTACTCTAGTTAAAAGCACGTGAATTGGTTATTTTCTAGCCAGTTGGTTCACTTCTCGGGACGACCTTGCTCTGATACCATCTTGTTACGACCCGATTCCCGAATCCCTACGAGACACGAGAATCGGACCGACTCGACTGATCCTAAGACCCAGTCGTCCAACGAGAAAGTAACCAAAAAAGCAGTAAAATAAATCACATTCATCATGCTTGTAACTAACAGTAACAAAAGTACAGCAGTAAAGAAAAGAACTACTACAGTACACACCATCACAACAGTAGAGAATTAAACAGGTACATCAACATGATCCTTACAATAAAGAGTATAATTGTAACAGAAAATACTCACTACAACAGAAGAAACGGTACAGTAGGTACAACACAAGAAAACTACTGGGCTCTACTAGGCCCAGCACCCTCTGCAGCTGCAGGTTCTGGCTGCTTAACACCTAGTCCTAAAAAGGTGACAGGTGACACGTCAGCGAAATGCTGAGTAGAGTGGCAACCAACTAGCTAAGAAAACAGTAAGGTGGGCAAGTAGCTGTTATTTTTTTTCTTTCTTTATTTCTAATTACTCATTCTTGAATTATTCCTCAGATCTTTCTCTTGATCTCGAATGTTCCTCGTGGAAACAATCTTGATTGCAGTCTTTTCCGAAAAGTAGAAGTAGCACGTGGTGCTCTCCTGGCCGGGAGAGTCCCCTGTGGTGGTTCTACCCTCAGTCAACCACTCCAAGGTTGCTGATAAGCATAACGGTGACTACGGCAAGTGCGATAAATGCATGGATAGCTACCCCGCACTAGCACGCGGTCAGTCGTTTCCGTTAACGAGTGCACCCCAAAGTACAACACAGAAGTAGTATAGGGCAGAACCCTCTCAATAACAGGGGTCTAGCCCCTCCACAGTAACCAAACAGGGTCTGGCCCCTCCACAATCCGCGCACCCTCGCCTGACTACCCTGGTTTGCCCAGTGGGCCTAATAAGTCGGTGTAGGATGGCTAGCAGAATCTCAGGGCCCGTGGGGTGGCTAGCGCTCTCTCTACACTAGTAGCTCTCACCGGTACTGTGTACGCGAGGGCCAAAAGTCGGTACAAAGTGGCCAAACCTAACCTCAGGTACTTGGGGCGACTAGCTCCGCTCTGCACTAAACAGGGAACAGTCGCTCTCCTTGGTACTCCGTACTCAAGGGCCAGCTCACTTCCCCAATTCCATTCCATTTACCCTTCAGGAGCTCTACTCCTAATTCCCCATAGGGTTCATGCTCATATTTCCTCAGGTCAAGTAATTTTAAGTTTCATCAATTCAGTTTTATTCTCATATAGTCCGTGTTTCCAACATTTAATATACATTCTTCATATACAAGTAGCTGTTATCCAATTACATGCCATTATCATTATTCTTTTTACTTTTCCAAGACTGCAAATTCATGTATTCACGACATTCGTTTCAGTGTTTCTGTTCCTAGGATTCATGCCATACCTTAGGATCTATCATTCAATCTAGTTTTCCCATCCTAGGATTCATGCCATACCCTAGGATCTATCATTTATCTCACAAGTGCATAAATGTTGATAAATAATCAAGGGGAGCCACTCTACCCACAAAATCGGGAGTGATGGGGGCGTGATCGGCAGGTCCACGTGCCTCCGCAACCCCCAGATCCGCAACAGAACGAGGTCCTATCACAATGATCAAACACACGGAACTACTCAGAACAAGATACAAGTACTTTAAACAAGTAGAGACTAATTCTGAGAAGAACGAAATTTTAAATGCGGAAAACAGACTTCGAACGGACCCTAAACGGGTCAAAAACGACAACTCTGCCCTAAATCAGACGTCTGGAACACCTTCCAGACGTCTTAAACGATGGTTCAGATCATACCTTACTTCTGCGCTGCTATTTAGATGTCCAGGATCCCGCTGAATCGTCTGGACCTAGTTCCAGACGTCCGACTGTCACTTCGAACATTTTGAGACTCTCTTCGTCGTCTGGTGTAGTGCCTAGACGTCCGATCTGTGTGAGAGGGCATGCCATTGCGCCTTCCCGAACGAAACCTGCATGCGTACGCAACCGTCCTTAACACTTCAAAGAGGCAGAACCCTCGATGGAGCGGCCTGCATGGCCGTACCCGCAAAAGGAAGAAGAAAAGAAATATTGTACCTTTTAGACATCTGGATCTTCCTCCAGACGTCTCCCGCGTCGTCTGGATGTAGGTCCAGACATCTGATTCTGAGAAAATTTCCCAGAATCAGGACCTCCTCACCCTCCGCCTGGTACGCACGGCCGCGCCGCGCTCGCCTGCTGCTTGAGCTGCAGCAGCATCTCCCCACCGCTACGCTCCTGCTGCACGCACCCGTCGGCCAGCCTTGGGCAGCTCCGACGAGTTCGCCCTCTCTTCCTCACGTGCTTCGCCTCCTCTCCCTCTCGCTACACCTCCCCGTGCGCACCCAACAGCAGCTGCTGCCCTCACTCTCTCACTCTCACGCTAATAGGAAGGAGACGATGGAGTGGTGGTGAGGGAGAGGGAAGGGAGGAAGAGGGGCTATTTGTAGGCGCCGGAGGAGAGAGAGAGGAAGAAAAGAAGGCGCCTACAGGACGGGGAGGGAAGAAAGAGAAGAAAAGAGGACGGCGGGTTCAATCTGTGTGTGCATGCGCGCAGATTCGCAATCGTACGCCGCAAAAATTAAATTTCAGACGTCTGGACCAACTCCCAGACGTCTTAAAAGACGTTTGATGTCGTGGGTCTTAACATGGCCCAACACTCAACCTTACGCACTAGTGAAGTGGTTTCTTGGCTTATGCATCCTCCTTATGCGTCTCATGTAGCTCCATTGGGTGCAATCCTTGGTCAGTTGTTAGTCAACTTTTCGTTTTACCTCCATTGCATCAAGTGCCCCATGAGTAGAGTTTTGCCATATTATTCTTCGCTAAGCTAGGACTAAAGTCATATAGGGGATTGACCTCATCCTAATTGGAATCGGGAAAAGTCAGCAAGGAGGAAGTTCAACTCCAACTGTTCAATCATCTTCGTCCTAACAAGAAAGAACATGTGCCTCAAGTGATCAGGAACACGGCTTAGACCCCAAATATCAAAATGCAACAACTAAAAGATAGACTCAAAACTACAATTCGTCGAATGGGGAAGCAACTCTTGTGGCATTTCCCCAATTGGCATGACTTACATTGGAAATTGGCTGCGATGAAACCTAAGCAATCATTCATTGCAATTTAGGTAATGGGAGATGACAAATGCGAAGGTACCACAAATATATAGTTGAAAGAGCCCCTTGAGAGAATGGAAATGTGGCCAACATATGGAGATTGCAATAGACGATAAACACCCTCTTTCTCGCAACCATAGCTAACATCTGCCTCATCGATATATCCTAAAAAGCAAGAGACACGATGACAAATATGGCTCTACAATCCAATTCCTTTGTATTTCTACTAAGAGTAAGCTTTAGGGGAAACCTGGTGCAAACAAAACATTCTCCATGCGTATATGTGGAGCGACTTGTACTTCCTCCTAACCAGTAATGAGACAATACCTCCCATCGGCAACCAAAATGGTCCTATTAGATGGAACTGACCTCAATATGCAAAACTAGCAAGCACCTACCCATGTATGTCGAGATGCACTCGAATCAACTAGCTAATCGATGCTCTACGCTAGATTGGCATGCAACAAAAGCAAGGGATATACCTGAAGGGTCAATGAAGGTAGCAATGTCGAATTTTCCAATGGAAAAACTCAAGGTGGTCACCATAGGGGTGATAGATATTCCATGTTGATGAAGCTTCTAGATCATCTCATCATACTCAACTTTAGAGATAGGTGCAATCTCAGGCACTATCTCTAGTGCTACAATCTGTTGGTAAGCGCTAATAGGTTTCCTATGCTTGGTTCAACATCGGTCTTCAATACGACCAAGCTTCTCGCAATGTGAGCATTGGGGCCTAGCATGCCCTTGACTTCCATGGCCTCACCCACATCCTTCAACAAACAATGAAGTGCCTCCGCCTCTTCCCTTAGAGACACCCATAACTAGTGTCTGCTCCATGTAGGGTGAGGACGAAAGAGTGACTGCAACTCTATTCAATTGACTATGTGCCTCCACCATTGTCGAGATTGTGAACAATGTAAGCATCTAGGGCTGCACTACCTTACATGCCAGGTCCAGTGTCTAACAAGAAGGTAGCCCAACATGGGGTGGGCTTTATATGTCTTTTGGGACTTGCACGAATACATAAGTGTGTAGGCATTCAACCTCTTAAAAGCAAATTTCAAGGTCAAATAATACTTGCAAGTGGCATATCATCCTATCTCACATGTGTCATCTCGTGGTGGAGCTATAAGATCTGAGCTGCATTCTTCTCTTGTGAATATGTCTAACAAAGAATGTCCCAGATTTCTTTTGTAATCTTGTAGTACATAATCTCAATAGCAATCCTCTAGATCATGGTACTCATTATCCATGCCCTAATCACAACATTGCCCTTTTTCTAAGTTGAATACCTCCCAATCTCTCTGTAAGGCTTTGACTTAGTAACAATGTGCTCTTTGTCGTGTCCTTCAACAATATTGAGGATCAACTGCGACCGTAGCATATAATTGGTCCCATCAAATTTCACGACTAAGCTAAAGAAGGGATTCTTGAACTTCCCATGCATCCCATCTCCTTGATTAGGAAAGTCAACAATTTTGGATGTCATATTTGAACCAAATCGAAATCCCATGATGAGCAATCGTGATGAAATATAGGAAAACTACTTCATAAATGTGGAGAAGCTAATGCATAAAGCAACAGATCATAAGGAAGGAGTGCACAGCAAACCAAACTAGATAATTTGGAGGTTCCACAATCTTGTGCATCTGTTTTTAGACATTGCTTAAGGCTAGGTGATGGCTCTAAGGCTCATTGCTTGCTACTTATCGCTATGAGCTCCTAAAGAGTAAAGCCACTAGTGCTGCACACTACAACACCAACACAAGGCAAAGATAAGTCCAACAAAGGTACACAAGACCTCAGTGCAATGGCTTGGGCTTGTAGGCAACATACACGAGCTTGGGTGCTAAGGGTGGTACTGTAGCAGCAAACAATGGCCACTTGCAGTCGGGTGCCACCACTCTAGCAAATGCTTATTGTGGTTGGGTGCCCTAGTGAGCACACCTAGTGGCAAAGGTCATTGCTGATTCAAGGCTCAATGGCAAACAGTGGCCCAATCAAGGTAGTGGTCGGGTGCCCCACGACAGCCAATGGGGCTTGATGCCCAAAGGGCGTGACCCTCCTATTGTTAGTTAAACACCCCTACTATGGATTGTACAAATCCCAAGAAGGAAGAAACCCTAATTTATTTTGGTAGATATAATGTAAGCACCTTAATATCCCTTAAAAGATGGTATCACATGAAAAACTTAAGAGAGTTTCAAGTGATATATATAAGGATGGAGACAATGGCCACTAGCAGTCAGGCGACACCATCCTATTGAATGCCTATTGTGGTTGGGTGCCCTAGTAAGCACACCTAGTGGCAAGAGTCATCGTTGAATCAGGGCTCAACAACAAACAATGGCCCAATCAAGGTAGGGGTTAGGTGTCCCATGATAGCCAATGGGGCTCGATGCCTGGCCGCGACCCTCCTATTGTTAATTAAACTCCCCCACTACGGATTGCACAAATGCCAAGAAAAAAGAAATCCTAATTTATTTTGGTAGAGGTAATGTAAGCACCTCAATGTCCCTTAAAAGATAGTATCACATGAAAAACTCAAAGTTTCAAGTGATATATAAAGATGGAGGCATAAAACTAGTTTATATGGACTTAAGCATTTTGATCCAATTCGAGAGAGATCTATCAAGGCTTGTGGCTCAATGATGTTAACTAGATAATACCCAGGTGGCATGCTCGAGGTGGGGACTATAAAGCGTCACAAAATGGTATCAGAGCATAACTCCTTTTTAGTAGAAGGAAATGGCTACCGAAGAAATGCAGCCACCACTAGCAAGGTGGCTAGTACGAAAGGTCTACCATTGAAGTAGAGCCATCACTATTGCTAGGGGAGGTAGATCCTGGCCAACTGCAACAAGGATGTTGCGATCCTAAAGGCATGAAGAATGTAATGGAAGCACCTCAACATCTAAGCACCATAATGTCTCTTAAAAGAAAGTATCACATGGAAAACTTAATAAAATTTCAAGTGTTATATAAGAGTAAAAATAAACAATTAGTTAATATAAACTTAGCAAGCCTATCAAGGCCTATAACTCAATAATGTTAACTGGGTAATAGCGAGGTGGTATAATTGGGGTGAGACCCTATGGTGTCACAATATAGAAGGAAAAAAGAGGAAGAAGCAAGTAGATATCAACCTCTAGCCTAAAACCGTCACTTTGATATCATATGGAAGGCAAATGAAATATTCTATTTCACCAAAGAAATTATAATTCTCTACATATAAAGAGAGGCTAGGGAATAATTACAAATAAATCCTCAAGGAAGATAAAAATAACAAAACTAAAAGAAACAAGAAATAATAAATCAAATGGGACTTATATCTCTGCACTATTATTATCGCAGTTACACCATTTGCTCACATTTCAATCTCCCTTTCCATTTGCTCGCACCTTACTCCCTCTTCCTTCACAGCATTCTTTCTCTTGGTTGAGCTTAAACTTTTCCTTTATTGACTATCAAGTGCAGGTATTTGATTGTTTCCTCTCAAGCACAACTACTATTGCACCTTCCAAATCAAGTACTTGTCAAGGTTCAAGAAAATGGACTTCATTGTTCCCTATCTCAACCACAACTACAATTGCACTTTCCAAATCAAGCACTTGTCAGGGTTTAAGAAAGGTCACATCTAAGTTCAATGTCGTCCAACCAATGATTTGAATTTTGATTAGATACTAGATAACATCAGCATGACATACTAAAAAGACCTCACTGCATTTTAAGCGACTAGACTGGTCACTCAAATCAGATTTTTGAATCAAGTAAAAGCAAAGCATTTAATATACAATAACATGTAACCCTTATAAATCATAAATTTACTACAACCTATGCAGTAAGAAATGAATATGCAAGTAACACAACCAATATACAAGCATAAACAATCGCATAATACATTTAAGGAAACTCTACGATAAAAATGTTTAATTTTAAAATTTAAGTTTCATAAAAAAATTATTTGGCAAGATGACGGAGAAGGGGAGTTCAGGGATTTTCTTCTTCTGTGGCATACTTTTGATTGAGCAAAGCTCTTGAAATGGCTCAATAGAAGGGTTTGATGCAATAAAACTATATTGCTTCAAGCAATCCAACCATTGATCTGTTTAGTGCATGCACACACTTTTCCTAAATCAGTGAATCGTTTGAATGAACCAGTGCAAGATTTTCTCCATCCAACCAGTCAGATCACCTAGTTGGATGTGATCTTTTTAAATGACGGTACGTGCTACACTAATTAAGGTTAAATTCAAGAAAATGATAAGAAGGGTTGAATTCAGTGGAAGCAAACTACACGGTTACAGTGGCTAAGTTGTCCTACAATCATGACATAGAACAAGAGCCTTTGTCCATCAAATATCTAACAAGAAAAGAAGGTAGCAAAATGAGAAAAAAGTTGATGGCTGTGTAGGGGCGGTCACTAGGTAAAGGTTGCTCAGAACTGGGGTAGCGATGTACCAAAAACTTGTAGTAGGGCCCACGAGCACTCGGCATGGCTCTCCTTTGGTAAAGTTGACCCTTTTCCCACCGATGCCAATGTAGTGCATATGTGGATAAGGATTGTAAGCTTCCTCCTTAATGATGACTTGTATGGCTTGGAAATGAGAATTCCACTAGTAGCCATAGGAGTCAAAGAGCCATAAAAAGTCAAATGGGAATGCAGTCATAGGTCATTAGAAGTCTTCCTCTGTAGTCTACCTTTTGTGATGACTTCTAAGATCCTCCAAAGAAGAACAAGAAGCTACACAAGATCGACCTGATTTATGTACATGAGGCAAGTAATAGGTCATTACTAGTCTCCCCCTTGAATTCTATGCCCTTCTCCAATGCTTTTGAGAACCTGAACCCATCAGAAGAAGCCATACAAGCTCGACTTCATTTATGTACCCAAAGGGGATAAGGCAATAAAATGTGGAAAATATGATATGGGTATGGAAGTAGTGAGAAAGAAGTCACACTTTCTCTTAATCAAGCCAAGTTCCCTTCTTTCTCGAAGCCCGAGGATGGAATAAATAAACAAGTCAACAATCACTATGAGAGTAAGCATCAAGGCTTGGAAGTGGATAAAGGATTGATCTCATCCCTTGCTCTTTACTATGGTTTTGTTGGATTAGAAAAACTGGAGTGATTGATAAGATTGATTTCAGGTCTTCTACTAACCACTCGTTTGTGAGGAAGAATATTGTAGGATGGTTTTAATAGCAATTCATATAAATGACATTGGCAAAAGTTTGCAGCCCTCACATGTCTTTTCTCTCTGTCGAAATGAATGGAAGATTGAAAATAGAGGAAGAAGGCGAAGAATAAGGCACTTGGAAAGAAGATACCAAGAGAAAGAATCCCAAACCAATAGAGAGATGTACCAAATATTTACTCTTGTTTTGCGTCAGTGGCTTGGCAAGTAACCTAGAGGCGCAAAACCTGAAAATCTGGGTTTCCAAATCGGACCCACTTCAACCAAGTTTTGGAAGTGATTAGGGCTTCTTAGCATACTCTGCTTAGGGCTAATCCCACTCGTATATCATATTCATAGCTCCATCCGCTAGAAAGCTTAACACTTCAATGGGCAAAAGAGAATAAATTATCAACTAAGAAGTCTATAATTAAGGAACTAAATTAGAATATTTTCTCCTTACTCTCATTTGGCTCCAACCAACCGCAAAAAAATGGGACACCCAATCGTGCTCCCTCTTTCCTAGGAAAAGTCCAAGCACAGTGTTCTTATTCTTAAAATGACTAATGCAACTCCTTAATTGAAAGAGGGAAGAGATGAATTGCTATTCTTAAATCATGCTCTTTTCCCTCTAGATTTAGTTGAGCACTCTCCATGTTGATTGATATGGTGATTTTTGTAGGAAAATCTTCAAACTTTCTACTTTGCCCTGTTAGCTTGTGACTTTATCAAGAGTTTAGTGATATATAGTACACTTAGGGCCCATCTGGCAATGGAGTTAAGAGAGTTTTTTCCCAACCCATGATTTTTGTTCGAGTTTTTCCCATCATATTTCAACATAAACTCCTGCATAATTACTTCCAATCATTCCAATTAAATCACAATAACATTTACTCACTTTTACTATTAAAAAATACCCACTACATCCTCCACTCTCACTTTTAATATTAAACAAATACCCACTAACATTCTCTACTCTTACTTATACTATTAAACAAATATCCACTAGCATCACATTATTACACCAATCATTTTAACCCTCTACTTAACCCTTTATTTAACTTTCCCCTTATTTGATCACCCAAACAAACACTTATCCCGCTTATTCCATTTTAACCTATCTCTATAGTGTTTTATCCATCCTCCAAATGGAGACTTAGTTCACACTACAGGTTCATATCTAACCTCTTTCTCCTAAGTCTTTCCTCAACAATTCAATATAATCATCTCCATTGCACTTGCCTTCTCAATAAGTACCACCTTAATAGCTAAATATTCTTCCCATGCCTGAAGGTGAAGCTAATTCTCATTCTACCTCATAAAACCTCCTTAAGGGGGTGATTGTGCATTGGAAAATGCAAGAAATTTGTTTTGGGGTCAAAGGAAAAATAAGGAAAATAAAATCAGATTTGCCTTTGTTTTCTCTCAAATTTCCCTTGACCAACTTTCTTGCATTTATGCATGCAATGAGAAATAAGTGTAGAGATTTTAGGTGGCGGAAGTGGAGCGTGGAGACTCCTATGTGCACGCAGCAACAAGAAGTCACTGTGTTTAGGATGTTTGGACGATCCACCAGACATCTGATCTTGGTGATCAGACACGTTTGGAGAGGAGGCAGCGACAGGGTCAGCTTAAGGCAGATCGATCTTCACGGCTGGAACTGGTCTACACATATATGTGCAGACTGGTCTCCTCGAGCTGGATCGGTCCTGCTGTGGACCGGCAGAGAAGCCTCCTACCTCTTGGATGACCAACTGCAGCAGTAGGAGGAAGAAAGAAGTAGAGAGAGGAGAGGAGCCTTGCTGATGGAAAATATTCTTTGTATTGCTCAAAGAAAATATGGTGGGAAGGCTCTCTATTTATAAAGAGTATATATCCCAACAAAGAAAGAGATAGAATCTTTGTTTGGTAAAAAGATAAAATCTTTTCTCATTTGGAAAGATTTTTAAGGTCCACAAGGACCTTTTGCCACCAACCCTACTAGGCGTTGGATGGCTGCTGCTGTTGTTGCCACATGGTCTTATGTGCCACGTGGCAATGTCCATGTGGCTTCTTCTCAGATTCCCAACACTCCCCCTCAAGTTGGAGGTTAGGAGGCCGATGACTTGCTGAAATTGATACATCGTTCTTCTTTAGGATGATCTTCGTGTCTCTTCTACACTCGAGAGTCAAGCTCTTCATCTTGACATTCCTCGATGTGTTAGGAAGTTCCACTTGTCTCATCGAGAAGTATGGTGCCTTGCTCCTAAGCTAGCAAAGACCTTCGGCTTTTCTTTTAGCCAAGTTCACCAAAAGAAAATGTAGAAGTCGATGCATTCTTGGTGCTTTTCTAGAGGCTACACTATGCCTCTTCTGATAAATCTCCTCGTACTTCTTGTTGTCCTTGAAATCTGGTGCCTCCTCAAGGAGAATACTAAGTTTCTCTTGTCCACCAACGAAGATCTTGAAGGTGCGGGCCCACGAGACATAGTTGGCAGTACCACTCAACTTGATGGTTGTCCCGGAGACAACCACCTTGCCCTCTCTAGGGTCGAGCGTAGCATCTCCAACAGTTGTGGTAGATTCTGCCATCTCATAACCTTCTTCCACGTAAGTCGTCGGATTCGTCAAGGACTTCTTTGGATGCACAAACCACCAACGAGTAGTTGGATCTTCTACGTACACAGGAGCCTAGATCGTAGGCTCTGATACCATGTAGAGATTTTAGGTGGCGAAAGCAGAGCATGGAGACTCCTCTGCGCATGTAGCAATAAGAAGTCGCTACGTTTAGGACGTTTGGACGATCCTCCAGACGCCTGATCTAGGTGATCATACACATCTGGAGAGGAGGCAGCGACAGGGTCTGCTTGAGGCAGACCGGTGTTCATAGCTGGAATCAGTTTGCTATGTGCAAACCGGTTTCCTCAGGTTGGATCGATCCTGCTGTGGACCGATAGAGAAGCCTCCTACCTCTTGGATGATTGGCTGCAACAGTTGGAAGAAGAAAGAAGTAGAGAGAGGAGAGGAGCCTTGTTGATGGAAAATATTCTTTGTATTTCTCAAAGAAAATTTGGTGAGAAGGCTTTATTTATAGAGAGTACATATCCCAACAAAGAAAGAAATAGAAACTTTGTTTAATAAAGAGATAAAATCTTTTCTCATTTGGAAAGATTTTATCTCTTAACAAAATCAACTCCAACTTAATTCCTAAGAAACTCAAATACTAAAAATAGATAAAGCACCAATTTTGGTGCAACAAATAAGGTCCACGAGGACCTTTTGCCACCAGCCTTGTTGGGCGTTGGATGGCTGTTGCTATTGCTGCCACATAGCACTGCCACGTGGCCCGATGTGCCACGTGGCTTCTTCTCAAATTCCCAACAAAAAAGAAATCAAATTTCCTCACTTTCCCTTAAAATTCCACCTCTTGTGGTAGGGAAAGTAGTTTTGCACATGAGAAGGAAAATGATGGAATCCAAAAAAAGTAAGGAAAAGTGTACAAACACCAAGAAAATGATGGAAAATCCTTTCCTTTACTTTCCTTCGTTTCCCAAGTGCACAAAGTCCCCATACTACCATGCACTTTAACAAATCTGAAATTGCTCAAGAAAGTGATTTCACAATTCATTATAATGATATTACGAAAAATAAAATGAGAAATGCAAGGGCAAAGATGGCATGCATATTACAAGAGGTGAAAACAAGCACATTGACATCAATGAGAGGGGACATGTAGATAAAAATACATGGTTGAGATGGGAATTAATCAGTATGCCCCTATAGCAAAAGTCTAAAGGGAAAATGATATACTCCTTACCAATTTAGAACATGAGAACCTAATTTAAGGTACGAGATAAATCTATTTTGCCACCAAAATAGAAGTTCGAAAGGCAAAGACATGAAACCTGACGGGAGATGCATGGTTTGAGATGTGAAACCTCCCTAAGTTTACTAACATACTATAGCTAATAACTACTTTGAGTCATTTGTGCTGCTCCATGATTGCCACAATATGCCATCGGCAGGCCTCTCTCCCTATATTGGTGGAACATCATCAAAATTGGCACTTAAAACCTTCGGTAGAATGGAAAAATGATATCCGAAAATCCAAGAAATCACCATCACAGCTCCTCTTAAAAGGTTGAAATAGTTTCCTATACCATCAATGTATATTGTATAGAAGTTTATGCACTCCTAGAGAAAATATTCTTCTACTATTAAATCTTTTGGTCTACTAACGGTTAAGATCTTTGGTTGGCTTCTAAGGAAGGCGATACTGGTCACTACGACCATGCAGATGAGATGGCCCACTGATTTGGACACCTCCTGCCATTATGTAATGGTGTTGCTAAGGACATTCCCCATCTTTCTTCTCCTACCAATTTGCACAAAGTGTTTGAAGGGATACGCAAGGACATGGCATGGATGATTTTTCCTTTGAGAGCTTTTGGACATCCTTTAAGTGCACGACGAAGTGGGTTAGAGTTCGAGTAGTTCTATGGTGCATTTGGTTACAATGGAATGCAGTGGTTTTTAGAGGGGAGTAGGCTTGGGTTAAGAACATTGTAAGGGACACTATTTTCCTTTCTGATATATACCTCCAAAACCTGCAACTCTGTTCCAACTCTTTTTTAATGGAAGCTTTTGAATGATTATTGACCTCCAATAATCATCCTTTTTTCTCTAAAAAAAACCTATTATCCAATCATATCTAACCTCATTAATTCACTCTTACCCATCACATCCACCTATCACATCTATCCTATTAACACTCCCAATACAAATAAAAACAAAAATTAATAATAACATATCAACTCAACTATCATATTCACACCCACTAACTCTCTTCTTACCAATTCACTTATCTTTCCTTAAGACTTCTTAAACTTTACCCGATCTTAAACTTTAAACCTCTACCAAATGGGACCTTAAGGTTCATGAATTTACCAAATTTGTCCACATAAGGCTAGAGTTGTGCTCTATAAAGTTTTTTTTTGAAAAAGGAAAAGGAAGATTACTTGAGGTCGGTAATCATCCAGAAAATTATATTAAAATAAAAGGAACATACTTGTTGATCCAAGACTCTGATAAGTAAAAAACCTCCCTCACAACATTTTCTACCCAAGACCTCTCATCTTTGAAGACCCTGTTGTTCCTCTAAAGCCAAATGCACCACAGAATAGAGAAAGCTTTGATCCAACCCACCGAATCAAGATCAAAATGTTCTTAAAGGACGTCGAAAAACTGCTTGCCTCATAACAGTCCACTGTTCAAAAATTGAAATGTCGCTAGACTTCTCTAGAAAAATCACAAGAAAAGAAGAGGTGTTGTTGCACATCTTCCTCATCACAGGAGCAAAAAGGGCAAGCAACATCTCCATCATCTGGTCATTTTTGCCAAAAGGATTTTGTGACAGTCCTCTCCCTTTTGAGAAGCCAAAGGAAGACTTTAACTTTCAAAGGCAATCTACATTTCAAAATTAATTTTGAATCCACCCTGATCTCACCCAAGTTAGACCCACTGAAGATGAAACTACTATAGGTCTTCTTTACAGAAAATAGACCATCTTTCCACAGGAAACAATCAGATTCTTTTTTTTTTTTTTTTGAAAAGAATAATAAGATTCATTTTCAGCCGGACTGAAGTCAGAAATACCACATAATAGCTGCTGAAATTCAGAACAGGTGGACTCAGAAAGGCCCAGCATCAGCAGAAAGTTCCAATTATTCACCTCAGCATCCCATACCTCCGACACAGTGACATTCCTATCAATAACCAACTGAAAAACACATGGAAACAGTTGAAATGAACATGTTTCCCTGGCACAGCTATGTAGCCAATTTACACGTCCCTTGATCAACCAACAAGATGTCAAATTTCATGAGGAAGGTCAATGATTATATGTTGATCAGGCTGAATCGTGCCAACCCATCTCATATCAGTGAGCACTTGAAGCTCAACTTTGGGATAGACAACACAACAGTTGGGGAGCAGGGAGCTTGAAATGAACGTCGTAACTCTACTTGCCCATGGCCCCCCATTCACCCATCACATAAGGTTTTAACTATTAATCAATAGCTTGGACTGGGAAACAACATGGATTTATACACATCAGAGAGGTTTAATGAGGCCACGAGTTCAATGAAATGAGGCTAAAACAATGGTGATGAGGCTAGAGTGAGACCAATGAGGTTGATGAAAGTTCGGTGACATTGGTAGTGGCAAGGAAAGGCTATGAGACAATGGCAATTATGTAGTGTAGATTGAGGTAGGGTTGGTCCATGTTAAGGTTGACCATGGTGGATGGTTGAGGGTATAACTGCAAATGCCAACGTTGTTAAGGTTTGATGGGGATGTTGAAGTTAATGCTAGAGTACAGAGGTTAAGATTTGCATGGTCAAGCTAAGGCCAATAATGGTAAAGGTGAGGTTGGGTAACCAGGCAGTTGCTAGTTGAGGCAGAGACTAGTGATGATTAAGAGTAGGGAAGCTTGCTGGTAGATCTTAACAAGGACCTATGGCTCGATCAAAGAGCAAATATCAAGCTTCCACACCTCTTAAAACCATGCTCTACGGATGATCAACTTCAAGTTGACTAAACTCTTGACCAATCTCAGAAAGTATACACCCCAACGAGAAAAGATGAAGGTTGCCTTTCAAAGAAAGGGCTTGCAAAGAGCTCTTTGAGGCAGGTGGTGCTCATTGAAGATAACGATAGTGACAATCAACATGGATGTATGACCAGCATATGCATATACTTGTTGACAAAATGAAAAAAGGCATAGCTTTGAATCAGTGCTACAATCCTTTGCTTAACAGTTCCTTATTAGTATATGCATGTGTTGGCAATCCTACAAGATAACACGTTATGTGGAAAGGAAAAAAAGTCCACTCATTAAACTATCACTTTCCTTTTTTAGCATTTCCTATTTTAGAATTTTCTCTTTGGAAAATCTGTCTAGGATATTAAGAGATTTGATTGCTATTTACTTTCTTTATTTAGTAGATTGTATTAGGAGTTGGATTGGGATTGACCTCTCTATGTAAAGAAACCAATACCCCTTTTGTTTCTTGAGTTTTCCAATAATAAAATAGACTCTACGTATTCTTCTATTCATTAACATGGTATCAAAGCGGGTGCTCCCAAGAACCACACCTCCAACAATGTGCCTAGAGATCTTGTGATCTCTCCCTTGTATGAATAACTCCACGCGTAATCTGAAGGATGGACGTGAGCAAGGCAAGACCTTGGTTCTCTAGCATCGGCACGTGAAGAAAAAGGGTTGTGTGACCCTCTCCCTCCCTATGCATAGATTAAAGTCCACTTTATACCTTCTGCGTGGGCCAATCCTACACATGATTGGTTTTTTTGACCGAGGAAACTCATGTTTCTCCCACAGCAATCTCTACGCAGGGATCTCTTCTTGTGCGTGAGCCATGGTCAATGTGGAGCAGTCACCATGTGCTTGGGATCGTCTTCTAGATTACTACTGCTTGGGAACATTTCTCATATGTGACTGCTACTTCTACTACGATCTTTGTCCAAATCAAGAATCACGCTTGAGCCTAATTTCCAAGTTTGTGCGTGCAAGCCCCTACATGTGCAAGTGTGCCTGAAGTTTGTGACCAGTTTGTGTTTGAAGTTGGATCATGCATGCCCAACTTGGGGGGGAGTGTTGGAGATCTTATAAGATCCCATGTTGAGTGGAAAGGAAGAAAAATTCACTCATCAAATTATCACTTTCTATTTTTAACATTTGCTATTTTAGAATTATCTCTTTATAAGATTTGTCTAGGATATTAAGAGATTTGGTTGTTATTTGCTTTCCTTATTTAGTAGATTCTATTAGGGGTTGGATTGGGATTGATCTCTCTATATAAAGAGATTAATACCCCTTTTATTTCTTAAGTTCTCCAATAATAAAATAAAGGCTCAACGTATTATTATACTCTTTAACAACATGTGTATGTGTGTATATGCATGTGTATTTACATTTGAAAGAAGTAAGAGATATTCTAGTGAGCAACAATTGGGGTCCAATCATATGGGAGCTTACACGTTTCTCTCCAAATGGTGGAAGTGTTCTTTCATACAAAGAAAAAGAAACAACTAACCACAGCCAAGACTAGCATACTTTGAGGCTAAGCAAGAGCATGGCTAACTAAGATGAGAAGGTTTTGGACTATCACCTTTGACGATAGATAGGGGCACAATTAACCTAATTGAGACATTTCAATCAATGATAGTGGTCAAATAAAGACAAGATCTAGTCAACAATCTAGATGTGGTTGGCAAAGATGTCAATTACTAAGGATAGCTCCAACTATCAACAATCCCCAAGTAGAGTTTTACAACAGAACCAGGAAGTCAATCTGGCTTACTTGTAGGCGCTCAGTGGTGACAAGCTAACGTGAGTCGAATGACAACCTTGGGTGAGCTCAGTGGTGGCAAGGCTAATAAAGTTGAGGCAAATGGAGTCACCATGATACAGCATTCGTTTAGTCAAGAGCCATTGACTTCCTAGATCAAGTTTGATGGGGCTCAACAACAATGTCAATGCTTAGTTCCTTAAAGAGCAATATTTACAGATCACAACTCATAGCCAAAAGTTTAAGTTGGATGTCATGGCAAGGAAGGATAACCTGACTCCAGGAGGTCAAGCTTTGATGGTGTGGACTCGTGATGGGACCCCTTAATCGGCATCCTCCTCGTTATTTAATAGGGCTTTGCAGCACATCAGCATATTGGCTCTGATAACTATAGCCTACTTAAAGAATATAAGATAATCCATGAAGTCTCATCACTATACCTACATTGTAATGCTATTAAAATCCTTGCTTTTCGGAATGGACTTCTGTAGCTTTTTTCCAAGAGACATTACAACTTTTGGGAACATAGCCTCACTCCAACACCTATCCTTCTATGACTATTAGGATTATCAACCACTACCATACAACATATGTATACTTACCTTCGAATATCTTCTAGAGCCAAAGGGGAAGTCCCAATAGGTCACTATGGATGATGAAGTTCTCCATCACTTTAACTACCAAAGGGGGCTTCAAGTCTCCAACGCAAGGAGAAGGTACGAGTTTGACCAAGGCAACGGTTGCAAGAAGAGTCCACAACCTCCATAAGAAAGAACATCTCTCCGCAACTTCAAGCCTAAATGGCAATAAAATGGTGAATATGATCTTCATATCATGGTTCACATGGACGGCATCATCTAACAAATGAGAAATTGTACAGAAAGTGTTGAGACTCCTATTTATCATGTCCTTTCTTTTTGTTAATAGCTATTTGCAGTTTCTTTTTTTTGTATGGACATGCACTATATTTTACCCACATCTCTCTCTAGATATAAAGAGACGTATGGTTTCCAAGAAATATAGATTGAAGATTTCTTCCCATTTGGTATCAGAGCGTGATCCTAGATCCGGTTTTGATATCCCACCCCCACAAAGAGCCAAAACCCGTCCACGAAAAAAAAACCCTAGCCATCCTCAGCAGGCACCTGATCACCTCTGCCTTGACACCCAACCACTGAAGTAGAGGCTGCTAGCCTCCCCATTGGACTGCGACGCGTGCAATGGCGCTCGAAGAGGGTGCACGACAGGCGCATGCGGCGGCGCTCTGAGCGAGCGAGCGACGATGTGCTGCAAGAGCAACAGCGCACGACGGCGCATGTAGCTGCGTTCGAAGAGGGCACGTGGTAGCATGCTGCAGGGGCAGCAGCACATGGTGGTGCGTGCGTGAAGCAGTGGCACTTAACGAAGGCATGTGCAGCACTGGCCCTTAGGCCGTAACTGATAGAGCAGCGGCGGTGGCAGCAGCGTTGCTGCTGGTTGCTACTGTATAGGGCAACAACGGCAAGCACAACCTCCTCCCTCGTGGTTTGAGGGTTGCTAAGGGTCCCTTTTGACCCAAGTGTGTCCCTCCTATCATCCAGAGGGATCTCATGATCTAAAAAAAAAAAAAAAGTGATTTCCGAGGATCTATTAACTCGGATTTCATGCTCGATCATGTAATTCGTAATTTCATCGTGATTCAACTAGTGTTGTAAAAGTCGGTAGTCGGTATTTAGTCAGTCAGGCTACTGACTAAGGAGTATACGGTATGCGGTGGAGTAGTCAGGGAGTACTTGGTCGGGCATTTTTTAAATATTTAAATATTATATATATATGTATGTATGTATAGACACACATATTAAGAAGTAAAATATATCATCACATAAAAGTAAACATATTTAAGTTCAAGGTTATAAAATAAGCTAAAAAATACAAATAATATCAAATTTATTACAAATTAATAATTAAACCAAGGTATAAACCATTACAAATACATTACCAACGATAGAGTAACATAAACCAAGAATTAATATATATTTGAATCAAATACATTACAATATATGCTTCGATGATAGAGGGTTTTTGCTTGGTCGAAGAGGAGTCTCGGGTGAAAATAAATGATTTTAGGGCAGTGGTCGAGGGAAGGGGGGTCGAGTAGGGTTTTATTTGACCTAAAAAAATAAGATACCTACATACTTATTTTTCCCTCTATGCAAAAATCGGCTTACTACTAGACCGACTACATCGACTACTCGGTCGAGTAGTTGGTGTTGCCGACTATAGGCCTGACTATGGGTTATTCAGTCAGTAGGGCACCGCATAGGATTACTCGGCCGATTACTTAGTCGAGTAGGTCAATTTTTACAACACTGGATTCAACAGATCTGAAGGAGATATTTCATATTTGATTTTTGTGGATTCCCAGTGGATTTGAGAGGCAATAGTCGCTTCCTCGTCATCCAATTTGTGAAGTGATCAAGATGATGGCATATGCAGGTATGATGCAACAAGAGCATGACAGGAGTCATCATAGTACAGGATGGCTGGTTGACTCTGGTGCCTTATAGCATCTTTGTGGAGATCGCAGTTATTTTCGGTCACTTAGTTCTGTTGCACCAGGGAGAACGGTGCAGGTAGCTTATGGCAGATACGCTTCAGTTGTTGGCCAGGAGGAGGTATCTGTTCCCCTACGTTGTAGCTGTTGAGAGCACTATATGTACCAGAGTTTCCCATGAGTGTTGTCCGTGAGTAGAATTACAAAGGATCTTCATTATAAGATTATCATGACATTGGATGTATTACTCAGGATAACTTTGCTGGGAAGACCGTCGCCAGAGGTACAGAGGAAAATGGGCTTTATCACTTTGGCTAGGAACCATTTGCAAGAGCTACTGGTACAATGGTGGGAGTGCCTTACAGTGGCATGTTCGTCTTGGTCACATGCCTCTAGATCACCTCAAGAGGGTGATTCCATATATTTCACCTGCTACTACTATTAGATGTGATGCTTTCCAATTAGGTAAACATCATTGGTCTTCCTTTCTTGCCAGTATTTCTCTTGGATTAACAGCTGCTTTTGAGTTACTCCATATGGATGTCTGGGGACCGAGTAGAGTTCCAAACAGGATGGGACATCGGTATTATCTTGTTATTGATGACTTCACCAGAGTATCTTGGGTATTCCTTCTGAAGACCAAAGGAGATGTTGGATGTGCCATAGAGATTCTTCTCTTGGAGATAAAGACTCAGTATTCTGTCACAATGAAGATTGTACAGACTGATAATGCCATCGAGTTCTGCACTAGTAGACTTCTTGAGTTCTACAAGACTCATGGGATTATCCATCAAACCACTTGTCCCCGTACTCCACAGCAGAATGGGGTTGCAGAGAGGAAGCATAGACACTTGGTAGAGATTGCCTGCACTCTGCTTATTCACCATAGTGTTCTATAGAGATACTTGGGGGATGCCATTTTGCGGTGTGTTACCTTTATTAATAGGATGCCAAGTTCAGTCCGTCACGAGTAGATACCGATTCTTCTATTACATTCAGATGGCGAGCTTTTTCACATGTCTCCTAAAACCTTTGGGTGTGTTGCTTTTGTCCATGTGCCATCATCAGGCCGTGACAAACTTGCTCCTCGTGCTGTTAAGTGTGTCTTTTTAGGGTACTCCAGAAGTCAGAAAGGATATCGATGTTATGATCTCATCCACCACAGGCATTACGTCAGCGCTGATGTGACTTTTCATGAGATGACACCATACTATTCTATTGCTAAACAGACGAGTGTTCATGATGATGTTGCTCCCATGCCTATTCCTCCAGTTCCACTTGAAGCGATTCCGATCTCCACACCTCTGCTGACTTCTTCAAAGTCTACTACCTCGTGGATGACTACCAGAGATTACATGGTCCGCTATAGATATATAGTAGACCTCATATGACACTATAGAGGCCTTTGCCTGCCCTAGTGATTGATTTTCCATAGGCAGTCGAGATGAGTTCTGATGACAATGATCGTTTAGTTAGACCTGATCCCCCTGACAGTGCAGATCACCATAGTAGTGAGATTCCTTCTATAGAGACTCAGCTAGAGATACCAGATGAGTCTGATCTTCTTATTACTATTAGGAAGGCATCCCGCACGTGTGAATCCAGATATCGGATTGCAGGCAGTTTGGCTACAGATGGTTTTGGTTCTCAATTTAGCAGCTTTTTTCATGCTTTTATAGCTTCACCCATTCTATCTACATATTAGCAGGTCATGCTTGATCCAAAGTGACGTCAAGCCATGGAGGACGAGATGACAGCACTTCAGAGCAGACAGACTTGGAATCTCACCTCTATAGGCACACGACTAGCTGACTTTAAATGGGTCTTTGCCTTGAAGTACAACCCTGATGGGTTTA
Organism: Thalassia testudinum; assembly: GCA_037157565.1. Lineage (NCBI taxonomy): Eukaryota > Viridiplantae > Streptophyta > Magnoliopsida > Alismatales > Hydrocharitaceae > Thalassia > Thalassia testudinum. The sequence continues at coordinate 17,291,075 of JAZHRO010000065.1, read as the reverse complement.
TTTCAAGGTATAAGACTAGGTTAGTGGCAAAAGGGTTCACCCAGACATATGGGATAGAGTTCTTTGACACTTTCTCTCCCGTTGCGCGGCTTGCCACTGTTTGGGTACTCATCTCTGTTGCTGCCTACAGAGATTGGTGGTTACATCAGCTTGACGTGAAGAATGCATTTCTATACGATGGTCTTCAGGAGAAAGTTTACATATAGCAGTCCTCAGGTTTTGAGGTCCAAGGGGAGTGTGTGTGCAGACTTAGGAAGGTCATCTATGGTCTAAAGCAGAGTCCCAGAGCTTGGTTTCAGGAGCTCTCAGATGTGTTGCAGAGGACTTCAAATCATTCTTTGTTTGTCAGGAAAACAGAGAATGCCGTGATAGTTCTACTGGTTTATGTGGATGACTTAATTATCACTGGCGATGATAAAGCTGGGATAAGATAGGTCAAGGAATCTCTTGCATAGGAATTTGTTATGAAAGATCTGGACCAGCTTAGATATTTCTTGAGGATCAAGGTCGCTAGGAGCAGAGATGGGATTGTTCTTTCTCAATGCAAGTATGCATTGGATGTTCTTCAGAAGATAGGTATGCTAGGGTCCAAGCCAGCCAATACTCCTATGGATCCCAAGGCACATTTTCATGATAAGGAGACAAGGGCAGCTGATAGTAGAGCATATAGACAGCTTGTGGGCAAACTGCTGTACCTGATTATCACCAGACTAGATATTGCCTTGGCAGTAGGCAAACTTAGCCAATTTATGGAGGGGCCGACAAAGCTGCACTGGCAGGCAATTATGCAAGTGTTGAGATACTTGAAGAAAGCACCAGGTCATGGCATTCTCTTTGAGAGAGGCTTTCCTATGACAATGGTAGGGTATTCTGACGCTAATTATGCGAGATGTGTGCTTGACAGGAAATCCACCACTTGTTTCTGTACCTTTATGGTAGGTAATCTGGTTACCTTGAGGAGCAAGAAACAGGAGGCAATTCCTCGCTCCAATGTAGAGTCAGAGTATAGGGAAATGGCCCAGACTACTACAAAGATGGTCTGGATACGGTCTCTCTTGCATAATTTGCATGTCCAGATTGAGGAGCCCATGGAGATGCGATGTGACAATTGGGCAGTTACCTACATAGCCAACAACCCGATGTTCCACGAGTGCACCAAACACGTTGAGGTGGACTGTCACTACACCAGAGATCTTATACAGCGTGGTTTGTTGCGCACTACTTATGTGGTATCTAAAGATCAGACAATCGATGTGTTCACGAAGCCTCTATCTCGTTCAGCATTTGATTTCTGTTGTTCCAAGATAAGTATGATTAACATCTATGCTCCAACTTAAGAGGAGTGTTGAGACTCCTATTTATCATGTCATTTCTTTCTGTTAGTAGCTATTTGTAATTTATTATTTCTTTATGGACATACATTGTATTTTACCCACATCTCTCTCTTTATATAAAGAGATGTATGGTTTCCAAGGAATATAGATTGAACATTTCTTCCCACTGAAAGCAATACCATGATTTACCACAATGTATTTGTTGTCGTAAGCAAAGCAATAAAATGAGCAAAGATAACAAGCACACCACTACAGAGAAACCTTTTGAGGTTTCCATATCGCAACATGTTTAAGCACCAATCATGAGGGGGTTTGGCACACAAACTGCTCCACTATATCATATAAATACTTGAGAAGGTGTACAGAAAAATATATGGTGTAGATGAAGGTGAAGAGGGGAAGAAGAAACCCAATGTTTTAGCCTTATCTTTTAAGGTACAATATTGTAAATGCCTTTAGTGCTATCAATGTCTAGAAAATGTAGCGGTGACTCAATTCCTTAAATGCCTAGAATTGCAAGATGGTAACTCAAGGGCATTGATGGTTTTCCCTCCAATGAGGTGCATTGTGCTCACTTCAAAATATTTGCAAACCTAAGTTCCTCCTAGCTAGCTGAGGGAATCATGAGACGTTTGTTGCACATGGATATGGCCCCATGACACTTTATGATGTAATGGTTTTTTAGAGATACTTTGCAATGCAATTTTCAAATGGCATTCCTCACAAAATGTCCTCACATATTTCAACCATATGCCTAATCACCTCAAAACTAACAAACACAATGGGCAATTATTTCAACCTACCTTCCTCCCTCGGGTTATGTGATGTAGTTTCATTCTTTCCTTGGATTACTTGTCCCAACATTCATATCCGATTGCAAGACTACCTCTTCCATCAAATGACATATCACCTTACATGATCATTGCAAGAACTCAATTTCCCTTGAACTTTGCCAAATGTGCTTGACGATCCATCAAGAGATGAAAACTTGGGAACTTCTCTCTCCAACTATTCCAAAAGTCTTTAAAAGTGGAACCACATCCAATAGGCTCCCTATTCCACCAGACCCTAAGTTGCTCCTACTTGGAATAGAGTGTGGAGCTAGGCAACAAGCAGTTATATGTATCCATTGTTGCACTTAGAGACAGCTCCAACTAGAGCCCCTGGCCTATTCTCCCGTTTCCCCTAATCTATAGCACCATTGTGTCCCTTCATGTCCCATCCCTTCAAATCTTGCCACAACCCCCACTCAAAGAGTGAGTTCATTTCAACACGGCACTCAGTGTTAGCATATTGCTTCTAACATAATTGAAATACACCACTCCAACACACCCCCTCCCCAAGCAACACACACACACACACACACACACACACACACACACAAAGAAAGTAGACAAAATGAAGGTTTCAAGACCATCCAAATGTCGAGGAAGAAGCTAATTAACAAGATACGATATACGGAAATAGATTAGGAGAGTAAGGACAAAGTTGACAGTTGGTACTTATCTGCTTGCAAGAGTGAAATTGAAACCAACAAAACAACTCAACGGACTACAGACATGATTCCATTTTTTTCAATAATAAGATTGTATGCATGGTAATATTTTGGACTGTTATGTCATTTATTTTATCCTCTTAGACTTATACAGTAATTTTCTTAATACCTCTCTCTATATAAAGCGGTGTAGAGTTTCATTTGAAAAATAAGACGAATTATTTTCTCTAATTTGGTATCAGAGCGGCGATCCTAGATCGATGCTCAGATATCCCACCCACACAAGCATCCATATTCCACCAAAAACCTTAACTTCCTAGTTAGGACCCCAAAAGGACCATTGCCAGCTCCAACCGACCACCGCCGCCGCTCTTGCTGCAAGCTGCCACCCTCAGCGCCTCTCCTGACCGCCGCCGCAACCCTTTATAAGTTGCCACCGCCGTCGATCCTCCTTCGACAGGTCGCCGCCTGCAGCACCCCGCCACACCGCCGCTGCCACCATTATTGGTCGTCGCCTGTAGAGCCTCTGCCAACACCACCTGCTGCTTGGCTGTGGGTAGTGGTGGTTGGTAGTGATGTGTTCTCACCAACAAGGAGTAGTAGCACCTCTTAAAGGCGTTGTTAGGGCCTTTCCCATGCCCTAACATGTGCTAAATTTGATCTACGGGATGCTAGTGACTCTTGAGATGTTATTTAGGATCTCTAGATCTTAGATTTCATGTTCAAGATGCCAAGTTCTCTTTGATTTTCGGTTATTCATGATCTGAATAGTGATTTCATATCACGTTTGGAGCATCTTGTGGCAGTCCTAAGACACGATGGCCTCCCCAAGAAGTTCCGAAGTGTCATCTGTTACCACCACAGGCATTAGGAGTTGCAAAACTCCCTTTATCGTTTCTATTGCCAAGTTAAACAAGACCAATTATACCAGATAGTCTTAGACGTTCCTCATGATTGTTGAGAGGCATGATAAGGAACACATCCTATTGGAGTTAGAACCATAAGACAAGACCGGAAGAATGCAACATGGAAGAAGGATAATGCGATGGTCCGGGCTTAAATCATGAATTCTGTGGAGCCTCAGATCGGTAATGGGATTATGTATTATAGGACGGCCAAGGAGATGTGGGATTCTCTGCGTGGCACGTACTCTCACGAGAAAAATTCTAGCAAGGTGTTTGAGATTTACTATGACATTGGTAGTCTCAAACAATAGTGCTAGTCACTTTCTCAATACTATGCCTCTCTAAAGGGACTCCTTGAGAAGTATAACGCCCGTCGTCCTATCTGCACTTGTGCTACTCAGAGGGCGCATAGGAAGGAGTATGTTGTCCTCTAGTTTCTTAATGGACTTGGACCAGACTATGGGGCTGCGAGGTCTTGGATCCTGACTCTGGCTGAGCTTCCATCGGTTGAGGAAGCTTACAATCATGTGAGTAGGGTGGTTGTTAAGCCATCCATGTCAGAGGTTGGACAGACTCCTGTTCTTGTTGCTGTTATACGTGGAGGACGTGGTACTCCATCTACCCAAGGGAGAGGACGTGGTGGTCGGGGTACGAGAGGCAGACCTTGCACCATCTACTCGCATTGTGGGAAGATTGGCCATTCAAAAGCTTCCTGCTGGACGAAGCATGGTAGGCCTCCCATAGCCAACCAGGCTATCTCTTTTGAGGAGGCAAGCGACATGGTGTCCCATGCTGATTATGATGTTGTTGTCTAGTGTCTCTCCCTGTTGACCCAAGAGACCACCACTACTGCTGATACTGCTGCTTTGGCCTCCTCAGATATAACTCTTGCTTATAGATCTTGTACTGGTAGTTCTGACAGTGCTTTGTGGTTGGTGGATTCAAGTGCATCTCAGCATCTCAGTGGTGATGAGACATGTTTCAGATAGGTTCAGGATGTTCCCGTAAGTAGATCTGTGCAGGTGCAAGATGGCAGATAGTGCCGAGTTCATGGCAGAGAAGATGTGGCAGTGACTCATGCACTGACTTTGCATAATGTTCTCTATGTTCCAGAATTTCCGATTAGTCTTTTGTCCATCAATAGGATTACAAAAGACCTGCACTATCGTGCAATATTTGATGAGTTGGGCTGTATTTTTATGACAAACTTGCGTGGAGGACGATTGGTGGCGGACACGAGGAGGGGGTGTGCATCACCTAATCAAGACTCCATTTGCTGCTATGTGTCAAAGCGAGGTTGCTTTTAGTGTTGGTACAACTCTTCAATGACATCGTCGTCTTGAGCACCCTTCACTAGGCAGACTTTGGCGTGTCATCCCTCACATATCGCCTGCTATCGAGATTTTGTGTGATGCATGCCAGCTGAGAAAGTATCACAGAGCCAGTTTTCCTTTCAGTTCTTCTCAGAGTTCTACTGTTATTTTGGATTTACTTCATATGGATGTATGGGATCCTAGGAGAGTATCAGACAGACTTGGTCATAGATTTTATCTACTTGTTGTGGATGATTTTTCCAGGATGTCATGGTTATTTTTTTAAAGAATAAATCAGATGTTGGGTTTGTGATTGAAACATTTATTTTACAAATAAAGAATAAGTTTTCTATCACTATGAAAATTGTACAATCTAATAATACTTTAAAGTTCTGTACAGCTAAGTTAGCAACCTTTTATAGATCTCTTGGAATTGTGCACCAAACATCTTGCCCCTATACCTCGCAGTAGAATGGTGTAGTAGAAAGAAAATATTGTTATGTGTTAGATATGACTAGAACATTACTAATACAGCATAATATGCCACATGTGTACTAGGAAGATGCAGTGTTAACTGCATGCTATTTGATTAATAAATTGCCCAACTCAGCTATATAGGAACAAGTTCTTCGATAGGTCCTCTCTCCTGAGAAGGACCTATTTACTGTACCACCTCAGGTGTTTGGCTGTGTAGCCTTTGTTCACCTTCTACGACCTGGCAGGGATAAGTTGGCTCCAAGAGCAATGAAGTGTATCTTTCTGGGTTACAGTAGCACCCAAAAAAGATACAAATGCTATGACCCTCGAGGCAAGAAGCATTATGTGACTGCAGATGTCACATGTCATGAGCCTATTCCTTATTTCTCTACAGATGGTCATCAGGTGACGTTTGAAGGAGGCCCGACTCCTATGTCTGCTCTACCAGTTCCCTTGGAACAGATCCCAATCACACATAGTGAGGATACCACTGCCACAGAGACTTCCATGAGGCAAAAGGCTGAGATTACTCAGGTCTACAAGTTACCTATCACATAGACAACATGCATGGTGAGAACACCCCCCACCACCACCTCAACTACTTGTCTCCTCCCCTAGTTAGGTATGGGTTGATATTGATGTCAGTCGTCCTAGTTACGCTCCAAAGGGATGTGAGACTTGACCACTCTGCCTCCTTACGCTAGAATGGTAGGGTGCCGCTGGGTCTTTGCTCTCGAGTACAACCCGCTATAAGGCGAGACTGATGGCAAAGGGATTTACCCAAACGTATGGGATAGATTTCCTTGATACCTTCTCTCCTGTAGCTTGGCTACCTACTATCCAGATTCTGACGTCTACTGTCGCTCACTATGATTGGCCTCTCCATCAGTTGAATGTGAAGAACGCGCTCTTGTATGGAGATCTTCAGGAAGAGGTCTATATGCAATAACCCCCGAGGTTTGAGACTCAAGGGGAGTGGGTATGTAGACTGAAGAAAGTCATCTATAACTTGAAGCAGAGTCCGAGAGCTTGGTTCCAGAGATTGTCAAAGGAGGTATGGATCCTGGAGCTCATGAGGTCTTTTACTGATCACTCATTGTTTGTCAAGAAGAGCAAAGGGGGAGTTGTTGTACTCCTAGTTTGTGGATGATTTAATCCTTACTAAAGATGACACTGCTGAGATAGCAAAGGTGAAAAGGAAGTTAGCTGAAGCCTTTGTGATGAAGGATCTGGGAGAACTCAAATACTTTCTTAACATTGAAGTGGCACGCAGCAGAGAAGACATTATCATTAGTCAATGCAAATATGCTCTTGATATCTTCCAGGAGACAAGAATGATGGGGTCTAAACATGCTAATATACCTATAGATCCTAAAGGACACATCTATAATACAGAGCCTCCGCTTATAGATAGCAGATCTTATAGCCAGTTGGTTGGTAAGCTATTATACCTTACTATTACACGTCATGCCATTTCCCTTGCAGTGGGGAAACTCAGTCAGTTTATGAACAAACTAACCAAGCAGCTAATGATAACATCATCATCTACCATATCTAACTTTAATTAGTTACAATCCATTAATAAATGCTCCTACATAACCGTCAGAAGACTGTAATTCACTGCATATCCTTTCTGAGAGAAATGCATTAAAATATAGGTAAATATGCAATTTTAACATAATATCATAAATGTAGAACAATTACGGGGTTTCCCAAGGGTTTATTAAAGGTCAAATGGTCATAAATGTCTAATAAGAGGATTCGTGTAGACAGAAACAGGTTTTCACGTATTTCAAGAATTAATGGACATCCGAAATCCTAAAAATAGACCCACTTAATTAACTAAGGTTCTAATCAGGATAAATTCACCTAAACATTTTAAAAATCATAGAAAAATATTTCCTAAGATTTGGTACCTTTGATTTAACCATTGGAACCCAATTTGACCTAAAACAGAATCTTAGATAGACAATTGCCCTAATTTAAGTTTTTACGCAAATTACCCAGTCAAATTTAGTCAAAACCTAAATTCAACTTCACTATCAGATTCATTGGATCCAAATTAGGTTTGTACCAAAATTTGGGCTCAATCAGAGATTACCTTGACCTAGTCTGCATTTCAGTCTAGTCTAACCCTTTTCTCTCACACATATGCCCCGAACTTTTGAAATCCTTGCAAATACCCCTCTAACTTCATCATTTTCTTCATAAATAGGTTCCCGCTGCCGTCAGACTCCTAAACCCATCACCAGTGACCTTCAATCAGGGATTACTCCCTGATTTCACGGCCAAACTCTTCCAAATTTGGAAGGACGATTCATGAAGAGTTTCCCTACAATTTGAGTCACATCTTAGGCTCTAATTCTTGCCTAAACCCTTTGAAATCAAGGGTTTCTTATTCTTGTGAAAGCTCTAAGCTTCCAAGCTTGGAATACTCTCCTATGGCCTATAAAAAGATCCTCGTGCACAACCTTACCTCCTTAGCAAGGTTTGAGGCCAAAACCCTCTTCAATTCCCTACCTCCGGCCCCTCTCCAACTTAACTCCGACGAGCTTCTTCGACCCCCTTCTTCCGGCTATTAGATGGTCAAATCAAGTGGCCCATCATCTTCCTCACCTTCCTTCGCCTCTCGCTGGCCAAAGTGAAGGCTCCCAGACCTCCTTCTTCCTCGCCGTCCCCCACCAGAGACTTCGTCTTCGTCGTCGGCCTGCCAAAATCGACGCAAATCTTCCCTTTCAACCAATTAGATTAGGGTAGATAAGTCCCTTTTAGTTCTCTAGGTCCTTTCCCATCTTCAAAACCTAAAAACAACCCCTCGACACATCGTTCACCGTCACCTCCCTCACTTCGGCCACCCCTCCGGCGAGGTCTACCTGTCACCTCACACCTCCAAACATCTCGCCAACATCTTCACAACCTCCGCCACTCATTCCCGCACAAAAGCCCTCTCCTATTTAGGGCTATTTCCCACCCAAAAGCCCCACTGAACACCTCCATACACTCCGACCTATTTCGCCTTCGCTAGTTATCTCCAACCACTATCACAGCACGCCACTGCCACTAACACTTTCGCCGCATTCGCGTGAAGCTGCTGAGCGCTTCTGACGTGGCCCCTAGGCCATTTTCATTGTTTCATGTGTTCCCTCTTCGCCGCCATTAACGAAGAAGCTTCAAGCAAGCTGGAGCTGTGTTCTTGCCACAACAGCACCAGGTGAGACCTCCAGACAACGCAGATTCATCCCAGGAAGCGATCCAAGCCTCCAATTGGGAGCACCGAGCGCTCCTTCAGCTTCAATTGGAAGCCACTCCAGCAGATGCTCATATGCGAAGAAGCCGTGGGATTTAGTCCCACATTGTAGATTTAGAAGGCACGGTTGTGGCATAAATTGATTTTCTGTTTAGACCTTGTTGCCTTAGACACTTAGGGGTGAGGTCCCCACCTTCACCCGCACTCACTTGACCCGCCTAAGCTTCACTCCTCGACTGCGACCCCACACACGCAGCCTTGGACCCGATTACTGTGCATGATCTGAATATCCAATTGGTTACCCGGTTATCTGAGGAAGAGGAGGAGGAAGGAGAGAGAGAGAGAGAAAGAGAGAGAGAGAGAGAGAGAGAGAGAGAGAGAGAGAGGAGGGTTTTACTCCTCTATGCATTGTGCGACATTTAGTCGCTGGGAAGGAAAGAAGAGAAGAGGATAAGAAAGTTGAGATAGAAGAAGAAAAGGAGCTGAAGTAAAGAACACAAGGCTCTTGAGAGAGCCTTGTGTTCTGCAGAGGTGCTATGAAGTTAAGTCGTCTTACTTGTAAAGGCGACGTCTGACTTGTGTTTGATACTGATAATGTTGGAATATTTAAGCACCTAAGTAGCATGGTTGAATACAATGTAGCATCATTTGAAGTACTTGATATATATGCTTAGACTAATAATTAGTTATCTAAATCATCATTATTTTATTCTAGGTTTCTTTTTGTCATATTTAAATCTTACAATACTCATGCTCTTATTGAATATCAATTTTGAATAGAGATTGTTCATTGAATATTATTATTGGCTTCATTCATTGTGCTCGTTAATATTTTAATTGAAGATTAACGCGTGAATTCCAATTTGCTCCCTGTGTTTAATCTCGAACTTCATTTTAGATTTTGAGTAATAAATTTATTTGTTTGAGCGTATTTGTTATATACTATGATGCATTTCTTAAACAACGACAAATTCGTTCTAACAACAGCATTGGGACGTTGCTATGTAGGTGCTTAAATACGTGAAGAAAGCACCTAGCAGAGGTATCTTATTTCAGAAGGACACACCTATGAGTATTGTTGGCTATTTTGATGCTGATTATGTAGGGTGCATGGCAGACACGAAGTTAACAACTGGGTTCTGTACTTATGTAACAAGAAATCTAGTGACCTGGAAGAGCAAGAAGCAGTATGTGATATCCAGGTCTAGTGCAAAGTCCGAGTACTGGGCTATGGCTCAGATAACTATAAAGATGGTCTGAGTCAGATCAGTGCTACAGCATCTCCATGTCCAAGTAGAGGAACCAATGGAGATGAGGTGTGATAATCGCGCTACTACATACATTTCAAACAACCCAATGTTCCATGAACGTACGGAGTATGTTGAGGTTGATTGCCTATACCAGAGACCTGATACAGCGTAGGATTATCTACACTATATTAGTACCTTCTGAAGATCAAATTACGGACATTTACGAAGCCTCTTCTAGGAACCGCATTTGATAGATGTTCCAAGCTAAACATCATTGATTTATATGCTCCAGTTTGAGGGGGAGTATTGATAGAGCACTCTAGTTATCTGTTGGTTTACTGTTTTAAACTGTTATGTCATTTATGTTATCCTCTTGGACTTATACTGTAATTTCCTCAACATCTCTCTCTATATAAAGAGTCATTTGAAAAATAAGACTAATTATTTTCTCCGACTATTCAATTCCACATAAAACAATGATGATATAGAAATCTTTCCATCTAAAAACCACAAAGGAAAAATTACATACGCAAATAATACGACATATCCTTTTTCAAAAAAAGAAAATGACATACCTTTGCCGATGAGATCTACTTCTTACCGGTTCTTGTAAGAGCCCTCGTGATGATTACATTACTTGGCAAAAAGGCCATCAGCATGTGCAATAAACCATAAAAAAAGGTGGACCTTATAAGTTGCAAAACCCTGAGCGATCCTTGAACCACCAAATGCTTGCATCAGATCACACTTATTCCAACAGAAATGAATCATTAGCACTAGCAATTCCCACATCACTGACAAACAACCTATGAGTAAATTGCATCTCATTTCTCCCAAGTCCATAGGGCATTTTTTGCCCATCATGTTGGCCATGTTCTTACTGAATTTGCAAAGGCTCGTTCCAGATGCCTATGCCATCAGAACCAACCAATAGTGGGCCATGTCATACCTCGCAGATGCAAGGAAATTTCAGCAACTCAAACTGCAATTTCTGCACAGACAAAACCACACCAGTCAAATGTTTTTGTTCTCATGAAACAAATGCGATATTTTTTCCAGTTGCCTATTAGCCAGCTAAAGTGTGACAGGTGCATGTCCAAAGCAAACAAGCATTCATTTCATAAAACTTGGTATCATTCTGTCTTAATTTTATACTTATAAATGACATCTCAACAACTTTCACTACCAGTACCAAATTTTTGGGTGCTTTAGGCTTTGGGTCAGTCCAAAAAAATCAATGATTTCTGCCGTCAGTTCATTGAAAATCATTTTTCGACCATTTTGCTGGCAATATACCCCCATCCAAATATGACTTCCTCTAGCAAACAGCAACCAAACCATCTTGCTCTCTTCTGAATGCAATATCTCTCCAACTAATAATACCAATCCATACCCACCACTACAAGTTGAATTGGCATCACAGTCAAGAAACATCTCAACTAACATCCTTGCCAACCACGACAAGTCCACAGCATTTTACTTTTCTGCCCATTAAAGAACACTTAATATATTCTCACAACACATACAGCAAGCACAAAGCCAATGCCCAATTCTAAACCAATCACTGCAACCTGTCTGCGCCCAGCGGAAGTAGATCAATCTGCTGCACCAGTCACTCTGCCACATCGAACATCAAATGCACTCAGCATCCACTTCCACAAACAACGTCCACTACCTAATCACAATCCCACCTCCACCTGCAAACCACCACTAGCATACAATTCTCTCCACAATTTCATGGCAAAATTCCACCACCAATCCCACAGTGATGTCCCATCTTGCGACAAGAAGCACGAGTTCCCACATACAACCAATGCCTGAAGGTATCCTCAACACAATCTCATAGTTCCTACAAGATGGAGGCAATGAGATTTGACCATGGCTTTTGTTTCCTTCTACAACATTTTACCCAAAATAGGAGATAGTGCACCAAGCTGTTCACAAAGTTAAACTTGGTCCTCTTCCCCAGGGATCTCACATTAGCGAGTCCTAGAAGAGCAACCAACTCCAATCACCATCCATGTACCGATCATACTAAATCCATAACTAGATTTCGCACCATTTGCACGGACAGATTCTCTTGCCAATGCCATACAGGCATTTCCACAAACACTTGACATGCAAGAAAATTTCACCCCCTTCCACACCTCCTCGCAATCCTCCTCCCGCCATCCAACTCCCCACCACCATACTCCTCCCTAACCTTAGCCATCAGATCCTCCGCGACCCTCCGTCCAACAACCCCTTTCTCCCTCAACTCGCCCACGAGCTCGACCGCCTCCCCAACCCTCCCCTCCCTGCACAAACCCCCAACCACCGCGCCGCACGTCACCCCATCCACCCCCCTCCCCTTCCCCACCAACCCCCACATCACCCTCACCGCCTCCCGGGCCTCCCCTCCCACCGCCATCGCGCTCACCAGCGAGTTCCCCGCCTTGCCCCCGAGCTCGAGCCCCTTCCCCTCCATCTCCCCCCCGAGCACCCTCGCGTCGCGCGTCCTACCCGCGGCGCACAGCCCGCGGATCACCCAGTTGTAGGTGAACCCGTCGGGCTTGCACCGGTACACCTCCCCCATCCGGTGGAACACCCGGAGGGCGCCATCGACATCCATGGAAAGGACGTGCCCTTTTATGAGAGTGTTGAGGGCGAGAGCGTCGGGCTCGATCCCCGAGGCGAGCATCTGGCGGAAGAGGCAGCGGGCGTTGGACACGTGGAGAAGGGTGACGTGGGGTTCGGGGCGGACGAGGGCGGAGAGGAGGAGGTTGTAGGTGCGGACGGTGGGGCGGCAGGAGGGGTCCGGGTGGGAACGCATGAGGCGGAAGACGGAGGCGGCGCGGCAGAGCATGCGGGCGCGGGAGTAGAGGCGGATGAGGGCGTTGGAGAGGTGACGGGAGGGGAAGGCGGAGAGGGCGGAGGAGGCGAGGGGGTGGAGGAAGGGGAGGAGGCGCGGGGAGGACGCGAGCTTCTTGATGAGGAGGAGGTAGGTGGAGGGGGAGGGGCGGAAGCGGGGGTGGTGATGATGGTGGGAGGTGGAGGCCCAGTGGAAGAGGTGGAGGCAGAGGAGGGGGTCGCGGGTGCGGGAGAGGAGGGAGGTGAGGTCCTCCGCGGTGAAGCGAGCGGGGAGGGAGGACGTGAGTCGGTGGAGGACGGAGGGATCGGGGGGTGGGAGGGTGGAGGAGGGTTTGGAGCGTGCGAGGCGGCGGTAGCGGGAGTGGTCAAGGGCGCCAGGGCGGTGACCGGAGCGCGTGGAGAGCGGGTGGGTGTTGCGGCGGAGGAAGAGGGGGAGGGCTCCGGTGGTGGGTGGGAGGAAGGAGCGGAGCATGGCGTTCTGGTCGATGGAGGAGGGAACCAGAGGTCGGTGGCCTTGCAACGTGCGGTTGGCCGTTATATGAGATGACGACGACGACAATAGCAGTAATAATAGCAATAGGAAAGATCGATAATTAACTCTCTGAAAATAAATTTTACAGCAATGGGTAATACGTTGCCCATCTAACAGCCAATCCTATTTTCATTCTCTCCGTCGTCCGATTCAGAAAAGAAGATAAGAAATAGATATATTTTTCATCCCGCTGTAGGTCTCCCCTTTGGGGGATAGGAGAGAAGACTATGGAAATGGTAGTTAATTTTTTAATTTTGTAATTTTTAAGGTTAGATGGGATAAAATAACATAGGAATAGGTTAAAGGGTAATAAGTGTAGATAATTATTTATTTGAGTGATAATATAAGGAAATTGTTAAGTGAAAGGATAAATTGATTGGTATAATGATATGATGTTAATAGATATTTATTTAATAGTATAAGTAAGAGTAGAAATATTAATGGATATTTATTTAATATTAAATGTGAGAGTGGAAGGAGCAGTAGATATTTATTTAATAATAAAAGTGATAACAAAGATTATTATTATTTAATTAAAATGATTGAAATTAACTGTATAGGAGTTTGCATCAAAGTGATAGAATAAACCTTAACAAATACCTTAGGTTTAAAAGAAACTCTCCAAACGTTACCACCAAACACACTCTAAGAGTAATGGCTTGGTCAATTAAAATTAATGTTCGAATGGAAACAACCATCTCTCCCAGTCCGATTCAAGGATAATGTTAAAAGAGTATGGCAATGCTAATTTTTTACTATGCCCCTCCTATAAGGGGCTATTGAATAGGGCTTCGATTTTAACTTGGACAAAATGTTTCTCAAATTTTAAAGAGAATCTTTTGCGAAGATGAAAAATGAAAAAGAATTACCTCTTTCGCTGTAATGTTTAGCCTAAAAAATAAAAGTTTTCTGCTCGTTTTTTCTAGAAGCCAATGACTGAAGAGCAAAGAATAACACTATTTTCCCTTCTTGTCGATTAACAATTTTAATATAGGTCTATCAAATCGCATGGCGAGCTTTTAGATTTCTAGCCGTTGGTTTCAAGCATTGGTGTCAACTTTTATCAGCGATCTTCCTAGGCTTAGGTTGGACTTCTTTATGCTAGTTTGGCATGGAAGTTGGTTGCTAGAGTTGTATTTTAATGACTTTTTGGAGCTCTGTGGTGGCGTTTTATTATAGGTTGTGTGGTTTAAAAGTTTTTTCTTCTTAGATTGGCCAATCTCTGTTATAGGGTCCCTTGGATTAACTTTTTTGGTTCCTTTTTAGATGAATGATATATCTATTTAGCTTTGATCCAAAAAAAAAAAAAATGAAAAGGAGCAAACTTGGTTTAAAAAATGGCTTAAAAGCAAAAAAGAAGAGAAGTGAGAAGCATTAAGTTTAACATATTGCTTAATTGCAACTAAGGTTAAGATTTCACCTGAAGAGCTATGGGTTTAGCATCCTGTCTAGCTTTTGGGTTTATCCATTAAAATCAATATTAGGAGGCAGTCTGGCCTTTTACTGAACATTATTCAAACATGATAAAGCCTAACAAGTAAGAAAAAAAGAAAGCAAAAAGGGTTTTGTAACAACCTGGACCCCAACTAATCAATCAAACCCGATAGGTTCTGAGCTATTGAATACAAGTAGCAAGTTCAACATAAGATCGAAGTCAACATAACTGTTAAACACCAATTTTGATGATGCATTACCTTCTTTTGCCAAGCATCCCAAGTAGTCTTGTTAGGTAGAATTACATTCATGCATGCAATTAACTCATTTTGCATCTAGCTAGCTTTGCATAGATTTTTGTAATAAAATGATGTCGTAATGCTTTTGCTTAGCTTGTGCAGACATTAACATAAGAGATGGAGCTCAAGATTCCTCGTGGACATCCAAGATCAACTCACTAAGCAACAATTTGGAGTACTTCTTTCATGAAGCTCCTCCACTTCATTTAATAGGTTCCAGTCCTCCTCCTAAGCTCCCTCGCATTCCCTCTTGCTCCATTAATGGTTCCCTCCCAATTCCAACACCAAATAAAAGCCTCAACTCTATTTCCAAAACCCCTATTATTACATACACACTTACCTATGTAGCCTCCATCCATTATTGCATCACACTTCACAAAACACAGGAACCCAGAACCATTAAACCGTCTACCATTTACAACACCCAGAGAATTACATCATCATTTAATGGCCCCTATTTCCCTTTAAAAAAACCTAAGCCCTCTACTTCTATTTAAGGGCTTCCCATTCCATCATTTGGAAGCAACTTTTGTTGGCTAGAAGTCCACCTTAGAAATACCACCACCATTTCACTCCATGAAGACCTTGGAGAGGAGGGAGATTCAAGAGGAGCACACCACCACCTCTTGGAGCTCTTCCTTTGCTTTAAGCTTCACACCAAGCCCAAGGAGGAGGAGCAAGCCATCATCACCCATTGGAGCATGCTAGCATAAGCATTCCTTATTTCTATTTTTAGCATTTCATTTGTAATCTTAACTTGGCTGTAAACAAATATACTTTTAATTGAAGTTTAGTAGATTTGATTTTATTACTTCACTCCTTTTTTCCATTTTTCCATCCATCCTCCCACGTGATTTCCTTAGCATATTCATGCTTTAGAGAGCTTAAGTGGAAGGATTTGCATGCTTGTTAGCCTAGGTAGTTTAAGTAACTTGTATCCATTTTGTCTCCACTCGTATTTCATTTTTGATATATAAAATGCCAAAAAAATTGACATATTCCAAAAAAAAAAAAAAAAGCATAAAGCAAGACTTCATTAGCAATCTCTTAAACACCATCTTTACCTCCATGGACAACCCTAGATGTAAAGACCCATTCTGTTATAAGCCTTTTAAGACGTCTGAACTGTCAGTCAGACGTATGGTCAGATGTTAGGACCTCTTTCCAGACGTCTGGAAATTGAAAAATTTGTACGTAGGGTTGGGTCTGTGCGCGACCTTCTCTCTCTTCTTCTTTTCTCCTTACTCGCCGAACCCTAACCCCCACTCTCTATATAAGACCCCTCTCCCCCTTCCTCTCTTCTCCACTCCACCACCACCTTCCTTCCTCTCCATTGCAGTAAGAGGGATGAGCGAGAGAGAGGGCGTGAGAGCGAAGAGGAGAGGCGGCATGTAGAGAGGAGGAGGAGGTTGAGATCGTGAGTTCGTGGGAGCTCGCCGGAGGATGCACAGCTGGAGCGGCACGTGCGGGAGGAGTGCGTCGGGGGGAGCCGTCCCTGACACCCTGCTACAGACGAGGAGCCGTGGCTGCGCACGGTGAGAGGAGCGGGAGCTCGCTCTGGTTCTGGGTTTTTCCCAGAATTAGACTTCTGGCGTGCCGTCCAGACAACAAGTTGGACATCTGGTGACAACACTAGACGTCTGAAAGTAAGGTTTCATGAAGGTACGTTCCTCTTGCGGTTACGGCCATGCAAGCCGCACCACAGAGTCGATCTGTGTGGCTAAAAGTGGGAGATATTGTCTATCGCGCACAGGGACAGTTTTGGGAAGGCGCAGGGCACGCCCTCCCACACTTTTCGGATGTCTGGACAACTTACCAGACGACCGGAAGCACTACCAGACAACTGGAGGAGAGGTCGAACATCTGGAGCTGAGTCCAGACAGCCAAGTAGGGGTTCGGGACGTCTAAAGTCGACGCAGGAACTTGAGGTGAGACCCTAGTGACTTTTAAGATGTCTGGACCTTATGCCAGACGTCTGATTTGGTTTTGCAGTCCTATTTTTAACCTGTTTAGGGTCCGTTTGAGGTATGTTTTATGCAAACAAAGTATCTATGGTTTCCTTGTGAGTTCCTCTACATGTTAGAAAGCCTTATATACTGTTCTGAACGTTCCATTGTGGTATGTTCCTTGGTATAGGACTTTGATCTGTTGCGTGTTCAAGGCTTGCAGAGGCATGTGAGTCTACCATTCGAGCCCCCAGTATTCCCAGATTGTCTGGTAGAATGGTTTTCCCCTGTTTAATTATAAAACATAAATGCATATATGGAATTAGACAACTAGAAACCTAAGATGTGGCATGAATCCTAGGACGAGAAACAGTTGCACTGTTTGTATGCGTGTTTGAGATTGCAGTCATAAATGAATGAGTGGCATTGTAAACAATTATCTGTTAACAAATACGAGCTGCCTGTTGGAATATGAAATGCCTGTACTAGTTAAACAGTTACCTGTGATATCACTTGTTGCATATGTTAATTGTAAAAATACGAGCAACATGTGTAAATGCAAGAATGGAAATGTGAATGATGAAAACTGGTATGGAACAACATGGTGAATATGAGCATGAACCCTACTGGGAATTAGGAGTAGAGCTCCTGTGGATAAATGGAAAGGATCTGGAAATGTGAACGGAAAGTGTGCTGGCCCTTGAGTACATGGTACCAAGGAGAGAGACTGTCCCCTGTTTAGTGTAGAGCGAGTGGTGGAGGGATTTCACGTGTGTTTTGAAGTTCTAAACGTTGTAGTATATCACGAAAAGCTACTACCAGTTTACAATTTATTACTCGGAATTAAAATTTTCCCGAAGTCGAACTTAGGGAGCAAACTATGATTCCATAAGCATATGAATTCACAATATTGTTTTACAAAAATTAAGACAAAGGAGAGAGAGAAAGAGAGAGAGCAAAAATTCTCTTCTTGACTTTTTCTTCTTCTCTCTTCTTCTCTTCAGCCAGCTCTCTTCTTCAGCTTGTCTTCTTCTTTCTTCTTCTTCTTTTCTTTGCTGCAAAGGCTTCCTTTTCTTTCTTTCTTTCTTCAGTTGCTAAGTCCTTCTTCTTCCTTCCTCTTCTCTTCTATGATTTTCTTCTTTCTTCTGCATCTTCTTCTTCTTTGCTACAGAGGCTCTCTCCTTCTCTTTTCTCTTTCTTTTTCTCTGGCCTGTCCTCTGCTCTTCTCTTCTGCTTCACTTCTTCCTTTCTTTTCGATGCCTGATTTAGAAATCAGACGCCTTAACTGCGCTGTTGCTACAGTGCCCCTGCTCTTTTCTTTTCTTCTGCTTCTTCTTCTTCTCTTCTGCTGCGGCCTCTCCTTCCTTCCTTCTCTTTTCTTCTTCTTTGCGGCTAAGTCCTAGCCGCTGCTCTTCCTCTTCTTCTTTCTTTCTTCCTTCTTCTCTGCAGCTCCTTGCTCCTTCCTTCCCCACCTGTTCTCTGCACACACACACAAGTTTAGCGCAAAACCTACCCTACCCTCTTCCCGCGTCTCTCTCTCTCTGAATCTCTCTTGGGCATGTTCTCCCAGAGCCGGGTTATCGGGTCGGGTTGTGTGCCAGGGTCAAGGCGCATCGGCGTGGGTGGTGCGCGAGGAGTGCACAGGAGAGTGTCGGGTCGGGTCGCGCTAGATCCGTGTGATGAGCTCACGGACGAGGGCGATGTTTAGGTGAGGGACCTCACCCCATGTGTATTCGGAGGCGATTGGCTAATAGCACTTTTACAATTTATGTGTGAGCGTGCGCCCACACACTTCCGAGGTGGGACTAAAGTCCCACCTCCGCTCCGTGCGCCTGCAGGCAGAAGGCCTCGAGCAATTGGGGCAGCAGCGAAGGCTCGTGACCCCAATTGAGAACCTGGGCACCCTCGCGGAAGTGTTCCACGCTGCCTGGGGTCTACGCCTGGTGCTGAAGGGACCTGGAGCTGCTCGCCAAGCAGCTCCTGCTATCCGTCAATGGCGGAGAGGGGGCCAAGACTTGAAAGCACGAAGACGGCCTCACAGCCACGTCAGACAGCTCAGAAAGCTTCGCCAAAGGATGGCAAAGACGGTGCGGGGGTCGGTGTGGCGGGAAAGTGCCTGTGGCCATGTGCCTAAGGCCCATTGTAGAGGTTCAGGTGGGTGTGTTCGAGGGGTGGTCTGGTGGTGCAGGGCGGTGAATGGAGTGGGGGAAATGCTTGAGTGGAGTGAGGGGGAGCTTCTGAGCTTGTCGGCAAGGGGTGGAATGGCCTATGGAGGTGGAGCGATCTCGCCGGAGTTGGTGGCCGAAGGTGGACCAGATGGAGGTGGAAGCGGCAGTCGAGAGGTGAAAAATGCCAATTTAAGAGGGGAAAATTAAGGGGAGAATAAGAGGAAGGTTTCTACTTACTTAATCGACGAAGAGGGAGAGGAAGGTTTGGCACCTCTGTTATATAAATCAGATGCTAAACCTTCCCTTAGGTTTAGACATGACTTCAGTGATCTTGACTCCTTTCAAAATGGCAACAACATGGCTTTTTGCTTTTTTTTCTTTTTATGGAAAGAAAATAGGAAGGATGGAGATTACCTTATGATACACTTTGGATCGAAAAAGTTTTACTCATTTTCCTTCAGACAAATTGGACTTTTTCCAATTTGTTAGAATTTTCATTTTTCGATTTCTCTATTCTATATAGAAAATCTATTTACAAAGTGGTTCCAACTTATTGATTTTCACTAACCCTAGATCCTCCCTCTAGATCCAAAAAATAAGGACTTTTTGCTCGAGCTCCATCATGTACTATTGACTGACAATCCAAAACCAATTCAGGTACTGCGAGACAGAACAAACTATGTCGAGCCAAGAGCATTTTCATTCCTATAGAAAATGATGGATATCAGAAAGAATCCACATATGGTGATGTCCTTCAAGTCGCACGTTGCTTTCTACCACATTGTTTTAAACGAAGTTTTACCATCACACTCCTCCAATTTGGAATCCGTACAGAATGGATTCCATATCCTTATGGAATTATGAATAGTCATTGGTTCCATTGGTAATAGTTCATCTTTTTTATCTAGAGAATCATTCAAAGATGGAAAAACCCAAAAATGATACGGAAGGGCCGGAGCTTTCTTTTCCCGATCCAATGGATTTGTTACATTTCTTCGAGTATCAAAGATTCCTAAGAAATCCGTCATGAACTTTCAAGAATCCCCTGTGTAAGGTAAGATGAAAGAAGGCCCTTATCAGATCTTGGATTGAGAATCAAACAAAAGGATGAAATAAGAATTCGGGGAGTAGGATCTTCATCATATACAATGAATAATTAGCACAGCTAGGAATTCGAGATTTATATATGGATCTTTTCTACCTAACCAAAAGATCTTTCATTCTTACAAAAATCGAAGAATCCCAATACAGAATCTAATAGATATGGGCATAGACTTCATTTGATACAGATTTTTCTTTCCTTCTTAGGTTCACCCCAATAATGAACTTCCATAGGAATAGGAATAGTACAGATATCTACAGAATCAGACTCCCAATTCTTTTTGGGGAGGAAACTATTTATGTATATCCATATCGATATAATAGAAAAAAATATTCCCATATACATATAAAAAAAATGATTTCTTACATCCACCTCGGACACTGAATTATGTTTGTGATAAACCAAACGAAGGAAAAGATAGGATTTAGAGAAGAATTCTAAGAATTTAGAATGAAAGATTGTTTTCTTTCATTCTTTGGTTTTCATGTTGGATACAATGAGATGCCATTAGATACAATACAACACAATCTTTCCATTCCATTCCATTCGAATGGATCTGGGACGGAAGGATTCGAACCTCCGAATAACAGGATCAAAACCCGTTGCCTTACCACTTGGCCACGCCCCATTTGGATTTCGATTCCATACGAAACGAACACTAATAGAAATTTTAGGAATTATGTGCTTTTTTTGCAATAGCGGACAGAATCCCATAGAAACCAATTTCCAATGAAATAAGACTACTCCAATTCGAAGAAACTATTTCATAACATAAGAAATAACTTCTTATTTCTTATCTGACTTCTAATATCTGACTTCTTATATATATGTATCTATTACTAATAGATATCTATTCATCATAGATGTTTGTTAAGAAATTATATAGTATATACTACGAATTGGAATTTCTATATCACTTTCTAGAATTCGAACTAGAATTCGAAATGAATTCTTCTATATTGATACTCATCCATAGAGTCTATATGTCAATCTAGTCTCTATATAGAATAGACATGAATAACATTCGTACATCACATGGAATATATAGAATGTATAGAATTGGATCAAAATGAGAATGAATTCTCATTCCTTTCCTAAATGCAAATTGGCTAATTCACTATTAGAATTATTATTCACTTCATGAATTGTGGCATTCTTCCGTCTTTTATTATTGATATAGGTTACTGATTATGATTCTGATTTTTGTTGTTGGGATTAGACACATGTAGATATAGAATAGATATAGAATCCAAAGAAATTCATTGATCATTACATAAAATTCTATTCAGATATTGTATGAAAGTCGAATTCCTTGTATTTTCCTTTGAAAATGAAAGGATTTTGGATTGGAGGGAATGGAAAGAAAAAGAAGTGTTTTTTGCCTTCCCTTCTTTCTTCACTTTCTCCTTTCCTTATATCAAGCACTCCATACAGAAATGATCTGCAAAAACTCTTTGTTATGCTTAATATCTTTAGTTTCATCTGTATCTGTCTGAATTCTGCCTCTGATTCGAGTAGTTTTTTCTTCGCCAAATTGCCTGAGGCTTATGCTATTTTCAATCCAATTGTAGATGTGATGCTTGTCATACCTCTATTCTTTTTTCTTTTAGCCTTCGTTTGGCAAGTAGCTGTAATTTTTCGATGAAATTTGGAATACTCTTCTACAAGCATTATGATGGATTGGATCAAAAAAGATTCTAAGAATCGATAAGATCGAATAAATTTGACATTAAGAAGTTTCGATTCCAAAAGAAAATGGAAATTCTTGTATATTGGATAACCATAGTACTGAATTTGGATCAGCCCTTTAACTTGTTCTACCTTTCCAGTTAGCAAGAGTTCGATTGGATTCCTGCACAATAATGAATTGCCAATATGACAAAAAAATTTTGGTAACGAAAAAATCAGAATCCTATTACAAATCCATTTGTGAGCGCAAAAAGAAAATAGTTGTTTGCGAGAAACTTATTTCTATTTTTTTGGTGTCATGTCAAAATATGTGGTACAAAAATAGATAATCTATTCCCTTTTGCAAAAAAAAAAGATCTTGGAGATTGTGCAATGCTTACCTTGAAACTCTTTGTTTACACAGTAGTAATATTCTTTGTTTCTCTGTTCATTTTCGGATTCTTATCGAATGATCTAGGACGTAATCTTGGACGTGAACGTGAAGAACAAAAAAAGAGAGATTTTTGGTTTTTCGTCGCTTTTTTTTATCTATTTCATATCTACATTTCGATATGCCAAAAAAAGAGAACTAGAACTGCATTTTTGCAAATTCGAATAGAAAGTCTCAAGCGATTAGAGGGAAAGGAGAGAGAGGGATTCGAACCCTCGGTATGAATCACTCGTACAACGGATTAGCAATCCAACGCTTTCGTCCACTTAGCCATCTCTCCCTATTCCAAAATAGGAAACTATTGATATGACGCGTGAATCAAAGATGGATAAAAACCCCTTGCCTTCATTTCTAAATAAGATTCTAGTCGTTTATGAATTCGATCTAAGGGCACAACATAAAGTCCAAGGTTTTTTGATTGGTTTCTTTGTCACACTAGGCAAAAAATTTTTCGAATTTCCCATGGAAATGGATTTAGCTAAAGAAAAAGCTTTCACCGTAGCCAAATATCCCTTTTTCTTCCAAATATTTTGACAAATACATTTTTTTGACATAGAAGTACGTTTTTTTGGAACTGTCATTCAAAAACAAAGAAGTGAGTCATTTTTATTATTCTATGTGAAATACATGTATTTCAAAATCGTTATTTTTATTCATTATCTATACTTCATTTCATAAATAATGGAATCCTTTTTCCTAAGATAGGAATACTTTTTTTTTATCTTATAATATTATCCTATCCATTTAGAATCTTAGATATACTCTTATATTTTATTTATATTATGGAATATGTAATATTTGGAATAGACTTTTGACTGGCTAAAAAAACTTTCCTAATCATCATTTTTTCTTATTCTTCCAAAATGATTCAGATGCCATTCTAGTATTATTCGAATTTATGTTTATAGGAATACTATTCTAATAAATAGTAGAAAAATGGAATACATAGAACAATGAATGAATTGCTTTTTCTAAAAATCAAAAAAGGCCCCATTTTGCATTTTTGTCTCAGTTTATAGTAGATATTCATTCTTATTATAGTCCAAGAAATCCGAGAATATAAGGATTCTCTATTTATACATTGTAACAAAAAAAACATTCCTA